>CM070603.1:23317210-24591377 GCA_036346395.1 Hsuehochloa calcarea | reverse complement strand
CAAGAGAAAAGTTGAGGAATGACTCCAGAAGACCAATGTATTTTTAATTTTCAAAATAAATCCTTAAGGGTTTGATTTCCTTCTAGGTCACGACCTACAGTCGATATGGCTCTGATACCACTTTTGTCGAACCCGGGAACGAAGGATCCCGAATTCTCCGTGTTCATACACTAGTCCAGATTTCCGGTGTACAGATCACAAAAATGTTATCACAAACATATCCAGCGTGTATATTAATAAGCATAGAGTTTATTACAAGCTGGCCCGAGGCCAAATAAAACATTAAGCGGAAGCAAAATATAATGATAAGCCACACGATCGCCACGGGCAATCGCCTGCGGAGGTCATTGCCTAATCGCCCTGCTCCTCACCTTACGGATAGCGAGTCTTCTCTGAATAATAATATTCACAAGAGTGAGCACTACAATCGTGTGCTCGCAAATTACACCCAATCTGAGTTTAGAATGCATGCATAAGTTATTCAAAGGAAGGTTATAGGGTTTATTTGTATAAATCAGCATTTTTGGTGTAAATAGTTATACTAAGTTTCAAGGCACATTTTCATTTCATAACTAAAATCAGATTTAAAATTTATCATTTTATAGTGGATAACCTCCATATGAAACATGGTGAAGGATACCCTCCTATCACAAGGCTACCCCCAAATTTACCACAAGGATTAACCATCCTCAAATCATGTCCGAAGTTATTTTAAAACCAAAAACAAATCTAACTTAGAGTGGCTTTGCTCAGCATGTCCATGACCGTGGACACGGCTATTCGAATAGATTTACACTCTGCAGAGGTTGTACAACTTACCCACACGAGATAATTTGCAGTTATGTCGGCCAATACACGCTTCCTTAGGCGTGTGGTCGGGCAATTATCACAAGGCGTTTCAATGCACTACCTCAATACCAATGTGTCCGCTAAGGTTTCACTTCCATTAGGCTAACCACTGCTAGGAAGCCCTCTTGCGCCAAGTGGGAATAAAGTCTAACCGACACCCACACAACAAAAATGGCATAAACAATACCGAGGTAATACAAATTATTAAGTGCAGTTACGCCCATACAGAACATGTGGTAGTACGGTGGAGCTTTTGCAAGATGCGGCTCAAAGGCGGTCCTTAATCTACTTGGGCAACTTTCGATAAAAACCACAGGTCTCGATCCTAACTGAGACAGGCCGTGCATAAACTGCACCCACCAACGGTCCATGTTTGCCCAAGTACAAACCATTTTCTTTTATTTTTATAATTTTCAAGGATATTTGCAAAAGTCCACCATGACAAAGAAATGTCATAGGCTTTTTATGAAATTTTGGCTAAATTCTCCCAAAGTCAAATATTTCATGGTCTAAGCATTTGCTATGCATATATTTATTTTTAAATTCATTTGACTAAGCTTACAAGGAATTGATAATACAACAATCAAATTTGGCTATACAAAGGAATTGGAATAATTAAATATTTAAAACAGGAATTTAAAATAATTAAATACAATTATGCATGCAATAATAATTTAAAACAGGAATTAAATAATTTTAAATATTGGGGCAAAATGGTCAATGGTGTAACTTGCCTTGCTCAAATTCCTGGTATTCTACTTCTTCAATAGGGTCAAGCTCTCCGGAGTCGTCAAAATCTATCTGTGAAAATATTCCAAATTCAAACAGAATTCAAATGAACACAAATAAATTCAAATGAAAATTCAAATTAATTCCAAATTAAATAATTTTGGTTTAGTTAGCTAGATCTTGATTTTATACAAATTTAGAAATTTGAATCACCTAAATCGGAGTTTGTATGAAGAAATACGAGCTCTGGAAGTTTAAAACCTAAATTAAATCCTAAAATCGAATTTCGAATTTCCGAATTAAATTTCTAAAGGAAAATATCTTTATTGCGCCCGGTGATGTCAGCAGATCTTGTGCCGAGATCGACAAGTGGGCCCGCACAGTATGGGTGAGTCCACGAAGGCGCAAGTCCACGGTGGACTCGGTGCATGCTTGTCTGAAGGGCATTTGTGATGGCCTTGTACCGCTTGGCAGCCACGCCGCGCGCCGACTGGCCGCCACGCTGCCTTGCAGCAGTGAGGTGGCGCCGAGGTGGTGACCACGTCGGCCGGAGAGGAGGTGCTCGAGGCGAGGAGTGCGAGCGCCGCGGCCGTGGCGAGCTCCGGTGGTCGCGAAATGTTCGAGAGGTGATCTTGAGAGCGATCGCTACTGGCGACGCGAGGGCGTGGCGGAAGATGGTCGGCGACGGCGAGGCGGCGGTGTGGTTCGATCGTTAGCGGCGAAGGAGCTCCGCGACGTTAGAGTGCGAGTGCGCACGAGTTCGCGATCTTGGCCGAAGCGATGGTGCGGTCGAGGCGGCCGGAGGTTCACCGGCGGCGCTAGAAGCAATGAAGCACTCGGCCGGCAGAGAGAAAAGCCAAATGAGACGGCCCGGGAGCGAGGAGGCGAGGAGTTGGGGCAAAAGCTTGAGGAGGAGAGGCGCTGGTGCTCCCTTTTATAGAGGCGGCGAGGCCGGAGATGGAGATCGTGGGCAGGTGGCAACGGCCGTTCTTGGAGGTGAGGCGGCGGCGTTCTGAGAGTTATGGAAGGGGTAATGGCGAGGCGAGTGCGGGGTGAGCAGCCGGCCGAATGCGAGATGAATGCGAGGAAAGAGAGGGAGGGAATCACGGGCTTGATGAGCTCCAGGCGAGCGGTAATGGCGGCGGAAGCGACGATCGCGCGGGGGAGAAGAAGGGAGCGGGAAGACGGCAAGGCTGTCGTGGCCCCCCCGACAATGAGACAGAGAGAGAGAGAGAGAGAGCCGAGTGGATTGATGTCGGCGTCCGATTTTGATCGGACGGCCGCGTTCTCATGAGGGAGAGGATTGGGCGAGACGCGCGCGATCTTTGAGCTTCGGCCCGATCTTATGTGAAGAATTTTAAATTCTTTTTCAATTGATTTAATTCCAGAAATTCAAATAGGCTTTTAGAAAATAGTAAATGAAGTCTAAAAATTTTGAGAAAATTCACAGAAATTCTATGAGGCATTCTGGACTTAAATAAATTAATTCCAACTTTTAGTTGGTAATAGATTTTGCACATAAATTCTTTTAGCCTTAATATACTTTAGGGAAAAGTTTTAAAAAATTCCAGAAAATCCACAAAAATTAATAAAGTCTTATTTTTAACTGAAATTGAAATTTTGGGCTGTTACAATACAGGTGGTGGATGTCGTAATACTCAGAGATGTAACGCTCCGAGGCCTGCCGCCACGCCGCGCACGCCGCGTACACATGGGAGCATGGTTTGTGCAGAAGCTACGGCTTGTTGCAGGTGCACGACGCTTCTTCACCATGTCGTGCGGACTGCCACGATCCCCTAGCATGGCCCATCACGTACTTCTCCCTGAGCCTGATCTCGAACTTCTGCCTTACGCCATCCATGGTACGAGCGGCGTGCGATCGAGCCTTGCTGATCTTATTCTCCATGTAGGCATGCATTACTTCGGAGAATTGCTTCCCATCCTCCAGATACTTCTTGGCCATCATGGCTCTGTTAACAAAGTATCCGATGGTGCGGTTCGGCTCTCCTCCACGATCGCAGTGATCGGCAGGGAGCGGACACCCTTGAGTACACCGTTGTACACCTCCGACATGTTGGTCGTCATGATCCCGTACCTTGCACCGTCCGTGTTGTGTAGCAGTGACCATTTCTCCAGGTCAGGTGCGTGCGAGTTAACCCACTGTGTGAACTCCCCAACTCTCGCGGACCCTCTAGCCGTTGCCCCTGCCTCGGCATGCGCTGAGTCCCTTACATGCTTCCCGGTCTCCTCATCAAGCTGTCTCCATACCGCTTCGAACTTCCTCCTTTGGTTCTGCATGCAGAGCTTCTTGAACATCTTCATGAGGTCCTTACTCCGAAACCTTGTGTGGAAGTTGGCCGCGAGATGCCTCATGCACCAACGGCTCCTAACATCGTTCCACTGGTACAGCGGCTGCGTCCCGTTTTGCATCATGCACAATGCAGACAACAACCCAGCATTGCGATTCGAGATGACACACACATCTGGCCGAGCTTGGACCACCGCCTGCTTCACATTGCACAGGAACCACAACCAGCCCTCGGTGTTCTCGCTCTCAACAATTGCGAACGCCACGGGGACTAACTGGTCATTCGCATCGGCCGCAACGGCGGTGAGGATGGTACCCCTGTACTTCCCACATAGGAAGGTGACATCCATCGTGAGCACGGGACGACAATACTTGAACCCTTCGATCGCCTGACGGAAGGCCCAGAAGACCCTTTCAAGAACAAAACAATTGGGCCCCTCAGTCGGATGCACCCGCTCAAGCTTGTTTACGTACGTCCCGTGATTAGATTCTGCGATTTGATGCAGCAATCTTGGTACTAGGTTGTAAGCCTCTTTGAATGTGCCGAACATTCGCTCCAGAACCTTGCGTTTCACACGTCATGCCGTCTTGTAGCTGACCGAGAACCCCACCATATTGGCAACATCCGCCAGCAGGAGCTTTTGCGAAATGGATACATCTGCAGCGACGAGGTGGCTTATCAAGCTGGCAACATACGAGGACGTCATGTTGCGATGCCTGTGAAGCGGCTCATCTAACTCGCATGTGTGGTCCTTCAGCACCGTTATCCGGAAGCCCATGGCAGCGGCCGTGAACCTCTGCGCACAGACCTTGCCAGCATAGGATTCATCAACACACCTGACGATGTACGTGCCGGGGTTGGACCTCTGCACCCGATACGTCCGACCGATGTTAACGGCGTATCTAGCAATAACATGTTGTGCGGTGCTCTTGTTAGGAAAGCGCTGGCCTGGGAGCAGGGTGTCCTCATTGAACCCCCACTCAGCACCCTCCGGACGTGGCAGAACCAGCGATGTCGTCGCAATTTCGTCCAAACGTGAGGGGACGTAAGCAATGTCAGGGGTCACAAAACCACCAACTGCACCTCCTCCTGCAGCAGCTTCTCCGTCTTCTTCGTCTTCCGAACTAGTTGTTTCCACGTCCTCCTCGCTTTCCACCTCATCCACCTGGTCGGCCAGGTACTCGTGACAATCAATACGGGCTGACCACCATCTCTCCGCTCCTTCTTTGGGCTCAAAATTGACCGCACGCCTCCTCAGGTCTCCATCGCCCACGTCTCCTCCAACACCGGAGACCAACACAGGCTCCTCCTCACCAGCAAATTCACCTTCACCGGAACCACCCGCGCCGGATGTCCCCGTCCTCTCCAAGAACTGAACGTAAACCATCGGCCGCACATATATCGCAGCAGCGGGGTTGCAAACAACCCCCATGTAGTTGGCCCATGAAGCGTCACATGTGACCTTCATAAGTTGCCAAACGGTCTCGCCTGCATCACCCACCACCGAGGCATACAACGCCTCGATGCGCAGCTTCTTCCTTCCAGTGGCGCGATCAAACGCGGAACGCACGCACTGCCTTAGCTCCGAGAGGCTCATGTCATTCAGAGCCGGCGCCCGGATCACGGTGCGGTGATAATTTGACAGGTCCGCACCATACGGTCCGTCACGTACGAGAGCATCCCCGTGGAACACGAACAGATCTTGAATTTCCGCCATAAAGTACCTAACACATGCGCATATGAAACCATCGAATTATTTGTGGGATTTTTTCCGAATGAATACTTCTACAAATTTGGTTATGCCCACTTTACACGAGCGTTTTGTCGTACATGTTTTCAATCCCGATTGGAGTTCGTAAGATTTTTCTATCCATGAAATGTCCAAGCTAATATTATTTGTAGTATTAAAAATCTGTAGCATATTCTATGTTACACTTCAGAAATTTCCTGTGGTACTAAATCAAAAATAAAACCAACAAAACTAATTTCCCTAAATTTTTATATAGTTATGAATTTTTTAGCTAGTTCGATATTATAGTGCAAAAATAATTCACTTCAGAAATTCTTATTGCATTTCTACATTTCCATACCCGAGTTAGACCTAACTTACACCAAAGACATACGGGGTCTACGACACAATATTCTTTTTCATTAAATTTCGGACATAAAAACTTACTGAGAGGTGCGGCAAGTTTCTCATTCTAGCGGTGTACTGCGTAGTGCATGCACCGAAGGCAATATGCCCGATCAAGAGTACATATACAAAGCGTTCAGTGGGTCTATTTCTATTTTTTTTAACGACCTCCAAATATTTTGCTATTTTATGACCAAGTTCATGAAACTATGCAAATAGCCGAGATGAAATTTACAACACTATTAGCAACAGGTCTGTTAAGTCAACTAATTACGGCCTAATGACATTGTTAACTACCGAGTCTTCAAAATAAACAAACTACATAACTATAACTACTCTGTTGCAACAATTCATGTAGTTGCATCCTAATCACATTGCTAAAACTACCGATAATAATAACTAGATGCGAATGGCACTTACCTTTTCTAGGTGCTCGCAGCAGGCCAAACAACTTATTTTCTAGGTGCTCGTGAAATTTTTCCTTCGCTCTCGCGCCTGATTTTTTTCCGCTCGTGGAATTTTTTGCACAAAAAATTTACTCCCTTATCACATCGCAGGAGCCAGTGAGGGAGCGAGCTCCCTCACGGCTCCCTTTTATAGACGCGCAAGGCAGCCAGGCTGCCTTGTGCGCTCGCCGCGATGGCCTCACCCGAGGTGAAGTGCCGCCCCGGCCGAGGTGGGGGCCACAAGAGTGCTACCGTGCTGGGATGGCAAGACCTTCTTCGAGGCCCCACAAGCGACACCAAAATCTTCTTAGTCGAGGCAGCGACTAATGCGGGGCTATTTTTGGAATTTTAAATTTATAGGGGCTTTTTTTGGAATTTTTGTTGCGCAACGGGGCTAAAATAGTCCAGAATTCGAAGGTTCCACCTAACTCATGAAACTTCCTTTATAAATAGAAATAATAATAAAAGAAATCAATAAGTATACTAGACCACACGTATCGATGAGACTTATAATTGTCATGTGCGAACCCTCGCACCTACCCATAGGTCTCACTTGACTTTCATGGAACTTCCTTGATAAATAGAAAGTAATAAAAAAAGAAATCATTAAATCAACTAGGCCCCACGTGTAAGTAGAGATAAGGTATTCTCTAGTGGACGATAGTAAGGCATCAACAAATCAAGGTTAAGTCGATCCTGGCTATCAAACATTATTACCCGCTTCCGATTGGAAAACGACTCATAACACGAATAAGGACCAGTAGATCTTGCATATTAAGGTAATCTCCCCTATCCGAATAATCCAAGAGGAATATTCTAGAGAATATTCTCTCCCTTTATTCTTCCATAATTTCTCTACACCGACGAACATTCCGAGAGTCTGATCCTGAGAGACCATGTGAGAGGTGTCCCCATGCGAGTGATGAGTATTTGACACTTTTGTTGAAAAGTTTGTGACTTGGTTCACTTCTTTATTATCTTCTTGCTTAATTTTTGTTTTGATTTTGTCTTTAAGACTTTAATTATTTTTGTGGCGGAACTTCCATCACAACTAAAAGTTGGAAAGCGGAAGTATTTTCCGATCATGAAACTTCCATACAGGAAAAGATTTAAAATCCAATACCGATCATTGAACTTTCGTCTCCTACAGGAAAGCGGAACTTCGATTGTCTTGCGTTCAACACCTCTTAACCCTGTAGCGCGTGCATAATTTTTGGTTTTGAGTTGTGTGGTTCGTGTATGAGTTTGAGACAAGTACAAGTGTTAATTCCATTATCTCGAACAATGCTATGTGATGTGTTTCTTGTCTATGTTGGTGCATTTGAATTTATTTGGGGCGAGCTTGGTAGTCGTGGCTAGACACGAGGTGACCGAACTAGAATTTAAAAATAAATATATGCTTAGCAAATGCGCGGTGGCGTTGAGGTCGAAGCGGTCGAGATGTGTCGAAGGCGGCGTGAACTCGAAGTGGTTGCGAGTCGTGGACAACAAGGAATGCGGAGCTTCTCGGAAGGTGCAGGGACGAAGGATGGTATTTTCGCAATGATAAAATCTGATTTTTGCTGGCGAGCGGGCTCCGTTCAGATTTTATCTGGTGTAACGGGTTTGCGACCCGTTAGCCGACGCCTATATAATGAGGGGATGTCTCCTTAGTTGGTATGCCACTAGAGAGAGGATTAGGGTTTTGCTAGAGTCAAAAGAGCCTTTGGGAGGTTGTTTTGCTTTGTGGGTTTAGTTGTTGGGAGAGAGCAGAGATGTCTCCTTCGTAGGTTCTCCCTGTCCCTCCTTTCTTGAGCTTCCTTGCTCTTGTGTGCTCTTGAGATGGAGAGGGAGAGGATGGATTGAGTCCCTTGTAATCATTTCTTGTTGCTAACGTCTTTACGTATCGGAACCCCTCTGTAATCCTTGGTTTCAAGAAATGAAATCTCTGAAGTTTATTTCTCTGTGTGTGCCTCTGTTCGTCACTTCTTTTTTCTTGGTTTTGGGTGAAATTCTTGGTTTCTCTCTTGAGATGGCATGAAACTTGACATGTTGAGTCCTGAGGCTATTAAGTAGCTATCCTCAAAGTTTCATAAGCCAAGAATCCAAGAATCTTGCGAATTTTGGTTTTTGGTCTCTCCTGCCAAGTTTTCTCAAGAAATCCGATTTTTCTTTGATTAGTTGATCTTTGTCCGAAATTTCTTCTCAATGAGGTCAATATAATGTTTAGGATGATGTACTGTGAGAATTGACCCGAGAAGAGCAGCAAATCGTTAGTATTTCGGATTTTTAGCAAATTCCAGTACGTACTGTTCTTCAGTCTGTAGTAATCGGAACTTCCGCTGTTTACACGCCGGAACTACCGCGATGCGGAACTTCCGCACTGGAGAACCGGAACTTCCGATTGTCGACAGAGCAGCCCAAAATTTGGGAACTTCCGCCTGGGTGACCGGAACTACCACAGTGCGGAACTACCGCAGGGATAATCGGAACTTCCGATTTCTGACAGAACCGCCCAGATTTTGTTTAACTTCTTGGATTTGATTCATTTCTCATCTTATGATTATCAGAGTGTATTGGGTTGTTGTGTGGACACTTGAGAGGGGAGGATCTTAGTTTTAGAAGGCACCATTCACCCCCCCCCCCTCTGTTGCCATTTCGGTCCTTTAGATCCCTCTCATCCTAACTCCGGATCAAGTGGTTTCCTGATCCAAAATCTACCAAAAACCCAAACCCCCACACTTAGACCGAATGAATAGGCTTAGGATTATTTACTTTTGTCTGAAGTATCTCCTTCTTTCAAAATACCCGTGGATATATCCAATTTCGTGTGAAGTACTTCCTTCTTCAAACACACTTAGATTTATCTACTTTTGTTTGAAGTATTTCCTTCTAGTGCAAGTACCTTTGGATTTATTGGATTCCATATAATTTTTTCAGACGTTCTTGGGTTCGTTCGATCGTATTTCGCGTAATTAGAATCCGATGTCATGGAGGAGTGATAGTTTGGGCCAGAGCAAGACCAAGACCAAGGTTTTCAGAACATTGAGCAAGACGAGACAAGACTTTGATAATTTTTATCTACCTTTGAATGCAAATTATATTGTCCTAAATTGTGAAATTGCATTGATATGCTTTATACACATATGTTGACATAACTTATAGTTAATGTTAATTGAGTATAAGCTTCCAATCCTTAAACTTGAACACTACCCTTTGTCACCCTTGGGATAATGGTATACATGACTAGTTATGATACGGGGTCGCCCGATCTTCTCGACGTAGGATGGATACTCACGGGAATCTTGATGATTTGTAATGATCCTCCAATGCCAGTGCAAGGGACGAGCACTATTTAATCCGCCAAAATACACTCGTGTTGATTTCGCCGACCAACAAGTGAAGATCTATCGTGCACCCAATTCCCAGCGGAAAGGCTGAACGATCTTGATTGAAGAAGACACTCCAAATTCCTTATGGAATTTCGGTAGCAATGCTAAACTCGAAAACTTTAGTAGATTGATTTTTCTCAAACGTGGTCTGAGGTTACAATGGGGGTCTACCCCTCAATATATAGTGCCCCTCCTCCGCCTCATGGCTGGCCAAGAGGCCCTACACCTACTCTAATTCGGATTTGGAGTCCTACTCCAATTCCGACACATTCCAAAACAAAAAAGGAAACTATGATTTTCCAACCAACACATTATTTCGATCATATCTTTTGATACATGAGGAATTTCGGAGTGAGGGAGGATCCATTGGATCGGGCTTGAAGTTATCTTGCCAACAAGCCTAAGAACACCCAAATCGGACTCCGCTTGTGAAAGTTATGACCGTTTTACTCGGTGTCCTCTACGATTTGAATCCGAATTTGATCTCGATTCGAATCCGAATTGAATCCAACCCTTCCTATCTTCATTTTCATTAATTGAAATGATTTGAATTCATGTGAAACTTGAGAAAGAGACCCTTGTGAACCTTTGGAAAGTCATGGCATAGCTTGATATCCTCCCAAGATGTTGTACAAGCCACGGAATCATCAACTTTGTCAATTCTCGCGCGTTGGTCGGTCTGAATGTGCAGCATGTACTCGAATAGCCATAACTTGTGGTAGAAAGCTCCAAATCACATGCCATTTGATCCATTGGAAAGTAGACTCTATAAGCTTTCCAAATATATATATTGTGTATGCTAGATCCTTCCGAGTTTCTGCGAAGATCATCTTGAACTTGAGAAGCATCGTGTACTTTGTCTTCCAATAAACCTTCTTCTTTAAACCTGAAAATAAGCGATGACCCGCTATTAGGTAGTATAATATTCTCAACTAATTTAAAAGGAAATTTAGGGAACATATTCACCTGTTGGATAAGCTTCTCTTGTTTTTCAACTCTCTTAGTAAGCTCATATTGTTCTAAGGTATTTAATGAATTGAAAACACTATATGAAATAACATAGCTAAGGATGTCCGCATCAAGTTACTAATTCCATATCTAAGTGCCATGCTTAGACTTGGGTAGATACATTGACATGTGAGCATTAATTTGCCCCGACATCATTCGACATTCAAAACTGGATTTGGGCAGTTGAGGTTGGAGCCTGGCTGTTATGTTGAAACAAGAAAGGAATTTCAAAATTAAAAAAAGAAAACTATTTTAGAATTGGGTGGATGGAAAGTCAGGCATATGTGTATAGTAGTACACGAGATAGGTATGGGGAAGTACAACTTAAGTCAATTAAGGACCAATTTCTGTGACGACCTCTTGTGCACTAACAGTACAACCATAAGTCTATAATAGATACGATCTGGCTCACTAATTTACGTTGCCTCAATGTTACTTCATCATCCCGTGAAGTGGCGTGGTTAGTCACAGGAAAACCACTTGTAGGGTGGCATGACTATAAGGCACATGTAAACCATATGACGCAAGAGGGGGCCTCCGGAGGGTTAGAGCCCAATGGCGGTGAAACCTTAGCGGGTGAGGTTGTGTTGTGTGGGATACTGTAAAGGCATCGTGATGATTTTCTTAGTCCCACGCCTACAGTAGCGTGTTGATATTATAATATGATTATCTCTTGTGGGTAAAGATGTGCGACATCCACAAAGTGAAAAACTGCCTAGATAGCCGTGTCCACGATCATGGGTGATGTCGAGAACTTGCTTGATTAGATTTGTATTTTATAAAATAACTTATGGGAGGAATGGAAAGTCGGGTTGGAGCCTGAGAATTTGATTTGTCCTGGTTGTAGCCAGTGGAAAGGAATGGGTGGATGCAGCCGTGGAATTTGCAAGAGGAATGTGGCCTAGTAATTGGCAGGTACATTGACTTGGGATTGGTAGGTGGTGCGGCCTATAGGGGCAGGTGGTTGCAGCCCAAAATTACTAGGTGGTGATAGCCCGAAATTACCAGGTGGTTGCAGCCTTGGAATCGGCAGGTGGATGCAACCTTGTAAAGAAATGATATAGCATGAGGTGGGTGGAACCAATATCTACTCGTGAGTGGATGGAACCTTCAGATATTATTCTCTACTAGCAGGTGGATGGAACATTCACTATTATTATACAATACTCAATATCACTAAAAATGGTTTAGTTAAAATGTTAAGTCTCAGGATTTGTCTACTACTTAATCTATTTCAATAGTGACTTTATGCAAATGACAAGAACCACGAGCAATCCCTTGATCAGCCTTGCATATATTTATAACTGCATTCTGTATGTTGGCTCGCGAGTACGGCTATATACTCATACTCACTTAATATTATCATTCGGTAAGTGAAAAGAGAAGACTATGTGGGCGCTCAATCGCATTCGTCGAGACTGGAAATCGAGAAGGCTAAGCTAGACCGCAAGCCCCAGTTGATTGCCTGTGGGTATATCCTAGGGGTTCCACGTGTTGCGTTTTAATTCTACTTCTACTGCTGTCCTTTGAAGGTATTTGACTTGGTTGGCTGTTCAGTAAGTGAAAATCCGTAAGGTATATTTATGTATTGTCTATTATTATGTAATAGTTTTATATTGACAAGATATATGTTTGATAATTGATGATGTCACTATGTGCACTGGCTACTGATCCAAGGACTAGTACTGGATACACATGAGGTTCCAAGTTGCTAAATTTGGGTCCTGACATTGAGCTATGTTTGAAATCTTAGGTGATTTGGATTCTTAGATCAAAAGTTAGGCCGTTTTGTGGATCTTTCATCGTGCTGTTTTCAGTCAGTAGAGGGGAGCGGTCAGATCGGTTGAGAGGCATTGAGGTCTGATTTTCTCAATTTCAACTCAAGTCTTCTGCTGTAATCTTAAGACCTTAATTTTCATAGTTTCTTATGTCTATTGGAGTCAAATGGAAGTTGTAAGGAAAAAAGTGGACTCACATTCACGCTCTCTGTTCGCCTTTTCGATCAACAGGTATAATAGGCCAATGTATCCGCGTCGATTTTTTAAAAATAATATTATTATTTAAAAAATAATTAATCAATTTTTTACAAAATTAGGCTACTCTCGCCATTTAAAATGGCGAAATGTTCTTGTCACTATTCCAAATGGCGACACGGACCAAAATAGTGCATGGAGGTCATTGTCATCAATTCAACTCACAACAAAGACCTGTTTTTATTATCTATTTTTGACCTCATATTTTATGGACAAATTACAATGATATTGGAAAACATTCATCATTTTTTGTTGACAAATCACAACGATATTACAGAACATTCAGTGCAACATCATCACATATTTTGTCGACAAATCACACTGATATTACAAAACATTCACCACAACGTCATCACTGAGTTTTTCGATAAATCAAAATGAGATTACAAAGGCGACAAGCACCACATATTTCAACAAGACGAACCTTTCCCATGGCCGCGACCTTAATGTCTGCCTTGTCGACCGCCTCGAGTGGAGCGGTCAGATGAGATCCCCACAGCGCCGTCCGGACTGCTAATGTCTCATTCACCCTGTGGATTTCCCATAGAGTATTTCTTGAAGGTGTACCTAGCTCTCTACAAATAGAACACTTTTTCGTACGACGCCTGACTTCTGCTTCCTTCATGTCGTTCCTAATACAACGCACCTATCGCCGCCAATCTTTCTCTTCAGCCTATCAATGTCCACAACCTAGGTAAGTTGCTCTCAAGTCGGATGGCTAGTGAAATGGCCAACCACGTCTTAACCATACAACTCTGCACTTCATGTTTGTATCAATTCCTCCTTGTTGAAATAATCAGAGAGGTACTGGCCGGTATGCTGCGCCACCATCGAATATGCGACCATGACATATGAGCAGCTCCTATGCAAAAGAAGAGTCTTGTTGTAAGTGCATACACAACTAGCGCGGTGTAGCGTGCACTCGTGGGTCATCCTCTCGCGGTTTGTCCCGCGACGTCCTTTATCCCTGTATAGTATCCCGAAACGAAACTCTCTTGTGTCTATCTTGAAATGGTGATAGTTGGAGTCGCGATAGGTTCCTGTTGCTATTTCAACTAGCGATAGGGACCCTGTTATCGGTGCTTAGCCTACTGTCGTCGGGAACGTTCCGTTATTTCAAATGGCGATAGTAGCGTAGTTTTATTTTAAAAAAGTGACTATTTATTTTTATAACTTTTTTAAAAAAAACAATACTATTTTTTAAAAAAATTCTGTCGGCGTCGACTTCTCCATCGCGCTGTCAGCGGCATGAAAATATCAGCACTGAATATCATGGTCTACGTTTACTACCGTATCCCCGGCGCAAGAAACTTCTCCACATGACATGACCACATCTCACCATCAGCCGTCAATTGATCTGGTACGGCGTTGGCGAAGGTGATGGACTGATTGGAGCTATACTCAATTCGTTCGGATAAACGCCGCTCTGCAACTGGGAAGAGGTCAGCAGGACAGAGGGAGGGAGCTATGGCAATGGAGGAAGTGGGGAGGAAAGGCATCCCATCTCTTCTCTCCTCCCAGGAGGAGAACATCGCCTCCGACATCACCCAGGTACTTAGATTCCTCCCCTCCTTTTCTTTGCTCCAAGATTGTTATTCTTGGTTTAAAATAGAAATAAAACAAATGGATTTAGGTGCTTGAGGTTGGTGTCTTGGGATGTCGTTTTTTGTGGGTTTCCTTTATATTTTCAGTCAATATTTGATTAGTTCAGCATTTTAGGTACTGTATAAATCAGAGTGGTTCTTGGATAAGTAGAGGATTTGGGGATGAGTTCTTAATTATAACTAGTTAAGCGTAGTTCTTGCTATTTTCTCAAGCATAATTCTTGCGGGATTTGGATTGTCCTCGTTCTTCTGTTCAGCGTCCGAATTATGAATTCAGCCATTTACCTCCTGTGTATCTCTCTAAATTTAATATTGTTCATTCACCATAAGTTTGAGGGGTGTTAGATGTGTATTGTACAATAAGTTCTTTGCATATATACCACACATGCACTTGTATATATATTAGCCCATATTAACCCATTGGCCTATTCATAACAGTTTATCCTTCTATTCAGCTGATAGGTTGGACGCCACTTATAGAAATGAAGAACATTGCTAAGAAAGACGGCGTAGAAGCTCGGTTGGTTGGAAAGATGGAAGCGTATCAACCCCTTTGCTCGGTTAAGGACAGGAGTGCTCTCGGGTGCGGGAATGCAATCCGTCGCCGGTTTCTGATTCACTTACCTATGATCATGCTTTGTAATTTGTGTCATTTTTCAGAGTAAACTATTTCCCTATGATCATGCTTTGTAATTTAATTTGTGAAGAAGCATACTATTAGAAATAACAAAAAATGAAATCGTGTAAGCAACTGTAACTCTGGCATTGTTTTTTGCATGCATTTTTTGTCTGCAGGATGATTGAAGATGCAGAGGAGAAAGGGTTGATTACACCTGGTGTTACGACACTAATTGAGCCAACAAGTGGCAACCTTGGGATCGGTTTGGTGTTCATTGCTGTTCAGAAAGGCTATAGGTTTATTGCTGTTATGCCTGCTAAATATTCACTTGACAAGCAGATGCTATTGAGATTTTTGGGTGCTGAATTGATATTAACAGGTGAGAACTGAGAAGTAGGATATCAGCTTCCAAAAAATGGTTAGCAACTCAACAAGCACTTAAGTGCCTCAAATAGTATTTTTTTTCTCAACAATTTTTTTCTTCTGTTGAATCGGCTGATTTTTGTTCCTATCTTGTGTTTTGTTTGTTGGTTACATGGTTATACTAAATTACTGATTAGTGTTTCTCTTATAAAAAACATCTTCAGGTGTATATCTGATAAATGATAAGTGTCAAGTAATGTCTGTCTTTATTTTGTTCCAGATCCTGCAAATGGGTTTAAGGGAATGAATAACAAGGTGGAAGAGCTGATAAAGAGTATACCAAATTCTCATTGTCTGAATCAAATAACCAATCCAGCAAATCCGGAGGCACACTTCAAATGGACTGGTACTTATCGGAGAATCCAAATTTTCACGCTTTACAAATTACAACTATCATTTATGGTGAATATTTTTGTTCCTGGGCATCGTAGTTCATGGTCATTTTCTAAAAATATCAGGACCTGAGATATGGAAAGACACAGCAGGCAAAGTGGATATGTTTGTAGCCTCTGTTGGTTCAGGAGGCACATTGACAGGCGTGGGAAGATACCTAAAGATTAAAAATCCATCTGTAAATATAGTATGTGTGGAACCTTCAGAAAGTGCTGTAATTTCAGGTAATCTGTGCAGTATTAGTTTCAAATTTCAGGTAATATGTCTGGCTCCAATGCTCCACACATATTAAACAGAAGTTACAAAGATAGTGTGTACCTCGCAAAGGTTGGGGGGGATAGTGTATGTACCCAGATTGTGTATATCAGCACTAGTCCATAGATCAGTAGCTAGTGCATACAGTTGCATAATTGAATATCAACACATATCTTGCAAACGTAAAACTATTGAATAATATTAATTATTAAACGAAAGGGTAATGACCTTATGGTCAAAGCTTACAATCACCACCCTTTTAAGCTAAACAACTCAAATAAACTGCAGCGGAAGAAGATAACTCCAGTGATGACCTATCCATATGTTCACAGGCAATCGACTGAGGCTTGCGACTTAGTACTCCGGGTGTCCTTCATCGTAGCCACAAGCGTGGAAGTTGTAATCTTCCTCGGCATCGTTGAATGCTTTTGATATTTATTTTGAGTGTAGCATGTGAATACATAAAGTACTCAGCAACCCTTGGGGAAAAAATGCAATATGCAAGACTTAACAATGGGGCTTATATGGTTCTTTTGGACAAAGCAATATTTTAAGTTTCAACAGTTTTCATAGAGCAATCATTTGACAAGAGTAGTTTCCATTATCAAACTAGTTATATCACTAGTGAAGGTTCTAGCTATCATTTACTAGTATAAGGCTCTATCTGCCAAGATTCAAACGATAGAGCTCTAGCTGCTAGAATATCTATTTGAGAATCCTAATTGCTCCCGGATTCCCAAAGTTTATTTATTTGAAAGCAAAACCAAAATCTACCATGTGAAAGCGCAGTTTGACCATCCTTGACCATGGGCACGACTGTTCGAACAGTTTTACGCCCTGCAGAGGTTGTACAGCTTGATCTACATGAGATAATTGACTTGTAATGTAGGCCATGACATGCTTCCTTGGATATGCGACTAAGTGGTTCTCACAAAGCTTTTACATTACTTTGTTCTAACATCAGCCCGCCTGATGAGTTTTTCCCCAAGCCATAGACGTCAACTACCATCGATCCAAACTCACTATTGTGGAGGAAACCTACCCGAACTTGGACGTCAACTACCATCGTTTGCACAATACCAAAAGGTAACACCTAGCAACTATTGCCTGCGGGCGTAATGCTAGAATTTAGTAAATTAATTGGCCAGGGCTTTCCCATTCCAGCCATGTGGTTGTACGGTGAATGCTTAGTTTGAAATACCACAAGCGTTGGTCCTTAATTAACCAAGGCGAGATAGTCCATAACTCCATCCACTCGCCCAGTCTAAACAAGTTTTTCACCATTTTATTTTATTTTATAAACCAATGGCAATACCAATTGTCATACATTTTCTCAAACTGATTTGCATAAAGTCTTATAATAGATCTCATCATAGGATGACAATAACCGATATAGCTTGTTTTAGCTACTCTACCGTTCTATACTAATCCATCAATAATGTAATCATTACTGTGGATTTACTATAATAGGGCAACAATGGTTCATGGATTACAACATCTAATGAGGGTATATTCAAATTCGGATTAACTAATACTCCTCATAATTGAATTAATTATTTTATGTAAATAGCAACGCATAATAGTTTTGAACAATAAAGAAATAAGATTTCGAAAACAATAGGTACAACATGGTCAAAGAGACTTACCTTCGTCGAACGTGGATGGTGTTAGATGCTCTTGAAATTCCTCGTTTACGGAATCAACGTTGCAGTCTACACGCGAAAACACGAACACAAATAAATAGATAAAATATATATTGCTCTAATCTAGATCTAATTACATGATGGAATATTGCTCTGGCCTTACCGGAGTGGCGAGGGAAGAACTAGAAGATTGGATGCTTTGAGGGCACCCCTGGGGTCCTATTTAAAGGCGAAGGGGATGTAGGGTTGTGGCTTGGACGTGGTAGAATTGGAAACAACCGGCATTAAGTTTGATTCAGAGTACACTTTGAATTCGAGTCGGTTTTCCGCTTTCCTTCTGTGCAGAGAATCTTCTGGAGGCCATAACTTTCTTTCCCGGACTCGGAATTGACTGATTTTTTCCCCGTTTAGTTAACGCAGAGGACTTCAAACTTTCTGTTTGTGGAGGTTTTCTGAAAATGCCATCTTCGTTGCCAAATTTGCCTTGAAAGTTGACTCAGTTGTAGACTCTGATTCTTTGTGCAGGCTTCCTTGCGGGGTCCATATCTCATATGTCAGAACTCGAAATTAGGTCAATGAGGACTCTCAATTGGACTACGGGGAGAGATCTACAACTTTTTAGTTATGGGTGTTTCCATTTAAAGCCGTTTCAGTCACGAAAATCATGTTGCGGGATGATGGACGGATTCTGTCCCGTTTCTTGGTGAGGCAAATATGGAATATCCCAATCCCCTTATCTCTTTTGCTTCCCTTTATTCGAGAATTGTGTTGAATCATCCGGAAGCAAGAGAATTTCTATATTAAATTGTGAGTCTCGTCAATTATATATCATCAGAAATTGGCATGCACATAGCAATCCTCAATGTCATCATGTTGCCGACCTGTCGAAGGCTCGGTGTTTCCATCATAAATTTTTCGTCCGAATTCGAATTAGGAAAATGATATATGCATTTCGATCATCTCGATGAGAGCATCATCTTTAGAGCCTCCAAGTTGGGATTTGAAAATGTCTTGACCATTGAAAGCTAATGGAATGGATCTTCGGAACCGGTCGATTTGCCGGTTCAGTAGCGGACTTCTCCAAATGAATGGATTTGGCGTGAAAAGTGCCTGAAAAGTTTTGTTTTCCTACAAAACAACACTTTTGCACGTATATCTCTAATATGGATGATTAGTAGCACAAAACATAGCATTAGAGATGCATAAAAAACAGGAAATGACACTGTAGGAGAATATGAAATACGTATAAAAGCCGTTCGAACACCAGGTTGCTTCCTTCTCTGAATGGTTGCTCTAATGCACTTTGCAGAATTTGATTCTTGCTCCTGGTATGATGTTCAGCTTACTCAAGAATTTTGATCAGATACTCCTAGGTGGGGTCGTCCTTTAGCTCGACCTCCTCCAGTGGCATCTGCTCTTCGGATACGATAGGGAATTTTTTCAATTGCCACACAAGGAAGATGTTGCACATGTGCCAGCTGAGGTGGTAGCTTCAACTTGGTAAGCTACCACAAATCTGATGGTTCAACACCATATATTGTAATGTCAACTATAAGTTACAAATTTTCTTTCTTCATAATCAATTTGCTGGATTTTTTAAATATTTATCAAAATCCACCATTCCAGCATAGCATAACTCCAGGTTGAAAATCATATAATTTAATTATTCCCACAATTTATCAGTAAGACAACATATTTCACATCTTACTAAGACATTTGTTTAGATACTCCAACCGAATCCACCGCTTCGATCATATGGTTTCATTACTGTAATGATCCACAGAAATCTAGTTATAATGATCACATAATCCAATCTAAATATGTGGATATCATGGGGATATACTCCAGATCTTATGATGATGTGACAATTGGCAATGGCGTTAACGGTTTGTCGTTTCACGTGTTTTCGGCAAAGAAATAGTGATGTCAGGCTTCAGGCTTCAGGCGGTCAGACCGGCCTAAGCGGCGGTCGGACCGGCAATGTCAGAAAGTGGTATTTTGAGATGGGCCAAAAATAGAGGTAGCAGGCAACAGAGGGGATTCTATTGCACTTGGTTTCATAATTTTTGGAGTCTCCAGAGCTTTTGTGGAGGCTAGGGTTCTTGATAGTTTGATGTTATTTTCATGCTCTTGGATTGAGCATTGTCCTCCATTGATGGAGAGGCTGTAAGCCCATATCATATCAAATCAAAGGAAAGTTTGATCAATGTTTTGTCTCATTGTGTTCTTTATCTATATTTGATGATTTTGAGTCTTTCTTTGATCCGCGAGTTTTTGATTGAATTCTTCACGTGATCTAGCTTGCTGTGACGTGTGGGAACCTATCTAGGATCATCTTGATCATCAATCACCCACGAGCAAGATCTTGGATCAAGTTTTTGTTTTGACCCGGTTTTGAACCCTTCTTCAATCAAACCGAAAAGGATCGCTATTCTTCCAAGAATTATCATAATCTTCGATTGGAATAGGTTTCTGATATCATAGAGAAGGTGTGTACCAAGTTTCATCAAGTTTGGAGTTGTAGATCAAAAGTTTCATCTATTTGCAACTTCGTTATCGGGCTGGTTCTATTCTGTTCTTCAGGCCAGAGGTCAGACCACCCAAGGCCAGAGGTCAGACCGCTAGAGAATCGGTCAGACCGCCCAAGGCCAGAGGTCAGACCGCTAGTGCATTGAATTGTTTCAATCTTTGTTGATTTTGTCGTATTGCTTAGGGGTTTGAATTGGATTCAATATTAGTCTTCTGCTGTACTGATATACTGATCTTCATAGCTTCCATAGCTACTGGAGTGAAATATTATTGAATCAATTATTTGTGAAAAAGTGAGCGTGCTCCTATTCACCCCCTCTCTAGTCGCCTTTTCGGTCCAACAAAATAACACTCCAAAATCATGCTAAACTTCAACTATATTCACATTTGGAACAAATTTCCCCAAAATTATAATTGCACTATTGCTTCCTCCATGATCCTTAAGTAAATCCACGACTCATTCACTTAGTTCACCAATCATATTTAACAATTTCAATCCTCAAGAATCCTATAAAATTCCAATATCATGATTATGGAATCCTCCAATCTATTACATGTAATCCATTTAATTCAAATATAGTCACATCAAATCTGTCCAACAAATATTTTAGACCAACTCCAATTTTAGTAAGACAACCATCAATATTAGAAACATACTCTCCAATATCAATCTATTATGCCTATTGTTCAACCTCATTGTCGATTAAATTAATCCTATGACATCAATAGTTCTATTATGTATATGGCCGATGTGTATAAGGCCCATAAGGCCCATGAGCTCTAGGGTTAATGTAGTATATATATTGTACAATATTGATCTAATGTGATTGTGAAGTCAATCTTTATCATGGTATCAAAGCCTATCTCTGTCTTCGCCGCCTTCCACCGAGACGCCTTGTGCTGCTGTGGCCGCGGCCCCCACCGCCCCTGCATCCTCTGATCGGTCCTCCTCTCCTGCCACTCGGTCCTCTTCTCCTGCTGAGTCTCTCTCTTTTCTTTATCTTCCACCCATTGTTTCGTCTGATACGCCTTTTTCTGTGGAGTCTTCTTCTCCATCTTTAGTCAGATCACTGTTTTCTCTTCACTATACTTGTCGGTCTAGGGTTTTCCTGATACTCAGCCTTCTACTATTTCCTTATCTGATGGCATGGCTAGTCCTGATGATACTCCTTCTGATGATCCTCCACCGGCACCGTCATCTCGGTATGAGCTTCGTGATCGTACTACTATTGCTGCTCCCCGATGATATGGTTTTCTTTCTCATCTTTGTTGTGCTCGAGCCTCACACTTATCAGAGGTCGTTGTTCATCTGAATGGCGATTAGCTATGGTGAGAGTTGGTCGCTGGATCGTACTCGTACATGGAATCTTGTTCCTTTACCTGCTCATGTTGTTCCTATTACTTGCAAGTGGGTTTTTAAAGTTAAGACGAAATCTGACGGTTCTGTTGAGAGGTACAAGGCTCGTCTAGTTGCTCGTGGTTTTCAGCAGACATGTGGTCGTGATTATGACGAGACATTTTCTCCTGTTGCTCGTATGTTAACGGTTCGCACTCTTGTTGTTGTGGCTGCTGTTCGCTCTTGGACTATCTCTCAGATGGATGTGAAGAATGCTTTTCTTCATGGTGATTTGTAGGAGGTTTATATGGTCCCACCTCAGGGTGTTGTGGCTCCTGCTGGTCATGTTTGTCACCTTCGTCGTGCTCTTTATGGCCTCAAATAGGCTCCTCGTGCTTGGTTTGAGAGGTTCAGTTCAGTTGTGTTAGCTGCTGGTTTCTCCCCGAGTAATCATGATCCTGCATTGTTTATTCATACATCTCCACATGGTCGTACTATGCTTTTACTCTATGTTGATGACATGCTTATTACTGGAGATGACATGGAGTACATTGCTTTTGTTAAGCATCGGCTCAGTGAGCAGTTTTTGATGTCAGATTTGGGTCCTCTACGTTATTTAATGGGGATTGAGTTTATGCGCACAGATGATGGCTTTTTTTTAATCTCAGCGGCGTTATATTCAGGATTTGCTTGCTCGTTCTGGTCTCACTGACAGTCGGACAGCTGCTACTCCTATGGAGCTTCATCTTCAGCTTCGTCTTACCGATGGCACTTTGCTTGAAGACACTTCTCGTTATCATCATATTGTTGGAAGTCTTGTCTATCTTGAGTGACACGTCCTGATATTGCTCATTCTGTTCATGTGCTCAGCCAGTTTGTCTCTGCTCCCACGTCTGTTCACTATTCTCATCTACTACGTGTGTTGCGCTATCGCGAGGAACTGTTGATCGTTGTCTGTTTTATTCTCGGTCGAATCAGCTTCAGCTTCATGCTCACTTTGACTCGACTTGGGCGAGTGATCCTGTTGATCGACGATCTGTTTCTGGCTATTGCATATTTCTTGGGTCTTCTCTTATTGCCTGGAAGTCCAAAAAACAGACTGCAGTTTTACGATCTAGTGCTGAGGCTGAGCTTCTAGCGTTGGCCAGTACTACTTCAGAGATTGTCTGGCTTCGTTGGCTCTTAGCTGATCTCGGTGTGTCATGCAGTATTCCTGCATCTCTTCTGTGTGGCAACACAAGTGCTATACAAATTGCTACTAATCTAGTGAACCATGAGCTCACTAAGCACATTGGTGTGGATGCATCTTTTACACGTTCTCACTGTCAACAGAAGACTATTGTTCTTCAGTATGTGCCTTCTGATATTCAAGTCGCTGATTTCTTCACCAAGGCTCAAACCCGAGAGCAACATCGTTTCCATCTCTCCAAACTCAATGTTTCAGATCCTCCTGACCCATGTTGAGTTTGAAGGGGGGTGTTATGTATATGGCCCATGTGTATAAGGCCCATAAGGCCCATGAGCTCTAGGGTTAATGTAGTATATATACTGTACAATATTGATCTAATGTGATTGTGAAGTCAATCTTTATCAAGTTCCACCCAAAAACTAACAATCAATTAACTCCACAAAGTTTACATTGTTATGAATATTGTGTGTATATTGAAGAGGCCTAATGGGCAATATATATAGGGTGTACAAGGGGTGCATGCCATATTCAGATAAGGCAATACAAAAGACAGATAAAGAATACAAAATAATCATATCTCTAATATATCTCTAACTCCCCTCAAATGCAAGGCGTATGCAATAGCATCGCATTTGGAAAGGGTTGATACTAAAATATGAAAAATCCAAAATCTGAGTCTTAATAATGTTGTGGCATGCAGCTTTTGGAAAATATGTCGATAAAAGATCTCCTATCTGGGATCGTGCAACAACCCATAAAGCACAAGGTGCGGAAGCAAAGTCGACCACGACAACATGACGAAGAAGATGATGAAACCGACAAAAATAGATAAAATGTCAAATCAAGCCGAATAGGAATAGATAAAAGCATGACGGTGCAGATCGAAGCCCAAGACGGCGGCGGCGCTGTGCACAAGAAGCGTAATAGAGACGCAGTGCACAAGAAGCGCAATAAAGACGCGGTACACAAGAAGCGCAATAGAGACACAGTGCACAGCAAGCACGGTGACTTTAAAAGCTTGGGGCGATGGATCTGCAGCGGCTTGAAGAAAAGAGCAGCGGCTGTTGCCATGCAAAGAAATTCCTATGCTTCTATGACTGACAATAAATGTGTGGACTCGCATGGTTTAGACGAACTAAAAGATAAAGAGTTACAGACTTGGATGGACGCAACGGAAGAAAACGACACAAATGAGCAACAGATTATTTAGCAGCAACACGTAATCGGAACTAGCAGCGGCAAATCCTCGGTTAGAATAGCCCTGAGGTGGCGCAAATCCGCCTTGTTCCCCACAAGCATGATCACGATGTTCGCATCCATGTGATCCTTGAGCTCCCTCAGCCACCTCTCCACGTTCAAGAAGGTGACATGTCGTGTGACATCATAGACAACGAGGACACCTACTGGTCCACGATAGTATGCACTTGTGATAGCTCGATATCTCTTCTCGGCGAGGATGTTGGTGACGGCAGTCGGGATGTGGACGGAGTGGGGCAACCTGATGGAGACACTGAGCTAGGGCGGCGAGGACGAGACGCCACTGCAGGTGAAGCTCAACGGCGTGGCCACCATTATCGGCAAGATCGGGTTGGCCTTCTCGGTGCTCACGTTCACCGTGCTCATGGCGTGGTTCCTGGTGGGCAAGGCACACGTGCCTGGCGGGCTGCTGCGGTGGAGGGTTGCGGACGCGCTCTCGAGGCAGGTGGCGAGTGCCATCGACGCGTTCTTCCATGAGGCTGTGCGCACACTCTGCCTGGCGTACCAGGACGTCGGCAGCGGCAGTGATATCCCCGACGACGAGAGGCTACCCCCGGGAGTAAAGTTCGGTCCTCCCGGGGGTAGCGGCAGCGGAGAACAACAAGAGCCTAGAGACGGCGGCGGCTAGTGTAAGCCCTAAACCTAACTCGGCTCTCATACCATGTTATGAATATTGTGTGTATATTGAAGATGCCCAATGGGCAATATATATATGGTGTACAAGGGTGCATGCCATATCCAGATAAGGCAATACAAAAGACATATAAGGAATACAAATACTATATCTCTAACATACACATTCTACATGATTCAACAAATCCACTAAAATCAACATCATGAATTGTTATGAAAATTCAACTTTTTTGTATTTTAATAACCACCTTTACCGGATCAATTTCTCAATACTAATTTTTCAACAATCATTATAATCAATTTAATTCAACTCAGATTTGGTTTAAATCCAATTTCTCATTTCGAACCTAGATAATCAAACCAGTGCTTCGAGTTTAGACACTTTTCATGATCTAATTAGTTCCCCAGAGTTGAACTCTATATTCATTATCAACAATCTTTATAATCCACAAAGATGATATTCTTTAAATTCATTCATAATCAATGGGTATCCATAAATATACATTTGTTTCCTTCAATTCATAAGAACCTCTTATAGTATTATCCAATCTTGTCAATTTCTAACTCCAAAACATACCACACTAGCAACGATTCTCTATACTACCTAGCTTGACATCCAATAACTCCAATGGTTTTCCCAACAAGAGTAGCTTCCATATATATGACATTCGGGTCTTCCATATATTTTGGATCCCACGAACTAAACAAGGTACGACTGTTGATGGTAGTGTCTACTGGTGGTTCTGTCGGCGTTCGATTAGCATTAAATGCCTCAACTTCACTGTTGCGGTTGATGTTGTTGTGTTGATGATCGGAAGTGGTATCTGGCGTTAGCAAAAGAAAAGAGGGAATAACAGAGGCGAGGGAAACAAGGGAGCTTGTAACAACACACAAGATCCTATTTATTTTACAAAAAAACAAATTACATTTTTTTTAACACGAGGCAATTGAAAGCAACTCAAAGAAAATCGTCTACTCCATTAAAACTCCTCACTCTAACTTGATGACGCGGCTCAACCATGGAATGAACCTCAACCAACTTATCCTATATTGCTAGTCTCAAAACACATCTGCTTCTTAAGGCTTGTGATGAACAAAAGATTGGCTTCAACTCGGAAGACAAACATTGTAGAAGTGGCGGGGACAACGAACAGCTTCACAAGCAGTCTTATGGCATAGCTCCTTTTGAGATAAAACAGCTCAAATCGCAGTGAGGAAACTCGGTTGACCATCTATAGAAGTTACAAGGAAGAGGGTCCAATTAACATTGTAAAATGGTGAAGGAAGAACTAGATAAGAGCTGAGGTTTGGGTGGAGGGTGAAGGGGTTGACGATGGTTATGATGCTCCACTTTATAGGGCGAGAGGGAGAGAGAAGGGCACGGGCGCACGACTGATGTCACGGCGGCGACTGCTTTGAATGCGTGAGTTGCGATGAAAAACGACTGGGGTTGGTGGGGTCAGCAATGGCACGATGATGACGATCTGGAAACGGCAAGACAATGAAGACGACACACTGATGGTGGGCGTGAATGCGTGTGATGGCAATGGTTCGAGTGCGGGTTGGTCGCAGGCGTGGCGTGGCACGATGCAGAGCAGAAGCAGAGCAACGAGGAAGAGAGGAGAGGGAGTTGGGCCAGGGTGAAGAGTCTAGGCCCCATTTTAGTGTTTTGGATAATTAACGACAACCGTCAATTATTAACTAACTTGTTTGTTCAAGTGATTAAAAGGGTGTAGAATTTCGGGAATATTGTGTGTCCCTTAGGATCCCCACGCCCTTTATTTGTAGTGTCAAATAATAAAGTTCGACTCTAACGCAATTTGGACTCTTACCTAAACTCTGGATTCTATCATAATCTCTAATATCTCTAACACCCCCCTCAAGATGAGCATGAGATTACAATCATGACCATCTTGTTACATAATGCAATACCATTACTAGAATCTACCAGTGCCTACCATCGACTCTATAACTAATACTATCACAAAGACCCAAAATTGCTCACCACTGATACTACTAGGGATGACACCAAATCCATCTCTACCATATACCAGCTGCCCGACCTCAACCTCATCTTCCTCTACCCTCATGCCCCCGGCCTCCATCACTCTGCCCACACGCTCCCAGTCTCGGCCTCCACCACCTTTACCTCTATCATAGCCCATTACGCTTGACTCTAGTCCCAATCCTCTTCTCCCTTCTGTCACTTCTCCGACTGTGTGGTCTTCTCCTCTGTCATGGCTGCATTGGCCCTGGGGCCACCTCTTCCTCTACCTCCACCTTGACCTCCTTCAGCGTATCTATTATTCCCACCACCACCTCTACAAGGGCGAGATGCCCCACACTTATAACACTCAGTCCTCCTTGCAAAATTCGAGTTGCCTCATCTCGCATCACGACAAATCCAATCACCCTCACAACCTCTAGTTCGTGAGAGAGGACACGCCCAACTCAGATGTCCTGTTTGCTTACAGTTGTAATACTCTCTGTCATCAGATATGGCATACGCTGACGTTATAGGGTTGCTACCCACCATCACTCTCTGTCGAGTTTCCTCGACAACCATAGCTGAAATAGCTCCCTCCATAGTTGGCAATACCACCTGATGACATATTGAAGCTCTCCTGCTCTCAAACTCAGGGTTTAAACATTTCAAGAAGTAAGTGACCCTTCTACGCTGCAGCCATGCTCTACCAAACTCAATATCATCAGCACACGTTAGTTGCAGTGGATCATATTGATCCAAATATGCCCACAACTGATGCAGCTCACTGGCATATTCTTGAACACTCTTCTCCCCCTGTTTCAGAGCATCTACCTCGCCCTGAACCTCCACCACCATCATCACATTCCCAGCTCCGGAGTACATGTTCCCCAACATCTTCCACACCACCATTGCACTTGGGATCGCTTCCACCATCCTAGCAATGGACAGGGACACCGAAGTCAACAACCATGCCACCACCACAGAGTTGGTGGTGTTCCACACCCTCCAATCAGTACTCCCTCTGTCCGCAGACTCGACACAAGTCTCCTACATATAGTTCTCTACCCCTTCCGTCTTCAGAATTAACTGAGCCCTCCTGGACCAACTCAGGTAATTCTTACTCCCTTTCAGCTTCACATCATTCGGCATCAATTCCAGCTTCAACTCTGATGATCTCGTTTCTGCCCTAGGACCTATCAAACCCATCGCGATGAGGTCCTATAATATACCTCTCATCTCACCTTTTGTGACCAAAGAGGATTCTCCACTTCCCCCATTCATGGTCACAATACTCTTCTCCGCAACTTTTTGTACAATTTCTTCGCTAGCCTTTCTCGCTGCTTCAATCTCCTTAGGATCCATCTTCTACTTTTAACACCGATTACACACTCCTCGTCAACTCGTCCTCCTCCTGCCTATTGCCGCGCGTATTAACGATCACGACAACCTCTTCACGCATCAATAGATCACGACTTCATGATCACAAACGTAGTCCCAACACCTTTTGAACCATCCGCAGAACCAGCAGCCACTCCAAGAAAAAATCTACACCAGCCACTGTACCACACCAGATCCGACCCTTGCCACACCAGATCCGCAGATCGATCCGTAGCAAACCAAGTGGTGTCTCTCTCCTCTACTGGACTTCCTCCTCCCCGCGTCTCTCTCCTCTCCCGCAAGATCCTCCTCCCTGAGAGCACTCCTGTAAGATCCTCCTCCTCGAGAGCTTTTCTCCCCCATGCGTCCTTCTCCCCCAAGCAATCTCCTCCCCCAATGCTTCGTCTCCTCCACCGTCGACCGAAGTGCTCGAGAGGACCAAAGAACACACGGATCCTCCTTCTCCTTCTCCTGAAAGCAAGCAACTCCACACCGGATCCTCCTCTGGATCCAACTCATTGGAGTCTTCTTTGTTGGTGATAGCAAGATCCTTACTCTCATGGAGAGGGTGACTTGGAGATGGGGCAATTTTCTTGGTTTATTTCTCACGCAATGCCACACCAACCTGAGGTGTTGGGGATACAAATTTATAGTCGCTACCCACAAGCATATGCTAGATGCTAGTCCTAAAATGCCTCCTTCCTAAAGCTAGTCTAAGATGCTAGTCTAAAGCTCTCCTAAAGCTAGTCTAAGATGCTAGTCTAAAGCTGTCCTAAAGCTCAAGATGCTAGTTTCCTCTGTACAAGAACCATGTGCCCACCCCATAAAGACCATAGTATGGGGACTTATTCATCATTCTCCCCTAAGTCTTGTGCATCGTCTTGTGGGAGAGTTGAACCATCCCGATCCTAGAGCGAGAGCTCGAGGAATTTGACCCTCCCAAGAGGTTTGGTGGCGAGTCCGCAAGGCGATCCGTGGTGTTGATGTAGCTCGCCTTGATCTTGCCTTCATCCAAGCGACCTCGGATGAAGTGGTACTTTCACCGGATGTGCTGCTCCGTTCGTGGAAAGCGTGGTTCTTTGCGAGCAGAGCGGACTTGTTGCCCACCCCGAGTGCCACCGCCCGTGTCTCGCCGAGGAGATCACCAAGCGATCGAGCGAGCAGGCGCTGAGTCGAAGCGGTGGAAGCCGCTATGTACTCGGCCTCACGGTGGACAGGCCACCACTGGCCGCTTGATCGATTGCAGCTAACGAGGCACTTGCCGAGAAGAAGAGAATCCGCTTGTGCTCTTTGGTGTCGATGTCGCTGCGTGGTCGCCATTGCCGATGAAGGCGAAGCGTGGCGGGACACCTCGGGTAGTGCAAGCCGTGGTCGGAGGTGCCCGCAACGTAGCGGAGGATCCTTTTCACGGCCGCCGATGCTCCATCGTCGGTCATTGATGAACCGACCGACGAGCCGACGGCGAACGCCAAATCTGACGCGTGTGGACGAGGTAGCGAAGGTCGCCCACGACGCGCCGTGATCGCGTCGCGTCCGCCTCCTCCGCCGTGCTCTCACGACTCGGCTTGACCTCTCCTCCTCCAGGAGCGGGCTGGGTTGCGATCGGTGAGCCCGCCGCTTCGACGGTGCGCTTGGCGTGGCGGTCCGACGAAGGGAGATCTGGAGCCATCTGGTGGACCTTGATCCCGAGGAGAAGGAGAGAGCCCAAGTCGCTCATCCGGAAGGCGGTCTTCATCTCGCCTTGAACGCCTCGACCTCGGCCTCTTGAGTGGTGATCACCGTGTCGTCGACGAGACGCCCACCGCCAGGTGTTGCCGCCTTTACCCCGCCGTAGACCCGCATGACCTCGTGTGCGCTCTGCTGGAACCCATTTGCTTGAGGTGGAGTCCGACTTAGCGTTCGGGCTCGTGGTGCTCGCCATGAAGCCATAGAGGGCCTTGCGCGAAGTGAGAACCTGCCTCCTTGCCGGGGATGGCGAATCCGGCCACGACGGACGAGGCCTCCTCCAAGTCGCCGTTGAGGAAGGCGGACTTGACGTCCATGTGATGGACGCGCCAATCCTCCCCGGCCGCAAGTGCGAGGAGAAGACGAACGGACTCCATGCGCGCGGAGTGCGAAGGCGTCATCGGTCGACTTCTCTGCCGCACGAAGCCTCGTGCCACCAAGCGAGCCTTGTGCTTGACGATGGCGCCGGCCATCCCGCTTCGGCTTGAACACCCACTTAAGGGTGATCGCGCGGTGGATCGACAGGAAGATCCGCCGGCTCCCACGCCCGGTTCCGCCGACGGCCCATCTCACCGCCATCGCGACACGCCACGCCGCGTCTCCTCCGCCTCGGTGAAGGAGCGGGGCTCGCCGTCGTCGACGCCAAGCGCGACTCCGCCGAAAGTCGCGGCTGCGCGCCGACCCGAGATGGGCGGCTCGCGAGGATGTTGTCCATGGTACGATAGCGCGAGAGGCTCGTCGTCGTGGTAGGCGTCGACGCGGTCCTCGTCGTGAGACACGGGAGAAGCGAACTCCACCATACGCGCCGCTTCGTCGTGGACCGGCTATTGGGCCGATCCGGTGGTGTGGCCTCGGTGCAGAGAGTGGTGGCCGGTGCGGAGGCGTGGAGTGGCCGTGGTGAGCGAGGGGCGTGGCGTGCAGAAGGTGGTGGAGCACTCGCCGGAGTGGTGGCGAGCAAGGTGTCGAGGTGGACGAGCTCGGTGAAGACAGCCGCTAGCTCTCGCTCTCTCGGTGGGCGTAGTCGACAACAAAGTCCTCGAGTCGAAGTCGAACCGCCGCCCACCGCCTTGTCCCACGCCCGCCGCTTCGTCGAACACAACGTCACGCGAGATGCGAACGCGCTGTGTGACAGGGTCGAGGATGCGGTAGGCCTTCGAGCCCTCCGCGTAGCCGATGAACACTCCCGGAGTGCTCTTGTCGTCGAGCTTACCGATGTGACCAAGCTCCTTGGCGAACGCGAGGAGCCAAGACCCGCAAGCTGGAGACCGCCGGCTTGCGCCCATGCCAAGCCTCGTATGGCGTCCTGCCGCCGAGCGCCTTGGTAGGCAAGCGGTTGAGGATGTAGACGGCCGTCACCACCGCCTCTCCCCAGAAGACAGCCGGCATCCCCCTCTGCTTGAGGAGGGCCCGAGCCATCCCCACAACCGTCTGGTTGCGCCGCTCGACGACACCGTTCTGCACGCGGTCAGACGGCGGTAGCGAGTAGTGGCGCTGAATGCCCTCATCACAGAAGACGACGCGAATTCGGCCGCCGTGAATTCGCGCCGTTGTCTGCAGGCGTTAGAAGACGCGCGACTTTGCGGCCGCGCTCCGCTCGCAGCAGAAACTGACTGCGCGCTCGATGGCGCCCGCACCTCTCTCCCTTGTCGCCGAGGACCATCACCCACATGTAGCGGGAGAGATCGTCGACGAAGCGTGAAGTAGCGTCGTCCTCCGGTGTGGCGGTCACGGGCCACACAAGTCCGTGCACGAGCTCGAGCCTCTCCTTGGCTCTAAACTTCGCCACGGGAAAGGGAGTCGCCTCGCGCCGTCAACACGCAGACGCCGCAGAATCGCTTCCACATGGTCAAGGCACGGCAGGCCTCGCACCATTTCCGTGGCACCGAGCCGCCTGTGGCCTCGAAGTGAAGGTGCCCAAAGCGCTGCGTATCCTTTGCACGCTCGTCGCCCCGACGAGCGGCCGAGACAGAGGGGTTGTGCCACCGACACGAAGAAACCGCTTCCCGAGCGAGTGAGGAGCTTCCCGCCAATGGTGACGGGTCCCGAGAGGCGCGTGGCTCATCGCCATCAACGACCTTGAGGCGACCGCGCCTCCTCGATCGTCATCGTGGAGAGGTCGATGAGAGACTCGACGAGCGAGCCGTCGCTTGTACTTCTCGGGGACGCACGGAAGAGCTTTTCCACAGCTCTCTCTCGCCGTAGGTGTCGTCGCCGAATCGCACCGGCTTCTACAAACAGAGTGTTGAGACGGAGAGCAAAGTCATCCACGTCCTCACCGCTTGAAGGCGTGTGCTCCCTTCCGCGCGGCGCACGCAATGTAGACTTGCGCGCGCGGTCGGCTGCCGATGCGCGTCCGCAATGATGGCGTCCCAAGCCTCTTTGGCGATCCGCTTGTTGGTAAGCAAGAATCGCATCTCGGGCGGATCGCAGGCGATGAGAGCATCCGGCCGTCGATCTGGTCGTAGTCGACGCCGCCGCATCGAATCGCATCCCACATATGCCGCACTGGAGCTTTACCTCATCACCGCAGACCCACTCGACGTAGTTGGTCTTGGTGAGGTAGGCCACCCGCCGCGGGGCCGACGTCCTCGATGATACCGGTACTCGTGGCGACCACGGTGATCGAACCGGGAGAGAGCCGCGTCGCTGTGAAGGCCGCTCTCTGTCGACCCGTCGACGCCGCCGGCGCGGCGCGCTTCCTCCAGAGCGCACCGCTGCGCCGCGTCGTGTCGTTCTGGCCGCCGCCACGCCGCGGCGGGCGGCGCGGCCGCCATCGCGCCGCTTCGCCTCCTGTTGCTTCCCTCTCTGGGCCGCTCAAGGTCCGCGTCGCGCTGCTATCACGGATATGGAGTCTTTATTCGCTGCCGCATGTGAACCTTGACCTCATTCGCCGCCACACGCGCGCATCTGCCGCCGCCGCCGCTTCCGCCTCGCTCCGCCTTGCCGCCAGCCGTGCTGCCGCACTTGACGCTTTTTTCGCCGCCGCTTGTGTCTCTGCCGCTGGCTGCTTGCTGCTCTGCCAAGGCGAAGCTCGGCTGTCACGACGCCAGCGTGCTTTCGAGGCGACCGAAGGCCGAGCGCCTGCGGACATGGCGCGCATTGAAATTTGTCGCGTGGAGCCGCTTCGACGAGCCGCTTTGCCTCTCAGAAGAGAGTGAGCGGGGCGGCCGGAGCTCTTCTTTGCACGGGCATTTGGGCCGCTGCAAGGCCGAGACGGAGAGATGCTCGAGCTCTGAGGATAGTATAGCTCGATATCACTTGTTACTCATTTGGAGTCTTCTTTGTTGGTGATAGCAAGATCCTTACTCTCATGGAGAGGGTGACACTTGGAGATGGGGCAATTTTCTTGGTTTATTTCTCACGCAATGCCACACCAACCTGAGGGGTTGGGGATACAAATTTATAGGCTGCTACCCAGCCAAGCATATGCTAGATGCTAGTCCTAAAATGCCAGTCAAAAGCTGTCCTAAAGCTAGTCTAAGATGCTAGTCTAAAGCTGTCCTAAAGCTAGTCTAAAGCTGTCCTAAAGCTCAAGATGCTAGTTTAAAGCTGCTGTACAAGAACCATGTGCCCACCCCACAAAGACCATAGTACAGGGACTTATTCATCAGGATCATCCTCCTCCCAAGTGTTCTTCCCCCGATTTCCCCTCCACACGGCATAGTAGCCCCGTGCGGTGGCTGCGGCCCATACGGAGGTGATGGCTCGCATGGCGGCTACCGCCCGTGTGCCTGCCTGCAAGGTGCTGCGGAGGCGGCTAGCGCGGCAGCGGCGCCACACGTAGTGGCGACGGTGGATGCGGAAGGGCGGATCAAGGGTGGCGGCGGCAGGTAAGTCGGGGAATCGTGGGTTAGGGTTACGGATGACGATGGATTAGGCTCTGATACCATGTAGAATTTCAGGAATATTGTATGTCCCTTAGGATCCCCGCATCCTTTATTTATAGTGCTAAATAATACAGTTCGACTTTAACACGATTTGGACTCTTACCTAAACTCTGGACTCTTTTCGAATCTCTAATATCTCCAACAAAGGGTTAGTTTCGGATAAAGATAATGAGCAGTAAAGGCACTCAAGTATTGGATATCAGCATCATCTAGCTCTAGGCAAAGGTGTCTAGTTGAATAAGATCTTTTCATAGTTTTATTGGTCTAGGAGTTTGAAGGAGAAAAGACCATATTGCTAGTGTAGGTAGCCGTACTATGAAGAGGGGTCAACACCTAGTAGCTTGATAGCAAGGTGTGCCACAATGCTCAAACTCACTTGGTTGGATATTGGAGTTCTTAGTGATCTAACGACCATAATATTCTCTATCCCTTATTTCTTGGCCGGACTGGCCAGACCCTGGTTCATTAATGCGGTCAACTTTTTCCGAGAGCCCTTTTTTCACATTTCACCTTTTTCCAGTAGCATCTCTTTTCCATTCTGGGAAACTTTTGAACCCGGTTTGACTGGTCCATATGTGGGCGGACTGACCGGACCTGGTATAATGGATATATTCTATTGTAATGATAACTGCAGAGTTTACGGTTATACTGTAGTCCTGTCTGACCGGTCCTATGCCTGCGGTCTGACCGGTCGTGCCTATTTTGCACAGTCTCGTGTGCCAACGGCTAGTGGAGTGGTTTGAGGCTATAAATACCTCTCCCCTTGTAGCAAGGGACTCCCAGAACCTCATTTGAACACTCTTGAGTCATCGCCTCTTCTTCTACTCTTTGAGAGCTAAAGTTCCATCTTGAAAAGATTGTAGAGGTTTCTCCAAGTGCATTTGAGTTGAGTTTGATTCTTGTGGCACTTGAGCATTTTCAAGCGAAGCGTTGTTGATTTATTACTCTTGGAGGTTGTCGCCTCCTAGACGGCTTGAAGAAGGTGAATCGGTGATCTTCTCAAGAAGCATATAAGAAGACCTGGTTGATTGTGAATGTTGGAGCTCACCTTTCCGGAGTGGCGAAGAGCTACCTCTAGTGATTGAGGGGTATGCTCGTGTGGAGCCGGCTTGCTTCATTCAAGCTTCCTCAACGTGGATTACGGGAGACCGACAAGTCTCCGAGACCACGGGAAAACATCGGTTGTCTCCATCGGTTAGCAAGTTTAGAGTTATTAGTGCACTTAGAAAGTCTTATATTATTTAGGCGTTGAATTGTGAAATTGAATTACGTTGTTTTACTTGCTAAAAATCTATTTTTAGCCTAAAGTTTTAAAAACCATCTATTCAACCCCCTCTAGTCGGTCATCATTGATCTTACACGGGGTGGCTGGGCTGCGGCGCAAGAGAGAAAGAGAGGGGCTTCGGCCCAGGGGATTGAGAGAGAATTCAAATCACGATTTGAATTTGAATTCTAACGAGATTTTATTTGAATAGAGACAGAGATTTGATTTGATTTTGGACAGGGATTTGAATTTGCATTTGAGATGGAATTTGAATTTATATTTTGAACTCACGGACACCAAATAAAAAGCAAATAAGATCCAAATACATTGAAATAATTAATATCAATTTTTTTTTGGAAAATAGCCAAATTTGGTATGTTACAATTGTCAAGATAATACATACCACTAATAATTGCATTCATTGCTTTAAAATTTGTGCATTTTAGTTTTTTGGATGAGCATAGAAACACTGACCATATCCTGGCTGTTAGAGTATAATTGAGTAATAAAGAAAGAGTAAATACTCAGAAAGGCTCTAAATTCGAACAATCGTATGCTCTGTAAAGAATTCTTTGTAGTGTTCTCTCTATCCTGTTTTGATGTAAATAAATAAAAGGTTAAAAGAGGCAAAGGATATCTGACAACGTCATATTATTATAAATTCACCATTTAGTAGTTAATTCAGAAGCCTGTTGTCACAAATGCTGAAAACGTGAAATATGTAATGTGATTGCTTCAGTAAACCTATTTTATAAAAGTTTACGAATCCTAAAGCAAAATAGTTAATATTGAGTGATGGCAAATCTGTGCCGACATATAAAAAATAAATCAAATTGAAGATTAGATATAGATGCAGAATTGAGTATTAGGGCGGGGGTAAATCTTTGATTTGATTTATTGTTTAGGTTATGCATATTTGCAATCACCTAATATTAACTACTTTGCTTTATGATTTGTAAACTTTTATAAAAAAAGGTGTACTGAAGCATACCCCAATTGTCGGACATACATCTGAATGATCGCCATCATTGCATCTCTTAATATGGTGCAATGTAGCGCACTCAAAATTAAATTCAGTTTCCTATCTCTTGTTCTATGCACCTAAAGGTCCTGAACAGCATTTCTGTTTGGTACTACTCAGGTAGTTCACCAGGGCCGCACAAGATTCAAGGCACGGGGGCAGGTTTCATACCGGAAATCTTGGATACATCTGTCATTGATGAAGTCGTGACAGTAAGCACAGAGGAAGCCATGACAATGGCGAGAAGGCTCGCAAAGGAGGAGGGGTTGCTTGTTGGCATATCTTCTGGTGCAAATGTAGCTGCTTGCATGAAGGTAAACTGCTGATCTTAGCAGGTTGTGCATCACCCTGCCTGCATATATTATCTTGCTACTGTTGCATTCTGATTTCACGAGTCTCTAGCAGATTGCAGCTAGAGAGGAGAACAAGGGGAAGATGATTGTTACCATATTCCCGAGCGGCGGCGAACGATACATGAACTCTGATCTCTTTGCACCTGTTAGGGAGGAATGTGCCAATATGACCTTCTGATATCTTGGGCAACTCTCCTTTGCATGTACACAAGTGTGTTTGTGCCATATGGTTATTAAAGTTTTGCTTCAGACGGCGCTATATTGTTGCTGTTTCTTTGTAGAGGAAATATAAGGATTCCATCAGAATGTGCTGTGTTCCTGTGTTGTATGTGTTCTATGTGTCAGCCTCAGCCCAATATACAGTGGACTCATTTTTCTTTTTTCTTTGATGCAAAATAGAGGGTGTTTCTAAACAATCTGTACGGTGCTACTATCCTTGGGAAAGTACCTTGCCTATTATTTTGAAAACTGAAACACCAACGCGTATGGTCAATGCATAGCATATTCTCTAGATATGAACTTTGCCTGGAAACTTTAGGGCCCATTTTTGAACGCTAGAATTTTTCTTGATTTTTTGAAGGGAAATTTTTTCTTGATTCATGTGGAAATTAAATTGATATTCCCGTGAAATTCATAGGTTCCTAACAGGTCTTATTTTATATTGGTTTATTGATCTTCCTAATTAGGGCATTTATTTATCCCTTTTTTTTGTCAGGGTTCAGTTGTTAGTAATATTAAGTTTCCTAATGTCTCGCATGAATATCAGTCGTGAGAATTGAGAGCACTAAGAATTTACCACATCAGAATCTCATATTCAGCAAGTTTCCAAAAAAAAATATCATATTTAGCACATTGGAACAAACCAACCATAGTAATAATCTAGTTATTGTTCATGTTTCCCTTTATTATCCTGTAGCACAAGCGTTGTTCATGACAGATTCTGAAAATAAACATTGTTTATACCACAAATTGTTCATTTACTTTTGTGGTGCCTAAACAGAAGCCGCTTTGTTTGATTCATCAGAAAATGAAAAGGCAGCTGGTGACATAACCAATCACAGGCCCGAAATTCATGCAAGTTCATCATCATCAGAAGTACCTTTTCTGACAACTAAAATCGGCTGTCCAGTGTCCACTTGCATCAGTTCTTCAGACTCCAAATTGATCCATCCGCTAACCTTGTGGATGCAGAGGATAATCGAAATTAAACCGTTCATGCAATTTCCCATCTCCCATCCGTACCGTCATAATCGACTAATTTTCCATCGTGACAACTATTTTACAACTGCTAAGAAAAAAAATTCTATAAATTCTCACGAAAATACTGGTAAATTGACATCCCTAAGAACTTATACCTAAAGAAGAAGAATTTGTTACGCTAGATGTTCCAAACTTGCCCAATTGTATCAGTATCCTTAGTTCTATTAACTTGTTTAATTGTAGTATTTAGGTTATCAACAAGATGTGAAAAAAGTAGTGACAAAGACCTTAGACCCGTTTGGAAGGTGGGTATTCCTTATAAATTTAGTAGAAAAATGAAACGTCTGCTCTTAGGTTTCTTAAGAGAAATACTTGCAATCTACTGAAAAACAATCTACACAGGATATTAATTAAAGAACTTCATCAGTTAACGGGTTCTGGTGGGACTTTGATCGGTGCCGACAGTCCTCGCAGGCCCAAGTAGTCAAGTACCCAACAATTTCACGTCAGTGTCAGTGTCATTGTCAAATAAAAAGACCAAAAATGCAAACTTGCTTTCGTCCCCCAAAAGCGGCATTTATGCTACTCAGAAAAGTTGGAGAATCTTAAATGAACGGACGCTTCAACATGCAGCGTCTTGCTCTCTCTTTCCAGTAGAACTTATTATTATTATTATTTAATTTATTTTTAAAAAATATTTTAGAGATAATCTCGCTATCTTTATTTTTAATTCTAACCTCTTTCACAATATATAGCGTGGTAAAAGCACTTTATCATGCCACGGATCTTGATGTAGCAAACGAGTGCTGTCACGTCACTCTCTTGGTGTGACATGATTTATCCCAAAAACGAACGTGTGTTGGTTCGGAGGGCTATCGTGGTAGATTTGGTTACGCCGCGGTCGATGACGTGATACAGACAGTTTGATCACACATGGATCATGGTTTGACCAGAGGAGATAGAATTGGAAATAAAGTTAGAGAGATGTTATCTTTAAAATATTTTTAAAAATAGATTAAAAAAATTAAAAAGCTCCTTCTTGTACTTGTAGCAATTGCCGGTCAAGCCAGAAATTAGGAAACGATAATTACCGGCTGAAGACCCGGAATGCTCGAACAAAACACAGCAAAATGCAAAAATGAAGAATAAACATGTACTCCATCTCTTCTTTTTTAAATGACACCTTTGAATCCAAGCAATCAAGCTTTTTAAAAATTGGCCATCAATATATTTAAAACTATCTATATGGATCAAATGAAAACTATATCACTAGATTTTTTTTATTAAAAATGCTTTCAATAATATTACAATAATGGTTAAAGCCACATCTTGAAAACCGTGGGAAAAAAACCTATAACGTCATTTGAAAAAAGAACAGATGGAGTAGATGGCAGAACTGACTATATTAAGACTCGTCTTTGCCATTATAGTGTATTTTTTAAAAAAAGCTAACATTGTTCTACTTGGCTATAATAATTAGTTGAAGCATCTATTTCCAAGCGTAACAACCAAAAAAAAAAACGTTACGTTCCGTACCATAACATAGCAACGGCAAACTAGCCTAGATTATTTAGAAAATTTATTCCTGCTCTAAATATTGTAGTGCAAATTAAGGCACAGGCTAATCTCTAGCGTGCACAAAAGTCAGTAACCCAAAGCAAAACCACATTTTGTTCAACTTTCACTCACCATTGAGTTTTCTTTTCTTTTCTTTTTTTGGTACAAACAGAAAAGGCATACTCCCTCCATCCCCTCTGCTCCTACAAATATAAGAGCAAGCCCTCCATCCATCTCCTCTACCTATTCTTTCTTTGGCCTCTTGGCTTCTGGCAACACAGAAGCACCAAGCATATCAATGGAGAGGTCAAGGTCCTACTCAGAGAAGACCAGCAGCCAAAACACCTCAGCCTACGTCACTGACCTGAGGTGTCACAGCGCCTCCTACGCCTCATCCTACGCTCCTCCCAAGGAGGCCAACAAGGTGAAGAAGGCCAAGAGCGCCGCCAGGCCTTCTTCTGCTTCGTCGTCGGCGGCGGCGGCGGCCGCCGGTTCGAAGGCGAGAATGTGGAGCGGATTCAGCGATCCGGAGCTGCAGAGGAAGAGGAGGGTGGCAGGGTACAGTGTGTACAGCATGGAGGGCAAGATGAAGGGGTTCCTGAAGAGCAGGATGCGGTGGCTCAAGGGCAAGTGCCCCCGGGTGGTGGATGGCTGGTGGTGAAGGCGATCGGCAGCTTGTTTCAGCAGGTATATGCATTGCCGTATGCTCTTCGATCTCCATGCAGCTTTAGTTCCTTCTCTCCCTGGTCCATCCATTTTTTGGATGGTCTGAAAGAAAGTGTGTGAATGTGATTATGGTTACAATCTTATTTCGTTCCTGCACTGGGCATCATCTTAATTTTACCCTGTGCCTCAACAAGAAGGGTAATTACAGACTGCCATGATCATACTACCAACGGATGCCTCACTGTTCTCTCGCTCTATAAACTACAAAGGCTGTAATGTTTCTCAAAAGTTTACACGGCCTCCAATGTATTTGATACCTGGGCAGTTACTCTTTCTGTATAAACTACTGAAGGCTGTAAACCTCCGTCTAGATGATACTCTTTTCTTCAGAATTTGCACTCTCTCTCTCTCTCTCTCTCTCCCGTCCGTGCAGCGTTGCCAAAATTACATCATCCAAGATCGCAAATAATTATAACATTTCTAATCGACAGCATAATTCCGATGTTGGGTTGGCACGAGTCACGGATCACAAAAACAAAGCACAATGGAATCGAAACACAGAGATGTTGCTTCACTGTTCTTTCCAGCAAGGCTACTAAACAATGTGACAGGATCACAAGGCAGCCAACATCAGAACAAGTTAAATGTCAGAATTCGCTGTCGGTTCTATGTACCCGTTCTCGCAACGTGAGCCTTTTGCTCATTCAGACCTCAAGGCGTGTTGTATCACATCGTACATACATATTACATCTTACACGGTATTATGTACACGCCACTGTTGACATGTAGACTGAGAAGTATACAGAGTCCACATTTCAGAAGCACTGTGTACAGATGATCCTTAGTTGCATCATTGAGACATCATTAGTAATATACACGCTGCATCGCCAGCATGATAAGCATGAATTGGGAACATAGCGAGCTGACAGCAGATGGTGAAACTGTAAGGAGGCCGCCTTTTCCCAGCGGCGAGTCAGTTTGCTTCCGATGATCTGTATTATAGTACATGTTTCAACAGAGCTACCTATTTGTCCGGGCTTGCCTGTTCATGACATCATGGTAGTACAAAAGAACACACATTGGTTGCCCAAGTATGCTGAAGAAGAACCAAAATATCATGTTGCCAACCTGTAAAAGAGTTTAGGTAAGACTATGCTGTGAGAAGCAGCAATGGAAGATGGGGAAATTTTGTAACAAGAATGACATACCATTGTGTTCTTGAATTTATCTTGAAGGTATTTCGTCAAGAATACCAGGGGAATCTGGGGAAGACAGACATCAACAACATCAGCCAATATGATACCGGTGGAAAAGTAGAGATATCCAGGACAGTGGTCTAGAACAAGCATAGCATGGATGCGAGTCCAAGTTCATGCATGTGCACTCTGCCCATTCTGTTGCACTTTAATTTATACCGATTCGAATTTTGTATGGTAAATTGGTAACAGCTCATTGAGTTTAAGGCAAGTTCTACACACCACTGTAATGGCTAATATGGAAAACACCAATGGAAATTGAGGTCATGGGTTCAAGTCCCCATTCTCCTTTGAATCAAAGATAGGTAGTTCCTCCTGCCTATTCTAGCTTTTTTTAGGATACACAGAAGTATACTTCAAATGATTTATGTAGGGGATATATCTATACCTGAAACATGATCCCGATAAACGCCCAGAATTTGAAAATGTGGCACGGAACAGCAATACACAGCTGCAAATTGACAAATTGACAAGGACGATGAAATGAAGAATACATACAAAATGCGATAGTAACCTCTTTTCTTTTTCTTTTTAGTACAAGTAAAAACATGCAAAACGAAGCAGATAAGAAGCCATGATTCAAGATTCCATTTGTATCATAGATTTTGCCAGTAGAAGGCTGATTTGTATTCAACCTAGAGCATTACTCAATAAAAACATGGAACCGTGTTGTTTTCTACTCTAGCTGGTGGCAAAAAAGAAAAAGAAATCAGAAATGATAGCTGTGAGCCTGTAACCATAGAATTCTGAAAGAACTATATTACCTCATGAAATACAGCTGAAACAAGAAACGAGATAAGCATAGCAACACCCTGCAGGGTAGATACAACATGAATTTGGATGTAAGTATTGAGAAAATCATATTAGTTCTCTTCTCGGGAAAAAAAGAAAATCATACTAAAATTATCTATACTCGTTTGTTTACGTGAATTTCAGGTATCCTTCTGTTCAACCTAAAGTACTATATCCTAGTTTTTTCAATATACTCCTTATTAATGCATGTTATGCCATCGTCTACGTCCAACCCATGTTGGTATCTAGTCAACATGCATATTAGCATAGTAAAAAAATGCATATTAGCATAGCAAATGATTTAGCCATGAGAATACACTATTAACCAATAGTATTCTCACAACAGTGTCAAACATTTATTCTGTTACTTTCAGTAGGATCAAGGTTACAAGATAAAGAAAATTGAGTGATAATACATTGTTTAACCATGTTTCCAGTTTATTTGAACCACAACATGCGCATATTTTGAGTGTTCTCTATATAGCATCGGTGCAGCAAGTCAAACGTCAGCTATTACATATTTACATTAGACCTCTTTTTCCAGGAGATTGAAAAAGATATTTGTAATATAAATGTGTCGAATAATTCATATTTCTGATAATACTGCAATTGGACACTCGAAGGAAAAACGGGCATATCCAGTTTTAGATAAACTAAAAAAATTACCTTTGATGAACCATTCCTTATGCACGGAAAATATATATGTCGAATGATCCACTTATGAACAGGCTGACAAGAAGTAGAACGATTTTCAATTAATGGAAGGATATTAATGCCAATTAATTAGACTACTATCTCAGGCTTAGTGACAGGTCTCATCAGTCATTTGGCTAGAAGGAAAATTGTCAATTATTCCAGTGCAATTATTCTTAGAAGTAAGTAATAGAGTATCCCAAAATAATAAATAAAGTGAAGAAATTTGAAGGAGGTATCAACAAGATTACCATATTCCACATTCTCCAGTACTGAGGTAAGCTCAAAAGACCATCACATTTAAAATGCATGGAAATTTCAACAATGTCAGCTCTTTTCAAATTTCTCTAATAAATAAACAAGATATACTTTTAGCAGGTTTTTCACCTCTTCAACTGTTTTGGCATTCCACCAGTCCTGGTAGAATTCACGATCACCAAAACGGAGGAGTTCGGCAAGAATGTTCAACCTGTACACAAAAGAAAAATGAATGAATGAAAGCTGTGTAAGATTAAAGGTTGAAGTCCGGTGCTGTTTAAAGTTTCTTGGCCCTAATGCTATACAGAAACTTATTTTTTTTTCTGTTTTGGTGAAACCAGGGCTTCCTCCATAGTAATCTATTATCATATTAAAGCAGAGTCAAAAGAAGCCACAATGTTCGCTCCTAAGAGCTAGAAATTCCCACGTTAATCGGTGAAAAAAGATAAAAATCTACACCATCGATCGTGGTGGGTCCAGATTATAATGGTCTAGATTAAAATAAAGAGTCCATCTCAAGTACAACAAACTAAAATTTGGAATAAAAAATAAAATAAAATCAGCAATTTGATTTCCATACAAGTTCCTAAGTAAAAGAGTTCATGTCAAGTACAATAAAAATAAAATTCGGAATAAAACAAAATCAGCAATTTGATTTCATATGAATTCCTAAGTAAAATCACTAAATAATTATAATTCAGAATAAAAATAAACAAAAATGAGTAATTATATTTGTATACGAAATCCAAAAAAAATGAAATTCAAAATAAAAACAAAATAAAATTATCAATTTAATTTTTATATGAATTCTAATAATTATATCTAGAATAAAAATAAAAAATAATTAGCAATTAGATTTGTATGCAAAATTCAACCAAAAAATAACTGAAATTCGGAATAAAAATAAAATAAAATTAGCAATTTGATGTCAACACGAATTCCAAAGTAAAATCCCTAAATAATTGTAATTCAGAACAAAAATTAAAGAAAATATCAATTGAATATGAATATGAAATCCATGCAAAAATAATTGAAATTTGGAATAAAAAATAAAATAAAATTTGTAATTTGATCTCTATACGAAATCCAAGGTAAAATCCCTAAATAACAAAAATTAGGAATAAATTAAATAAATTTAACAATTTGATTTGTTTATGAACTCCAACAAAAATAAAAGTTATAATGAGAATGACACGAATGGTGTCGGAGGAGGCACAAAAGAAGTCAACACGTTCGCTCTTAAGGCCACGTGTTTCTATTGTTGCTTCCTATGGAATAAAAAAAAACCGAAATTTTGAATAAACATACAAGTTATAACGAGAATAGCACGAATGATATCGGAGGAGACTACGAAACAGTGTCGATCTATCTTACAAGAAGACATTAACCCATGGGAAGCGAAGAGCCAAGACGACAACGACGGAGATGGGGACAATGTCGTACTGCTCACCTTACCCGTTCAACGAGGACAATATTGTGCTGCTCGCCGGAGCCATTGAAGAAAAGTCCAGTGTTGAAGGAGCCAAGTGTCGTGATGACAAGTGGTGAGCGTCAACGTTATTGAAGAAGTTAGTGACTAAAGAAGCTCGATGATGAAGAAGCCCTGACAGAGAGGAGATGAAGCTTTGCATTGAAGACGAACTATGGACAATATGTGGCTATTCGGGTATCTAGGAGCGTGCCATCACTGGTGAGGAGCACGTCGTCGCCAGCGATGGTGAAAAGATTCTTCGTATCGTTAGACAACGATTAAAGCAGACATGTCGACATTAGTGAAGATGAGAGGTTGCCACGGTTAGTGGGGAAGCCACAACATTGAGTTGGCCAGCATTGAAGAAGAGGATCGACCGACACGAGAGAAGAGGACATCGAGCATGTATAACATCATTCGTGCGTATGTACATTCATGCATCTGTACGAATAGAAACATAGGTGTACAAAGACAAAGGAGCCAAAAGCTTGGAGTAGAGATGGTGTAGCCGTTGGGAATATGTTCGGGGTCACCGGAGAGAGCGTGACACTTGTCCCCAATTGGGATCGGCGACAGTTACATGTGTATGCGCGTTGATGTCGCAATGGTTAGCATTTAGCAATAATTGGGGAAAAGTAAAACATAACTCTATGGTAAAGGACTTTGGGTTCTATCAGTTTCCATTTTTCCTATGACCTCCCGTGACTACAGCTGAATGAGAGTATGAACAAACGCTGCTCCTGTGACCACGCCGCCAGCCGCTCCGGTGACGGCGTCCACCACCACCACGCCGCCTGCCGCTCCAGCAACGGCGCCCTCCACCACCTCGTAGCCGGCCGCTCCGGCAACGGCAATTGGAGCCACCACCCCGATCCTTCCCACGCCTAAGGCCATTCCGGTGACGGCGGCCACTACAACCAACCACGCCTTTTTCGACCCTGCTAACCCTAAATGGCTTCTTCTCCCTCAGGCCTGGACTTCAAGGCGGTGGTCCTCGGGAAGCAAATCGAGAAGGAATGTAGGTGGACCGAGTCCACCCTTTCCAGCCGGGAATCGATGGAATCCCGACGCCGTGTGCTGACCAGGTAACCTTCTCCAAGCTCGGCTGCTCAAGGATCCCGGTCGCCAGTCCATACAGCGGCGCCAGCTCCTCCTGAGGCTAGGGGGAAAGCTGTCCTCTTTCTCGACGGTGGGCTACCTTTGGCCAACACCTACGCACCTTTGTTTGCCCAGCCATCCGTCGTTGTTCAACCGCCGGAGGCTAACCCCTGGCAAGAGGTTTGCTGGCGGCGCTCTGGCGCCGAAGGCCTCAATCAAGCTAGCGGCTGGCTCCTGCGTCGTGCCCAGTTCCTCGTGACCTCATCGGCCTCTGCTTCAACTGTTTTGCCGGCGATCACGTAGCGGCAACATGCAGGAACCCTACCCGCTGCTTCCGTTGCAAGGAAGTGGGCCACACGTCCGCTCTCTGCAGAAAACCGCCAAGCCCCAGTTCCATCTCGAGGCAATCAACACCCGTCGACGACCTGCGGGAAGGACTACGATCACGCCCGAGGGTCACTAACAGCATCCGTCGCCGCTCACCGCTGGTCGTCAGCGCTGGCTCAGGCCGCTTGTCCCGCCCAATGCTGCCGGTTAGTGGCCGAGGAGGCGCCCACAAGATCGTCCTCGCCTCTGTGTCTTCACTGGCACCGTTCCCCCTCGGCTTGTCCTCGGGAGTCTCCTTCCGCCGCTGTTTGGGGACGTCGATGACGAATTCCCTCCTGGGAACTCCTTCCACCACCCCGGTAGAGAAGTCTGTGTCGTTCCTATATCGCCTGCCATGCGCGCCATGGAGAGGTCTATAATGAGCTCTCATTATCTCCGTCGGGGGAACGAGACCGGCTGTCTCAGTCCAAGAGGTCGCGCAAGCTATCCAGGTGGAGAGGGGCGTGCATCAGAGTAGCTTCACGGTGCACCCCTTCTTCCCGGAAAATTTTCTGGTTGTGTTCGACAGCCATTCATCTAAAGACCGCATCCTCCACGGCGGCCCTATCAAGACAAACCGATCCCTCCTCCTGTTGCGCCAGTGGTCGCGTCTGGCACAGGCAATCAGCTAACCTCTGCGTTTCCAGGTTACGTTAAGTCTGGAAGGACTGCCAATCCACGCCTGGAGCTTGGCCACCGCGTCTGCCATTCTCGCCCCCTCATGCCAGATCGAAGCTTTTGATGAAGCTTCTATGTCGCGCGCAGACTTGTCGGCCTTCCGCTTGGTGGTTTGGTCCCTCAATCCCAGTGTGATCCCTAAAGAAAAAATGGTGATCATTACAGAGTCGGACTTCCGTCCAGACCGTTCCATCCTGGATCATGGGGTGCAAGTTTTTTCCAAACCGTCCAGCTTCAGGGAGTCATGGGAGGCCCTAAGCTACAACGTCATCATCCATATCCACCTTGTAGAGAATTTCGCTTCGTCGGCAGAGCCAGTCCTTCCCTTTGCACCATCAAGCAACGACTCAGGCTTGGAAAGGTTCTCAAAGTGTGGTAGGGGGAACTGCTTAGTGGCTTGGCCCACAGTCTGTCGTCCGCTACACCTGGGGAGGGCTTGGCTTACACAACTTGGTCATGTTAGGGCGGGCCTTGTGCATCAGATGGCAATGGTTGCAAAGGACTTGGACGGCAAGGCCGGGGCAGACTTCACACTCAGAGCAGCCGAGCGGAGGAAGCCATGTTCAATGCTTCTATCTCGGTCTCAGTCGGGAACAACAAAAATTCCCTGTTTTGGGAGGACCGTTGGCTCAATGGTCACACAATGCTCAACCTGGCGTCGTCTATCGCCAACATGGTCAAGCACTCGATCAAAAAGAAAAGGACAGTAGCTCAAGCCCTAAGAAATGACGCATGGATTTCGGACATATCAGGCCAGCCAGATGCTCAAAGCGTCGTGGAATTCATCCGTCTTTCGAACAAGTTATTACCGATTCGGCTCGAGCAGGGAGTCGTTGACTCGGTTCTTTGGTGCTAAGAACTGTTTGGTCGCTACTCGTCCAAGTCGATGTATTTGGCTTTCTTCGCAGGATCAATCAGGTTCCCGTGTGCGGAGGCCATCTGGAAAGCTCATGCTCCACTTAAATGCAAAATCTTCATTTGGTTAGCAATCCGCCGACGTTGTTGGACGGCCGACCGCCTTGAACGTAGAGGGTTGCCGAATCAAGGCGTTTGTGTCTTTTGTGATCATCAGCCGGAGACAACAGACCATCTTCTGGTAGGTTGTGTGGTGACGGACAAGTTTGGGCGAGGTTTTTAATTCAGGTCGGCTCGCCTTGCGCCATTCCGGTCGGCCAACCAACCTTACAGGACCACTGGATTGTCGCTCGGAAGTCGGCATCTAAGCCGCGAAGAAAGGAGATTGATTCTTGTGTCATTCTCATCTCCTGGGCGATCTGGAAGGAGCACAATCAAATGATCTTCAATAATGTGTTTGCAACTAGCGAGCAGCATTTTCAGTACATTCTTGACGAGCATCACCAATGGCGCATGGCTGCCACTCGTCTGGAGCTGCACAGTAGGCAGGAGTAGTCCTCTTTCTTTTCCGGCCTGGCCGATCGTCGCTGTTTCGTTTGTCGGTTTATCTCGGTCTCTTGTTTCTTTCTCTCGGCTGAAATATTTAACTGAATCTTATGCTGGCTCTTCTTAATACAATGTTGTGCAAAGCTTTTGCACTTCCTTAAAAAATACTCTATGGTAAAGTATTGCATTGGAAGGGGTTGCAGCTAAGAGGGATTGATCAAGATTTGGGCTTCCTGTTGGAGGTTAAAGCAAAAAAAGTATGACGGCGAGAAGAGATAGAAGACACACGGTTTGGTGCGGTAGCCGGCGTATGAAGGAAGATAAGTTCAAGGTAGGTCACCCATGGTGCATCGGTGTATGTGTAAGCAAGTTATTCTAATACTATGTAAACTAATAAGATAATTTGCGCATACATAATGAACATGTTGCTTGAGATTAAATAGAGGTACATATGTATGCATACAATTTGGGGAAAAATAACCAATAGAGTCAGAATATGGGTATGCATCTATATGATCTATGCATAATGGAGAGTGATTAGTTTCTAGGAACCTCAACAACTTATTATGCTCGATAATTTTTTTCCATCAAAGCTCATACTTCAATTACATTCCTCCAGTTGTAATTTCCTTAAAGCTTCTATTGCGATTTCCAATGTTTAGAATATGTTAAAAATCTAAATAGCCTACAAGATACGTTAATATATTCTCAAGTATTTATACAAACTTCGAAACAAATCTAGCCGTGCAAATACGCGAGCCACCCTGCTAGTTATTTATCAGGCAAGGATGGATGGATAGATAGATTAGAGAGAGAGAGAGAGAGAGCAACATAAAATTGTTGACTTCATCTTTTTATGCACAAAAGCTACAGATACGGTGCAAAAGACAAACATCGTAACAACAATAAGTGATTGGGTAAATATGGTAGAAAATCATGACTATCTGACAAGTTTGTTGTACTGTTGGGTCCTCATATGTGGTACCCAACTGGAAGGAACAAAAAAACCTAATACAGGAGACAACACAAGGTAATCAAGATACTTACCATAGATGGAAAAAGCAATAGAACATGCAAAGCCAGACGTATAATGTCGGCACTGATAGTTTCAAGACTCTCTCGATAGCATTCAAGAAATTCCCTTTCAATGGATGCTTGGAATTCTTCACAATTGGATTTATGTACTGAAAAATAAAGGAGATTGATAATTTCATGAAAAGCCCCATATAAATGGAAGTTACATAAGGAATCATGTAAGAGGCTCACTTGCTCAATTATGAAACCCATCAAGCCTGTAAAAACCAGGCACTTTACAAGTTGTCGGATCACCCAGCCTTTTCTAATAAATGTAGTTTGGGGATAACTTGGCTGCATAATGAACCAGAATGACATCACTTCATGGTTTAACACTGATATAACTAGATAGATGTAACGAACAAATGGATAATATGAACTTAGAATTAAAAAGGAAATAAGAAGCACTGGTCCAAGAAAAGTACCTGGTAACAAAGTGTTGGGGCCAGCATGAAGTACACTAGACTTTTAAAGGTTGGACCTTTAATGTTCTCAGGATCAATAGAACTGCCATGCGTAGCACCCTGTTATATAAGAATACAAAAGGGGATTACTAGTGTGAACAATGAACAAAAAGGATGTGAGCATAGCGACATTCATGCCAGAGACTGAAGACCTGGTCATCTATATAAAAGCACAACATGAGGAGCTAGACAAACAATGTAAATTTTCCTGATAGAAAAATAAATTCATTGGCACTTCATTTCCTTGTGTATTAAATGAAACTACATAAAAAATTGAGGAAAAGAACACCAGAAACAAGTTTAAACATGAAGTAGATCATGATCCAGTCTCCGTCGAAAGATTTTACCAGTAAAAGGAATACAGAAAAAAAAATATTGGTCAACAATTCATGATTGAGAAATGTGTTAAGCTAAAATCTAAACTGCTTAAGATAATACCTTTGTATCAGTCCTCTATGTTTCAAAAGCCAACAACTGTAATAATCATGGAACTGCAAAACATAAGAATACTCATGCAATCCTACCTTTTCAATACTTTTGGACAATACCCTTATATCATAATTTGTATGGGCAAAAGAGACAAGCTTCAGCCAAATAATGCTTGCAAGAAACATCAACACAAATCCAGATAATACTGCTGAGTCACACCTGAAAAGATTCAAATGTACTGAACTCAGAATCCAGAATTTATGCAAGAAACACTATCTTTTGAAGTAACATTTCTTGATATAATCAATACATTTGTTATGAATTGTGTATATACAATAGAGCCCAATGGGCACTATATATAGGGAGTACAAGGGGGCTACCATATACAGATAAGGAAACCGAAAAAGAGTCCTATTCTAACACCCCTCCTCAAACTCATGGTGGATCACACACACTGAGTTTGGAGAGAAAATACAAATGTTGTGCTCTAGTCTGTGGCTTCGTGAAGAAGTCAGCAATCTGTAGTTCTGATAGCACAAACTGTAAAGCAAGTACTCCCTCCTGCACCTGTGAGCGAGTGTATGAAGCATCCACACCAATATGTTTGGTGAGCTCATGCTTCACTAGGTCCCGGGCAATACTGATAGCACCTGTACTGTCAGACAAAAGAGTCATAGGACTCGTCACAGATACTCCAAAATCTGCAAGTAGCTACCTCAACCAAGTAACCTCTGCTGCTGTCACTGCTGCCATAGCTCTCAACTCAGCCTCTGCACTCGAGCGGGAAACTGCAGTCTGCTTCTTAGTCTTCCAGGCAATCAGGGAGGAGCCAAGAAAAACACAGTAAGCAGAAAGAGAACGACGATAAGAAGGATCACTAGCCCAAGTCGCATCGGAGTACGCCTGAAGCTGTAATGAGGTGGAGCTAGGGAAAAACAAATGACGAGAGATAGTCCCACGCAAGTAGCGAAAAACACGAAGAAGGTGACTGTAGTGAATATGGGTAGGACGGTCCATAAACTGACTCAAGATATGAACAACATAAGCAATATCAGGACGAATGCTCACAAGGTACACCAAACTCCCAACAAGATAACGATATCGAGTAGGATCCTCAAGAAGATCACCATCAGTGGCACGAAGCTGGAGGGATAGCTCCAAGGGAGTCTCAGCAGTGCGAGTATCAGTCAGACCAGACCGGTCAAGAAGATCCTGGACATACTTCTGCTGGGAGAGGTAGTAGCCCTCAAGCATGGAAGAGACCTCAATCCCAAGGAAGTATGTAAGAGAACCAAGATCAGTCATCAAAAACTGCTCACTGAAATGCTTCTTCACATATGTGACGAAGGAGGAATCATCACCAATGATGAGCATGTCATCAACATACAAAAGAAGTAGTGTCCTACCCTGAGAGGAGATATGGACAAAAAAAGCAGGATTGTGTGAACTGACAGTGAAACCAACAGCAGTAATCACTGAGGTAAAACGTGCAAACCAAGCACGAGGAGTCTATTTGAGACCATAAAGAGCACCACGAAAACGACGGACATGCCCATCAGGAACAGAATACCTAAGGTGGTGGCTGCATGTAGACCTCCTCATGTAGAACACCATTAAGAAAAGCATTCTTAACATCCAGCTGAGAGATAGACCACCGGCGAACAGAAGCAACTACAACAAGAGTGCGAAAAGTGGTCACATGAGCAACAGGGGCAAAAGTCTCATCATAGTCCTGATCATACTTCTGCTGAAAACCGTGGGCCACAAGGCTAGTACCATCAGACCGGGTCTTAATCTTGTACACCCACTTGCACGTGATCGAACGAGCATGCACAGGGGTCGGTACAATATCCCAAGTCTCCGTACGTCGAAGAGCATCAAGCTCTTCTACCATAGCAAGTTGCCACTCAGAATAAGAAGCAGCCTCACGATACGAACTAGGCAGTGACAGAGAGAGCATGAGCTATTGGAGCAAATCCAAGATGATCAGGAGGTCGAAGGGATGTCCGGTCACGAAGGATGTAATGAGGAGCATCATCAGGAGGATCAGATGTGGGTGTCGGCAAGATACCAAAAGAGGAGACTGGTGAAGGACGAGGACGTCTAGAGTAGTGAACATCAGAGAAACGAGACGATGGTGCTGTAGAAAATAGAGGCGGTACTGCAGGAGACACCACTGTAGGCGAAGGTACAAAAGGAACCACTGGAGGCAGCCAGGGGAAGACTGTGATAGTGGAGAAATAGGTGAAGAGTCCGAAAGAGACAACCATGAAATCGACTCAACAGTGGAAACAAGAGAAGCCGAATCTCGATAGAAGAAAGGTCAAGATTCTTTGACGTCTCGTGAAATCCTAATCCGTCGAGCAGAAGGATCTCAGTAGCGATAACCCTTATGCTCAGAACTATAACCAAGAAACACACACTCAACTGACTGGGCAGATAGTTTAGTGCGCTCACGAGGCTGCAGCAGAACAAAGCAAGTACAACCAAAAACACGAAGGTGAGTGTACTGGGGGATCGAGAGTAGAGACGCCCAGTAGGACTGACACCCTTAAGAGCAGTGGAAGGCTGCATATTGATGAGATATACAGCTGTAGAAACAACCTCAGCCAGAACTGTGGTGGACCATGAGAGGCAAGAAGAAGAGTGCGGGCAGTCTCAACCAGATGACAATGTTTGCGCTCAGCAACCTCATTCTGGGCATGAGCACCAGGACAAGAAGACTGGTAAAGAGTACCCTTTCGAGAGAAAGCGCCGAAAAGTGCTAGAAACGATGATCGCCAAAGCAGAATCACAAATAAAAGTACGAATGGAAGAATCAAACTGAGCACGAACCATCGTTGCAAAGCTACGATAGATCGCAAGAAACTGACCACGATTAGACATAGGGAAAATCCATGTAAAACGGGAATAATCATAAATGAAGATAACATAAGATTTATGCCCGCCTTTAGAGATAATAGGTGCAGGTCCCCATACATCTGAATGAACTAAGTCAAAAGGACGAGAAGACAAAGACTCACTAGAATGATAAGGAAGTTGTAGCTGCTTGCCCAGCTTACAACCTCGACAAAACATGTCCATGTCAACAGTAACACGTCCAAGAACACCCTGACGAACTAATGAAGAAAGGCGGGACCCACACAAGTGACCTAAACGGTGATGCCACTGCGCAAAGACACCAGAGGTGGTGGCAGCGGTGGCGGTGGAAGTAGACGTAGAGGTGACAGGAGCAACTGAAGTGGACGGAAGGTGGAGGCGATCAAGGATGTAGAGATCTTGACGATCCCTACGGCTGGCGATCCTAAGTACTGCCCACATCATGCCGATCTGGATGAAACATGTGAGAGTCAAAACCAACCGCAGTAATCGAGATCGGTGGTGACCCACCGAGAAGTCGCATGGTAAGTCGGGGAACATGGGAAACAATGATAATGAGAAAAGTCGATGGACAAAGAGTGCCCGACAACTAACGTAAAGAGGAGTGCGATTAGTATGCGAGCAGAGATGGGAAAAACAGGAGGTCCTACTGAAGTGAGAGATGTGGAGTCCGGTGTCATATGAAAAGAGGCACCAGAATCTAGAACCCAAGAGGTACCTGGAGGAGATATTTGAGCTAGACTGGCAGAACCCGCCGGTGTGTGAGAGAGCTGCCAAGTAGAGCTGTGTAATGTTGAATGAGTCACCTCATTGAGAAGGTCTGACGTCTTTGATGCTGTCCTCCGGTCGAGGAAGGGCCTCCCTGCCCTTCCTTGGAGCGTGGACCTCCACGTGTCTTGTTCTGTTTTTTTTTTCGCTGCACAACGCTGATAGTCGTGCCCAAAGTTCTTGCAATAATTGCACTGAACCCCAATTAGTGCAAAAACAGGAGCAGAAGCAGACACATGAGGAGGAACTGTAGTCGAAACAGAAACCGTCGGTGTAGTCGAAGAAGAAGAGGTAGCAAGCACAGCTGGAACAAACTGTGCTGCTAACCCGCGTCGACAGAGACTCAGTGACTGTCGATCATGGTGAACGGCTCAGCAGTTGAGCCCTGACAGGCTCAAACTCTGGGCGAAGACGGCTAACGAAATCATAAAGACGAAAGCGATCATGATCCGTCTTCTGCACTTTATGACACTCCTGGCAGAGCGGAGAAACCAACTCATCCAGCTGGCGCCAGAGACTGGCTAGGGCTCGGAAGAAATCGTCAACGGAGGAGTCCTCCTGGCGAAGCTTCTCCAACTCACGCTGAAGTGAAAAGAACTGAGCATCGCTGCTCTGCTGGTACCGCTCGCGCAAGTACTCCCAGATCTGACGAGTGGCACACAGATCAACAATGTCTGGCTGGATGGAGTCATCGACACTGATCACTAAGATGGCTCGAACACGGGCCTCATCAGCACACCAGCGCTTAAAAGCGTCTATGGCATACTGAAAGGCCTCATCAGCAGCAGCAATAGCGGTCTCTGTCTCCTTGGCAGCCTCATCTGCTGCAGGAAGTGCAGAATTAGGCTGTTTGGGAGAAGGCTGAACCGGCGACGGCAGACAAGGTCGGGCACCAGTAATATGTCCCCAGAGACAGAGACCATCGAGCGTGATCTCCATAAGTGAAGACCATAACCTGTAGTTCGTTCTATGAAACTTTGTTCCCGAGAATGGGATCGCAGCTGATGGAACAAAAGTCATTGGTAGGCGGCGCTGGACGACGCGGCGGTTAGATCGACGTACTGTTTTTTTATTTTTTTAGCCGCACTCACGACTTCTTAACCGGCCCGGCCCAGTCGCATCACACGCGCGCGCAAGGGGAATTAGGTTTTCCCCCTGCTGGCTGCGGCGTTGGCGGCGGCGACGAAGCGGCAATGGCGTCGACGATCGGACGGCGGCGACGGCGGCGGCGGCAGCAGCGTCGGTGACGGCGATGGTCCTCGACAACGGCGGCGAAGATCCAGGTGGCGGGGACGGCGGCGTGGTCGGCGGCGGCGATGTAGCGACTGGCGACGACAACGGCGGCTGGATTGGGCGGCTCGGCGACGACGCGGTTGGCGGCGGCGGCGACGACGACTGGAGGCGGCGGCATACCGAGATCGTGGCGGCGACTGGCGTGATGGGTAAATGAAAGAGCTAGGTTTGCCCTAGCTCTGATACCATGTTATGAATTGTGTTTATATACAATAGAGCCTAGTGGGCATTATATATAGCGAGTACAAGGGGGTTGTCATATACAGATAAGAAACCGAAAGAGAGTCCTATTCTATGTTAGAGTCCTATTATATTCTAGAGTCCTATTCTAACAACATTAACCTAAACTAAATAAGCATAAATGCATAATGCATGACCCAATTATTTGAGAACAAAATTAACAAAAAGGCGACATACACTTCTATTCCCTAGTTCTTCTCTTTGACAAATAACAGTGTCTCAATCTAAATTCCAATATATTCAAGCGCTACTAGCACAGCAATGGCACAAATGCCCAAGTTCAGAGAATCAGACCTGTGCTAATATCTCTCAAACAGAAATTATAAATTATTATAAAACCATGACTTAGAATAATGCAATCGTTAATTGTACTTCCAAACATTTAAACGAATATGATTTACTTCAATTATACACTGGAAAGTTCATGTTCACATTATAAGTAGCAAATACAAACATCCCAGTCAGGCAAACTATGAAGCAGCTATGAAAAAGAAAAGGGCTTTAAAGTACCAAGATAGAAACAAATGATCTGCATAACTGCAACATTTTTTTCTGCAAATTAACATATATCGATTACATATAAATCGAATTATCAGTTTGATGACTCTTGTGAATCAATCAACATGGAAGAATTATCTTTTTTTGTAAGGAAAAGGTAATATGATCGACCATAAGACATGAGATGCAAGCAAATATAAGAGTTAAAACATAGTTTAGTATCCAACTCAAAGAAAAGGTTGAAACGTGTTTGTTAAAACATAGTTTAGTATCCAACTCAAAGAAAAGGTTGAAACGTGTTTGTTAAAACTATCCAACTCAAAGAAAAGGTTGAAACATGTTTGAAACACACGAACTGAGTTCACCTCCATACCATTAAATACAACAAATTAATGAATAAGCAACGAATTGAGTGTATCCCATACCATCAAATACAAGAGCTCAACGAATGTCAAAAGCAGATGTATCCAAATAAACTGCAAATCCAAAAATAAATATGCTTACTTAAGAATCACAACAACTGGATAGACAATGACAGATGTTGTAATAATGATATGGAGAAGAATAACCACCTGCAAGAGGTGTACCAAAGTCATGAATGGTCTAGGGACACTTAAAACAGACAGAATTGAAAAAGGTCAAATCTTATGCCAAAGTTGACCTTATAACAAAGTATGTCTATGATAAGTGAGGTTATACATAAGAAACAGCAAGAGCATGAATCTTCGATGAATAGACCCAAATCGTTCTAGAAAGAACTGCTAATAAAGACAAGAATGTTGAAAAACAAACTTACATGTTCACTAACGAGCTTTCTTTGAGCCAACTGCTCAGCCAGTTGTGCAGCAAGTGGGAAAATGGGTAAAGTGAGGCTGCAATTCACAGATGATTAATTTTACAAAGTCTAGTACTGTTTCTTGAAACCCAGACTAGAATCGGGTGAGTAATTAAATCTACCAGCACATCAAGAGTGGCCAATCTCCCAGCGATCTTGCACTAAACCAAAATCCGGCTCTTATTAATAGGCCATACTGCAGCAGCAAATTCAGAACATGGCAAAGTGTTAAGATGTATAATAGATAAGAGATGTCTGTGCAGAAAGATTCAAACTAAATGCATACATCCAGAGGGGATGGATTAAGGGAGGACGAAATGCAAATGAGGGACATTGAAATAAGGGAAGTAACTAGACCTTCATTAAGTTCTCAATAATGAGCCTACTGTTCACTGCAATCAGCACAACAATGCATAGATTCAGAAGACCTGCATGGCTCTGCAATCAAGGGAACTATTTAGTACTTCAGGACAAGAGTTTTCTCCTGCAATTGAGTAATATGGCATGCAAATAAAGGATTCACTATTAGTTAAAAGAACAAAAATAAAAATTTATATAAGATGTACTAATATCCTAATTATTTTTTTAAACATGGATTCAATTATGTAATTCTGTTCATTGGTGTTATCCCCAGGAACATGTGTAGAAACAATGTGATGTGAAAACATATAAGCAGGTCACACGGGATAATATCGCCATCCAAATAAGCATTCAACTAAACTCTAGCTTTGGAACTCATATATCTTGATTAAAACCACAATGTTGTCCAAATTTAGGCACAAGTACATGCACAATTTTTTTTGCATAGAAACAAATTAAAGTCTATGTACCAGGTGTGCATTTAAGTGTGAGTGGTTGTTGTGGGCTCCGATCACTTCCCAGTTCCCACCAATGTTGCATAAAAGTTTCCTTAGAAAACTTTATCATGTAGAGTATTTTTGCTCCAATATTGTGCCAAATCAACATTGCACCATGGTGACATCCTAGGGTAGCAAATAAACACAACCAAGTCGGTGCCAAGAAAATACCCAATAACATGCCTAGTGAAAAGGAAATACCCAACCAAATCAGCGGTCTCCAATACAACAATATGCATAGTTATATGGTCCTCACGCAGAAGCAATGCCCCCAAAAAGGAAAGACAAGATGACAATCTGATCGCTCAGCATGCACTACACCGCACTGGGCAAACATGTCCAACGTTGCACAGATTCTAGTTTTGGATGTCAGCATTAGATACTGAGCACAATGAGCACATCAATCACGACACTGCCCATTTAGCCCTGCAGTTTGACGTCAACATGTAAAGTGTCTGCCCAAGCCTAATGCTTCCTACACATTCCCAACAACCCTCTGTACTAACTAGTAACTACTACTAGTACAAGTCTCCAATCCATGCATGCACTAACTCATTTGCTCATCCATTTCAACATGCCAAAGTCTGCAAATAGCAACAGTTATGCTCGCGCTTTGCTGCTTCCGCCGCCCAATGCAGAATTCTGCATCGCACGAATCCGGCGCCCGCCCGCTGGTCCCCTGATCCCCAAAACGAGCAAAGACTGCGACCTCAATCCGCAACAGCATATGCCACAACGAAACGAATTGTACCCGTTCCCGTACATGCACAAAATCTAGCCACGATTCGGGAGTCCACGGCTACACATCTGGGCACGCGAGATACTAACCGACAAGGAATAGGCTAATAATAGCAGTGTAATTTGAAACCAACAAAAAAAAATGCAGGACTTCACCAACTAGAAGCAAAAAAAATTGCAACTCTTGTGACAATCTGATACTGCATGGATCAAAGCAAGCGTATGGGATCACATCAATCACTAGAAAGGAAAAAAATCCATGGATTCGCGACTCCTCACCTGCCGGAAGATGGCGTCGGAGCTGAGGGGGCTCTCCTTGACGCGGCGGTGGGCGGGCGCCGACGCGCGGTAGCAGAGCATATCGTGCTGCTGCTGCTGCTGCTGCTCGGGATTCGGCGGCGGGTGCGGCTCCCCGACGACGCCGTTCTCCCGCCGGCCGCCGGAAGGGTCCCCGGCGTCGGCCTCGGCGGTGGGGGCGCGGCGGAGGCGGAGGGAGGAGGCGGGCTCGCCCGCGTCGGCGTCGGGGTCGGCGCGATCGGGGCCCGCGGCCATGGATGGAAGGTTCTAGAAGGTTCGGGGAGGGTTTGTAGGGTGGAGACTTGGGGCGGTGGAGGTGGGGAGGAGGTGGTGGTTTTGATGCGGTGGTGACTGCGGGGTGCTGACGCACAAAAGCGCGGGGGAGGAGGCTTCCTCTCGCGAAACGTGGCGGGACGGGTCGGCCAGGCGTCCAGCTTGGCAGCTAGCTTCCGGTCGATCGAGACGAAATTTAGACACAATTAGCCCTGTTGTCCATCGTAATTTTAAAAATAACCTCTGCAGCTCAAATTTTTTAAATTTACCTCCCTTATTCCCTCGCTACGATCGTGAACGGCAGCAAGAGATCTACTACACCATTCGACCGCAAAGACTCGATGTCGCTGTCGCGACTCTCGATAGCGACCAAGGTGTGCGGCCACCACGGCGGCGAGCACTTCCGTTGTCGTGAGACGGCGGCAGACCGCCAGGGTCCCCCTGCTGCTGCGCGTGTCGTCGTGCGTGGCGCCCCTACCGCAGACTTGCACTACACGCGCGACGCGGCGAGCACGGATACTGCCTTGGCGCGTCGTGTGGATCGAGCGGATCTTCTCCCGCGTAGTATTTAGCGAGAGCAACGCATTCTCAGTTACGAAGGAAAGAGGAAGAGAACGAGAGAGGAAGAGAAGGGAAAAACCAACTAGAGAGAAGTTGAAGTTCGCTCAGTTACAGAACTTGTGCATCGTTTTGTGAGCACCAAGAAAAAGTAAGTGTCATTGGCATCCGGCTATAGTTTTAGCAATATGATTAGAATGTAATTAGATAAATTGTAGTTTATTATTGTAGCAATTGTGTAGTTATAGGTATATTTTAACTTAGTGTTCGGATATCAAATTGGAAGACTTAGTATGATTAGCACTTAATTAGAAGACTTAGTAGTTAGCACTGTGATTAACCAGTAATTAGTTGGCTTAGCAGACTTATTGTTGTTAGTGTTGTAAATTTTAACTCGATGATTTGCATAGTATCACGAACTTGACCGTAAAATATCAAAATATTTTGAGGTCGTTTAACGAAATAGAAATAGAGTCGTTGACGGTCGGGTCCGACGAAGCGCGTGGTCTATGGACTCTTGACCTTGCATATTGACCTTTAGTCTATGCACTATGCAATAGACCGCAAGAATGACAAACGGACCCCACCTGTCAGTAAGTTTTTAATTCATAAATTAAATAAAAAAGAATACTATGCAGTAGACCCCGCATGTCATTGGTATAGGCTAGGTCTAGCTCGGGTATAAAAAGTTTTAAATGCAGTAGGAAATTCTGAAGTGATTTATTTTTGCACTGTGAATTCGAACTAGTTAAAATATTCATAACTATTTGAAATTAACTCCAAATTTAGTGAAACCAATTTTTTGATTTCCTTTTTTATTGTACTTTAACTTGGAATATATTTGAAACTTGTTCGTACCACAAAATTTTAGAATTAGAAAAAAATCGGTTAGAAATTTTTTTTACACTAGAAATTAAATTAACTTCAATATTTTATAGATAGAAAATTCATATGAACTCCAATTGGGATGAATAAATTTTTTGGTCTCAAAATTTTATTCCCTAGATAATCATGTAATTTTTAGGTCGAAATATTTAAATAGAAATAGAATTTAACCTGCAAACATGTAATTTTTATGTCCAGTAGTACATTAAATTATGAAGAAATTACAGAAGTGTCAGGAAGTTGAACCTAAAATTTCAAAATATTTTGAGGTGGTTTAACATGTAATTCAAATGTGCATGAGACGTAACAGAAATAGAATTGAAAACATGGAGGATAAAATGCTAGTGTAAAGTGGGCATGACCAAATTTGTAGAAGAATTCATTCGGAAAACCCACAAATAATTGGATGATTCGAGCAATGCATATAAGTGGTTTCATATGCACCTGTGTTAGATACTTAATGGCGGAGATTCAAGATTTGTTCGTGTTCCACGGGGACGCTCTCGTACGCGACGGACCGTACAGTGTGGACCTGTCAAATTGTGACCGAACCGTGATCCGGCGCCGACTCTGAAGGATATGGGCCTCTTAGAGCTAAGGCGGTGCATGCGTTCCGCGTTTGATCGCGCCACTGGAAGGAAGAAGTTGTGCATCGAGGCGTTGTATGCCTCGGTGGTGGGTGGTGCAGGCGAGACCGTTTAGCAACTTATGAAGGTGACATGTGACGCTTCATGGGCTAATTACATAGGGATTGTTTGCAACCCCGCTGCTGCGATATATGCGCGGCCAATGGTCTATGTTCAGTTCGTGGAGAGGACGGGGACATCCGGCGTGGGTGGTTCCGGTGAAGCTGCTGGTGAGGAGGAGCCTGCGTTGGTCTCTAGTGTTGGAGGAGACACAGGTGAGGAAGTGGGTGATGGAGACCTGAGGAGGCGTGCCGATAATTTCAAGCCCAACGAAGGAGTGGAGAGATAGTGGATAGCCCGTATTGATTGCAACGAGTACCTGGCCGACCAGGTGGAAGAGGTGGAAAGTGAGGAGGAGTACGTGGAAACAACCAGCTCCGAAGACGACAAATACGGAGAAGCTGCTCTGGGAGGTGCAGTTGGTGGTGTTGTGACCACCAACATTGCTTACGCCCCCTCACGATTGGACGACGTTGCAACGACATCGCTTGTTCCGCCACAGCCGGAGGGGCTGAGTGGGGGTTCAATGAGGACACTCTGCTCCTAGGGCAGCGATTCCCTAACAAGAGCGCCGCCCAATATGCCATTGCTAGATACGCTATTAACATTGGTCGGACATATCGGGTGCAAAGGTTCAACCCGACACCTACATCGTTAGGTGTGTTGATGAGTCTGTCTTTGGCAAGGTCCGCGGCTTGCGGTTCACGCCACGCCACGGCTTCCGGATAACGGTGCTGAAGGACCATACATGCGAGCTAGCTGAGTTGCTTCATAGGCACTGCAACATGATATCCTCGTATGTTGCCAACTGATAAGCTACCTCGTCGCTAGAGATGTGTCTATTTCACCAAAGCTCCTACTGGTAGATGTTTCCAATATGGTGGGGTTCCCGGTCAGCTACAAAATGGCATGGCGGGCGAAACGGAAGGTCATGGGGCGAATGTTCAGCACATTCGAAGAGGCTTACAACCTAGTCCCAAGAATGATGCATCAAATCGCAGAATCAAATCCCGGGACATACATAAACAAGCTTGAGCGGGTGCATCCGATGGAGGGACCCAATTGTTTTTGTTCTTGAAAAGGTTTTTTGGGCCTTCCGTTAGGCGATCGAAGGGTTCAAGCATTGTCGTCCCGTGCTGACGATGGATGACACCTTCGTATGTGGGAAGTACAAGGGTAACATCCTCACCGCCGTTGTAGCCGATGCGAACGATCGGTTACTCCTTGTGGCTTTCGCAATTGTTGGGAGCGAGAACACTGATAGCTGGTTGTGGTTCCTGTGCAATGTGAAGCAGGCGGTTGTCCAAAACTGCCCATATGTGTGTGTCATCTCGAACCGCAATGCTGGGTTGCTGTCCGCGTTGAGCATGATGCAAAACGGGACGCAGTCGCTGTTCAAGTGGAATGATGTCAGAGCCGTTGGTGCATGAGGCATCTCGCGGCGAACTTCCACACAAGGTTTTGGAACATGGACCTGATGAAGATGATCAAGAAGCTCTGCATGCAGAACCAAATAAGGAAGTTCGAAGCGGTGTGGAGATAGCTCGATGAGGAGACCGGGAAACATCTAAGGAACTCGGCGGACGCCGAGGCAAGGGCAGCGGCAGGGGGGTCCGCAAGAGTTGGGGAGTTCACATAGTGGGTTAACTCGCACGCAGTCGACTTGGAGAAATGGTCCCTACTGCACGACACCGGTGGTGTAAGGTACGGGATCATGACGACCACCATGTTTGAGGTGTACAACGGTGTTCTCAAGGGTGTCCGATCCTTGCCAATCACTGCGATCGTCGAGGAGAGCTAGAACCGTACCGTTAGGTACTTTGTTAGTAGAGCCATGATGGCCAAGAAGCATCTGGAGGATGGCAAGCAATTCTCGGAAGTAATGCACGCGTACATGGAGAAGAAGATTAACAAGGCTCATTTTCACGTTGCTCGTACCATGGATGGCGTTAGGCAGAAGTTTGAGATCTGGCTCAGGGAGAAGTACGCGATGGGCCACGCTAGAGGGGATCGGAAGCAGGTGTGCACGATTGGTGACGAAGCGTCGTGCACCTGCAACAAGCCATGGCTTCTGCACAAACCATGCTCCCATGTGTACGTGGTGTGCGCGGCGCGGCGCCAGGCCTCGGAGCATTACATCTCCGAGTACAACGACATCCACCACTTGTATGTCACTTGGAGTGCCGAGTTCCATTCGTACGGCCTGGACATGCACTATAGGGACATCTAGCTAGGGTAGGTGAAATGGGTGCTGAACGACGCACTGAAGCACTCTGGCCATGGAAGACGTCAATCACGACGCATTCGGAACGACATGGATGACAGCCAGCGTGGACAACCCGTTCGATGCCCAAGATGCAGACTGTGCAAGACGGTTGTCCACTCCATCAGCCGCTGCCCAAACAGACCTAGCACAAGCGGCGCACCATAGCGACCAAGATTTAATTACTAAGTATGATGTTGCATGCTTATTTTAATGCCTTGTATGAGTTGTATCGTTGTCAATCCATGCCTTTTTGTACGGACGTAATATTATGTTGTGTGGGTCATATGTTAACTCATTATGGTCATATCACTTTGTCTTACATTCTATTGTCATACGTTTCACTTTATTTTCCTGTGCCACACATTCTATTTTATATGCGGACAAACATTTTGTTTCTCTCTCGGCAGGAGATGGCGTAGCCTCCAGTTGATGGCCGTATGAGCTGCTCAACGCACACTGGGATGGGCGACACCGATGCCTGGCGTGGTCGTCCGGCGTCGGCCCTTCGAGACTGGTCCTAAGCGCCCCTAGAGAGAGGTGGCCTCTTGACGAGCGGTATGTCCCGAGACTACGGGACACCGGCCTCCTGCCCTTTGCCCGCATATTAGACCTACCACATGCATTTCAGTTTGACGCGGCACTCCTATCTGCGCTCATGTATCGTTGGAGACCAGAGACTCGCACCTTCCACTTCCGGTGGGGGAGATGACCATAACTCTGGAGGACGTAGCTATGCTTGCAGGTCTGTTGTTGCACGGTTTTTCAGTAGTACCACCTCCAAGGCGATTAGACTAGAAGGTGCGTATGGCTGACAGATTCGGTCACCCGATTCCTGACAACATATCGGGTGTGCCACCTTCCTGGCTGCAGGAGTACATGACCTATCCCGTGCATGCGACTGCGGATGCAGTTAGGACACACCTCCTCACGTACCTTTTATTTCTGTTCAGATGGATCTTGTTTCCTACGACTCAGGGAGACTGCGTGTACCCTAGCTACATCCATCTCGCAGAGTCTTTGGTGGACTCCTGGCCTGACGAGGTGCCACAATACAGTTGGGCTCTGCAATGCTTTGTGCTACTTACCGAGGGTTGTGTGATGCATCTCAATACAGTACATGCAGGGAGCCAGTCCTCGCGGTATGCTACACACTACTACAACTACGGTCAGGGGAGCACTTTCCGGTTGGTCGATCGTATTTTCGAAGCACCGTGCACCTTTTCCAGTTGAGCGTCAAGCTTTACAGTAATGCTGGAGGCGATGACCCCGTCGATAGGCCTACAATGGGAATGCGTTGGACACGTTGTACCCTGGGTTTGGCCAGAGAGAGACCGAGGCATGTGTACCCTGAGTTTCATAACCTATTCGAGACTTTGCACGAGGACGGGGTCATCTGGTGGCCATGGACTGCACAGTTCCTTGCGACACGGCCCCCTACGGACTATCCTCGCAGTGCACTCAGGACGAGATGCTCTAGTTGACGACTTGTCACCTGGTCTTCTAACACATGGTCGAGCCGTACAATTCACAGCGAGTCATGAGACAGTTTGGCCTTTACTAGGAGGTGCCACCGCCGCCAGGATGACATCTCACCGTGAAGGCCCACTAGTATGTCATTTTCTAACATCCGATTTCAATTGCAGGCAAATGAGGAAAGGTCGGAGGAGCGACAACTGGAGGCAGACACAGCAGCCGTGGATGGCGTTGTCGGGCGAGAGGGCAGCGATAGACGTGGTGCGTGAGTTACGAGGCTACACCATCCAGACGTATACTGTGTACTTGCGGTGGTGCGTTCCGCACACTAGGTGCAGGCTCACTGGGCCAGCACCACAGCATCCAGTGGAGGTCATGCACGATGTCTTTGTACTAGCAGGTCCCGACCGGCACCGGGCGGCACGCCACGATGAGACGGTAAAATATTCTTTGTAGAAATTTTGTCTGGCAATAGATTTGTAACATACTATTGTTTTCCTTGCAGTACTACCACCTTGATCGTATCTAGCGTGAGGGTGTTGAAGCTCTACGCCGTGGAAACAATAGCACATTTGATCGCGTCCTAGGCGCGGTGCGTGCTATGACCGAGGACACGAGGGCTGCAATTAGGATCATAACTTGTGGTCGCCACAGCGACGTTCACGTACAGCGTCGGGGACATTGAGGGCACCCTCCACCCCCTCCACCCTTGGCACCTCCCTCCGCACCTCCCTTGGCACCGTCCTCCGCATGTCTGTCGCACTCTAGGACTCGTCGGAGCTACGGTTGCTCAGCCTTGACGTGCCTCGGGTCACAGGTATGTCATCTGTCTACCGGTTATTGTCATCAGTACTTGTCCATGCACTCCTTTTGAACATATCTAACATTATTGTTTGTTCTTGCAGCACTTGCTGGGGACAACACTCTGCTTCAGCCGTTGTCATCACGGAGGGAGGCGCAGGACATGACTTCCTCACCGGCACGATGCTGTTCCACCATAGACAGCGAGCCTGACTCGCCGTGGCGCCAGGACGACGGGTTGGGATCATTGGCGCATATCATTCTGTCGCATGTGCGGGAGCATGACCAGTGGTTCGCTGAGACGTACCAAGGGTACAACGTGCAGCATTAGGCATAGACTGGCCAGGAGGATCCTCGTCTACACAACAACCTACTCATGTATGCTTTAACGTAGTTACAATAATTTTTCTATTGCACGAAATCAAGGACTAACTCATCAAGTACCCTTCCAGCAGGATGAGCACCAGTGGGTTGACGATATATTTAGGTCTGAACCAAACACCTACACTGAGATCACCGCTGCGACGCCTCCCACGCAACACCCCTCCTACAACTTCTAAGACGTACGCTGCTCCCCTGACAGGTTCACCTTCCCTGAGGATCAGCTACGCCGTCCGGGCAAGCGGCGGGACGATGTACCATAAGTAATGTCATAGTCATATAATGCATGTTATGTAATATCATTGTGCACTGTGCTATTATGATTTATGTAGTGTCAGTGTGCATTATGACATTGTGATTAATCGACACAAAATGTTCTTCGAAATAGTCAGTACAAATGACAACTCTACCTCCCTATTTTTATGTACTAAACCTAAAAGACATGACGCAACGCAACGCTGCCACGCGATTCCTCATCGGGCCCACTACCTCGCGGATGCGAATTTCCTTCAACACATTTGCAATTCAGCCGTATGCTATATATGGATGCTTTGGTTGCCATTCACCTCACTCTTCATTTACTTTTATCCTTTCTTCTAGTCTTAAACGGGATGTCTTTGGCCTCATCTAACTTGCGAGTGAGCAGACAATTAGAATCACCGCGGCAGCACCTGGTTTGCCCTCGTTGCAGGGATCCGATGAATGTGTTCACCTCGCATACGCCAACGAATCCATCCCGCGTGTTCACGAAGTGTTCAAATCTTACGGTAACTTGTACCTAATCATCCCGAATGAATTCCATTCCAAACAGCATGTTGTTTTTTTCACTTGAAGTTGCAATTCTTTTTCAGAGCACAACATGTCAATTTTGGTAGTGGACTGATGAAGCTGTCCTAGTGGTTCGAGATATTGCAATGCAAATTGCTGTCTTGCAAGATGACTCTCGTGGTGTTGCTGTATTTCGTCCAGTGGTTTGACCCTCTGATCCACCAACACAAAATGAAGAGAACAGACTTAAAATACTGGATGAAAGGATGGAAAGAGTTGAGAAAATGCTTCAGAATTTAATTATGTAACTTAATTTTGCGGTCTTTCTTCTATTATTTGTTGTTCTTGCCAAGTAGAAGTTTAGTTGTAATGAGATTGTAATGTTCACGCTTTATCTATGCATCGCAGTCCGTCATGAACGAGAATAAACTAGTAATATTATCTACGCATGGATCAACTGTCATGTATCCTTGCATTACATGATGTATGCCTTTGCGATATTGTTGTACTCCTTTGTATCATTTATGCCCCTGACTAATTCCGTTACGAATACTTTCTGTGGGAATTCATGAAACCATAATTTTCGAAACATCTAATCTAAATTTTGGAGACCAAAATCTGTAATGTTGGAGACAACTTCAGAACACTTAGTTTTCATAATGATAAGACCACACAACTTTTCTCTGCAAAGCAGGACGTAACAACCCTTTGCAAAGTAAGACGTGACAACACTCTGCCTCACCGGCTTTTCAGATTGAAAAAATAGCACTCTGCAAAGCAGGACATGACTTCTCTCTGCAAAGCAAGGACATTACCCGACGAGGCAGCTTTATGCAATGATGTGACCCGATAATTCCTCTTGGGGGCCGCCAGTAAGTTTGCCAAAAGACAAGATAATACTCTGCCTCACAGCTACTCACATGAATTTAACCACACTATTTCAACCATGTGGCTTATAAAAGGAGGTGGAAGAGACCTGGGAGAGAACACTACACAACCAAACCCAACGCTACACCAGAGCTTTCTTCACCACACCGGGATGGACAGGATGAAGAGGCAATGTGACAAGATCCGCGAACTAGCAAGTGCTGCTGGGGCACAGGACGAACAAGCAAGGGCTGCTACGATCTGGGTCTGGCAAGAGGAGCTTGCCAGGATGGCAGCTCTCCGCAATGATACCCCCCCGTAGCAACAACCCCTACTAGAACGTTCCAACCGAGCCTTCGCTGCAACACCTACCAGAGGGGGAGACGCCGCCCCTCTTGTGGTGCAGGGGCATATGCAAGTTCGTTAAATCCAAGCAGCGGCTCAGCCTGGGCATGCGTTACTGGGGTTGTCCGAACTACTCCCGTGATTATCCCAACCGTTGTTGGGATACGAGCAGCTATCCGCAGCTGGTAAGGACTAGTTGCATTAAATTCCCCTACCAATTCTCTTTCAAAGTATGCACTAACAACCTCTCCCGTCTACCCGTAGTCCCCGGATCCGCTATGCGGCTACCGCAAGTAGATCGACTTAGATATACACCCACACGACCAGTAGCAAATCGACTACGATGAGTGGGATGCCAGAAGAGCATGCGAGATCCGGGAGGAAGAGAGCCGCACTGAAGAGCACAACCAGTGTATCCGGCGGGAAACGCAGGCCCATCTCGAGGCGTGCAGGCGCAGGGAGCGCGAGTTTCGCGAGAGGGAGCGTGAGAAAAAGAGAGAAATTGCGGCCGAGGCTAAGGCAGCCGGCGAGGAGTACAATGCCGAGCTCGAAAGGAAGGGCAAATGGCCCCAATCCGCGACAGTAGGTCCGGCCATTCCGTAGTAGTCCCCCGTCCTACCTGCTATATTTTTTACTATCCCCTAAAGGTATGTATACTTACGTGGTCCGGATACTTATGTCACAATGTGCCGTAGTAGTAGCGAGGATGACTAATGCAATTAGCCGAACCATCATGCTATGTAACCACATGTAACGTGCTTCTATCCGCGAACTCTAATGTAATTCCTGTTCCGTGCCTACGTTGAGCCATCAAAGCAAGCCTATATTGTAAGTATACCTCTTCTAGTGGAATCCCAGAAATAACCATTCGCACCGAAAAGTGATTCTTTCATGTTTTAAGGCATCTTCATAATCACAACGAGCGTTCTTAGCCCCTTCAATTGCATTATGTACAAGTTTCACAAAGTAGTTTGCGTTAACTCCACCATATAGAATTAATATAATCAAGAACCGTAGTGACCAAGATATTATTTCTTTTCAGTTTTCCCATTTTTCAGAGTTTTTTGATAGCTTCAAAAAAATATAATAAACCATTTGTATTTTGTTAGATTAATTAGATCTTAATTGGAAATTTCAGAAAATGAAAAATAATTTAAATGAATTAAATAATCTTCAATTAAATTCAAAAAAAATTTAGTAAATCTTTTCATGTTCCATTTTTTTAAAAGAATTTTTTGATTTTTTTTTTGTTTTCCTTTTTTCGTAATTTTTCTTCGATGGGCCCGGGGCAGCAAGGTGCCGCTGTCACCGATGGCAGCACGTCAATTCCTGCAACCCCCACAGCAGGACGTGTTAGAAGGGGGTTACAAATGGAATTTTGAAATTAGTAGGACTAATTTAGGAATTATAGTGCTTTAGGGGGCTAATTGTATCCAAATTTCGATCGAGGCAGCCGTTTCCTTCCGCTGGACGTGCAATATGCCCAATACGCTGAATGTGCAAAAAAAATTTACCCTTTTTTGCAGGAATTGAAATATTTCTTGTAAAATTTATGCGAAATTGGCACTGAAATTCTGTTGAGCATGCAACGATTGCTGCGACGTTTTTTGACCTATAGATTGTATGAGTCTAATTAGAATGTTCGATGGTTATTAGGAAATATTGTAGCGTCAAAGAGATTATGCCGCAATATTAGCGTGGCGTTTTGTACGGACAGCAAGTGTGCAATGGATGGACGTGAAATGCCCGGTTGCATCGTGAAAATTTTGTTGCGAAATGCCAACTCTCTTTTACTATGCGTGATGGCATTGCATAAAGAGAAGGGAAAGGTAGTACATGTAATCAATTATTTTCTTCACAAAATGGGTAAGGACATAAGACTACTGTGGACTTATTTGGGAAATCTATTTTCGGCCGGAATCAATATGGATGGACCGAGAATTTAAAATAAAATCCCGGCTCATCCATGTAGATGAGGAAAAATTTTAGCCTAACCAAATAAGAATTAAGAGTACTTACTGTTGAGGAACCGTCGCTGGCGAGTTCAGTCCGAATGATCACCTTGTAGTCAAATATAGAATCACATCAAACAATGCAAGAACACAAGAACAGAATAGTAGATTGAACACATAGTAGATTGAACACAAAAATGTAGAGGACTTCTTACTTCTCTTTCTTGCTCTTCAAGCGTCAGCCTTTTACAGTAATTACTACCCTATATTTATAGGTTAGAGACCCTGCTAGGATTTTGAATGGAGTGTCCATACATAGGCCAGTTGCTGGGCCAAACCCATGGTTTCCCAACACTTCCCCCAGGGTACTCATCCTCACATGTTCATATATCGTCAAAACTCTACAAAATCCCAATGAAAATTTTTTACTAAAGAGTACATGATACACGTTATACTGCGTTGCACGAATTGTCTCGTTAAAAACTTTAACCGAGAAACTTCAGGAAAAATCATCAAGAGAAAAATAGTACAATCCACCTAATTTCATTTAATCTTCGGGATTTATTCTTTGGGTACTCGATCTCCGTGATCAAGTTTCAATAATGAGTCCATGAAGATTCAACCCTAAATTTTGTACTTCTCTAAGTCTCATCATTTTAATTCCACGTATGCACCTTTCAAAGCTAGATGTTGGAAGTGACTTAGTGAATAAATCTACAAGATTTTCACATGACTTAGTATGCAGTACTTTAATTTCCTCCATCTTTTACAATTCACGAGCATAGAAAAACTTGGAGTTGATATGTGACGAGGATCTAATAATCCTCATTTTATCTTTTATCTATAATTCTTATTATGGGTAAATATGATGTCACATAGTCTCCAGAAGTACTACTTATTTTTATAAGGGAGAGGCCTACCAAGTGATTGTAAGATTTTCTACAATCACCCCCATAGTCGTAAGTCTTACCACGACTACTACCTGGTCGTAAGTCTTTCTACGACCATTACATGGTCGTAAGTCCTTCTACGACCACTACATAGTCGTAAGACCTTCTACGACTACCACCTGGTCGTAAGTCCTCCTACGACCAGGTAAACCACGACCACCTTATAATCAAACCTACAGGCAAGTGGGTCCAATTGATTAAGGAATCCGAACGGTCTACACACACTATTTTTCCGCGTAGTAATAGTGCTTAAATACCCCATTACCTCTGAATGATAACTGCCAGACGGCGTGGAGAAGCCAATGCGCCGGTAATTATCGCCATCATCGCCCATTATGGCTCAATTAAGGCGCCTCTTCGCGAGACAAAGCGGCTACTCCTTCACGACTATATAAGGGCATCAATCAGGGAGACGAGGAGGACAGAGAGAAAGAGATAGCGGGTCAGGAGAAATACAAGTACTATTCTCTCGTAATAGTCTTAGCTTCTTACTTGATCATCAAGAATACCACACACAGGATTAGGGTTATTATTCTCTCGGAGAAGGCTGAACTCGTCTAAACATCCGTGTCAACCACTCTGCGTGATTTCACCTCTAGGAGACCCCGAATCAAATAATCTTTCGTAAGATCGGTTCTAATACACCGCAGCAGTTGGCGCCGACCGTGGGAATCCGGTAATCTCTTGTCAACATACTCTCTTTTCCAAATCTCATGCAATCATGGCGGGAGGATGGAGCGAGGAGAAGCTGGTTTGACTTGGCGATTCTGTGAGCGTCAACATGGATGCGGTTTCGACTACGAGCCGAGTGATGCATCCGTGATGGTGATGTTGCCTCGGAGATTATTCTCGAAACCATCCCATTAATGGAGTTGAGGAGGATCCTTATCCCCACAACGATCGTCCAACAGAGGAGCCAATTCCCTCAAAGGACAAGGGTCAATCAGACCGAACCGCACCGGGAGGACTCACAACACAGCGAGTTTTTCCTCCAAGTGTTCAAGTCCCCTAAGGCGGTCCGACTTGGTAAGACAAGTTACAGGAGCCACCATTCCGAGGACTCCACCGGCATCTAGTGATCCTCTCTCGGGGTAACTCCGAGAGGGTGGGATCAAGCATGCTTTTCCCGCAAATTCGGCCGTCTCTCCACAGATCTCATTTGCGAGCGGAGGCGATTATAACCGGAGTTCCCCTACGGAGGATTACTCCAAGTCGCGAGATGGTGTCTCTCGAGCACTCCTCAAGCGGGAGGCCTCGGCGCAAGTGAGAATCATCAGCGGAGGTCTTCGTCCTTCCCTCAAATCGTGGTCGACCTCATGGAGGCCGAGATAAGAACACTCCCGAAGATCACACTGCGCCCCTCGTGGTAATGGCAAGGGCACCACCGGTGAGACGAGAACCAACACTTTGATGGCGAGGAAATCCTCGACATTCTCGCACTCCATCGAGAAGGCCTCAAAGACGATGAGGAGGATTTTGAGGTCGTCAGAAGAAAGAAAATTCTGACCAGAAGAACACGCTGGGCGCATTCAACATCGATCGGAGGAGGTACAAGAACTCCGAACATCAGCGACTTGCTCGAGAATCCCAATCAAGAGCTTGCTCGAGCGCGAGTATGATCTCTTTCTTTGAAGAGATTGCGCAAAGCTTCAGTCGTGATGACAAAGCTGGAAGTACCTTGTCGACAACATTGGTAGTCGTAGCAATGCGACTTCCTCAGCTACCAGTCAATCGAATATTTCTCTACGTAGGAATCGACACGGCCATAAGTCGAATCGATCCCCTATTCGGAGAAATACATTTCGATCGGCTGATGATCAAGAAGTCCCTCGAGAGGTGATCATTCACCACTTCGACAAAGAAATTCTAGCGGGTGGAGTACGAGGAGTATTCCTCGTAGAAGCTGAGACCTACTACGAGCAAGTCGACTGTTCTTTGGGTATCGTCGAATCGATCACCGGTGATATTAACCCTTCTTTCTTACAAAGAAGGCGTCAAGAAGTGATTACCGGATGCTGGGCATTTTCGCCTGACCTTCGAGCAGTTCGCTGGCCACCTCATTTTCGACCGGTGAACATGGAGAAATTTGATGGATCTCAAAATCCCATCGAATTTCTTGAGATCTATCTAGCAATTGTGTCGAGCGGCAGGAGGAGGAGAGCATGTAATGGCAAATTACCTTCCGATGTGCTCGAAGGATCCGCTCGATCGTGGTTATTAAACCAACCACTCGAGTCGATCTACTCTTGGCAACACTCTGCGATCTTCTGGCGAATTTCCAAGGCACATACAACATACGAAAGGAAGGCGACTTGCCGGATAAAGCGAACAACAACGAGACTTTGCGTCAATTCATCAAGCGCTTTAGTCGGGTTAAGTAACTCAATTAGGAAATTTCGATTCCTCTGTGATCGGGGCTTTTAAGCAAGGAGTCCGTAGTAGAAGGATAACGGAGGACATTGCTTTGAATCCTCCCAACATCGCTGCTGAGAGCTCTTGAGATGGCCGATCGATATCTGGCTTCGAGGCGGTCGAGTGGAACAACACTATCGATCGAGAAGCGTACACTCCTCGAGAGCGGTGAAGTTGGTAAGGATAAAAAGTAAAAAGTCCAAGAAAAAATAAAGAGTCAAAACCACAAACCGGTGGTTTCAAGGAGGTCTTAGCCGTGAAAGATAAAGAGCCCCAAACCACCAAGTCGTACTGATCAAGGCAAAGGTAAGCATACCGATTGTAGGAGCGACAAACCAAGGTGGTGTCCTTTTCATAAAAGGAAGGACATGACCTCATAGCTAGAGTTTTCCAAAGAAAGCTCGAGGACTACTACAACGGACAAAGCACCACTCCCTACTCTCGGCGGGTAGGACATACGAGTGGCCAAAAGTCGTCGGATGATGAGGAGATGCCGTCCAAGATCCATAACATACCGTGGAGCACATCTACGGAGGATCATCGACATCGACTCCAAGCGACAACTTAAAGGCTGCGGACGAGAGGTAAATTCCATACATGCTCCTCTCGTCAATAATTTACGAAGTGGTGGAAGTTACCATCTCTTTTGAGAAGGATGATTGCCCGATCACTCTGAGTCGATCAGTCGATATCAATTGTGGTCGAACCCACCATCAACAAGCTGTCGTGTCAATCGAGTGTTGGTTGATGGTGGCGATTCATGAACATACTATTTACTAATGCCACGGGCGAGATGCAAGTACCGGGACAAAGGTAAGGCGATGCGATACTCCTTTCATGGAATCGTCAGGGGTCTTGACCAAACCCATTGGCCAAGTTTCTCTTCCTTTAACATTTGGCTCGCCAAGTAATTTCGGACAGAGAAAGTCTCCTTTGGCGTGGTCGATTTCGATCTGCATATAACGCCATACTCGGACGACCAACTTTGGCAAAATTCTTAATGGCTACTCATTATGGGTATCAATATCTTAAGATGCGAGTCCCAAAGGGTGATCACCATTCAATGTGACAAAAGATGGCGTATAAACTGCGGCCGTCGATCCCACGAGATGGTTGGTCAAATACCAACTCGAGATGAAAGTCGACCCGACTAGCAAGTCGAAGCCTAAACTGCACCAAAGCGAGCGACCAAGTCAAAGAGGTTCCTCGGGCCGCAGAGGAGCCCTCGAAGACTGTTCGCATCGGGGAGACTTTCGACCCCAAATAGGAAGACGCCCTCATTACCTTCCTCCGAGCTAACACAGATGTCTTTGCGTGGCAAGCATCCGACATGCCCGGAGTCCCGTGGAGGTGATCGAGCACAAAGCTAGCTTTACGGCTGATAAAGTACCGTAAAACAAAAATTACGGAGATTTGCCTGATCGGCGAGATGCTATTAAATCGAATTGGATAAGCTACTTAAAGCATGCTTTATAAGAGAAGTCAACCACCCGAGTGGTTGGCTAACCTGTAATGGTCAAAAGTCAAGCGACAAATGGCGTATGTGCGTAGACTTTCTTGATCTTAATAAAGCTTGTCCAAAAGATGATTTTCCTTTACCTCGTGTCGATCGGTGGTTGATTCTCTGCAGGTTGTGAGATATTAAGTTTTTAGATGCATATTCGGATACCACGGATCAATATGTGTCTAAGCGATGAAGAAAAGACCGCATTCATTACTCCATTTGGTACCTTTTGCTATGTCAAAATACCATTTGGTCTAAAGAATGCGGTGCTTTTTTCAACGCCTAATGCAATCGACTTTTCATCTCAATTAGGCCGGAATTTGGAAGCCTATGTTGATGATCTAGTCGTAAAAGTATTAAGAAACTTAATCATATCAGCGACCTACAAGAAACATTCGACAACCTCGAAAGCACCGCTTAAAACTTAATCGAGAGAAGTGTGTGTTTGGAATTTCTTCAGAAAATTGCTTGGATTCCTAGTATACGAGCGAGGAATCGAAGCAAATCTGAAAAAATAAGGCCATCCTCGGATCGTCCTCCAACCACAAAAAGGAAGTCCGAAACTCACGGGATGCATGGCGGCTTTAAGTCGTTTCATCGCACGACTAGGAGAAAAGGACTACCTTTCTTTAAACTTCTCGGGAGACATGAGGGTTTTGAGTGGTCGAGCGAGGCAAACGCGCCTTTGAGGATGTCAAGAGGTACCTTTCGAGTGCTCTGCTACGGTTTCTCCAAAGCGGAAGAGGCGCTCTTAATTTACCTAGCCGCCACGCCACGAGCAAAGAAGCGCGATCTTGGTCATAGAGCGTGAAAGCGTACAACGGCCGGTTTACTACGTTAGCAAAGTTTTACGGGCCTAAGGCGTTACCCTCGAGTCCAAAACTTCTATATGCCCTCCTCATGTCTTGAGAAACTACGGCATTATTTTCAAAGCACAAAATAGTCAGTGTGCGTCGAGTTTCCTTTGGGAACAATCCTCCATAATAAGGAAGCAGCGGGACGCATGGCAAAATGGTCGATCGAACTTGGGAGTTCGACCTCCATTTCGTGTCGAACGGCCATAAAATCCGAGATCTTGGCGGACTTTGTCGCGAATGGACAAATCTGAACCTATTCGGGATCCCGATCTGATTCCCACGACCGGTGGATGATGTACTTTGACGGGTCACTTACTTTAAGCGGCTCGGGTGAGGGTGGTCTGGTATCTCCTACGGAGAAACCTTAAAGTATGCCATACAATTAAACTTTCAGGCCACTAACAATGTGGCAGAGTACGAAGGTTTGCTAGCTGTCATACGAGCTGCGAAAGCACTCTCAATTAAATCGACTACTCGTGAGAGGAGACTCTCAACTAGTCGTGAATCAAGTCGGGAAAGAGTACGGTGCTCTAGCTCGACAATGTCTCGATACTTATCGAATGCGCAAGCTAGAAAAGCATTTTTAGGTTTGAGGTACAATTCATCCCTCGAAAGGATAATTTCCTCATGAGACCAACTTGCTCGGATGGCTTCTTCCGATCTACGGTACCAAAGGAGTTTTCTTGGAGCAACTCCAAAAGCCGTCTCTCAGTCGAAGAACCGGATACACCTCCTATTGAGATGGCCTCATTAGACTACGAGGATACGGATGACTCCCATCTACGAGTATCTTCGCAAGGGTTCCGTGCGAAGATGATCTTGAGCATCGTTTATCGAAAAGCCAAAATGTATACTTTGGTCGAAGGAGTCCTCTACAAGCGAGGAACCTAAGGGATACTCATGCGATGCATTCGCAAAACGAAGGAATAACACTCCTTCACGATATACGGTGGCATCTGTGGGACACATGCTTCCTCTGAGAACATTGGTTGGTAAAGCCTTTCGATAAGGTTTTTCTTGGCCTCTGATACCTGTCACGATGCTAAGGAGGTGGTTAAAAGTGTATCGATGCCAATTTCATGGTAGAGCAGATACACCAACCGGCTCAAGCATTACAAACAATACCTCTTTCTTGGCCTTTTGCACTGGGTCTTGATATCCTAGGACCGTTTCCCAAAGCTCCGGAGGTTTGAATTCCTTTTGTGGCTATTGACACGTTCACAAAATGGATTGAAGTTGAACTCATGAATGGGATAACACTAAGCGACAAAAGGTTCATGATGAGATGCGTAATTAGCCGATTTGGAGTTAAGTCGGATAATTACGCACAATGGTAAACAATTCGTAAGTGCAAAATTTCAAGAATTTTGCGACGAGTTGAGTACTAAGTTATGCTATGCTACATTGCACATCCCCAAAGCAACGGGCGGTCGAGCGTGCAAGCGGCCAAATAATCGAGAATTAAAACCCGAGTCTTGACCCGACTTGTTAAGCGCTCGGGGCTTGGGTACAAGAATTACCTTCCGTATTATGGGCGGTTAAAGACGACCACCCGATCGAGCAACGGGAGAAACACCATTTTTCTAGTGTTGGGCGAAGCCATGCTTCCTCGGAGCTAAAATGCGGTCGACACGAGTTGAAACCTTCAACAACTCGGACCGGGAACAACCGGCGGATGATATTAACCTACTCGAAGAAAGGAGAAACCTAGCCTTAATCCGTTCGGTAGTCTACAAACAAGCCCTGCGCAGATACTATGATCATAAGGTCCAACCTCGCAGCCTTGCTGTAGGTGACTTGGTATTGAGGCTCTGCCAATCCAAGTCTAATCGGAATAAACTTTCCCCCAAATGGGAAGGTCCTTACGATGATCGAAGTAACTTCGGCGAGGTCGATGCACGACTAGCGATGGAAGACGGACAGGTTCTCTCAAACTCTTGGAACATCGACCAGTTACGCAAATTCTATGTGTGACCAACTTCTCAGGCAATAAAAGTCCAGGTTCTTTCTACCTCTTTTGCCTTATTTTTTGAGTAGTGCTTTTTTAATCTTTCGACTATGATACAAAAACACCCAGTTTTCTTTACACTGGTCGAAAAGTGAGTAACGTTATCTAGTCGCAACTTCTCCTCTCTGCATGTGGTTTTGCCCACTAGAAGGAATTTCCTAGTATCGACTCGTTACTCATTTTTTGCTGCCAATACAAAGAGCTCGGGTTCTATCCAGTCGAAATGTTCTCAAAGCTAACTCTCTCAATCTTAGTTTATTTTTGATAATTTCCAAAAATATTCTAAGTAGAGTGCACTTGATATATTTATTCGACCACCTTTGATGTACTCGTTTCGCTTTGGTAGTCGAAGGAAGAGACATACCTAGTCGAAGTCTTTCTCTCTGCATGTGGTCACGCCCACTAGAAGGAACTTCCTAAGCCGCTTAGTCTCCTACTTTTGCTCTTTGGAAAAGACTTATCGAGTCCATCGAGAAAGGGCTAACGAATTATTAAAGTCCTCTAGGCGTTTGTTTAACTCAAGTTGCTGTTCTTGGTTTGATTAAACTAGTCGGAGATAGTAACATCACCTAGTTCAAGCCTTTCCTCTCTGCACGTGGTCCTGCCCACTAGAAGGAACTTCCTAGTGTCGAGCCGTTTCTACTCTTTTGACCAAGTGCTTGACAACCATAACAAAAACTACAAGTTAGACAAACCTCTCTCTGTTTTCAGAAAACCCATTTCAAACACTATTTACTTAGATTGTCTAAACAAGCTAAGCAAATAGTCGGGGGCTAGGATAAAGTTATTAATTTAACTTCAATTCTTAGTCTTTCATTCGTTTATTATCTTTTGAGTTACTAACTACTCGACAAGATGATTTTCAGGAAACAAGATGGATCGTATATTACTCATCAACAAAAATTGTCTGCCTTACAAAGTAGTTACAAGATTACTCACGGGGAGAGCCTAGCGACATTTCCTCCGCCACCTTTTTGCCAACCGATTGCATTTCCTCAATCGACGACGATTTCTCGATTGAGCAATCGAACTCGGCTTCAATTGGTTGCACATTAAGGTGGGGTCTTGAGCTTAAAGTTTCGCCAAAGCGTAACTTACTCGGCTTCGATTGCCTCCTTATTGATTGACAGTTAGCCTTGAGTGGTCACCATTTCTTGCAAGTTTCCGACTTGTTCCCCAATGGTACTTATGTGAGCAGCTACAGTATCTTCTCGAGGAGTTTTTCCCTCAGAATGTAGCTCACTAAGCACATTGTTCAGGAGTGTGATGTTGCCTTGAAGATTAGTCTTCATCGACTCCATCTCCTGTTGGGTACAAGTCGAAGCCTCGCGAAGTTTCTTATTTTCGACCACTTGTTCTGAAAAGAATAAAACCGGTCAAACAAAAATAAACTTCTAGAGGAAGATAACACAAAGATAATTGTAGGTAAAAGCATTTCTTACCTACTAATTGAGAATCCAGTTTCTTAACCTCTTCTTGATGGGAAGCAATGGTTTCAGCGTGCTTTTTCTCCCATGCTCTGATGTCCTCTGCATTCATCTTAGCAATGCGGACGGACTCATTGTAGATCAAGGTCTTCTCTTGGATTTCAGCATTGAGGCTTCTCAATTCGGCAGCAATTTCTGAACAAGAAATTGGCATTAGAAAAGGGAAAATGCTCGAAAAGGACAACAGGTAAAGAATTACTTACCTGTTACTTGAGTTCTCAGACCCTCGAGTTCTTGATCCTTGTCCTTGGTAATGCGAGAAAACTCCTGAATAACCAAAGCTTTTTCTTGAACTTCGGTCCGGAGCTTCCGCATCTCATTTTCTTTATCTGGAGAAGAAATGGGAGTCGGGTAAAGGTTAAAGATCAAAAGCAGTCTTAAGTTCAGCACTTACTGTTTATTTTTTCCTGCAATCTTCTAGATGCAGAGACAGCCTCTCGAAGTCTATCCGAGAGAACTATTACTTCCTCCCTTAGCTTTCTCGACTCCTCTTTTTCGTAATCGGTGAGTCGGCTAAGGTCTTCGTATCCTTTATTTAACCTACAAAGAATGAAGCGGAGATAAACATCGTAGATTGGTTGTAAGTACTTCTACAAGCACCGACCTAGTCGTAAGTTTTTCTACGGCTATGTCATGGTCGTAAGTCTTTCTCGACCACTACCTAGTCGTAAGTAGTCGTAAGCTTTTTACGACCAGATTTTGTCATGAGTTTTTCCATGACTATTTTCGTAAAACACTATCACGAGTAGTTAAGTCGAAAACAACTATGAATAATAGTGACTTACCATCTCTCCGCTTCGCACAGTACTTCTTTCTCTGTCTTAGCTCTAAAAGTTGTCGATGGTACTCACGACAACGACAATTTGCTCGAGCATTCTCGCAAAAAGAAAGCAGTGAGAAGAGAAGGAAAGCCACATATATATAAGTATTCTAAAAATACTTACATTCATAGTCGACCTAGCAAAGATCGAATATACAAAATCCGGGTTCTTCAGCTTATCTATCCTCGCGACTTTATCCCACCACACCTCCTCGAGGCGCTCATTATCGAAGGTATTTCCCTGTTGGGAATATCTTTGGGATGGGGACTTCGATCACGAAGTTCCAAAGCGAAGACCCTATGAATGAGGCAGCCCAAAGAAGTCACCACGAAGTTGAAATATTCTTCTTCTGATTCTGTAACTTCTCTTTGGGTAGGGGAAGGAATGCCTCCTACGATTTCCTTCCCAAAACGGTGCACAAGCTGGTCACCACCTTGACCAGAGGCTTCCACACCTACCCCTGATGTTTCTCGACCAAGAAATGATCGCGGTGCCACTTGCGAAGCGGCCGCTACTTCAAGGGTCGAGCTACAACTCGGCAGATGTAGGAATCACTCAGGAGTCTCAACTTCATCGGCCACGGGCCAGGGTGATGTTGACCACCTCCATTGATACCTCTCCAATAACTGAAGGGGTAGCAATGGGCTTCTCAACGGAAGCATTCCCGGTGGCTGAAGGAGTCGGACTGAAATAAAGAAAAGCAAATCAGGTTGTGAAAAAGAAAAAGGTAAATGTTGTTCTTACACTTTAGTACATTTCACATACCTCTCCGCACCTGGTCTTAACCGGGAATTTTGGAGTAATCCTCCCAGCGGAGGACCTCTTCTTCTCCACGACCACGTGCTGGTGAGGTTCAACAATTGGCCCAGCCTACGACCACGTGCGTCGTAGAGTTTGGACAGAACCGAGGCTCTGGTTTCTCGATTCTCTGGTGGCGAGATCGGTCTCGACCATTCCAAGAGCAACGCGCCTCAGTGCAGTTGTGGTGGTGCGACATCGTCCTTCATAAAGACACAAAATCTTTCCAGTTCTCCTTTTCCGGTTGCCTAACAAAACTAGCGAGTGGCGTAGCTGCGAAAGATTCCTTGTCATAATGGAAGGGTACCTTAGCCTTGCGAGGTTTGCGCTTAAGAGATTCAGCTGCCTCAACCTCCTCGGCTCCGATGGCTGCGGCCTCGGCTTCAGATATAGCTACGCCGCAGTCTTGTAGAAGTGCAGTCGAAAGACCGAGCTCGAGCTTGCTCCTCCCTTGTTGGTAGATTTTACAAGTCGGCGTCTCTTAGAGGGAGGAGCCGAGCCTTTGTCTTCGACAACCCGGCGCCAATAGTCATCGATGCGACTTCTTCGTCGTCCGACGATTTTCCATGCCTACTTTACGTAAAGCAAAGCGAGTAAAAGAAGAATCACCGATCGATCGTAAGTTTTTCTCGACCCGATTGCCAAGTCGTAAGTTTTTCTACGACTCTTTCTTGATCGTAAGATATTCTACGATCACCATTAGTCGTAAGTATCTTCTACGACTATAAAGTCCTAAAGAAAGAATCAACTTTTTGATTACCTTTAGGCGCTCTATCCTTTCATCTGCGGACAAAGCCGCAATGATTTGAGGAACCGCCACTCGGTCGCGGAGACTTCTCACGGATGAGTCTGACTCTAGAGTCAACCTCAGCCTGTGAAAGATCTGTGTAAACAGATAAGAATATTAGACAATGTTGAAGAGGACCAAACCGAGAGCTAAGTCGACAGTTACTTACCCTCGTCGTAGTCTCTGGTTGGGTCTCCTCTCCCCGAGTATCTCCACATAGGAGATGCTCGCTTCTTCAAGGGACTAATTCGGCGTGTGATGAAATCCTTCACCACATGCCATCCGGTCAGCCCTTCTTCCTTCAAGTCCTTAATGGCTTGAATATAAGGGCTAATCCATTTGATATCTTCGAGTTGAATCCCATAAAGATTTCTTTTGGCTGACCATCCTCCGAAAGAAAGGTCGCCTTCTTGAGGTGACCTTCGGTAAAACCACCTCTTCCTCGGCCCGCCACGAAGACCGGGTGAAACTCGAATATACTCCTTCGACTTCGAGTCGTGGAGCTTCAGATCACATGACTTAAGCGATTCGGTTTGTCGAGCCATCCCATAATAATATTGGAACAGCTCGAGATCCGCCGGATTCCCCAGTACGCCTTCCACAGAATAACCGAACCACCTAAAAAGGGAATTGGAATTGGAACCTAGTTCACCGTTCCACCCCAAAGTGTTCGAGTACCACTTTGTAAGAAAGGGGTGAGCAGTAATCAAGGCCGCACTCTGTACGCTTGAAAGACGGGATTTGCCCATTTTCCCCCGATGGCCAGTGCTGCCCGATAGCCGGAATCCACTTTACCAGAGCTTTCTCTAGAATCTTCCCGACATCGACCAAGATTTTAATCTTAGCCACATCCATCTCCGATTCTTCCCATTCAGAAACTCTCTTGGCCATTTCGCTCAGAAGAAAGAAGTTTTTTGATTGGGTTGGCAGTGGAAAAGATGAAACCTAGTCGAGGACGGAGAAAGCAAGAGCTCGAAGAACAGCGGAGTGATTTGAGGAAAAGGTAAAAACCCAAGTCTACCTCCTGGTAAGTTTTTATAACCGCACGATCTCCGCCGCTTCGGAAACCGTCTCGTCTATAGGTCTGGGGGAGTTGGTTGTACCGCTTCGGGAACCGCTTCATCGGACAAGTCTGTGAGAGCCGGTTGCAATTCCCCAGATGGTCCGTTCGAGAAAAATTAGGTGCGTATTATTACCCCCAAGCGAAATTACTTTCTTGACCAAGTCTTTTTGGTCGAAGGAAGTATCAAATCGGAAAGGTTTTTTTTCTCCGATTCCCCTACTACGACCACCAGACGGTCGTAGGGGTTTTTACGACTTTTTGATAGTCGTAAGCAATCTTCACGATTGCAATCGCTTCGGAAATCGTCTCATCAACAGATCTGCGGAATTCGTTTGCAATTCCCCAGACGGTCTGTTCAGGAAAATTAGGTGCGTATTGTCACCCCCAAGCGAAATTACTTTCTTGACCAAGTCTTTCTGGTTGAAGGAAGTATCAATCGGAAGGGTTTTTTCTCCGATTCCCCTACTACGACCACCAGACGGTCGTAGGGTTTTTCTGACTTTTGATAGTCGTAAGCAACCTTTCTGACTAAGCAAATTCCTGGTCAAAATAGCATTCAAATGTTGAAGAGTTTTTCCTTCGACCATAGTTCTACGACATTTTCATAGTCGTAAGTCCATTCACGAATCCTTCACCAAGTAAGTTACTTTCACTTGGAGCTGGGGGGCTAGATGACGAGGATCTAATAATCCTCATTTTATCTTTTATCTATAATTCTTATTATGGGTAAATATGATGTCACATAGTCTCCAGAAGTACCCCTTATTTTTATAAGGAGAGGCCTACCAAGTGATTGTAAGATTTTCTACAATCACCCCTTAGTCGTAAGTCTTACTACGACTACTACAGTCGAAGTCTTTCTACGACCATTACATGGTCGTAAGTCCTTCTCGACCACTACATAGTCGTAAGACCTTCTACGACTACCACCTGGTTGTAAGTCCTCCTACGACCAGGTAAACCACGACCACCTTATAATCAAACCTACAGGCAAGTGGGTCCAATTGATTAAGGAATCCGAACGGTCTACACGCACTATTATTCCGCGTAGTAATAGTGCTTAAATACTCCATTACCTCGAATGATAAGCGCGGACGGCGTGAGAAGCCAATGCGCCGGTAATTACTGCCATCATACGCCCATTACTGGCTCAATTAAGACGCCTCTTCCGCAGGACAAAACGGCTACTCCTTCACGACTATATAAGGGCATCAATCAGGGAGATGAGGAGGACGGAGAGAAAGAGATAGCGGGTCAAGGAGAAATACAAGTACTATTCTCTGTAATAGTCTTAGCTTCTTACTTGATCATCAAGAATACCACACACACAGGATTAGGGTTATTATTCTCTCCGGAGAAGGCCTGAACCTGTCTAAACATCCCGTGTCAACCACTCTGCGTGATTTCACCTCTAGGAGACCCCCCGAATCAAATAATCTTTACGTAAGATCGGTTCTAATACACCGACAATATGCTTTGTGAGATAACTCTTCACATAACTCATCTGCACTTATGCAACACAAGTTGCATTATCTTCATAGATAATAGTGGGGGTTTGCGCGGTATTCAATCCACACGACTGCTGGATATAGTGAATCATTCACCGAAGCTAATAACATTCTCGCGAGACTTCGTACAGTGCTATGATTTTTGAGTGGTTCGTCGAAGTTGATACAAGACTTTGATTAGATGATTTCCATGGAATTTTAGTTCCGCTACATAGGAATACATAGCATGTTTGCGACTTGGCTGTATGTGGGTCCGACATGTACCCGGCATCTGCATAGCTATTCATAGACAAGTTTTTGTTCTTTCTGTAGAACAGACTAAGGTCTTTGCTTCCTTTGAAGTATCAGAAGATGTTCTTTCATTTCCTGCCAATACCTTTTGGTAGGTTCTGCACTTTACCTTGCTAATAGGTTCACGACAAATGCAATGCCCGATCTAGTATAGTTTGCTAAATACATAAGTGTTTCTATTTCACTTAAGTATGGGAATTCCGGTCCCAGGAATTCTTCCCTCCTCTTCTCTAGGTTTGTACAGGTCTTTATCTTGCTGCAACGATCTCCCGACCATCGACACTTTCGAAGGGTTTGCCTTTTCAAAGCCGAACCTTACTAACACCTTCTGAGTGTAGGTTGATTGGTGCGCTAAAATCTCTTCAGGGGCATACTCAAGTTGCAAGCCTAGGCAATATTTGGTTTTATCCAAATCTTTCATTTCCAACTCCGACTCCAGGTAAGAGTTTGCTTTCTTAATACCTTACAATGTTTCGATGATATTCAGATCACCTACATACACTAATATTATACAAAATCCATCATGGGATCATCGTATATATACTCAGATACAATCCTCATTGTTCGTGTAGCCTTTCTTATATAGAAAGTCGCTTCAAGCGATTATACCATATCCTACCTGATTGCTTAAGTCCGTACAATGACTTTTTAAGTTTCACACTGTACATATTTCAATTTGTTCTGTCTTGGTATGGGACATGGATACATTTAGGTACATTCATATAAATGTCCGAATCTAAATTTTCATAAAGGTATGCAGTTATCACATCCATCAATTTTATTTCTAAATTCAAGTTAGCTGCTATTGAGATTAAATATCTAAAGAGTGGTTCTGCCCATGATCGGGAATAGATTTCTTCATAATCATCTCCTGGATGTTGAGTGAAACCTTGTGCAGTGAGTCTTGCTTTATGTCTTACAACTTCATTGTTTTTATTTATCTTTCGAACAATTACCTACTTATGCCCTACGGGGTGCACATAGGGAGGCATGCGGCTTACATGCCCAAACACCTCTCTTTTATTCAGAGATAATAATTTTGCTTCTATTGCCTTCTTCTAATATTCCCAATCTGGTCTTTTCTTACATTCAGCGAGCGATGCAGGCTCTGGATCAAGATCGATGATTATGGTAATTTTCTTTACAAAATAAATATCGACATTGGTTGTTGTCCTATTCATAGATTCTCCTGTAGTCACATAATTTATAGCTATTTCTTAATAGGGCGATACTTCTAATGCTTCTACTTGCTCACCGATGTTTCCAATGGCGGGGGCAAGTCCCTTTAGTTTTTCATCTCCGATATGTACGCACATATCCATGCTGATGTCTCCTTCCATGGGAATATTCAAATCTAGTATGTCTTTTACTGAATGTTCCATCCCTGGTGTTAGGTATCAAATGGCTCCCCTTCTGGTTTCGAGGAATTTTGGTGATCGGCTGTGTCAAGTCCTTCTTATTCTTTTTCACCAGGCGTCCCAGGATACTTCGGATTCGAGTGGCCGGGGTTCTCATCCTTTCTGAGGCCTTAGGACGGGATTAGAGATACCTTCATCGGTATTTCAACCCTCTCTGGTGCATTGCATACATGCATATGCGACTTGGTCACGCTCTTCAAATCACTAAAGTGGTCAGGCAGTTAATTCGCTAATGCTTGTAAATCAATTATCTTCTGAACTTCTCTATTTGCTTCACTAGTATGTGGGTCATGTACATAGATTTTAATTATCTACTGGGCTTCAATTATTTTCTGATATTTTTCATCAAGGGGTTGATTTCCTCCCCCTAATGACGAGAAGCAATCTTCATCAAATATGCTATTAGCGAAGCGGGCTGTATGCAAATCTCCAGTCATGGGGGTCCAAATACCTGATTATGGATGTTGACGCATAACTAACGTATATCCTAGACTTTTGGAGAGGGCCCATTGCAGTTCGCTGCGATGGTGATATAGGTACATAAACCTTACAACCAAATCTGCGAAGATGAGAAATTTTCAGTGCTGAACTTTGCGCTAGTTGCATAGGTGAATAGATGTTATATGTCAGTTGTAACATCCCGAAAATAACCCTCTTGAGGGCCTGTGTGTAACTAGATGAAAAAGGATACGTGAAAACAGGTTGTTTTAGAGTTTTAAGAGATAAAAGGATCGTGGTGGGGGGAGTGGATAGCAAAAAAACCTAGCAGTGTCTTTGCATTTCCCGTGCGCCGCCGCCGGTACAGCGCCTCATCTCCTGCGATTGCCGGTGCGTGGAGGCATTGCCACCCAAACACACACGTGTTCATCATCGCCCAGGACGCCCGTGGCCGCGTGGACGTGGACGCCCGCTACCGAACGCCACCGCGCGAACGTTCCTGCCCGCAAAGCCGACCGCGCGTCCACTTGCCCACTTGCGTCACTAGCTGCGTGCTTGCTCGCTCGCTTTGCGTGTGCGCGTGAAGGCCGCCGTGTGGCTGTGCACTCGGCCGAAGCCATCTGCCTCCAGCAGCTGCATGCATGCCTTCCCGCATGCATGTTTGGCCCTCTGCTGCTCACGTGAGGAAGCCATCTTCTTTTGCCATGAGTGTGTTGTTCGTGAGTTATCTATTGGCTGCTAGATAACTTGCTTCAAGGTTTGTATGCGCATATATTGAGTTCGATCGTAAAGATGAGGCAGTAGCTAGTTGGTGCTGCATGCTTCATATATACATGTTTTTCTAGGATAATAAAGGAGAGAAAGGAGCTAACATGTTTTGTTGGAATAATAAGGAAAAATATTAGTATGTTTATAGTCGGGGAGATATCAAACAGTAGATTGGTTTTAGTTTGCTGTTCTGTTGTACGAATATTTTGGGTAACTTAGTGATGAATTTTTTGAATGTCATCTACTAGTTAATTGTAGATAATTTCAATAACTTTCTATAGAATATTTAATCATGTCAAGCGGACGAGTAATTTTCAAGTTATGAATTTAGTAAGCCTCGCTGTCCAGAAGATGACAGATCGGTCTTCTGGGATAAAAACAGAGGGTTAGATGATTTAATTAGAAGTCATGGTAATATAAGATAATATGGGAAATTTTATGAAGAATCCATAACTGGGTGGTTTGCCAGGATCGGACTTTTGAGTCAAAAGTTACGCTCTTTTTAGTACCAGGACAACAAGGGGTGACTGTTGGTGCCGGTGAAGCGTGATAGATTTGGGGATGTGTAGGAGCGATGTCGATTGACAGTTATTCTTATGATGTTGTAGCTTGTATTGAAATTTGAGCATTTAATGTAGGAGAGGCGTCGTGCTTGTTGCCATCTTTTAGCCAAATCGTGTGTCGCAACTAGTAAAGACAAGTGCATGGTAGACAACGATCAATGATTGATCTCTGTATTTTCTTATCGTTCATTACCATTATTGTTGTGCTTTTATTTTTATTTAATTGCAAGCAATGGAATGATATGACTATATCTTGTTGACGAACATGAGGAAAATTGGATATGATGAATATGATAAAATTTTGTATTTTTGCATTCATAAGCATCTTTGCAAATGAGCAGGTGATCATGATTGATCACAACTCCACAGGAATGGAGGAGGTCCTCGATCATTGAGGAGGAGCGGGCTCGAGAGTGAATATTGTCGTGAGCATTCACTTACGCTATACCGGTATACGCGAAAGAAGTGCATGCAGACATGTAGAGTAGAGTTGCATTGATATGAGATGAATAGGTGTGAAATAAAGAGGAGAACATCATGAGAATATTAATAGAAGTACATGTGATGATAATGAAGTTATTCAAAAACACCGAGGGTATTCTTGCAAATCTTGAGATTTTCTAGTTTTATGTTTTTTTTCTCTCTGAATTTTTGGGATTCCACGGTCCGTTTGGCTTTTCGGGCCCGATCCAGTCCACGCCACCCGCTCGGTCGATTCAAGACACACGGTAGGGGGTCAACGGCGTCCGCGATGATGACCGATTTCTCGATGACACTCGCCGCCTTGAGCACACCGCGCCGGGGTGCGCCGCTTGTCGGCAATAGCGAGCCCAGCCGACGGTGGCACGTCTTCGGGCGAGTGGAAGCGGCGCTTCGGCGAGACAACAACTTAGCGTCTTGTTGTGGTGGCGAGCGGCACGGGGTGTGGCCGCGCGGTGCGGCACATTTGGCGAGGCGGCCGGCTGCTGGGCCACCGATGGCGGCCGGCGACGTGAGAAGCGCGGCGCGCAGGAGGTTCGGCGCGGCGCGTGGCCGGGCCGTAAGGTGGTGCACGCCTGCGCGACACCAAGCACTTTCCCTTCTCCCTTTTTTTGCCGGCGGTGCCATGGCCTTGCGGCGAGGTCGCGCGGCCCAGCGGCGCATGGCGGGGTTGCACCGGCCGGGCGGCAAGGCGGGCGGCCGAGCAGCGCCGCTTCTTCGTGGTCGATGGCGGCTCGCGGCGGCAAGCGCGACTCGGCGCGGCGGGTGGTCGTGGCGAGGCACAACTGTGTCGGGCGTGGGTGGTCGGCGGGGCGGGAGCCGGGCGGCGGCGGATCCAAGCCGGCGATGGTCTGGCTGCAGGTCGGTGATGTGTCGTCCGACTTTTCCTTTGTACTGTTCACAGTAGTACACACAATACGTGTATTGTTCATCCGAGTATTGTTCATGCAATTACCGATCGGTTTGGTCGGCAACTTCAAGATGGCTCGCGGTAGATTAGAACGTATTTGCGATCCACGGTGCAATCATCATCTACTCTTTCATGTAACCATCATCAACTTCAAGTCGGTTCGCGGTAGATCAGAGCAGATTTACACTGTAGAATAAAACAATCTAGAAAGTAACAATTGCATAATTGAAAGCGATCTAGAAAAAATAATTCGATCTACGAGTGTCGTTCTTCGACAATTACCTTTCGATTCGAGTAGAATCGATCGTGTTGATAACATGTTGAGGAACCGTCGCTGACGAGTCAGTCCGAATGATCACCTCATTGATAAACATAGAATCACATCAAACAATGCAAGAACACAAGATCCGAATAGTAGATTGAACATATAGATGTAGATAACTTTTTGCTTCTCTTTTTTGCTTTCAAGCGTGCAGCCTTTTACAATTACTAATACCTTTTATTTATAGGCTAGAGACTGTACTAAGATTTTAGATAAAACTCCCATATATAAACCAACTACTAGGTTAAATCCATAGTTTCTCAACACCCACGAAATGATGAGTAAGTCAAGATTAATAAGTTTCTTGTTTGTATGATGACGGACCATCCTAATACGGACGGGCTGTCGCACCACGAGCAGGTTCTGAAAAATAAATTTAGAGCTTTATTTCTCGAACAGTTATCCCATGATTAAATTAGGAGCAAACGATGTGATATGTCACGTCAGATAGAGATTAAGTCATACTAGTACTCTAGTAGCGAGCACCAACGGTCATCAGTGTTAATGGACTACAGGACCAGGGCCACTACCATTAGTTTTTTTTTTTCCAAAAAAAAGAAAACAAAAAAGTACCCCACCTACTCGCTCTAATTAATTATTGATTACACCTTAACCAACAAGGATGTTGACCGAAAAACTAAGCTATCAAACTGCGACTTCGTGGCCACCAGATACAGCACAATCGATAATGTGATTATTCGTTTTTAAAAAATACTCATGGCAGCTAAACAAAACGTATATTGAGAGATTGTTTGTCATCTGCAATCTGCGTCTGCAATACCCGATCTGCTCGTAGTACAGTTTATAAGAGTTAGGTAGTGAGATTAGTCTCAAATTGCTTGTTTAAAATGAGTTACAGTAGCATATAATGCTTGTTGAGTTTAAATATAGTTTGCTTTTACACAAAATGATAACAAAAGTGTAAAGATATTATACGTGCACAGATCTACCCTACGATGGGCTAGCCATTAATCGAATTTTGGGCGAAAGCACACTCCTTTCTCCGTACTCCAGCATCGCTTGTAAGACTTGAATAAAGTGGTAATATGGTAATCAATCTTGCATTCTCATTTTCTGATAGCACGACTGCACGCACGAGGGTCCTCCAGCTATAGATGCTCGATTGCGATATCCGATTGATTCGTATCGTCTCATCGTATCCCGAACACGTCATTCTCTCTCTCAGCTGAAGAAATGGCCAATCTTATATCCTCTCCCTGTACCAAACATTCCATGCCGTAGAGATTATATCATTAAATTTAGCATTCCATGGCCAATCTTCTTCTTCTTGTTGTTGTTGATGCAAGCGAATGATTGTAACGCTCCAAAATTCTGGGTCTTCAAACTCTTCACAATCGCTCAGAATGTGCAATTGCGAAATAAGCAATATCTCAAACAAACTTTTGATTACAACAAAAATAAACTTTTTATTACACAAGATTAAGACTTAACAGTCAATTTTAGCACTAACACGGGCATCTAAGCCCAAAGTTAATATAATACAAGACAAAAGGACTTCAAACCACAGACACGCTTGAGCGCGGTCGAGACCTAATAGCAATAGCCGTTGCCATCCGGGGATCTACCAAATTCCTGCTCAACAAGATCTTCAGCATTTTCCCAAGCTTCCTCTGTGGATGTTTTGTAGATTTTGCAAAAATGAGTACTGCAAGCGTACTCAACAAGCCACATAGAAAAGCTAAAATAATTAAATGAAGGAGTTCAATGGATGGTTAGGGTTTACCTTAACAGGCCTATGTGGATGTATTTTGTAGTTAAAGCAGATTAACTTTAAAACAGTAAAACAATAATAAAAAATAACAGCAAAGGGTTTCTCAACAATTGCAATTACCAACTTAACATCTCAAAAACTCTACTTATACCTCATGTATTGAAATCACCTATGAACACAGCTTCATTAACCGGAAACACGACGTATTCGAATACCATTAATTATACACTCTACAGAGTTGCTCAGTTTACCCACAAGATACCTCAAGCTCATACTGTCAAGCTATAAACACACAACACGCTAGCGTGCGACTGAGTTGAGGTAACAAAGCCTTTTCACTGCTCAACCCTTGTTAGCCTCTACCCGGTAGGTTCACTCCATACAGCTCTCGGGAGACCACCGGCCCACTGTGGAATTCACACTCCGAGGCTGACGGGACCATACCGTAGTGTAGATCAGAGAGTGTTCCTTTAGGCCCACTCCTGTCCCACCCCAATTCCTTCTGCTCTAACACACGAGAGCAGTTGACATCCTGTAGATATTCAAATGGAAGAGCAGTGTACTAAGCCAGGGAGTAATGACCACACCTGTGGTTGAGCGGTTTTCTGTGTCTGTTACTTTGGCACAAGGTTCTTGTCCTTACTTGTCTCCAGTGAGGAAATGGACCAACACCACCTCGTGGTTGTCCACCTGCTTGATCTCACCTTTGACTCATTTTTAACATAAGTCTATTGGGTTGTCTAACTTCCTATCCTCAACCCTCAACTTCCCATCAAAATCATTGGCGAACAGTCAATACTACCTTTTAGGATTTACAGACACATTTTTTGTGACAAAGCTAAATATCTAGTCAATATTTTATGTAACTTAAAATTGTCAAGGTGGATATGGCTTACAAGAGTAGGTGGGCTTGTATGTAGGGGTAATAGGATTATTCTAATCATCATGGTATTCAAAAGTATTATTACAATATTTAAAGTAATCGCACAAATATAATAATGAAAGTAATAATATAAATACATGAAATGTTGGTTCAAAATGATCAAGGAATGCGACTTGCCTCCTTGCACAAATTCTTCTAGTAGCTCTTCTTGTCTGGCGTCTTCTGGGGTCTGGTCGTCGAAGTCGTGACCTAACAAGAAAAAGAATAAAATAAACTAAATAAAATCCGACTCGACAAGGAATGAGCTGAGAACAACATGCAAGTAAATAAAATTGAAAAAAGAAAAAGGATGTTGGTGAAGAGGATGGGTATTTATATGGTGTTTAATTGGACTGAACAGAGTGGATAAATGGATTCCTGAGCTCGAAACGGACGAAATGGATATATAATGTTGAATTAGAGTTTTGTAGATGAATAGTGTTATATAATGAATAGTGCTAATTTTACTATTCATGAATGAGAATGGGTAGTGAACAGTACCAGGGTACTGTTTTAGATTGTCAACAGTAACGGTGATTGATGTTTTCGGTTAGGGAACATTAATCAGATTACTGTGCTGTGAATAGTACTATCGACACATGTATGAACAGTAATTGGCTGGGCCCATTTACTGTTGCGGCCCACGGCCAAAAGCCATACCATGACGGCCCAGCTCCCAGTGGCTTGAGCCGCGCGGCCAAGAGGCCTACGCACTCGCCCGAGCTGGGAGGAAGAAGAACGGCTACGCTCCGGCGACGGCGGCGGCAGGGAAGGAGACAGTGAGCATCATGGTGGTGCGGTGAATCCATTTTGGGTCTTTGGAGAGACGGAGAAGGTGTGGAGGTGAGTCGGCGGCAGTGGAGGTGCACGGCCGGACCAGGGGAAGGAGGCGGTGGCGCTACGGCGGCGCTCTGGCGAGGGTGAGTGGCGGAGAAGCATCAGTGGGTGGAGGGGAGTTCAGAGGAGGTGGTGGGGTGGCTTGAGGTGCACCAAGGCACTCTGGCGATGGGAGCTGACCATGGCGCGGCGGTGGAGCACAGCGCCGGCTAAGTGGAGGCGGGGATAGCAGCGGGGAGTTTAAGGGAAAGACTCAGGGAGGTGAGGTGATGCTAGGGACGGAGGTAGGAGGGGATGGGAGGAGTGGCGGCAGCGAATTTACCTGGCAGCTCGCCTCGGCCGAAAAGGAGGCGGTGGGGGAAGCTTCAAATTCGGCCGGTGCTAGCGATGGGAGGGAAGGGGAGGTGGTGGGGGTGGGAGATGGTGATGAAGGCAAGCCCCAGGCGGGCTTTTATAGCCGAAGATAGGTGGTGGGGAGCAGGGAGGCGGTGCAGCGACAATTGGTTGGGCGGCGCTGAGAGAGGAGAGGTGGCGGGGGAGGTGGCGGGCGATGAAGGTGGTAGAAGGCGCGGGTAAGGGCAAGGTGGCGCGGATGATAGCAGTTGCGAAGGAGGCGGTGTCGCGCGAATGATGCAGGGGCGGTGACGACTGGAGGAAGAAGAAAGAAGAAGGAAGAAGGCCGAAAGCGCCCAGGGAGAAAAGTCATCTTTGGCTGAGGGAAAACGAGATTTTAGAAAAGGGAAAGCTGTTTTGAGCTGGAGTTTTCGAAAAAGGAAAGTTTTCAAATTTCAACCAAAAGATTCAAAAAATTTGAAATTTTTAGATTTTTCAGATGTTTCAATTATTGTCTCTCTTCTTGGGCACACGGATCTACTTTTAATCCACTGCAGTAGTATGAGGCCCGTAGAAAAGCTAAGATGCCCTTTGTGATTTGGGGTGATCTTATTTGGAATTTCGATGGTTGCCAACTATTCTAGAGCATCATCTTAGGAATACATGGGCCTGTAAACATCTAATAATGCTACCAAATCCCGGCTGATTGCTGGTCCAGACATTCATTTGGTTGGAATATAGTCAAAACTGCCAATATTTAGGGTCTGTTTGGATACAAAGTTTTTTTTTTGAGTTTTTAGAGAATACCATGGTTTCTGAAAAATACTATAGTATAAGAAACTTTGAGGTGTTTGGGTACAACAAACTTTGTAGTTTTATTAACCATAGTATGCCCAATACCATAGTATTTTTGGAGTTTTACAAAATCTACTCTATACCTCTTTTTTCTAAACCGAGCTGACTCAAGACCCCCCCACCCCCAAAATCACCATTTCTTCCATCAAAACCGGGCAAGCTCAAGAACCTGCAATAGAAAGTACCTAGATGGATGTGATTTGGTCTACAAGAGAAGCATATGATATTAATACTAGGATGAATTTGGAGATTTCATTTCTTCTTGGAGATGAATATTTACAGCCACTCCCTTGGGAGTACAAAGCCACTAGGGAAGCACACACACAAGTACTCTTATCTCTCTCAATACAACTCCCAAACCCTAGCTTAGTCCTCTCTCTACTTTTCTGATATTTTACATTAGGGTTCCTTGGTTTATATGGGTGTGCAAATCCAGTGTTAGATATTTTGAGGGCATTCTGGTAATTTCTCAATTAGAGAAAAGAAGAAAAGGGGAGAAAAAGAAAAAGGAAAGGAGGTGGGTCCCACCTGTCTGTGGGAGAAAGATAGAGATAAGGCGCTGGAGACTTTGTCTCCAGCCCAAAAATCTCATCTACGCTTGTGTGGCGCTGGATCCGCCCAAGCGTGGTGGCGATTTCGGAGGGGAGCAGTGCTGGAAGTGTTGGCGGCCCTTGCGCCTCGACGTTGGCCGTTTGAAGAATCTAGACCTACCATTATGATTTAATATAGTATTTTGGTGATTAATGACAAATCTATTTGTGAGACTAACACTTTGATTGTTATACCTTATTGTTTAGTCTACATTGGATGGAATGGTGGAAATCAAAGAGGTACGCATTCGACATTATATTCCTATATCTTTGTGCAAATTGCTTAGAACTAGTATTTGGTGACATTTGAATTCTATTCCATGATTTAATTCATGTGAAATACTTGCTTAATGCAAAATTGATCAAAGCCCTAAAGAAGTTATGTAATTGCGGTAATACCGCCCGTAGACTGCGGTACTACCAATGATCGGTAATACCGGTGTTTTACTACGGTATTAGCGCTCTTGCAAAATAAAATTTGGTTCTATCATACTGTTTAACTCAATCCTATTAGCTCTAGTCCTAATTGCTTTATCTTATCTTAGCAACCATGCCAAGAACCAAAACCGCTTTTCAAAAGGACCAAGGGCGGTCTTCAAAGCAATCTCAAGAAAGTAATTATGAAGAAGAAGATGATGAGGAAGTAAGTGTATACGAAGAAGATGATAATGAGGAAATGGAAGAGGCCAAAGAGCCTAATGTGGACTTAACTCAAATTTCAAGTGATGACTATTCAATTCTCTGTCATGCAAATCAGTTTGAGAAACCTGCTAATTTAACAGACTCAAGGTTTCACACCTGATTCCAGCAATAGGTTTATGATCAACTTTATAGTCATCATCGTCATTTTGCTGATCATAGATATATTGATTGGACACACTTGGAGAAGATTGACCGCTTTGCTGGAGCTTACCGTCTATTCCAACAAGTTGGTCTGGAAGGAAGAGTTAGTTGGATTGAGGTGTGACTTCAATGAGGATCTGATTTGACAATTTTATGCTACTGTCTATGTCTCTCCAGAGTTCGATCATTTGGTTTGGGTGTCAGGCACTCAAAGGCTACAAGCCTCCAAAGCTGACTTTGAGCAAGCTCTTGGGATGTACTTCGGTTCATAGCCAAAGATCTATGACAAAGGAGCACTCAGAATTCAAGCTTGGGGTCAGTTCTATGATGAGAATGTAAATTTTGTGCCTTGGAAAATTGGCGGCCCTCTCCTTCTGCCAAGCCTAATCAACAGAATCTGCAATCATACCTTCTTTCCCAAGAGTGGAAACTTTGATGTCATTCGAGGGCATGCTTGGAATATCATTGATAATATTTGTAACACCCTAGCTATTCGGAAGTCAAGATGTCACGCGAATCTAATAAATACTAAGAATGTACAACAATGCTGGGTTAAACAGGCTTAAATAACCAAATTCCATAAGGAACAACGATTAACGATTAACAATTTCATGAGAAGGAATAGAAACATTCATAATAAAACGTACGATGGGCGATACCAAAATTGGATTATTACAATTTAAAAATTTAACAAATAGTTGACATGAATGAAAGATAACAATATTATTTCTGATTTAATAAAGGTGATGTGCAGCGTGCTGGACTACCCCTCAAAAAAATCTTGCCTTCCTCCTCATTTACCTAAATAAAACACACAAAGCAAGGATGAGCCAAAGCCTCAGCAAGTACTTTAACAGATGACATAAACATTAAGCGAACAAAGCAAATCACAATCTGCTTATGAAAAACATCTCTGAACATATATGGATATGAATGGAATGGAATAATACAATGAAGAAATGGACTGCTCACAACTTATACTGGTATAGTGAGTGACACACCCGTTGGTGTTCACTTACGCCCGTACTTAACAAAGTACAGGGATCTCAAATTTACAGGTGTCGAACATTGCCCACATTAGAGTGGTGGGTCTTACGTGCCCATTCTGGAATTGATGGGACTTACAAATTTCCACTTCCATGGTCCAAATGAATTGATGCATGAACATTATGCATTTTTATGAAATGAACGACTATCACACATCAATAGGGAATAACACAGTACATAAAAAACATATAAAAACAAGTCTAGTGGTACAGCCACAAGCAAAATCGTCATTTAATAATATCAGACAAGGTACTTGCCTTCCACGCTGTGATGTGCTAGGAGGCAACGAAGGTGTTTCTCCACTCACTGCCCCACCGCCTACACAAATAATTATTCGAAATAATAATAACAAGACATGACGTTACTACAAGTGTCTTACCATAACCCTCTAACCAACCCACATAAACAACGGCTCCAAAAGACAATCTAACTATTCTGCTAGATTTCAGCCCTTCTGATCGACGGTACGAGAAAATCATAATTAAATATATGTAATTCATAACGACTTGAAACTAGTGCTCAATTAATCTTAGCGAACCAGGCTACAAAACTCTAGATGATAGGGTTCTTTGATTCGGCCAAAACAGTGGCCTAAACAATATTTGAAAGCAACTGACAGACATGTGCCCAGATTACAGAATAGCAGTAAAGAAAATGATGTAACTTTCATTATACTGATCCAATAGATGTTATATTTATCAACTTGTAAATATTATTTAAAGGTCTACAATAACCTAGTTGGGTGGAAGTTCTTAATCTGGATCTAACTAGATCAAAACCGAGGAACAAACCGATAGTCCCCAGATCCAAGACAGACAGAGCAGCGCGCGGTTAAAAATTCATATCTCCTTAACCGTAAGCAGAATCTCGTGATCTTGGTGCCAAAAGAAATCTAACGACCTGAGGAACAAAACTCTAGGAGATGAAAACCCAAGATTCTTCCTCCAATGGGTCAAAACTGGCCGCGCAAGGTGACGGATGTGTTCTGGAATTTCCAGAACAGAAACCGATTTAAATCTAATAAACCATTATGCAATCAAATCAAACCAAACTACGACTTGGATCATTCGTTACCCTTGAAGACATGCAGGGAGATGTTGATCCACCTCCCGAAGATCTTCCTCCTTTCTCCTCCCTTCCTTCTCCAATGGCCGGCCACCACGGGGACGACGGATGACCGGAGACGCTGGCGGAAGAAGGTGAATTCGGGGATCACCGGGGGCAGCAACCAGGGGAGGAGGAGATGCCAGGGAGGGGAGGAGGCACCAGATTTGGGAGAGGAGAGGATGGGGGTGGCGGCCACAAGGGGGAAAGAGGAGGGAGTGGGGGGAGGCGGCTAGGGTTGGGGCGCCTCCCCCCCTTGGCCGGCCCTCCTTGGGCCGGCCTCCCCCTCTTGGGCTACCTGGGCCGCGGTCTGCGGCCCAGGTTGTCATATTTTTGCGAAAAACCCCCTTCCCACAACAAAAAACTAATTCTTTAAATTCTTTTTCGTCCCCGACTTGTTTTAAAATCTCCCGATTCGAATCCGGGTATTACAATATTATTCATGGAAAAAAACGTTTGATGTGGTTGATTTGATTATAAGAGAGATTGGTTCTTCCAAAAATGATAGGATTAAGAGAATCTAATTTTCTCCCTATATCATGGCTCTTATCATAAAGAAGATTCAGTTTCGAGGTGGACATCTAGGAGTCCATAAGTCGTATAAGCCAACAGATGGGGTCCAGTTCCTGCAGCTATACCTCCTCCAGTTCAAGGGAATGCTCCTGCTAAAGAAGAAGTCACTCTATCTCATATTTACTTAGTCATTTTGGAGATTCAAAGAGATCAAAGAAGTTTTCAGACTGAAACCAACAATAGGCTAGCTACTTTGACTATAAGTGTAAGTGCTCTAGAGGAGGCAGCTCAAGCATCTTCTTCAGTAGCACCATCTTCTCATGTTTGCTACAGTCATCGCCGCCATCGTGATCCACTTTTTCAAGCTCCTCAAGAATGATTCTTTTTGGTCTTTGATGCAAAGGGGGAGAAGCTAGAAAAGAAGATTGAAAGTCTTAGAGCTTAGCTTTTGGTGTTCCTATATATATATATATATATATATATATATATATATATATATATATAGGAAAATAGTTTGGTACTCCTGGGAGTATGTACTCCCGCCTCTCATATACCACTTAAATCGTATGATAATACCTCTTTATCTATTTGAGTATACTCCAATGATGATTATAAGATACTCCAAAGTGAGTTCTATGAAAAAAATCATTAAAGTCCACCTTTATAGCTAAATTTGTGTATATACTTCTTTTATGTATGAAAAAGGTATATAGCAAAAATAAAGGACTCCAATGAAAAATTTTCAATCAAATCGTATTGGAGTATCTTATAATTGGTATTTAAGTATACTGAAAATGATAAAGAAGTATAATATATTTATTTAAGTGGTATATTCAAAGCGGGAGTATGTACTCCCTGTGAGTAATAAACAAGGCCCTATATATATATATATATATATATATATATATATATATATAATTATGTATATGTTTGGAACAATATGTTTTATGTCTTTGTAAGACCATATTTGTTTTTCTCTAAGATTTATTATGATGAATTTATTTATTGAATGCTTATGCTTAATGTTATCTCAAACATGTTTTATTGATTATCATCATTTATTACTTAAATGATCATTGTGAACCTTGTTCCTCATAGTCTATAAATAAAGCAAACTCCGTCAAAAAATTTTAATAATCCATTTGTGCATAAAAATCACTTTCATGAGTCTTAAATGAACATGTTTAGGGGAAGTTTTTCTCTATATATTATATGATTATCGAAGATCAATTCAAATTGGTTTGCATTTTGTTGAGCCTCTCAAAATGAAACTTATGTTTATTTGTAAGGACTAGCTCCATGTTTTATCTTAGATTTTTCAGAGCTTGTTATTGGGGAGATTTCTAAAATGAGTTTCCTTGAATGCATTCCAAATATCATTTCCTTTAGTCAAACTCAAATATGTCCTCATTTTGAGTTGATTCTTGCTCTTTTCGGCGATAAAAGGGGAGTTTGCGATCTATTTTAGTTTTCCTCAAATATCTTGAAAACAAAACCTTCAAAAAGGGAAGAATATTTCATTGATCAAAATAAAATAAATTCAATTGCCAAGCTCCTTGTTTTGCCAAAACTCTATATTAGCCTAGATTTATTTTGGATTTTTTATGATTAATGCCAAAAGGGGGGAATATTTATATGATTAATATTTCCACATTTGGATGAGTAATATATTCTCTCTTGTGATTTCAAACCTTTTCATTGCATGTCTCATTCATATGCCTAATAATACACAATGTGCATAAGTCTTAAGTTGGTTAATGACATGCAAGGATATAGTTAAATACCTTAAATTATTATCTTATGTTGATTTATATCCAAATGTTGTTATTGATAAATGATTTATCATCAATCAACAAAAAAATAGGAGATTGAAGAATCTAGACCTAACATTATGAGTTAGTGGAGTATTTTGGTGATTAATGATAAATCTATTTATGAAACTAACGCCATGATTGGTATACCTATTGTTTAGTCTAAATTGGATGAAAAGGTAAAAATCAAAGAGGTATACAATCGACATCATATTCCTATATCTTGTTGCATTGCTCGGATCTAAAATATATATTAAACTCCACTAAAAGTCTAACTTGAATATGTGTATATGTTTTTATTACACATTTGCATATGCACACATTTAGGGGGAGTTCACTCTATGTTTTGTAGTTTCATGGGTATTGATCCATATTCATGCATCCACATATATTAAGGATCTCTACTTTGAAACATATGCTTCAAGCATGCCACAATTGAAAAAAAGTATGCTACAAGCATGCCACCTTTGAAAAGAAGTATGATCTAAGCATGCTACATGCTTAAGACTTGAGCTGGAATGATAGATTGTTACATAAGACTGCTAGCTCATCTAGATTTAATGTTTGCCTCATTTTTAGGCTTTAACTTTTCTTTGTGATATCTCATTGTACTCTCTGTAATCGGTTAGGTCATTGTTGAGATGTCTGTCATTAATTTAACTTGTTTAATCATTATAAAGACTTGTTTTGACATTGCTATATGGTATATGATTTTATATGATCTAGATAGTTGTACTAAAAAAGATGGTTTGATCAATCTATTTAAACAATGCACAACGACTTTGATAATCTACAAAATGTATTGATTTTTACTCTCCTTGCTCCTTTGTTTTAGAATTATTCTTTCATTGAAGTTTTTGATGTTTACATTGCCAAAGGGGGAAGAAAAATTAGAGAAATTTGCTTCTCTTGTGTTGAGGGGAGTTTTTTTCAGCTGTGGTTTTGAAGTGTTTGCTTTGCGGCTTTGAAACCTTCTTTTCATAAATTTTTTTCTTTCAAAAATTCAACTCACGTTTTTGAAGTGTTGTCAATGTATTCATCAAGGGGGCTTGTTAGACCATGTGGCTAAGTCTAAATTAATTTAGCTGTTGAATAATTGATAATGTTATTTGTGGCGTGTAGTGTTGTGTGGACTTATATCGGTCAAGTTTGGAAGAACTTATGCCGGGAAAAATGTTGCTTTGGTCATTGCATGTGCATGGTAACTCAGAGGTGATCGTGGTCTACGGAAATGACCGGGAGATGGGTTAGTGTGAAGTCATAGTCTAGAGTGTAATACTCCGAAACGCCTTATAGAGAGAACGAAAAGGATTATTGGGGTTTTCTAAAAAATAACCCCGTGAGGACCTTTGTTCAATTTAATAGAAATAGATACGTGAAAACATAATATTTTGGAATTTTTTTATTGAGGAGTTGTTTTCCCGGTACAGTCGTGCGAAAAGAGTTGTTTTTGGGCCATGGTAAAAGGGTCGTGGAGGAGAGGAGGATCCAAAATTCCAGAAACCCTAGCAGAATTGTTCCCTTTTTCCGTACGCCGCCAGTCGTCATCTCATGCGTGCGTGTGACAACCGCGTGCCACCAACACCATATGCTGCTCCTACCGCGCGCGTGGAGAATTGCTTGGACTACTGCCACTCACGTGAGGAAGCCACCAGCCGTGCGCATTGCCGCCTGCCCGCTGCAGCATGGACGCTAGCGCAGTTTCGCCTGCCCGCAGCGCATCGGACGCCCGTGTGAGTGCTCCTCCCCTCATTGTTTTTTTCTTGCAGTTGCCGCTTCCCATTCTGCCGCTGCATGCAATGAAGCCCCACAACTTATGCTTGCTGCTGCTGCTGCTAGCTTGATAGCATTCCACGTTCCTTCATCACCAGTGGAAAAGAAAGGAGCAAGGAAAGAAAATAAAGGAGAAGAAGAGGAGAAAAGGAGAACAAAAGAGAGAAAACTCACTGGGATCTCACATTCGTCATCATAATCTCCAAGGGTGACGATTCTAATACTTCTTTTCTGTTTAGCAATAAATACAAATCAAATTGTACATTGGTTTAGCATGCTGTACTGTTGTACTATTATTTCGGGTACCGTAAATGCATAATTTGTGAATGTCATCTACTAGAGAGTTGTAGATAATTTCAATAGAAAAAGCTCTTGAGTTCGAGCACGACAAGGAGGTAGACTTCGGGCGAAGCCTTGAAGAGAAGGTCAGGGCCCCTAACAAAATGCTCTTCGACATGGGATTGGGATTATATCTGCCCATTTTAAGAGATCCGGTGGAGAAGATAAATTATCTTAGCCAACAACTCGAAGATCTCAAAAGTCTACTCGGAAGAACCATGCACAGACTATGAAGAACGTTGTTGCTAATGGGGTTAGCTTTGCCTTGGCAAAGTTTAAAGCTTCCGACCCCTCCATCAATCTTCGATCTCTCAAAGTGGATTTCAACTGCTCATAGGAAGAAGCAACCAAGATCTTCAAAGGGGTGACACCCTACGAAAATAAGGTTGCAGAAGGGATGGAGGTCGGATCCCCATTACATAGCGACCAGTCTGATGATCCCAAGGAGTAGACGATTGTGATGTTAAAATTGTAAATGCAAAAACTCACCTTTTGTCATAAATAAAGTCCGTGTTTATCTTTTCCACTTTGCTGAATACTCGCATATTTCCTAGCCCTCAACTGCTTGTGTTAGTAGAAAATCTTACTAAAGAAGCAATAGACCAAGAAAAAAGAGTGAAAGCTACGACCATAGAGCAGATTATGTTATAAAAATGATCTAATTAACACTACGAAATCAATTTTGGTCGGAACCAGTGTATGACTTCAACTAGTTTTAGATCATTTCCATAATCAAAATACTGTATAGTACGTTGCATGGTCGGAAGATGTTATGAGACTTGTACTGAAGATAAGAATTTATGAAAAAAAAAATGCATGCAAAAACGATAAGTGATCTTATTTATACGCATTATCCAAACTGATCATAAAGTTTGCTAAGAACCGAAGACATGACAAACACTTTGTGAAACATGTTCGTTCTCAAGTTTCGACTAGCAACGAAGATCATAAGAAAAGGACCGTCGCTAGGAAACCCCTTCTAGTGGGTAGGACCACATGAAAGAGGAGATATTTTGACTAGGAGGGTTTCCATGTCTCGACCAGTAGCCAAACAAGAGTAGAACAGAAAGATGAAATGAAGAAAAATAGTCTTTGAATTCTGACGCATGTAAGTAACTATATGAAATTGTTTGTATTATGATCCTTTACTTGTTTGCTTCTTTAAGAAACGATTGTATGGTCGCTCGTGGGAACCATGTATGTAATGGTCACGATTAGGACCTTCATGGTGTTTGACAACTAAGTCGAGCCAAGAAAGTAAAAGAGACCCTTTAGAAGGATATCAGAGAGAAATTGTTCTTGTCCGACCATTTAAACAATAATAGTATGTGACCAGATAATAGATAACAAACATATAAAAATATCACTCATCGAAAAATAAAGAAATGTTGAATCTTTATTGAAATTGAAAAATGAATTGGTGTACAAAGAGCTTATGCAATTGATCAATGTTCTAAGAATTTGACAAAATACGTCCATCTGACATGGCTAGCCGTACCAAACCTGGTCGGGTGAATTCGACCACAGTGTATGGACCTTCCCACTTAGGTGAAATTTTGTTGCGATTTGCTTAGCTCTCAATTTTTTGAGAACCAGATCACCTACAGCTAGGCTGGGAGGCTGAACCTTACGACTATGGTACTTTCGCATGGCTTGTTGGTAGACCGCCAATCGTAAAAGGGCTTAGTTTCGTCTTTCTTCAAGGAAATTGATGTCGTTGAATCTTCGTTCTACTTGATAGTTCTCATTGAAACAATCAGTTCGAGCAGAGCCAATTTTTAATTCCAAAGGAAGCATGGCTTGAGCACCGTAAACTAGAAAAAATGGTGTTTTACCGGTCGCACGACTGGTCATGGTTTGAACAACCCATAACACAGAGGGAAGTTCTTGAACCCAAACTCATGACTGTTTTACTAACTGGTCGAACACTCGGCGTTTCACTCCTTGCATTATTATGCCATTAGCTCGCTTGACTACTCTGTTACTCTGCGAATGAGCCACGAAAGCGAAATGTATCTTGATACCTAGATCTTCGTAGAATTCTTAAATATTTTTGCGTGGAATTCCCCTTCCTGGAGGGGTTTGCTCTAAGTCGCCATACGGTATCTTTCGGCTACTCCTCAAGCGAGAAGGCCTCAAGCACAAGTGGAGGTCATCAACAGGAGGTCTTCGTCCTTCCCTCAGGCGATGATCACTCTCCTAGAGATAGGACTAAGGACACTCCCGACGATCACACATTGTGACCCCTCGTTGCAGTGGTAAGGTGTAGGACCGGAAAGGCGACTGAGGGGGGGGTGAATAGGCGCTTTCACAGCTTTCTCGCCTAAACAAAATTCAACACGAACTTTACTCCTTTAGCTATGAAAGCTAAGAAGATCAGTAAGCACACAGCGGAAGCCTTGTGCTGAATTCGACAAACCCCGACAACCACACGACACAAATGTGGAGACTTAAACTCAAAGGGTTGATCTGGGCGCAGGCGGTCAGACCGGCTACCACGGGCGGTCGGACCGACGTTCAACTAGCGGTCTGACCGGCAACTAACTAGCGGTCGGACCGGTGGGACAATGGTTCGAATTCGACCAGTGAAGACATGAATGTCGAATATCTGGCGGTCGGACCGCCGTTGAAACACCGGTCTGACCGGTTCAGTCCAGTACTGAAAATGAAGCCAAATCCAAAACGAAATTTGATCCAACTTTTGATTCAACCAATGAAACTTGACCAAATTTCGAGCACACCTCCCTAATGATATTAGAGACCTATTTCTAGCGACGATCCTTCAGATCCACTTCGCAGAATCGATCTCTCAAGGATTAAACAAAGAAGTGCACAAACCCTAAAAATATGAAAAACTTTGATTCAAGACTTGTTAGTGGGAATTGATGGTCTAGATGATTCTAGGAGTATTCCCACACATCAAAGCAAGACAAAGTGGGTCAAAAGACCAAGTAAAAATCCTTGAATCAAGGAAGCACAAAATTCATTCAAATGAGAGAAGAACACAAAAGGGGAGACAAATGATCTCACAAGCAAGCATCACAAGATTGATTGATCTCACAAGATGCTGACAAAGCCACTCCAACAAGGAGGACAAGAGCTCACCCAAGGAGCATACAATCTCTCCCTCTCTTCCTCTCCAAACCCTAACCCTAGAAAAGGCAAGGGAGAAACCAAATGAATGCCTCCAGAGGGTTTTACATCTCCCCCCTTCTATTTATAGGAGAGGACTAGGGTTCCACTTTTTGGGACCCACACACACATGGGACCCACACACTAATCTGTTGAAGCAATCGTCTGCTTCACCACGTGTAGGTTGATCAGCGGTTCTCATCGACGCCAAGCCTCTCTTGTCCGAATCCCATCGGAACCTCCCAGAGACTTGCACCGATATCCGCACCGCCTGATCCAACCAGCTGCACCGAACCACCCGTTCGATCCATCTTGCCCATTCTGCACCATGCTTGAGTCACACGACCTCACCCGACATCCATGATCGTTCTGGACCTCGGCTCTCCAAGCGTAGTCCCGATCCACTCACCGTTGACGTCGTTGACCTGCAAGCCACCTGCACAGCAATAGACAAACAAACCGTTTCCGGGAACAAGTTCTTCACAACTTGACCCACGTTAGCTCCGCAATGCAATATACATCAATAAAGCATTGATAACCAACCATAAACCACAATCAACATGCATCAATGCGAACTTGGCAAACCTCCAAGTCACTGCCGGTCTGACCGCCCCACAAGGTCGGTCCGACCGATATCAGGACGGTCCGACCGCTCCCACAACGGCGGTCCGACCGCCCCAAAGGACTTAGCCAAAATTCCAACTTGAAAATCCGAAACCTTCTGGAATTTTCAACTCAATAGAACTTTTGACTGGGAGCTCCAAAAATGATGAAACCACATCCGGAGACTCCTCACCGCCTACACAACCTATTTTTGGATTAGCCCCAAAATCCAACTTTAGGTCGACCGGCCGACCGCCACCATCGCCGGTCCGATCAGCCACGGAGGTCCGACCGCCCACAACGCCGGCCGGCCGCTTTGTGGTCCGACAAAGAAGAAGCAAACCCCAAAAACGCGAGATTTTGCAAACTAACAAAGCCATTGCCAATTGACTCATCATCCTGAGATCGTGCACATATCCTCACGATATCCACAATCTCCCCCTTGATGAACACATTGGCAATTTCCAAAAAATGTGGTTTTTCAAATGAAAAGTAAAAATCGTCGTTTTAGATAAAGACACAACTTGGTCCATAAGCAAGAAAAAGCTTAGGAACCACCAAGTCGGGCTTCGAATAGTATGAGCAAGTGAGATAAGGCAATGAACGCACAAAAGGATTCAAATTCCAGAAGATGGCCAAAAATCTCACTAAGGTCCATATAAAAGACAATATGTTCTATTTGACCTTTGATCATTGTGAGTCTTCTTGAATTGCAATTCAAATCAGAAAAAGGCAATAAAACCCAGAGACTCAACTCACTATGATCACAAGTTTTCAAAAGGTTCACAAAATTTTTTTTATGTGTGTTCTTTTATGTATGAAAACTTATGTAAACCAAAAGCTCCAAAACAGCATTTTCTTCAATCCTTCTCCCCCTTTGACAATGAATTCATCAAGATGCATGGGACAAGAAAAAGAAGATGAAATGACTTTATTTGAAATTTATCAAAAGGAGCCATGACCATTATCTAAGTAGACAGTACAAGAATTATACCAAGCCATATAAGGTGAAGAAGCTATATTCAATCATGGCAAAACATGTACTGCAAAGCTAAAACCAAAATAGCAGCAATCTGAGATTAACAGAATTAAAATCATGAAAAGTTGCTCAATGTCAAAGTTTCACTAAAAGCAACCAAAAATGAGTCAAGCCATGTCTATAGGTAGAAAGAGACTCAAAACAAGAACTGAGACATTTTGAGCATCAAGAGTATTCTTTTGAAGCAAAACTCAAGCACTTAGCAATTTGAGCATTCTCCTAAAAGGATTTTTTTTTTCACTGTGCTAGATCTCAAGCCTTGCCGCGACCATCTCAAGCGATAAGCTTAAAAGAGTGGTCTAGGTCATCCAAAACTCCCCCTGAGTTCATGCCTAGTGCAATGGCAAGCCGTCTCATGAGAAAGAATTGGTGAGATCAGTTTTTTCGCACAGAAAATCTCATTTTTCATTTGCTTGACTTAAGAAGATAAAAAGCTCATTTTCATCTCAAAATAAGTTCAAGACTCAATTCAACCTATAAGACATGGCAAGAATCATAAGAGGATCACTAGAGCAAAACTAGTCACAAGATCCAACAAGACATGATTTGATTCAAATTGCTCACAGATATAAAGCTAGCAAGGTGAAGGCTAAGCTAAACACGAAGAGCCATAAAGGAAGTCTAGCAGACTATCACTTGATATGACAAGGTACAGAGTATGAAAACAAGCCATACAAGGATAATAATCAAAGCTCCACAAGTTTTATTAAACAATGCAAGACATTTTGAATAAACATGCATTTAGATACAATGAATGCAAAAAGAGCAAATTCCCTCAAAACATCCATGCCTCAGTACTGGGATTTGAGATAAAAGATCTAGGTGTCCAGTACTGAGATGGACGATGTCTGGGAATAGCAAAAGAAGCAGCAGAAAAAATGATTAGGCACAAAATCATAAGAATGCCCACGAGCACCACCTGGACCTCTCCAAAACGATCTACCAAAAGACCGACACTCCCCTGTCTAGGTGCTACCGTGATCTATCCTCACGATATCCTAAACCAAGCTCGCTGCTCGACCCACCAAAAGAGTCAACACAGTTCTCTACAAACCTAGGCCTATATGAGGGACGCCAATAGACCGCCTGGCTCTAGAGGCTACAAACCAAGAAGAGACTCTAATGGATCTCAAAGTGCTCACTCTCTCTTTCCTCTCAATCTTTGCTCTCCGGAAGCAAAACTCAACAGTGTGGCCCTCTTTCTTGCAGAAGGTGCAATGGTACTTGACCTTTTGAGGGGTCCGTACTGGTGAAACAGAAGCACCTTTCTTGCTAGAAAGAGTTTGAGCGGAACCTACAGATTTAAAAGCAACCTTTGAAGTCTTAGAAGGTTCTTGCTCATACACACCACTTTTCACAACTCTAGCAGTCTTTGGTGGGTGATTCTTGGAAAGCTCTAGGGACTTAAAACCTAGGCCACTGTTTTTCACACTCACCTTGGATTGGTCTAGAATCAAGTTGAGCTTCTTTTTCCCACTAGAAAATCTCTCAAGAGTCATTTTGAGGTAATCGTTCTCTTTTGCCAAAACTCCACAATTGGAGCACTTTTTAGAATCGATTGCCTCAACATGTTTGCTCTTAAGAAGATCCACTTCCACTTTCAGAGCCTCACAAGACACACAATAGGACTCTCCAATCCTATTCAACTGCTCCTTAAATTTGACTCTAAAAGCCTCTTGTATCTTACCAATAGCAGTTTCAATTTCAGCATGCAACATACAAGAGGAAGAATCAATAACTTTCTTGGAAGCAGTAAGAGATATAGATCTTTCAATTTTAGCTTTCTCTTCAAGAGTCTTGTTTAAAGCTTCAATCTCAATTGTAAGCTTAGGGCAATTTTCACAAGAGGCAATTCTAGAATAAGCAACCATTTCAGTCATCTCTTGCATTTTAATTCGATTATTCTTACAATGAGAACAAGTGTGACTAGCATCAAATTTTTGCAATTCTTTTAAAGAGCTATCCAGTTTCAATTCTAGCGAAGCACAGTTTGAGCAATTTAATGGAATAGCATCTAAAGCGGTCACATCAAGCGGAATGACATTCATGCAAACAGAACTAGACTTGAGAGATTCTAGTTCAGAAAGAGCATTTTTCAATTTATCTTCAACACAGGAATGAGCATTATTCAAGCTTGACAATTCATTAAGCAAGCTAGAGCATGAATCACAGAAATCATCAGGATTAATGGATTTGAGCCTAACCACTTCTAGGTTCAAATTATCAATCATAGTATCCTGTTTCTTGATCACTTTAGCTTGCTTATGCAATTTTTATTCAGCAAGCACTAAAGCCCTTTTCATGTCGAAGTGAAGGGCATACCTCATCGGGATCACTAAAAGGATCCTCATTTGTTGGAGAAGTCATTGTCGTGGTCGTTCTTAGCCATAAAGCACATGCTAGTGAAATCACGTGCCTTCTTCTTGCCACGGAGTCACTCTTGTCGCCCTCCGACTCGAGTCCACATCTTCCATGCTCACATCCTCTAGAGCTTCAAGGACTCTACCGACAAACTTGCGATAGTTTGTCTTCTTGGACTTAGCATCCCTCGCTTGAGGATGTCTTTGTGACTCCTTCTCCTCCTTGCCCTTCAGCTTGGGGCATCTAGAGCGAATGTGGTTGAGCTCACCACACTCGAAGCATGTGATAGGTCCACCTCTCCTCCTACTCCTCACATTATTGTACGCCTCGTGAATTTGGTGGATAGGAGTGCTAAATCATCTTCGGGTAGTCTCTCAAGTTGCTCATCGCTCAAGGAATGCAAAGCAGACAAAGAAAATCCAGATGAGCTAACATTAAAAGAATCTGCATATCTACCCTTAGATTGGTCGACCACTAAAGCCATCGGCTCTGTCGTGGTGAGACGCGAGATGAAATCAATCTCATGCGTCTTCAACCTCGAGTAAAGCTTATCCATGGTAAGCTCACTCATGACAGTGTTGTCATTGATGGTAGTGATCTTCATCCCCCAGACCTTCACATCCAAAGCACCCAACAGGTTGGCGTGCATTTTCGACTCGTAAAATACAAGATCAACAAATACGGAGATCATGAAGAATTTTAGAAAATCTCCCCATACTCATCTAAAGATTCACCGTGTCTTTGCTCGATCTTGGAGTATGCTTTCTAAGTCGGTTCTGTCTCACTTCCTTGATCGCGATGGACCCTTCATGATAATCACAAAGAGTCCGCAGATCTCATGAGCAGACAAAGAAATGAGCGACACGCTCAAACTCCGATCGACTAAGGCCTTGAATCAAAAATTCCGAGCCTATTTGTTGTTCTCCACATCCGAGTGATCAAATTGTCATCTACCGCACGACATAAGGGTTTTTCACCTTAAGCCAAATCGCGTGCCCTTGAGCCTCGATGTAGGCCTCCATTCGGCCTTCCAATAAGCAAAATCAACTCCATCAAAAACATGTGGCTCGATTGAATATCGCTCATCGCCATGGCTCCAAAGACCGTTAAGATCTAGAGGAAAGAGCTAACCGGCTCTGATACCACTTGTAGGACCGGAAAGGCGACTGAGGGGGGGGGGTGAATAGGCGCTTTCACAACTTTCTCGCCTAAAGCAAATTCAACACGAACTTTACTCCTTTAGCTATGAAAGCTAAGAAGATCAGTAAGCACACAACGGAAGCCTTGTGCTGAATTCGACAAACCCCGACAACCACACGACACAAATGTGGAGACTTCAACTCAAAGGTTTGATCTGGCGCGGCGGTCGGCAAGCTACTACGAGGCGGTCGGACCGACGCTCAACCAATGATCGGACCGGCAACTAACTAGCGGTCGGACGGTGGACAGTGGTTCGACCTAAGAAGACAATGGTCTGAATATACGGGCGGTCGGACCGCCGTTGAAACACCGGTCTGACCAGTTCAGTCCAGTACTGAAAATGAAGCCAAATCCAAAACGAAATTTGATCCAACTTTTGATTCAACCAATGAAACTTGACCAAATTTCGAGCACACCTCCCTAATGATATTAGAGACCTATTTCTAGCGACGATCCTTCAGATCCACTTCGCAGAATTGATCTCTCAAGGATTAAACAAAGAAGTGCACAAACCCTAGAAATATGAAAAACTTTGATTCAAGACTTGCTAGTGGGAATTGATGGTCTAGATGATTCTAGGAGTATTCCCACACATCAAAGCAAGACAAAGTGGGTCAAAAGACCAAGTAAAAATTCTTGAATCAAGGAAGCACAAAATTCATTCAAATGAGAGAAGAACACAAAAGGGGAGACAAATGATCTCACAAGCAAGCATCACAAGATTGATTGATCTCACAAGATGCTTACAAAGCCACTCCAACAAGGAGGACAAGAGCTCACCCAAGGAGCATACAATCTCTCCCTCTCTTCCTCTCCAAACCCTAACCCTAGAAAAGGCAAGGGGGAAACCAAATGAATGCCTCCAGAGGGTTTTACATCTCCCCCCTTCTATTTATAGGAGAGGACTAGGGTTCCACTTTTGGGACCCCACACACATGGGACCCACACACTAATCTGCTGAAGCAATCGCCGCTTCACCACGTGTAGGTTGATCACGTTCTCATCGACGCCAAGCCTCTCTTGTCCGAATCCCATCGGAACCTCCCAGAGACTTGCACCGATATCCGCACCGCCTGATCCAACCAGCTGCACCGAACCACCCGTTCGATCCATCTTGCCCATTCTGCACCATGCTTGAGTCACACGACCACCCAAGCATCCATGATCGCTCGACCTCGGCTCTCCAAGCATAGTCCCGATCCACTCACCGCTGACGTCGCTGACTCGCAAGCCACCGCACAAAGAATAGACAAACAAACCGCTTCGGAACAAGTTCTTCACAACTTGACCCACGTTAGCTCCGAATGCAATATACATCAATAAAGCATTGATAACCAACCATAAACCACAATCAACATGCATCAATGCGAACTTGGCAAACCTCCAAGTCACTGCCGGTCTGACCGCCCCACAAGGTCGGTCCGACCGATATCAGGCCGGTCGGACCGCTCCCACAACGGTGGTCGGACCGCCCCAAAGGACTTAGCCAAAATTCCAGCTTGAAAATCCGAAACCTTCTGGAATTTTCAACTCAATAGAACTTTTGACTGGGAGCTCCAAATATGATGAAACCACATCCAGGAGACTCCCCTCACCTGCCTACACAACCTATTTTTGGATTAGCCCCAAAATCCAACTTTAGGTCAGACTGGTCCGACCGGCCACCACTGCCGGTCCGACCGCCCCACGGGAGGTCTGACCGCCCCACAACGCCGGCGGACCGCTTTGTGGTCTCGACAAAGAAGAAGCAAACCCCGAAAACGCGAGATTTTGCAAACCAACAAAGCCATTGCCAATTGACTCATCATCCTGAGATCGTGCACATATCCTCACGATATCCACATAAGGACATCTCCGATGATGAACAGGGTCAACACTCTGATGAGCGTGCGAGAAATCATTGAGAAAATCACACTTCATTGAGGCAAACTCAAGGATCAGACATGGATGATCCTTAGACAACTCGACAGAGAACAATAGCAGCTCAGAGAAATCTGCCTGTGTGCTTTCAGTATCAGTCAGAGAAAGCTCAGAACTCCAACATATCAGCGATCTACTCGAGAACCCAACTCGAGAGCTTGCCCGAGCGCTTGGCTACGACCTCTTCACGCTACGACCTCTTCACGCAAGAGATCAAACGAAGGCTTCGAAACGCGATGACCAGACTAGAGCACTCCATCAGCTTCCAATCGTTCAAACAACTCACCGCACGGAGATCGGCGCGACAACAGGGTATAACATTCTCCTAACCAGAGAAAGGTTCTTCGAATGCCTAAAGATAACAAGCTCTCAGGAGAGGTGATCATTCACCACTCTAACATAGAGGTCTATAGCAACAGACGAGATACGAGGAGTATTACCCTCGTAGAATCGAGACTTATCATAAGTCGGGTTCACCCACTGCCGGGTATCGTCGTGTGCGATCACCTGGTTACGAAAACCCTTCTTTTCTGCAAAGGAGGTGTTACGAAGTAATTACCGGATGTAGGGCATTCCCGCCTGACCTCCGAGTAATGTTTCGACCAGTGAACATGGAGAAATTCAATGGGTCTCAGAATACCTTCGAGTTCCTCTAAATCTACACGACCGTTGTCCGAGCAGCAGGAAGAGGAGAGCGCATCATGGCAAATTACCTTTCGACTGTGCTTAAAGGGTCTACTCGATTGTGGTTGCTAAACCAATCACTCGAGTCGATCTACTTGTGGCAACACCTTTGTAACCTTCTGCTTGCTAACTTTCAGGCTACCTACAATCACCCTGGAAAGGAGGATGACCTGCACAGGATAAGACAAAACGACCACGAGACCTTACGTCAATTCATCAGGCGCTTCAGTCAGGTTCGGAATTCAATTCCTGATGTTTCTGACTCATCTGTTATCAGATCCATCAAGCAGAGAGTCCGCAGTAGAAGAATTACATAGTACATTGCTATAAATCCTCCGGCTACCGTCGCTAAACTCTTTGATATGGCCGATCGATATGCGACTGCTGCAGAAGCAGTCAAGTGGAACAAAACCATCAATCGAGACGACAAGAACCCTTAAGAAGCAGGCGAAAGTGGCAAGAAGGACAAAAAGGCCAAGAAATCCAAGAACAAGGTGAAGGGCCAAAAACCTCAAGCCAATAGCTCTAAGGAGGTGTTGGCCGTAAGCAATATCCCGATTGAGGCAAAGGTAAGCACCCTGAGCGAAAGAACCACAAGCCTAGGTGGTGCTATTTCCATAAAAAGGAAGGACATGACCTTCGTAACTACCAGATTTTCCAACGAAAACTCGAAGACTACTACAATGGCAAAGGACCACTTCCTACCCTCGAAGAGGTAGGGCAAGCGAGTGGTCGTACGCAGTCGGATGACAACGAGGAGATGTCATTCCAAGATCCTGAGCATACCATTGAGCATATATATGGGGGGTCATCAGCATACAAGTCAAAACGACAGCTTAAGGCTATTGAACGCGAGGTAAACTCCATTGACCCTCCTCTTGTCAATAAGTTGCCGAAGTGGTCAGAAGTCACCATCTCATTTGAGAAGAGTGACAGCTTGATCCCTTCCACTCGATCAGGTTATTTTTCGATTGTGGTCGGGCCTACCATCAACAACTGTTGAGTAAATCAAGTGTTAGTTGATGGTGGAAGCTCGTTAAACATCTTGTTTACGAGTACTCTGGATGAGATGCAAGTACCCAGGACCAAGGTAAGACCGGTATGATACTCTTTTCACGGTATTGTACCGGGGTCTTCGGCCAAACCTATTGGTCAAGTTTCTCTTCCTTTAACATTTGGTTCACCAAGTAAATTTAGGACAAAGAATATCTCTTTTGATGTGATCGATTTCGATACGGCATATAATGCCATACTCAAACATCAACTTTGCCAAAATTCTTAATGGTTACTCATTATGGGTATCAATGTCTTAAGATGTTGGACCGAAAAGGCGACTAGACGGGGTGAATAGGAGCACGCTCACTTTTTCACAAATACAGGATTCAGTAAAACTTTACTCCAATAGCTATGGAAGCTATGAAGATCAGTATAGCAGTACAGCGGAAGACTAATATTGAATCTAATATAAACCCCTAAGCAAAACGATAAAAACAACAAAGATTAAAGCACATCATCACATGCACGTCGGACCACCGGCCTTGGCGGTCGGACCAATTTTGATCGATCTCGATCGGTACACGGTGATCGACCGCCGCCTCGAATGCATTGAAAACCCGATGACGAAGATGCAAATATATGAAACTTTTGATCTACTAATCCAAACTTGATGAAACTTGGAACACATCTTCTCTATGATATCAGGGACCTATTCCAATCGAAGATTATGATAATTCTTGGAGAAATCAAGATTCTTTTTCGTTTGATCAAAGAAGGGTTCAAAATGGGTTAAAACGAAAAATAGGTCAAAGCTCTTGCTCGTGGGTGATTGATGATAAAGATGATCCTAGATAGATTCCCACACGTCACAGCAAGCTAGATCACGTGAAGAAACCAAGCAAAAACTCACGGATCAAAGAAAGATCTAAAATCATCAAATAGAGAGAAAGAACGCAATGAGACAAAATATTGATCAAACTTTCCTTTGATTGATTGATATGATCAGGGCTTACAGCCACTCCATCAATGGAGGACAATGCTCAATACAAGAGCACAAAAATCACCTCAAACATCAAGAATCCTAGCCTCCACAAAAGCTCAAGAGCACGAAAATCACCTCAAACATCAAGAATCCTAGCCTCCACAAAAGCTCTTCCTAAGAAAATTAGGGTTTACAAGAATTACAAAAGAGACGAAGCAAAGGTGCAACCACCTCCTCCCCTGTTTATAGTGAAGGCTTAGACCTTCTAGAAGTTTTACTCTATTGGGCTCCCGTTAAGGCCCAAAACAAACGGGACACTTACGCACGCATTTTAATGCACCGTCTTTATCATCCCTTGACCTAACTAGCTACACCTTGCGCCATCTTGTGCCTCGGATTAGCTAATAGGTCACCCTTGTCCATCTTGCACCACGCTTGAGTACATTGACCTCACCCGGCATCGTCGATCATTCTGGACCTCAGCTCTCCAAGCCTAGTCCCGATCATCCTCGCCGTTGACCGTCGTTGACCACCAAGCAACCTGCACAACAATAGACAAGTAAACCGAATTTGGAAACAAGTTCTTCACAACTTGACCCATGTTAGTCAAAACATGCACCATGCAACATATATGCCCTGAAACTCATGACTTTGACCTAACAACCGAATATCGCCGCCTCAAAGACTGACGATCAAAGTGAAAACCGGTCAGACAACCCCCAGGGATGGTCTGACCGCCCATCCTGGGCGGTCTGACTGCCACCTATGAGCCGGTCAGACCACCAGCCGGGACTTAGCCATTTTTCCTCTCTGGAAAACCGAATCCTACTAAAATTTTCAAACCAATAGAACTTTTGACTTGAGACTCCAAAAATTACGAGACCAAGTGCAATAGAATCCCGTCTCTTGTCTACACACTCCATTTTTGGCACAGCTCAAATCTCACTTTTCAGAACTCGCGGTCCGATCGCCACCAAGGCCACCATGGATCGGTCGGCCGCCACCACGGCGGTCGACCGATTCGCCCGACAAAGATGCCAACTTTGCCAAAAACGCGTGAAACGACAAACCATTAATGCCATTGCCAATTGTCACATCATCCTAAGATCTAGAGTATATCCCCATGATATCCACATAAGATACCAGGTCCCAAAGGAGTAATCACAATTCACTATGATAAGATGATGGCACATACGTGCTACCGTCGATCCCTCGAGATGGTTGGCCAAATACCATCTCGGGAAGAAAACAAAGAGTAGTCTTCGACCAAGCAGTTGAACTCAAAAACTGCACCGAAGCCGAATGACCATGTCAAAGAGGTTCCTCTGGATCCAGAGGAGCCCTCGAAGACTATTCGCATCGGGGATACTTCCGACCCCAAATATGAAGACACCCTCCCTCATCACTTTCCTTCGAGCAAAAGCAGATGTCTTCGTGTGGCAAACATCTGACATGCCCGGAGTCCCCAGGGAAGTGATCGAGCACAGGCTGGCTTTACGGCCTGACAAAGTACCCATAAAATAAAAATTTTGGAGATTTGCCCCTGATCGACGAGATGCTATCAAATCAAAATTTGACAAGCTACTTAAAGCAAGCTTTATAAGAGAAGTCGACCACCCAGAGTGGTTGGCCAACCCTGTAATGGTTAGGAAGTCTAACGGTAAGTGGCGGATGTGTATAGACTTCACTGATCTTAATAAAGCTTATCCAAAAGATGATTTTTCTCTACCTCGTATCGATCAATTGGTTGATTCTACTGCCGGTTGCAAAACATTAAGTTTTCTAGATGCATATTCTGGCTACCATCATATTAATATGTGTCTAGAAGATGAAGAGAAGATCGAATTTATTACTCCATTTGGAATATTTTGCTATGTCAAAATGCCATTTGGTCTAAAAATACTAACGCTTCTTTTCGACGCTTGATGCAATCGACTTGCAAGAAACAGATCATGAGCATGTTCAGGATCCCCAGTATGATACCCACGACTAGTGGATGATGTACTTTGACGGACCACTTACTTTAAGTGGCTCAAGGGCTGGTGTGGCCCTAGAATATCCTACCAGAGAGACCGTAAAGTATGCCATTCAATTAAACTTTCAGACCACTAACAACGTGTCATAGTACGAAGGTTTGCTGGCTAGCATACGAGCTGCGAAAGCACTTGCGATTCGACGACTACTCATGAGAAGAGACTCTCAACTAGTCGTGAATCAGGTCAGAAAAGAGTACCAATGCTCGAATTCGACCATGTCTCGGTACTTATTGAGGTACGAAAGCTAGAAAAGCATTTTTAGTTTCGAGGTACAATTTATCCCTCAAAAGGATAATTTCCTCGCAAACCATCTTGCTCGTATGGCTTCTTTCCGATCACAAGTACCAAAATGAGTTTTCTTGGAGCAACTCCAAAAGTCGTCTCTGGTCGAAACACTAGAAACAACTCCTGTTGAGACAGCCTCTCTGGAATACGAGGATACTTGGATGAATCCCATCTACGAGTATCTTCATAAGGGTACAATACCCGATGACGATCTCAAGGCAGACACGGGGGCATCTGTGGAACTCATGCTTCCTACAGAACGCTGGTCGAAAAGGCCTTTCGACAAGGTTTTTGTTGGCCAACAGCCCTCTAATGATGCCAAAGAGTTGGTTAAGAAGTGTGTACAATGCCTAGCAGGCAGATACACCAACCAGCTCAGGCATTACAAATAATTCCTCTATCTTAGTCTTTTGCGACCTAGGGTCTCGATATCCTATGACCGTTCCCAAAGGCTCTATGAGGTTTTGAATTCCTTTTGTGGCTATTGATACGTTCACAAAATGGATCGAAGTCAAACCTGTGGCTGGAATAACAACGAAAGCAGCAAAACGGTTCATGATGAGATGTGTGATTACTCGGTTTGGGGTCCCAAGTCAAATAATCACAGATAATGCTAAGCAACTTTCGAGTGCAAAATTTCAAAATTTTGCGACGAGTTGGGTACCTAAGTGTGTTACGCCTCTGTTGCCCATCCTCAAAGCAATGGGGCAGTCTAAAGAGTAAATAGCCAAATAACGCAGGGAATCAAAACTCGAGTCTTTGACCAGCTTGTCAAGCGCTCATGGGCTTGGGTACAAGAATTACCCTCAGTATTATGGGCAATTCATATGACTATTAGTCGAGCCACAGGTAAAACATATTTTTCCTAGTTTTCGGTGTCGAAGCCATGCTCAATATAGCCACACAGGAGTAGGGTTGTTATCCTCTCCAAAGAAGGCCCGAACCTGTATAAAAATACATGTGTCATTCTCTCTGCGTGATTTGAGTCTTGGAGACCCCCCGAATCAAACAATCATTACATAAGTTTGGTTCTAAAACACCGACACTAAGGTATTATTTGCAGGCACGCAAGTTAACCGTGTCGTCTGAGTTTCCCTTAGGAGAGGTCCTCCAAAACAGGGAAGCGGCGGGTGCATGGCCAAATGGTTAGCCGAACATGGGGAATTCAACCTCTATTTCGTGTTCCGAACGACCATTAAATACCATATATTGGCAAACTTTGTCACCGAATGGAAAAATCATGAACCAGTTAAGGGATCCAAGGACGAATCCCACGATCAATGGACAATGTAGTTTGATGGGTCACTAACTCACGGGTCATGTGCGAGACCCGATGGTCATCGGCGACGGCTAGAACACGGCAGCGACAGCGAAACAGAGCGGCGGTGTGGCTTTGACAGCGCAATTGTGCTACGGTCTTCCTCCAGGGAAGATAGTGCGCGCACGGGATAGAACAAACCAAGGTGGTTTCGACGGTGTTGACGATGACGGCAAGGGCTCACCGGCGGCTGCGGAATCGAAGAAATCTCGAGGCGTCGGCTAGGGTTGAAACTCCAAATACGGTGAAGCAACGGCGATATAGGGCTTTTGACTTCAGGGGATTGGCGGCAAGGTCTGAGGCGATTAATCTGACGTGCACGTCGATGGTTTATATAGCCTGTAGTGGTGGGCAGCGAGAGAGTACGTGTGCGGGACGGCGCTAGAGTCCGACTCATACACGACGAAGACAATGAACAGTAACGTGTTAGCGCCAAATGCTTGGGAGAGTTGGCGTCGCACTCGCCACATGTGCGAACGACGGGTGGGGCTAGGCAAGTTCGAGCGAGCGTGGGGGAGAGGGAGCTGGGCTGGGCTGGGCTACGACGACGGTTTGGGTTGGTGGGATGGGCTGGAGAGAGAAAGAAATGGGCCACCGAGGGAAATCAGCCCATTGGAATTTCCTAATATTTAATAGTTTTTTCTATTTTAGAAAATACAGGAAATCCAAATGGCAATTTAAAAATAGCAAATGAACTCTAAAAAATCCAGAAAAATCAGGAAAATACTTGCAAGCACAAAGAACTCGAATAAAATAGTTTTAGAATTAATTGATGTTCATATTAGTCATACTAAATTGTTTTGACTTTGAAAATCCCATTTGAGCTTTATTAAATTTAAATAAAATTTGGTGGAATTTTTCAAGCCACTAAACTACTTAAAAAGGTTTTGCGACTTAAAAAATTGGGGTGTTACATGAGCAAAACTTTCAAACGTTTCCCCATTCAATTTAACGACAAATCTCACTGTTGTCATATACCTCCTCCCCGGCATGAGAGGACTCTAGAGTAGAGATATTTGTAGCATAGATGCTTGGATATTTGTAGCGTTGATGCTTGGATACTTGCCACTTGGCGCCAATCCAACGATCATGTACAAATATAAATAGGGTGCCTTCCACCCCATGTCATGAACCTTCATAAGCTACCATTAGGCCATCGTGCCATGTAAAAGATAAAGGTGGCTATGTAAAAGAGTAAGTTGGCGTGAGTAGAAAAGAGAAGTAGAAATATGTAACCACCAAGAACGACATGGGCCTCTATAGGCTACCATAAACCATCAGGTCATCTACCACAAACCATTAGGCCATTGTGCCATGTAAAAGAGATATAACACGAGTAGAAAAGTAGAAATATGTAACAACCAAGAACGATGTGTCTCGTTGTGGTAAGTAGAAATATGTTGCCACCAAAACTAGTGAATCTCGTGTCCAAGTATAGCACTTCCCTTGAAGTTACACTATACTTTGTAGTGAGTTCTTTAACCACGAACAAGTACCGATTAAGAATCACAAACAATAAGAGCACAATTACATTGATGATGACTTATTTCAACAATATGATGAATAGAACATCAATAGAGAAGAATAGCTACAATAACTAATATCTATGTTTAGACATTAAGTTTCAAAACATCTGATTGACCTGTCTAGGTGGCATTACATGCAAAAGATAAATCAATCATGCAACACTTACAATGCAGATTTGCTATATCATTTAGCACAGGAATTAGCACAAGGAATCATCTCTACCTTTTGATTTGTCCCTTCGACTGCTCATTTTGGATATATAGCAACTTCGATCACATCTTGGGACCAAAACTTTTGATGATTAGAATATAATTTACACATTTACTGAAGAATCAACAAGAACGCGGTCCGCTAGCACAACAACAAAAGCGGTCTTGTGGGCATCAACCGCCTCTTTCGGCCCCATGGGAGGAATTGACGAAAATGTCTGGCACCCTCTCTGGTTGCATGTGAAAAGCTCTGGACGTCACAGAGAGCAAAGCAAAACAATAAATTTTCTCTACATCGTTCTCTACGCATAATACATATACAAACTATTTGCAACAGCACATGCGATAGAATTCTCAATCGGGTGCCATGTGAGATGGAGCAACTTTGTTGAGAAATCAAATGAATTTCCATTCGCATCAACACCTTGATTTTCTCCACCTACAGCATATTATTTTAGTAGTGAAACTGGGTGAACAAAACAATTACTACCTCTCATAGAAATAACCAAGTCAATGCACAAGAGTAACCACTCACCTCTGCACACACCACGGGCCAAAGAGGTCAGTGTCCGTGTAGGCCTCGTTGGATTTGCAATCTGACGCCTATATGGTACCCAAATGCAACAACAAAGCAGAAGCTCGGATAAATTATAATTGCAGAATCAGTAATTGCAAGACTTCATATGGAAACTACAATGTAAAGCAAGAGGACTACGGTGCAGCAGGCAGTACTATTGAAGTTGCTTTCAACTGAGGATAATTACAAAAGTGTAATAGCGTATTATGAATTTCAAAACAGAGAATTATAAAAGCGTAATAGCATATTATAAATTTCAAAACAGAGAAGGAAAGGTAGCTCCTAGTTGGAGTTTTGTTGAATGCAACTTGACTACCTCATCATCCCTCTTCAGGCCCCCCGATTCCCCAAGGAAGGGAAAACAAAGTATGAAATTTAAAACGTTATCTCAAAAAGTTAACATACCTCATGGGGTTCCTGCTTGCTTCCAAAGTTGTCGCCTCCGTGCTTCCAGGTGTACAACCAAAAACACGAAATAAATTACTGCATTTAAAGACACATTAGAAGAAGAAGAAAAAGTTGTTAGCAGACAGGATTTCTATGTGTAACATCACACATGTAGGCAAAAAACGAGAATAAGGAAATACCCATAAGAACCGGTTGCAACACGAAGTCCGTCCCCACTAAGACAACACTCAAACTTGTCAAATATTGAGTCGTTCTCATACAGATCACAAAGCTGAAAATAGTTACAGCATACAACTAGATTATATATTGGTCATCACATGGCTGCTTTGTTAATGATTCGGTTGACGAAAATCTCACCTTAGGCCTTAAATGTTCATGGACCTGGAAGGTTGAAACAGGACCTGAATCCATGTTTAGATCCCATAGCTGAGAAAGAACAAAGAGATTAAACTTCAATTAAAATATGAGAATTACTCAAGTAAATCACAAGTAAAATATGCTCCTCAAACCAGAACGATCCAATCTTCAACTACGTAAAAATAAACCATAGTACTGTTGAAATGAACTTGAGACATCATAAAATTCAATGCAGGGCAGCAGGACTCTCAGACCTCAAATTTTTACTATATTTTATGAAGCAGCACCAGATTATTTAAATCACTGAACATTTACTAGTTTTAGCCAACATTTATATCTAGCAAACAAGTAACAGCAGTCAACCAGCCAATAAAGGCAAATCAGGGTGGAATGATAAGGGGGCTGGCATTCAGGAGATGAATAGTAGTATGATAACCTATTTCCTGTTAGTTACTAAGGATAAAGTATCCAGCAGTTCCTAGTCACACAATGACTTCTCATGTCAAAACTCAACTAGTAGTTTGGATTTGATCAAAATTGTGAGTATAAAGCCACGAAAAAACACTGAGATAAAGGGAGGTGGAGAAGCTAGTAATGAACCTTGAGAGTCATATAATCACGACTAAGAATATATCTTCCATCCCTTGAAAAATTTATGTCTGAAATTGATGCAATTATCTCCGTAAAGAATGATCTTGATCCAGGTGCTTCATGTTCCTCAAATCTGTTTAAAGGTTCTTGTTAACTGATACAGCATGTTGTAATATTTTAGCAATATAAATAATTGTACACATTTCCAACCCTCCAAACATGTCCCCAAATGTTGTTCACTACACAAGGATAAAATGTTTGGTATACGGTGCAAGAAGAAATACTAACATCTTGGAATGGTTGTCACACAATGCTGATTGTCGCAGATCAATAAGTCGGATAGAACCCTTTGAGCTACTATAGGCCAGTGTATTACAATGACTTGGATGGAACTCCGCACATGTAATCACCTCTGAAATTTCAACAAAGTTATATCATGCAGTGAATCTTGTCAGAACATGAATAATCATGAACAAGACTTGGGGCAATTGTGAAGAAAATGAACCTATCAGATTTCAAATCGTCTATATTGCCAGGACATGAATAATCATGAACAAGACTTAGAGGTAATTGTAAAGAAAATGAACCTATCAGATTTCAAATTATCTCAATGGAAAAGGCACTACCAGATTAGCTTCCTAACAAAATAGCTTGGGATGATATGGATGATGTAAATTTCATTCACTTGGGTAACTTCTCTAATCTCTACAAAGTAATTTTACATACCAATCTTCCACCACAGGATGACAGGAAACATATGCTCCTTATCGAATTTTAAACATAGAGCTAGAACTCATATGCAAATTAGATCTGTAAAAGTGTGCTTCTATGATTTAATTAGCACCATGCCAATTATAAGCTGATTCTAAATGAACAAAGATTCATAATACTCAAACAGCATGTCATTTATTGTTACTGCTTCTTATAGTAGCAATCAAATAACCCACGAAGCTACATAAGTGCATGATACTATGGTCTTCAAATGCTATGCCATGTGATCTTCATAGATTTAATAGAACTTCTGGCAGACAATAGTAGCTTTTATGAGCGCACCAATATAACAAAAGAACCTAGAACAAGCTGATGCCTGATAGTATTACAAAGTATTTAAGACAGGTATTTAAGCATCATGCAAATTCAGAGCTGTACAAGTACATTATAACATGCAAAGCATATGAACACTAACAGTTTATCTAGGATGTAGTCAGGGCTAAGTAACAATGTCATAAACATCAGAGACAATATCCCAATCCTAAATCTTACTTAAGTACTAAACAGGGAGAAACAGATTACCATCCCAGTACAACAAGAAAAATCATACAAGCAACATGACAATGCTCTGTGACAAAAGGTAAACAAACTAAGCCTTCCTCGAGTCAATTTGTACCATGTTGCACTGCATCAATTGAAAGTTCAGCACAGATCATCGAGTATAAAACTAGGAGACTAAATGGATTTACCCATTAGATCTTCCATGTTTGCAGGCTTCACATCAACGATGTTAAAGCTCTGGCTGTTTATTCCCAAATTCCACAGATTTATTCGCAGATCATCTGCTGATATGAATGTCTCACCATCACTGGGGATTAACAGAGAAGATATCAATATATCAGCAAATGTCCACAGATTATATCATTGATGAAGTCGTTGGAAACATACAGGAACACAAACTGCGGAGACCTCTGTTGCACTATGTAGTAATATAAAATTTATCAAGAGTACACACATGCGAGCATACGCGAGCATACATGCAGTTGTGCATACATGTTGGGTGGTGGGGATACATATTTTGGGTAACATCTGCCATGCTTCCTGCTATTACACAGGGTATAAAAGCTACAGGTACATGAGTGATAAAAAGCCAACAAAAAACTGAATTTTGTTAAAAACACAGCTTAGATCTGGTTAGCATGTATGAAGGTTCAATCAGTAGACGGTACAAAAGATTGATCAGTACCTGCAGAGACCTAAAGATTTTAAGCGGTAGCAGCACCAACATATTAATTATTTAATTTCAGTCAATGAACCATGCTCGCATGAAAACTTATTTACGAAGAGCAGCCCGCAAGGATTGGATGGTCAACAGTCAACTAGATATTAATTCTTCAAAAAGATAGGTTTAGCTAGTTTTAGCCTTTTTCTTATGAGTAAGTAAAATCAAACATAAGGACAAGATATGTATGAACTCATGGGAAAAAATATTGCAAAGGGATCCCATTGAATATATTAAAATTCAATGTCATGGCAAGACCAACCTATTATTTGAAATAGAATTAATATGGTAATCATGAGCATGAGCATATACACGTCGACATCTAGCAACAGGGTTCACCTCAGGACTTGCAACCTGCATGTGGTTGGAAGTGAAGTTAGTCGGAAACTTGGAATCGATCATAGCATGACATGGACAATTATATAATGTCAATTGTCGACTTCATATGCTAGAGCTGATCAATTGTCATGTTCTACAGATAACATATATACAATTATACAAAGGTTGAGTACAACTACCACAGGCAAACGCAGTGATGGGTAACCTCCAGGTGGAAACAAGATATCATTGTTCATGCAATTGGACTTTTCAGAACATCCACCATTTGGAAGAGGAGCCCTAGAACTACTGGTACTTGCACTAGCAGTGGTACCATTCCCTACACTTTGGGAAGTGTCCAAATTCATAACTGAAACTTGTTTTACTTTCTTCTCTTGCACCTGTACAGAAAGTAAAGCAATAGGTAAACAAAGTCAAGACAAATGAAACTTGGTAAGAACAGTTCGCAATTTAAAAATGCAAAAACATGGGTCACATAAGACCACCAAATAGAAAATTGGCCACTTTCTTTGTATAGCTAACAGGCAAGTGTTCATGTAAATTTCATGAATTTCTACACCAATGATGAAATATAGTTCCAACACAAACCCATATGCCCCCCCTATCAGCATGGAGAACGACCAAAATTGAAATTCATACAATGGATATACAGTTCCAATATGGTAGGGCTAGACCGATACTAAATATGAAGTAGAATAGAAAAGAGATTTACATGCACAAGAAAACTTGAAAAGCACTCCTGACATTTTTTCTCCATACCTTCCAGTATTTGATTGTTTTATCATTTGTTGACAAAAGGAAGAGTGCATTGTTGGTTGTCTGGCACCACTTGATGTTGTTGATCTTCTCCTCTATTTCCAAACTTTTGAGGTAGTCAAACTACAATAATCATATAAACATAAAAACAGCAGTGATGTAAGTTTCGATCGGCCAGAATTTTAACAAGACGGAAACAAGAACAGAACATGGTAATGCAATGCTTTCTTCTATGCTGAGAGAGTGCATATAGTGCCATGACTAAGGTAAGTAAACTTTTTTTTCTGAGCTAAGAATACCAGCTTCTTAGTTTAATTTTGTAACTACCAGCTTTATGTATAATAGGAAAACTTATACAGGCTACAACAACCGATCCTGGAATCCTGATTATTAACATACCTCAGGTTCATGACCCTGAAATTCTGTTTTGTAGCGGAACTCAGGATGTCTAGTAATTGGAACATCTTGTCTCTCCAGTTCTCTCCGACTAGCATTCTGCTGATAGATTGACTTCATGAGGGCAAAATATTGAAATCAAAACCATGAAAAGTTCAACTACATGGTGCTTACATTCCAAGAATCTGCCCTTTCAAATAAAACAACACGTCCTCCTCTATCTCCGGTGGCAAGATGATCACCAGATCTATCAAACTCGATTGCAGAGATGATGTCAACTGAAACAAAACAGCATATCGAATCAACATACAAGACAGCATTTCAATTGAACTTGGCTAGCAGAAAACTAAGAGATTATTCACCTATTTAAGGAAATGGATAGATCCAGAAAGTACGCTTAGATTATAATGAGTGTGTTTAACAATTATCCTACAAATCCCAAATCAAATAAGCTAATTATCGAATGACCAGCTTTTCTGATTAAAACAAAGTTGCCATTATAAGAAGCGTCAAGGTATGTACATGAAAAGCTGCCATTTCCTCAATAAGTAATCCAATAAACACAACTGGACCAACACAACATGGTCATAAGACAAAATTCGCAGATGGGCAGTATATAGTGTCTCGCGTGCCGACACGAGCATCACACAATGGAAACATTTCTGTTCAGTCAAATACATCCAAATCCAACAGAATAAAAAGGCAACATGTGCCAATGCCAAATCATCCTAGTGGCAAAACCCTACACAATGCATTTCCAACAAGGTGACAACCCAACCGCAAGTGTGGGACCATGGACCATAGATGTTCTAACCAATGGTACAACCTCCTAACAGAAACCTAACCTCTTGAGGACTTTTCATTTCATGTGATCAACCCACCAATGGAATTCAGTTCAAATTGCCACTAAGCCATCATAAGACCGAAGAGAAGCCTTAAGCAGCGTATCTCCTACAACAATGGAGGTACAAGAGCTCACGAAATCCACGTCATCTAACCACCTTACTGCATTCCTTAAAAGACAAGATCAAACACCTATGTCTGACAATTTCCTCAAACCACAGACGAAGCCTTGAGTGATTAAGCCCTAAGACTGGGGAAAGATTCCTTTTTTATACATGACAAAACCCAAACACGTCCCCCACAGATGGAGATTCACAGGCAATACTGATTTCAGCTCCAAAGCCTCGCTGCAACGCGGACGACGCTAGTAGAGCAGCACCCTCATCACCAAACCAGAACCATCCAAATCGATTCGGCAAACACCGCAACAATCTCACTCCAACACCACCCAAAACTATCCCTTAGCGAAGGACGCCATTAAGCCCCGCGCCGTCATCCAAAGGCAATGAAGCGCGCGCATTTTCCTACGAGCCGACGAAGCAAACGCTCCCAGACCCCGAACAACCCCAAACCCAATCCCACCACCACTGATCCTCGAGACCTCGACCTAACCCTCCCGATCCACGCCGCCCAAGCACAACCCTCCGGCGCGGCGCCGCCCCGGAGCCCCACAAATCGAGCGGATCTCGGGAACGACGGCATCGCGAGAGCCCGCACGCACGTACCTTCCTGCACGTCCTCCCCGGCCGCGCGCTCACCGAAGACCTGCGCGAACCGCCACTCCAGCGGCTGCTGCTGCGCCTGCGGCGCCGCCGAATCCGCGGCCGCCTCGGGACGGTCGTCGTCGTGGCCCTTGGGATTCATGGCGCCGTGCTCACGCGATCAGGCCGCGGGGGCATCGCATCGGGGATCGGGAGGGGGGGAAGGGTCTGGAAGGTTCCGGCGGAGGAGGTGGTTCTCGAAAGGATGGGGATGGTGGAGGAGGAGGAGGCGACGGCGGCGGCGGCGGCGGAGATCGAGTCGAGGAGGGAGGGGGTGGGATGTGGGGGGAAGAGGGGAAGTGATGTGGGGGAGGGCGAGGTCGAGGTCTCTCTCTCTTCTGTGTCTGTGTAGTGCGTGCACTGGACAAGGGAAATGAGTTCAATTACGAGGATTTACGATGTCACGCGTTAGAGTCGATATTCATCGTCCGATTAAAAAACAGTTTAAATCAGTTACTACAGTATTTTATTCCCTCCTATTATTTTCGCTACCGTACGTATTTCACTGCCGAATACCGTTGTGTTTGTGTGGGCTCACACTTTTTTTTTCCTTTCCTTTCTCTGACAAAGTGGGGTTTTCGCGTTTCGACCTCGTGGAAGAACGGAATTTGTTCCAGGTACGAGTACCGGTTCGAAACTGCGTTCAAGTATATTTTAAAAGAAAAAATTTGCAGAGTTATACTCAAACTACGGGGTTATCTCGGTAGTTTATAAGGGAAAACTAGCACAGTGGTACGTTGACACGAATGTTGTTGTTGTTGCTGGTTCTGAAGAACGGAGGGTTTATAGCTATTGAAATATTGTCGCAATAGTTTAGTTGCCTATAGGGCTACTCTGTGCTATTTTAAATGGCAGAATGATACACGTACAAGAACGGTATTTATAAGTCTGCTCTGCAGAGGTATTTATAAGTTTACTATGCAGACGGCCTGGGGATGACAATTAATGGATTCACTAACTTTGGAGAATTCCTCAAATTGTCCAATACGTGTGGGGGATTTCGATGTCTTATCTCTTGCTAGTGATGTCCACATGGCCCGTGTTGGTCGGGCCAGCCCGAGGCACCGCCCTGTTGGCCCGGACAAGGCATGGCACAACCTACACTGTTTATGGGCTATGTTGGCCCGACACGAAGGCTCATGCTGTGCTTGGGCCACAACCCTGGCACGGTATGCCAGCCCGATACGATACAAATAGTATCGGGTCGTGCCAGGCACGGCACGATACCGGCACAGCCGATCTGGCCCGCGTGCAGGGCATCCGAGGCGATGTGCCGATAGGGCGCACAGGCGAGGTGATGAGGGAGGGAGGGAAGGAGAGAAGGAGGAGGAGGGCGGGGCGCCGCCAGCGACTGGCGCTGGGGGAGGAGAAGGCGGCACCAGCGCTTGGGACGGGAGGGAGGAGAAGGCGAGGCAGCGCGGCGAGCCCGGGACGCACGAGCACGGCGACGAGGAGGAGGGAGGAGAGGAGAGGAGGAGGGCGGGACGGCGCCGACAGCCAGCGCGGAGGAAGGAGAAGGCGACGCCGGTGCTCAGGATGGGAGGGAGGAGAAGGCGAGGCGGTGCGGCGGGCTCGGGGCGCACAGGCGCATCGACGAGGGAGGGAGGGGGAGAGGAGGAGGAGGAGGGCAGGGTGGCGCCGGCAGCCGATGTGGAAAGAGGAGAAGGTGGCGTCGGCGCTCGGGACAGGAGGGAGGAGAAGGAGAGGTGGCGCTTGGGATGGGAGGAGGGAGCCAGGGAGTGAGGGAGAGGAGAAGGTAGGGGGTAGGCCAGTACGGGGAGGCGGGGTGCCAGGCCAAGTGGGGCGCGCCAGCACGATGGGCCGTGCTAACGCGACATGGCCCGAGGCAAAATAACTATCATAGTCTAAATTGGCCCGATGGGTCGTTCCCGGCACGACACAACATAGCCCATTTGGCCCATTTAGCCCACAACATTTGGAACTTTCGAAATTCAAACCGTTTTTTTTTTACCGTCTGGGGCTTTAAAAATAGCAAAAAAATAAAATTCCTAAAAAATCTATAAATAGGCATCATATACCCCCCCCCATTCAGTAGCCATCCATTCCTCAATAGCTCTTTCAAATTCTGTTGTGCAAATTTAAATTCGTTATGAGATAATTTGGTAAAATTTAAGAAATTTGTGCTAAATTTTAGGAAATTCAAATTTCGGTAGCAAATTATCAAAAGAGGTACAATACTATTTTTTGCATATTTTTTGTTGATATTATTTGTTATGATAAGATGAAAATAATAATAGTGTTAGTTTCGACTTTGCAGTTTCCGTTATGAAAATTATGATATGTTCGCTCTCACTTAGTACGAAATTTCACCAGAGGAGGTTGCCTCCAAGGAAGAGGCTGCGGCTGCCTCAAACCAACTAGAGATTTTACCGGAAGGATAAGGCGGAGTTCCGTCATCAGGCTCTATGGCTATATCTTCGTCGGCGACCACCGGAGCAAAGAGATTAAGGTCGTCTACATCCAAAGTCTGGAAGAATTTGAACATGATAACCAAGCCAGACGTACAAGGAAATGAGGTACCATATGCTGTTTGCAAAATTTATCGTTATGAATTGTCAGCAAAGTCTACAGAAAGGACGGGGCACTTGCAATGACATGCTACAAGATGTAAGGCCAAGCAAGGATTGCTGATGAGGCAGGCGCAGCTGCAATACAACTTCGATGGTACGGTACATAGTTGGGACTATGATCCTGAAGTAGCCCATCAATCTCTCTGTCGTTTAATTGCTTCCGAGGATTTACTGTTAGACTTTAGGGAGTCTAATGCTTTCCAAACTTACATTAGAACTGTGCATGATACAAGATTCTCTACCGTTTCTAGACATACAACAACTAGGGGTCTAGTAAAATACTACAACAAATGTTGTGATAAATTAAAGGATAAATTTGCTACATGCACATTTTCGGTGACCCTAACCTCGGACATATGGAGTGGTCACGTTAGAGAGGATTATCTTAATGTAGTTGCTCACTATGTTAATAATAACTGGGTTATGGAGAAAAAAATTATAGGTTTCAAATTAATTGATGCAGCACACATGGTTGAGAATATTACAGACTGTATTATCAAAGTCATGGAAAACTTTGGTCTTATAAACAAAATATTCTCAATTACTCTAGACAATGTCGCTGCGAACTCTAAGGCCATAGATACTCTTACTCTAGTCTTCAGTACATACGTTGATTCCTTCTTGACACATCAGCGATGCATTTGTCATATTATTAATCTTATAATCAAATCCGGCTTGAAGAGGTTATATCTTTCTTAAATAATTCTAACATAAGAATAGCAACATATAAGAACTTCTGCAGGGTAATGAGTGTACGTCCAAAAAGGTTTGGTTTGGACATGTTGGTAAGATGAAACTCTACTTACTTGATACTTAAGAGTCTTTTGCCATATAAGAGCACTTTTTCAGTTTTTATTCAGACGCAATATATGAGCATTGGCGGTACTGTACTATTATCTAAGCAACATTGGTTCGTTGCTTAGAAGATACTAGAGTTTTTAGAAAAAAAAATTTGAATCCATTGTTGCTTTGTCTGTTGTCTACTGTCCAACGTCTCCTATTATTGTGCATAGTATTTTACATATGGATACTCAATTGGAAATGTATGAAAATGACTTAATTTTACACGAGGCTATTGTTGCTATGAAAACTAAATACCTTTAATATTGGAGAGAAATCCCTTTCTATATACATTTGCATTTATTTTAGATCCTAGAGGTAAAGTTGAAGTATTTGCTAATATTTTTGATCTTCTTAGTTATACTACAGGGTTAGACTATTCTAACTATTTTGTAAAAGTTCATTCTCGATTATATGAGGTTTACCAAAGGTATAAAAATAAGTTCCAAGCAGTCTGCTTGCAACAACCTCCAATGGCCCCCACCTCATGTAGCAAGACAAATACGTGGGGCAAGATCTTCGGTGGCTATTCCTCCACGTACATGTCTTCTTCTACAGTGCCGCCTGCTTAACAAAGAACAACCCCAAGGAATGAAGAACTATCCACCTATCTGAACAGTGATATGGTGGATTTCAACTCTGAAGGCTTCGAAATTTTGCAATTGTGGTATACCGATAAGTTAGTATATCTCGTGCTGTAGGACCGTAAAGGCGACTAGAGGGGGGTGAATAGGCGCTTTCTCAACTTTCTCGCCTAAATCAAATTCAACACGAATTTTACTCCTTTAGCTATGAAGCTAAGAAGATCAGTAAGCGCACAGTGGAAGCCTTGTGCTGAATTCAATAACCCCGATAACCACACGACACAAAAGTGGAGACTTAATCTCAAAGGGCAGATCTGGGCACAGGCGGTCTGACCGGCTACCACGGGCGGTCTGACCGGCTACCACGGGCGGTCTGACCGACGGTCAACCAATGATCGACCAAGCAACTAACTAGCGGTCGGACCGGTGGGCGGTTCGACCCAGAAGACTGTGATGTCGAAAACACGGGCGGTCGGACCGCCGTTGCAACACCGGTCTGACCGGTTCAGTCCAGAACTGAAAAACCAATCCCAAATCCAAAACGAAATTTGATCCAACTTTTGATTCAACCAATGAAACTTGATCAAATTTCGAGCACACCTCCCTAATGATATTAGAGACCTATTTCTAGCGACGATCCTTTAGATCCACTTCGCAGAATCGATCTCTCAAGGATTTAACAAGGAAGTGCACAAACCCTAGAAATATGAAAATCTTTGATTCAAGACTTGCTTGTGGGGGTTGATGGTCTAGGTGATTCTAGGAGTACTCCCACACATCAAAGCAAGACAAAGTGGGTCAAAAGATCAAATTTAAACACTTGAATCAAGGAAGCACCAAATTCATCCAAATGAGAGAAGAACACAAAAGGGAGACAAATGATCTCTCAAGCAAGCATCACAAGATTGATTGATCTCACAAGATGCTTACAAAGCCACTCCCTCAAGGAGGACAAGAGCTCACCAAGGAGCAACCACAATCTCTCCCTCTCTTCCTCTCCAAACCCTAACCCTAGAAAAAGGAAGGGGAAACCAAATGAATGCCTCAAGAGGGTTTTCCATCTCCCCCCTTTCTATTTATACTAGAGGGCTAGTGTTTCACTTTTGGGACCCAAATCCACATGGGACCCACACACACATAACTATTGAAGCAATCGCCTGCTTCACCACGTGTAGGTTGATCAGCGGTTCTCATCACGACGCCAAGCCTCTCTTGTCCGAATCCCATCGGAACCTCCAAGAGACTCGCACCGATATCCGCACCACCTGATCCAACCAGCTGTACCGAACTACCCGTTCGATCCATCTTGCCCATTCTGCACCATGCTTGTGTCACACGACCTCACCCGGTATCCATGATCGCTCGACCTCGGCTTTCCAAGCGTAGTCCCGATCCACTCACCGCTGACGCCGTTGACACGCAAGCCACCGCGCAAAGAATAGACAAACAAACCGTTTCCGGGAACAAGTTCTTCACAACTTGACCCACGTTAGCTCCGCAATGCAATATACAACAATAAAGCATTGAACTTCATACATAAAACCCATTCAAATCAACTCAATACAAACTTGGCTAACCTCCAAGTCATTGCCGGTCTGACCGCCCCACAAGGCCGGTCCGACCGATTTCAGGCCGGTCGGACCGCTCCCACAACGGCGGTCAGACCGGTCAAAAAGACTTAGCCAAAATTCCAGCGTGAAAATCCGAAACCTTCTGGAATTTTCAACTCAATAGAACTTTTGATGGAGCTCCAAAATGATGGGACCACATCCGGAGACTCCTCACTTGCCTACACAACCTATTTTTGGCTTAGCTCCAAAGCCACTTTTCAAAGACTGCCGGTCGGACCGGCCACCATGGCCGGTCGGACCTCTCCACGGGCGGTCTGACCGCCCCACACCACCGGTCAGACCGGTTGTGGTCTGACAGCCTGAAGCAAACCCCGAAAACACAAGATTTTGCAAACCAACAAAGCCATTGCCAATTGACTCATCATCCTGAGATCGTGCACATATCCTCACGATATCCACACGTGCTATTTATACTTGCATGTGATGTGTTAACTATTCCTGTCTTGACGGTTTCCTCTGAGTCTGCTTTCAGTCTTTCTGAAAGAATATTGAAGGATAAAAGAACACGTCTCACGAGTGAGATGGTTGAGATACTTCTAACGTGAAGGACTGAGAACAAGCTGATTGGCGAACATAACACTCTGTGGAAAATACAGGGTTGTCGGACGTGTTCAAAAATCTGTACCTCGACAATGATACTTAGAACAAAGATGTATGTAGAGCTATATGTTGTTCTCTTTTTCCTTTGCCATGGTTTTCTTATGTTCAGTTTTTACTTAGCAAAGATTTTAACGAGGCAGCCATTTCAATATTAATAAAGCTCTTTATTACATTTTCAATATGCTTGTCTTATTTTTATAACTTCATATGTATTTATTAATTCTACATATTTTTCTATTTTTTGGATTTTATTTTATTTCTATTTTTGTTTTTGTTTTTAAAATTTAATTTTATTTCTATTTTTTGATTTTTTTTTTGGGCTAAGTGGGTCGTAAACGGCCCAACGGGCCAAACATGCTCGTGCTGTCATGGCACGGCACAATCGGCCTTCGGGTTGTGCTTGGGCCGCCACCCAGACACGTGGGCAAGCATGGGCCATGCCCGATTGTGCCTTTGCCGGGCCAGGCCGTGCTGCCCATTTGGCCACATATGTCTCTTGCTTTGCACAGCTTGTGCGATCCATAATATACAACTTATTTTATATTTTTTACCATGTCATATCACTAAATTGACTTGTTTTGCTTTACTGAACCTAGTACCCTTTGGATTTATTACCCTATTATTAAACATCTCTACTACTTAAAAATTGGAGTTAATGGTCGTCCGTCCTCCCCTTCTTCTCCACGCACTCGCACCTCCTTTCACTCGGTTCCTCGCCTAACTGCTCGCACACCCCAACCACTCCCCTCCCTTCCCTACACATCTAGTCTACCACGCCTTGAGACCCCAACCGCCCACTACTTTCTAATCCTAATCAACATCGCCTCCTCAGCCCTCACCACCTCTAATCCTCTCCCTCCTGCGTACTCCTCGCGTCTCCCGTCGCCTGAATCCCAAATTGCATCCACCATACACACGCTCGCCTCACTCTGCTCGACCGCTGTGCTACTGCTGCCTGCAAGGACAACTCCATTGTGCCACTGTTGCCTTCGTTGTGTTGCTGCTGCCTCCCCAGGCTAGACGCGAAGACCCAGCAACCGACGAGCGACGGTGTTCTGGCGTCCCGGCACGGGGGGCGCAGTGGTGCTACTGGCTCTGCCCTCTGATACTTCCTACTCCTCCCTTCCTGATCTGAAATTCCTCCTCCCTTTGTGATTTGAAATTTGAGTCATCCACGGTGGTACCTTGGAGGAGAAGCGGCGGCGCCGCGGAAGGGAGAGGAAGCAGCAACGACACACGAGGAAGAGGCAGAGGCGAAGACGTCCTTCCCTCACCGTGCCGCCATCTCAAGTTTTCCGCATCGCGTCCTCTTTTCCACACGGCATCCTCTTCATCTTAATCCATTCCCGCGTCGCCACTACACCCTGCTTCACGTCGACCGTTCAAGTATCGACGTCTCCTCGCTTACTACCACCACATCGCACGGCGCCACCATCCTCACCTCAATGCCTCCCATTATCGCCATGGTCATCGATGCCGCCACCGCCCCCTCCCCCAGCCTCCCACCTCCTCGCCGCGAGGTACCTACCATTTTATTTTGTTTGCTTTTGTGATTTATTAGTTCTTAGGTTCACATGGGTTGCAAATGAGGGCATGGGAGGCGAGCTGCTCCTTGGTGGTGGCGCTGACGACTAGCCGAATACTATTCGATGGTACTGTTCCCCTCCTTTGAACCTGTAAAGGCTACGCAATGGCGGAGTGTATGAGGATGTACATGCAAAATGCAATTTGTTCACCATGCGAGTTGCAACATGTGCGACATATTTCCCCCTTCCCCTCTTTGAGATACAACAAATTTGATGCCCTTCCGTTTATGTAGTGAGGTTACCTGTGTCCTATGGCCCCTCTCTGTCGTACCGCACAGCCTTCCCGTCGAGCATCCTGTCCCTAGCCCAGTTGGCTACCATCTTCTATGAACTCCCTACAAGGTTGTGCATGTTATTGCGTTGCCTACTGAGTACTCGACAGAATGTCTCACAACAAGATTAATGTACTTGAGGCCTGAGAGGGTAAAAATTCAGCTTCAGAATTGCGATGGACATCTGATCTGAGCGCAATTTTAGATATGAATAAATGAATGATCAACTACCATTGTTTTTTTTATCATTTTTGTTGTGATGGTGAGCTCCTCAATTTGCTATAAGGAGCAATCGGCTTCCATGACCAGATGATGCTTTTGTTTATATAGGGAAAATTGGGATGCATTTGCTCAGCTAATATTGATGGTATGACAAAAAAAGAAGCCAACTTTTCTGTTATTTTTTCTATTATCACGCTAAGCGATTCATTGCATCTATGTATTGATTGTCCTATATGATGTATGCTGCTTTGCATTTTAATGGCAAGTACAAAATGTGTGCAAAACTGGAAATTTTTTGTACAGACAATCATTGTGTGCATTTGGTCAATTTCAGTAAGTAATCTCGAGCACTCATAAAAGCATCTAATTGTCCTTTTTTGTTGTATCCAGGTAAGTCCCCAGTTCTTGATCCATGTGGCCCATGAAAGTACTGGTAAGCACCTCTTCTTTTACTCCTATTCTATTTGCAGTTATGTTAGCCTATAATTAAGTGGCTAGAATAGCTGTTTGATTTTCTAATGATGTTGCTTCAAAAGGTTGGTTAATGTATAACATTACCTCATCCCATGAAATGCATGTCCATGTTAACCGAAGAGGAATGGAAGATTTGATGTTGTTAGTTTCATCACTGTAGAGAGTCCAAAATGTGGACAATGGAAGGTGTATGTCTGACTTCATAGTTACCTACATTGTGCTAATAAGTATTAATAATGCATCTTTATAGATTAGTTGCTCCTTATTTTTATTGTAGAGCCTTGCTATCTAATCAATCTATTTGAAGGCCAACTCTGATGGTTTTTGGTTATGCGTATAATACTTAGATTGTAAGTATGTGGATATCACAAGGATATGCTCGTAATCTTAGGATGATGTGACAATTGGCAATGGCGTTGAAGGTTTGTCGAAACGCTCATTTTCGGCAATGTTGCCATGTTGTCAGGCCTTAGGCGGTCCGACCGACCAGCATGTTAGACCGCCGGAGGGCGGTCGACCGCCACCGGGCGGTCGGACGGCATGGCAATCCGGCCAAGCCATGGCGGTGTTGGACCGGCCAAATGCAAAAAGAGGATTTTGGAGCTGAGCCAAAAATAGAGGGTGTAGGCAAAAGAGGAGATCCTACTACACTTGGTCTCATATTTTTTGGAGTCTCCAAACAAAAGTTCTATTGGTTTGAAAATTTCAGTAGGTTTCGGATTTTCAGGGAGGAAATTTTGGCTAAGTCGGTGTGGTCGGTCGGTCGGCCGGCCGACCGCCCATAGGTGGGGTCTAACGGTCTTCACTTGTTCGTCCTCCCCGTCAGGGCGGACCAGTGGGTCTGCATGGGCTAGCGCCCTTGCTACCCCTAACCGGACAATAGGTGCCCCCCTTAGCCCCTCCTTCCATCCATGGGCGTCATGGCTACTAGCATCGGCGTGAACCAGAGGTAGAGATGACTGCCCAAGAGATTTGTATCACGCTAGGTGTTTTTACCTTGTTAGGCCAACTGGCCTAACCCAACTAACTCATTGTCCCCTATGGTTGTATCTCACTCATCCCCCCCCAACCAATCAATTTCACAAGTCCCAATTTACCGGGCACCGCACCATTGAGCGACTCGGGGCTTAGATGATAGCAAGCCCTAGCGACGGCGCAAGGCGAGTAGATTGCGGGCTTGCAGCGTGGCAGTTGGCTTGCGGACTGTAGAATGATGGTCGCAGACACGCGGGTGACATGATAGGAAGGCTGGCAGTGCCAGCATGGGCGCAAGGCAAGTGGGTAGGCCGCAAGCGCCAGGCGGCAATCAAGTCAACGGAAACAAGCAAGCAGAGGCACTCAGGCACGAGTCACCAAGTTATAAGGTATGTGAAAGAAAAACAAAGAGAGAGTTGCGGCAGTGGCGCCATGGCACCCTGGCGGCGGATTGGTTAATTTTGCACCTCCAGGATGTGCAAAGCCTCCGACGTTGTACACGAGCTTGTTTCGCCATTTGAACCCTGCGTCATGCTGTGTTGCTGACGTAGCCCATACATATTAGTGCATGTGACAGAGATCTTCAAATTACCAAACATGTTTATATCTCTGATTCTTGGAGGGTCAAAGATGGATGATGCGTGCTTCAAACCACAAACTAGCTGCTGCAGAAGTGTTGCAAGTTGCAACAATTTCAAGGTGAGTTAGGACACATCTCACTGATCACCACAATTTTTTTGCTTCATCGGAAGTGTTGCCAAAGTTAGGAGTTAGGACACTTCTCGTTAATCATTAATCCTTGTGGATGCCTAATTAAGCTCCTATTTCTCAACCCAAAGTACGCTCTGAAATGAAGTACACTAAGCATATAAATACGAGGAGTCAAGGGCAAAGTCATGTGCCATTCTGTAATGTTCAAGTTTATTTCATTAATTTCATACTTTCAAATCTCTGTCATTATTTGAGTTGCTAATTGCTGTAGGAATTTTGAGGTATCTGGTGTGATGTAGTTGTGTTCTTTATGTCACTAGTGTACAACAACAGCACATCAATTTTTTAAGGAAGCATGTCAATTGTTATTCTATATCATTTATATTTAAGCATCAAAGGGACATGTGAGCTACCGTGGTTATTGGGCATGGTACTATTGCAAAAGAAAGAAAGAAAGAAAAGCATCTTGACGCAAGCATGATTTTTATTATGTGTTGGGTGTGATCTTCATCTTGATGATGAGAAAGTTATATTACATATATTCTGCAAGTCACGACTGACGAGTCATGCTATTCAAGAATGGTTGTTAGTTACTGATTCTCTAGAACTTGTACATGGTGCTCACTTGCCGTCCTCAAGAAAGGAAGGAATGCAGTATTGTGTGGCTCAGGACATATGTTTCATGTTCCTTATTCTCCAAGTTGATTAACTAATTGTTATTTGTTCAGTCAAATGGTAATACTTATGAACCTTGTGAATTGTTTCTAGTCCCAAGTTTTTTATTTAAAAAATAGTTAATAGAGATCAATTTTGATTTTGCTAAATAGAATAATTTTGTATATGAGCAAATAGTAGACAGTTGTGTGTATGTGATAAATCCAGCCAAGTGATGTCTCTGACCTTATGGGCAAGAATACATGTTCCTTAAGGAACCTTTAAAATGATTGATTGGCAAGTATGATATCTCTTGTCTCTTGTGTTTCACATATCTAGAATTAGTCATGTAATATTAAAACCGGTCATCTAAAAAAAATTAACACCAATATAATTTGCACAAAGCACAACTTTTATGTTTTACTAGCAGAGTGCACGTGCGTTGTAATGGAAACACAAACTTTGCACGAGATGAGAGGGTGAGGGAGAAGATGGGGGCGGGGGAGTGGGTGGAGCAGCGGCGACGGAGCCTAGGGCGAGAGCAGGAGGGAGAAGGGGAATGCGACGTATGGGACTCTGCAAGCGCTGAGGGACAGGGGACGCACGCGGCCGGCCGATGGCGAGGGTGGCTGGCAACGGCGAGGTCGAAGGTGCGTGAATCAAAGGCGGCGGAGCAGATGTGGGTGCGAGGCGACAGAGCAGGGGGGGGTAGGGTGCCTAATTGGAGGAAGAAGAGCGGGGCGGCGATGGTGCAGATGCGAGGAGCGGCCATGTTAGGGACATGTCGTGGCTAACACGGTAGTCCCAATACGCGCAAGTGTTTCATTGGCTTTCTTTATGTACATAGGGGTGGGATGATCCTCCGGTTGCACGGAGGTAAACTAATTCTTTTATTAGTTAAGAAAAAAATAAAAGTATAGAAAATGTGCTAAAGTATAGAAAATGTGCTTACTCAACTCAACTAGAAGTAATGATATTTTCTTACAACCCTATTTGATCATTTAAGCAACATTTTGTTTCATTCCCCCTTGTATATCCAATTGCTACATTATCCTTGACACACAACACACGAAAGCAAAGTTTGGTTTCCCATCTTTCGCTTTCAAAAAGGTAGCTTGATTGAAACACAATGAAGGATATTGCCTCATGTCAGGATCCGAAAATGCATCTCAGGAACCCTCTGTGTATTCTGAACTAGTCCCAGATCAGTAGCTAGCTCACACAGAAAATAGTGATGAAATACCATCCATTTATTCGATTTAAGTAAAAAGATCTCAGAATAACAAATAGTAATAATAACTGGACCTTATGGTCAACGTTTACTTAACTTGCCACGCATATCTAAAGAAATAAATAAACTTTTGCAGCGGAACGATAAACTTGGGAAAAGCCAATCAACATACCCACAGGCAATCGAGTGGAGAACGCATCCTAATCCGCAAAACCTTCGTAGTTTTCCTTCTGAAAGAACTCTTGTGCAGCTTGGTATTCTTCAACTGATCAATAAAGGCATAAGCCGTGAGTACAATAAAGCACTCAGCAGGCTGTAGGGAAATGTATGCAAATAGTATTCATACAATGTTTGCTAAGGGTTATCTGTATGGTTCTTTTGCATAAAACAACATTTATAATAAATACATTAAATAGATTGAAATGCATAATTGAAAAGAATAATAAGTAATTAAACATTTTCTTGGAAGCAACCAGTGAACTACCCATTCACTCCCCGACCAAACCAACGATAAGTGAACTCCCCATTCACCAATCGACACAAACCACCAAGTGAATTACCCATTCACCGGACAAACATCATATTCATAGAGTGAACTTCCCATTCACACCCCGACACATTTTATAAGAAACTATATCTCTTGTGTGAAATCCCTGAGCACGTCTATAACCGCGGACACGGCTATTCGAATAGTTTTACACTCTGCAGAGGTTGTACAGCTTGACCCACAAGACACGACTTCTCTAGTCTGTTTGGCATCCGTCGATATCACTGCTCACTACCTTAGGTAAGCAGTCTAGAGCATGTGACAAAGCCTTTGCAAAGCTCCTTCTTAATCCAGTTCTGCCCGCTAAGGTTTCAACACTGAATGTCTCCATCCGACCAGACAAGGCCCCCCTCTTGCGCCATAGTGAGTACGTCCATCCCGTAACTCACTCTTCCAAGATAGAACTAAAATTAAGACATTGCTAATTAATTAGTCAGGTCCTGCCCATACAGGACATGTGGTTGTACGGTCAAGACTCAATTCAATAGCACACAAGATTAAGTTCTTGACAAGTTACACAAGCGATCTTTCCACAAACCCACAACGTGTTAACCACACCCCACTATCCACCAACCACTCGCCTGAGTGAAAACCATTTTGTTTAACTGCAACCAATGACATCTCCTGTCATGGTACACCAATTTTAACAACAGTGGCTAACCACAACCATTCTATATATCATTAAGTCAAGATTAATCATTATGACACATGTGATGATGAACCCATCGTAACTAAGCTTGACTAAGCATCAATACGATACCCATGTTGGTGATACAAATATGTCCAACTAAAATTATCCATGCTAGGGTGACAAAGGATTCATGATATTCAAATAATCAATAGAGGCATAATGACAACAGGTAATAACTAATCCCAAAACAGTTGATATAAAGATAGCATGCAATTGTATAAAACAATATACTTTTGAAATCATAGGTTCAATATGATCAAAGTACTATGGCTTGACTTGGAATAGATCCTGGTATTGGTCTTGATCTTGGTGTGCTCCTCCTTGCTCAAGATTGCCTAAAGAATTAACGTCTACTCGCAAACAAAGTAAATAAACAAATAAATATAAAATAGAGATAAGACAAACTCCAAAAATTAAATAAAAATCTTAGATAAATAGAGCTTGAATTTAGATGAATTTATAAATTTGAATGGGCTCAATCAGAGTTCGGATACAAAAGATATGGGCTTTCGAAGTTTGAAATCACATGAAATAATGAAAAATCAGAATTTACAGATTTACTGAATTATTTTTCAGCTGAAAAATCGATTAATGACATCAGCTGACGTTAGCATTGTTTTTCCACCAAAAAATAAAAGAAAAGAAAATGGCCTAATAGGTGGGACCCACTGTCATTGACTGGGTGCATGGTGGACTCGGTTCAAGGACTTTTTGGTCCGGGTGGGATTTGGATGTGCCACATGGCTGATGATCGGGACGCCACACAAGCAATTTGATGACGTGGCCGAGGAGGTGGCGGCTGAGGTGGCTTGCCACGCTGGCACAGAGAGCAAACGCAGAGGAGCGGAGCGCAGCTCCGGCCAGCGGCAAAACGGCGGGGGCGACGGTGAACGGCGTCGAGGCGGCTCCGGCGAAGAGCCAAAACGAAACCCCAAGGACATGGCAAAGCTTTGGGAGGTGGTGGTGCGGCGAGGGCGGCAACGGTTCGTCGGTGACGGCGACTATGGCGGCGGTCTGTTGCCAGACGAGAACGAAACGGCGAAACCGAGGTCCTCGGACAAAGATGATTGCGGCACGGCGTAGCTCTTGTTAATGCGCGCCCGACGGCCGTGGAAGCACTGGTGGAGGTGGTCCGATGGCGGTGAATTTCACCGGAGAAGACTACGGCGGTGGCTCTGTTCTTTGGCGGATTACGATGCAACACGGATGAAACTGGAGCAGAGAGTTTAGGGTTTTGGAAGAGGAGGAACGGGCGAAGAAATTGGTGTGGAAGGCTGACTGTAAATAGCACGGGATGGGAGTGTCCGGACCGGAGACGGCGGTGGCAACGCGTTTGTTTCGGACTCAGCACCGGAGTCCGTGAGGAAGACGATGACACGCTGGCGCAGCGGCGGCCCACCAGACAGCGGAAGAAAGCGACGGCGTGTGCGAGCGGGCCGCGCATGGCGGGGAGGCCGAACTGGGCTGGGCCGGTTTGAGGGGAGAAAGGCCGCACAGGACGGGTCGGAAGCGAGAATTGGTTTGACAATGACAGTCGAACCGAAAGCGATGAGTGGGTTTCGGCCCATACATTGTTAAGGGATTTTAAAATAGGTTTTTCTTTTTAGAAAATACTAAAAATCCAAATAGCAATTAGAAAATAGCAAATGAACTCAGAAAAATAGAAAATCTAGAAAATATATCCAAGCACAAGGAACCCAAATAAAATAATTTTGACAATAGTTGATGCTGAAATTATTCATATTAAATTTTTTTGGCTTCTGAAAATTCTAATTAAGCTTTAACTTTAGCAGAAAAATTCTAATGGTTATTTTTCTTTTTAAAACTTTAAAACATACCAATTTTTTGGGATGTTACACCTCATCAAAATGAAAAAAGGGAAAGAAAGATATAAAATATAAGAAAGAAAATACCTTGATGAGGACTAAATTACAAACATAATGTTTTATTTTTGTCTCTCCACAGGCAACTAATCCCATTTTACATAGAAAAAAATCACAATTTATCAAGAAACCAAAGTCTAGACTTTTACTAAACTTACAATGCTCCATCCACCACATTATAACTAGCGTGCATTTCGCGTAGTTATAAAACCCTAACCGGTCAGGCGGTTGAACCAGAAAAATATGGACCCAGAGGTTTTGTCGGACCGGTTACACTCACAGGACCGAAGATATGATTGACCCGGGAAAACCCAGCCGACCCGGCTGACCCAACCGGGTTTTGCTTGTGAGGCCAATAAACAAGAAACTCCTAAAATGAAATAGCTTTTCAAGGCAAAACTGAAGGACATGTCCGTACTTTAGGTGTTGCTAGGTTTTAGTAGGAATTCCCTTGTGAAATTAGCAGCTACACATTAAAAAAAATCTTTCTCACTCTCTCATTCCAGCCGGCAACTCCCATCTGTTCTCTACTTAACTTCGCCTCCATAATACCATAATAAATTAACAAAAGTAGAACATTTCAATCGCTTTGTGCTATGTTAAATGTAATTAGAACCACATATTTGTAGAGGCTTAATATTTTATGTTCATATATGCTTTTTTTTACATGATATACATACTAAAATATATTTTAATAAAACGTGTGATCCGACCGTTATCCCACCGGTTTGACCATTAACAAAGTGATCCAAAAACCTTGGTCGGGTCGATGACCAGACTAGTTTTAATAACTATACAACACAAAAAGAAACCAAGTTGCTAGGCCCATTTCTCATAATTCAAGACAGACAGTAAGGTAAGGGCATGCACAACAGTGGAGGAGCTAAGTTTTCTCTCTCACTGTCACATCGTACGGATGGTAACTTAGCAAAAATTGCTCCCGCATAACTCCTCCCCCAACCTCGCATGTGGACCTACACCCTGATTTAAAAAAGTAAAATAAAATCACTGTCACCTTCTGTTGGAGAAATTGGGTTATTGGGCTACGGGCCACGGGCCAAATAAATTATCTAGAAATTCTAATGAATCATAAAGGCCTATTTATGCATAGTAAAAGATGAGAAATTCAGTACACATTGTTATTCTAGGTGGCGGAACACCTATTTATAAGTAGGAGTATATCCATACCTAGTTGAAACAAGAAAAAGAAGAATACACACGTGTGCTCGCCTCCACCCTCGCGCCTGAATGGTGCAGCGATTTTGGACCCAATTGTGTGCGGAGTTGTAGCTTCTTTTTGCACCTTGTAACCCTACATGATGATGTGTAGCTCAAACTTAACGTTTGAATCACACTAGGAATTAATTATGTGTTAATGTGGTTTCTTTTTTTTCACGCCTTAATGATGTTTCCACCCGAACCTTTGGGCATCTATATGAGGAGACGCCATCTCTACCCAATACACAAAAGAGAAACGTCATTGCCTTCCTCCTCCCACGTGTTGTGCTGCTACGACTACCCCATCCCTGCATCGGCGTGTACCGTTCGTGAGGAGAGAAGTGTCCTATCTTCGTTGTTCGTGGGTCTTTCTCGTCTACGTTTACTGACTATACTGCAATTTTCGTTGGAGCGCTTCAGATTTTGGATCCTTTACTAATGGTTTATTATATTATGTTGTTCATCACTGTTGCTATGGTACCGCACACATACATGAGATAGGTGTACATAATATTGTGATTATACCTAGTGTGTACTTTGCGCACATATTAATCACTGTAACATGGATTAAATTAGCCACTAAGGTGCGATAATTTCCCACCACCTTCCTCAGTCCTCATCCCCTCCCTACTTCTCTCTGCCCCTGACTCCTTCCCTTCTCCACGCCACCAAGCCACCTTTTGATGGTGTGTAGCCATCTATATTTCAAGTCCCCCACGAGCAGATGTTCTCACCGGATACGGAGGGGAAGCAGTCCCCCACAAGGAGCAACAACCAAGATGGTGTGTAGCCATCTATATTTCAAGTGAGATCTGGAGGCGATTTTGGAGGCTAGATTAGTGGAGGCGGAGGCCTGTGATGGTGTCTCCCCACGGCGTTCCCGACCTCAACGGTGGCACCTTAGGCAAGGGCGGCGGGGCGATGGACAAGTGTACGATCATGGCTCGGGGTTTCGGCTGGTCCCTTTGAATTTTTTATTCTCGTGGGCTCCACCTTTAACTTGCTCCAACTCCACCGTAGGCCTGGGAGTTGGGTCGTGCCCTTTCGGGTCGGGCCGAGGTATCGCTGGCACGACACGGTCTAAACATGGCACGACATGCTACGTGACGGGTCGGGCCAGTATGGTATGAACGTTCGAACTGAGCCCGAGAACGGGAAACATCGGGCGGCACGCCAAGCCCCCTGCGACGCCACCCCCGCTTGCGTGCGTCGAGCCCACGCACGGTGCATCCACGCAAGGGGCACCCGCCCGTGACGCCATTCCCGCCAGCGCGTGGCAGGCCCACCTCCACGTTGCCGCCCCCGCGTGCCCGCGTCACCTGTGTTCCTGGGCACGTCGTACAAAACCCCTAACCCCATTTCGGGATTCCTCCACTAGACATCGTTGACGCCGTCATTTTCCTCTACTTCTGCTAAAAACCGCCACCTCCATCTCTGTTGTTACCCGGTGAGTCCCCTCCCCAATTCACTTCTACCAGAGCACACCCACACCTCCTTCCTCCTCCCCAAGTATCAGAGTTGAAGTATCCCTCACCCGGTCGTTGCCCCCCACGGTGGACCACCCACGCCACCCCAGGTCCTCGTCACCAGGACGCCTCGGTTCACCCCGACCTCCACCAACTGGTCCGGTGAGTTACCCTCACCTCTTTGATGCTCGTGCTCCCCCTATTCTCCTCTTTCTGCTACCCGAGCTCCACCGCCCCATCTCCTTCCCCGTGCCCGACTACCATACGCCGCTGTTGCACCCCACCAAACGTCTCCGGCCGCACCACCACCACCCCACTGGACTTGCCTCCCCCTGAGCGTTCCATTTTTGCCAGCCTCAACCACTGCCATCGACTCCCTTCGCAGCGTCATGCCCTCCACTGCTACTATGGCTCCCTCCCCCTGTTTGTCCCTCTGAAGGATCTAGACCCGCTATTATGAGTTAATAGAATGTTTTGGTGATCAATGACAAATCTAAATATGAGACTAACTCTTTTGTCTAGTATTATTTTGTGTAGTCTCATTTGGATATAAAGGTGAAATTCAACGAGGTATGCAATCGACATCTTAATCTTATATATTGTTGCATTCCTCTGATACAAAATATAGATTGAACTCAACCATAAGTTAAACTTGAATATGTGCATATGATCTTATTACACATTTATGTATGCACACATTTAGGGGTAGCTCACGCTATATTTTGTGGTTTCATTAGTATTGATCCATATTCCATTTTCCACACATATTTGGGATCTTTACTTTGAAAACATATCCGATTGAGTATACAAAGCTTGTGTAGTTTTGTATATTCATGATTTGAGTATGTAGAACTTGTGTAGTTCTCACATACTCGTGTTGTGAGTACATATATATGTATATACATATATATATATGTGTGTGTATATATATATGACTTGTGTAGTTTTTATATATACACTCATATTGTTACAATTATCAATTCAATTTATGTGCGATCGAAATGGTTATCATCAATTACCAAAGAGGGAAAGATTGAGTATCTTGTCCCACCATTATGAGTTAATGGTATGGTGTGGTAATTAATGATAATCATATTGTGGAGCTAACATTTTTCATGAGTTGGATATATAGGTTATGTTCCAGGATAATGAAGACTTGGGATGATCATGAGTTGATCATCAAGTCAAGATTCAAGAAAATGATGCATCATGTGTTGATGTGTGTGAAGAGCTTGAAGAAAAAGAAATCATCGTGTGTCGATGATGTTCAAGAAGAAGAGATGATTGTGAGTTGATCATCAGTCAAGAGTGCATCATGAGTTGATGCATGTTAGGTAATTGACCCGGACTTGAAGTGATGGTGTGCGTCATCAAGCTTCAAGATAGTGCAAGGCAAAGGTATGACTAGCTAGGGCTAAGGATGAGTTTCTAGTTTTTTACCGGTCTCGGTGTTTGGTTGATAGACCGAATTGCTAGTATAGGATCGCCGTACTATTAAGAGGGGTCTTAACTAGTAGTTTGAGTTAGTCATGTGTTGATAGATCTATGCATGGAGCTATTATTTGCGAATGTGTTTTGCAAATGATTGATGCTCATACATTTTATCTTTGTAGTATGGGACTATATTTTGCAAACGTGTTTTGCAAATGGTTGAAGTCCATGCACCTTAGCCTTGTGGCATGATGCTGTTATTTGCAAATGTGTTTTGCAAATAGTTGATGCTCATGTTTGTTTTCTTGTAGCATGTGACTTAAGTTTGTAAATATATTTTGCAAATGGTGTAAATTCATGTACTTTTTTCCTTGTGGTATGATTCTAAAAGTTGGCAAATGTGTTTTACAACTTGTTAGGAATCTTGCTATTGATCCTTGTCGGCATGGCTTATTAATTGGTAAATGTGTTTTGCAATTGAAGTTGTTGAAAAAGCCATTGATGTGTTTGTCAGGATAATCGGTAGTTCCGCAATGTGATGGGTGGAACTTCCTATTATCGGTAGTTCCGCAATGTAATGGGAGGAACTTCCGATTATCGGTAGCTCCAAAAATTAGGCGGAACGTTTTTTCCAAAGAGCACCCCTTTTAGGACTTAGCCAAATTTCTGGAAGTGCGGTAGTTCCGCAATGATATGTGTGGAACTTTCAAAAATAGGAACTTCCGCATTTTGGTTGGCGGAAGTTCCGCTCTCAATTTCAACGGCTAGTTTCTCGTCTGATATAGCCGTTATTGTGCTTGTCGCTGAGGTGCGGTAGTTCCGGCCGATACATGGCGGAACTTTTGATTTCCCTGATTTTCTCTGGAACTTTGCTTCCAACGGCTAGTTTTTGTGTGTGGGGTATAAATATCCACCTTGGCCGGTTGGGAGAGGTTGCTGGTATTATTGTTGAGTGCTATACTCATTCTTTGAGTTAAGAGCTAGGCTTTCTTCTCTATTGTGCATGTGTTGCACTTGGTGAGATTTGAGAGCAAACCCTAAGTGCATGTGTTGCCTTAGGTAGTGGATTGTGTATCCACGTGAGCGTTGACACTTGATTAGTTCAAGTGAAAGTTTGGATTTGTTACTCTTGGTGTTTGCCGACACCTAGACGGCGTGGAGGTGTCGTACCCGGTGATCTTCTCAAGAAGCTTGTGAGAAGACCCGACGGTTTGTGAGTGGTTTGGTGCTCGTCATCTCCGGAGTGGAGGAAGAGCAACCCTAGTGGAGCGAGGTGTTGGTTCGGTTTGGAACCGGTCCAAGTGTTGGACTTACCTCGGAGGTGTTGACTTAATTAGTGGAGCCGGTCCAACGTGGTTGGGCTTACCTCAACATGGATTAGGGGAGACCGGTAAGTCTCCGAACACCACAGTAAAACATAATCGTGTCATCTTGTTTTTACTTGTGCTTTACTTTGAGCAATTTACATTACATGCTTTAATTGTTCATATATCATTGTGTGATTGCTTCCTTGTATTGTTGGTGCACTTAGTTGAGTCTAGTTGATTTAGGTTTTAATTATGCAAAACCAATTGTTATTAGCTTCCGCATTATATATTGGTTTAGAGCCGAAAGATTTTTAAAACCGCCTATTCACCCCCCTCTAGTCGGCCACCTCGATCTTACACCCTCCCTCCTCTCTCTGTGCTCTCTCTCTCTCTCTCTCTCTGTGGATGAATATGAGTGACTGACAGTGGACCCCACATAATTAGTTGGTCGGTTAAAATTTGTGAGTAGATATACATTTAGATAATTGCATTTTTAATAAGCATTAATTAGTGGATAAACCAATAAATTAAAGGGTAATGATTAGTGTGTTAATAGCACCTAACTTAAAGGATAACATCAATTAGGAGTTATGTGAAAATATAAATATCAAGACAGTGGACCCATTCCTTTGAATATGTAATTAGAATTTAACTTGATATGTCAATTATGTATTGATTAAGTCATTAAGATAATTAAGTCAATTATTGTATAGTAGCCTACCACGATTAGTTTAGCAAGATAGTGTTAAACAATAAACAATGGAGGCATACAATTACAAATAATAAGGACAAATAATCATAAACTCAAATCAATTGCAAGATAAAGCACTAGAAAATGAATTGAAGAGGTAACGTTAAAACTTTTCAAATATAGGTTTCATAAATTATTTGCAAAGGTAAATATATGTACCGTCTGTATTGCAATCTTGGTTGTTGCCTTATTGGACCTTTAGCTTTGGCAAAACCTACAATACCATGGTAGTTTTCAGTGGCTAACAATGTTGTGAATTTTTTCTATTTGGCCTCCATGAGAAGCGGAATGCAAAATTTGGTAATGAACTTGGGGAAAGCTATAAGTTAGTTATATTGTGACTCTTTGGAAACCGAGAGCGAGAGAAAGAGAGAGATCGTTTTGGAGAATAGTCACACCATCGGGCGACATGCATATCTTCTATATATATAATGAATACAACGTATACAAGTAGTGTCATTTGTCATGCACACAAACCCCAATGTGTGGCGCAAAGGATGGCTGATCCGAAGCTGTAATAGGGCATCTTCCCAGGCTCGGCATCAACCAAAGACTCAGTAATGTGGACGAAGCTAGGGTACACTCAATCATCATGTTTGCTAGGAAATAAGGCCCAATCGAAAAGATGCAAAAGGTACGAGGCGAGGTGCGTCCTAACAACCTCACCTGTTACATCTGCAGGGCATCGATTGAAATGCCTAAGCCATGTATGAGGTACACCACGGGCCCTATCTAGCATAGCTAGGCCGAACCGATGCGCCAAGTGGGTCGTCCAAACCGTCGGCGGACGGGGTAGAACAAGTGTGTCTCCCGTGATCGGCATACCGGTCAATAAGGAGACATCCTGGAGAGTGACCATCATCTCTCCCCACAGAAAGTGGAAGGTGTGCATCCGGGTCTCTATCTGTCAACAAGTGCCAACATGAGACTCCCGCCCAGGGTGAAGTAGCGGCCGACGTCGAGCATCCTCGCAAAGGGCAACAAACCCGTGTCCCGAAGTAGTGAGACGTAGCGAGGGTCAAGCTCCCAATAATGCTTCTCTGACCTAAGCACGAGAGGTGGAGGACCACCCTCGGTGATCCACAACTTACTGCGGTGAGGTTCATCGTAGAAAGGTTTGAGTAGCTCCGGTAGAGGCATTGCTTGCAAGAGATGAAATGTTAAGTCGGTTTGGAACAAATAGAATGCCAAAATACATGGAAACTAAGCATTGAAACGAAGTGAAGTACAGAAAGACACAAATATTACAACACTATTCGTGAACAAAAAATAACGGCAAAATTAAGTACAACAAAGTTAATTAAGACTAAATTAATTACAATAAATTAACTATGACTAGTTAACTATGACAATTACGATTAATTAATTACTACTAATTAACTATGAATAATTAATTACAACTAATTAACTATGACTAAATTAATCACGACAAATAAATTACGACTAAATAATTTTAACTAAAATAAGTATGACTAATTAATTACGACTAATTAACTATGATTGAATGAATTATGACTAATTAACTAGAGCTCAATAATCACGACTGATTAATTACGACTAATCAACTATGACTAAACTAATTATGACTAATTAATCATAAAAAATTTATTACAACTACATTCATTAGACTAAGTGATTACGACTAATTAACTATGACTAAATTATTTGGACCAAGTAATTACAATTAAATTAATTTAGTACTAATTACACAGTTAATAAACATAATGCATAAGAGAAAAAAATTTACCTTCGCTGGGAGGTTACATCCCTGAAGGTATGTTCGAAGCCCTATAGAAGGCCTGGGGCTTGCGCATGCAATGGAGTACAAGTGGCTTCTCAGTAATCGTTTTCTTGTGGAGTTCAAATCTGCCGGTGATTACAATTTTGTTATGGGAGGGGGACCATGGATATAACTCGGAGATGCGTTCCTGGTGGCGGCTTAGGATGGAGAGGCTCGGCTGTCGAACGTGGTATTGGATTCCTTGCCGATCCGGGTTTGTATATTTGATCTTCCCCTGTCGATGATGACGGAGCGGATGGGCAAGGTGCTAGGCACAGAGCTTGGGAAGGTTTGCAAGGTGGCTGTGGATAGTAGCGGTCTCGCGCGCATGGGATGATTATTTGCGTGTTCATCTTGAACATCCTGTTGACAAGCCTTTAACCAAGTGGTTAAAAGTGAAAAGCAAAGGATTTGGATTGGTCCAAATTAAGGCACAAAAGCTAGGTTGTGCCGAAGGGTGTTCGTCGCAACCTAAGCTTCAATGGCCCATCGCAGCCAGCTCAATGGAGTACAAGATCAGGGGTAGAACCAGGGCATGAATTCATCACGTTAGGCTGGTGCAAGTACCTCGGCTGCAACGTTGAATGATGAGGTGAGAACTGATGAGGAAGATGAGTCCATTACAGCTGGAGTAAATAAGCTGCATGCAGGTTCAGGCTAGCATTGTTGCTGGGGGAACTGTGGTGCGGAACAAGGATGAGGTACTGGTACAGGATAACATTAGGTATGTCAGAGAATAGTGTGAGGTTACAATGGTGGTATACGGGGGCAATACTATCTTGGGCAAATGCATGGAGGGCTATGTGGCTGCGATGGTAACGGAAGAGAGCAGTGTGAGTCCTGATGTGTTAGTGGTTAATGATGGGAAGAGGAGCAGGAGTCAAGTACTACCGACAGCTGTGCCGAAAAACCTGACGGGACCTCATGGTGAGGCCCGTCAGGAGCAATGAATGCTTTGTGCTGGAACTGCCAGGGGTGGGGAATCCCCGGACAGTTCATGAATTGGACTGCCTAGTGCGATCTTATAACCCCAAAACCGCCTCTGGTCGGAGACGAGGAGATGCAGTGTTCGTATTCGGGATCTACGCTGGAGAATTGGTCTTCGTAATTGTTTGGCTATGAACAGTAACTGGTTCAGTGGGGGTCTTGCGCTCTGGAACTTCTTTCTATGGGACACAGGTATATTGATGTGCGAGTTCAGGAACATCCTCAAAGTCCACAATGGCGAGCTACCTTTGTGTATGAAGAACCGTAAACATATGTGGGAGTAGTTGAGAAGGCTACTAGGGGTCTCTTCAGAAGCGTGGCTTGTGGTAGGTGACATGAATGAAGCTCTGTGGCAGTATGAGCACTTCTCGGAGTCACCTAGGACTGAGAGATGATGGATTTCAGGGAAGTCCTAAGCCATTGTGATTCACACGACATTGGCTTTTCGGGCGTACCCTGGGCATACAACAACAAGCAGGGCGACAGGAGGAATGTACGGGTTCGCCTCGATAGGGGAGTGGCGGATACGAGTTGCATGGACACCTTCCTGGAGGCTCGTCTGTTGCATTTGACTTCTGCAAGGTCCGATCACTGTCGATTCTGCTGTCTTTTGGGAGCGAACAGACGCAGAGGAGGAAGAGTACTTGCCATCGGTATGAAATTATGTGGGAACGAGATGAGTCTCTGTTTGAGGAAATCACGATGGCGTGGTCGCGTACTCCAAGGAAACAAGATCGATCTTGGCGAGGTGGTAGCTGCTCTTCACCATACGATGTCCGCTCTCAGATCATGGAGTGAGCAAAAGTTTGGTCACGTCACAAAGAAGCTGGAGGAACTCAAGAACAAATTGTCATAATTGTAGGCACAAGATGCGGTGGGCAATATGACAGAGATTAAGCACATTATGACCCAGATGGATCAATTACTTTATAGGGAGGAAATGATGTGGCTTCGACGATCTCGCATTAATTGGATCAGGAAAGGTGACCGAAACACTAAATTCTTTCATCGTAAAGCTGTTTGGAGAGCAAAGAAGAAATGTGTTGAGAAACTCAAAAGGGCAGATGGGTCGTGGTGTTCTAAGGACCCCAAAATGCAAGGTATGGCTTTGAAGTACTTCAGGGAGCTGTTTTCCAGGGACAGGCATTCAGTCGGATGCGTTACTTCAATTGATGCAGACTATTGTTGCTGATGATACGAATGCAGGGTTGTGAAAGCCTTTCACGGAGGAGGAATAGGAGATGCCCTATTCCAGATCGGACCCTTAAAAGCTCTAGGGGCTGATGGTTTCCCTGCTTGTTTCTTTCAGACAAATTGGGATGTGCTGAAACAAGATGTTTGCCGGTAGGTGCTAGAATTCTTTGCTTCCTGTACTATCTATGCCTGAGGGTGTCAATGATGCGGTGATTGTTTTGGTCCCAAGGAGGACTTCCCGGAAGACCTACCTACATGATTTTAGACCCATCAGTCTCTGTAATGTGATCTATAAAGTGGTGTACAAATGCCTGGTCAATCGACTATGACCCCTCCTGTAGGAACTTCTCTCCAAATCAAAGAGCTTTTGTTCCGGGCTGTATGATCACTGACAATGCTCCAGTGGCCTTTGAATGCATACATGCTATTACAATCTCACCGGGATGAGCGAAGCAAGTTTCGCACTTACAAACTGGATCTTTCGAAGGCTTATGACCAGGTCCACTTGGAATTCCTCAAACACGCTTTGTTGAAGTTTGGTTCTCATGAGACATGGGTACGATGGGGTGATGACATATGTTACTACGGTACACTATGTGGTTCGTTTTAATGGGGTGGCTTCTGCCCCCTTCCAGTCGTCTCGAGTCTACGCCAAGGTGACCCTGTGTCGCCTTACCTGTTTCTGTTTATAGCTGATGGTTTGTCTGCCCTTTTGCACAAGTTCAGAACGATGATGTAGGAATACAGGTAGGCTATACTAGCTAATAATTTAAAAATTCTACCATATAAGTCAGGATATCATGCAAACAAGAAATTATAGATCATTACTACCAGAAGCGCGGTGCAGTAGAAGAAGAGTTAGAGTAGCCGGGTCCAACGTAGAGTGTGTTGATGTAGTGATCGTAGTCAATCGTCCAGCGTCCTCGTCGTTGATCGTCTCCTCCAGCAACCAGTTGCATTCCTTGTGAAGATCGCGGATCGTCCTCGAGCGCAACAGCAACCGCAGTAGCGTCTCTACGGTATCCACGGGTCTAGGGAAGGAATACCGTTTCGCCGGTGTGCTAGCACCAACTCGCACGGTAAGGCTCTCAAGAAGATGGCGGCTAGGGTTTCGGTGGAGCAACTCACGCTACGTATATCTCGTGTATCCCAACAGCCTCATGCATCTCCTTACATAGTGTCTATGATAGATCCTATCCGAACACGCTTGTTCAAACCCGTTATGTGTGAGACCTGTTAGATTCATGTGTAATTGGTTGTGACTCGGAAACACCTTTCTGACCACGAGTCATTAGTAGTTCCTACACGACATAACGATTCCCGAATACACATAAATTATATCAGACGAACCTTAATTGCAATATTATCTACGAGTAGGTCCTCATCACTTACGACTAGCTCGTATCTCTATACGATCAGTTCATAACTCCTTACGACTAGTTTACGACCAGTCAGTGATCAAGCTTGACCAATCTACGACCAACTCGTATCTCCATACGACTAGTTCGTATCTATTCGAACTGAGCGACCTGCTCGTGTATTCTCTCTTTGCCTTATGATATCTGGTTTGAACTCCATGTGAGATATTATGTTATACATGGACTGTTCAATACTTTTTCTATCAAGTGTCAGATAACTTCACGTGGTCAAACTCTTAGACCACTAGTGGCATGACCATGCACTTTCTTTATCTGACCACATCGAGGGGCCCAGAGATATCCCTCATGTTATGTTAGGAGGGGCAAATCCTATATCCGACCAGTCATATTCCTCCGCATGTTTCAACATACATGAAAGCTACCTTTATAACTACCTAGTTACGGACTAGCGTTTGGCAACTCCAAAGTGTGCTATTACACATGTAGAAAACCATGTTGATATCAGGTCTAAGGATTATACATAGTCATTGCTTGAGATCAACCGATGACACATAAAATCATAACAATCTTAATAGTGTCTCAAGGTGGGTCAATCCAACACCATGTGTTTACATTATTGACTTGATATCTCTATATCCATGACCAGTGAAACATGGCCATCAATCAATACATGTGCTAGTCGATGAGTCATTAGTGTTCCGACTAGTGACATCTGACTAGGGATACATTTATAACGATATCATATAAGTTAAAGAGATTCACCAACAAGTCACACACTTGTTAATCTTTATAACTGATGATTCATTCAAGGAACAGAATAATATTTATTTAGTAACTCATAAACATAGACGTGATACTATCAACTCTATGATCGTCTCTAAGGCATATCACTAATAGGTGGTATACAGGCTTTGAAAGTTTGTAGGGGCGCCCTAGGTATTTCTCAGCTTCTCTTTGTGGATGATTGTTTGTTATTCTTCAAGGCAGTTGCGGGTCAGGCGGCTCGTGTCAAGTCAGTGTTGGATAATTATGCTTCTTGTACTGGCCAACTCATCAATCTCGGGAAGTGCTCAATTCAGTTTAGTGAACATGGCGATGTGTAAGTTCAGAACAATGTAAAGCAAACTTTGCAGGTAGAGTTTGCAACTTTTGAAGCTCTGTGTTTTCTATATTAGTCCCTGAAATAGTAGTTAGTGTACACAGTAAATAAATATGGTAGCAACCACATCTCGCGCAATTTTATTAATAAATATCAGAGTTTATTACAATAAAGGTTTACAAGCCAACAATAAAGAATACAACATAAGACAAAAAAGGTAGAGCCCAGCAAAATCTGCCACAGACAATCGACTGGGATAGCGGCCTAGTCGTCGAGATCAGCACCGATAGCAAAGTTCTTCTCTTATGAATAACATTTTATTAAGCAAGAGTGAATACAAAAATATACTCCGCAAGTTACACCCAATAACATATTATAATGCGTGCGGGAATACATCAAAGGAATGGCTATATGGTTATTTGTGCAAAAGTAATGTTTGACATTTTAAATACAATAGCTAAGTTCAAAAGCTCAAGTTTTACAATATCTAAAATTGAGTTTTAAATGAATTAATAAAGCTAGTGAAAGCACCAACCTAACACCGGCTTGAACATGGGCACCAACTCGGGGCTTCAACCCATAATTTTCTCACGGACACCCATCCATGTTATAAATTGTTTTATAAAATATTTTGAAAGTAAAACTAAAGTCTAATCCACGAAAAACTTTGTTCAGCATGTCCATGACTATGGATATGGCTATTCAAATAGTTTTACACTCTGCAGAAATTGTACAACTTTACCCACAAGAGATAATCAACTTATAATGTCTATTTGACAAACCTCCGTAGGTGTGCGACTAAGCGATTATCACAAGGTATTTACAATGCTCCATCCCAAAGCAGTTATATCCGCTAAGGTTTCACCTCTATTGGGCCACTAGCCCACCATAAGTCTCCCTCTTACGTCAAGTGGAAATTTTTGTCTACCTGACATCCGCACATCTAAATGGCATAACTAGCAGAGGAATGTTATAAATTATTTAGCCAGGTCAGTCTCATACCATACTTGTAGTAGTACGGAGGGGCTTTACAAGCCGCAGCTTGTAGACCGGTCCTTAACTGACTTAGACGACTTCCAAAAATAACCCCTAGGCCTCAACCATTCACTGAATTGAGCTCGTGCATAAACCTGAACACACCAACTATCCGTTTCACCCTATTTTAAACCAGTTTTCATTTTTATTTTGCTTTTCAAAATAATTTATAAACTTCCTGTAATACCCTGGCCTGCTCGTAGTGTGGCCCATGTGGCCCATGAGGAGTTGTGTGGTGGGATTAGTCCCACATTGCTTATCTCAAGTGAGTTGTAGTAGTATATAATGCCTATTGGATCGCACCTCCGGGTTAACCCTTTTACACGAAGCGAGGATGAAAGTGTAAGTGAGGTGCTATGTGTGCGCGGGTCCGCCCCACGGTGGGCTGGACATTGAGCCGAATTTGGGTCAGGGTGTTACAGATGGTATCAGAGCATCAACCTTCGCTGCACGGGCACGTGTGGGATAGGGGCGCGGGCATATGGTGCATGGCACATGTGGGCCCAGAGTGGACACATGGCATGGCATATGTGCCAAGACCGGACGCCTGACGCAGCGTCGAGGGGTGGTTCGGGCATTTGTCGCAGATGCGGTATGCTGCCGAGGGCGTCAGCCCTTGAGGGGGGGTGAGTGTAATACTCCGGCCTGCTCATAGCGTGGCCCATGTGGCCCATGAGGAGTTATGTGGTGGGATTAGTCCCACATTACTTGTCTCAAGTGAGTTGTACTAGTATATAATGCCTGTTGGATCCAAACGTAGGACCTCCGGGTTAACCCTTTTACACGAAAGCGAGGACGAAAGTGTAAGTGAGGTGCTATGTGTGGGCGGGTCCGCCCCACGGTGGGTACACTTCCATGGCACACAAATGCTATGAATATAATTTAAATCACATTTGATTTTTTGTTGTAAATTTCCTAATCAAATATTTCAGGTCTAAGCATGGCTAATCTTATTTTTTTTTCTTCTAAAATGTTTTAGTTCATACTATTGTACCAACTAGATTTTATCTAGGGTGATAAGGTATGGATATTCAATGTCAAAGTTTGGCTATACAAATGTATTTGTATTAACTACAATTTCAAAACAGAATTTTTAATTAAATTGAACACAAATAAGCATGCGGTAATAAGTTAAAATAGAATTTAAATAATTTAAAATAATGGGATCTAACATGATCAAAGGATATAACTTGCCTACTCAATTAATTGTTGTTCTGAAACCGCGTATAAATCTGGTTCTCCGGAGTCGTCGAAATCTATACACGAAAACGAGTTAAATTCATAAACAAATACAAATAAACATAAAATTAAATAATTTTAGTATATTTAGCTACATTAGTATTTTATATGAATTTATAAATTTGAATCACTTTATCAGAGCTCGAACGAAGGAGAACGGGCTCTCGGAAGATTGAAATTCACATGAAATGATAGAAATGGATTTCCTGAATTTGTGGAATTGTTTTTTTAAAGGAAAATCAATTTATTGCATCATCATGATGTCAGTGAGGATAATTGATTTTCTGGTTGAATTATTTTTCTTAAGGAAAAAGGTTTTGAGCCACTGACATGTGGACCCTGGTCTATGGGCCAGATCCACGGGATTGCACTGGTCCACAGTGGACAGGATGCGTGAAACAGTGTGGGTTTCCACGCATGCATGACACGTGGGTGCTGAGGTGGACTATGTGTGGCGACCACGTGGCAGCCACGTCAGCATGGATCGCGCTGGCAGCTCTGGGACCGATGGTTGCCGGCAAAGGGTGAAAAAGATAAAGGGGAAGATGAGGAATGTGGCACGCACGGTGTTGCCACCTTGGCGTGCGGCGATGGCCAGTGGTGAGGACAGGGGCGGTGGTGAGGTCAGGCTCGCAGTGGCGATGGCGTTCCGGCGATGTTCCGACGAAGGGAAGGTGAACAAGACGTAGAACGCGAAGAGGCGAAGCTGATGGCGAAGATGATGACGGTGGAGCTCCTTCGATGGCGGCAAAATCGGCGATGGTGGAGCTCCTTCAATGGCGGCAAAATCGGCGACGAAGGAACTCAGGAACCAGCAAGGGGAAGCCTCATGCTCCATTTTATAGGCCAAGGGGAGGAGCGAAGGGGGAGATCGTGCACGATGGTTTCTTGCTAGTGCAGGCGGCGGCCCGCGCCGGCAAAAATGTGAGTAAAGAAGAAGGGAAACAGCCAGAGCGAAGGCGGTGGGGGAGCGAGATGTTAATGCGCGAAGAAATGAGGAGGAAAACGGCGCATTCAAGAGCTCACGAGCGCGCGACAATGGCGTCAGCTAGAGGTTGAAGAAAAGGGGGAGGAAGGGGATGACCCCAACAGGCGGGCCCCACGTAGCAGCGGGAGAGAGAGAGGAAAAGGAGGTGGGTTGGCGCGGGAGGAGGCTTGGTGCGGATGGGCTTCAACCTGGGCGGAAAGGAAAGAAAAAGATCAGACTGGGAAAAGAAAAGGATGGGCCAGACGGAAGGATTTTGGCCCGATGGAGAATTTCATAATTTTAAAGTTGTTTTATTTACAAAAATTACAATAAATAAAAAAAGGACTTTTATAAAAATAGCAAATATAGTTCAAAATTATAGAAAAAAATTATAGAAATTTTCAAATTATTTTGAACTTAATAAAATTAATTCCAACTTAAAGTTGGTTTTTATTTTTCCACATAAATTATTTAAAAAAATTAAAAAAACCTTTTTAAATTATAGACAATTCAAGAAATTAATTAAAATTTTATTCTTAACTTTAAATCCCAGAAAACTCAACAAATTTTCTTTTTGACTTTAAAATCCAGAAAATTCAAGAAAACTATTTTATAACTCAGAAAATCCAATAAAATAATAAGTTCATTAATTTTATTTTTGATAACAGAACTTTAGGACATTAAGAGTGACAGGTTTCAATCCTTGCGCAAACGCCCGAGGAAACGGTTGACGGATTGGAGTGAGAAGTTCAAGCCTGCTGGCGAGAAAGAGATTCTGATAAAGTCTGTGGCTCGGGCTTTACCCACTTATACTATTAGCGTATTTCAGATTCCAGCAGGTATTTGTGATGATTTTACAAGAATGGTATTACTGGTGGGGAGTTGAAAATGGGCAAAGGAAGACACATTCGACGGCATGGGAGAAGCTACAGCAGAAGAAATCTCATGGTGGTTTGTGTTTTGAGGACCTTCGCCCGTTTAATCAAGTGCTACTGGCAAGGCAGGCCTGGATGCTTATTCAATTCCCCGATAGCCTGTGCTCACAAGTCATGAAATCTAAATATTTTCGGAGAGGTAACCTCGTAGTCGTAGATACGGATTTTTCCAAGCAATCCTTCCGTCACTTGGCAGGCGATTGCTCATGGGTTGGATCTCTTCTCAGGGAAGTGTTACTCCCTGCCGATGTGGAGGAGGTGTTAAAAATAAAAATTCCAGAAAGACGTGAAGATTTTGTTGTTTGGCGATGGGAGAAGACATATATCTTTTTAGTTAGAAGTTCTTATAATTTAGGCCTTCAAATGAGATATAATGAGGGACTTGGTTGAGCTTCAAGTAGTGCAGGGGACGGTACACCTTCTCTACGGCAGTGTGTGTGGAAAGCTAATGTTCCCAACAAAGTCAGAATTTTGGCCTGGAAACTGGCCCGTGATGCATTGCCCACTAAACTGAATAAGTGGAAGCATAAACTGGAGGTTGATAATATTTGCAATATTTGTGGTGGGGAGCAAGAGGACAGTTTTCATGCTACAGTCGCCTGTTCCAGTGCTTTATCTATTCGGAAGGCAGTTCAAGATTACTGGAATTTACCTTCTGAAAGTTGTCTGCGAAAATCAGGACCTGACTGGCTATTGATGATATTGAATTCTATCGCGGAGGAGGAAATAAAATATTTTTTTGTTGCTCGCGTGGCACACCTGGCAGATCCGTAATAACATTGTCCATAATTCAAGAAGTTCTTCCATCCAGGGTGTGGTGAATTTTCCCGCTAGCTATTACAATTCACTGTGCACCGTCCGACGATGTGTCAAACTTCAGGATGAGAAGGGAAAGGGTGTCGCCGGCAATCAAAGCTCTGCTCCAAGTATGCTGAATGTATAGCAGGAGGATAAGCGTTGGATCCCTCCTAGAGAGGGTTGGGTTAAGGTTAATGTAGATGACGCTTTTGTTCAGCAAACTGCTGCTACTGCAGTTGGGGCAATTGCTTGGGACAAAAACAAAAACAAAAACAGTGTCATTTTAGAAAAGAAAAAAAAACTCAGCCATGGTTGCAATTTTTACAGACGTAGAGGAGAGCTGGCAACAAGGCGTGGAGAAATCTTGACTGTCAAGATGGGAACAACGCAACGGTTTAATGGTTGAGGTGTTTCGGAATATCCTCCTCACGATGGGAAAAGTGGTGGTAGTCTGGGTTCGTCATGGACTCCAATTACAAAAGGTAAGGAAACAGCTTAGGAATTTCTCCCTGTGTTTCATACTGAGAATAATTCTTATGGAGTTTACTCGTCTAAAATTTTAGTCGCTAAAATGCCATGTGCCTTCAGATGGCACACCTACACGTTATATGTACAAAGCACAAACTAACTTTTCCTTTTTCTTATTTCGGATGTTTCAACTGTTCAACACATCTTTTATCACGAGTTGTAGTGTTGTACACAATAGGGTGAGCTTAACACCAACTCACATCAGGAGGCTGGAAATTGTTGCATTTAGCCACACAAAAAAAGTGTGGTGCCTAAAATATGCAAGAATTCAAAACATAAAAATGTGTATATTCAAAGCATAAAATGGATAAATTCAAAGTATACTAAAATGCAAGAATTAAACAGTTGCTATACAAAGTTTTAGGCTAAAAAAAGATACACTTTGCTATACAAAGCACCTGAATATTCGATGAAACATACGAATCGACCATAGACTTAGGTCCTATTTGGGGAGTTGTTAACTTTTGACAAAATCTGTTTTTTTGGCTTTCTACCTGAAAGTAGTTGTAGCTTTTCATGAGAGGTTGTTTGGCATACTAGTTTTTTTTGGTGAGCTGGCTTGCTGGTTGAGAGTATGAAATGTCTAGTATACCCCTAACATGAGTGACCACCTGTTTGTTCGCTAAACAAGGCAAAAATATCATTGATTTCGTACTTATGTAATTTCACTTGAAATTTAATAGTACTTCATCTTTACAAATTTACCATTTACAAAAAAAGAATATTGACATTTCACTATTAATAGATCAACTTCTGACCTTACAAGTACATGATCATTTGCTTTATCTTTCACACTTGCTCACAAAAAAAACTACCAATGTCATCGGATTGCCAATGTCACAAAAATTGACCCAAAAATCCCACAATAAAATTGAAGAAGACAACTCTTTCTTACATGCTTCCAGATTGTCAATGTCAAAATTCCACACTTATCTCATGAACAAACAACAATCATCTACGAATTCATGTAAAAAAAATCCACAAACACATCGGAAGGGATAGATCGTTTATGTCGAACATCCATCAACATCTCAGTAAACCACAACAAAAAATAGATATGTGTTCTTCTATGTTGGTTGCTATTGCATTCCAATCGAAGATATACTTCCTATTTCTCAAGTCAAGCACACTGGATTAAGCAAGAACATTGACTCCATTAGATATGAACACAAACAAAAATCCATCTATTCACGGCCTGTTTGGCATGGCCATGCCTTTCATGAAAAGCGACTTCCGGCTGTACTGCATGGCTGAACGGTTGCGGGCTTAAGAGGTTTGATGTTTATCTGTCTGGCTTTTAGGTAGGCTGGCTGCAGCCTCCGAGATGAAAAATATCTGAAATACCCCTGAGGATAGTAGTGGCTTGTTTGATGCTGTTTAACGTAATTAACAACATTACAGTTGACGATAATTAACGATGACTAATAAACATTTATTACAACAAATAATTATTAAAAACAATTATTATAATGAATTTGACTACAACTAACGGTAGTTAACGATAAGTGATGATAACTAACGATATTTGACGACAACTAACGGTAGTTAACGATAAATTGACTGCAATTAATGTAATTATCAACAATCAACAAGAAATAATTATTATGAAAAAATATTATTACAGTGAATAATTAATGCAACAAATTATTAAAAAAAAAAAAACAACAGAGCCAGGCAAATTACAGTGATAGGCAAAAGGGAACTATCAGCTTGATCAACTTCAACTCCTTTGTTAATGAAAGCATAATCCACCAAAATTAGAGCATCATAAAGGATATCTCTCAGCAAGATCTTATCATCAGCACTCTGAGTTATGCACCAGAAACCAAAATACAACATCAATACAAAAGAAACACAATAATGTTGGCACTTTGATGCAGTAAGCAGTTGGTGCCATACCATTACAAGGTTACTAGGCTGAACATACACTATGAAAAATTCATGCCCCCTCCACTTTTTTTCGGGTTTGGGACCAGCATCGGTAGTGTTAGGCACCCCACCCTCACACATACCCCCAAGTATTCATGCAAATCTTAAATGAAAAGGTGATTATGGCATGACTCTTCTCCATCAGAGCTGCTAACATATTATGCTTAATCCATGGGGTGTCTTCTCCATCAGAGCTGCTAACATATTATGCTTCACTGTCAGATTCATACAAAGGCATGTACATTCAAGAACTCCAAAAGCACATGTAAGCATCAAGCTAACAATTCCGCACGTATTGTCTTCACTTCTAGCATTCTCATTCTAAGCAAACAATACACTAATCCAAGAATATCTGGATTGAATCAAACTTAAGATATCACCTTTGCAGCAGCGGCCCTTGGAGATGGAGGACACGGAGGATGGGACGACGAGGCAGCGGTGGGGGAGGAGCTCAATGGCGGTGGGGGAGGAGGAGAACGAGAGGGCATCGGCGCAGATCCAGGGGAGGAGGAGGAGGGCGGTGGCTGCGTCGATAGGAGGATCTGGAAAATATAGCTAACAAAAAATTTAAAAATGTGTGGGAGGAGGAGGAGGGAGGAGGAGGAGGAGATCCAGATCTGGATCTAGGCAGCGCCAACGCTGGGGAGGAGGGAGGAGGACACGGCGGCGCGGGAGGAGGACGGAGGCGGGGCGCCAGCGCCGGGGGAGGAGAAGGAGGAGGGGAGGGGCTCGGGGGCTTTTATTGGATGGCATTCGGTGGATAATTACCCTCAACTTCGGGGTAAATTAGGAACGAGGCTGCGGGAAGCCGCGGAAGCTCCCTGCGGGCGACTTCTGACTTTCGCACGTTGTATAAGAAAACGACTTCAGGAAAAAAAAAACAGCTACAAAAAATTGACCATTTGGTTCAATTTCACTTTTTTTTGAATGAAAACCAGAAGCCGAAACAAACATACTCGAAAGGCACACGTTTTTTCCGGTTGTCGGCTTCTAGTTACGTGTGGCTTTTTGCTTATGTGAAAAAACAGATTTGAAGCTGACCCGAGAGGCTTCCGGCTTTTTTAGAGCATAAGCTGGCCTTAAGCCCTCGAACAGACTGGCCTTACACAAACAGGCTCTACTAGTTACTCTTAACGCACACCAACCCAGTACTGATCCGAACCGAATTGTAATAATAGGAAATACCAGGGGGCAAAATACAGGTAAGGTTGCGCGCTGCAAGGCTGCAGGCCAAGAAGAACAAGTGAACAAACTCCAAGAAGGCAGGTAGGGGAGAAGCAGAGGCAGGACATTTTAGAGAGAGAATGAGAGGTGGCGGTGGGTGAGGCGGCCGCGAGGTAGGGGGAGAGGGGGGGAGAGGGAAGAGGGGGAGGGGAAGGCCACGCCACCACGCCGGGGCGGTCGGGATGGGCGACTCCGGCGGCTCCATCGTGTCCGTGGACGTCGAGCGCATTTCCTTCGGCGGCAAGGTCCGTGCTCCCCTGCTTCTTCTCGCTTTGTTCCTTGAAACTACGAATTTGTTCCTGGCATGGTTAATTTCTGCTAGTATCGGGACCATTCGGTTGGCGGCATTGGGGCCGCTTGGGAGGCGGATGGAGAGGTCTGGGTGAGGAGAGATGCGAACATGGTGGTGATTTTGGGGGAAAGGTCATTTCTTTGTTTTTACAAGGTTTTTTGTTTTTTGAAATCCTGATTGCTACCAAGTTCTTCTTGCATTGTGTTAATTTCATATTTAAGCCTTGTTTTCTTGTAGGATTTTTGGTACTTTGGGCTAGTTACTTTGTTTGTTTTACTAGCTTGTGTATCTGATTTTTATTTTATCCTAATTTAAATTCCAATTTTTTGGGCATGTAAATTGTAATTTGGAGCGCCCTTGCTTCTCGATTCATGCTAATTTTTTTTTGTCAGATTATAAGTTCGATTGGGAGTTCTTCTCTGCCTTGCCATCTTAACACTGCTGCATCCATTTTGTTGTTTACTTCCACTAGCTTGCCATCTGCGTCGTGTAGTATCGAAGTGGTAACAATTTTTAGGTCGCGTCCTCTTGTGGGTGTTGGCCTCTACCTACCTTTGCCCATGCGGAATTCTTTTCTTCGAATTATGGTTCTCGTTTGGTCATGTGGTCCTGGTTCGTTTTTGCGTCCCTTACTAATTAATTTAACTAATCAATCGCTTACTTTGTGTGTGCTTATCGCCAGAAGAAGAAAAAAAAAAGGGTGAAAAGAAGCCATAAAGATTCGATTTTGACGCTTTTGGGTTGCAGCTTGGGTGTCCTAACTGCTCCTTTTCTTTGTAGTTTCTTTAATTCTGTAATATCACTTTGTTTCGAGCGCTAGTTTCCACTAAATCCTCCCTTGCTCGTTGGAAACCCTTTAAGCTCTATCTATGTGTACAATTTAAATGAAACATGGCGGCTGATGGTAATTCCCTGTTTTGTATGGATTTTGCTGCAGTTTTGATTAGTTCCTATATATTTGGTCTGTGGAATGTAATGCAGTTGGATTTTGTCCAGTCATATGATAGTGCTACAGACAGCTATAAAAATTTCTAAGATAATCCAGAACATCCTCAAGTTTGCACAGGAAGAATTTTGTTCAAATCCAGAAATTAGTTGTAGAATAAACTAGGCTAGTATAGACAAACAAGCATATCTAGGCCAAAAGGCTATCTAATATTTTAATTTTTTTTATGGTTTACAAGAATGCTAGGCTATATTTGAGTTTCTCTAAGTTTCCTATATCCAAAGTTGGATTGGTGAGGCCCACGAATTAGTGAACAGAATCCTAAACTTGTTTCATTTTACAACGAAAGAAGTCCATAGCAGCCTCCTCACTGCCAAGTGCCAACTGAACTCTTGCCAAATAGACACCCAGGCCAAGCCCACCAATGATCCTACTGCCCTAGATGTTGGCCGTAGGATTGATGACCCAACGGTCTGGATAGGAAGTGCATTCAGGGTTACCTAAAAACTTTTTTAAAAATGGGTAATGTAACTTGCAAGTCTCTTTCCTGATAAGTTCTTTAGTGATTGTTATTTATCAAAATATGATGCTTGTGATGTAGTTGTCAAATCATTGCTTCGCTGCCACTTGTTGTCATACACATCCTTCCTGCGATAGAAAAGAACAGCTTGGTATTGCCCTAGCCTATGGTTTTCCTGACAAGTATGTTAGCTATTTGCTTGTGAAATGGTGGAGGCATCACTTTTGGCTGGTTCTTGTGCTCTGTTTCCCCCTTTTTACTTGCGCCTAGGAGATATGATCTATGAATCATCACTTTAGCACCACACATCATAATGGAGCTGTTATTATTCTTTCTTATTAGCACCTTGCCAACTTTTAGTGTATCATGCAGCAAACAGAGAACCTTCAATCATGAATTCATAGCCTTTGCTTCAATTTGGAGAAATTCATTCCTTCCTTCAAGCATCTGTGGGGCACTTTGGAGAAATTCATTCCTTCCTTCCTTCAAGCATCTGCAGGGCACTGCTAGGTTTTTTTTTGGAAGAGAGAAATGGCCCTGTGGAGCAATGACGTACAAAGTGTATCATATCCTACTTGTTAATCATCCTATAGATTCAGTTCTTGGGCTTTTACATAAAGTTTGCGGTTATCACGAGCTTCACTCAGCTGCAGAAGCCTGCAATGTCCCCCTTTGTTTTCATTTTTTTTGGGCTCAAACTACTATGTGTGAGATATTTTCTGCTGGTCACAACGATGACATTATTAATTTTATTGCCATCTTGGTCCAAGTTTGTATAACACCTTTTGCCCTTGCTTTCCTCAGGAACATCATATACAAACAAACCATGGATCTGTATCTGTTGCCGTGTATGGTGACCATGATAAGCCTGCCCTTGTTACTTATCCAGATATTGCTTTGAACCGTAAGTTTTACCGTTACAACTGATTGAATTGCACCAGAAACTATTTAGGTGTGCAACATACCTTGTGTTGAGTTACTTAAGAATCCCACCATACAGGCACTTATGTCCATTATTGTTGATCAGATATGTCTTGCTTCCAAGGACTACTATTCTGCCCTGAAGCTGCTTCATTACTGCTCCATAATTTTTGCATCTACCATATCAGCCCCCCAGGACATGAGGTTGGTAGCAGACTTTGTTATTATAATGAAGTGTTTGCTCTTTGCGTTTATCTTGATATGACGCATTGGGCAATTTCAGATCTATTTTTTCATGATCGCATGCTTTATTATCCTTTGCGAGAACCTTGCAGTTGGGAGCCGCTCCAATTTCACCAAACAATCCTGTGGCATCTGTTGATGAGTTAGCGGATCAGGTTGCGGACGTTCTTGATTTCTTTGGGTACATATTCTTATTTTCAATCGTTTGAAAAATTGCTAATGTTCAGATTATTTTTCTCAGCATCTGTGAAGTATATTTTTTTTTTGTTTTTTCCAGATTAGGTTCTGTTATGTGCTTAGGGGTCACTGCTGGTGCATACATTCTTACTCTCTTCGCAGTAAGTGTTTCTTCAAAAGTAATGTATTCCCTAATGCTTGCACAATTATTTAGCTATTTACATCCTTTGTTGCAGACAAAGTATAGGGAGCGTGTTCTAGGTCTTATCCTTGTTTCACCTCTATGCAAAACTCCCTCATGGACTGAGTGGTTTTATAATAAGGTAGCTATGCAATATATACCCTCCAGTGTCCTATCTTTGTCTTACAGAAAAATAAGGCTGTACTGACAAATTTATTTTCTTAGTTGATGTCAAATTTGCTATATTATTACGGGATGTGCAACGTGGTGAAGGACTGTTTGTTGCAGCGGTACTTCAGCAAGGTAACTAACTAGGATTAGTTTACTCCATGTGATATTTACTTAGCTGTGTATTGAACATTTCTGTTGGAATTTTCTAATCCTCAGGGAGTGCGGGGATGCTCTGTTGTACCAGAATCAGATATTGTGCAGGCTTGTAGAAGTGTATGTACCATGAGGATTTTCATCCTCCATTATCAAGTAGTACGTCTATGTCTAAATTTATGATATTTAACTCTCTCCTCTTGACTCATTAAGTTTCTAGATCAACGGCAAGGCATGAATGTGTGGCGGTTTATCCAAACAATCAATGAGTATGTTGTTTTTTTTTGTTCAATGCATGTATGATCAACTTATACACGAGCCGATGGAATCAAAACTTTGTGCTGCTTTGCAGGAGACATGACTTGACAGAAAACCTGAAGCAGCTGCAGTGCAGAACTCTAATATTTGTTGGCGAGAACTCTCAGTTCCACACTGAGGCTGTTCACATGACTGCAAAGCTTGATAGGAGATATAGTGCTCTTGTTGAGGTATCTATTTACCCATGGTTTGATCTTCAACAAATTGATTTCTCGGTCTGAAGTACCAATTTTGGTGTCTTTGCAGGTACAAGCATGTGGGTCCGTTGTGACGGAGGAGCAACCGCATGCAATGCTTATACCGATGGAGTACTTCCTCATGGGATATGGCTTGTACAGGCCGAGCCAGATAAGCTGCAGCCCTCGTAGCCCTTTGAACCCGTTTTGTATATCACCGGAGCTCCTCTCACCCGAGAGCATGGGCGTGAAGCTGAAGCCAATCAAGACCCGAGTCAATATGGAGGTGTAGGAACAGAAGAAGAAGAAAAAGGTGAAGTGTGAGGGCTTAGGCTAACCCGGTGATCGCTGTACTGATGGTATCTGCCTTATTTTTTTCTGGTTAAGTGATATAGTTGCTGTTACTGTGATGTAGATAGAAAAAAGTTTAGGTTGGTGAGGATGGGTGGGGGTTCTATTCCATTTATTCGTAGCCTTAAACAGTTGTAAATTGTCACAGATTATTTGTCAAAGCAAAAGAAATAATAAGGGAAGATAAGCTGTTGTCAATCATTAGGTGTGCAGCTTGTTGTCTCTTCCCACCTCTGCCAGTACCACTAGTTTCCTTTTGTGAGCTAGACTGATGAACCATTGTTGTGCCCTAGATCATACTTAGATTTCAGGCCATTACTGTAGAAGCCCTTCGTGTTAGTGGCTCTCTGGTTATCTACTTATCTGGCTGGTGGTGTGTCATGGCATTTTTTCTGCCTTCTTTGATTGTAATGCCCGTGACAGGCTCATTTGTCTGAATAATTTCTTTATTGGTTCGTACAAGCAGATCATAAAGTGCAACTTGGATTGAACGATGCTAAATTGATTTGTCTTGTTGCTGCCTGTAGTCAATTATTGAACTCGGTGTGGCGTATCTTCGTCAAATTGGACGGAAGCTGTAGAGATTTGTCTGGCACGGTGGTTAACAAAGCATGTTGACTCATGCACTTTGGTCATCTTGTTCTCTAAGCATTTTCTGTTGGCGATATGCAATTAGGCCGTCAGCTACAAGCATGATATGATTTGTGTGGGTAGCTGTTGCCAGTTAAATATATGCAAGTGCTTATTAATATATCGTCATTTGGACAATACACATTGGAAGACATCGTATCGTTTCATGTAGCGCACAGGTCAGGTGAGGCGTTCGATAGAGTTGCTGTAACCACTGCGTTGTGTGTAGTTGCTTTCTCTGCCCTTCTTTCTATGTCCCCTGCAGTGAAGTTTGCATCAACGATCTGTGTTTGTTGAGCAAATTGACGCCTCATTTCATTTCAGGTGTTATGTCCATATTATTTCCCTCTCTCTCTCTCTCTCTCTCTCTCAAAAGAATAGTTTATTTTTCAACTCTGAACTATTATCTAAGTTCGAAAAACAATACCTAACTTCAAAATCATCCGCTTTACATTCTTAAACTATCAAAACCCTCGTTGACTGATGTAACTAGCTTTTTTGCCATGTTGGTATCCCGGTAAAAAAAAGAACCTTATTTTGCCGTGGCATCCTAATTAGCAAGCAATCGTCAGGGTCTGACGGTGATGTATAAAGAAAGGTTCATGAGATTATAGGCAGTAAAGCGAGTGTCAATCTTTACTTTCTTGGGACTCCAAATGAGCCAGTTTCTTCGAGTAGGATTTAAAGAATGAGGTGCTAGAACAGACCGGCCCGTAGGCTTCCAACCTGACACCGCTTTGCTACTTTTCGAAAGAGGAAGAGGAGCTGCTTGAACGAGACTGCGCCACCCGGCTGGAAACTCCAATGGAATTTTTGGTAAATGAAAGCAAAGCGAAGCTTTACGACCAAGGAGAGAGAAGCATATTAATTTTATGAATGGTAGGAGGAGTGCTCCCAAGCATAGGCTCGCTTGGAAGGATAGAGCGCCGCAAGACAAGATGACATATTGAAGGGAAGGCTACGAAAAGAATTACGGTCGTTTTAGATACGAGAGGCAGAGTTCACTGGCGCAGTCGAAGGAGTAGAACAAATTCAAAAACAAATAGTGCGTTTAAAATTTGGGCCACGCTATAATACCTCGTTTTCTGGGTGGGCAAGACAACATAAGTGATGTCGGTGCTAATGTGGCAAAAATCACTTGTGAAATCGGTAAAAGGGTGAAAAGTAAACAGTTTTAATAGTTAGTGGATGCAAAGTAGTTCGAGGTTGTTTTTCGGATTCGGGCAATGTTTCAGGTTTGGAAATTGGACTTTCTCCAAACAAAAAATATACCATCATGCTATCCAAAAAAAATCTAGATTTGAGTTTTTACTGGGAAGTTATTTAATTTTTATGTGGTGGAAGATATAGATATCTTTTTAAGTTGCCACACGATAATTTAATTCTTATTTGCGAGAAAATAAGCATTTAATTTCTATGTGGTGCAATACACGGATATATCTATCTCCAATGCATGATGAGTGCTTGATTATATCCTATCCCAATAGTCAAACTCCATTCTTCTTGGTCCGGCTTATTTGCCTCTAAAAGCAATGCTTTTAGAGTTCTACTTGGAACGACTTGACTTCAGCTTCGATTTTTCACTCTAAAAGGTTAAAAACTGTTTCAAACAGTCGGTTTTCTCCGATAGTTTTTCCCAAAACTAAAAGCCAATTACAACGTGGAAGTTGAAAGCCAGGGACAGCTTCCCGCGGTGGGTTTACATTTCGAGAATGGCTCTAGAGTTTAGATTATTTACCCGTGTCCTACCTACCCTCATTCCCCGGCCCATTCCCGCATCTCCCCAACCCTGGCTCCTCTCCCCCGCGCCTCCTCTGCCCGCGCCGCCGCGCGCCGGCCCCGGCCCCGGCTGGCCGCGCCTCAGCCCACCTCCGCCCCGACCGTGGCCCCGCGCGCTATGCCCGCCCGATCGCCCCGGGCTGATTTGCCTCCCTCCTCTGACTACCCCAACTCTGACCGGGCCCGCGCCTCCACCCGGTCGTCGCCCTCCCTCCCCCGACTAGCCCTTGCGCTCCTTCTTTCCTCTGCTACTCCACTCTCTCAATTCTTGTATTGGCTACCGAACTGGCCCCAACTGGAATGCTTTAGTTCTGGTGCTTAAGTGAAATGCATGCTTAGTAGGATGGTTAAAATCATCAGTTATTGTTCTTATAATTAGCTCGGTCTAATTGCATTCCTATTTCTGCTAGTCTGATCTAGTCTCTATTGAGCCATCCCCAACTATATGCTCTACTGCATGACAAAGACACTTAATTCTTATCTCACGAATTTATAGTGGTTAACACTAGTGTCAAATTGCTAGCATGCAGTTAAATCTTGTGGTCAAAGTCTTGCTCTTTGTTCTCATGATTATTTAGGCCTAAACTAAAACATATTATGCAAACACTAGTAGAAAGCAGAATTTTGCTCATGATAGGCTTGTCATAACTGAAATTTAATATTGCTATAAACCAACTGTTATCATCCTCCCTAATTTTTCCAACTTAGCTAGTCCTACCTTTTATCTCTATTGTTAGCTTCATGACTCACCAAAACTAGTTTTTCATGCTTCAAGTCTTGCTTCTTTCCAATTTCAACTTTAAATATGTTTTAGCCTTATTTCTTGTCATTTGTGTCATATCTTTTTTTCATATAACCATTTCTTTATATTTGCATAACTGATAACCGTATTTTTTCATGACAGATAATTGAATTGTCAAGGGATTATTTTGGTTTATCTGATTTAGAAAAGGCTACAGGATCTGGTGGCTAATTTTATATTTTTCTTATATCTAGTTATTCGTAGTTCAAATCCAATACTTTACTTCAAACTGTTATACATTTAGTGTTGATTAAGCATCCAAAATTGGCAAGATTAGGGATGTAACTCACAAAAGTGTTTTATGCATTTTCTTTATGCACATATATGATCTTGCATGTGTTTCTTGTTCTTGTGGTTGTAGTTAAGCCAATTCCTATACGCATGGAGTCGGCGGTGAGGGGATGGAGTATGAACTGCTTCATTTCCACTGCTCCTGTAGGCAGCAGCTTGTTGTTCAGATACTTGTTCTTCAATGTATGGGAGCGTTTGTATCAATTTGTCACTGGTTTGTTTAAATTGAATGATGTTTGATTGCAAGAATCCTTGTATCAGTTTGTACTGGATATATTATATGTAATACTGATACGGATCAACGTGTGGTTGATGCATAATATAGCCCGATCTTTCACGGTACTTGTATTTCAATATTGATGGAAGCAAAATCCTAGTTTTCCTCCTTGGTTTGGCAAAAAGGAAGAACAAGTGTATCTCCAAATAATGCTATGATACTTGGTTGATGTTGAATCAATTCGAAGAGAGAGAAAAAAATCAAACCCGAAGAACGTTACCAAACCGTGAGCAATTGAGGATGCTACGAATTGGTGAGATTACCCACAAGGAATCACATATTTTGAAAGAAAAGTCACCCTTCAATATTCACACAATCACAAAACCCTAAATGAGAATTTCTGAAACATATATATCCATTATACACCACATAAACATGTGGATTTTCTATAGTTTCTTCAACTCTAACTTGTTTACAATGGGGGTCTACCATCTGAATATATAGGTTTGATGAACAGTGCTACGATTCGGTGAACAATACCGCGTGAACAGTATCCAAAATCAACTCGTATTGTAAACTCCTACTTTAATTCAGAATTTAAACTACTCTAATTGTTGAAAATAAATTAAACTATCCTATTACAAGAAATTTTAAAATTAATTTCTCTTTTAAAGAAATATCAGAATTAGAATTGCTCCGATCCAAATCCCTTTCGAATTCTTAGGCTAAAAATGCATTAATATCATAATTGAGTTTGAATTTGGCTCCTTTGTCTTTTCTTGACCGGCCACATGCGCTAGGGTTTTATTCTGATAGCACGTTTTGTTGGAAGACCAAATTGCTAGTATAGGTTGATGTACTATTAAATCTTATCTAGTAGCTTGAGTCTCATCATGTGTTGGTAGCTCAATCTTTTAACTTAAACTCTTTCATTTGAATGAAAATGCACCTAATCCTTGGGTGACATGTCAAATATGGGAGGAACATGCAGCTTGAGGATATGTCCAGTTAAAACTCATGCATCTATTTGTAGCATTTAATTTGCAAATAGTTGAAGTTATACTCGAGGACATGTCTTAAACTCCTATGTATTTTCCGGAGGAACCCAGAGCCGAGGATTGTCCACCCAATGACTAGTTTTACTCGAGGTTTGTGGGCTATATATACCCAATGACTAGTTTTTGGTTTGTGGGCTATACATACCCCTTGTGGCCGGTTGTAACATCATAATTTTTCGAGTTTCAAAATATTTTTGAGTAGTTTAGTCCCTTAGAAAATTCATCAATTTTATTTAAATTTAATAAAGCTTAAATGGGACTTTTAAATATCAAAACAATTTAATTTGACTAATCTAAACATCAATTAATTCCAAAATTATTTTATTTGACTTCTTTGTGCTTGGATTTTTACCCATTTTTTCTAGAATTTTTCTGAGTTTAATTGCTATTTTTATTTACTATTTGGATTTTATGGTATTTCTAAAATGCAAAAGCTATTTAAAAACTCAGGAAATCCTTCGGGACGAATTCTTTTTGCCCCGACCCAAAACTTCGTGCTTCCGACCTATTCTCGCCCACGGCCCACTTTCTCTCTCCCACCCGCTCGCCCACGCCCGATCCCACCTGTCGACCGCACGCGTGTCATGCGTGACGCAAACTCACCCTAGGCACTCTCGCTAACATGTGGGCCCCATGCTTTATTGCTCATCGTCTCCTACTCGGGCACGACATGGACTCCGCCGCTGATCGAATTTATTGGTGTTTGCGCCAGGGACTCTTCGGGCTGCTACCCTTTAAAGGGGGAGGTAGCCCTCGGCTTCCGCATCCCAGTCGCACCGTCGTCGCTCAAAAGCCCCAATCCTAGACGTTGGAATCGCTCGGAGAAGAAAAGTCACCGCCGAAACCTTCGTTGTCGAGTTCCTCCACCGTTAGTGCACCTCGAGCTTCATCATCACCACCGTCGGGATCGCAAGGAGCAGATCTACACCGCCGACACCTTGAAGTCGCCGGAGCATCACCGGAACCCCACTTCCATTGACGATCGTGCGCCTTCGCCGCTTTGACCTCACCGCCGGCCACCCCAGTCATCCCCTTGCGTCCGTTAGTACACTGTTGGGTTCCCCATTGCACCAGCTTCCTATTGCGCCCCTCCGCTTGATCCGCCCTAACCTAGAACACCGGCGACCATCGGGACCCGAGCTCCACCGCCGTCATCGTCGTCCACATCACCGTCCACGTCAGCCCGAGCTTGCGTGTCTTCCACCTAGCTGCCACGTCAATGCCACACTAGCCAAACCAGTGTCGTGTTAGCCTCTCTTCACAAGTCCAACCACGCCACAACCGTAACACCCCGGCCCGTCATCCGGCTCAAATGCTACCCCTACACCTTATTCATTACAAACTTTGCGCAGCTAATTCGACAACTAGTCAAAATACAGCAAAAGTGAACTATCTAGGGAGGATGGTTTGCATTTGTGACTACATGTGACAAGGATGTGCTATTCTCCCTTCCCAGTGCAGGTCATCTGCGGTGTTCACCTAAAAAAACAAGGTAAACAAGGGTGAGTCCGAAGACTCAGCAAGCACATCATACAAACGATAAACACTGCCATTCAGATCAAAACATAACCATATCATCATTTCCATCATTAACATTCCATTAGTGAAAATCCTCATTAACCTACATACTCATTTCATTGTCCATATATGCGAATGCACCATCATATTCATGCTCATATGCAACTCATCAGCTGATACCGGTATCGCAGAGTGTTCACCCGTCGATGACACACTCTTCCCCCATCTTTGTTAGGATGGGGTCCTTACATTGTAGGACTTTATCTAGTCCCTACAGATGTAAGACTTTATCTAGAGCACACCGGATTAGTCATGTAGCTTTTTCACTGGCCACACCGGAATAGTTACATGACTTTCTCACCGTCCTGGCTCATGCATTCTTTCCATGATGCAAATGCACATGTCCATTGTCATTAACATGATTTATTATAGTCAACATTAACAGAGTAGTCTCATTACTCACCTTGTCCCAACATTATTGCCATCAACATATGAACATTATAATGTAAGCATCATCATGTAAACATTATCATGTCGCGTAAACATCACATTTTCCATAGCATTCATAGGATATTGCTATACCATGCACTTGCCTGTTAACCAAGCGGAGCGGAGTAACGTGCGGATGACGTCATTCCCGAACCTCCGCCTGTATAGGCAGTCGACCGGACTCAAAATAGTACAACGGTATAGTACACATACAGGTAACATGATCATACACGCAAAACGACACAAACAAACCCCTTTCAACGACACTATCCTGCTGACCCAGTGTCCGAAAATATTAATAATAAATGGGTTAGGGATCGCGTTGAAAACTTGCAAATAAAAATTTATCGGTGTACCCAAAATTTCTATTCCCCCTATTAAATATCTCTTCTTTTTTTTTTTCTTCTATTCTATGTTTTCTTTTCTTTCTCTTTTTTTCTTTCTCTTCTTTTTTCCCCCGGCCGATGCTCCCCCGGCTGGCCTTATCCCCTCACGCTCCCCCTCCCGCCGACTCTCTCTTCCTCTCTATCTCTCGCTCTCTCCGCCTCTCTCTCTCTCTCTCTCTCGTCCCGTCGCCTAAACCCCTCCGCCCTGGCGATTCCCCTCCGCCGAAGGCCGGCGCACGGCGCCGCCTCCTGCGCTCGCCACCCCCACTCGGTTGGTGTCCCCAGGCTCCTCCGCCTACCGCCTTCGGCAAGCCGCACCTAGAGCCGCCACCACCGGTGCCGCTTCCCGTTGCCTCGCCGGACGCACTCGCAAGTGCGTCGCCTCCTCCCTTCGGCTTCCCCCACCTCAGCTGCAGCTCCAGCGCCACCCCTAGCGGTGCCTCCTCTGGCCGGGCCCGCGCCGTCCCGAGCCCACTTACTTCGCCCCTGCCGGTGAGGTGCATTGTCACCGCAGTGACCTCACCTCCGGTATACCCCTTCCCCCCTCTCTACTCCTTTTTGCTCTATGGTGGACTTGGTGGATGACGGGGGTTCGGTTTGGGCAAAAGAGAAACGGGGAGAAAGGGTGGGTCACTTGGCTTCGCCGATTAGGAAGGGACGACAGGATGGCGATGCTGTGCTCCAAGGCGTTCCCTTTGGTGGGTGCTCTCCTCTGGTGGCTGATGGGGGAGAAGCTCCGTCTGTGATCTCGGTTTTGCCTGGGAGAAGGAGGCCATGGATATGCTGTGGGAAGCCTCGGCTGCCTATAAATGACTCGATCTTATCCCCTTCTCTCCCTTCGCTCTCTCTCCCTCCTGTTGATTTCCTTATTGTGGGATGGTAAATGGGTAAAATTTTATTATCACTGTTTATTTTCCCTCCTTTGCAATTTCTACTGGCATTACAACAACCCCTTTCCAAGTGTCACCCTGTCATTGGTCCGAGTTAGCCATGTGTGCGCCATGTGTGCCACGTCATCTGTACTAGTTCAAACCCTAAACCAAAGTCAGCATGGACTTGGTCCAAAGTAGACCCACCCATTGACATGTGGACCCCACATGTCAAGTTCACTGTTCCATGCACCCGTGAGCCATAAACCGTGAGCCAAATCCATGGACCCAGTCCATACACCGAGGGTCCCACCTGTGAGCCTCTATTCCCTATTTTTGGATTTTCTTTTAATTCCGAAATTCATTGCTAATATCACGTCGATGCAATATTTCAAAACTTCCTTTAGAATGAAAATTTTGAAAATTTAAAATAGTGTTTCTTTATCTTTTCTTAGATTTAAATATTCTGAGAGCTTGTTCTTCCCCATACGAATTTTGATTGAACCCATTCAAGTTTCTAAATTCAAGCCCTACCTTCCTGAGATTTTTATTTAATTTTTGAAGTTTATTTGTTGCTATATTTTATATTTATTTGGTTTTTTTGCTTTGGTTTACGAGTAGACATTGATACTTTGGGAGCTTTTGAGGAAGAAGGAGTTGATCAAGCTCAAGACCGTTCTAAGACTTGTTTCAAGGCAAGTTATACATTTGACTATATTGAGCCCAATTTTTTAAAATTACTTTGATTCAAACTATTGCATGTTATTTTAAAGTATTTAATTCTTTAAATGTTTTAGGATATGTGGGTTGGTTAGACACGAATAGTATGCTTAGCCATACAATGGGTTATTGATATTATTTTGAGTTGCAAATCTGAACTTGACTAAGTGATTATTGAACATTGTGTAAAAAATATGTGTTGTGTGTTGTTACTCGTTGATGGTATGTGATGCACTTAACCAACATCTTAACCAAGGATGATAAAAGATTTAGACCGATGCGAGTGAAAGAATGGTGGTATGGTGGAACTTTGTGCTTGGAAAAATATGAATCTCCGTAATTTGGTTAGAAATTGGGCAGTCCCGCCTTAGTTAATTAAGGATTTAACTTTGTGCATCATTGAACTGAGCCATAGCTGTACGACCACATACCTAGTATGGGATATGCCTAACTTATTAAGATACAGAATCCTGACATTGACTACTCAGGCATGTAGATTAGACTGTGTACCAGGGTGGAGGTATGTACTTTGTGTAGGGTCACACTTATGAGTGGTTCGTCGTCTCCAAGTCCAACGATGTGTGTCAGATCAAAGCACTTCGTAAAGGGTTGGTATGATGGTAAAACACATCGGGAGGGTCAATTGTCAAGATGAAGTTTTGAAACTATTTTGTTGTGACCAGCTCTGACCAAGTTGATTGCATCTTGTGGGTAAAGTATATAAACCTATGCAGAATGTTAATAAATCTATTCGAATAGCTGCATTCGTGATCATGAACATGCTCGAGGATTTCACACGAGGGGTAGATTTTTATAAATATATATATATTTGGGAATGGACAACTATGTGCTTAAACTCATATGGATGTGTGAAAGAAATTTATTAGACTTTGTGTTCTTTGTGAAGATAATAGTTAAACTACTCTTGTTTATTTGTTTTAAATTACACTTTTAATCTATTTTTGTATTCAACTGCAAGTGCCGCTTTTTGCAAAAAAAAACCATAAAAGCTATTTCTTTTGGAAAAAGCCATCATCTATAATTGCATTCTGTGGTACAACTTGTTGAGTACTCAGAGTACTCATTCTTGCTGCAATCATTCAGTTGAAGTGAAGGAGCCTTCACCTGCCTTCGAGAAGGAATTTTTGATAAGGGTGATCGCTAGGTATTGATCCTAGTCGGTTGCCTATGGCAAGTCGATGGGTTCCCACTGAAGTTATTTTCGTTCCGCTATCGTCTCTTTATTTAGTGTCAGCCCTGCGTGGCTTAATAAGTGTAAACTCGACCATAAGGTCACAACTGTTATTTATTAATCAAATTAGTCGTTTATTCTTATATTCATTTTGTGTGGAATGATATTCATCTATGTTAACACTGTGTACAGTGACGTGGTCCTGGACTAGTATATTATACACAGAGTCCATATTTGCATATTTGGGTCCCGACACCGGTTGAGGACAAGGTCTATGCTTCTCATTTCACTCTTTTGATCTAGTGGAAGCCTATATACTCAATTGTGCATGTGTTACTCTTGGTGTTTGTCGACACCAAGACGATGTGGAGTTGTCGTGGTCATGTGATCTTCTCAAGAAACTTGTGAAAAGACCCAATATTGTTGTGATGGTTGGAGCTCATATACCTAGAGGGGAAAGAGCTACGACTAGTGGATTTGAGGCGTTTGACTTAATTCGTAGCTCCAATTCGTTTAGGTTTACCTCAACGTCGATCAAAGGAGACTGACAAGTCTACAAACACCACTGTAAAACGATCACGTGTCACATTATGGTTTGCTCTCTTGTGCTTTACCTTGTGAAATTAGCATTCCTAGAATTAAATTGCCTGCTTGTCACCCTAGGATTGCAAACCTTGGCATAGACTTAGGTCGTTAGTGCACATAGTTGAAACTAAACATTTTAGGCCTTAATTGTGTAAAATCGTTTTGATTTACACTTACGCGTATAAAACCGATTTTAGTCAAAATAATTTTAAAAGTGTCTATTCACCCCTTTCTAATCGGGCTCCTCGATCTTATATGAGGTCACGGTGGAGCTTGACATGATTACGGTGGTCGGCGCCAAAGCGAGGAGCGATTCACGAGCACTTATAGGAGGAAAGAAGACACCCTTCGTCAGGCACCGATACGCTTGGGAATCAGTCGTTTGTTTTATGCGCCTGAGCCCGGTGGGGGTGCTTGGACGAGAAAGATCACCAGGGTGATAGTCAAACACCATCTCAGTGGACTCCCGGTAGCGCCCTGGCTAGGCGAGCACCCATCTGGATGCAAACCAAACACGTCCTTAAACATGGTTAAGGTGTAGCATTGGTAATGCTCTTGTGAAAAGGTTACTACTAAACACATTTAGCGGGATAAAGATGATGCTATATCTAGAACAAACATGTCTTAAAGTAACTAAACAAAAAAATGCAGGAATTTGCATGGAAAAATCACACGGAATTTAGATTCCATAATTATCGAGAATCCTTCCTCCAAATTGGGCCTACAAGGGTGACCATCCCAACCACATAATGAGACATTAGGTGGACTAGGATCAATCTTCACAACAGTTAGGCCCAATCTATGGATGGGCTAAGCCAAACTTGCCTAACTTTTGTGAACATAATGGAAGAAGTAATAGAAATGGCATGGCGTTGTCGAGGGGAGCTCCTATATGCTGCCCGAGCGTTAACTAACAATGTCATACCCACCTCTTGGCCCGTCAATGTAACACCCTGGCTATTCGGAAGCCAAGATGTTACCTAAAGGACTAACATACAACCAAATTACGGAATAATTTAAACTTAAACTCGTCTAAATACATAAATGGACCAACTTTAATAGTAGCATGACAGGAATAAAGACTGAATTCGTCAAACAGAATCAAGAAATAATTGAAGTGATCCACTAGCATCATTTAACAAGAAAACATAACGTGGAGAGAAATATCATGTAGTAGAAAACTTATTTATTACAGTTCCTCAATTAACAACTGAAAGACATACTCGACACTATTAATGAAAATGTAGTGAACTGTGTGATACGTGCAGGTCTATTCCCTCCCAATAGAGTAATCATCAACGATCACCTAAATAAATAAAGAAAATAAGAATGAGTCGAAACTCAGCAAGTACAATAAACAATTGAACATTCAAGGTTATGAACCATTCAATCTCAATACAAAGGACGAACTTATCTCTGAACACTTATGAGTATGAATGGAATAAATGGGTGCATTGAGAGGAAAGGACTCACACATGCTTATACCGGCATAGCGAGTGACACACCCGTCGGTGCTCACTTAAGCCCGTACTTAACAAAGTCCGGGGATCCAATCACCGTATGAAGAACATTTCATACGGGTGTCTGAAATTGCTCACATTGGAATGGTGAGTCTTACGTGCCCATACTGGAATTGATGGGTCTTAACAATTCCATTTCCGTGGACGGAACACGAACAATGCAAGAATGGAATGAATATATGTAATGGGTGTCATCTCTTTCAATCACATGGATTATCAACTAAGAACAAATATATGTCATGAAGTATGAATCACTGATCATTGAAATAACATCGCATCAACAACTTTCAACTGTATAACATAAAGTATGAATATGGATCATAGAAGAAGCATCACATTAACAACATTCATCAGAAATCAACATGTCTTAACACATTGTACTTGTCTTCCGCGCTGTGACGTGCTAGGAGGCAACGAAGGTGCTCCTCCACTCATCGGCTCACCGCCTACACAAATACGTATTCGCAATAAGGATAACAAGGTATGACATAGCTACGGTGTCCTACCATAATCCCCTAACTTTTCAACACAATCAATGGTTTCAAACTGACATTTAACCTATTGCAGCCACCTGACAACCCTACTGGATAGCAGTACGAGAAAAATCATAATTAAAGATCTGTAACTCGGAATGACGTGAAACCAGTGCTCAATAAATCTTAACGAATCAGGCTACGAAACTCTAGTTGATGGGGTTTATCGATTTGGCCAAGACAATTGGCTAACCAGTAGTTGAAAATGTCTGACAGACATCTGTCCAGACCACATAACAACAGTAAAGAAAAAGGCATAACTTTCATTCTACAGATCCAATGCAGGTGATCTTTATCAATCTGAGAAGATTATAAAAAATTATACAATAACCTAGTTGGGTGGAGGTCCTGAATCTTACAGTAACATGGTCAAAATTGAGGAACAAACAAACAGTTCATTCTCGTCAGACAGACAGAACAACGCGCAAAGAATATATCATATCTCCTAAACCGTAAGGAGGAATCTCATGATCTCAGTGCCTATGGAAAGATTAAAACCAGGGCTACAAAACTCTAGAAGGCAAAAATACTAGATTCGACCTCTAAAGACCCGCAATTGGCCGCGCAACATACTGAACCTAATCTAGAAAAGCTGGAACAACAACCTCATTCGACCCTAATGATCGAATCCTCATCCAAACCTAATCAAACAGTGAATTGAATCTTTATTTACCCTTGAAGACCCGCAAGACGACAAAGATCAACCTCCCGAAGGTTCTTTTCTTCCTCCTTTGGCCGGTCACCACTACAGCGAGCACGCGGAGGGAAAAAAATGACCGGTGAAGCGAGAATCGAGGGAGATTGCTTGGAGATATTGGAGTGCGACTTCGTGGAAACACCAAGGGCTGTACTCAGGGGAGGAGGCGGCGCCCAGGCTGGAGGAGGCGCGGCTTGGGAGAGGGGAAGGTGGAGGTGGCGGCTCCCAAGGGGGGAGAGGAGGGAGTGGGGGGAGGCCGGCCTAGGGTTTAGTGGGAAGGGGGGTGGTGCGGCTTGGGCTGGGCCCTTGGGGGCGCCTCCCCCCCAAGGCCCACCCAAGTCCGACCACAACCATCCCAAGTCCGGGTCGGCGGCCCAGGTTCCAACTTTTCCACAAAACCCTTGAGTTTTCCAATTAATTCCCTCTCCCGAATAGAACTCTTAAATCAAAATTCGGGGTATTACAGTCAAGCCCAATCCAATGCATATAATTCGAGATGTCTTTTTTGTTTGCAATGAAAAATTTCAAATGATTATATCTTTTGAACCAAACATCCAATTCATGATCTATTTGAACTATTGTGTTCCTTACAAAAAGATCTTCAAAGCAAGACCCTAATAGCATATATTTAGATTTAATAAATGATATCATATGTAATATGTTCCAAAAAATAAAACAAAAATGTTCCATACATCATTTCCCAACATTCTATTAGTTGATAGGCGTTGTTCCACTACCAATCTTTTCAATTGAGTACGAGGAATGAACAAGGGTGGGTGTTGGATGTTTTAGTAGGTAAAGCTTTTAGTTTCGATGTTCCAACAGTTCATCAATGATGTTCCATGTATTAAGTTTTAAGGGGAATGACCAATGTTTCACGCATTCAGTTTCAATGCTCCAGCAATTTATCGACGATTTTTCAACGGTTTATCAATGATGTTCCCGTGGTTTGGCAATGTGAACAAATTCAAACCTATTAGCGAAATAGATCAAAATTATTAGTGAAACATTTGTCGTAATCTAAAAAAAAGATGCCAAACTATATGCAAGTGGGGTCTTGTTTTGAATATATCATAATAAGAAATACGATGGTTCAAACAGATCGTGGATCAGATAGTCGGTTTGAAAGTTGTAGCATGGTAAAATTTTGAAATCAGGTCGTTGAACCCACTTTCGTTTGCTGTTGAATTTTCCAGTCGTTGTCTCAAACGTGGGCCGTGGGCTGCATGGGGTGTGTGGCAGATGTAGACCTATTAATAGGAGGTCTAGCTCGAGCCTGGTCTGAATTTTTCAGACTCAAGCCTTGATTTTTTTGCCTTGAAAGCCCAACGAAAGCAATAAAAATAATAATAAAATATTTTTTTGTTATCAAATTAAATTAATTTTTTTAAAATAACTATTTTTTTTGAAACAGCCAATTTTGGATCGCCGAGCCCGTTCAAGGCCGGGCTTTATGAAACCACCTCTCCACCCGCAACGTTTATTTCCTTACAAGTAAAGAAAGCAATTAATAAAAAGGAGGCAGCCTCCAACTCCTGAACTCCTAGGCCTATCACTCGCGCTCGTCGGTCGAACCCCTAAGCCATCCCCCGCCGCTCTTCCTCCACCAGAGCCGAGCACGACCACCCTAGCCGTCGAGCACCGAGCCCGACTGCTTCCGAATCCACCGGACAGGAGCTCGCCTCACCCAACGCCATAGCCTCCTCCTACTCGTTCACCCCACAGGTAAACCCTAGCGTCGATTGGTTCAGCTTTTCGTTTACACATGTCATGCCTGCATCCATGGTTGGGGTTGGGTTAGGTTGGATTGGTTCCAGGTATTTTTCGTTGTCGGTGATGTAATCTCTAGGGTTTATCTCGCAGGCGCTTGCGTTTGCAATACTTTGGTCGGGTCCCGTGAGTCTGTGACTCCGCAGGACCCTCTAGGCGGCGCGTCCGCCATGTTTCCGCCGAAAGGGTCCAATCCCTACGGGCAGCAGCCTCCGTACGACCGGCAGCAATCGTACGGCCAAATCGTAAGTCCCCGAGAAAGCTGCTTATCTGGTATTCGCTTGGTTGTTCTATTCAGATGTGTTCTAGGTTCTCATATATGTGTGCAAAATTCTGTACTGTTTTGGCTGGATTTTTTTGCAGCCTGGTAGTAGTGGATTTGGGGCGTCCGCAGCGGCAGGCAGCGCTGATGGTGGTCGGTTTGGTGCCCGTGCCGGACAGGGGGCTGCTGGGCAGTATGGAGGGCCTTACTCTTCGGTGTATGGCACGCAGCAGGTGGTTAACTATAACTGAAATTTGTGAACCTTTTTAATTTGAACTCGATATGCAATTTATTTAGCCTCCTAGTATCGTTTTATGCTGATTAATGTTATCCGTGTGTAAGTCGCTTTGTGTGTTGTCGTTTTGTGTGGTGTATGCCAATGGGGAATCTTAAATTGTAGGCAAATGGTGAAGGTTATTAGTTACCAGTTCAATACCTTTGGAATACCAAAGGGTAAAGGAACTACATAGCTACATGCTATCAGGAATTGGATGGATCAACATGGACATCTGGGATAAGAATGCGCTAGGTTTGACCAGTGTTGAAGAGGCTGGCCAGGATTATTGGTTCCAGGTCAAATAAAATAATCTGAAATATTGCTGGCTTAACTCCTAGGAAAACTCAGGAATCCTCCTGGCACCTGAACTGGAATTGGACTGTTTATATTCCTTATATACACTTTGTATTATCCACAGAAATAGCAATTCATATAATGAAAATGCGGAATGCATGCCTTATTTTTATTTTTGGAATTAAGCTCCAAATGGTCATTGTTTCTATTATAACGAGGCAAAGTATTCCATAAAATCCAGGAATCGATAATGGCCCTGTGGGACAGTTTGTGCACAATGAGAATCAGATCCTACAGTATTTAAAAGAAGCAACACTTTCTGAAAGCAAAAGTTGTAAATCTGCAGCATCATTGTTCTTATGTCTATCCTCCAACGTTTGTATGACCTGCTCCGTCTTGCTCTTTAGCTTGTCATCATTTCTGCCTATTTTGAGTGATAGTTGCTATCTCCCAACATAATCTATTGATCCAAACCAGAATATCACTGAAAGATAAAGTCATTCCTTAGCTTCTTCTATGTTCCAAAACATTCTCACTATGAAGATGATATGCATCATTTGCAGCTATCATTCTAGATCCTGCTTGGGAGGCCTGAACTTCAGTTTAAAGCTGTAAAACACATAACTTATCCTAAATTGCTAGCTGGCCTGCTCCCCAATAACATTCAGTTTAAAGCTGTAAAACACATAACTTATCCTAAATTGCTAGCTGATTTGGTGTTTGGCTGTCTAACTTTTAGGTTATGGCTGCAGCTTTCGAGATGTGAAATGTCTTAAATGCCCCCCCGATGATAAGAATGGCTTGTTTGATGTCGTTAACGAATTAACAACATTCTTCCATCTATCCTATCGTCATGCTACCAAATCCATTGCAATAGCGTCACGAGGCCGTTCATGTCAACATCATCCATAAATACGTAAGACTAGACTATATCCACTAAAATACCCCAAATCGATACAAGGATTCTCCCATAAACCTTCATTAACATTCAAAAATGCTACCGTCCTTAGCATATCTTGAATTAAAATGCACGTACATGTATCAAGACTTAAAATTGCAAAGACGTCAGTCATACATTTCTCACATTAAACTCGAGTGCTCGGACAATGCTATCATTCGTAATTAAGACATCACAACTTCATCTAGCTGCAAAACTCGAGTACGGTTTAAGCAATCTCCATGCCAAAATAAACTCAGATCGAGAGGCGGGCAGTGGACTGCGAGGTTCCTGGGATGTGGGCGACCGGGCTTACAATAGTGTCTGTTTCTCCCTTTATTCCCTCTTTATTTTTGCTCTTCTTGGATCAGGCTGAACACATGAGATCTTCCAGACCAGAGAAACAACTTGTACATTTGAAACTTCAACTTAAAACTTAGTGTGCATAGCAAGATAAACTAATGACAAATCTGCCGGTAAATGGCATCAATGAAGTGGCTGAAACTACATGCTGAAGTATTTTTTGCACAGGGTCAGATGCTCTGTTCCTCCAAACAATCTTTAGAACATACTTAGGTGGCAAATTTAATGTCCTATTCAAGAACAAGATCAAGAATTTGCCAAAATTGTCTTCATGCTCTGTTCCTTTCCTTCTTGATGCAATCTTCTCCTGTCTTTTCTTCAGAAGAAACCTTCTTTACTTTTGCTCTGAAGGGAAGGTTCCCAATACTGTGCTCTCTGAAGGGCATAGAATTTTCCTTTGCATAAGATTGCTAATGTACTTTGCCATGGACACAAATATCAAGATCATCCAAGCCAACCATACAGAATTGGCAGCACATGCACTTCGGGAAAAAGGCTTAATTTGATATCCATGAAACAATCTGAGAAGGCGGCCAAGAATTCGTTGACCTCTCCATCGCCATTGACGTATTTGGGCAGCTCCTCTCATCGTTGCTGCCCACGCCGCATGAAGCGTACCAGAGGCCTCACGAGCTCACGGACCATGAGGTCGCCGTGGCCGACGCAGATTGATGTCGGCCTTCTTGCCGAGAACCCATGCGACATGGCGGGCGGTATGGCGGCCACCGCAGCCACGCTTGTGTCGGCGAATCGCACCGGTGCCTTGGAGTTGCTCGCGAGTAAGCCGTGGAGGAGCCGGCCGTGGCGTGGGAGTCGAGGCGAACCGAGATTGGAAGCGGAACAGCGCGGGAAGAGGAAGGAGCGGGTGGGGAGGGGAACAAGCGGATTTAAATAGTGGGTATGAGGTGGGTAATTTTTACGAAGTTTGGGGGTATTTTTGAGATGCTGAGGGTGGGAAGCGGTGGGAAGCACCTCAGCACTGGCTTTCGGCTTTCAGCTTCCATGTGTATTGACGGCTTTGAGCTTCCGACGAATCTAACTCAAAAGCCATAGAAGCTGAAGCTGTTGAAACTCAATGTCCTGAGGTTACGCAGGTTGGGGTGGGTAAAAATGACACAAAAGTTGCTATAAATAGAAAGTTTAGAAACCCTAGCTCCCACACCCACCCCACCATCTCTTTTGTGGCGCTGCTCTATTCCTATTTGGGTTCTGAATCTCTGTTCTTCCCTATGTGCGACTCCTTCTCTATCAATTCCAGTCATGGATCTATGTGATACGTGAAGAACCAGGAGGATCGCAAGTTAAGACTCCTCTTCTATTCCCCTACCCCTCTTTTCCCTGCATAGATCTGGTTATGCATGAATGATCTGAATTTGTGTTCCTCCTCCATGTGCGGCTTCTTCTCTATCAACTAGTTACAAATCTATGTGATATGTGAAGAACTAGGAGGATCATAAGTTAGGACTCCTTCTCTTCTATTCCCCTCCCCCCTTTTCCCTCCATAAATCTGGTGATGTGTGAAATGTCTTGGGTGGGGATAGTGACTTTGGGGGCTTGCAACTATAGTTTCTGATTTATTGAAGTTCACCTTCATGTTGCCTAATTTCATCACTGGCATTAATTACTGTTGTTCATCTTTTGCATTGCAAAATTACCAGATCTTTTGAAGAAGTTTTTCCTTTTGTATCACATAATTGCATTGTTTGATCAAAGGCTTTCAATCTAGAGATGAGGGGTTCCCCCCCTTGCAAATAAGAATACGACAGGATAGAATAGATCCTACCTATTATCATTACATGAATGCCACCATCAAACTGGCCTTGCACTTGCAGTACTTCAATTTGAGCCATGACATATTTAGTATTTTGAAAACAAGGAATGTTAGAGCATTCAGAGTTCAATCATAACACAGTATGTGAATTCTATCCAAGCACGTTATATGTTCTCAACTTCTCATTATCTGTTGCTAGCAGAATTTGACAAACAGCATTAGGGTTTGTCCAAGGAGTTGACACGTATAGAAGCATACTGGGCATATAAGAGAAGCTAAGCTTTACGAAAGAGGTGTTTGGTAACTTTGGTTTTGCCAATATAGTGCTCACCGGTGCATGTTATATTGGATTCTACAAACATCTCCTTAAGGACACAGCCAAGTATTTACAGCCACTATGCACTCAGAAAATATGCTGCTCTTTGTGCTAAGGAATGATTATGTATATGAATTGGTTGTGTTAACTGACTTGGTGTCCTACCATAACTGGAAATATGAACCGGTTTAAGTGGCCGAGTGCCAACCCGTCCTGGTACCCTACCTTCAACCCGTCCTGGAAATATGTGGACTACTCAACTATAATATTGTAGTCATTTAGTCATAGTGTCACACACAGGGAAAAAATCCTACCAAGAATCATGGCGATTCGGTCGGGTCCGGATTAAAAATCCCTACGGTTTCGCTGGTTTTGCAAGTTCAAATTTCAATTTTGAAATTGGTGGTTTTAATCAAATTCAAACGGTTTTTTTCGGACCGGATTTTTGAATCCAACCTCTCGTGTATTCTCGCACTGATTCAGATCAAGAGCAAGTGCACACAGTGGAAACATTGTTGATAACCAGTTCGAATCACGAAATAACATTAATAAATAACTGAGTACCGACCTTATGGCTACTTAGTACAAAAGAGGTCAAAAGACCTTAAGTCTTACAGCAGCGGAAACAACAAAAGAGTAAAATTCGAGTAGTGACCCATCAAATTGCCCACCGGCATTCGACTGAGGAAACGCGGCCTAGTACTCCGGGAAGCCTTCGTCGAAGCCACAGGCGAAGTAGTCGTAGTCGTTCTCGGCATCTTCGTAGACTTCTGAGATTGGTTGTGTTGGAAATATGCCCTAGAGGTAATCACAGAGATGATTATATTTCCTTATGTTCATGATATTGGATAATATGTTATCATGTTCCTTGAATGAATCATCAGTTATAGATCAATGAGTATGTGACTTGTTGGTGAAACTCATTAACTTATCTGATATCATTCTAAATGTATCCCTGGTCAAATGTCACTGGTCGGAACAACCGTGACTCTACGACCAGCACATGTATCGATTGATGGCCATGTTTCACCGGTCATAGATATAGAGATATCGAATCAGTAATGTGAGCACATGTTAGAGAACATGGAGCTGGATAGACCCATCATTGAGACACTATTGAGATTGTTATGAATCTTTGTGTCATTAGTTGGTCTCAAGTAATGATGATGTATAATCCTTAGACCTGAGATCAGCATGGTTTCCTACATGTGTCATAGCACTCTTAGGGGTTGCCAAACGCTACACCGTTAACTGGGTAGTTATAAAGGTAGCTTTCGGGTATGCTATGAAACATGCGGAGGAATGTGACTGGTCGAGATGAGATTTGCCCCTCCTAACATAACAGGAGAGATGTCTCTGGGCCCATCGTGGTGATCGGATAAAGAAAGTGCATGGCCATGCCACTAGTGGTCGAAGTGTCGACCGCATGATGTTATCCGACACTCGATCGAGAAAGTATTGAACAGTCCATGGATGACACCATATCTCACCTGGAGTTCAACCAGACATCGTGAGGCAAAGGGAGAATGCATGAGTAGGTCACTTAGTTCGATCACATTTGATCGGTCGTATGGAGATACGATATGGTCGTAGACTAGTCGAACGTAATCACAGACTGGTCGTATAGAGATACGAACTGATCGTAAGTGATGAGGACTTGATCATAGATCATATTACGTTAAGGTTCGTCCGATATATTCTTTGTGTACTTGGGAATCGTTACGTGCTGCTAGGTGCCGTTGACGACTAGTGGTCGGAAAAGAGTTTCCGAGTCACAACCAATCGCACAAGAACCTGTAGGGTCGCACACTTAAGGGGCTGGGGATTTGATTTGGATGGTGATCTCAATTCGTATAGGATATAAGTTCCTAATGGGCCTCGAGTAAGAGACCCATCATGGATGCCTATATAAAGAGAGGCGGTGGCATAGGGTGAAGCACGGTTTTTGGAAGAACTCCCGAAACCCTAATAGCCACACCATCCTCAACCACGTTGCCGGTGCTAGCACACTAGCGCGTGGTGTTCCAACCCCGTATGTGTGGATACCTCGGAGGTGTTGTTGCGAAGCATCAGCACTAGGACGATCCGCAACTCGTGACGATCACCGGAGCAGGAGGAGAACTTACGAGGCGAGTTCGACTACTCGGAGGAGCAGACTCGAAGCGAGTACGACTACTCGGAGGAGCAGTCGCGCGGCGAGTACGACTACGACCGCATCTATTCGCTACGTCGACTCTACTTCCGCTACGAGTCGGCGCGTCTAGCGGTAATCTCGTGATCTATTACTTGCGGAGGTTCCTTGGTTGCGCGATAATTTTTGTTTTGTGCTATCGTAGCGCCTACCCGCAACCCTTCAGGTTGAGTGTAGCATGTGAGTACATAAAGTACTCCGCGAGTCTTGGGAAATGATGCATATGCATAGCTTTAACAATTGGACATATATGGTTCATTTGCACAAAACATCATTTTAAGTTTAAACATCTTTTAAAAAGTTCATTTTGACAAAAGGTGATTAAAAAGATAAAGTAAATTAAATAAAACTCTAATGCAGGTTCCAACTACCATACAATAGTAAAAAGGCTCTAACTGTCAGGTTTTCAAGAATTGAGCTCTAGCTGCTCAATTGACTCTAACTGCCAGAACCATAATCCAAGAGTTCCAACTACTCCCAGATTCCCAAAATAAATCTTTTAAAACCAAAGCTGAAATCTACCATGTGTATACGCACCTTGCCCGCCCTTGACCGTGGGCACGGCTATTCGAATAGTTTTTAACACTCTGCAGAGGTTGTACAGCTTGACCCACACGAGACAATCAACTTATACTGTTCGCTTACACACTTCCGAAAGTGTGGTACTAAGCGATTGCCATATGACTTTTACAATACTTTATCCTAACACTAGCCCGCCCGATGAGCTTAACCCCAAGTCATGGACGTCATTTACCATCGACCCGGAGCTCACCATTGTGAGGGATAACCTGCCCGGACTTGGATGTCTTTTACCAACGTCCCACAAGAAGCCCCGATGACATGAACGTCAATTACCATCATCTGCACTACCAGGTAAAACCTACCATCTACAGCCTGCGGGCGTAATGCTAGAACATAGTAAATTATTCAGCCATGTCCTTCCCATTTAGGACATATGGTTGTACGGTAATGCTTGGTTTGAATAAACACAAGAGTCGGTCCTTAATTGCCAGGGTGAGACAAACCAGACTCATGCCACTCACCCTAGTCTAATATATTTTCCACCATTTTTATTTTGTTTCCAAAAATTTAAAGTATAACAAATAATAAAGATTTTTCTCCCCCAAAGGTTAAACAGGTACAAAGTACGTCTAAGCAATTCTACCGTATCAAACTATTCTGCAACATTGTATTCAATAATACAGACTTTCCTACACTAGGGTTACAAAGATGTAGGATATCACATATCAAGGATGATAATAACAAACTTTAGGTTTTTAACTAACAACCTACAGTTTAACTTATCATTTAAATAAATTAGCAATGCATAATAATTTTTAAAACTGAAAACATATTTTACAAGTCATAGGTTCAAAGTGGTAAAAGGAGACTCGCCTTCAACGTAGGTTGTGGTTACTGCGTTCGGTTGGTCCAAACTGGTGTCGACGGCGTTGGATTCTATACACGCGAAACGATACAAATAAATAACAGAAAACAAATAAATTACAAAAATTACAAAATAAATACTGGAAGAAAGAGAATGAATTTATATGAATTTAGGATCAAGAATCGACGAATTTGGAGTTCGTACGAAGGAGAACGGACATCTGGAAGATTGATTAACACATGAAATGATAAAAAAAACAGAAATACACTATTTCAGCATTACTGTTCACAGAAAACCGGAAATGGAGGAAAAATTTGGCCACTTGGGTTCGAACCTAGGACCTCAGGCAGAACTGAAGGACTTCCCTTCCCCCACTGTCCAACCGAGCCGAAGTGCTCTTGTGGTAATAAACAAGGTACAAATATCTGAAGCAATGTAAAGACATTCTTCAACCTACAGACAAACGAACGGAGCAGAAGCTCCAGCCATGGTGCTCTAGTCACGACTTTGCCAGTGAGGGCGGCATAGGGGCATGGCCAACAAGCAAAATGAGTCGAGGGATCCTCGGGGAAGGCATGGGAAGCGGTGGCTTGGCCGGTGACAGCTCGAGGCGGCGGCGGCATGATCCAGAGCACTGGCGGCGCAAGGTCTCACGGTGGCGTGACTCTCCGGTGAAGCTCGGGCAAAGGCGAGGGGAGCACGATGTAGAATGCGACGATGCGAATCCTAAGGTGGTGATGGCATGGAGAGAGAACCTTAGATGGTGACGTAGTCCGGCGAAGAAGGTGATTCGGCTGTGCGCGGTCGTCGACGTGATTCGGGCAAATAGAGAGGGAATAGAGGTTGGGGTTTGAGGCGAATCGAAAAGGAGGGCGAGGGACACGCGGTGCTCTCTTTAAACTGAGTAGGAGACGCTTATGTCGACGAGGAACGCCGTGGAAAAACGCTTCAATTTTCGGTTTTCAAATGAATAGAAGAAACAACAAAATTGATTGCATTTAGAGGAGGAAACGTCCAATTGATAGCATGGTAATGTGCATGAGGTTAATGCAAACGTTTCGCCTCAGACGGAAACAACTTTAATGATTTGAGTGAGGAGAACGGAGAGAAGAGAATGTGGCTGGCCATTAATGGAGCTTGAGCTAGCTCTCTTGGCTACGGCCGGCAGGGGCAATGGGCGGCGGTGGCCGGGGCCGGGGAAGGGGCGGCGGGGTGATCGGCGGTGGCCGGTGGCAAGCCGTAGTGTGCTGCCACTGAAGCTAAACGGGAGAAAGAAATACTACAGTGAAGAATGCTCTCGGGTGGAGGTTGAAGAAAGCAAAAAGGGAAGAATAAAAAGGAGGGGAGTGTTTAATCAGCAAAAGCCAAATGGCCCGTTGGTAGCTCATGCCATAGCAACTTCAGAGTTAACGTGCACAAGGCTAGAGTAGTGGGGGATGGGTGACCGGACGGGAACTCCATTTTTTTTAATTTAGAAAAAGAAAGAATGGCAAAATAAATAAATAAATAGATTGGGCCAAGAGATTAGAACGAATATTTTTCTGGAGATTTGAATTCGAATTTTTGAAATTTTGATTGGACAAGGAGTTTTGAAATTTGAAACTTTCTTCCAGTAATACACATGAAATACAAATAAGATCCAAATAAATTCCATTTAATTTTAAATAATTAATTTTACATTAAATTTTAGAGAAAGCGAAATTTGGGATGTTACAGTTTTCATCGGGAATTTTTCTGGTTTGAACAGTAACCGTTACCGTTCCCGGCCGGCCGGCGGTAAATGGGTATCGGCCGGTTATCTTTTCCCTGGTCACAAATAGATAGGAATAAAATAATACGGCGAAAATATAACCCGTACTTATGTAGGTTAAATACGCTGTTCCTGGTCTGAAATTGATCTCGTGACCTGAAACTAGATCTGCCATAGATCGTGTATCATCTATCTCCAACAGTCTTTGCTGCTGAATAATACTTTTGATGTGTAATGCTGCATGCACTCTGTCTAACATCTGTAACTGCAAGAGTAATGCAATATGATAGCTATTAGAAAGCCTGGAATTATATATTTAAGCAATGCTGTGACTGGGAAAGAACTCATGTTGCCAGCCGTTATATTCAATGGCCATCATATTGGTAGCATCTCTACATTACCTTCACATATTATTTGTGACTTTGCGTATATGATCGAGGTTTAATTTGCATCAAGCTATTTTTAGCATAATTTCATACCTTGAAGAGCGGATGCTATGAAGGAATTTGTGTCAACCATCTACGTTTTTTTTTTGTTATTTCTGAGTTGTCTTGTTTAGGCCTTTTTGTGATCAAGTTCCCTTGTCATGGTGTCAATCTCTACTGACCATTTGTTTCAGCTGTGTCAATCACTTTCTCCTATGGTTGGAACTTGCTTCTCATCTCCTTTTAGTCCCAAGTGTCACAAGTGATTCTTCATGATCTTATTGCAGAATAACCGAATATCCAACTTATACTTTTGACAGTTTGGCGGACTTGGTGGGAAAGGTCCGGCTTCGTCTAGTCTTCCTAGCCTGCCAACTCATCCAACTTCACTCTCAGAGTCATCCAAGTTCTTGTCTGGATCTGTAGGATCCAGCCTGGCAAGATCTAATGATGATTATCTGGCTGTGCGTGGATATGCACAGAAGCTAGACCAGTATGGTACTGATTATACATTAGAGAGAAGGATTTATAGTGAACACTCAGCTAATCTTGGCCGGAGAGATGGCCTTACTGATTTGGATAGAAGATACCCTGATCATACTCTTGCAGGCAATCAGGTCTCTCACTTTTTTTGCTCGCCCTTTACCCATTATAATTCAACCAGTGCAATCGTATGACCCACTTTTTTTATTATTTAATATCAGATTCATGACCGTGTGGAGCAGGTAGAGGTTTTGTTTTCCCGTTACAAAACTCTGTTCTTCTAACATTTTCATTCTATTTGTGATAAATTTTCATCAATTTGATCCTATTAATTTTTTTAGGGTTCATCAATGCGCCATCAGCAGCTCCTGAAAGCTCAACTGCAGCCTGGGTCTGATATAAGGTATGTTAGTTCACAATAAGGTTATATAAAATTATTGCGTCAGGCTGTTCATTCATATTGTTAGACCTTAATAACTTAATTACTGTCACTTAAAGTGGTGCATCAAATGAATGACTATTTGCTTGTTACAAACACCCCTGCCCTAGGACTAGGTTTTCGTTAGTTATTTTGATATTTTTCATCAATATTCTTGGAAAACTAAATCAGTAGGGATCTTTTGTGTGTTTATCACTGCAACAAAAACATAGGGCACGCACTGAGTAAAGTATGCATTTCTGGCAGACAAGCCGATTACTTTGCAGGAAGGTCCGCTCCAATCCATCAAGGATCTCAGGAAATTGGTTCATACGGAAGGGTTGAATCTGATCATCGCAACTTGTCCATTCTTGGGACTGCACCATATGGAGGACAACAGGCAACTTCATTGTTGGGAGGAGCTCCTAGGACAAACATTGATAGCTTTGGCTATGGGCAAGGATCATCAAGCAGTGTTTATGGGATGAGTCTGCCTCCTGGACGTGACTATGCCTCGGGGAAAGGCCTGCTCCATCCATCTTCGGATTCTGATTACCGAGGTAGCACCTTATCCCGTGTACATCCAGGCATCTCCATGGTTGATGAACATACAATTGATCGGATTGGTTATCGTCGTGAGCTGGATCTAGATCTAAGAGATGAGGAACGTCGAAGGGACCTATTGCTGGAAAGAGAAAAGGAGCGGGAACGGGAACGGGAACGAGAGTTCCTAGACCTACGAGACCGTGAAAGAGAAAGAAACCGTGAGAGAGAAAGAGAGCGTGACAGGGAAAGGGACCATGAAAGACTAAGAGAACGCGAACGAGAAAGGGAACGTGAACACGGAAGAGAACGTGAAAGAGAACGTCTTCGCGAGCGCCGCGAGAAGGAGAGGGAGCGGGACAGGAAGCACGGAGCGGATTCAAGGCGGGAGCGCACTCCACCTAGAACCTCTGGTGATCGACGACGTTCTTCTTCTGTTAAATCTGAGAAGCCTTTGCGGCGACGTTCACCACGACATGATGCTGCGCCTAGGTGGACCTCCATGTTTTCTCTGTAGCTTTGTGGGTGCAATAGGTTGCTGCTTCGTCTTTGTTGCAGCTTTCTAAACTAACGCTTTCGTTTGTTGTCCTGAAGGCATCGTTCACCTGTTAAAGAAATAAAGAGAGAATATATTTGCAAGGTAAACAAACAGTCGTGTTAGTCCTTTACTAGCCTCCTTGGTGCACTCTGGTCTTCCAAGTCCCCTGATTCTTGTCCTTATAGGGTCGGTTCTTTGTTGTATTTTTGTCAAGTTATACGTCCACATTTGGAACTATTTATCTCTGATAAATTCTGGGGTTCCAGTTATTCATCCATCATCACCAATCCTTGTTTGTCTTTCCAGTAGTCATTTTCCCTTTTCTGGCACCAAAAGATCTCTGCTGCCTTATTCTTGTGATATGAAAAATCATGAGACGTCGCACTCAAACTTGAAGACTGTTCACACCTTAACCATAGATTGCACTACAGCGGGTTTGATCGAGCAATCATGAATTACTTCTCTTGCTTCCTCCATTTCTCTGTCCCCTTTGCAAACCAATCGTGAATGACTTGTTTTCTTTTCTCCATTTCTTTGTCCCCTTTATATGCAAGTCTTATTATTACATTTTTTGCATGTGCAGTTATGTGGCAGTTTTAGTTTGCTGCCTATTATGAACTTAATGCTAACTGGGTTGTTCTGTCCAGGTTTTGCCATTTCGCTTGGTGGAAGATGAGAGGGACTATTTATCTTTGACAAAACGATATCCTAGGCTAGCAATTACTCCAGATTTTTCTAAGGTTGGGCATTCTATCCATGACCTTTTGTTGCTGATCAAAATTCAATGTGGAATCACGGTTTATTTTCCATTTTTGTTTTTTGGGGCTTATTTGTGGTTTACTGGTTTGTAGATTATCTTCAACTGGGTTAAAGAAAGCCTAAATCTTTCACTGCATACACCAGTGAGGTATGCTTTTTTTATTGGAAATACATAACTAGATATATTTACTGCTCTATATGTTTTCTTGTTTAAACTGCTCATACTTCCTATTAATGGTAGTCTATACTATGTTACTGCACTGCCATAAAACAGTTTGGAGCATGGCATCCATGAAGTTGATGATAGGGCTGACGAAAGAGCAATGTTCTCTTCTGAGAAAACATCAAGCAACAAGACTCTGGAAACCATTTGGAGTGCAAAGGTTATTGTCTACAGTTTTGTGTTTATTTGGAAGTATGAATTGTTTTAAGTTGTAGTTGCTTTGACCTTGGAGTAGTACCTCTCGTGATAAGTATAGAGTTTGTTGATTTGGAGTGATTCATCTTACTGTACAAGGTCTATCTATATCTATAGGAAACACAATGTTCCCCTAAGTGCTAGGCGCTAGTCAAGTGACAGACCAACGCCTAGCGCCCGCCTAGGCGGGAGGGTTGCGTCTAGCGTCTAGGTGGCCTAGGCGGGTGCCTAGGGGATCACTGAGGAAACATGTCGTAGATTGTTTTTAGGCATTGATACTCATGTTTGTAGAATTTGGGGATAATTTGTTGTAGCTTGCTAATACATGAAATGTATAACTTGTGTTCCTGGCCTACATCATCCAAAGGCATTAAAATGGCCTTCCCTTTTCTCGGTCATAACTCATAATTACCACTTTAAATTTTTTTTGTACGGACTGTGGAGAAATGTAACCTGGTATTGATGCCATACTTGGGTTATTATACTTAGGCATTTGGCAAAGAGCACAAGATTCTCGCATGGGAGAGCAAGATACTTAATTTTGCTGTGTGTACTTCTTAAGTAATTCAAAACATTGGAATGCCATTTTTTACTGTTGCTTACTCATATGATCTTGTGCAGGTACTTTTGATGAGCGGCATGAGCAGTGGTGCCTTTGCTGACATAACCTCGTTGAGAAGTACCGAGGAACGAGTAGTGCACTTGAACAATATCTTAAAATTTGCTGTATTCAAGAAGGATCGTTCACTTTTTGCAATCGGAGGCCCTTGGGATGCAGCAATAGATGGTGGAGATCCATTGGCTGACTGTTCTTGCTTGATTCGAACCGCTATCAGGTATACCTTTATCAAGTAATGCATCATGGATGACTTGCAATTGTACTGAAATTCGTCTTACTTGGACAGATATGTTAAGGAACTGGTGCAAGTTGATCTATCTAATTGCACTCATTGGAATCGTTTTCTTGAGGTACTTTTGAATTTATTGCTCAGCACTTTCGAGGAACTGGTATTTGTTGTATGTGCTCTTCTTTTCAAGGAAAACAGTATCCTTCTATCAGATTCCTTTTTTACAAAATAATAATAATTGAAATGGTGATAAATGGATGTTCTGCTGAACAGTAAAACACTCCTGTTTATGTGGTTGCGGCTCACCATGTTGCCAGTCTGGTTCTAATTTCTTATCTAAAACACCATGTTGCCAGTTCGGTTCTAATTTCTTATCGAAAACAATGTGCAACGATGATCTCCACATTATATCCAGGATTGAGAAAACCGGTGAACTGTTCCAGTGGTCCCCTCCGGATTTTTGGAACTGGCTGGTTACTGTTACAAATGAGTTTCTTGTATTGCAAAGGTGCCCAATGGGCCAATATATATAGATACACAGAAGTGGAAAATATGCAGAAAACCCCCTAAACTAGGGAAGAATAGCACAACTTATATATATCTAACACCCCCTTCAAACTCATAGTGGATCAACAACACTGAGTTTGGAGAGGAAAAGGTGGTGCTGAGCTCGTGTGTGTGTCTTCGTGAAGAAGTCGGCGAGCTGAAGCTCCGAAGGCACGTACTGAAGAGCCACAACCTGGTCCCGCACCTGCGATCTCATAGAGGAAGCATCAACACCAATGTGTTTGGTGAGTTCATGCTTCACTGGATCTCGCATAATACTGATCGCATCCGTGCTGTCAAACACAAGAGTGGTCGGTGCGGTAACAGAGACACCAAAATCCTGAAGGAGTCATCGTAACCAAGTAACCTTCATCGTAACCAAGTAACCTCAGCTGTCAACGACGCCATAGTCAACTCAGCCTCAACACTCGAGCGGGAAACTGCTGTCTGCTTTTTGGTCTTCCAGGCAATCGGAAAGGATATAAGGAAAACACAGTAGGCAGAAAGAGTTCGACGATCGGAGTGGTCACTAGCCCAAGTCGCATCAGAGTACACCTTGAACTGCAAGGAGCTGGAGTAAGGAAAGAAAAGATGACTAGAAACGGTACCACGAACGATCGGAGTGATCACTAGCTCAAGTCGCATCAGAGTACACCTTGAACTACAAGGAGCTGGAGTAAGGAAAGAAAAGATGACTAGAAACGGTACCACGAAGATATCGAAGGACACGCAGAAGGTGACTGTAGTGAACCTGAGTGGGAGCCGAAACGAATTGGTTCAGAATGTGAATCGGGTGAGAGATGTTAGGTCGAGTTATCTCAAGATAGACAAGACTACCAACAAGGTGACGGTAGCGAGTGGGACCCTTAAGGGGCTCTCCATCAGTGAGATGAAGGTGAACTCCAAGCTCCATAGGATTGTCCACTGTGCGTTGATCAATGAGACAAGCACGAGCTAGGTCTTGAATGTACTTCTCCTGGGAGCGGTAGTAGCCCTCAGGTGTAGAAGTGACATCAATCCCAAGAAAGTAGCGAAGTGGACTCATGTCAGACATCAAGAATTTGTCATTGAGACGCTTCTTCACAAAAGAAATGTACCGAGGATCATCACCAGTGATCATATCATCAACATACAAAAGAAGAAGAGTCCGACCACGAGGAGAGGTGTGAACAAAGAGAGCAGGGTCATGGTCACTGGCGGTGAAACCAGCCTCAGTGACAACAGAGGAGAAGCGCTCAAACCAAGCTCGAGGAGCTTGTTTGAGCCTGTAGAGAGAGCGACGAAGATGACACCATACCATCAAGGGCAGAATACCCAGAGGGCGGCTGCATGTAGACCTCCACACGCAGCTCGCCATTGAGAAAGGCATACTTGACGTCCAACTGACAAATGGACCACTGACGAACAGAAGCAACTGCCAGAAGGGTCCGAAGAGTGGTCATGTGAGCAACATGCGCAAAAGTCTCGTCATAGTCACGGTCATGCTCCTGCTGAAAACCATGGGCCACAAGACAAGCCTTGTAGCGCTCAAGAGATCCATCAGAGCGAGTCTTAAGCTTGTATATCCACTTGCACGTGATCGGAGTAACACGAGCAGGTAGGGGAACAAGATCCCAAGTCCCGGTGCACTCAAGAGCAGCAATCTTATTGGCCATCGCCATCGATGGCGGCGCCTCTCGGTGAGTCGAGGCTCAACAAGAGTAGTGGCCGCTAAGTCGCTCGGGAGGCTCAACAAGAAGATCATACACAGGATGAGAGGGCCGCTAAGTCTAGGGTTTACTATTCACAACTCGCATCTTATTCATTAATGAAGGAGATATATATAGACAAGATACAAATATACAATACTCTTAACATTCTTCAAACTCAAGGTGGATCGGGAGGATCGATGCACCGAGTTTGAGTAGATAAGTCGATGATGTTCTCTAGTCCGAGCTTTAGTGAAGAAATCGCAACTTGAGCTCGAGGAATATACTTGAGGTGATGGTCAGCTCACGACAATGAGATCGCGTGAAGGATGCATCAACACCAATGTGTTTTGTCATTTCATGCTTGACCGGATCATTGGCAATTTGAATGGCACTTGTATTGTCACAAAAGAGAGGGGTAGGATTGTCACAAAGGACACCAAGATCATCAAGAGCCATCGAAGCCAAATGATCTCTGATGTTGTAGCGGCAAGTGCTCGGAGCTCTGCCTCTGCACTAGAGCGTGACATCATAGATCGCTTCTTGGACTTCCAAGCAATAAGCGAAGTACCAAGAGAGATACAATAGCGATGGCGATGATCGGCGATCGCAGGATCACTCGCCCAAGTAGAGTCGAGTAAGCGTGAGCCGAGCCGACTCGGCCCGCATAGACAGACGTCTCGGACGCATTCCTCTCAAGTATCTCAAGACACGAAGTACATGACTATAGTGAATCGAAGGGAACACCGACAAACTGGGTGAGCACATGAACAAAGATGAGCAATGTCCGCTTTGGTGATCGTGTGAGGTAGACAAGGCTCCCAACAAGCTGACGATAGCGAGAAGAATCTGTCAGGGGTACACCATCTGTAGGTCGAAGCTGCAAGTGAAGCTCCATGGGTGTGGTAGCGATGAGTATCGATCATCCCAGAGCGAGCAAGTAGATCTCGAACATAGCGATCTTTGAGAGATAGTAGCCATCACCATCAGAATGAACCTCAATTCCTAGAAAATAGCTCAATGGTCCCAAATCGGACATCATAAATTGTTCACTCAATTTCTTCTTGACAAAAACCACGTGGTCCATGTCATCTCCCGTGATCAACATATCATCTACATACAGAAGAAGCAAAGTACGACCTCGCTGAGAAGTGTGAACAAACAAGGCAGGGTCATGCTCACTCGAAGTGAAACCCGGCTCGAATCACGTAATCGAACGCTCGAACCAAGCACGAGGAGCTCGCTTGAGACCATATAGAGCACGCCTAAGGCGACAAACATAGCCTGTAGGAGTCTCAACTCCTCGGGGTGGTGCATATAGACCTCCTCATGTAGATCACCGTGAAGAAAAGCATTCTTGACATCCATCTGAGATATAGTCCATGTGCGTATTGCTGCAACTGCAATAAGAGTACGAACTGTGGTCATATGAGCAACTGGAGCAAAAGTCTCATCATAATCTCGACCATAAGCTCTTTGAAAACCTCTTGCAACAAGACGAGCCTTGTATCGCTCTCTCGACCCATCCGATTTGCTCTTTATCTTGTACACCCACTTGCAAGTGATAGGAACGACTCAGACGGTAGCGGAACAAGATCCCAAGTGCCCGTGCACTCTAATCCGTGAGCTCTCTGTCATAGCCAATCGCCACTGTGTACATGTGACCTCCGATAGGTACTCGGCTCATCGCACTGCGAGAAAAACCCCATCTCTCGGTGCTCGAATAGAAGAACGATCACGTAGGGCATATCGTGATGTAGTAGAACGATCGTCGAGTCGATGGTACCGCGGGAGGATCAAAGCGGAGGAGAGGAGGACAGAGTATCGAAGGAACTCTGTCGGCGACTATAGTGGAAGGAAGAGTGGAAGTGTTAGAGCTGGTGGAGGTGGAGGAGAGGTACACGAGAAGGTGAAACCGTGGAGAAGGTGTATCTGGAGAAGGTGTATCCGGAGAATGAATGGGAGGTAGACACAAAAAGAAGTGGAATCAGAGAAGAAGAAGTGGGATGTGGAGAAGAATGATGAAAGAAAGGGCGCCCTCATCAAAAGTCACATCACGAGAGATGCGAATGCGACGCGTCTTTGAGGATCATAACGATAACCCTTATGCTCGGGATCAGAACTCGGAAAAACACACTCAATCGATCGAGGACTCGGCTTTGTGCGCTCACGAGGTGCTAGAAGGACATAGTGCACACAACCAAAAACGCGAAGATGAGAATAGTGGAAGGGTGCTCAGACAGACCTCACGGGACACTTGCCTGAAGCTTAGAAGAGGTCGACGGTTAATAAGATAGACTGCAGAGACCGCTTCCCCTGCAGTGAGAGGGACAAAGGAGGAAATGAGAAGAGCGCGGCGGTCTCGATGATGTGATTTGCTTGCGCCAAGCAACACCATTCGAGCATGAGCACGGACACGAGGCGAGGAAGAGTACCTCGAAGAAAGAAAGCGGCGAAAGGTCGAGGAAAGATACTCGCCTCCAGAGTCAGAACGGAAAACACGAATAGAAGAAGAAAATTGTGTATGGACCATCTTAGCAAAAGACTGATAAATAGAAATCAACTGAGAACGATGTTTCATAAAATAGATCCAAGTATATCGAGAGTGATCATCAACAAATATGACATAATAACTATGACCACCCTTCAAGCAAAGGAGATGGACCCATACATCCGAATGCACCAAATCAAAAGATCAAGACCGAGAGGTACTCTTGGGATATGGAAGTTGTAGTTGTTTTCCCAACTTACAACGAAGACAATGAAAACTAGACTCAACAAATGACATGACCTAAGGAACCACCGTGAACTAAAGTGGTGGCGAGCTCCACAAAGATGACCAACTCGATGATGCCACTTGCTGAAGGAAGACCCAACAGGAGACTGAGATGAAGACATAGCAGAAGACACCAATGCCTTCGATGTACTGGTGGAAGGAAGATGTAAGTTGTCCAAGACATAGAGACTGGGAGAGCCTCTACGGCGATGGCGAACCAATCACTCTTCGCTCGGCGATCACGAATGAAACAAGAAGAATCATCAAATCCAATGAAACAGTTCATATCAGTTAGTTGACCAACAGAAAGAAGATTCATAGATAGCTGAGGAACAAAAGACACATCAGGAACAGAGAAGCAAGATGTAGAGAGAATGCCCTGATGGGTAATAGGGCAAGGTGTACCATCAGCAGTGTGAACATAGGTAGCATCAGTCAAGGGCCTACGAGCAACAAGCTGAGAGCTGTCAGATGTGACATGAAACGAAGCACCTGAATCCAGAATCCAAGGATGAGCAGCACTAGAAGCAGAAGGTGCAAGCGATGTCATAGCGCATAATCGATCCGAAGTAACAAGTAGATGTGGATGTGTCGGTGATCGCCTCGATGAGTGCTCTCGAAGGCCCGAGAGGTGCTCCACGACGACGGTCAAATGGTCATCTAGCACGATAGGCAATAAGTCGATCTGGATGTAACTTGAAACATTTGTCAACATGATGACCGATCCTCTTGCAATGAGAACAAACCAACACTCAGGTGTCGCTACGGTAGATCCAGCATCATTGTGAGAGACTCGGGACGGCATGTGGTGAGGATCTGAGAGACAGCATAAGAGAATGAAGACGCGTCTCTTACGCAATCAAACTAGAGAGCGCCGCATGATCAAAGTCGGTGGAGTGGGATAGTTGAGCAATTGAGTACGAACGAGCTCAAACTCCGATCAAGCCCCATCACAAAGCGATACATGAGCGTCACGAGCATACTCATCTTTAGCAAAGACAAGACCGACAGCGAACAAAGAAACCTTGGTGTCATAGACTCTAGAGGACCGGTGATGTGAGTGAAAGCACTGTAATATTCCTCCACTGACTGATCGGGCTGCTGCTGAAGACTATGAATGTTCTTGAGCAATGTGTAGCGAAGAGCACCACTGGACTGAACATATCTCTTCTCAAAGTATGTCCACATTTGCTTGGCTGAAGTATGATACTCAAGACTCATCCGTAGAGAAACATCAACACTCAGCACAATTCCGGTCATGACACGATCATCTTCTTTATGCCAAGCCTTTAAATACTCAGCATCAACAGTCTTCGGATCAGGAGGATCGTCAGTCAAATGAGAGGCCAAACCATAACCCCTAAGAGTAGTCTTGACTGAGAAAGCCCATGCTCGGTAATTCAACCCATCGAGCTTGATATCTGTAAACACTAGAGATGAACTGCCCCCAAACATCGAGTCGAACTTAGTCATACCACACAACAATACCAATCAGCAGAGGCAGACTCACTGGACCTCCAGACAGTACTAATTTGAAGAAGCTCAGTGTGGGATGGAATGGTATTGGACCTCCAGGCAGTACTAATTTGCAGAACCAACTCAGTGTGGGATGCTCCAGGCGTGGGATGACTCCAGGCGGGATGACTCCAGGCGGGCGGCGTCGTCTCCGGCGTCGTCTCGGCCGCGACCTCCAGTGATGGAGGCCAAGGCGTGCAGTAGAGGCAGTGCAGGCGAGCTCTCGGCGGGATGACTCGAGCAAGGCGGCGTCGTCTCGGCGTCGTCTCAGCGCGACCTCCGGTGATGGAGGCCAAGGATCCACGAGCCGCGGGCGCGACCTCAGCTCAGCGCTCCAGATCGCCCAGATCCTTCACCCAGCGCGGGCGATGTACATCCGCATGGCGCGGCGATGAAAGAAGCGAGGCGCGACGACGGAGGCGGCGAGATCTGGCGGCGGAGAGGAAGAGCGGCACGACGACCAAGAAGCGAGGCGCGGACGATGGAGGCGGCAGAGATCTGGCGACGGAGAGAAGAAAGCGGCAGACGACCTCAAGCTCCAGCGCGCGGATGATCTCCAGGCGCGAGACGGCGCGACCTCCAGCTCCAGGCGGTGCGGCGATGGAGAGGAAGAGGCGAGGCTCAAGGCACCAGTTAAGACGACGAGGTGCTGGAAACGACGAGGTGAAGTGAAGTTCGATCGGTGAAGTGAAGACGACGAGGCTCCAGGCACCAGTGAAGACGACGAGGTGCTGGAGACGAGGTGACGACGCTAGCGGCGACGGATAGGAAGAGGCGACGGCATCGTCTCCGTCCGGCGGCGGCGGCAGTGGTAGGATTAGGGTTAGGGTTTGGATAAACTAAGCTCTGATACCATGTTAAGATTGAGAAAGCTAGGGTTTACTATTCACAACTCTGCATCTTATTCATTAATGAAGGAGATATATATAGACAAGATACATGGGAGACCGAGCAAGGACAAGGTAGAAGGCTCAGCGGGAGGAGAACATGGACGGCGAGAGTAGTGCAGCGGAAAAGGGGAGACCTCAACAGAAGAGCTGGTAGGAACCTCCGGAGGAGGTGAGGAAACCGGAGGAGATGAGAGAGATGGTGGTGAAGGAGACTGAGGTGGAGACAAGGGTGGTAAGACACGAACCGAAGAAGGCGAAGTGCCAGGAAAAGTCAAAAAGGAAAGTGACTCAGAGGAAGTAGAGCTGGTGGTAGAGGAACAAGGATAGTAAGGACGAGACTCATTAAAGGTGATGTCTCGAGAGATCCTCATTCGTCGAGCAACAGGATCATAGCAACGATAACCCGTATGCTCAGAGCTGTAGCCAAGAAAAACACACCCGACCGATTGAGCAGTCAGCTTGGTGTGCTCTCGAGGGATCCTCATTCGTCGAGCAACAGGATCATAGCTACGATAACCCTTATGCTCAGACCTGTAGCTGCTGAATACTATGAAGGTTCTTGAGCAATGTGAAGCGAGGAGCACCACTGGACTGAATATATCTCTTCTTAAAGTATATCCACACCTGGTTTGCTGAAGTATGATACTCAAGACTCATCCTCAAAGAAACATCAATACTCAGAACTAGGCCAGTCATGACCATGGATTGAAATATCAATGGATTTGAAATCCGACTGTTTTTCCGAGTTTGCAAATTCAAATTTCAATTTCTCCCATGGATTTGAAATCCTACTGCTTTTTCCGAGTTTGCAAATTCAAATTTTGAATTTTGAATTTCGATTGATTTTTAAGCAAAATTTAACGAAATTCAATCGGGAAAAACTAAGAACCGGCCATTTATCGTGATCGCCACGGCACGCATAATTGCGCCAGATCGGTTTTTAACCCTGGTCATGACATGATCATCCTCTTCCTACCAAGCTTTTACTGCCTTAACATCAACCTTCTTCGGATTAGGAAGATCGTCAGTCAAATGAGAGGTCAAACCATAACCCCTAAGAGTAGTCTTGATTGAGAAAGCTCATGCTCGGTAATTCAACCCTTTGAGCTTGATGCCCATGAACACAAGAGATGAACTGCCCCCAAACATCGAGTTAAATTTTGCCATCTTGATGGACCCCAACCACACGGTAGCAAGCAATCAACAGTAGACATAAAGGAGCAGTAGCAGCACCATCACACGTGTCAAGCAATACCAAGAGGAGCAGTACCATCACAGAGAGTAGTACCGCAAGCACGGGTGTTGCTGGAACATAGGTGAGAAGTTGGGTAAGCATGGGTGTTGCTGGAGCACAGTCATCGAGATGAAGGCGTGGTGGCTTGAGCACAGTCGTCGAGGAGCCACACGGTAGCAAGCAATCAACAGTAGACATAAAGGAGCAGTAGCAGCACCATCACACGTGTCAAGCAATACCAAGAGGAGCAGTACCATCACAGAGAGTAGTACCGCAAGCACGGGTGTTGCTGGAACATAGGTGAGAAGTTGGGTAAGCATGGGTGTTGCTGGAGCACAGTCATCGAGATGAAGGCGTGGTGGCTTGAGCACAGTCGTCGAGGAGGATCGTCGGGCGTTGCTGGGCCCGAGATGAAGACGAGGCGGCTCCAGCGGCGCAGCTTGCTGGACCCGAGATGAAGACGAGGCGGCTTCGGCAGCGCGGATCCGGCGAGATGAAGACGAGGCAACTCCGGCAGTGTGGATCTTGAGAGGCGCGACAACCTCCAGGCGACACATATCTGGAGATCCAGAGGAGGCGCGACGAGAAGCTCGGGCGCAGAGGCGGCGCGACGAGGTAGAGAGCTTTGGCGGCGTGACAAGGAACTTGATACTGATCTGGCTGCAGAGCACGAAGTAGACTCGTCGCTAATCTGGCGACAGGGCGTGGTGGCTCCATGCAACGCTGATCTGGAGAAGCAGAGGAAGATGCAGCTGGAGGCAACGAGGCGGCGGTGCCGCGCAGGAGCTTGCCGGCCCGCGTCGGCGGAGAAAGAACACCAACGACTGGTTGTGATGGGATTTGCTTATTGAAATAGTATTAGGGTTGGAGATAGCTGTGATCAGAGATAAAAAACCGTTACCGGACCGAATTCCGACAGGGGGGTGGGACCGGTAACCAGCCGGTTACCGGTTTTCCCGGGAAAACCCCGGCTGAATTTGGTTCGAATTTGCTTAAAAACACATCGAAATTTGAAATTGCAAAACCCGGAAAAACCGGCCGGGATTTTGGATCCCGAACCCCGGCCGGTAACCGGTAACCGGCTGGGAATTTTATCTCTGGCTGTGATACCATGTTAGAAAGATAATACTAGGGTTTTGTTATTCACAATTGTGCAGTTTATTCATTAATTGAGAGGGTATATATAGATATTGTTACATGGACCTCATGGGCTACATGGGCCGAGAGAGAGAGAGAGAGAGAGAGAGAGAGAGTGTGTACAACAATCTTAACAACAACTGGGATATTGACCCCTACTTATATATGATGTAGGTGTTTCCAGAGGATGAGATAAGAGCAGTTGTCCCAATAATGAAGTCCATTCACTTGTCACTACATTTTTTACGAAATGTTTTTGCTGAAGTCATCATCATTATTAATATAACACATATAACTACTGCAGGTCCATTACAATAGAGTTGGCAAAGACGGGCTCTTTAGTCATAAAGAAATTACTGTACTGTTTGTGCCAAACCTGTCGGAATGCCTACCTTCAGTGGATATATGGAAGAATAACTGGGTTGCGTACAGAAAATTAAAGGCAGAAAGGGAGCATCTGACTATGAGGAAGGAAAAGGTCAGTTTGTGGTTGCTGTAATTTTAGGAACAAACTCTGTTTTCTTTTGAATCGGTACTAACAGTTCTGATTCCCTGTTGTATTTTAGAGCCCAAGTGATGCAAAGGAACAGAAGCAAGGTTTGAAATATTTTCACTTATCATTCCACTACCCTTTTCCTTACCTGATAAGCAAATAAATAAACTTTATTTGTCAACAATTTCAGGGGAGCTGAGCCAGAGTAAAAGTACAGATGGTGATCATTCAAAGGAGGGTGATGTTGGCCACAGTGCTACCAAAAATGAGAAAGTTGATGCTGATATGCATCAGCCGGGCAAAGATGGTGAGGGGAATCTTGCTGAGGATGCCGGGGAAAATCTTGATAAAGTTGAGGAGCATGTTGAGAAGACAGGCGGGGTTATTGAAGGAAACACTTCTGGTAATACTTCTGTTGATCATGCCGTTGAGGATAAAAAGCCCATGAAAAAGAAAGTAATAAAAAAGGTTGTGAAAGTTGTTCGAAAAAAGCCAACTGTTGAAGATTCAGCTGATAAATCTTCTCAGCTGGACAAGAATGTTGTAGCACAAACTGTGAGCAAAACTGTGGAAGAGCACGTTCAACAAAAGAGTGAGGATGTTGGAAAAGAGCAGGAGGGAGCTGGCATCAATCAGCAGCCTGAGGCCAAGAAATCTGGGAAGAAGAAAATAATTCGAAGGGTTCTTAAAAGAAAAGTTTCTGCTTCAGCATCCGAGTTGACTGCCCTTACTGCGCCTGCTGAAACAAGTAAGCAAGAAAAGGAAGTTCAGCCAGAGAAGAATGATGAAGGCTTGGCTGATATTGGGAATTCACAGGCTAAGCTGGGAGAAGGGTCTGCTGAAGATATCTCAAATCAGAATAAAGAACTGGAGCAGGAGGAAAAGGTTCACATGTTGACTGATGACCAAAAGTCAAATGGAGATAAGATTAACCAGCAGGAAGTTGTGGAACATAAATATACAAAAATAGATGGAAAAATTGGAAAGAAGGATAAGACAAAGGATGACAACAAAGAGAAAAAGAATGGAGACCACAAGATGGATCCAAAGCAAAAGTCACTCAATGACACTAAAGAAAAGAAGAAGTCCGACGAACCTCCCAAACATCCAGGATTCATTCTTGAGGCCAAAAGGAGTAAAGAATCAAAAGTATGCCTAATATGCTCTGTAATCGCCTGTTTATTTCATATAATACTATGATTCAAACACGGTATAATAAGTTGCCCAAGAGATTTTATTGAACCAATTCTATTTTGCAGGTCCGTTCAACATCCCTTTCATTGGATGGCCTCCTAGACTATACCACCAATGATATAGAGGAGTCAGTATTTGAGGTCCATATTCTGCTCTGGTTTCTGTAATCATTTGTTAATTGTCATTACAACAGACATCTGTGCTTTTATATCTTTCACTGCTACCTTATTTGGGAGCATATCATGCTTCAAAGAAATTTCTTTATAGATTTCTTGTGTTTGGGGTGATGCTTATGTGGCTTGACATTGATCCGTTATTGTGTTTCTTTTTCAGCTTTCCTTGTTTGCTGAGTCGTTCAGTGAAATGCTTCAATACAGAATGGGTTGTGTTATCTTGTCTTTTCTTGAGGTAAATTCCTTTCAGCTCTGCCTATCGTTGTTAGCTTAAGCACACAATCAGCTCTTCATTCTTTTTATCTCAGTGTATTTATTTTCCTCTCCTTTTCTCCGTTAACTATCTTATGAGTTGTGACACCTCTTCTGTTAGACTGTACTGGTTATTTGCATTGTTGTCTAGTACATATTTTAATTCCAGAATTGGTAATTTCTGCAATTGTTTCCCACTACCCAAAATAAGTCTACTTCAATGTACACTGCAAGTTCAAAGTTTGGTAACTGAGTATACTTGGAAAAGAGAAAAAGGTCTACTAGGTGAGTCAGAACTGAGAATCTCCACACTTCATGATTCCAACCAGATCCTTTCATTTAAGACTTGGATTTTTATTTCATTTAATCGACTCCAATCTAGGATAACTATGTTACGTGGTAATGGTCCAAATTTTGGCATCTGGCATGAAGGTTGCAACTTGAGAGGATGTGGTCTGCTTAGCAGCTACGGTACCATATTTGTATTCTCCAGTATCGTCTAGCTGTCTAGGGTTGTTGTTTGAATTTTCCTATCCCCAAACATTTCTGTTTTTGCCTGGTTTTAGTGGAGAGTTGTGAGTTGTGACGAAAAGAATCCTTTTTGGTTGCTTCATAATTTTTTTTGATGTGATGGCCAATAGGTTTTGACACATTTATCTGTTTTTGATTTGCGCATGTGGCTTGGTTTTCTCTACACAGAAGCTGCACAGGCGTTATGTTATGAAGAGGAATCAACATAAGCGCCAAAGAGAGGAAGATCTAAAGAAGGAAGAAAAGAAATCCTTAGAGAAGCGACCCAAGACAACTGATGAGACTACTGAAAGTACCCCTAATAATCCAGATAAAAATGATGAAATGACAAAAGAGGGTGAGGAAAAGATGAGTACAGATCATTCAGCAGCTGCCCATGATGAACTGATAAAAGAGGGTGAGGAAAAGGTGACCACAGATCACTCAGCAGCTGCCCATGACGAACTGATAAAAGAGGGTGAGGAAAGATGGGCACAGATCATTTAGCAGCTGGCCATAATCAACCTGAAGCTGATGAGAAAATGGAGGATGAAGATCCTGAATATGAAGAAGATCCCGAAGAAGTAGAAATATATGAAGATGATGAGGACATGGATGATGCTACTGCTGAAGAACTGGTAGACGAACAGGTTTTTTTTTCTTCACACTCTTTCATCATACATATATTCATTATTGTGAATTGGCATGCCATTTATTAGCTTTTGTTTCTTTTAGAAATTACCATCTGTGTTGCTGAATGGTCTTTTCATTCGTAACAGTAGAGATGCCTGTTATCCGTCTTCCATCTCATGGGAAATTTATTTAGGCTTATCCACTAGTTTTCAAATTATTTATTTCCATAATTTGGAAGTATAGCTTTCTACATGTGGATCACACCCAATTGTTTCCAATGGAATCAAGTTCTGGGCTTTATTGGCTAGTGGCAAGCGCCAAACTTGTCAAGCTCACCCTGGACTAGTGCAGACCTTCAGTCTCTCCGATGCATGAGCTCACATTTCGATACAAATTTCTCCAGTGTTACATTTGTGTTATGTTCGAGAGCTGACAAAATAGTGGAATGTGGCTTTTACAGCCGAAGTGATCCCATGTTCGTTGTATGTTAAGTTTCAATTTTATATAAAAGTCATAAATGCTGTGAAAATAACTATGCTTAATCCGTGTCTACCTGTGGCCTTTCATTTCCTGTGCTGCAGAATGAGGATAACTCGAATGATGGAGGGGCCAAGCCACCAGAAGTGACTGGAGAAAATGATGGAAACAAGAAAACAGTGGCACTTGATTTTCCTGTTCTGCAGAATGAGGATGACTCGAATGATAGAGAGGTCAAGGCACCAGAAGCAACTAGAGAAGATGGAAACAAGAAAACAGTGGATCTTGAATTGGAAAACATTGCTAACATCAATGAAAAGTCTGCTTCAGGGGAGGGCAAACAGTCTGTAGCAGTGAAAGGAGATTTGATAGAAATTGGAGAAAAGGCAGTTAGTAAGGAGGAAAGGACAGCTGCATCACGGAAAGGAGATTCAACAAAAGATGAGGTGGTTGATAAGGACCTGTTGCAGGTAATTTTTGCTACTGTATATAAGAGATTAAGAGTCGTCTGAACTCAAGTTAAAATTCTGTCTGTTACATATATCCCAGTAAGAGTAACCCAGTTTATTGCTAACATGCGATCTTTTCCTCGTCTTGTAGGCTTTCAGGTACTTTGACCAAAACAAAGCGGGTTATATAAAGGTAACATATAAATGATACCATTGCTCTTTTGGAAGCAATTCCTCAACTAGGTGCACAAAGTGGCATTATTCTAATTTTGCAACTGCAGGTGGATGATTTAAGGTGCATTCTTCACAACTTGGGGAGGTTTTTATCTAATAGGGATGTGAAGGTCAGATACTTGAATCTATTATTTGGATTCCATACCAACGATTTATTGTAATTCTGGAGTTTTCTTTTGGGGCTTGTTCTTTTATCTAATTATCTTTTTGAAACTGAACTACTGAAGTTTTCCCTCACGTTTTTCATTGGCCACCGTCTTGCCGTTATGAATCTAGTTGAGTTTGCGAAAGGAATAAGAGGAAATATATACTATATAGTATATATTGGTTTCATTGTCAACTCAATATAACTACATTTTAGTTTTGGTTTGCCCGCTGGTGGAGGCGTCCCAAATATCCTACTGACTTATTAATTTCTTATAGCGTATTCTATTTTTCTTTGCAAAATAAGCAAGCAAACATTGATGTTTTCAAAAAAGTCTTTGTGGACCTCTTTCCGATGATTTTTTTGTGTGTAATTCCAAAATCCAAATGTGAAGCAAGTCTTTATATCTTATTGATGAAACTGAATACTTGAAATTCAGCGGAACCCTGCTTTCTTCTTTCTCTTTTTTAACCACAAATTCAAATTTTTTTCTACCTCCTCTCTTTTTCATGTATTTTTATGATCAGGAAAAATAAAAAAAATATGTCAGTGATTTTAAAGTTATTCTAATCTCGTACACAAAAAAATTACAATTATTCATTTACTATTGGAATTTGTATATATTTTATCGATGCTCTCTTTGGTCTCACTTTGAGTCCTTCTAGAAGTAAATAAAGGAAATGCTTATTCAACTACAGCACGTTTGGAATTTGTATATATTTTATAGATGTAGCTAATGTTGTGGTCACAATGGGAAAAAGGGAAAGGTATATAATGAATTATTTGTCAACTCAATGTAACTGCATTTTAGTTTTGGTTTGCCCGCTGCTGGGGGCATTTGTTTGCACAGCATATATGATTGTTTTCATTTTGCAAGAGTTATTCTCTGAAAAAGTGTATGAAAAAGATATTGGTGTATTTTTGACAGGCTGTTATTTTTATGTCTTGAGAAGCATTTACGGCAATTCCTTTTTTTTTTTGAGACTGCAATTCCTGTTTTGGTGACATTGATATGATCAATATTGGATGTTTCTCACTGGTGTCCAACACTGGCATGTTGTTTGCTGTCTGCAGGACTTAGTTCAAATTGCTCTTGTTGAGAGCAATTCTGCAAGGGATAATCGCGTTATCTATACAAAGCTTGCGAAGAAAGTTGACCTATGATCTGCTTCTGCTTTGACCCTGGCAGCCCGTTGAGATGAAGATGCAACGTATTCATCGGAGATTCTCGAAGATGGTCAATGGAAAGCCAAGCATGACGAATATCAGTTTGCCTTATGTTACCAAGGAGTTAGTTTTCATTTTCAATTGGAATGATTTTTTGTTTTATGAGATGATCTGATCATAAACTTAGCAAGCAATTCTATCGTATGTATGTGTACCTACGAAATTTCATTTTTAATATATGCATGTATCCGAGAAGGAACTTAAAACATTCATGGAATGAAACATAACCTTTTTTTTTTTTTGTCAGATCTGTTAAATGTTTAGGGACTTGCGGAGCTTTAACTGGTAGCTTAAATTGCTGACAAGTTTATCAAGCGTCTCATATGGTGGCTCATTTGCACTTCCAAATGTCCTTGTTACATGATCCATCTATTACGCTTGTTCTTCAGTTCCCTGAAATTAGGGGTGACTGTAGGAACCCACGATGCTCTGCTGACCAACGAACATGGACATGTATGTCCGGTCCCACACATGGTACCAATGCGTGCATATACCAAGTCCGCAGGCAAACAACATGAACCAATTGTTAGCTAAGTACTTATTTGAAAACCAATCTGATTATGTTGGACTGATGAGACGACTAGAAAGGGGCCGAATAGGTGTTACACAATCGACGGAATCTTTAAATTCTTTTCCCGTAAGGAATTTAATGTTATTTCACTCTAATAGCTACGTGAAGCTACGAAGATCAAAGAGAATCATTCAAATAATAAGACAACAAGAAGATCAAAACTTGCCAAATCCCCACTGAATCTGTTAGATCGGTGAACGGTGCAGTTATATTGGTGAACAGTAAAATCAAAACTTACCAAATCCCCACTGAACTGGTTAGACGGGTGAACAGTGCAGTTAGACCGGTGAACAGTACGGTCATAGCAGTTCGATTTTAAAATCATAAATTGATCTAACTTTTGATCTATAATTCTAAACTTCATAAAATTTAACACACATTCTCTAGGATGTCAAGAACATACTTCAATCAAAGATCTTAAAGATTATTACCAAAGTTACGATCTTTTTTCGTTGAGTAAATGTTGCACCAAAGCATGCCAAATAAGAAAACGATGATTGAGAGTAGCTCGTGGGAAGTATCAATCCAAGATGACTAAGATGGTTTCCCATACGTTCTAGTACCCTCAATCACAACAAGAATCAAGCCAAAAGTCATCAAGGGCAAAACCCTCAAAATCACTTTTTCTTCCACCAAAACCGATCAAACTCAAAAACTTGCAATAGTAAATTCCTAGTTGGATGGGATCTGGTCTACAAGAGATATATCTATCACTTATATATCCTATGTACAAAGTAAGATCAAGAGGAGATGAACACCAAAAACAAAACCAAATCAAGAAATCAATACTTGAGTATATGAGAGGAAGACTTGGACGAATTTGAAGATTTGATTTCTTTTTGGAGATGAATATTTACTGCCACTCCCTTAGGAGGACAAAGCCACTAGGGCAACACACACAAGTACTCCCATCTCTCTCAATACATCTCCCAAACCCTAGCCGCCGCCTCTCTCCACTTTCCTTATCACATTAGGGTTCCTTGGCTTAGTGTGGGTGTGCAAATTCTGCACCACCCCCTTATATAGCGGAAGCTAGGTCTATAGAAAAAAAAACCTAATGGGCATTCATTATGCCCACATACAAATAGGTCTTACTCACACATGCTTCTCAAAGCATCGTCTTCATCTTTAGCTCAGTTATGCCAAATCCATCATGCTTTGCCCTGCATGGAGTATCCTTGACCTAATCCACTTAGGTCACCGTCGTGGTTTCGCACACGACCACTTTCGGTATTGGGCAATTTACCAAAATGCTCATATACCGACCTTTTCCGATTCCTTTGCATCGAAGCATCGCCTATGCTTCTCCATCATCCATGTGGTCCCAATGACTTATCGCCAAGCCTTTCACGCATCTGGATCCCATCGATCCGTCCTCACTTGCAAACGGGCCCAAGTCACTTGGTGCACCACATGCCTTCCTATGCACCATGACCGCACCGGCTTCCTTGACCGTTCTGGACCTCAGCTCCTCCCTAAGTTTAGTCCCGGTCCACCTTGTCGACAGTCATGTCCATCACCGGTAGCTCCCGCTTCGGTTCCTCGTCTTCTCAGCTTGTAACCACCCCACTAGCCTCAGTCATCTTCCAACGACATCTTGATCGTTCTGGACCTAAGCTCTCCTATCTTAGTCCCGATCCTGTTCGCCTCACCATGACGTAGCTTTAGAGTTCTATAACCATCACAAACAAGCAAACCGTTACTTAGTGTCAAAAGACACACAAAATCATCAATTTACACAATTGATGAGTCATGAACACATACCTTCAAAGCTTCGCTCCCGGAAGCATCACTTTACCTCAAAAGGTCTTTGCTCAAACTTTGATTTCCATGGTTCTTGTCCATCGTACACTTTGCTTGACTCCAACCATCTCACTAGACATCCACGACTGTTATGAACCTTGGTTCTCCTAATCAAGTCCCGATGATTCTCGCCGTTGATCATAGTTGACTCTAAGCCACTTGCACAACAATAGCACATTAATCCATAAGAGTATAATGCAAACATATGCACCAATTCCAAGCTCCTAGGACCAACACTAAAAAATCAGCACAACTCACTATGCCTGAACCGCCATGGTTGGTCAAACTGCCGCCCTCGGCCGGTCTGACCGTACTATGGCTGGTCAGACCGCCCACCGGTCTAATCGCCAACCAACGGCCAGTAAGACTGCTTCCCAAATCCTGATAACACCCTCTTTGAACTTTTCGACAAAACTCTATCTAGTTTCACATCCAGTCTCCATTTTCAATGGAACCAGGTGCAGAATCACCCCCAAACACTCCTAGAAAAGTTTTTGGTGCCCATTCCTCAATATCTCACAAAAGCCCACACTGTCGGTATGGCCGCCGCCCATGGCTGGTTAGACCGCCGATCACCTGACAACAGCTCTAAAATTGCAAAGTCTCAAAACCAAACTCAACTTCAACAACACATGCAAAACAAAGTAAAATACTTATCACACACCATGAGGTGACCTTCACATGGTCTTACAATCTCCCCTTTGATGAGTAATTTGACAAACACCAAAAAAGCAAGAAGTTTAGTTTGTTTTTGAAAAGAAAAGCAAGAAGTTGCAAAAACCACACATGATCCATTTTAAAGAGAAATAAATGAATATGACCATATGGGCAAGAAATGGAGTGAAGCTAACACCTAGAAAGAGCAAGTTTCCCTCAAAAGCTCCAAACCACTCCAAAAGCCTCAAAAGAAGCCAACCTTGCTCATGGCTCAAAGAAAAGAACAATTGTTCACCATGTCCATTTTCATTGCAAGGAAAAGAACTCAAAACACAAAAGAGAGCAGATGAAATGCAAGAAAGCTCACCCTCACTCACATATACCATTTTAGCTCCTTTTGGCATTTTTTAGATTCCAAATCTTGAATTTTGCAACTTATGCCTAAAATGCCACTTAGATCTCTCATTTTGTATTAGAAGGATGTTACCCTTTTGCTACAAAATTATCCTCTTTTGGCAATTTAGTCATCAAGGGAACTCCCTCTCAAATTATTCATGATGCACATGAAGCAAGAAGTACAAAAGAGAGCATGTATGCAAATGAGTGGCTTTAAATTTTCAGATATTGTCATAGAGCGATGAGGATTATCCAAAGTGAAGCATAATATCACTTGTATTAGAACAAGCAAGAATTGCCACAAGGCCACATCAAGCATGAAAAGTTATCAAAGTCATATATAAACATATATAGCCAAGCTAACCAAGATAGCATAAGATAAAGCAATCAACTTGATTACAAGTAATGCAAAACTTCAGAATTAGCAAGTTCAACTAAAGGTATCAAAATACGAGTCAATCCATGTCAAAAAAGTCTATGTGAGACCAAGAAGCTACAATTGATCATTCTATTAGGTTATAAGTTCCAAAATGAACAACTTTGCTCAAATAACTCAAGCACCTATGTTCTACATCAGATATGCCATTTCACATTAGATAGCATATGTTGAAGTTGTTTAAAAGTCCATCTTAGTAGAGCATGTCCTGGACTAGGAGCCATCCACAATTGCCCCATAAGCTTCAACCAAGTGATAAATCTTGAGGTTCATGCCAAACTTCAAATGACAAGCAATCCCCATGAGATCGTTTAGATCATCAAGCTATCTACAAGTTCATGTCAAAGCGCAATGATAAGTAGTCTCGTGAGAATAGTTTGGGACAAAATTAAGTGCACATGAGAAGCAAAATAACTTGCTACACTTAATTCAAAATTTGCCCAAGATTTTGAGAAAAATCTACTCCTAAGCCCATAAGCAATACCTGACCTGAGCCACAAATGCATAGGAGAAGTAAACTCATGATTCAAGAAAGAACTAGTATAGCTCAACTCAAGTTTAATCTAGATTCAATATCAAACAAAGCATTTCTGACATGGCATGTATCATAAAAGGATAACTAGAGGAGCAACTAGCCAAAAGATCCATAAATTGCAATTTTATTGTTCAAGTTGCCTTAAATGTCCAACTAACATAGCAAATATTAAGCTACACATGTAAAGAAATGACAAATCTAACTAGTCAACGAACAAGATATGTCAACGGGCAATAACATAAAAATGTTGCATCACATTGGGGTAATAAGCAAAGCTCTATGATTGTATTAATTTGTACCACTTGTAGCAAAATAGCATGAATGTCACACAAAATGATGCGACAAGAGAGACCTTTACGAAGATGTCAAAGCACCAAACTCCCCCTCAACACAAACCACAAAGAAGGAGAAGTTGAAACAACTTGAAAGGGGAAGACACCACTTGTAGGAGTATAACAACTGAAACCTTTGGCAAAGAGGGCACAAACCAAAGCTATGGACTTGACAAACTCTAGCACAAAGAACCTCTTACTCCACATGGTCTCTAGGGAAATAAACTCTCACAACTAGGGAGCGAAACATCAACACTAGCTTTCGCAAAAGTCCCTCAAAGACAAACTACCCAAAGCCTGCTAAAAACTAGTGATTGGAGTGACAAGCTCGACCTAGGTTGTGAAGATAGTTAATCCTAGCAAATCACGAGATAAGAAAGTCTGCCTAGAAAGGACATGTGCTAGAGGTGTACCTCCTATCTATCCTGAACTCAACAAGCCCAACAACTGAATAAGAACCAGATTCTATGCAAAGTAGGATAGTAGTACCATACAAAATTGTAAAGCATAGGGGCTCGAACCTGTGTCGCATCACTTGGCAGTGAGATGTAGTTGAAGTTGGACCGTACTGCATCCCCAAGAAGTGATAGTGTAACGTCCTAAAATTTGAGTTTTCACAAATCTTTTGAGTAGTATAGGTCCCTGAAAAATTTCACCAATTTTCCTTGAATTAATAAAGCTTAATTAAGAATTTCCTAAATAAAAAATATTTAATGTGACCAATGTAAACACTAATTAAATGAAAATAGTGTTAGTTGGGCTCCTTGTGTTCCAAGGAATTTTACTGATTTTCTTGGATTTGTCTGGATTTATTTGCTATTTATTTTTCCTTATTTGAATTTTTAGCCTTTTTCTAAATTCCAAAATCATTTCTTAATTCCTTTCCTTCGTGGGCTGATTTGTTCCGGCCCACTCCATCCTCTCTCTTTTTTGGGCTGCCATCCCAATTCCTTCGAGCCATCCCCCGCCAACCATCCCCGCTTGGTTCCTAGTTTCCACCTCGGCCTGGGTCTACCGTCAGCCGCACGCGCACGAGACCCCACCGCACCACCGCCCACGCACGTGCGCGCCCATGATGCTGCTCCTTTGTGCGCGCCGCTCCCATGTCCATCCCGGACACTGTGTTCATGCCTCCACCACTGGTGTCCGCCTCCCACACGACTCCCCACACTATAAAGTCATCGTCCCGTGAGCACCAGCTTCACCTCGTGCTGATACCTCTATGCCCCAGTTCTCGTCACCCGCTCCATCTTCTCTTAGTCCGATGCTGACATTGCCGTGCTCGTCTCCTCCGTCAAAGCTCCTCGGGATGTCCATGCGCGTCACTGGCTTCGTGTCACCCTCCTCCTCCAATTGCGCCCACCCACGGGAGCACCCGAGGCTTGTTCACCAATGTCATCTTCATCTTCCCTATCTTTGGCCATGCCCATGATGCCGAAATGCCTCCCTCGCAATCCTCGCCGCACCGGTGAGTTCCTCCCTATTTCGTCTGGGTCACCATGTGTCTGTTGCCCCGATCTACACTTCTACACTTTTGATTTTGAGTTTGGTCCAACTTAGCCTGAGATTCCTCCCTTCTCTCTCATCTCCGGCCACTGCCCTTCACCGGTCGTTCCTCGTCACTCCGATGAGCTCCTGCCTTCATCGACCCCGCCATCTTACTCCCAGCGTCACGATCTACCCAATGCTCGTGTTTCCATCATCAGAACCACACCATAGCGCGTCGCCGCCATACACGTCGTTCCTCGCTGCCTCACCGCGTAACCTCATTCGCATCATCGCCCTCATTTCGTTTTGCACCTTCTTCGCCTCCTGTGTGGCGCTGTCTCCGGTGACCTTCTCATGTCCGAGCACCACCGTGCTGCCCTGCCACCTCGTCAGAGCCATGTCAATGCCACCTCACCCGACCGTGCCACCTCGTCGCCATGTGGTCGTCGTGTGCATGATGTGTCAGTATTGTCACCGTCCACATGTCATCTACCTAATTGAAGCCATGTATCCAACTCTCTATCACATGCAGGGCCCCATTTCTCAGGTCAACCCACAGTCAACTCAGCTGCATGAGCTCAGTCCATCGTGGATTAGCACGCCTCCATGGACTTGGTCCATAGACCAATGTCCCACCTATCAGCCACTCTTCCTTTTTCTGGAATTCTTTTAATTCTAGAAATTTATAAATATCAATGGGTCTCACATGTCATACACTCAACTATTTTCCCAAATTTTAAAAATAAAGATTCTCGGGAATATTCCCCCGCCCCTACCTGATAGTTTCTCTCTCCCTTTTCTTTTTCAGCATTTTCCTTCCTGGTCAAACTTCCGAGAGCTCATTCTTCCTCATACGAACTCCGATGGAACCCATTCAAGTTTCTAAATTCATATAAATTAAAGATATACCTTCCTGTATAATTAAATTTCAATTTGGAGTTTATTTTTTTGGGTTTTGTTTATTTTTGTGTTTTCTCTCTCGTTAGATGTTGAAGTTCCAAAATCGTCCGACGGAGATGAAGGTCATGAAAGTAGAAGATTGAAGATAAAATAAGAACATCATTGCTATAGCAAGGTAAGTTGTACCTTTGATCGTGTTGAACCCAGTTTTTTAAAACTATTTTGATTCAAATTATCGCATGTTATTTCAATCATTTAATTCTTCAAATGTTTTGGGATTAACTATTCATCCATTTGATTATATCCACTTTTCCCATTCTATTACCATGATATTTTGCCACCCTAGCTCGGTTAATTATTAGTTGGTATTACCATAGCACCAACGTGAGTTGGTTAGACAAGAATAGTCTGCTTAGCCATGCAACGGGTAGTTGCTATCATTTTGAACTGCAAATCTAAACTTGAATAAATGATTATGGAACTTTGTGGAAAAACTATGTGATGTATGTTGTTACTAGTTGATGGCATGTGATACACTTAACCAACAGGGTTAGAAAAAGACTTATTCTGAGACGAGTGGAAAGAATTGTGATATAGTGGAACTTCGTGCTGGGGAAATACGAGTCTTGGTAATTTGGTTAGAAATTGGGTAGTCTTGCCTTGGTCAATTAAGTACTTAACTTTGTGCACCATTGATCTGAGCCATAACTGTACGATCACATGTCTGGTATAAGACAAGCCTAACTTAGTAAGCTACAGACTCTTGGCCTCGTTTGCCAAACGCCTAACACAGTTGATCCTGAATTCTGCAAAACTCTGAAGCTTCAACCTGGTTTCCTGCACTAGCGTCCCATGCATCGAGCGGTCAAGGCCCTCTTTCGACAGTAACTTACCCACACCCACATTGTCAGTTTCCAAAACAATTCTTTGGATACCCATTTCCTCCGCCAAATGCAGGACCCTATGGCATGCCATCAGCACCGCCATGGATGGATCTGCCAGCTTTGGGAAATAGCGCACCTTCCCTCCTATGAAATTGCCATGTGGTTTCTTAGCACTACACCACCACCTCGGCCTGTCAAACCACCGACACTCTGACAGCAAATCCGACAATTTAGTAAACCGAGGGTTTCTCCCAAACACCTCGACACTGATGCCAATTGTTCAACAGAAAGGTTAGGACCACACACATGGTCTCCACACAAACATATTTTAGGCCAGCCAATCTAATGCACCTTGCGTTACCCATCCTTTGCACCCCACTAAAAGTTTGATGAAACTAAAACCAACTGCGTGTAGAAGGACTTAGCGAATTGGAAGACACTCACAGTGTAAGTAGAGACCGCTTGCAGCACCGATTTATCCAACACATCCTTTCCCGCCTTAGATAAACCTTGGCATTTCCATCCCAGCACCTTCCCCCACACCCTCTCCCTAATATGTTTGAAAACACCATTTTTTGATCTTCCAATTCTGATCGAGAGCCCCAGATAATTATCATCGAGAGCTTCCTCGTCAATACATATTAACTGTTGCAAAACCTCCTTGTTGTCCTCTTCACAACCCTACCCAAAGAAAATAGAGGATTTCTGACAATTTACCCTCTGACCAGAGATCACTTCATACTGGTGCAACACTAAACGGAGAGTGGTCAGGTTGGACGGGGTTGCTTCCAAGAAAACTAAACTATCGTCATGAAGAGAAGGTGGGTGATATGTAGCTCAGTGGCCCCAAATCGAATGCCCTTTAAATGTTGTGTCTCTTGTTTGTGCTTCAGCAAAGAGGAGAACCCCTCTGCATACAGAATAAAAAGATACGAGACAACTGGTCTCCTTAGTGAAGGCCCCTCGATGGCACAAAAATACCATATGCCTGTCAGGACTTCGGTTCATCGAGCGTAGCAAAGGGAAGTCGGTAGTGAAGGTAACATTTGGGCGACTTCATCTTGAAGATCAAAGGTCAACATGAACGATGTGTTGAGGAAAGATGGATATAACAGTGATGCCGAAGTTACTATTACCCATATGATATACTATTCACATCATGTTTTGTCTGTTATCTTAACTTGGTTTACTTTCGATCATTTGCTTTTCATATCACTCTGTAATCACGGTAAAAAACAACTGGGTACTAAGCCTTGATGGTGTGGAATGAAAGGAAGGATGGAAAAGCATATTCTCTGGAGTCATTAGCCTAGCTTCTGTGTAGAACCCTAGTTCCCTGATTGTTCTGATCTTCTACCGAATCTTTTCAGAAAACTCTTGCGCAGATTTAGAGTTCGATAGTTTATCCATAGAAATGTGTGTGAGTGGATCAGATCCTAGCCGGATCGACAAAGGTATCAGAGAATAGATCGATTCTTGGAGTTGTGGATCTGGTCATTAAAGGTTGGGAGAAATCGAGTGATTTCCTTGTAAAATCCCTGAGCTCATCCAGATCTGACGCACAGAGATCCAGGGAGAAGATGACCAAAACGAGATCTCACAGAAATATGGGCGAGGAAGAAAGTGTGTTTGATGGAAGGTCGAAGATTGCAGGCCTTAAGGAGGAGATCTAGGAACCGGCGGAACTAAAATCTTTGAGGTCCGATGTAGAGGGGATCAAAAACCTTTTGAGTTCCTGGGGAAATCCACCATGGATGATCAATCAATCTGAAGAACAAGAAATGATGGAGAAGAGGGCAGCGGTAGAAAATGGAACACTTAATTTGGGAGGCCAGATTCATAGTAACCTGGTAACACAAACTTTTCCTTGCTCTACACTTTCTGTTGGAATGATACATGGTAGCAGCACTCTTAGGGGTCATTCGACTATGATAGGGAATGCTATAGGAACTATGCCACCCTCTGCATTTTTCATAGAATCGAGTATTCATGACATTTATACTGGTCCTATGTACACTAGTTCATTGAGAACCTCAATACTCAATCCTTCACAACCTGGGCTACATCCAGGAAATACTGGACTTCCTCAAAATAGGATACATTACCCAGTAGATAGGCATGGAGAAAATGCACAGGCTGGAAATAGTTGGAGAGGTGTTTTGGCCACATCAGTAAACTACTCAAGAGGGGAGGATATGAACCATTACCCTGGAGTACAGTTTTTCGATGCTCAGAGAAACACGTATATAGGTAATGTGCATGGGAATTCAGCATACACAGAGGCTATTATCAAAGGGCCAAGATTGGAAATTCATTTATTCTCAAGGGATGATGTGTTGAACTGGTTAAGGCAGTGTGAAAAATTCTTTGAAATATCGGGCACCCCAGGAGATCAATGGGTCAATCTAGCCACTACCCATTTTCAAGGAAGGGCAACTACATGGTTGAAGAATGTGGGAATTCCCTGGCAATTACTCACATGGCCTCAACTATGCTCCATGGCAGCTGATAGATTCTCTGCTGCCAGTGCACACGAAGTGTAGAACAGTTATTGAACATTAGACAGTATGGACTGATTGTGTCCAATTACATTGACGAATTTGAATAATGTGTGGAACTGGTGAAAAGGGATCATCCTTATTTGCATGAGTCATTCTTGATGAGTTGTTTTATTGGATGACTAAGGGGGGAGATTAAGCATGATGTGTGCAATAAAAAACCTCAGGGAATGATTGAGTCTTATTGGTATGCCAAGACTTATGAAAAGGCAACAGTGGCCAGGAAAAATGCCACACTTGGAAATTTTAGTAAAGGTTGATTTATAAATAGACAAGATGAGAACTCTAAAGTGAATGACCAGAAGGGAGCTCCTGCTAGGAATAACCAGGAGAAGGAATAGCTATCTGTGGGAGTAAAGAAAGAACAAACTTATTGGTATTGCAAGGAGCCCTAGAACATACAACATAAGTGCAAGGTAGGCAGGACTATCCATATTTTGCAAGAGATAGATGAAGAAGAAGTAAGTGAGGACAACCTAGAGGGGAATGAGATTCTTGAGAGTGGGTATAAAACAACACCTGGTAGTCTTGAGAGAGAAGGGAGTAGTGAACAATTGATGCATATATCAACCCATGCAGCTGCTGGCACTACTGAGCCAACTACTTTATCCTTGATCATGCAGTTGAATGGAAAGAGGCTTGTAGCTCTGGTTGACAGTGGTAGTACCCACACTTTAATGAGTTTTGAATTTGATTGGAAGTGTGGTGGGTTAATGACACCCACTGTAACACCTCGTTTAAGCACAAAACAAATAAGTAATTAGTACTAAAATTAAATAGAATTAGAAAGAAAAATTCAGAATTTTTTTGGAGAGGAATGGGCCGCCAACCCATATTCATGAGGAGGGGAGCCGGCCATAGTGGCCCAAGGCCCATGAGTGGGCAGTCAGCCCAGTAGAAGGCAGGGGGGGGGGCAAACCCTAGCCACTCTTTGCTACAGTAGCACCATGCTACAGTACCTCCGCCCCTGCTCCTCCTCCTTTCCCCGGCGCCATCCTCCCTGCTACTGCTGTCGGCCAAAGAGAAGGGGAGGAAAGAGGTTCGGCCAAGGAAAGAAAAGGAAGGGGAGGTGGGAGAAGAAAGAGGGAAGGGAGATTTTGTGGTTTCTTCAGCGATTTTCATCGCGTTCTTAATGGGTGACCCTCAGATCTCTTTGTTTTGTTTAATAGTTTTGCGATTTGGCTTCTTCGGGTAGTAGATCGATTGTTTGCAGTTTGTAGTGCGTTGTAGGTTTGAGTTGTGAAATTGCGAATTTTGGATTCATCACCTCTTAGAGATTTGTGGGTAACGTCTTTAGTTTTCCATAGAATCCTGGATCACGTCGTTTGGATGAACGAATATGAAGTTATGAATATTTTAGTGCTGCTGCCCCGAGGTTCTGTTAGGATTCTGGCAGGTTGTAGTAATTAGATGATAAAAATTAGTTAACGAAATAATTAGATGATCTATGCAACATGAATATTGTAGGTGATTTCATAAGGTTTCCAGATATCTTAAGAACATAATTTTTGGATAAACGTACTGAAAGTTATGAATGTTTTTGTTCTGCTGTCTAGAATATCTGCCAGATTCTCGCAGTCGTTATAATCTATTTAGTAAGAATAGTGAATGGCAAAATTAGGAAATCCTACCAAGTAGATTAATGTGGGTAATTCCTTAAACTTTCCAGAAAAATCTAAGAACACCATTTTTGGGTAAAAATAAGAAAAGATACGATTTTTGGAAGATGACCGCCCTGTTTGGGGCAGAACAATGTTTAGGGGGAAGTGATGTTTTGGGTTGCACTTAGGAGCATAGATAGTTATATAATTTTTATGTAATATTGTATGCTCTGGAATATCTCCTTAATGTGGTTATTAAATGTTCAGGTGGTGGTGTGAATCCGGGGGTAGTGCCTTCTTCTCATCGTCAAACTTCACGGTTGAGGCAAGTACATGTATAAGGGTGATAATGAGTGTTTGTCATTGTCTTGTTGATTTATTGCCATGAGATAAAATAATATTTTGGTAAGTTATTTTAGTGTCGTGGTATTATTGATGAAAAGAGTAAGATTAAGTTGATGATGCAACTACCATGGGGGTGACATGGTGAGATTTTTATTGCTTAAATGTGATTATGATATATTGATGCAAATACCATGGGGATGACATGGTAATGTTGTTAAAGTTAAATTAATTATTGCATCATTCATTTGCATCATTCTTTGATCCTTGAGGCTTGGTCTACGATGTAGCCAAGTAATGAGAAGTTTGAGATCCCCGTTATGTATTAGACGGGCATGGGGTCCCCAAACTTGTGGAGTGTGGGCTTGAGGTCTCTGTGCTAAAGGCACAGACATTGGTATGCATTGATGGATTCATACCCCGTATTACCGGTACATGCAAAAGAGAAAAGAAAAGTGCATTTGTAGTATGAGCATTGCATGACAATTAAAGTTGGATGGATATTGTGATACTGTGAATGATTGTATGTGACAGGCTTAACTAATATTCAAAGTATGTTTATGATATTTGGGTTATTGTCTTATTTGTACTTGCTGAGTCTTGGACTCACGCTTGTTTATTTAATGTTTTAGGTGAATGTTGATGACAGCATACTTTGGGAAGAAAGTAGAACATGGGACTGTTGCACTTAAGATGCACTTCATTCATTTTCATGATTCAATCAATTTGGAATTGTAATAATTGAATAGGTTGTGGTTCCCTTAGTTCCTCATGGTCGATATTATAGCTAGTTGTTTTTCTCTCTCTTAATTGAAATTTATCTATAATACCCTTGATAATTAATTTGATTGAATTATAATTGGACTATGATTAACCACCTTGCTTAAATTTATGATTATCTCATTGTATAGTGTTTAATCGTGACGCCTAGAAGGTAGTAATACTTGAGTTTGATGTAGAAAAATGTAGTAATAATAGTTGTAGGTGACATCTTGGGGTTTTGCTAAACCGGGGTATTACACCCACACCTGCTAGGAGAGTGCAGGAGGAGGAGAATTAACCACTGAAGTATTAGTCCAACCTACTAACTATCAGATTCAAGGTACTCAGTTCAAGCATTCTTTTCAACTACTTACCCTCAAGAGCTATGATGTGATTCTGGGGCAGACTGGATATATTATCACAACCCAATTGGTTTAGACTTGAAGAAAGAAATAACTAACTATTTCCAAGAAAGGAAAGATGATTGTATTTAGGGATCACACTGCCCAAATGATAAATTCAATATAGACAAAGAACAACTATTGAAGATGATCAGTAAGAAGATTTTGGGATATCTCATACAAGTTAATCTGGTGGAGACTGAGAAGCCAGCAAAAATTGGAAATCGAGAGATGGGGGTGGAGCAACTCCTGAAGCTGTTTGCTGATGTCTTTAAAGACACAAAAGGACTTCCACCTCCAAGAGATTGTGACCATAGAATTGCTCTGAAAGCTGCTGCAGATCCTCCCAACCTAATACCATATAGAGTACCTGTCGGGACCCAAATATGCAAATCTGGACCCTCTGTGTATTCTGCACTAGTCCAGGATCACGCTAGTGCACACAGTGTCAACATTGATGAAATATCACATCCATACAACGAATATAAGAATAAACGAGTACCTTTGAATAACAATTAACTGTTGGGACCTTACGGTCGAGTTTTACATTTATTAAGCCATGCAAGGCTGACAATAAAGAAATAAACTGCAGCGGAAACGAAATAAACTCCGGTGGCTCCCATCAATTTACCACGCAACCGATCGGGATCAAGACCCTAACGCTCAACCTTCGAGAATTCCCCTTCAAAAGCAAAGTGACGACTCCTCCACTTCATTGATTTGTTTAGCAAGAGTGAGTACACACCGCACTCGCAAGTCATACCACGTAATGCATTTATATATGATGGCTTATTCCAAAGAAATGGCTTCTGTGGTTACTTTGCAGAAATGCAACATTTGCAATTGAATACAATTAATAGATTGAAAGCGTAATTCAAAACAAATAGTCAATAATAAGTTAACAATTGATTTCACAAAGGACACACAGTCTAATCAAGTTCTTTCACACAGCTGAACAAGTTATCTCACACAGCTGACCCTTCCCAATTGTTTTATGAAAATCTACCCTCGTGTGAAATTCCGAGCATGTCCATAACCGAGGACGCGGCTATTGAATAGATTGGTTTAAACACTCTGCAGAGGTTGTACACTTTACCCACACGATGAAACCAACCGGATCGAGTTGATCACAACAAAACCTTTCGAGACTTCATCTCAAACAATGACACTCTGGTGTGCTTTCTCGCCGTCAATTTGTACACATGACCCTTTGAACGACACACACCATTGGACAGGATGCAATGAACCGTCCGCGATGTGACATATCACACCTCCAGCCCATCACATAGCTTAAATACAACCTGAGTTGTCAATGTCAAGACTCCATAACTTACTAAGTCAGGCCCAGCCCATACTAGGCATGTGGTCGTACAGTAAGGCCCAGTTCAATGGCGCACAAAGTTAAGTCCTTAATTGACTAAGGCAAGAACTTCCAGTTTTTCCCAAATCACAAAGTTTATATCACACAGATCCACCATTCACAGAATCCACCACTTGCCTCGGTCTAAATCTTTTCCCACCCGTTGATTAAGTGCAACACATGCCATCAACGAGTAATGAGACACAACACACACTGATTCATCACATAGTTCCATAATCACTTAGTCAAATTTATAATTGCAACTCTCACATGAAATGATGACTCGTGGCATGGCTAAGCAGTCTAATCGTATCTAACCAACCCACGTTGGTGCTACAATAATACCAACTAATAATTAATCAACCTAGGGTTACAAAAGATCATGGCATACAATAGACAAGGTGGCATAACAATTTGGATTAATAACTACACCCAAAAGCATTTAAATAAATACTTGAAATAGAATGCAATACATTGAAACAAAGTATTTTGAAAACGGGTTCAAATGATCAAAGGTATAACTTGCCTTGGAATAGATCTAGATATTGGTCTTGGTCTTGAGGTGCTCCTTCTTACGCAAAATTCCCAAGTATCGACGTCTACTGCAAACGAGACAAAAGAAACAAAACAAATAAATAACAGAGGCAAAACAAACTCCAAAAATTAAATAAAATTCACCATTAAATAGATCTTAATTTTATATGAATTTACAAATTTGAATGGGTTCAATTGGACTTCGGATGCAAAAGATATGGGCTTTGGAAGATTGGAAAAATCAATTAAACCCTAAATTGGATTTTCTCGAATTTCCCGAATTAATTTTATAAAGGAAAATCGAATTATTGCGCAATGCTTGCGCCACCGAGAATTTCCGGAAAAGAATTATATTTAAAAGAATTCGACAGTGGGACCCTTGTCATCCTCTCGACTCACGTGGACCAAATCCACCGAGCCGAGGGTGAGTGGTGGTGGGACGACTCCACGCTTGGCGGTGACGCGGCACACGCAGCGACACGGAGGCGAGACGCCGAGGTGGCGGCCGATGTGGCAAGGCCATGTCATTGGGGCAACGGCGGCGAGTGCCTGCTCGATCGCCGACAACGGCGAACGGCGGTGAGTCGGCGGCGCGGAGTGGCAAAATGGATAGCCGAGGGTGTGGGCGGCCGGTGGTGGGCGGCGAGACCCAGCGGCGACGGCTTACCGGCGATGGCGAAGAAGCGCGGCGGTGACGGGAGGCTTTTGTCGGACGAGTCGCAACAGAGGGGAAGACACCGAGGGACGACGGTGAGAGCAAAGACCAAAACGGCGGGGCTATTGCGATCCCAAATGTGGCGATTCTTGCGGCGAAGGAGCTCCGATGATGCAGAAGGCGCGGCGACTAAGTTGCGGCGGCGGCGGTCTTCGGGCAATGTTTGTCGCGGAGACCGAGGAGGGGCGGCGCCTTAGGGTTTTGGTGGAGAAGCGGAGGGGCGAAAGGTCCGGTGCAAGGCTTGGGCCTTAAATAGCCGGGCGAGGCGAATCCACGGAGAAACGGCGCGGCGGCTATGACGTTGCGTGAGCTCGGACTCGAGTCCGGGTTGAAGACGATGCGTGGTGGCACGCAAGGCGGACGAGATCGGCAGCAATGACGATCCAATGGCGAGGAAAGGCGAGGCGCCAGTCTGCGCGAGTGTGGGCGAGAGAGCGCACGATCTGGATCAAGGGGGGGAGCGAGCGAAGCGCGCAGCGAGGCGAGCGCGATCGCGCGAAGGGGACACGCGCGGTGATCCAAGGGCTCAAGGCGGGAATGGGCTGCGGGAGTTGGGCCGGATTGGAATAGTGTTGGGCTTCGGCCCAGCACTGTTCCGAAGGATTTTCATATGATTTTTCTTTTAAATAAATCCAGAAAATGCAAATAGCAATTAGAAAATAGCAAATGACTTTGGAAAAATTCCAGAAAATTCTGTAAAATATATCCAAGCATATAGAATCTAAATAAAATAGTTTTGATAATTGTTGATGTTGGTATTAAGCACATTAAATCAATTTGTTCTAAAAGTCCATATTAAGCTTTTTAATTTAATATTCAAATAAATCCAAATGATGAATTTTCGTGCTACCAATATTTAAAAGATTTTTAAAGCTCTGAAAATTGGGATGTTACAAACCTTCCCCCCTTAAACGAATCTCGTCCCCGAGATTCCGGCTAGCTAGAGAAAAGGCTAGGGAACTCGGATTTTAACTCTTCTTCACGTTCCCACGTTGCTTCTCCTTCTGAGTGGTTACTCCACTGGACTTTGCAGAAACGAACGGTCTTGCTTCTGATGCGGCGCTCTGCGACATCCAAAATCCTGACAGGCTGTTCTTTGTACGTGAGATCTTCCTTGATTCAATTGACTCCAACGAGTCGCTCTTACCGCACACGAAGACACTTCTTCACCGAGAGACATGAAAGACATCATGCACTCGCTAACGATGCGGTAGCTCAAGCTGTACACAACTTCTCCACGGCGTTCCAAAACCTTGAATGGACCCACATACCTTGGAGCAAGCTTCCCTTTGGTGTGGAATCTCTTAACACCTCTGAGCGGAGTAACTCAAGATACACAAAATCCTCTGGTTCAAAGGCGAGGTCACGACGACGATTATCGGCATAACTCTTTGCTCGGGTGGGCTATCTTTAGTCTTCTCTCGATCATAGCAACTTGTTCTTCGCTTCTGAATAATATCCGCCCGAACACTACACGCTCAAATTGCTTCGACCAATTCAATGGAGTTCTGCAGTACCACCATACAAAGCTTCAAATGGTGACATCGCAAACCGCTTGATAATCGTTGTTGTACGAGAATTCGCATACGGTAAACTTTTATCCCAAGCGGTAGCATTAGCTAAGGCACGTGCTCTTAACATATCTTCTAATATCTGGTTGACTCTTTCATCGCCCATCCATCTGCGTGGATGATAAGCGATCTTGAAATTCGATGAGTTCCTGTGGCTTCATGTAGACTCGCCAAAAATGAGAGGTGAATTGAGATCCTCGATCCGACACTATCTTCTTAGGCACACCGTGCGCATCGACGATTTTTGACATATACAATTCCGCCAAGCGGTCTCACGAGTAAGTGGTTTTGGTGGCAAGAAATGGGCAACCTTAGTCAAACGATCCACTATTACCCAAATTGAATCATAACTGATTGAGTCTTGGGTAGTCCGGTAATAAAATCCATACCGATCTCTTCCCACTTCCATTACGGTATCTTCGCGGTTGTAGCAATCCTCGCTGGTCTCGATGTTCGGCCTTTACTTTCGACACACGTCGCATAAGGCAACGAACTCGCGACGTCTCGCTTTAAGTTTGGCCACCAAAACTTATTCTTAACATCCGATACATCTTAGTGCTTCGAGGTGAATCGAATACTTAGAGTCATGGGCTTCCTTCGAATCGCTTGTCTTAAACCATCAATATCCGGTACACGATCGCCCATTGATCCACAATATATCCCGATCATCCACGGTGAAGTCTTTAAATTTTCCTTCGCCATCTTCTTCTTGAGGTCAACAAACTCGTAATCCTTAGGTTGAGCTTCACGAACTGCTTCTCCGAGTAGACTGCACTTCCAAATTGGCCACAAATCCTTAGGAACAACTTCTAGTCAGTAGCTTCGGAATTCCTCCGAAGTTCGGGCAAATCTCTTTTGCTTCGAGCATTGCAATAGCTCTTGCGACTCGGTGCATCTGCAACTACATTGGCCTTACCAGATGGTAATGGATTCCAAGATTATAATCCTTTATTAATTCCAACCATCTTCTCTGTCTCATGTTCAAATCGATCGAGTGAATATGTACTTGTGCTCTTATGATGCTGTAGACTTCACAATGATTCCGATGAGATAATGACGCCAAATCTTCAAAGCATGCACTACGGCTAGTTCCAAATCATGGGTAGGATAGTTCTCTTCATGAGGCCTTAATTGCCTTGACGCATAGTTTACAGCTCTTCCTTCTTCCATAAGGACACATCCTAATCCTTGACGCGAAGCATCACAAGAGATATCAAAATCCTTACTAATATCCAAGCAAAACTAGCATGAAATTTGAAGTCAAACGTTTCTTCAATTCTTGAAAACTTTCTTCACAAGCTGGGGTCCAAATAAACTTCTTCTCTTTCTTCAACAATTGCGTAAGAGGTTTAGCAATCGTTGAGAACCCTTCAATGAAACGACGATAGTATCCCGCCATTCCCAAGAAACTACGAATTTGAGTAACCGTCTTGGCCGCTCCCAATTCATTACAGCTTTAACCTTTCCGGGGTCAACTGCTACTCCTTCGGCTGTCATCACATGACCGAGGAAATCAACTTTCTTCTTCCAAAAGTCACACTTGCTGAACTTGGCATACAACTGATGTCCTCTGAGCTTCTCTAGGATTAATCTCAAATGTTCTGTATGTTCTTCTTCTGACTTTGAGTATACCAAAATATCATCAATAAACACTACCACGAACTTATCCAAATATTCCATGAATACTTTGTTCATCATGTTCATGAAATAGGCAGGGGCATTAGTCAATCCAAAAGACATGACTAAAAACTCATAATGTCCATACCGGGTTGAGAAAGCGGTCTTTGGTACATCCTTAGGACAAATCTTCAACTGATGGTAACCTGATCGTAGATCGATCTTAGAGAATACTCCGGCTCCTTTCATCTGGTCGAACAAATCATCTATTCTGGGCAATGGGTACTTGTTCTTGATGGTGACTTCGTTGAGAGAACGATAATCGATACACATTCTCATACTTCCATCTTTCTTCTTAACGAACAAAACAGGTGCTCCCCATGGCGATTTAACTAGGTCTTACAAAACCTTTCTCGATGAGTTCTTCTATCTGCTTCTTCATTTCCACAAGTTCATCGACCGCATCCGATAGGGTCTCTTGAAATTGGTGCCGTTCTCGCACTAGATCGATGACAAACTCAATGTCACGGTCGGTGGCATTCCCGTAATTCTTCCGAAATACGTCGGATAATCTTTTACTACGGTACATCTTCCAAAGCGTCTTGATCGTTGACTACCAAATGTCCATCACGCATCGAGGTGGCTAGAAATTCTACTTTCTTTCTGTGGTATCCTCAATTGTCACGGCTCTTGCCACAATCTAGCATCGCTTATGTTTGGATAACCAATCCATACCAAGGATGACATCTATGGTCTGAGTGTCTAGAACTATTAGGTTGGCTAGAAACTCAACTCCAGCTATGAGTAGCCTAGCTCCTAAACATCCAACTTTAGAACTTAGCTCTGCTCCAGGCGACTGGACTAACAGAGTATGCTTAAGATGCATAACTTCCAATTTGTTCTTAGTTGCAAAATTCCAGAAACAAACGAATGCGAAGCTCGTAATCAAAGCAGGCGATGCAGTCTTGAATTTACTAGAAACTTACCCAGTACAACGTCGGGTGCTTCTTGGGCTCCTTCCAGAGTGACGTGGTTGACACGACCTCTGACCACTGATGGCGGTGCTCCTCCGGATTGACCGGTAGCTTGAGAAGTTCCTTGATGGTTGCCTTGTACTGGCGTCTTGGCTGGTGTGTTCCCAAGGTTGAAGCGTACTGGAGTGATAGTCCCATTCTGCGGACATCGGTTGGCGAAATGCCCTGGCTGACGACAGGTAAAGCAAACTCTGGTTGTATTCTGTGGGTTGCTTACTGGATTGGGGTTGGTAGTGCAGGTTGCGAAAGTTACGAGCAAGCGGGCGAGTCTTGAAGTTGGTGCGGTGGTCCGCGAATGCGTGGTGGAAAACGGCTAAAGCTGCGGTGGAATCATTCTTGCCTCACGGTGGGGTTGGTGACTTCCTTCTTTGAGCCATTCTGCGCTACGATGATCTTCCAATTCCTTGCGCTTATCCTCTAAAATCAAAGCCTTGTTGATCAACTCTTGAAAATCAGGAAAGGTGTGGGCGATCAAGTTGACTTGAAGTCCAGTGTTCAATCCTTTCAGAAAACGACTCTGACGAGCCTTGTCAGTGGCGACATCTTCTGCGAGATATCGAGCAAGTTGTGAGAACTTGTTGAGGTAGTCGATCATCGACATTCCTCCTTGCTTGAGAGCACGGAATTCATCTTTCTTTAGATCCATGATTCCTTCCGTACATGATATTGGAAAAGATTGTGAACTCTTCCCAAGTAATGTCTTGCGGCGTTCCATGCATTTGCACAAAGTTTTCCCACCATTCGGCAAACAATGCCTTCCATCCGATGAGAGGCGCATGTAACTTTTTCATGATCGCCGCATTGAGTGATCGCAGTTTTCTCTCAATAACACGAAGCCAATCATCGCCTTCTCACCGTGAGACATGTCCGTAAAAGGTTGGTGGACGGGTCCTCATAAACTCCGCCAACTTGGATGATCTATTGTGACCATGAGCAAGCGGGCTCCATTGTGATCTTGATTGTTGTTGCTCGTTATTCATAGCTTGCATCCGATTCATCATGGTGTACATCACCGAGTCCGAGCCGTCATGAATGCTCCAAAATTCGCAGATCGATCAAGGTGCTTGTGGTGGGCGCTTCTCCGGGATTCGCTCCGCCTTCCGATCACGGAGTATCGGAACCACTTGCGCTGACTTGACGAGTCCGAACCATCTGGTGAATCTCCGGGGTTAGATAAGGTAGCAAGCACAAGATAAGTTGTAGAACTAAGCGGGGTAGGTAAAACCCAACATATTTTAAGAAAGCTCAATGAAACTCTTATATTGATTAAGATAATAGTATGGCTTGCAACAAATGCCTAAGGGCCTTTGCAGCTCATACTTACACACAAAAATAAGGACGAACTTAAGCACACAAACTACCGCCTAAAGGGCGACTCAAGACATAAAGCGGCTAAGCTCGAAACAACGCGAACAGACTACTCAATCAAATAGCCTCATGACCTTGACGGTGCTCCCTTTCTGTAGACTGAAAGTGAGTGGCATCCTTGCAACCGATCCTCGATGTCCGGGGATGGTGCAATAGGAGCAGTGTCCACGTGCAGTGCTTTGGTGCTTACAGCTCTGCTTGCCTCTGTGGCTCTTCCGGTTCACCGGTCCATCGCCTTCCTCGGGTCTTCCTCTTGATGTCTTCTTCGTGTCGTCCATAAAGAGTTTCTTCTAATATGGCGATCCTTTCTTGACTCTCGAAGAGTCTCATAGGTACACTCCACTCTGTGGCGGCTAACTCCAACGATTCCTCCCGAGCCGCGAATCGGGCGAGATGCACGACGGTGGCGTTGTCTTCTCCCTCGTGAGACGGAAAGCGTGCAGCAAGATCCACGTCGGAAGTGCGGGGATGATAACGAAAAGCGTGTCACGAAGCTCGAGAGTAGATGTTGCGATCCTCATGATGGCAAGGCGCGAAGACTCCTGGATTGCTTCAATCCAAATACTCCTTCGAGCTGAGATGATCAGTGGTTTGCTCGCCTTGGTGTTCTGCCTGGCGTAGATGGTCAAATGGCAGATCACTCCACGATCTCGGCCGTTCACAATCCAAGCACTGCCACGGTACAATGGACGATCGAACCCTCCAAGTACTTGTAGCAACTTCCAAAGCTCGGCGGCAAGTCCTCCCTTGCGCTCTCCATAACTCTGAAGACGAGGCATCTGTCAAGATGGACAAGGATATGAAAACAACTTTAAAACAGCGGGGAGAGAGAATTTCAGCAATAGTTGAGTCAAGAGAGACATGAGATGAGTTAAAGAGTTCAATTAATCTTGCAAGTTAATATTTGCTTTAGAAAATAGTTTTGGACTCACTAAGAACGGCCAATCTAACTAGGGTCAAGACCTACAGTCAGCATGGCTCTGATACCACCTCTGTCGGGACCCAAATATACAAATCTGGACCCTCTGTATTCTCGCACTAGTCCAGGATCACGCTAGTGCACACAGTGTCAACATTGATGAAATATCACATCCATACAACGAATATAAGAATAAACGAGTACCTTTGAATAACAATTAACTGTTGGGACCTTACGGTCGAGTTTTACATTTATTAAGCCATGCAAGGCTGACAATAAAGAAATAAACTGCAGCGGAAACGAAATAAACTCCGGTGGCTCCCATCAATTTACCACGAGCAACCGATCGATCAAGACCCTAACGCTCAACCTTCGAGAATTCCCTTCAAAAGCAAAGACGACTCCTCCACTTCATTGATTTGTTTAGCAAGAGTGAGTACACACCGTACTCGCAAGTCATACCACGAATGCATTTATATATGATGGCTTATTCCAAAGAAATGGCTTCGTGGTTACTTTGCGTAAATGCAACATTTGCAATTGAATACAATTAATAGATTGAAAGCGTAATTCAAAACAAATAGTCAATAATAAGTTAACAATTGATTTCACAAAGGACACACAGTCTAATCAAGTTCTTTCACACAGCTGAACAAGTTATCTCACACAGCTGACCCTTCCCAATTGTTTTATGAAAATCTACCCTCGTGTGAAATTCCGAGCATGTCCATAACCGAGGGGCGGCTATTGAATAGATTGGTTTAAACACTCTGCAGAGGTTGTACACTTTACCCACACGATGAAACCAACCGGATCGAGTTGATCACAACAAAACCTTTCGAGACTTCATCTCAAACAATGACACTCTGGTGTGCTTTCTGCCAGTCAATTTGTACACGGCCCTTGAACGACACACACCATTGGACAGGATGCGTGAACCGTCCGCGATGTGACATATCACACCTCCACCCATCACATAGCTTAAATACAACCTGAGTTGTCAATGTCAAGACTCCATAACTTACTAAGTCAGGTCCAGCCCATACTAGGCATGTGGTCATACAGTAAGGTCCAGTTCAATGGCGCACAAAGTTAAGTCCTTAATTGACTAAGGCAAGACTTCCAGTTTTTCCCAAATCACAAAGTTTATATCACACAGATCCACCATTCACACAGAATCCACCACTTGCCTCAGTCTAAATCTTTTCCCACCCTGTTGATTAAGTGCAACACATGCCATCAACGAGTAACAAAGACACAACACACAGATTCATCACATAGTTCCATAATCACTTAGTCAAATTTATAATTGCAACTCTCACATGAAATGATGACTCGTGGCATGGCTAAGCAGTCTAATCGTATCTAACCAACCCACGTTGGTGCTACAATAATACCAACTAATAATTAATCAACCTAGGGTTACAAAAGATCATGGCATACAATAGACAAGGTGGCATAACAATTTGGATTAATAACTACACCCAAAAGCATTTAAATAAATACTTGAAATAGAATGCAATACATTGAAACAAAGTATTTTGAAAACTGGGTTCAAAATGATCAAAGGTATAACTTGCCTTGGAATAGATCTAGATATTGGTCTTGGTCTTGAGGTGCTCCTTCTTACGCAAAATTCCCAAGTATCGACGTCTACTCGCAAACGAGACAAAAGAAACAAAACAAATAAATAACAGAGGCAAAACAAACTCCAAAAATTAAATAAAATTCACCATTAAATAGATCTTAATTTTATATGAATTTACAAATTTGAATGGGCTCAATTGGACTTCGGATGCAAAAGATATGGGCTTTGGAAGATTGGAAAAATCAATTAAACCCTAAATTGGATTTTCTCGAATTTCCCGAATTAATTTTATAAAGGAAAATCGAATTATTGCGCAATGCTTGCGTCAGCCGAGAATTTCCGGAAAAAGAATTATATTTAAAAAGAATTCTGACAGGTGGGACCCACTGTCATCCTCTCGGCTCACGGTGGACCAAATCCACCGAGCCGAGGTGAGTGGTGGTGGGCAGCTCCCACGCCAAGAATGACGCGCACACGCGGCGACACGAGGCGAGACGCTGAGGTGGCGGCTGATGTGGCAAGGCCATGTCAGCTGGGACGGCAACGGCGGCGAGTGCCTCTGGATCGGCCGGCAACGGCGAACGGCGGTGAGTCGGCGGCGGCGGAGTGGCAAAATGGATAGCCGAGGGTGTGGGGCAGCTGCTGGTGGAGGCGGCGAGACCCGGGCGGCGACGGCTTACCGGCGGTGGCGAAGGAGCGGCGGCGGTGACGGGAGGCTTTTGTCGGACGAGTCGGCAACAGAGGGAAGACACCGAGGGACGACGGTGAGAGCGCAGCACCAAAACGCTGGGGCTATTGCGATCCCAAATGTGGCGATTCTTGCGGCGAAGGAGCTCCGATGTGAGAAGCGGCGGCGACTAAGTTGCGGCCGGCCGGCGGTCTTCGCAATGTTGTGCGAGGAGACCGAGGAGAGGCGGCGCCTTAGGGTTTTGGTGGAGAAGCGGGGCGAAGGGTGCGGTGCAAGGCTTGGGCCTTAAATAGCCGGGGAGGCGAATCCACGGAGAAGCGGCGGCGGCGGTTGACGGCGGAGCTCGGACTCGAGTCCGGGTTGAAGACGATGGCGTGTGGTGCAGGCGGACGAGATCGGCAAGCAGCGACGATCCAATGGCGAGAAAGGCGAGGCGTTGTCTTTGCTTGAGTGTGGGCGAGAGAGCGGCACGATCTGGATCAAGGGTGGGAGCGAGCGAGAGGCGGCAGCGTGCGAGCGTCGCGATCGCGAAGGGGACACGCGGCGGTGATCCAAGGGCTCAAGGCGGGAATGGGCTGCGGGAGTTGGGCCGGATTGGAATAGTGTTGGGCTTCGGCCCAGCACTGTTCCGAAGGATTTTCATATGATTTTTCTTTTAAATAAATCCAGAAAATGCAAATAGCAATTAGAAAATAGCAAATGACTTTGGAAAAATTCCAGAAAATTCTGTAAAATATATCCAAGCATATAGAATCTAAATAAAATAGTTTTGACAATTGTTGATGTTGGGATTAAGCACATTAAATCAATTTGTTCTAAAAGTCCATATTAAGCTTTTTAATTTAATATTCAAATAAATCCAAATGATGAATTTTCCTGCTACCAATATTTAAAAGATTTTTAAAGCTCTGAAAATTGGGATGTTACAGTACCCCACTACCAAAAAGAAGCCATGGAAGAGATTATCAAGAAACTGCTCAAGGTTGAAGAAATCAGGCTCATCATGAGTCCATATTCCTCTCTGGCAGTCATGGTGAGAAAAAAAGATGGGAGTTGGAGAATGTGTGTAGATTACATGCAACTAAATGCTAAGGCTATCAAGAATAAATTTTCAATGCCAAGTATTGAGGATTTATTAGATGAACTGCATGGGGCTGTTATATTTTCTAAGCTGGATTTAAGATCTGGATATTACCAAATTCGAATGAAAGAAGAAGACACTCCTAAAATTACCTTTAGAACTCACATGGGTCATATGAGTACACTATGATGCCCTTTGGATTGACTAATGCTCTAGCAACCTTTCAATCTTTGATGAATAACATTTTTGCAAAGTATTTGAGGCATTGTGTATTGGTTTTCTTTGATGACATTCTAGTTTACAGTAAGAGCATTGAAGAAAACCTGAACCATTTGAAGTGGGTGTTGGAGAGTATGAGGGACAACCATCTGTTTGCTAAGTCAAATAAGTGCACATTTGCAACTAGTAGTGTTGAGTGTTTGGGACATCATTTCGATAGAAGGGGTATCCACCAACCCGTGCAAGATTTCAGATGTAGTAAAGTGGCCACAACTGACTAGTATTTCCAAATTGGGAGGCTTCTTAGGGTTGACATGGTATTATAGATGTTTTGTCAATGATTATGGGAAGATTTGTCGCCCTTTGCACGACATGCTAAAGAAAGACTCATTTTAATGGGGGCCAACACAGACTGTCGCTTTTGAGTTGTTGAAGAAGAAAATGACTACCTGTCCAGTTTTGGTTCTACCAAATTTGTGGGAAACATTCGTGCTAGAAACTGATGCCGGGGAGGGAAAAGACAAATAAAGAACTGAAATTTCCTGAATCGACCGGGGGGGGGGGTTTCTGTTTTTTCTCGCCAACCTGGGCCGCAACCCAGGAGGCCCAAGAAGGCTAGCCGGCCATAGCGGGGGGTGCCTTCCCCCAACCCTAGCCGCCCTCACTCCCCTCTTTTCCCCACAAGCCGCCGCCTCCACCTCTCCTCCTCCCAAAGCCGCCTCCCCTCCTGGTCCTTGGTGCACCCCTGCTGCCCTGGTGCCGCCCCTGCTGTGGTGCCTCCCCACCTCACCAACGGAACTCCCCGCTGCCGGCATTCGCGAGGTCGAGAGGAGGACAACACTGTTTCGGCCAAAGGAGGGAAAAAGGGGTGAGGAGAAGGGGGATCGTTGTCCCCAAGGCTTGTTCTTCATCTTCCTGCGAGTCTTCAAGGGTAACGACGTGTTTGTTTCGTTGTTTGATGCCTATTGGATGCAAAATCGATTAGTAGGATTGGATCGATCTGCTGCTATTAGATTTTCAGAATCTGTCCAGTATATTGCGCGGCCAGTTTCGGCTTCTTAGAGGCTGATCTGGAGGTTTTCGTCTGCTAGAGTTTTGTAGATTATGTTCTTAGCTTTCCATATCCGCCAAGATCACCAGATTATGATCTATGGTTCAAAAGTTATGATATAATCTTTCCACGCTGTCCTGACTGCTTGTTGAGAATGAACTGTCTAGTTGTTTTTTCAAAATATGAATAAGTTAATGGTAGATTCATGGTTTTCACCTAACTAGGTTATTGTAGAAAATTTTATAATATTTCTATATTGATAAAGATCACTTTAATCGGAGTTGTAGATCAAAAGTTATGTTATGTTTTTTTGCTGCTGTTCTGTTCGTCTGGATAGATTTATGTCAGACACTTTCACCTTCTGTTTAGTTAATTATTTTGTCCGAATTAGGAAATCTTATCTACTAGAATTTTGTAGATAGGTTCGTTAAGTTTCCATAGGATCTGGCCTCACCTCGTTCCGAGTCCCAGATTAATAAATATGAATTTTGCCGTGCTGCTGTCCATACTCGTTCCGGCGATGGAGTTGCCCGTTTTCAGATTATTACTACTAGTTAACTCTAGGGTTTTCAGGAATGTGTTGTAGAACGATACCGGCAGCGTTTTTTTATACCATGTCGTTCTTATTTTAAGTACGTACTTGTGTAGGCGGCGAGGCGTCGAATTTAGGAGCACCTTCGTTTCTTCCCAGCGCGTCACAACGCGGAAGGTAAGTACCTTGCCATTCTTTATAATTGAATGATGAGTGGTGGTGTTTATACTGTTATTTGTACGAACCATGATTATACTTCACGTTTACATTCCTTTCAAATGTGCTATTGCCATGATTAGAGTTGTTCTCATTCATTGTTCATATTTCATAACATGCACATCTTGTCATGTTCCATCCATTGGAGTGGATTATAAAGACCCATCAATTCCAGTATGGGCACGTAAGACCCACCATTCCAATGTGGGTAGAGTTGGACACCCGTATGAAACGTTCTTCATACATGATTTGGATCCTCGTATTTGGTTAAATACAGGCTTAAGTGGACACCGATGGGTGTGCAACTAGCTATACCGGTATGAGCATGAGTGCAGTCCATTCCTTTCAATACATCCATACATTCCATTCATTCATTGTTATGTTCATGTTCCGTAATGTTGTTGTCTCGTTCAACTATTTATGGTACTTGCTGAGTCTCGGACTCATTCTTGTTTTGTTTATTTATTTAGGTGATCGTTGATGATGGCTATGTTGGGAGGGAGTAGACAAGCACTTTTCACTCAATTCACCATATTCTATCTTCAATAATAAGTTTCGATTAAGTCTTCCATTCGCCAATTGAGGAACTGTAATAAATAAAGTTAGAAGTGGTTGATATTTATCTCCATGTTATGTTTATTTAAGTATTGCTTGTGGTCCTTAATCACCCCCTGATTATACTTAATTGGATTTAGTCTTTAGTCATGCATTGGTTCTATTGTATGATGATCCCTTTCTGCCATTATTTGAGTTATTGTTTAAAATACTTCTAACTTATGGTTGTATGTTAGATCCTTTAGGTAACATTTTGGCTTCCGAATAGTCCAGGATGTTACAGTACTCATGTAGAAGGGGAGACCCACAACATACTAAAGCAAAACTTTGGGCCCAAAAGTAGTTGGGTAATATGTGTATGAAAAGGAACCAATTGCAATTCTAGAAGCCCTGAAGAAGTGGAGACATTACTTACTGGGAAACCCACTGATAATAAAGACAGGCCAACAAAGTTTGAAGTACATGGCTACTCAGAGATTGATAGAGGGAATCCAACATAAGCTGCTACTGAAATTGCTAAGAGTTTGATTACCAGATTGAGTATAAGAAGAGGAAGGAGAACTTGGTGGCTGGTGCTTTGTCCAGAAGAGATGTGGTAGATGGAAGCAAGTCTGGGCTGTGTGCACCTATCATTACAGTACTTCCTAGATGGGTATAAGAAGTAGAAGGAAGTTATATCGATGATCCAGGATTGGCCCAAATGCTTGAGAAAGTTCATTCAAGTAGCCAACAAGACCAAGGGTATACTCTTTCAGAGGGCCTTATTAGATACAAAGGAAGATTGTATGTGGGGGAAAATGGGGATGTGATAGAGAAGCTATTGGTGAATCTTCATGCATCTACTATTGGAGGACACTATGGGAGAAGAGTTACCTACCAAAGAGTGAAAAGGCTCCTCTATTGGCCTACATTGAAGAGGCAAGTGGAGAAAATGGTTTTTGAATGTCCCGTCTGCCAAGTAAGCAAATATGAAAATGTACACTCTCCTAGGCTATTAGATCCCGTAGAAATTCTTGATTTGGCTTGGTCCCATATATCCATGGACTTCATAGAAGGACTACCTGAAGGACCGAAATGGCAACAGAGGGGGTGAATGGTGCCTTAAAAATTAAGATCCTCCCCTCTCACGTGTCCACACAGCAATCCAAAAACTTTCTGTTAAACAAAAGATGTGATGTGAATCAAATCCAAAGAGTTAAACAAAACTGGGCTGTTCTGTCAGATATCGGAAGTTCCGATTCTACCTTGCGGTAGTTCCGTTCTTCTAGGGCAGAAGTTCCGCCCGCGGTAGTTCCGCCTTGTACAAATCGGAAGTTCCGATTGTCCTGACGAAGAACAGTACGCACGGGGTTTTGCCAAAAATCCGAAATACTAACTCGTTAATGCTCTTCTCAGATCAAGTCTCACAGGACATCATCCTAAACAACATCTTGACCTCATGGAGAAGAATCGCACACAAGGATCCATTAATCAAAGCAAAATCGGATTTCTTGAATATTTGGCAAGAAAGACCAAAAACCACAATTAGCAAGATTCTTATATTCTTGGCTCATGAAACTTTGAGGATATATTAGCAATATCAATAAGACTCTAGATATCAAGTTTCATGCCATCTCATAAGAGGAATCAAAAGTTTCACCAAAACCCTAGATATTCAACGTGAACAGAGAGAATAAAAGAGGCATAAACAAAGAACCAAAACCTCAGAATTTCATTGACAGGAATCAAAAGATTACAGAGGCAAACATAGAGGAATGATTACACGAATTTCAGTTCATCCTCTCCAACTCAACAACCTCTCCAAAAAGCAAAACAACCTCTCCAAAGGCTCTTTAGCTAAAGCTAACCCTAATTTTCTCTCACTAAAAAGTCACCAAAACAACCAGGGGTTCACCTCTATTTATAGCCCTTGGCTAACGGGTCTCCAACCCGTTATGCCGGCTAAAACCTAACGGAGCCCACTTCCACTTGTGCCGCCTTGCGAAATTACCCTTTCGCTCCTCGCACACCTTTTGGAAGCTCCCGCATTCCTTGTTGTTCACGACTCGCAACTGCCTCGAGTGCACGCCGTCTTCGACACATCTTTACCGTTCTGACCTCAACGCCGCCTGCGTCTAGTCCGGTCTCCACGTGTCTCGCCACGACTCCACCTCGATGCCCTGCAACCAGCACAGACAAGAAACACATCACACAACATTGCTCAAGATAATAGAATCATCATTTGCACTTAAGTCAAAACCAAACACAACTCAAAAATCAAAACTAGCCTCTCTCGCACATTACGCCATTAATCGGAAGTTCCGCATTTACCATGGCGGAAGTTCCGATTATCGGAACGTCCGCCCTCCTAGGATGGAAGTTCCGATTATCGTCAAATAAGAACACACTTGTCAGGTTTATCGGAAGTTCCGCGTTCCCAGGAGCGGAAGTTCCGCACATGGACACACCAGAACACAATCGTCAGGATAATCGGAAGTTCCGCGTTCCCAGTGCGGAAGTTCCGATTATCGGAACTTCCGCATTCCAGAACCGGAAGTTCCGCACAGTACAGAAAGACACCAGCAGCAGCGCAAACGCAATGAATCCAATCACAAACTTTTCAACACAGCGTTAATTACTCATCACTCGAAAGGGGACCCTACTCACATGGTCTCTCAATCTCCCCCTTGATGAGTATATTGACAAACACGAAAAAGCATAAAGATGAGTTTGTGATCATGACCAAACACTGTCTAATCTAGGAAACAAGAAAGCTCAAGACCATGTTTGTCAAAGGAGAATGACTGAAGCTTGAAATGAAAGAGCAAATTTTTCTGCAAAGCTCCAGAAGACTTTTTCTCTCCAAACTAACTTCTCCCCCTTTTGACAATAAACACATCAAGAAGTATGAAAGAGAGGAAATGACTATAAGATATTCATTTTAAGCATTAGGAGCCATGAAGATTATCCAAAATGACTATTAGAGTATTACACCAAGCCATAACACATAAGAATGCTATCAAGATCATGACAATTGATGTATAGAAAAGCTAAGACAGGAAATCCATAATCTGAGAATTGGTCCAATACTTTTGCATGTCAACTAAACCAAGATTATAGTCTTGCTAAAGGTATCCAAGGATGATACAAGCCATGTCAACTACTCTAAGTGGAACCAAGAAGCATAATATTGAACATTTTAGAGTGCTACCAGTTGTAAGAAGGACTCATTTGATCAAGTACTTGGTCTGATCGAAGATAAGCAATTTTAGCACAAGTTTCTTTTTCTGGAAACATAATTATGGCTTTATCTTAGTAAAGCAAGTCCTGGACTAGGTGCCATCCACAACTGCCTCCTAAGCTTCAACCATTTTTCAAATCTTAACCATGTGCTAGATCCCAAGCCTTATGCGACCACTCCAAGCAACAGACTTAAGGAAGTGATCTTAGGTCATCCAAGACTCCCCCTGAGTTCATGCCTAGTGCAATGGCAAGCAGTCTCATGAGAAAGAGTTGGTGAGATCAGTTTTTTCGCACAAAAGAGATCATTTTTGCTTTTGAAGTTTATAGACCAACGATTTAAAGATAAGTCATGTTTCTTAACGAACTGACATAGCTTAATCTAAAGCCCAATAGAGATTCAAGACTCAACTTAGCCTACTTGACATGGCGAGAATCATAAAGGGATAACTTCAACAGACTAGTCTCAAAAGCTATTATGACAAGATTTTAGTTCAAGTTGAGCAATTTTAGTCACCTTATCATGGCAAAGACTAAACTATACATAAAAAGTCATGATAAATCTAGCAATTTAGCATAAATCATGGCAAGATGTAAAACAGTGAAAACAGATCATAAGGGATAATAGACAAGGCTCCATATGATTATATTACAATGCAGGATGAAATGCACGAAAATCCAGATCCCCTTCAGAATGAGATGCATCTTTTAATTCAGGTTGAGTTATGACAAATTTAAGAACTAGAAGAACCAAAATGAACTCCCCCTGAACCAAAGGAACAAAAACGAGAAACTGGAAAGAGAAAGGGAAAAGGCAGTCCTTAGAGCATAGATAAGATATAAAGAATACCAAAACTCAGACTGATTCTTATCTACCCCATATGATTCCAGGACTATTAGCTGATCAACTAACACACTAAGGAGCAAACACTGTCCCTGTCTACCCAAGGGTGGCCCGACCCTCGCTAGAACCTATAAGAAGTGAGTAAGCTCAACCTAGAGAGAGGAGAAACAACTAATAAGCAGCATCCTAGAAGCACAAGATAAGAACAAGCAGTCAAAGCAATTTGACCAGAGAACCACTCTAACCTATGCTGAAAGGACTTAGACCCAAAGCACCCAAAAGAAATGCAAATTTAAAAGAGTAATAGCAAAAATAAAATATAATCTGATAGTAAAACACAAGCTCCCCTCACAACATTCTATCTGGACAAACCACCCCAAGCTCTCCCAGCAGAAATAAAACCGAGAGCAGTCCAAAGGCTTGGTGAAGATATCACCAACCGTGTTCACTCTCCACAAACTGAAGCACAATGTCACCCTTCTCTACATGGTCTCGAAGAAAGTGATATCTGATATCAATATGCTTGGCCCGAGAATGTTTTACTGGGTTCTTGGCAATGCCAATCGCAGACGTGTTATCACAAAAGAGTGGAACACGGCCGACATTAACCCAAAGTCCTCGCAAGGTCGAGACCATCCAAAGCACTTGGCTACAACAATCGGCCGCGACAACGTACTCGGCCTCTGCAGTGGACTGTGCAACACCGGACTGCTTCCTTGAAGACCAGAAGACAAGAGAAGTACCAATGAATTGGCAAGTGCCAGAGGTGCTTTTCCTATCTATCCTACAGCCAGCGAAATCTGCATCGGAGAAGACTCTAAGAGATAGACAAGAAGAGGAAGAGTACCGGATACCATAGTCAATGGTAGCTCGAAGGTACCGAAGATGCGCTTCACCGCTTTGGCGGTGAGATACTGTGAGGAGAAGCTCAAACCGAGCACAAAGACACACGGAGAAATGTATGTCTGGTCTCGAGGCTGTGAGGTACATGAGAGAGCCTATCATGCTTCTGAACTCCTTTTGATCAACTGGCTCTCCGTCTTCATCTGGGTCAAGAGAGGTTGTAGAAGCCATTGGAGTTGATACTGGCTTGCCATCACTCATGTCAAAGCGTCTCAGGAGATCACGAGTGTACTTGCCTTGGTGCAGAAAAGTACCTTCCGAGTCTGCTTGATTTGGAAGCCAAGGAAGAAACTCAACCCGCCCATCATGCTCATCTCAAACTCTGAGCTCATGACATCCGAAAACTGGGAAACGAGAGTATGCGAGGAGCCGCCAAAGATAATGTCATCCACATAAATCTGGACGAGCAGAAGATCAGTGCCAAGACGGCGGATGAACAGGGTCTTGTCAATTTTACCCATCTCAAAATCATGACTCAACAGATAGGACTTAAGCCTTTCATACCAGGCTCGAGGAGCTTGCTTAAGTCCATAAAGAGCTTTTGAAAGCTTGAAGACATGATTAGGGTATCTGGGGTTTTCGAAACCTGGGGGCTGTTTGACATAGACTTCTTCCTCAATAAGTCCATTGAGAAAGGCACTCTTGACGTCCATCTGGTAAAGCTTGAAGCTCTTAGAAGCTGCAAAGGTAAGCAAGATTCTAATAGCTTCAAGTCTGGCTACAGGGGCAAACGTCTCCTCAAAATCGAGACCCTCAACCTGGGAGTAACCCTGAGCTACCAGTCTCGCCTTGTTTCGAATGACTACCCTATCTTCGCTTTGCTTGTTCTTGAATACCCACTTGGTCCCAATGATATTGTGACCTCGAGGGGGCTCAACAAGCGTATAGACCTTGTTCCTTTCAAAGTTTTCCAATTCCTCATGCATGGCATTAATCCATGACTCATCAGAAAGAGCATGACAAACGTCATTAGGCTCAAATGAGGCAATAAAGGCAGAATGGAGACAGAAGAGAGACATGCCAGTTTTTGAACGAGTGACTCGCTCAAAAAGATCTCCAATGATCTGCTCTGAAGGATGGTCCTTTTGAATGTGTCTAGGAGGTCCAGGATGAGATGAAGAAGTGGCCTCTATCTCATGAGCAGATGTGATAGGGACAGAGCCACTAGCTTCAGAAGAAGCAGAAGGTAAGGGCTGATCTCCTCGAGGTGCGGTGGAGGAAGGCACCTCAGGAGTAGGAGAAAGAACTGGATTGGGTAGACAACCCTCATCTCCGTCTTCCTCATCGCCCACAAAGATGGACTCGATCGCCTAGAGAGAACGAGATATCGTGCCTAGTCCCTGACCGCCTCATCGAAGGTCACCTCACTGAGTTTCTACCATTTTGCTAGACTCAGCCTGCAGGACTCTAGGCACGAGAAGAAGTTGAGTAACCCGTAAAGATCCCATCACAAGATCGTGACTCGAACTTATCTAGGTTCCTGCACTTGAATAAAACACTTGCAACCAAACACACGAAAATGCGAGACACTGGGCTTTCGCCCATATCTCAACTCATAAGAAGTGCGATGCAAGAGTGCCCTAAGAAAAACTCTGTTTGAAACATGGCATGCAGTGGCAATAGCCTCAGCCCAAAACTTCCTAGGTGTAGAATATTCATTTAGCATTGTCCTGGCCATCTCAACCAAGGTACGGTTCTTCCTCTCCACAACGCCATTTTGCTGAGGGACGTGCGGAGAAGAGAACTGGTGCTCTACACTTGTCTCACCACATAAACTCTCAAAGTAGGAATTCTTGAACTCGGTGCCATTATCACTGCGAATTGCTCGTAATGCACCTGGGAGCTCAACAGAAAGCCTACTAAAAAGACCACGAAAATGAGTAAACGTCTCATCCTTCGAGGCTAAGAAAAACACCAAAGAGTACCTCGAGAAGTCATCGACCACGACAAGAACATACCACTTCCCTCTAGCTGACTGCACTCAAGCTGGGCCAACTATATCCATATGGAGCAGTTGTCCTGGTGCATCAGTCATTGTTACTGTAACTGGAGAGTGAGAAGCGGCAACCATCTTACCGTGCCGGCATGGAGAGCAAACTAGATCCTTGACCATCTTGAGTTTCGGCAAACCACGAATGAGATCGTGGCCGCTAACTCGGGTCAAATGATCAAATCCTATATGACCCAGTCTCCTATGCCAGAAGGTCAAATCACGGGATTCAGAAGCAATTAAACACCGGAGAGGATCACCAGAAGACTCAGAGAAATCAGCACGAAAGATCCTCCCATAACGAGAAATCCCGCAAACCAGACTACCCAAAGAATCAAAAAATTTACAATTGTTTTTCTTAAAACTCACCTCGAAATCGTCATCAGTGAGCTGAGAGACTGAAAGCAGATTATACTGAAGCTTACTTACTAAGGCAACATCTTTTAGAACAAATGAATCATTAATACGCACAGTACCTTTAGCGATGACGCGCCCAAACGAAGCATCTTCGAAGGTGATCGTCTTATCACCTGGAGCACGGGCTAGGGAAGAAAACCAACGAGAATCTCCGGTCATATGGCGAGAACAACCAGAGTCTACAAGCCAAACCTTTCCTTCCCCGCCCGCGAACTGAGTCAAACAGAGTAAAGTCTCAAGATCTTGGGGTGAATCAACAGTGATTTTGGCACCCAATACTGAGTAACACGTCGAACAGATGAAGTAGTCAAGCAAGACTGAGCTCTATCTACCCTACGCTCTCTGTCACTCAACAAGCCAGAAGGTGCGTATGCGGACACAGCCGCTATTCGAATCCGATCGCTATGGAAGAGCGAGTCAGAATGCTGGCAACATGCTGATCTCGTCGCGGATAGCCATCTCGAAAGGGAAACCGAGATCTACCCTCAAAACGACGGAAGTCACGACCAAAGGGAGCATGAGGACGAAAATTAAAAAACTCAGAAAAACCAAGTCCTCGATGCTGCCCTAAATCATCAGTTGTAGCAAGCCTAGACCTCTTGTTAGTCTTAGGTGCACTCATGGTCTGAGGCTGACCCTGAATGTACCTAAAGGACTCAACACGATCTCTACGCGCGATCTTGGCGCGCCTGAAGCAATGATCAAATAAGTGTCCATCCTTCTAACAGAAGGTGCAATGATACTTCGCCTTCTGAGAGGCCGAAGCTGCAGGTGGAATCACCTTGCTGTCAGAGATCCTTTGAACAAAACCCACGATTTAAAATTGACTTTCGATCCCGGGCTTAGTTTTGATCACACCGTGCTATGGTTATGAGCACGACAGGTGGATGCTTCCTCATATCCTCATGGAAATCATATCCTAGACCCTGATTAAATCTGCAAATCTTAGATTGGTCTAGAATGAGGTTGAGCTTCTTCTTGCCTCCTACAAACCTCTCGAGAGTGTTCATAAGATACCGACACTCCCGAAAGAGAGAGGTGCAAGAAGAGCAGGGGGAAGAAAGAACAGCAGAGGATAAGGGAGCAGAAGAGGAACCAACAGCAGAGGAAAGATTGGCTTGTGCATGCACAGCCGATTCTGGGGGAACAGTCCTACTACTAGCCAGTTGGTTTACGTCGCTAGGCGTCTCTACCAAACCCTCATGATTCTTCCCAGCACACACATTACAAGTAGATGGTTGCTTCTCTAGAAGGTCCCTAGTTAGCTTCACACATTTTTCATCCAGAACAATCAATTCATATTTGAGTTTTTCACAGTTACTGCATGGTGAGCTAACAGGGTTCTTAGAAGCAAATTTGGCCAATTTGTTATTGTCATCAACTAATTCTTGAAACTGTTTGGAGACAGATTCAAGTTCAGCAGTAAGTTTGGGACAGTTCACACATGAAGCAATAGGCTCAAGGAGGAAAGCTTGTAGTTCAGTGATTTTGTGGTCTGCCCGTTTTAGATTCATCTTTAGATTATTACAGCTTTCACAAATCTCGGGCAGATCAAGCAACATAGTATAAAGACCTTTAAAAGCATTGTCCTTATCCTCACATGAGGTGCAAGAAGTAGTTTCTACACTAGTCGATGAACTAGGTGCTACCCTACTCATTTCTAGTTCAGTAAGCATACTAGCATTCTCCACCTTAAGCTTATCAAGCTCAGAAGTCAGACTATCATGCGAGGTCCTTAATTTCTCCATGTCACCAATCAAAACACAGCATGTATCACAATCATCACGGGAGGAAGCAGATCTAAGTGAAGTAAGCTCCCGTGATTGTCTATCTACTTCCTTCTCAAGATCACCAACCTTAGCTCTAGATCTAGCATAAAACTTTCCTAGCTTAAGAAATGCATCATTGAGCTGGTCGTAGGAGGGACCTACCTCATCGGAGTCGCTGTAGAGCTCGCTGTCGCTGACGTTGGTCCCGTTGGCCATGAAGCACATACCGATGAAGTCGTCACTTTCCTTGGGATCTTGATCATCCTTGCCCTCGTCGTTGCTCCATCCCTCCACGTCGCTGAAGTTGAGGTCGTCGAAGGCGGTGAGGACGCGATGGAAGAGCTTCTTGGCCTTCCCAAAGTTGCGGAACTTCTTCTTGTCTTGAGCAGGTGCTGAGGGCTTCATGTTGCGGTTCTTGTCGATGTAGTCGTTCTTGCTCGGACCGCCATAGTCACCTTTGCCCTTCCCCAGCTTGGGGCAGTTTGCTCGGATGTGGTTGGGGCCACCACACTCGAAACAAATCACGGGTCCTCCTCTTCTTCTATCCCTCCTTCTCTTGAAAGCATGGGAAAACTTCCGATCTAGGAGGGCTAGTTGTTCATCAGCAAGCTGCTCTAACTGATCATCAGTTATGTCACAGAGAGCAGCCAGGGAGAAATCGCAAAGAAAATCAGAAGAAGATCCAGAAGTGGGATCGGTGACTAAGGCCATCGACTGTGATTTCGACCTTCGAGAGACTATGTCAATCTCGTGAGTCTTGAGGCGCGAGTAAAGTGCGTCAAGAGTCAATGTCGAGAGGTCCGTGGTATCCTTGATGGTAGTCAACTTCATCTCCCAAACGCGCAAATCAAGAGCTGCGAGAATCTGGCGAGCATTGTCCGAGTCGGGGTATGTAAGACCGACCGCTCGGAGGTTACTCAAGATCTTTTGAAAACGCGCAAAGCACTCATCAAGGGACTCTCCAGCGAGCATTTCAAACTTGTTGTACTCTTGCTTGAACTGGTCCTGTCGAACTGTCTTGATCTGGGTGGTGCCCTCATGGTAAGCGTCGAGGGTCACCCAGATGTCGAAAGCCGACGTCAGATGAGAGATGCGATCAAACTCGCTTCGGCTCAAACCTTGGATTATAATGTTCCTTGCCTTTGCATTGGCCTCAACATCGGGCATGTTTCCCATATTGATATTTTCATCGGCAGGAACAGCGAATCTGACCTTCACTTTCCGCCAGATGGCATACCCCTGAGCCTGGATGTATGTTTCCATTCGACTCTTCCAGAAGGGGTAATCCAGGCCATCAAAGACAGGAGGCTTGGTGGAATACTTGTCTGCTGCCATGGCTCATGCACGGTTAAGATCTATCGAAAAGAGCTAACCGGCTCTGATACCAGTTGAAGGACCGAAATGGCAACAGAGGGGGGGGGGGTGAATGGTGCCTTAAAAATTAAGATTCTCCCCTCTCAAGTGTCCGCACAGCAATCCAAAAACTTTATGTTAAACAAAAGATGTGATGTGAATCAAATCCAAAGAGTTAAACAAAACTGGGCTGTTCTGTCAGATATCGGAAGTTCCGATTCTACCTTGTGGTAGTTTCGTACTGCGGTAGTTCCGTTCTTCCAATGCGGAAGTTCCGCCCGCGGTAGTTCCGCCTGCGGTAGTTCCGCCTTGTACAAATCGGAAGTTCCGATTGTCCCGATCAAGAACAAGACGCACGGGTTTTGCCAAAATCCAAATACTAACTCGTTAATGCTCTTCTCAGATCAAGTCTCACAGGACATCATCCTAAACAACATCTTGACCTCATGGAGAAGAATCGCAGACAAGGATCCATTAATCAAAGCAAAATCGGATTTCTTGAATATTTGGCAAGAAAGACCAAAAACCACAATTAGCAAGATTCTTAGATTCTTGGCTCATGAAACTGAGGATATATTAGCAATATCAATAAGACTCTAGATATCAAGTTTCATGCCATCTCATAAGAGGAATCAAAAGTTTCACCAAAACCCTAGATATTCAACGTGAACAGAGAGAATAAAAGAGGCATAAACAAAGAACCAAAACCTCAGAATTTCATTGACAGGAATCAAAAGATTACAGAGGCAAACACAAAGGAATGATTACACGAATTTCAGTTCATCCTCTCCAACTCAACAACCTCTCCAAAAAGCAAAACAACCTCTCCAAAGGCTCTTTAGCTAAAGCTAACCCTAATTTTCTCTCACTAAAAAGTCACCAAAACAACCAGGGGTTCACCTCTATTTATAGCCCTTGGCTAACGGGTCTCCAACCCGTTATGCCGGCTAAAACCTAACGGAGCCCACTTCCACTTGTGCCCCCTTGCGAAATTACCCTTTCGCCTCGCACACCTCTTCCGAAGCTCCCGCATTCCTTGTTGTTCACGACTGCAACCGCCTCGAGTGCACGCCGCCTTCGACACATCTTTACCATTTCGACCTCAACGCCGCTGCGCCTAGTCCGGTCTCCACGTGTCTCGCCACGACTCCACCTCGATGCCCCGCAACCGGCCATGCATAAGAAACACATCACATAGCATTGCTCAAGATAATAGAATCATCATTTGCACTTAACTCAAAACCAAACACAACTCAAAAATCAAAACTAGCCTCTCTGCACAGTTCTGCCCACAATCGGAAGTTCCGCATTTACCATGGCGGAAGTTCCGATTATCGGAACGTCCGCCCTCCCAGGATGGAAGTTCCGATTATCGTCAAATCAGAACACACTTGTCAGGTTTATCGGAAGTTCCGCGTTCCCAGGAGCGGAAGTTCCGCACATTGACACACCAGAACACAATCGTCAGGATAATCGAAAGTTCCGCGTTCCCAGTGTGGAAGTTCCGATTATCGGAACTTCCGCATTCCAGAACCGGAAGTTCCATGCGAGATGTAAACACACCAAAGAAAGAGCGCAAACGCAATGAATCCAATCACAAACTTTTCAACACAGCGTCAATTACTCATCACTCGAAAGGGGACCCTACTCACATGGTCTCTCACTACCCAAATGCAAGGGTAATGATATAATACTGGTGGTGGTTGATAAGTTGACCAAATACTCCCATTTCATTAGTCTTTCCCATCCTTACATAGTTCAGCAAATAGTGAAGTTATTTATGGATAATATTCACAAACTGCACAGTGTGCCTACTGCCATTATCACTGACAGGGACATAATATTCACTAGTAACCTATTCCAAGAAATTTTTAATACTTTGAAGGTCTCCTTGAGGTTCAACACAACATACCACCCCCAAACGGATGGTCAAACTGAACGGGTTAATCAATGTCTTGGATCATATATGGAAAGGAGTGGTTTTCCAAGAGCTAAAGGAGTGGTATACTTGGCTACCTACAACGGAATGGTGGTACAATACTTCATATCACACATCTTTGAAAACCACTCCTTTCCATGCATAATATGGGTATGCACCACCTCAGATTGGGGAGATTTATGTGCCATGTAATATGTTAGAGGAGGCTCGGGCTAATGTGGAAGAAAAAGAAAGCATGATGAACAGGATCAAGGGACATTTACTGGAAACTCATGCCAGAAGCAAATACTTTGCAGACAAAATGAGGACAGAGAGATAGTTCCAAGTTGGGGAGATGGTCTATCTCAAGTTACAACCATACTGGCAAAATGCTTTTGGGTTACGAGGCTCCCTCAAGCTCAGATCAAGGTACTACGGGCCATTTAAGGTACTTTAGCGAATTGGGAACATAGCTTACAAGTTATTGTTACCTGACACAGCTGAAATTCACCCAGTATTTCATGTGAGTCAATTGAAGAAAGACATGGGAGATTGGGCAGTTCCATTGCCACACGTACCTCTGATCAGTCCAGATGGGAAGATCAGACATAACCGTTTGCAGTCTTGAACAGAAGAATTATTCCCTGAGGAAACAATGTGGTGGCTCAATGGCTGATACAATGGCACAATTTAGCTCCAAATGACTCATCTTGGGAGGACGTGACATTTCTACGAAGGGAATTTCTAGATTTTTAACCTTGAGAACAAGGTTGATCTTGAGGAGGCGGCATTGTCAGGACTTCGGTTCATCGAGCGCGGCAAAGGGAAGTCGGCAGCGGAGGTAACGTTTGGGCAACTTCATCTTGAAGAAGATCAACGGTCAAGATGAACGATGTGTTTCGGAAAGCTGTATCTAACGGTGATGCCGAAGTTACTATTACCCATACAACACACTATTCACATCATGTTTTGTCTGTTATCTGAACTTTGTTTACTTTCAGTCATTTGCTTTTCATATCACTGTATAATCGCGGTAAAAAACAACTAGGTACTTAAGACTTGATGGCGTGGAATGAAAGGAAGGATGGAAAAACATATTCTTTAGAGTCATTAGCCTAGCTTCTGTGTAGAACCCTAGTCCCCTGATTGTTCTGATCTTCTACCGAATCTGGCCGAAAAATTCTTGCGCATATTTAGAGTTCGATAGTTTTATCCATAGAAATGTGAGTGAGTGGATCAGATCCGGCTAGGATCTGACAATGCCCCCATTTAACTTCACTGCAAAAGCGACCTGTTTGGCAACACCTTCGATGCAATCTTGTATAAAACAATGCACAAGCTGATAAGCCTGAATTGATTGAACAATTCACGACTTTGCACCTTCAGAATCAGAACCAAATTAGTAGCATTCAACTCAGTCGGGACCAGGGAAAACTATATTGTTTCAGAAATTTTATCAGATCTTACCGATAGAACCGGTAACCGACGGAGATATTTTGGTAAAATTTTGGACAATTTTTTTATATTAAAATTTGAATTTTTCAGATGTAAAGACAAAATTTATCTAAATTTTGAATTAAAATTTGAATTTGGATGGAAATTAGATAAAGCCAAAATTTTTACCTGGTATGAAATTTTATCGAACTCCACCGACAAGACCGATTACCGACAAAATTTCACTGATAGAGTTTTCCGTGGTAGGACTTCCTTGTCTTCTAAGAAATCTTGAACCGCACGACAGACGTCTGTGCGCACCAGTGACCAGTGTCGTTGGTACAAGAGAGCCAGTAGCTCATTTAGCCCTGGTGCTTTTGTAGCCCCCCTTGGAATAGAGCCACCTCTGTCTCAATATCTGTCACCGCTACAGTCAGAGATGATTTCGTATCATTAGTAACACACGGAACCATGTAGTCTATAACTATTTCTATACTGTCGGTTCCTTCAGAGGAACAAAGATTATGGTTAAAAAAAGTTAATTCCATAAACCTCATACCGTCATCCAATTTACATGAACTTCCATCCTCCCGACGAAGAGCATGGACTGTATTCTTCCTTCTATGCGACGCTCGTGCTTGACAATATTTAGCGTTGTGATCTCCTCCTTTAACCAATCCCGCCGTGGTCTCTGCTTGTACATCAATTCCTCTCATTCATATAGAACATGAAGTCGTCACTCCATGGGCTGCACTACTTGATTATTGTGTGACAACATAGCATCGTTCTTGACTTCTCCAAGTTGAGCCTGTAGAGATCAAGGAAAGATGATTCTAATCTTAATATGCTGAACAATTAGCAATAGTGTCAAGGCATAGGCAGTTAGATCAGCCGTAGTGGCGGTTGGACCGGCCACATGCAGCGATTCGACCGACCGAAAGTTCAAAATGTGAATTTTTGAAATCAACCAAAAAAATCACATGCGTAGGAAGATGAGAGGATGTGTTTGCAGCTAGTCTAATTGGAATAGGAGTTTCAAGCCGAAACTAGATAGAGTTTGAAAATTTCAGAGATAGTGCAAGTCTAGGATCTGCGATTTTTTTGCTATCAGACTGGCCAGGAGGCGGTCAGACCAGCTGGTTGGTTGTCAGACCAACCGGTTGTGTTCATGCACTGGGAAGGCAGTTGTAATATTCCGAAGAAAAAAAAACATCTTTAGAGCCTGTGCGTAATTAAACAAAAGATGTTACACGAAAACAGAGTATTTTGGAGTTTTAGGGAGGGGTTAGTCCGTGCCGAGATAAAAGTATCGTGGGGAGAATGGATTCTAAAAACTCTAACAGTATTTTTTCCTTCCTCTTTTTCCCACCTAGACGTCGCTTTGGTTTTTTCCAATACCCAGGCGCCGCCAGCCGTTATCGCCATCTTTTTTTTCATCTTTCACTCGGCGCGTGGAGATCCTCGCCGGGAGCTGCCGTTCGGCCTACGCGTGACGCCGGTGGGACTGCACGTCAGTGTGCGCATGTTGAATGGGTTGCCTCCTGCCCATGTGTGTTGATGCCGGCCCGACGCAACGCCTCTTGCCCGCTGTGTGTAGCGCCTGTGCTCATCTAGGATTGGCTGTCCCGATCACTTGGCTGCTTGTGTATGCGTGTGGAAAAGAAATCAGCCGCCGACAACCTGCGTTGGTTGCTGCAGCGAGGAAGCCTCCGGTTGTTCGGCCGGCCGTTTGTGTAGGTGCGTGCGACTTTGTGTTTTTTTGTTACATGGTTCCTTGCACACTGCTATGATTAATAACGGGGTTTACCTCTTTTGTTTACTGCTATGACTAGCTAATCAATGGGAGGTGCCGCTCTTGCATGCATGCACATGATTAGTGGTACTAGCTAATTGCTTTAGGCTGAATTAGTATTGTGATTAGAGAGAAGTGCATGCTGTACAGTGGATAGAGAGAGATGAATTAGATATTGCTAAGTAGTAGTTAACTAGTTGGCCGTAGCATTACATGCATGTATGCATGTTTAAATAGTAACAATGAGACAGTAGCTAATTGGTGCTGCATGCTCTGTATAAACATATTTCTCTGGGATATTAAAGCAGAGAGAGTAGCTAGCATGATTTGTTGGAACAGTAAGGGAGAATATTAGGATGTTTATAGTCAGGGAGATATTGGTTTTGGTCGCTGTCCTGTTGTACGACTTATTCGGGTACTTTAATGGTGAATTTTGGGAATGTCGTCTACTAGTTAATTGTAGATAATTTTGATATCTTTCTATAGAATATTTAATCATGTTGAGCGGACAAGTATAGTTCGAGTTATGAATTTTGGAAGACTGATATCTTTGTAGTTGTCGTCTTTTGGCACTGTTTTGGTAGACTAAAGATTAAAAATAGTAAATAGACTAATTAGAGTTTTTGATCTACATGAAAGATGTAGATAATTATCCAAGGATTATGTAGAATCCAAGAACTCGTATTTTGGTCAGGTTAAACAAAAGTGATGAATTTAGTAAGACACGCTGTCCAGAAGATGACAGATCGATCTTCTGGGATAAAAACGGAGGGTTAGATGATTTAATTAGAAGTCATGGTAATATAAGAAAAAGTGGGGAATTTTGTGTAGATTCCAGATCTGGGAGGTTTTCCATGATCGGATTTTTGAGTCCAAATTTACGCTCTTTTTAGTACCAAGACAGAAAGGGGTGACTATTCGGTACCGGAGAAGCGTGGTATATTTGGGGACGTGTAGGAGCGATGTCGATTGATTGTTGTTATTACGATGCTGTAGCCTGTATTGAAATTTGAATATTTAATGTAGGAGAGGCGTCGTGCTTGTTGCCATCTTCTAGCCAAATCGTGTGTCGCAGCTAGTAAAGGCAAGTGCATGGTAGACAACGATCAATGATTGGTCACTGTTGTCTTTATCTTCTATTACCATTATTGTTGTGCTTTTATTTTATTTAATTGCAAATAATGGAATGGTTTGGTTATATCTTTGTTGACAATCACGAGGAAAAGTTGGATATGAAGAATATGATGGAGTTTGCATTTTTCATACATAAGCATCTTTGCATATGAGCAGGTGATCATGAATGATCACAACTCCACAGGAGTGGAGGAGGTCCCCGATCCTTGTGGAGGAACGGGCTTGAGAGTGAATATTGTCGTGAGCATTCACTCATGCTATACCGGTATACGCGAAAGAAGTGCATGTGGACTTGTAGAGTAGAGTTGCATTGATATATAATGTGAAAACAAAGAGACGAGAACAACATGATGATATCAATAGAAGTACAAGTGATGATAACGAAGCTATTGAATTCGGTTGATGTTTCATTGTTCGTTTTATATTAATGTATTTGCTGAGCCGTGGGCTCACCCTTGCTCTTCTGTTATTTTTAGGTGAACATCGAGGACGCCACGACTGAGAGCGAGTAGAGCAAATGGAATAGATTCATACATCAATCACATGATCATTTGCCATAAGAATTCTTTTATTCAATGCAGGATTAGTCTAGTACATGACAGAGCTTGAATAAAGTTTAGGTCAACGATTGGACTAGTCTATTTGTTTCAATGATTTGTATTCATTAGTTGGTGCTATTCTGGATTATGTACCTAGTTATGCTTCCCCTTGCTTATTTACTCTTGCTTGATCCATAATTATGCATGTTCTTTTGTGGTCCATGGATGTGTTTATTGTTGTTACTTGCTGAAATTTTATAGTGTGCTGATGATCATTAGTTTGGAGAGCAGTTGGGTGGCATTCCAGGCTCAGTGTTGGGCTAGGGTGTTACAGTTGGTATCAGAGCGGGCTTTAGGTCCGTGGTGAATAGATTAACAACTTAGGTAAACTAAAATTGTTAAAATTTGATTTAGATTTAGTAAATCAACTAAACATTTGCTAATGGTTACATAATCTAAAATTTGACACACTAGTGCACGGTAGGTTAGAGAGAGGTACGATCATCGTTTTACGCTTCCATTATGTTGTTTATTGATGCATGATTTTATCTTGACCTTTGAATTTATTGTGTATTATTGATTGTGGTTGATAGCTATGCAGAGGGGTAGAGGACGCCGTCGTGGTGGCCGCGGTCGTGGAGGTCGGGGCCGCGGGCGAAGTTCTGTGGAGCCACCTCCTATGGCAGATGAGTTAGTAGCTGAGGGGGTTGCTGTTGACCCGCCTCTGGTTGGGGTCCAGGATGAGATCCCGCTTTGCTGAGAGAGTTGGTGGGAGAGATATGTGCTCTTCGTCAACAGGCGCTGGCAGCCCCTATTGCTGCGGCATCTGTTGTTGCTCCTGTCGCACCTCCACCGGTACCTGAGGCGCGGATGACACTTCGAGAGTGGATGTGATTGAGGTTGGATCCATTTGACGGGTCGGGTACACCGGTCTAGGTAGCGGACTGGTTGCGCTACATGGAGAGGCAGTTTGGAGCTTTGGAGATGTCTTCACATCAGAGGGTCCGTTTTGTAGCCTTTCAGCTGAAAGGGCAAGCGAACATTTGGTGGGAGGGCGTGTTGTCTTCGAGGACCGCCACTCAAGGGCCAGTCACTTGGGAGGACTTTGTTGATCAGTTCAAGGAAAAGTTCTACCCCTACTCTTTTGTTGAGAAGATAGAGATTGCCTTGACGATCTTTGCTCAGGGGAAGAGGTCTATTGCTGAGTATGAGGCTGGGTTCAACAACTTAGTTCGCTTTGTACCTTCGGTAGCGAACGAAGATCTTCAGAAAGCCAAGAGGTTCCGCCGGGGTCTCAATTCTGAGTACCGGCATGTGTTGGGAGCTACTCCACTCCGTGATTACAGCTCTGTTGTGGAGCAAGCCAGGGGTATGGAGTTGGAGATGCAGCTCACAAAGGGGCAGCAAGCCTCTGGTGGACTGGTTGCTTCTGGTGGTGACCAGAAAAGGAGCATTAGTGAGGGAAGTGGGTCTGTTAAGCGACCTGCTTTCAAGAAATTCAAGGGAGGACCATAGTCCTCTAAGTCTAAGCAGTCGAGGTCGTTCTCTTCTTCGGCGCCTCTTCCTTTTGCAGGTACTTCGGCTCTTTGTCCTGTCTCAGGGCAAGGTACGCTTTGTTTCAAGTGTGGTGAGGGACACCGCGCTGCTGAGTGCTCTTGGACGGGAGATTGCCGTTAGTGTGGCCGACCGGGTCACAAGGAATGAGTGTGTCGCCAGAACCCCGCTAGTGTGATCAAGTGGGAACCCGTGCCATCTTCTTCTTCAGTTGGTCCTGCTCGAGGATCTTTCCAGATGATGGCAGCTCCTCCTGCACCACCACTTCCTTTAGCTTGGGTGCCTCCAGTAGGGTACTACTGGCAGCCACCACCTCCTGCACCGCTTCAGGTTGTACGACCGGCTTTACCTGCACCGCCACAACAGAATGTCGGGGCTCTCGCCGCCCCCGTGTCGTCTTCTTTCGCCATGGCGCCACCTGGAGTGTACGCCATACCCACAGCGGAGTCCATGGGTCGTCCTGACGTGGTGACATGTACTTTGCTTGTGGACGCGTTTGATGCTTTAGTCCTTTTTGATTCAGGGGCTACCTTTTCGTTTGTCTCGATGACGTTTGCTAGGAGAGCAAACTTGAGTATGCAGTGGATTTCTCGATCAGTTTTGGTTAGTTCTCCTAGGGGTATTATTGCGAGCTCCACTGTTTGTCCTGGGTGCTCTATTGTTATCGATGGAGAGAAGTTCACGGAGAATCTGATAGTCATTCAAATGGAGCCGTTCGATGTTATCTTGGGCATGGATTGGTTGCACTCCTAGCGAGCCGTAATATCATGTTTCTGTAGGACATTCTCTGTGCAGACTCTGTCTGGGGAGACTTTGACCTTCCAGGAGTGCGCCTCCGCGCTCTCTTTCAGTGTTGGCCGGACTATTTCCGGGTCAGCGTGCAGTGAAATCTGGGATTTTCTTAGCTCTTGCTGAGAAACCGAGTGTGGCTTCGCAGATTGAGGAGATTCCAGTGGTTAGTCATTACCCAGATGTGTTCCCGGCTGAACTCCCGGGCTTGCCACCTGTGCGAGACGTGCAGTTTCACATTGATCTTGTTCCGAGTACTCGGCCCATCTCAATGTCTCCATATCGAATGACACGTCTGTTTCAAGACGAGTTGAAGAAGCAGTTGGACAATTTGTTGGCTAAAGGTTTGAACAGGCGTAGCGTATCACCATGGGGAGCTCCTGTTCTATTCATAGAGAAGAAGGATGGGAGTTGGCGCATATGTGTTGATTACCGTGCGCTTAATGCAGTCACAATCAAGAAGAAATATCCATTGCCCCGCATTGAGGACCTGTTTGATCGGTTGAATGGAGCTCTAGTGTTCTCCAAGATTGATCTCCAGTCAGGGTATAATCAAATCTGTGTGCGTGAGCACGATGTAGAGAAGACAACTTTCTCCACTAGGTATGGGCATTATGAATTCAAAGTTATGTCTTTTGGACTGACTAATGCACCTGCCGTTTTTATGGAGACCATGAACAGCATGTTGCACGAGTATTTGGATGACTTCGTGGTGGTGTTCATTGATGATATTCTTATCTATTCCAATACTAGTAAGGATCATGAGCGTCATTTGAGGCTGGTTTTAGAGACTTTGAGAGAGCACAAGTTCTATGCTAAGTTGAAGAAATGTGAGTTCTGAATTTCAGAAATGAGTTTTCTGGATCATGCGATTAATCCCCAGGGCATTGCTGTTGATCCTAGTAAGGTCTCCACAGTGGTGGATTGGAAGAGGCCGACTAATGTGAAGGAGGTGAGGAGTTTCTTGTGCTTGACTGGTTATTATCGGCATTTTGTGCAGACTTCTCTATCATCGCCAAGCCGATGTCTCAGCTTACTCAGAAAGGCGTGAGATTCCAGTGGACCGATGAGTGTCAGCGCAGTTTCTGCACTTTGAAAGGGAGGTTGGTGACCTCTCCTATTCTCACTATTCCCGAGACAGGGAAGCGGTTCACAGTCTTTTCAGATGCGTCTCGAGTGGGTCTTGGCTGTGTTCTTATGCAAGACAGTAGGGTGATTGCTTATGCGTTGAGACAGTTAAAGAAGCACGAGCAGAATTATCCCACTCATGACTTGGAGTTGGCTGCGGTTGTCTTTGCTCTCAAGATTTGGAGGCATTATCTATATGGCGAACCTTGTGATATTTTCACAGATCACAAGAGTCTCAAGTACATCTTCACTCAGAAGGATCTGAATTTGGAGGCATTATCTATACGGGCGGATAATGGGTCTGCCATATTGTTTTCATATTTTTCCGGATCCATATACGAATACGAATACTCCGAATATGAATATGGATACGAATAATAACGAATACAAATACGGAGCGAATATGAATTAAAACTAATACGATCACTGACATTTTCTCGAACATGAAAACCCCTTAAATTGTATTCTAGAAATTAACGAAGACATATAACTTGTTCATTCGATGCAAACATTCATTAATTTTTTATATTTTCAGCAACCACACGTAACATTGGCACAAGCAAGCTACATTAACTAGTTCATCACAAACATAACACTTAGTTTACCATATTTACCTCAGAAGTCATAACTCACAAAGTCACAAGGCATCACACATTCACATATAGTTCATCACATACATAAAACTTAGTTCACAGTAATATTGATCAGGCTAGATGGTTAATCTATACACAAATTACTGTAACATCTCAAAGTATGTTACCAAACATAAAATTAATAAAGTTATTATTTTATTAGATTTTCTGAGATTTAAAAGAGTTTTCTTGGTTAAAAACAAATAATAATAAAATAAAGTCAATTATTTAATTTCCAAGTTTTCAATGTCAAAAATAAAATTTATTAATATTTCTGCGATTTTATTGGATTTAAAGTTAAAATGAAGGAAAAAAAATTTAATTTCTTGAATTTTCAGGATTTAAAAAAGGTTTTCCTATTTTTTAGAAATTAAAAATAATTTATGTGCAAAAATAAAAACCAACTTTAACTTGGAATTAATTTTATTAAGTTCAAAATAATTCAAGGATTTTTTTTTGTGATTTTGTCTAGAATTTTTTTAACTCTATTTGCTATTTTCTAAAAGGCTATTTGATTTGTTGTATTTTTTGAAATTCAAAAATCAATTAAAATCTCATTTTCTCTTTGCGGCTGAAATCCTCTTCTTTTGGGCTGAAATCCGGATATCCGAACTTGGTCTTATCCGAATAATCTGTATTCTTATTCGTATCCACTGGATAACATGCCTACTGTATTCGTTTCCATTTCCAAAAAAAATCCGAATTCATTTCGATCCAAAAATTATCCGAGAAAAAAATCTGATCTGAGACAATCCGAATCTGTTTCTGTCTGGATCGGTCGGAAACTATCCGATCCGTTTTCATCCCTAATTTCCACTACCTGGTCGAAAGGACGTTGAAGGTGGTCGCAAGTGACCGAAGGTGGTCGCGTTGCCGGCGAAGGTCCAGCGTGGCGGCGACGCGCAAAACAGTGTCGGGGCGCAAGGAAGCGACGATGCTTCGACGATGCACAGGAGAAGGCGAAGGGTGCACAGGAGAAGGCGAAGGGAGCACCACGTAGAACATCGTGGGGAGAATCCAATGGTGCCGACGATGTCACCGGGGTATGGTTGACGGCGACAGAACGCGAGAAGGAAAGAGCTTCAACCGACGGCGGTAAAGCTTCATTTGTGGAGAAATGAAAGCAAGAGATGATGTCAAATTCGGGGAGGTGGAAGAGGAAGCCAAGGGACACGCCGTGACATGGTCGGCGCAGCAAGGAGAAGGTTGGAGGGGGAGTTGCTCACAGCCGAACTGGAGAAGAAATATGTGAGGACCCCCGGGTTATCTCCCTAAGACCGAGACTAAGCATGGTCTTAAGGACATAACTCTAGGCCTCAAGTAAATGGATTCCAACTTAACTACATATAAGTGAGAGGTTCAACCAAAACTAGAGCCTCGGCGATCATGCGCGTACGCTCCATCATGCGAGCACTACATGATTGTCGGTTCTCTAACCACCAAACACGACACTTAAAGAGTTAAATGGGAATCCACGAACAGCGAGTACAAGATCATATTGGCTCCCAAGATCAGCGACCAATATGCTCATACTCTTCATACAACGTTGATCACATCCATACAACATTCATACATTAATTGTTCAAAAGACGTACGATATAGTTGTTAAAGTCTGCAACTATTACATAACGGCCGACCGGCCAAATTCAAATAAGAGTGATAAATAACAGCGGAAGCAAAATAATTAAACCAAAAGTCCAGCAAGGTATGCCCATAACCCAAGGCAACCGACTGGGGTTAAAAGATAGCACTACTCGTCGTTGTCGCCTAAATCAAGATCGACGAGCTCATCGGGCTCGATATCGACCTCACCTGAAAAGAAAAACAAAAAAAAGGCCAGCCAACATCTGGCTGAGTACAAGTGCACTCGCAAGTCTTACACAAATAAAAAGTAGTATGCTAGAGGTTGTTCCAAAGGATGGCTCATATTGGCTTAGTTTTGCAAAAGAGACGCAACAATTAACAACCTACACATACTAGTTTCCAAGTGCCCATTTATAAATCAGATTTGAAGTAGAAGTAAAGCTCATGAATAAGTAATAACATGAATCACAAATGAATCATAAAAGTGTCAAAGTGGCGGTCCACTTTGATACAACAACAAGTACACAATTTAACAAAGTGGTGCCCACTTTGCTACAACACAAGCATGAATATCCCATTCGTGACAATCCCAAGTTTTTCCACAAAACAAATATGTCAAAGTCTAACAATAGTAACTCCCGAACTCAAGTGTTGTCCATAACCTAGGACGAGGCTATTCGAATAGATTTATACCTGCGAGGGTGTACTACTTACCCACACGACTTGATTAGCCGTTAAGCCTCCGGATGCCTCCGAAAATAGCATACTTCCTATGGTATACCGCCGGTAAATCAAGATATGGTCATTTTTAGCAAGAAGATTTCATTATGCTAAGTCCTCAACCTTGGGCTCCTAGGCGACATAAGACGTTACGGTCTATATGCCCTATCGGCCACTTAAGGAACATAGGGTTTAACGGCCCTATGGCCTCACAAAACCACCGTGGGGCTCAACACAATAAAACCTTCCCCTACTTAACCATACGGCTCCCAACCCGCATGTGATAGCACGAATGTACTTGAATCAACGACGCTACCAAAGTTCGGTCCTTGTTGGTCTAGACAAGACAATCCACATACCCAATCTCGCACGAAGGCACCTTCACTAGCATCCACTTGTCCGCACCCAAATCTCATTTTAAATGACAAAATTTTAACTCTTGAAACAGATACGAAGATCTGAAATAAACCAAAAGTTATAAAGTTTGTATGTCCCATGACCTGTCGGGTTATTCCCGCCAATCAAACTATCGTTCTAGACTTGCATGGCTAAGCAACACATACCACGTAAGTCACACAACTTATCCTAAGCATTTCAAGATTGGAATAATTTAAGGATAACCACAATGACAAGACAATAGGATGTATCTAACTATTCAACACAAAAATAGCGACATTAATAAAATAGCATGCAAGCAAATATCATTGCACTAACTTAACAAAAGCGGGATCAAATATGATGCAAAAGAAAGTTCAAATGATGCTTGCCTTGCTGGTATGCTAGCTGCTGTCCTCAGAGCGTATAAGTCAATATCGATGGCTTCGGATCTATTTAAGTATAATACCGAATAAACACCGAGAAATACTCAAAAATTCAAAGTGCTCAAAATGCATGATTTTTCTACAGTAGCTAAGTCATGATTTTAGATGAATTTAGGTGGAAGATTCACTTCAATTGGATTTAGCATGTGAAAGTTATAAGGGTTCAAGTTCATTTTGTAAAAATTCATTTTAATTTGAATCTATTCTTGTTCATTGTATTTAAATATTTGAGCAAAATTTGTAGAGTAGTAGTGAGAATAATGATTACATGGATAAATTGGCAATATTATTACAAGTCCAGAACAGTTGAGTTTGACTCATTTTGAGTTTTCAATATTTAGTTATGAATTTATAAAGTTATTAACATTTTCTTTGTAAAAATAAAGATGACAATAGCTCATTTTCCAATTTAATGTTCTCTGTTACAGAGACATACTTGAAACCAATTTTAATATTAAGTTCATCTAAAATGAAAAATACCAGAAGTGGTTTCATCCATTTTAGAGTTGAAATGAATTAGTTATGATTTTTCAAAGTTAAATACATTTCTCAGTTTGTAAATAATTACATTCGGGATTTTATAAATCATTCAAAACTTTTCTTACCGAAGCTCACCTAGCCACCGCTCATCGACATGTGGGGTAAATGTATATGATGTCATTTCTCATTTACCCTCGGGATTTAATTTTCCGACTGACAAGCGGGGCCCGCATGTAAGCGAGACGGCTTACAGCATAGTGCGTGGACCACGGGTCCATGACCGGTTCTCAGCACAGTGATCGTGCGTTTAAGTGGCTAGGCCCACTTGTCAGCCGCTGCTTATCTCCTCAGGTTTCTGTTACTGGGGCCCGCATGTCATAGACACATATACTCGCTTAAGACACCATTAATAACAGTAAGCAGTCATTAACCATTTAATAACCGAATCAAGCCTTAATGGCTTTGCTACAGTTGTCGGACGCGTCCGACAACGCGCCCGTGAGATTGCCCGGCGGCTCGCCGGCCTCGCCGCCATGGCGAGGCAGGCCAGAATGGCTACAATGCGCAATAACCTTGCGCAACTTTGGGTGGTGGTGGCTATGCCTGAGGTGGCGTGTGCCGGCGGCTCGTCGGAGAGGAGCGGCGGTGTACAACACGGCAACGGTGCAGCAGCTAGTTAAAGCTCAGCAGCGGTTCAAATGCGGGTGCCTGAGCATCTAGGGACTACTGGAGAGCTACCTGAGAGTTGGAGAGAAGAGTGGATGACCGGAGCTGGCTTGGCGACGGTGAGGTCCACGGCGGCGGTGCGGTTCAACGGGGAGGAGACACCCTGAGCAACAAGGAGGATAATGAAGCTTCGGGATGGCTCATAGATCTCTAGGGAGTGCTCAGGTAGCAAAGAAATGACTAATGCCTTACCGGATCAAGTGGGACGAAGAGTTTGCTTTTGCCAAAAGCAGAACAATCTTGAATTCACGAGCTCTGCGTGCATTGCCAAAATTGGATGAGGGAACTCATACTCTAACTTAAAGACATGGTGTGACGCGCTGGAGTTAGCGAGTATCTCACCGGAGGCGAAGATAGCTCAGAGTTGTCCCCGGGTGCAAGCTCTGGACGTGAACCGGAGCCGAGGAAGACACGGTCGCGTTCCGAGAGCTACAAGCGAAACCAACACAGGGGCTTAGTCAAAATGGAATCAGCATCGGAAGAGAGAGCTCGGAGACCCGGAGGCGAGAGGTTTACCTAAGAACGAGCTCACGCTTAGCTTCCCTCTCCTCGGCAATGGAGGAGAATGCAGGAAAGGCGAGAGCAGGAGGCGAGTTAAAGCCAAGAAGCGGACGGAGCAGAGGCGGCGTTAGCTAGGAAGCTTCGGGATTGGTCGGGTAGGGCGGTGCGGTCACGACGCCGACGGAGCTTCGCGAGCATGGCGGGCGCGTGGCGCTTAGGCTTCGCGAGCGGCAGCGAGGTAGACGAAAGCGGCGAGGAGGTGGGCCCACATGTCAGCGAGCGCGCGGAGGCGCGGGCGCGATCACGTGGCTCCGCTCGTGGGCCGTTCGATTTAAATCGGACGGTCCACGTTCTAACTGGTTCGGGCGAATCAGTTCGCCAAGCGGCTCGGTCGGACTACTGTGCAAAGGGTTTGAGTCCGAGGAACAGTGCTCCTATTGACCAGATTTGAATTTTAAACCTCCTAGTTTGACCAGGCTCCAAAATATAACAATAAAATTTATAAAATGTGAAATAATTACGAGGGGTTCTTGGGGTGGCCTAGTATCCATAAAAATTCAGACACCCCATTGTTCATCATTCATTTGGTATATTTCAAAATTCCAAAAGCATATGTTGATAATTGAGTTTTGAAATTTATGAGGTTCATATTGGGTTCCAAAAATTTGGGAAAAATTATATTAATACATGATAATTAATGTAGTAATTGAATAAATTGTTTCACAAGAATGATCCTAAGTTTTTGATATTGTTTTCTTAAGGATTTATTTGGATAAGAGGAGGTTCATATATTTGAATAAGCTTTTCCAAATGCAGAGTATGATAAAAATGCTTGAAAAACATGATGCATGCTAATGAGATGCATAGTAATCTTCTTTATTAATTTGGGGATGTGACAAAATAGAACTGCTTGTGGTGGCTGCGGTTTGGGGGATGAAAAGAGAAGAGGAGGGCAGAGGGTTCCTGGGGTTTCCATTTATAGCGGTCGAGTAGGAGACAGAGAGGAGTTCAACGGCATGGGTGCACGAGCGAGCTCTGGCCGGCGCAGGGCATGGTGCGGCTGGCGGGATTTTTGGAGAGAAAAGGGCAGGTGTGGGATTCACAGTGGCGGGACAGGCCTTCAATGCGTGTGGAAAACAGAGAGGAAAATCCGTCGGGGACGACAACTTTTCGGCGGCCGTGATGTATTACTGGCGTAGACGGGACGGGGCGAAGCAGAGGGCAGGTGAGCAGCGAGGTCAACAGGGCAGGTGGGGGAGAAGATGGGGTAGGGATGGAAAAAGTCGGGACGGTGAGCACTCACGCGGTTGCGGAGTCAACAAGAGCAAGTGGGGGAGCAGACCGAGACAGGTGTGGCCAGGGGATGGAGTGACGAACGGCAGGCGAGTTACGGGAAGAAGGAGGTGACGGGGATGAAGAAAAATAGTTTGAGGCGCCGACAGGTGGGACCATCATGTCGGTGGCAGAGAAAGGGAGGTGCGACTGGGATTGCTGGCCAGGTGAGCGGGAGTGGGCCAAGGAAAATAGGCCGGCACCCGGGAAGGGACTTGGGCCGGGAGAGAGGGAGGGAAATGCGTCGGGGAATTCGGCCCGAAAGCAATGAGGAGATTTAATTGATTTTTGAATTTTAGAAAACACAACTTATCAAAATAGCTTTTAGTTAATAGCAAAAAGGGTTTAAAAATTATGAAAAAAATCACAGAAATTTCCTAACTTATTTTGAGCTTAATAAAATTATTCCCAACTTAAGGTTGGCTTTTAATTTTGCACATAAATTATTTATAATTTTTGAAAGACAGGAAAAATCTTTTAAATACCATAAGATTCAAGAAATTACATAAGTTTTTCTTTTTAACTTTAAATCCAAAGTAAACCTAGAAACTCAATAAACTTCATTTTTGACTTTTAAAATATAGGAAATCGAGAAAAGCAATAAAACTCTTTTGAAACTCTGAAAATTCAATAAAATAAAAATTTTATAATTTAAGTTTTGGTAACAAGATTTTGGGATGTTACAAACTACCCCCTTAAAAGAAATCTCGTCCCCAAGATTCGGAGAAGCTAGAAAGCAAGTTGGGAATACATGGTCTTCAATTAGAACTATCGTCGGTCGTACCATTTTTCACATTTGACAGGGCCTAAGCTATAATGTTGTATAGACGTCCCTTTCTAGAATTTTGCGGCTTCCTTTTTGCTTGCATGGTGTTGACTGTTGGAACTTTAGAGCTGCTCATGGCGGCTGGATTCATTTTATGCTGCCTCTTTGGACATTTATTGGCAAAATGTCCTATCTCTCGGCAATGGAAGCACGTGATACATGCGGCATGAGATGGGTTCTATGTGATTGTCCTCCAATAGATATGTTGGGGGACCGAGAGTTTGTCGGATCGTCTACTGTTATTTCTTGAGGCATTGGCAAGCCTAAACTCTTGTATTTTTGCAATTGTGACAAGTACCTTCTATTATTGTGACTACCTACTGCTGGGGTTATGGTCTTGATTAGAACAGCTTCTGGAATGCTATTTGAGGTGAGTGTTAAGCGTTTTTTTTGCACATTGACTAACATAATGCCCCATATCTCGACAATTGAAGCATTGAAATCCTGCCCTTGATGTTTTGTTCTACTGAGACTCGCAACCATTGTTGTTGCGAAATATCTGCATCGGTGGACGTAGTGCTGATCCTGGAGTCATGAGCGTGGTTGTTGTTGGTGCTTGGTTAGGTTGAGATTTAATCACATGAGCCTTGGAATTTCTTGCAGTATTTTGCATTTGATCGACCATCTTCCTCTTGTGACAATTATCTTGCTGATCGAACGTCTTGTGCTTGATCTGGTCGGAATTTTGTCCCTCTATTTCTTGGGGTAATTTGGTAGATGTAACCATGGTCCTGCATTCATTGGCTTGAATAAGAGAGGCTTGGTAACTTTCACACTACTGCTGTAATACATAGGTTAATATTGTCTTGAAAGGGCATTGAGCCGGATAATGATCTTTGTCTTCACATAAGTAACATGTAATCTTGTTCATTGAACATTCTCCGAGTGGATGATTTTCTTCACAGCGTGAGAAATTGATTGTTGCTTGGTATGATGTCGTGACCCTGGGCTTGCAACCCCGAGACCCTCTGTGTATTCTGAACTAGTCCTAGATCAGTAGCTAGCTCACACAGTTGCAACAACGATGTTATCATTAATTAGCAATAAAAGAACCTTATGGTTAAGTCTTACAACGTTTGTATAAGATCGAGGAGGCCGACTAGAGGGGGGTGAATAGGCGGTTTTAAAAAAACTCTTATGCTAAAACCAATTTATAATGCGGAAGCTAATAACAATTTAGTTTTGCACAATTAAAACCTAAAACAACTAGACTTAACTAAGTGTACCAACAATATGAATACAATTGAATGGGAGCAATCATACAAAGATATATAAGCAATTAAAGCAGGTATTGTAAATTTCTCAAAGTAAAACACAAGAACAAACCACAATAGACACAATGATGTTTTACCATGGTGTTCGAAAACTTGCCGGTCTCCCCAGTCCACGTTGAGGTAAGCCCAAACGAATTAGACCGGCTTCACAAATTAAGCCAACACCTCCGAGGTAAGTCCAACCACTTGGACCGGTTCCAACACGAACCAACACCTCGATCCACTCGGGTTGCTCTTCCTCCACTCCGGAGATGGTGAACACCAAACCACTCACAACCACGCCGGGCCTTCTCACAAGCTTCTTGAGAAGATCACCGGTCACGACGCCTCCACGTTGTCTAGGTGTCAGCAAACACCAAGAGTAACAAATCTCAACTCTCACTTGAACTAATCAAGTGTCTAAGCTCAAGTGGATACACAATCCACTACCTAAGGCAACACATGCACTTAGGGTTTGCTCTCCAAGCTCACTAAGTGCAACACATGCACATAAGAGATGAGAGGCTTGCTCTTTGCTCAAAGAATGAATATAAGGTGCCAAATATCTGTTTTCCCCCGGCCAAGGTGGGTATATATAGCCCAAACACAAAAACTAGCCGTTGGAAGAGAATCTGCTGAAAAATCAGCACATGCGGTACTACCGCCGTTCAATGGCCGGTATTACCGCACCTAAATGACAAGCACAGTAACGGCTATATCAGACGAGAAACTAGCCGTTGAAAAGTGTAATACCCCGGCCTGCTCGTAGCGTGGCCTATGTGGCCCATGAGGAGTTGTGTGGTGGGGTTAGTCCCACATTGCTTGTCTCAAGTGAGTTGTAGTAGTATATAATGTCTGTTGGATCCAAACGTAGTACCTCCGGGTTAACCCTTTTACACGAAGCGAGGACGAAAGTATAAATGAGGTGCTATGTGTGCGCGGGTCCGCCCCACGATGGGCTGGGCATTGAGCCGATTTTGGGTCTGGGTGTTACAAATGGTATCAGAGCATCAACCTTCGCTGCACGGGCGCATGCGGGATAGGGGCGCGGGCATATGGTGCATGGCACATGTGGGCCCGAAGTGGACACATGGCATGGCATATGTGCCGGCACTGGACGCACGGACGTGTACCGAGGGGTGGTTCTGGGCATTTGCCGCAGATGATATCTGTCGCCGAGGGCGCCACCTTAAGGGGGTGAATGTAATACCCGGCACCGCCAGAAGCGTGACCCATGTGGCCCATGAGGAGTTGTGTGGTGGGATTAGTCCCACATTGCTTGTCTCAAGTGAGTTATAGTAGTATATAATACCTGTTGGATCCAAACGTAGCACCTCCGGGTTAACCGTTTTACACGAAGCGAGCACGAAAGTGTAAGTGAGGTGCTATGTGTGCGCGGGTCCGCCCCACGGTCGGCTGGGCATTGAGCTGATTTTAGGTGAGGGTGTTACAAAAAGTGAATCGCGGTACTACCGACGTTCAACTCGCGGTAGTTCCGCACTCCAGTCATTCCGATTATGAAGGGCGGTACTACCGCTTCCACTTAGGTCCAACACATGGCACCCACTGGAAAAAATGTACCGCGCCAATCTTTCAGAATTACCGATCAGCGGTAGTTTTGCGCCCAACATGCCGGTACTACTGCACCTCCAAGAGAGCAAAACAAACTTGAAAAAGCGTCTCTCTGGAAAATACGTACCGCCGGATTTCAGACCATCCAGGTTGCGGTTTTTATCCGCCACATGAACTCCGGTACTACCGCTGAGCGGTATTTCCACCGAGTAAATGCCAGTACTACCGACCTTCCTGAGAAAAACAACAATGGCTTTCACAACAACTTCAATTGCAAAATACATTTGCCAATTGATGAGACATACCAACAAGGATCACATGCAAGATTCTTAACAAGTTGCAAAACACATTTGCCAACTTTTAGAATCACACCACAAGGAATAAGATACATGGACTTAAACCATTTACAAAATACATTTGCAAACTCAAGTCACATGCTACAAGAATCATACATGAGCATCAACTATTTGCAAAACACATTCGCAAATAATAGCATCGTGCCACAAGGCTAAGGTGTATGGACTTCAAACATTTGCAAAACACATTTGCAAATTATAGTATCATGCTATAAGGATTAAATGCATGAACCTCGGCTATTTGCAAAACACATTCGCAAATAATAGAACCATGCATAGATGAGCTAGAGCAAGCACAATAAGCTATCAATACATGACTAACTCATGCTACTAGTCAACATCCCTCTTAATAGTACGACAACCTATACTAGCAATCCAGTTTGCAACCAAACACCAAGACCGGTAAAAGACTAGGAACACATCCTTAGCCCTAGCTAGCCATACCTTTGCCTTAAGCAACCTCTCGAGCTTGATGACGCACATCTTCACTTCAAGTCCGGGTCTTTGACTTTGATAATCATCAACACATAATGATCTTCTTCACTTCGGGATCTTGTCATGAACATCATCAACACATGATGATTTCTCAATCCCGAGTCTGGATATGCATCAACACATGATGCATCCTTCATTAGACCTCCATCAACACATGATGAGTCTTCTCTTGACTTGATGATCCACTCATGATCATCTCCCCTTCTTGAACATCATCGACACACGATGATTTCCTTTTCTTCAACCTCTTGACTTGTATATGCATCAACTCATGATGCATTCTTCACTAGGCCTCCATCAACACATGATGGGTCTACTTTTTGAACATCATCGACACACGATGATTCCCATTTCTTCAAGCTCTTCATATGCATCAACACATGATGCATCTTTTACTTGAACCTTGACTTGATGATCAACTCATGATTACCCCAAGTCTTCATCACCCTGGAACATAACCTATTCATCCAACTCATGGAAAATGTTAGTTCCACAATATGATTATCATTAATTACCACACCATACCATTAACTCATAATGGTGGGACATGATACTTCAATCTTTCCCTCTTTGGTAATTGATGATAACCACTTCAATTGCAAATAAATTGAATGTAAATAAATGAATGTAACACAACATGAGTATATAAGAACTACACAAGTTCTATATACTCACAACATGAGTATACAAGAACTACACAAGCTTTATATACTCAAAAGGATATGTTTCAAAGTAAAGATCCTAAATATATGTGGAGAACGGAATATGGATCAATACGAATGAAACCACAAAACATAGAGTGAACTCCCTCTAAATGTGTGCATACACAAATGTGTAATAGGAACATATGCATATATTCAAGTTATACTTATGGTGGAGTTCAACCTATATTTTGGCTTCGAGGAATACAACAATATATAAGACTATAAAGTCGAATGCATACCTCGTTGAATTTCACCTTTATATCCAAATGAGACTACACACTAGATATAACAATAAAATATTAGTCTCACAAATAGATTTGTCATTAATCACCAAAAACACTCCATTAACTCATAATGGCGGGTCTAGATCCTTCAGTTTGCCACACAGGGCTTAACAACAAAAGGTAACTTACAGCGGGAACCAAAATATTTCGTGGGGGCCATTCGACATGCCCATAGGCATTTGAGTGGAGGACGCGACCTAATTCGCATAGTCTTTGAAGTAGTCTTCCTCGTAGAACTCGGTTTTCACTGGTTCTTCTTCGGCGACCGATCAACAAATGGCGCGAAGCCGTGAGTGCTTTAAAGTACTCAACAAATCGTAGAGAAATATATGTAAATAGTATTAATGCAAGGCTTGAATAAGGATGGCTTTATTTTTTATTTACAGAAAATAGTATTGCCATTAAATACAATAAGTAGATTTCAAAGCATTGCTTAAAAGATTCATACATAAGTAATCAAGTTCTTTGAAGCGACTAGTGAACACCCCGTTCACTTCCCATCCAATCCAACCAACCCATTCCAATATTTTTATGAAAATCGACCCCTCGTGTGAAATTACCAGTCATTGTCTATAACCGGAGACACGGCTATTCAAATAGATTTTTAACACTATGCAAAGGTTGTACATCTTGACCCACAAGAAATAATCATCTTGATAAAACACACGGTTCCTTAGACATGTGAATCAAGGAGAGACTATCACAAGGCTTTTACAAAGATCTGTTTTGACTCGGTTCTGCTCACTAAGGAATCGCTGTCCCGACCCCCTCTTGCGCCACTTATCAATCCAAACAGAACCAACTAAAATCATCGCTAATTAGTTGGCCAGGTCCACTCCATAAATAGACTTGTGGTTGTACGGTATGGCTCAGATCAACGACGCACAAAGTTAAGTCCTTAGAGACTACTCAGGTGAAACATCCTCATCCCAAACGTGCTTCCCGCACCCCTTTATTGCACAATCGTTCACCTGAGTATGAAATCATTTTTTGTTCAACGACCAAATGGCACCCCTTGCCATGGCACAACATCTTTTAATAGCAGTGGCCTCGCCATAATGCCATAATTCATTAAGTCATGTTTATTCTTAAGAGCATGTAGTCATGGATTCCATCGCAACTAAAGCATGTCTAAGCATAAACGATATCCAAGTTTGTAGTACAAAAAAGTCCAACTAATAATTTACCATCCTATAGTGTCCAAGGATTTATGTCATCCAAGGGTACATGCCATTCCCAATTTATCAAGGAGGCATAAATGCAATTAGGTAATGAATTATTCCTGAAACCATTTTTATACAACTAGCCATGCATATTTATATCAAACAATATAATTTTATAAATTGGGTATGACATGGTCAAAGGTCTACGACTTTCCTTCGTTGAGGAGTTGGGATGCTTCGGTTGTCGGGCCTAATAATTCTTCTGAAACACCGGAATCTATACGTGCGAACAAAGCCAAATAAATAAAACAATAACAAATAAAATTCAAAAATTACCAAACTAGAACCAAATGAAAGGTACTAAATTTAGATGAATATAGAAATTTGAATCACTCAAATCAGAGTTTGAAAAAGACATGGCGTTTGGAAGTTCGAAAACACATAAAGTGAAGAAAATCAGGATTTTTAGAATTTCTCATTTATTTTTCTAAAGGAAAATCGGTTTATTACGTCATGCTGATGTCAGCCCTAGGGTTTTGATTTCGGCTGAATTAATTTTCAACAGGAAAAGAATGGAAATGCCACGTGGGCTGCAACGTAGGCAAAAAGGGTGACAAGGCGCTGAGGTGGCACTGACGGAGCGCCACGTGGGGCTGCCACGACGGCGACGAAGCGGTGGTGCTCACGGACCGAGGGTCGCCAGCGTTTGGCCGAGAGTTGGCCAGCGGCGAAATCACCGGCAGCTAGAGGGTAACGAGGTGGGCACGAGGCTCGCAGCGACGACACCACGGCGCGGACATCATCCTAAGCAATATCTTGACCTCATGGAGAAGAATCGCAAACAAAGATTTAACAAACAAGCCAAAATCGGATTTCTTGAAGAAGGGCAAGAAAGACCAAAACCAAATAGACACGATTCTCTCGATTCCTAGTTCATGAAACTTTGAGGATACATTAGCAATATCAAAACGAATCTAGGATGGACGATTCAAAAGATATGCCAAAACCCTAAACATTCAATATGAACGAAAGAGAATAGAGAGCATAAGCAAGATGAAGCGATTACAAAGGCGGATTACAAGATTTTCATTCATTCTCTCTCAACTCAACAAACTCTCAAAAGGTAACACACACCCTTTTCGCTAACCCTAATTTTCTATGAAGGTGCTAATGGGATGTTGCCGCTATAAAAGACTCTTTCGCCTTTGCGCGAAGGACACCTTGTTGTCCGGTGATCCCGGCTCGAGTAGCGTCCACGTGTCTCGCCACGGTGGCAACAACCGTAGTTCAATATCATAGCGATGCGAGACAATCGAAGGTGGAGTCGCACTTGTCGAATTATCTAAGGTGGAGGAGGTTCCAACACCGAGTTCATTAATCGAACTTCCGCCCATACACGCGGCGATCAACACACTTGTCAAATACTCATCACTCAGAGTGGAGGACCTCTCACATGGGCATAAGATGAGTTTGAGATTCCAAACAACCAAGGTCTAAATGGCGTGATGTTCATTTTAAGCATTAGGAGCCATGTAGATTATCCAAAATGACTATTAGTGAATTACACCAAGCCATAACACGTAAGAATGCTATCAAGATCATGACAATCGATGTATAGAAGAGCTAAGACAGAAAGTCCATAACTGATTAATGATCCAGCTTCTATAGCAGTCAAATAAGTCAAGATTGAAATCTAGCTAAAGATATCCAGGATGATGCAAGCCATGTCAAATAATCTAAGTTGAACCAAGAAGACTCATACTCAACATTTTAACTCAAACCACTTGATCTCTTTAGAGATTGGCAAAGACTAAACTACACATAAAAAGTCATGATAGATCTAGCGCTTAGCATAAATCATGGCAAGATGTAAAGTAGTGAAAACAGATCATAAGGGATAATAAACAAGGCTCCATTTGATTATCATGCAATGCTTGATGAAATACACAAAAATCCAGATTCCCTTCAGAAGAGATGCATCTTTTAATTCAAAGTTGAGTTATGACAAAATTAAGAGTATGGAATAGCCAAGAATAACTCCCCAACCAAAGGAACAAAAACGAGAATCTGATAAGTAAAATGTAAAAGGCGCCCTTTAGAGCATAGAAAAGATATAGAGAAAACTATCGCCGCATGTATTCTTATCTACCCCATATGATTCTAGGACTATTAGTCGATCTACACAAACACTAAGGAGCAAACATCGCCCCTGCTCTACCCAAGGGTGGCCCGACCCCGCTAGAACCTATAAGAAGTGAGTAAGCTCTACTTAGAGAGGGAAGAGACACTAATAAGCAAGATCCTAGAAGCACAAGACAAGAAGTAGCAATAAAGCAATGTGGCAAGAGAAACACTCTAACCTATGCCGAAGGACTTCGACCAAATATTAAAAGAAATGAAACCGTAAAGGAGTAAGCGATAATATAATATAGTATAATATAATACAAGAGTAGCACAACGCCCCTCACAAGCAAATCTGTAAGGACAAACCACCCCAAGCTCTCCCGCAGAGCCAAAACCGAGAGTCGCCCAGAGGCTTAGTGAAGATATCCGCCAACCGTGCTCACTCTCCACAAATCGAGCACAATATCACCCTTCTACATGATCTCAAGAAAGTGATATCCGATATCTATATGCTTGGTCCGAGAATGTTGCATCGGGTTCTGGCAATGCAAATCGCAGACGTGTTATCACGTAAGAGTGGAACGCAATGATAGATAGCCCGAAATCCCGCAGGTCGAGACCATCCAAAGCACTTGACTACAAAGAATCGGTCAAGAAGAACGCATTTCGCCTCCGCAGTGGATCGCGAACACCGGATTGCTTCCTCGACGCACCGTGAGACGAGAGAAGTGCCAATGAATTGGCAAGTGCTGTAGTGCTCTTCCTATCTATCCTACAACCAAGAAAGTCCGTGATCGGAGAAGGCTCTAAGAGATAGACAAGAAGAGGAAGAGTACCGATGCCATAGTCAATGGTAGCTCAAGGTACCGAAGATGCGCTTCACCGCCGACGGTGAGATACGCGAGGAGAAGCTCAAATCGAGCACAAAGACACACGTAAAAGTGTATGTCGGTCTCGAGGCCGTGAGGTACAAGAGAGAGCCAATCATGCTCCTCAACTCCTTTTGGTCACTGTGTTCGCCGCCTTCATCCGGATCCAGAGCACCAGAGATGCCATCGGAGTTGATATCGCTTTCCATCATTCATGTCGAAACGCTCAGAGGTCTCGAGTGTATTTGCCTTGATGAAGAAAGGTACCTCCCGAGTCTGCTTTGATTTGGAAGCCAAGGAAGAAGCTCAACTCGCCCATCATGCTCATTTCAAACTCCGAGCTCATGACATCGAAAACTGGAAACGAGCACGCGAGGAGCCGCTAAAGATAATGTCATCCACATAACCGACGAGCAGAAGATCGGCTCAAGACGGCGGATGAACAAGGTCTTGTCAATTTTACCCATCTCAAAACCATGGCTCAACAGATAGGACTTAAGCCTTTCATACCAAGCTCAGGGAGCCCGCTTGAGTCCATACAAAGCTTTGGAAAGCTCGTAGACATGGTTAGGTATTTGGGTTCTCAAACCGGGAGGTCAGTCTCACATAGACTTCTTCCTCAATAAGGCCATTGAGGAAGGCACTCTTGACATCCATCTGTAAAGCTTGAAACCCTTAGAAGTCGCAAAGGCAAGGTGATTCTAATGGCTTCAAGTCTAGCTACAGGGCAAAGGTCTCTTCAAATCTAGACCTCAACTTGAGAGTACCCCGAGCTACCGCCTAGCCTTGTTTCAATGACTAACCCATCTTCACTTTGCTTGTTCTTGAACACCCATTTGGTCCCAATGATATTGTGACCTTGAGGGGCTCAACAAGGACCGCACCTTGTTCCTTTCAAAGTTTTCCAATTCCTCGTGCATGGCGTTAGTCCATGACTCATCGTAAAGAGCATGACAAACGCCTTTGGGCTCAAACGAGGCAACAAAGGCGAATGGAGACAGAATAGAGACATGCCGCTTTTGAACGAGTGACTCGCCAAAGAGATCTCCAATTATCCGCTCAAGGATGGTCCTTTTGAATGTGTCTTGGAGGTCCAGGTGAGATGAAGAAGTGGCCTCTACCTCATTAGCGCATTGAGATAGGACAGAGCCACTAGCTTCGTAATAGAAGGTAAGGGCCGATCTCCTCGAGGTGCGGTGGAAGAGGGCACCTCAAGAGGAAGAGAAGGAACTGGATCTGTAAACAACCTCATCTCCATCCTCCTCATCGCCCACAAAGATGGACTCGCATCGCTCTAAGGAACTCGAGATATCGTGCCTAGTCCCCGGACTGCCTCATCAAGGTCACCTCACTGTGTTTCTAACAATTTACTAGATTCGCAGCCTGCACTCTATAGGCACGAGAAGAAGTCGAGTAACCTGTAAAGATCCCATCACAAGATCGTGACTAACTTATCTAGGTTCCTGCACTTCGTAATAAAACACTTGCAACCAAACACACGAAAATGCGAGACGCCTGGTTTTCGCCATATCTCAACTCATAAGAAGTGCGATGCAAGAGTGCCCAAGAAAAACTCATAGAAACATGACAAGCAAGAGTAATTCCCTCACCCAAAACTTCCTAGGTGTAGAGTACTCATCAAGCATCGCCCCGCCATCTCGACTAAGGTACAGTTCTTCCTTCCACAACGCCATTTTGTTGGGGGACGATGGAGACGAGAACCGTGCTCTACACTGCCTCACCACAAAACTCTCAAAGTAGGAATTTTGAACTCGTGCCATTATCGCGGAATTGCTCGTAATGCACCCGGGAGCTCAACAGAAAGCCTACTAAAAGACCACGAAAAGAGTAAACGCCTCATCCTTCGAGGCTAAGAAAAACACCCAAGAATACCTCGAGAAGTCATCGACCACGACAAGCACGCACCACTTCCTCCCATCGATCGCACTCTAGCCGGTCCCATTGTGTCCATATGGAGCAGCTTGACCAGTGCATCCGCTATAGTCATCAGAATCGAGGATGTGAAGAAGAACCATTTTGCCGCGCGCAAGGAGCACAAACAAGATCCTTGACCATTTTGAGTTTCGCAAACCACGAATGAGATCGTGGCCGCTAACTCGGTCGATGATCAAATCCTATATGACCAAGTCTCCTATGCCGAAAGTCAAATCACGGATTCAAGCAATTAAACATCGGAGAGGATCACCGTAAGATCCGAAAAATCAGCACGAAGATCCTCCCATATCGAAATCCCGCAAACTAGACTACCCAAGAATCAAGAATTTTGCAATTGTTTTTCTTAAAGCTCACCTCGAAACCGCCATCGTAGTCGAGAGACCGAAAGCGATTATACCGCAGCTTACTTACTAAGGCAACATCTTTTAAAATAAAAGAATCATTAATGCTCACAAGACCTTTAGCGATGACGCGCCCAAATGAAGCATCTCCAAGGTGATCGCCTCATCACCGGAGCGCGGCTAGGAAGAAAACCAACGAGACTCACCACCATATGACGTGAACAACCGAGTCTACAATCCGCACCTTTCCTTCGGCCGGCGAATTTCGAGTCAAACAGAGAGTAAAGTCTCAAGATCGGGTGAATCAACAGAGATTTTGGCACCCAATATCGAGTAACACGGCGAACAGATGAAGTAGTCAAGCAAGACCGACTCTATCTACCCTACGCCTCTGTCACTCAACAAGTCAAAGATCTCACTGCTGTTCTTCGATCCGATCGCTATGGAAGAGCGAGTCGAAGTGCCAAGAATATGTCGATCTCGCCATGGTAGCTATCTCAAAGGAAAACGAGATCTACCTCGTGACGGCGGAAGTTACGACCAAAGGGAGCATGAGGACGAAACTCGTAAAACTCGGAAAAACCAAGTCCTCGATGTCGCCCAAAATCATCGATGGAACAAACCTAGACCTCGTGTTGGTCTTAGGTGCACTCAAGATCCGGGTCGATTTCGAATGTGCCTAAGAGACTCAACATGGTCTCACGCGATCTTGGCACTCAAGCAATGATCAACTAAATGTCCATCTTTCGATGAAGGTGCAATGATACTGCCTTCCGAGGGGTCAAGCCGCAGTGGAATCACCTTGTCGCCGAATCCTTTGAACAAAACCGCTGACTTAAAATTGACTTTCTCACCCCGGCTTAGTTTTGATCACACCGTGCTATGGTTTTGAGCACGACAGTGGATGCTTCCTCATATCCTCCCGGATATCATATCCTAGACCCTGATTAAATCTGCAAATTTTAGATTTGTCTAGAATGAGATTGAGCTTCTTCTTGCCTCCTACAAACCTCTCGAGAGTGTTCATAAGATACTGACACTCCCGAAAGAGAGAGGTGCAAGAAGAGCAGGGGGAAGAAGGGACAGCAGAAGGTAAGGGAGCAGAAGAAGAACCAACAACAGAGGAAAGATTGGCTTGTGCACGCACAGCCGACTTTGGGGGACAAATTCATCTGCTAGCATTGGTTCACGTTATTAGGCGCCTCTACCAAACCCTTAGACTTCTTCCCAAAGACACACAATACAAGCAGATGATTGTGTTCTAGAAGGTCCTTAGTTAGCTTCACACATTTTTCATCCAATGCAACCAAATCACATTTTAGTTTATTACAATGATTGCAAGGTGAGCTAACAAGGTCCTTAGAAGCATACTGAGCCAATTTGTTACTGTGATCAATCATTTCTTGAAACTGCTTAGATACAGATTCTAGTTCAGCAGTTAACTTAGGACAGTTTAAACAAGAAACAACAGGCTCTAGTAGCGCAGCTTGAAATTCAGCAATTTTGTGATCCGCCTGCTTTAGGTTCATCTTGAGATTATTACAATTTTCACAAGTTTCAAAGATCAAGCAAGATGGTATAAAGACCTCTAAACGAATTGTCCTTAACCTCACATGAGGTGCAAGCAAGAGCCTCAACAAAGAGTGGATGAAGGAGGTGCTATCCTACTCATCTCTAATTCAAGAAGAAGGCTAATGTTCTCTACCTTAATCATGTCAAGTTCAGAGGACACACTATCATGTAAGGTCCTTAGTTTTTCCATATCATCAATCAAAGCACAGCATGTGTCACATTCATCACGGGAGGGAGCAGATGTAAGTAAAGTGAGCTCCCGTGATAGTCTAGCTACTTCCTTCTCCAACCCAACACACTTAGCCCTAGACTTAGCATGGAATCTACCTAGCTTAAGAAAAGCATCATTAAGCTGGTCATAAGTGGGACTAACCTCGCCGGAGTCGGAGTACACCATTGTCGCTCGATTCGCCTCGAGGGCCATGAAGCACATGCCGAGAAGTTGCCGCCGCCTTGGGATCATGATCGCCCTTCCCATCATCGTTACTCCACCCTCCACCTCGCCGGTGTCCAGCTCTGCCGAGGGCGAGGACGCCGATGGAATGCCTTCTTAGCCTTCCCAAAGTTGCGGAACTTCTTCTTGCCTTGGTCAGGTGCTGAGGGCTTCGTGTTGCGGTTCTTGTCGATGTAGTCGTTCTTGCTTGGACCGCCATAGTCACCTTTGCCCTTCCCAAGCTTGGGACAGTTTGCTCGGATGTGGTTGGGGCCACCACACTCAAACAAATCACAGACCTCCTCTCTTACCATCCCTCCTCCTCTTGTAAGCATGGGAAAACTTCCGAGCTAGGAGGGCTAGTCTGCTCATCCTCAAGTCGCTCTAATCGATCATCGCTATGTCACAGAGAGCAGCTAGGGAGAACCCACGACGACTCGTAAGAAGATCCAAGTGGGATCTGACTAAAGCCATCGATCGTGACTTCGACCTTCGAGAGACAATGTCAATCTCGTGAGTCTTGAGACGCGAGTAAGCGCATCAAGAGTCGTCGAGAGGTCCGTGCTATCTTTGATGGTAGTCACTTTCATCTCCCAAACACGAAGATCAAGTGCGTAAAGCATCTGTCGAGCGCTATCCGAGTCGGGTATGTAAGACCGACCGCCGGAGGTTGCTCAAGATTTTGTGAAAACGCCGAAAAGCACTCGCCTAAAGATTCACCAAAGAAGCATTTCAAATTTATCAGATTCACGCTTGAACGGTCTTGTCGAACCGTCTTAATCTGAGTGGTGCCTCATGGTATGCATCGAGGGTCACCTGATGTCGTAAGCGTAAATCAAATGAGAAATACGATCAAACTCACTTCGCTTAAACCTCAATGATTATGTTCCTTGCCTTAGCATTTGCCTCAACATCGCCATGTTTCCAAAGATTGATGTTCTCATCGGCAGAACAAAGAAATCTAACCTTCACCTTTCTCCAGATGGCATACCCCGAGCCGGATGTAAGTTTCCATTCGCTCTTCCGTAAGGGTAATCGCACCATCAAAACCGGAGGCTTGGTGGAATACTTGTCCGCTGCCATGGCTCAACCGACCGGTTAAGATCTATCAAGAAGAGCTAACCGCCTCGATACCAATTGAAGGACCGAAATGGCAACAGAGGGGGTGAATGGTGCAATAAAATTAAGAACTCCCTTTCATCATTTAAAGCAAATCTACAAAGCACTCGGATCTCTTAAGAAGAGTGAAGCAAAACAGAGAATCAAAATAAACTTCAGATCGCTCGTCAGAAATCGAAGGTCCGATTCTACCCGTGGGTAGTTCCGCACTCCGTAGTTCCGGATCGTGCGGAAGTTCCGCTCACAGAATTACGCGTGGACAATCGGAAGTTCGATTGTCCCGATCAAGAACAAGGCGCTCGGTTTTTCCTAAAATCCAAAGTGCTAAATCTTGAATGCTCTTCTCCGTCAAGTTTCACAGACATCATCCTAAGCAATATCTTGACCTCATGGAGAAGAATCGCAAACAAAGATTTAACAAACAAGCCAAAATCGGATTTCTTGAAGAAGGGCAAGAAAGACCAAAACCCGAAATAGACACGATTCTCTCGATTCCTAGTTCATGAAACTTTGAGGATACATTAGCAATATCAAAACGAATCTAGATATCAAGTTTCATGCTATTTCATAAGACGATTCAAAAGATATGCCAAAACCCTAAACATTCAATATGAACGAGAAAGAGAATAGAGAAAGGCATAAGCAAGTAATCAAAACCTCGAGATTCATTAATAGAAATCAAAAGATTACAAAGGAAATACAGAGGAATGATTACAAGATTTTCGCTCATTCTCTCTCAACTCAACAAACTCTCAAAAAGGTAACACACACCCTTTTCTAGAGCTAACCCTAATTTTCTATCAAAAGGTCTAACCCTAACCTGTGGTTCTCCTATTTATAGCCTTGGCTAATGGGCCTCCAACCCATTAAGCCCGCTACACCGAACGGAACCGCTCCACTTTTGCCGCTTGCGAAAAGACTCTTTCGCCCTTGCGCACCTTTCCGAAGCCTCCAGACACCTTGTTGTGCACGACTACAGCAACCGCTTCAAGATTCACGCCGCCTTCGACACATCCCGACCGCTCGACCTCAACGCCTCCGCGCCTAGTCCGTCCACGTGTCTCGTCACGACTCCCATGTGCGGAAGTTCCGATTCTCTTCACCAAACCAAAATCCGTAAATCGGAAGTTCCTTTTTCCAACACCGTAGTTCCGATTAATCGCATACAGAGAGAGAATGGGAAAAGATAGAGGAATTCTCTCTAATCAACACACTTGTCAAATACTCATCACTTTATATTGCTCGAGACGTAACTCAAACCACGGCGAGCATGAGGAGAGAGAATGGGTGGCGGCTGCAGCTTTTATATTGCTCGAGCGCATGAGGACGGGCGATAGAGACGGCAAGGACGGCGCGACAGACGGCAGCGGCAGTGAAGCGGATGGCCAACGCAAAAGCCGTGCACGGTGTTGACACCGCGCGACATGGGCGCTGTACCGGCGTGGTGAAGAAGATGACCAGGAGGGCTGACAGGCGGCCCCTCCTGTTAGCGAGGGCGAGCGGAGGACGCGCGAGTGGGCTGGCGTGGTGGAGTGGGCCAGCGGAGCTAGGCCGGGCGAGAGGAATAGGAACGGGCCAGGAGAATTCGGCCCGAAACAGTGAAGGGAATTTTTAATAAATTTTGAATTTCACAAAATACAACAAATCAAAAGTATTTTTAGAAAATAGTAAATAGTGTCCAAAAATTCTAGAAAATACACAGAAATTCTTTGAATTATTTGGAACTTAATAAATTATTTACAACTTTAATTTGGATCTTAATTTTTCAAATAAATTATTTTTAATTTTTAGGAAAAAGGAAAACCCATTTTTAAATTCCAGAAAATCCAAGAAAAGCTTAAAATATTATTTTTTACTTTAAATACCAAAACCCCAATTAAACCAAATTTTAATTTATTTAATTTTGATTAATTTATTTTTTATTTATAAATTTCAAGTTAAGTTTCAGCAATTCAATAAAACCAAATGGTTAATTTTAAATTTTCAAAATTTTCAAAAGGCCCAGAAAATTGGGATGTTACATGTGGCGTCTGAGGTTCTTCTGACATATCCTCTTGTGCTGACGTTGCTTGTGGTGCTAAGGATGCTTGTTTATGTAAGGGGCATTGTTTTGGCAAAGTGTGCTTTCTCGCCACAACATTTGCAGACTTGATACCGGATAATCTTCATCTTGGAACATTTTGGTGAAATAGTGTCCAGTGTCATTGCAGTTAACGCAATGAATATCTTGTTTTGGCTTTCCCTTTTGAGGGTATTCGTAGGCGATGTGTCCTTGTCCACCACATCTGTAACAGATAACATACTTCCACTGATGGTGACTTTCAGGAAGAAAGTGGCTCATGTCAGCTTCATGGGATACTTCTAATGGTTTGATCCTTGGTAGCTCATCGTAGGAACATTGTACGTGAGTTGTAGGAGTAGTGGCTGAGGAATCATTGTTGTTGTCCAACTGAAGTGGTAGTTGGACTTAGAGGAAGACAAGGGGAAAAGTAGGGACAAGGGAAACTAGGGAAGTTGTAGTAACTTACAAAATCCAAATTACTTTGCAAAAACCAAGTAACTCAAAGGACATTGTCTATCTGATCGATACTCTTAAGCTGGTGAACTGACTCTACACACAGAATGAGTCTTGGCAACTTAGACTATATGGCTTGGCTAACAAAACGATCTTTGGTAAATCTTGTCCATTGTCCTTGGATGATAGAGACGACTTTACGATGCTCTCTTGATTGCTTTATGTCTTGTGGTATTTGAATGTAATGGTAGGAAACGTGTTGACCATCTATAGAAACTTACAGGACCATCTATAGAAACTTACAGGGAAAAAGGGTCCATTTAACATTATAAAATGGTTTAAAGAGAATTAGGTAAGGAAGAATTGCTATGAAGATGCTAAGGATAGATAGACGACCAATTTGAGGAGAGAAAAATTTATTTTTCTTGTTATAAAATAAGTTTTTGAAGCTTGCTAACTATCGACCATTCTAAATAGGTCACGACCTACAGTTGATATGGCACTGATACCACTTCTTGTCGAACCCGGGAGCGAAAGATCCCAGATTCTCTGTGTTTTACACACTAGTCCAGCAACAGCTAGTTTACACGGTCAAACAAAAGTAGGTAACATAACCATAATATGTCATTCATTGCTAATAATTAAAGTATGTTATAAAAGGGGCATAAAACCAACAAGTAAAATACAGCGGAAACAAAAGAAGTAAGGAAGGCCACACGATTCACCACAGGCAATCGTCAGGGGGCGCAGCCAAGTCGTCCAAGTTCTCCTCATCCACTTAGCACTCTTCTCCTGCTCAACAATTTATTAAGCAAGAGTGAGCACAACCAACTGCACTCCACAAGTCACACCCAATAACAGATTTTAATGCATGCAATGATTCATTAAAGGAGGGCTTATATGGCTCAGTTTGCATAAAGCGACGTTTTCTGTTTAAATATTCACACTAAGTTCTAAACCAGATTATTCTATAACTAAAATTTATTTTCTAAATCTCAAATTTCATAGTGAGATAACATTCATCAACGAGTAGTGAAAGATACCTTCCTATCAAAAGGCATACCGCACAATTTCCTAGTTAGATACAATATCAAAAAAATTTGATAAAGTCTGTTGAAAACAAACCAAAATCTAACTTTGCTTTGGCTTTGTTAAGAATGTTCATGGCCGTGGACATGGCTATTTCGAATAGTTTTTACACTCTGCAGAGGTTGTACAGTTTTACCCACACAACACGACATCTCTACTTTGTTTAGCATTCGTCGATACCACTGCTCACTATCTTAGGTAAGAAGTTTAGAGCACACATCAAGACCTTTACAATGCACCATCCCACCGTAGTCCCGCCTCGCTAAGGTTTCGCTTCCTTTGGATAGAAACCCGGTGAATTTAAGCCCCGCTTGCGCCATGTGGGAATACATAAAAGTAGGTCATAAAGACATCCATGCAACCGGATGGCACAACCACGGTGAAATATTGTAAATTATTTAGCCAGGTCTCGCCCACACAGGACATGTGGTAGTACGATAAGACTTAGCAAGATGTGGCTTGAAAACCGGTCCTTAATTAACTTGGACGACTTTCCAAAATAACCCCTGAGCCTCGATCATAGAAATGACTCAATCTCATGCATCAACGTGCACCATCCAAACATCCATTTCGCCCAAGTCCAAACAAATATTTATTTTATTTTTCAAGTTAAATTATTTTCTGAAAATTTGCACTTGAACATTTGGCTAAATTTCCCAAATTGAACATTTTTTTGTCTAATTTTTCACTAAGCATAAACTTTTGCAACATGTCTAGTTCATGCTAATGTAGCAACTAGATTTTAACTACATCATCAAGGTATGGCTACTTCAATAGCAACATTTGGCTATTCAAAGGAACTGTGAATAACTATAATTGAAAATAGGGATTTAAATAACTTGATTATAAATACGCATGCAATAATAATTTAAAACATAATTTAAATAATTTAAAATACTGGGATACAAATATGATCAAAGATGTAACTTGCCTTGTTTATTTAGATGTTGTTCTCAAATGCCAGTGCAGTACGGTTCTCTGAAGTTGTCGAAATCTACACGTGAAAACAAGCCAATTCAAATAAAATCTAAATAAACTCTGAATTAAATAATTTTGGTACATATAGCTAGATCTTGAATCTAGATGAATTTAGGAATTAGAATCAACGGAATCAGAGTTCGTATGAAAGAGAACGAACATCCGGAAGTTTGGATAGCACAAAAATGATATAATTCCGAAAATATTGTTCACTGCTTCGATTACCTGATCGAAAGGGGTTTCGACTACCTGGTCGAAGGAGGTTTGACTACCTGGTCAAAGGAGGTTTCGACTACTTGGTCGAAGGAGGTTCGACTTGTCGGAAGAAGATTTCGACTACCTGGTCAAAAGGAGGTTGAAAATGGTCGCAAGTGGCCGAAGGTGGTCGCGTTGCCAGTGGAGGTCTAGCGCGGTGGCGACGCGCAAAATAGTGTCGGGGCTCAACGAAGCGACGGTGCTTCGGCGATGCGTCGGCAAAGGTGAGGGAGCACCTCGTAGAATGTCATGGGGATAATCCAACGGTGGTGACGACGTTGCCGGGAATGGTCGACGGCGATGGAACACGAGAAGGAAAGTGCTTCAACCGGCGACGGTAAAGCTTTGATTGTGGAGAAATGAAAGCAAAAGAGGATGATGAATTCGGAGAGGTGAAAGAGGAAGCCACGGGGCTCGCCGTGACGTGGTCGACGCAGCAAGGCGAAGTCCAGAGAGGGAGGAACTACCACATGTTCCACGGTGGTACTACCACACCGCATTTCCAACTTCTATTTCAGAGGCTTTTTATAGTCATTACTGTGCGTCAGAGGAAGTTCGGTAGTACCGGCCGATGAACGGAGGTACTGCTGCTTGTGCTGATTTTTTCAGAATCTTTTCTCTAACAGCTAGTTTTTGTGTGTGGGCTATAAATACCCACCTTGTCCAGTTGTAGAGAGAGTTGCTGATGCCATTACCCATTCCTTGCACAAAGAGCAAGCCGTCTACTCTCTTATGTGCATGTGTTACACCTAATGAGCTTAGAGAGCAAACCCTAAGTGCATGTGTTGCATTAGGTAGTGAATTGTGTATCTACTTGAGCAAAGAAGGTTGTGAGAAGGCTCGAGCGGTTGTGAGTGGTTTGATGCTCGCCATCGCCGGAGTGGAGGAAGAGCAACCCCGAGTGGATCGAGATGTTGGTTCGTGTTGGAGCTGGCCCAAGTGGTTGGACTTACCTCGGAGGTGCTGGCTTAATCTGTGGAGCCAGTACAATTAGCTGGCTTAATTTGACTTACCTCAACGTGGATTATGGGAGATCGGCAAGTCTCTGAACACCATGGTAAAACATCATTCGTGTCATTGTAGTTTGCCTTCTTGTGCTTTACTATATTGCAATTCACATTCATAAAATTAAATTGCTTATTTGTGCTTGTATGATTGCTATAATTATCAATAGTCCTTGATTGTTAGTGCACTCAGTAAAGACTAGTTGATTTAGGCTTTAATTGTGCAAAACCGTATTGTTATTAGCTTCCGCATTAGAAATCAGTTTTAGCCAAAGAAGTTTTTAAAACCGTCTATTCTAGTCGGCCTCCTCGATCTTATAAGTGGTATCAGAGCTTGGTCTCTCATTTATTAGGATTCACCGCCTAAAGAGTAAAGGATGGCTAGTGAGGTTTCAACAGCACAAAACCCAAACGAGAAGCAAGGAAACACATCATTTTTCGAAGAAACATCCTTTCTTCCGCTTCTCTCTTCGAGGAGTAAAACTTCTCTCCAATATTGGAATTCGAATTCATCGCATACCTCAAGAGATTAAACCTCTTAATTGAACATTATCAAATTATGCTCAAACTGAAATACATCATCCACACCATCTCGCAATGCTATCCAATTGCGTTACTCTAAAAAATTCAATGAAGGTTTTCATACCTCCGATAATCACCAACCTTTTAAATCCTGAATTGAAGTTCTAGAATTTCACTATACCAGGTGTTAATCAGCCGTAACACTTTTCAGACTTACTTCGAAGTCAAACATCTCAGGTGAATCAATTTCCCTCCAAGGGATACAGATCAAAACCATTTCACATTCTACTACTCCTCCGCTAACTTGGTAGCAAAATATCATTGCTACGATTACTCATCCACCACCAAACAGTTGCCAAACTTTCACCTTGCAAACACTTCGCAACACAAAGCGTGATCCTTTCTCAAAAGGAAGAGGCGAACAAAAACAAGTTCATTCATACAGAGCGTTGCTCACCACGGCCAAGAAACCAAAAGAAATATTCTCGCTAAAGGTGATCTTGAAAACGAAAACTAAGTTCGCAGATTGAGGCACACATCCTCAAGAGAGAATAGCAAATAACATCCGATACCAAAGAAAGACATTGCGATTGAAACTCGACATCTCTTGAGCGGAAAGAGTAAGAGGTTTAGGAACGATTCAAATAATCACAAGTTACAAAACTTGACTCAAATTATCAAATACTCTACTGCACTCTTTCCTTTAACACAACAATTAGTTCTTGAACTAATAACATCTTGCCACATGAACAAAGTAAGTTCTTCAGTTCAACCCACGGAACTACTTAAGAAAAAATAAAAATTTTCAACACGCCAAATTTGTTCGAAACAGTTCATCTACTCATGAAACATGTAATCCAAATGACCTCACCACAAAACAAGCATTTTCCTTTACAGACTTCACGAAAAGCAAACGGATTCTCAACGAAAGCAACGAAAATTTCTTTTGATTGCAACCTCACTTTGCGAACTCAAACCAAGGAGCCTTTAGGACTAAATCACACGAAACTCTTAAGAAGCAATAGGATATCTCCATGCACCCTTTTACTTAAAACAATCTCAGTTACCAGAATATTCACGAACTCCAAAAGGTCACGGAAACTAAACTTGAAGTATTCTCATTTAGGCGGTATCACAGAGGTGATTATTTTTACTACAAGTTTCAACATCAATCTCACAACGTCAATTAAAAAACACCTCGAAAGACTCATGCGAAAATAATGGGTCGAATATTTCTCAAAAGAAGAGGCACATGAAAACGATTTTCACCAACTAGAAAATCATTTACCACTCGCCACAAACACCGGACCAAGGAGAAAACCAATTAAGCAATGAACTCATTGAACATAAGGGGAGTCCACAGTTGAAAGCATAAGCCTCAAAAGAAGACAATGTCTGACCTTAGCAGATAAGAACAACGAGCATTCAATATCAAAGCGCTCGCATCACTGAAGAACTATTATAACTTTACAACAAATTATTTTACGCAGCAGACTTCGTTTACCAAAATAAACTCGAACCCCCAAAAGGTCATGAACACAAACCTTTAATTGGATCATTTTAGAAACAACAAGAAAGGTGGTCAAACTTCTTTCTCTATAACAGAATCAACCTTACTCTCACATTACTGATCGTGTCAATAAACCTTCTAAAGGGAACATGACAAATCGGGTCATAAAAATTTTCAGCATCAAATGGAATTGTAATAACAACTTGTTCTAGAAAAGAATTCTGGTACGAAAACCACTAAGTTGAACAAACGTCACACCCAGCACTACAAAACTCTAGAGAAAGGGGATTTCGACACTTTTCTTTTCAATGAACACTCCAAATATTCCAAAGAAATGAACATAGTCGAAATTTTCTTCAATGAACGTTGTGAAAGGAAATTTTCATTCTCCGAACTGTCAAACGGATAACCGAGCTACCCTTATCAAGAAGAGAGATAGGGCTAACATAAAGAGAACGATCTTGTCAAGAATAACGTTCACCAACAGCAATGAGAGCTCCGCAACCAGAAAGGCAAGAAACTATTTTGAAAAAACAAATAGGGTATAATAGAAACCCGTAGCCCACAATCTTTGTTTGGGTGCAACCCCCGACTTAAGCATAACCAAGCACTCCAAAAGGGTTTTAACGCTTTTCTTCAGAAAAGAGATGCATCAAATTTCAACAAGCAGAGGGTTCCAAAAGGAATACATTGAGCCAATGCTTTCTCGTGTTAACGATCTTGCAACAAGAATTCTCATTAGGCAAACCATCAAACGAGTAAATGAGTCGCTCTTTTCCAATGAGAAAGAAAGAACAACTATGAAAATATCAATGTTGCCAATTTACAAAGATCATTTGTAGTAAAAATAATTCGACAATCGAAAAACAATAATGTTTTCGGAGTGCCATTAAAGGCCTATTTAAACTCGTCTACCAACATCATGAACCCAAGAGAAATTCATCAATCGCCACCGGACAAGAATTTGTCAAATTCGAAAATCAAGGAAGAGAACGACGTACTAAAGCAGCCCAAGAGAAATATGCAAGATCAATACACACTTGATAAAGAACTTGCAAAAGAAGTCTTCCAATACCGAGATTCCAAACGAACGAATGAGGTAAATTTTCCCAACAGGGGTAAAACAAGTCTTTTGTGAAAAGAGGAATCTTGCATTTGAACTATGCTCACGTGGAGCAGAAATATCACAATAGTCGAAAGGGCAATATTTGTTTCAAAGATCGAATCAGAGAACTGCTGGAGCTTGCCTTCTTCATTAAAACCCCAATTTCAAAAGAATTCACGAACTGCCAGGAACCACAACCAGGAAACCAGATATCAGTTCGAGAAAGGCAACAAGTTCATCAATGAGCTCATGCTCAATACAGAGCTTATGGAACAGAGGTAAGAAGTTCTCTAATATCATACTACAAACAGTGGTGTAGCCTGGCAAAACCCAGGACATCAACCACGAACTCAACTGATCAACGCCCGCTAGCGAAACGCATAACTAATGCAATCAATTATGAATATGTATATTTATATCGGATCATCTCATGACGATCATAGAATAATTTCATAGATAGAGGTTATCACATCATATCATGGATTAACACATCATAGCACAACACAATTTAACAACGACTCAATACTCGAGTCACCACAATTGAAATGCGGAAGCAACAGTTTACCCAACCCCTCCTAATGTGCACAGTGTGTCAATTTAATATGTTTGAATGAACCACGGACCTAAAGCCCGCTCTGATACCAACTGTAACACCATGGCTATTCGGAAGCCAAGATGTCACGCAAAACTATCAAACTACTAAGAATAGCATTAAAGTTGGATTATACAGATTCAATCAACAATAATTTCTAAAGAATGACCATAAACGATCACCAGATTCATGGAAAAGAATGGATAAACAGATATAATACCACGAACAGTCAAGCAATACCAAAGTTGGATTATTACAAATCTGGAAATTTATTTAACAAGTTGGCTTGACTGAAAGGTAATAATAATTATTCGATTGGATAAAAGTGAAGTGCGAGCAGTCGAACTACCCCACCAAATCACCTTGTCTTCTCCTCAATTACCTAATTAAAACATACAAAGCAAGGGTGAGTCAAAGACTCAGCAAGTACATACAAGAATAATCAAACATAGAGTGGACAACACAATCCGGTTGAATTACGAACAAATCTTGGAACACATATATGATTGAATGGAATGAATACATGAATGGATGGAATGAAAGAATGCATTGAAGGAATGGACTAATCACACCTATACTGGGTATAGCGAGTGATACACCGTCGGTGTTCACTTAAGCCCGTGCATTGCAAAGCACGGGACCCAATCACCGTATGAAGAACGTTTCATACGGTGTCCAAGTTGCCACATTGGAATGGTGGTCAACACTACCCACATTGGAATGGTGGGTTTTCAAATGCCCATCTTTGGAATTGATGGGTCTTTCAAATGCCCATCTTGGAATTGATGGGACTTACCAAAAGAATCCACTCCCGTGGTCATAATGAATTTTATGAATGAATATAATGATTTCTCATGGTATGAATGAATAACACGCATTAGTGGAAAAGACACATGGCATTCAACAACATGTGTAAACAAGTATGGGTATGCATTCCCACACAACATAATATATCAAGGATGTCACACAAGTTAGTTGCATGTAATGGAATGCAACAACTGAAATGAATGCTAATTCTTTAATCACAAGAATCATCTTCTTGAAATGAAATAAACATCAGGATGGATAGAAAAAGGCATTCACAATTTATCCCAACATCAAGCAAACAATTGGAAACATCACCAAACAGCATAGGGTACTTGCCTTCCGCGATGTGACGTAATAGGAGGACACGAAGATGCCCCTCCACTCACCGCCTCACCGCCTACACAAATGTATAATCGAAATAAGAATAACAAGGTATGACATTGCTACAAGAGTCCTTCCATCCCCTCTATCTCTCCCACCCAAACAACGGGATCAATTTTTACCAATTTTACCCAACAGCCTGATTACCGCTAAACTGGCAGCGATACTATAAAAATCACCATTAATTATATGTAACTCCAAAAGACCTGAAACCAGTGCTCACTGAATCTTAACAGATCAGGCTACAAACATTAGTTGGCGGAATCCCCTGATTCGGCCAAATCAGAGGGCTAATTAACAGCTAAACACAACCCATCTACGTCTGTCCAGAATACAGATTAGAGATAAAGAAAATGGCGTAACTTTCAACCTATTGATCCAATGAGAATGATTCTTATCATCCTGGAAAGATAATTTTAAGGGCTAAAATAACTTAGTTGGGTGAAGGTTCTGATTCGGCCCCTAATTTGAACAAAACTGAGGGACAAACCTACTGACCTCAGTTTTCAGACAGACCGGACAGTTCGTAATCAAAAATTCATATCTCCCAAACTACAGATCGGATTGTCCTGATCTCAGTGCCAAAACAAAGCTAACATTCCCAGGAATAAAACTCTAGAAGGGCAAAACCCAGATTCGGCCTCTACAGTAGTCTAAACAATAGATGAAAACACTAATAATTATCTGCCCAAAATTCAGAACAGTGATAAAGAAAATATCATAACTTTCATTATACAGATCCAATGGAGATGATCTTTATCATCTTTGAAATATAATTTAAAGGGCTACAATAACTTATTTGGGTGGAGGTTCTGGAAATGCCTCTAACTAAATCAAAACCTAGGATCAAGGCGACAGATCTTTCTCGTCAGAAAGACAGAACAGCGCGCACTAAAAAAATCATATCTCCTAAACCGTAAGGCGGAATCACGTGATCTCGGTGGCTATGGAAAGCTAAGAACAATACCTACAACTTTATAAGAGATGGACAGGACAGAAAACGAATGCATCTTACCCAAAATCGACGTACAAGGCAGTGCACAGCAAGGAGGAAGGGGGGCGGCGGCTCCAAAGGGTGGGAGGGGGAGAGAAATGTGGAGTTTAGGGTTTGGGGGGTGGGAACCCCCCCTCTTATGGCCAGCCACCACATGGGCCCCTCCTGGGCCGTGGCCCAGGCCCAGGTTGCCGTGAAATCACAGAAAACCCCCCGGTGAAAAGATGATTCTGGTTTTTCGATTAGCTCCCTCTTCCGAAACTTTTTCTAATAAGCCGAATCACCTTCGGGGTATTACAAAATCATCATGTGTTGATGATTATTATCAAGTCAATGGCCCAGTCTTGAAGAGAAGATGTGCGTCATCAAGCTTCAAGTGTATGTGCAAGGCAAAGGTATGACTAGCTAGGGCTAAGGATGTGTTCCTAGTCTTTTACCGGTCTTTGTGTTTGGATTGAGACCGGATTGCTAGTATAGCTTGTCATACTATTAAGAGGGGTCTTGACTAGTAGCTTGAGTTAGTCATGTGTTGATAGCCTATTGTGCTTGCTCTAGCTCATCTATGTATGCTGCTATTATTTGCGAATGTGTTTTGCAAATAGTTGAATCTAATGCATCATAATCTTTGTAGCATGAGACAATAATTTGCAAATATGTTTTGCAAATGGTTGAAGTCCATGTAACTACTCCTTGTGGCATGCTGCCGATATTTGCGAATATGTTTTGCAAATAGTCGAGGCTCATGCATAATCCTTGTAGCATGTGACTTTAGTTTGCGAATGTGTTTTGCAAATGGTTTAAGTCCATGTACCTTATTCCTTGTAGCGTTGATTCTGAAAGTTGGCACATGTGCTTTGCAATTGAGTTTTATTTGAAAGCCAGCTAAGCTTTTCTCAGGATAATCGGTAGTACCGACGTTGTGTTGGCGGTACTACCGCACCGCGGTATGACTGGGAAAGTGGTGCAGTACTACTGCAACCCGGTCGGACCAAAGTTTAGTTGGCGATACGTGTTTTCTAGAGAGACACCTTCTGAGCGTGTTTTGCTCTTCTGGAAAGCGGTAGTACCGGAGTTCATTTGGCGGAACTACCACACCGCGGTACGACCGCAGTGCTTATCACGGAACTACCACAACCCGGTATAACCGATTGATGAAGTGGTACGTTATTTCCAGTAAGGACCTTTTTCGGACTCAAAGGAAGCAGTAATACCGCCCTTATGTTTGGGAACTACCAGTGAGCGGAACTACCGTATGTTCAATAGTGGTAGTACCACATCGTATTTCCAACGGCTATTTTAGAGGCTTTTTATGGCCGTTACCGTGCGTCAGAGGAAGTGCGGTAGTATCGGACAATGAATGGCGGTACTACCGCTCGTGCTGATTTTTTTCAGAATCTTTTCTCCAACGGCTAGGTTTTTTGTGTAGGCTATAAATACCCACCTTGGCTAGTTGTGAGAGAGTTTCTAGTGCCATTATCCATTCCTTGAGCAAAGAGAAAGCCATCTACTCTCTTATGTGTATGTGTTGCACCTAGTGAGCTTATGGAGCAAACCTTAAGTGCATGTGCTGCATTAGGTATTGGATTGTGTATCTACTTGAGCTTAGACACTTGATTTGTTCAAGTGAGCGTCTTCGACTTGTTACTCTTGGTGTTTGCCGACACCTAGATGGTTTGGAGGAGTTGCGTTGGTGATCTTCTCAAAGTAGGTTGTGAGAAGGCCCGAGCGGTTGTGAGTGGTTTGGTGCTCGTCATCTCCGGAGTGGAGGAAGAGCAACCCCGAGTGGATCGAGGTGTTGGTTCGTGTTGGAGCCAGTCCAAGTGGTTGGACTTACCTATGAGGTGTTGGCTTAATTTGTGGAGTTGGTCCAATTAGTGTGGGCTTAGCTCAACGTGGACTGAGGAGACCGGCAAGTCTCCGAACACCATGGTAAAACATCATCGTGTCATTGTGGTTTGCCTTCTTGTGCTTTACTATATTGCAATTCACATTCATAAAATTAAATTACATACTTGTGTTTGTATGATTGCTATAATTATCAATAGTCTTTGATTGTTAGTGCACTTAGTAAAGACTGGTTGATTTAGGCTTTAATTGTGCAAAACCGTATTGTTATTAGCTTCCATATTAGAAATCGGTTTTAGCCAAAGAGATCTTTAAAATCGCCTATTCACCCCCTCTCTAGTCGGCCTCCTCGATCTTACAAGGGGGAGTTGCTCACGGCCGAACTGGAGAAGAAATAGAGCTGCTGCTGGTGGCTGCGTTTGAAGAGGAGGGTAGAGGGTTCCCGGGGGTTTCCATTTATAGCAGCCGGGGAGGAGAGAGAGAGGAGTTCGACGGCATGGGCGCACGAGCGAGCCCTGGCTGGCGCAGGGCATGGCGCGGCCGATGGGATTCATGGAGAGAGAAGGGCAGGTGCGGGATTGATAGTGGCGGGACATGCCTTCAATGCAAAAAAACAGGAGGAAAACGCGCTGGCAACGACGACTTTTCAGCGGCCGTGAGCAAAGGGTGTAACGGCCCATATTTCAAATTTCAGTTGAAAATAAAACTTGAATTATTTTTGTGGAATTTCTAAAAATTTAAAAACTTTTCCTTAATTGTTTTAAAGCTAAAATAATTTATTTAAGAAATTTATAACCAATTATAAGTTGGAATTATTTTATTAAAATCCAGAATGCCCTATAGAACTTCTGTGAATTTTCTCATATAATTTTTGGAGATTATTTGCTATTTTCTAAAGCCTTTTTGAATTTCTAGAGTTATTTAAATTAGAAAGGAATTAAAAATCCCCGCACAGTAGCTGAGCCGAATTCATTCCGGCACAGCACTGTTCTCGAGACCCGACCAGATCCTCCGGCGCGTTGTCGCTGCGGGCCGTCCGATCAAAATCCAACGACCATCACTCCACCCGACCAGATCCTCCGGCGCGTCGTCGCTGCGGGCCGTCCGATCAAAATCGAACGACCATCACTCCGCCCGACCAGTTCCTTCCGCTGACAGGTGGGCCCTTCTCCGACCCCTTCTTCCTCCAGCTCCCACGCCCGACCACCATTACCGCGCATTAGAGCTTCATCAATTCTCCGTTTCTTTCCTGGATTCTTCTCGCAATCATGCACATGCAATTCAGTAGTAACCTCCGCATTCATCCCGGCTGTTTCATCCTTTGATCATGTGCATTCATGCCGATCGTTCGCCGCCGGCGCCGTGACCTCCGCGCACGATCTCCGCCTTCCGACCTCCCCTCGCCCTATAAAAGGGAGCACCAGAAGCGCCTCTCTCCACTCACTCCAGCGCCCACTCTCCTCACCTCTAATCACTCGTGCTTTGCGACTTCGAGTTTTCTCGCCGCCGGTCGATGCCTCGTTCTTCTCCGATTCTAGTGCCGTCCAGTCTCCTTCAACCACCTCGACCACACCCTCAGCATCGTCTCGTCACTGTGATCCTCGTGCGCGCCTTCACTTCTCCAGGAGACCACCGGAGCTGCGTCGCCACCATCGACCGAACCTCGCCGCCGCTCCTCTCCGTCGCCGACGACCATTCTGCCGTATCCTCCCGTAAGGTAGCGCACTAGGTTTAGCATCTCGCCCTCTCCCTTTTGTGCATGTCCACACACCTCACCGAGCAGCGTAGCGCCGCCGCCGCCGTCATCGGAGCACCACCGGCCTCGGGACGACGTGGCTCGGCCGCGTCAGCTCCATCTCGGTGCCACCTCAGCACATCTGCATGCGTGACACCAGCGTTTTCCCCCTGTGCACTGTTCGGTAGACCGCGTCCACCGTGAACTCGGGACTTCCCGAGAACACAGTTTATGACTGTGGGGCCCACATGTCAGCAGCTCATGTCGTGCGCTGACGCAATAAATCAAATTTACTTTAGAAAAATAATTCAGGAAATTCAAAATTTCTGATAATTAGGATTTAATTTAGATTTAAAACTTCCAGGAGCTCGTATTTCTTCATACGAACCCCGATTTAGGTGGACCAAATTTCTAAATTTGTATAAAATTAAGATCTAGCTAACTAAACAAAAATTATTTCATTTGTAGTTAATTTGAGTATTCATTTGAATTTGGCTTATTTTACGTGTATAGACTTTGACGACTCCGGAGAGCTCGACCATATTGAAGAGGTAGAATACCAAGAGTTTGAGTAAGGCAAGTTATACCATTGATCTTTTTGACCCCAGTATTTCAAATTATTTAATTCTGTTTTAAATTATTATTGCATGCATAATTTTATACCTTTATTTTAAATTCCTGTTTTTAAATGTATAGTTAATCCGATTCCCTTGTATAGCCAAATTTGAATGTTGAATCATCATTCCCTTGTCACCTTAGTCAAATATGATTTGAAAATACAATTGTACTTAAGCATTGCTTAGATCATAAATATTTGATTTTGGGAGAATTTAGCCAAAACAACATATTTTGATTAAAAGCCGATGACATTGTTTTGTCATGGTGGACTTTTGCAAATACCTTTGAAAAATAAAAATGAAAAATGGATTTAGACTTGGGCGAGTTGGACAGTTGATGGGTGCAGGTTTGTGCACGGGTTCAATCTGGTTAGGATTGTAGCCCAGGGGTTTATTGGAAGTCGCCCAAGTCAGTTAAGGACCGGCCTTTGAGTCGCTTCTTGCAAAGCTCCACCGTACTACCACATGTTCTGTATGGGCAGAACTAGGCTTATTAACTTGTCATACCTCACTAATGTATATGCCATATTTGTTGTGTGGGTGTTGGTTAAACGTTATCCCCACTTGGCGCAAGAGGGGGCTTCCGGCAGGTGGTTAGTCCAATGGAAGTGTGTAGGACCGTAAAGGCGACTAGAGGGGGGTGAATAGGCACTTTCTCGATTTTTCGCCTTAATCAAATTCAACACGCACTTTTCTCCTTTAGCTATGAACGCTAAGAAGATCAGTAAATGCACAGAGGAAGCCTTGACTGAATTCGATTACCCCCTTAACCACAAGACAATATAATGGAGAGTTGATCACACTGGACCGGTCGAACCGATGTAGTGCTGGCGGTCTGACTGCCTGGCGGTCGGACCGGCGCTCAATTGGCAGTCTGATTGTCGGGCGGTCGGACCGGCGGTGTAAAATCGGTCAGACCGATTTAGTCCAGAGGCAACGCACAATGCCCAAATCCAAAACAAAAATTGGTCCAACTTTTGATTCAACCAATGAAACTTGACCAAACTTGGAGCACACCTCCCTAAGGATATCTAAGTTCTCTTTCTAGCGACGATCGTCCAGATCCACTTCAAAGAATCGATCTCTTAAGGTTTTACCAAAGAAGTGTTCCAAAACCTAGAAATATAAAAAACTTGATCCAAAACTTGCTTGTGGGGGATTGATGATCTACATGATTCTAGAAGTATTCCCACACATCATAGCACGGTAAAATCGGTTAAGAGACCAAGCATAAATACCCGGATCAAGGAAGCACCAAAATCATCAAAAGAGAGAAGAAATCAAATTAGACTTCATCCTTGAATAACCATTCATAGATTGAATGATTCAAGATGTTGCTTACAAAGCCACTCCCTCAAGGAGGACAAGAGCTCAATCCAAGAGCACACTCATAATTTCCTCTCCTCTCTCTCCAAACCCTAACCTTAACTAGGGTTTTTGCAAATGAGAGCTTAAGTGCTTGGGGTTTTTTTTTCCATCTCCCCCCTTCTATTTATAGGAGAGGCTAGGGTTTCTCTCATGGGCTCCCATTAAGGCCCAAAATAAATGGGACCCACACACACAGAAATCTGTTGAAGCAATTGCTTGTTTCACCACGTGTAGGTTGATCAGCGGCTCTTATCACGTCGGCAAGTCTATCCCGTCCGAATCCCATCGGAACCTCCAAGGCACTTGCACCGACCCCGCGCCGCTTGATCCAACCAGCTGCAACGAACTGCCCGTTCGATCCATCTTGTCCATTCTGCACCATGCTTGAGTCACACGACTCCACCCGGCATCCATGATCATTCTGGACCTTAGCTCTCCAAGCGTAGTCCCGATCCTCCTCGCCGTTGACGTCGTTGACCTGCAAGCCACCTGCACAGCAATAGACAAAGAAATCGTCTCCGGGAACAAGTTCTTCACAACTTGACCCACATTAGCTCAACAATGCAATATGCAACAATAAAGCATTGAAACTCATGCATTAAACACAACGAAAACACATCAATGCCAAAATGGCCGAAGTCCAAGTGGAAGCCGGTCTGACCGCCCTACCAAGCTGGTTGGACCGATTTCCCAGCGGTCAGACCGATTCCATAACGGCGGTCGGACCACCCCAAAAGACTTAGCCAAAATTCAACTTGGAAATTCGCACCTTCTCTAGAATTTTTCAATGGATAGAACTTTTGACTGGGAGCTCCAAAAATTATGTAACCACATCCAGGAGACTTCCCTCTCAAGCCTACACAACCTATTTTGGCCTAGCCCCAAACTCGATCATCATTAGAAGTGAGGTAGAACATTGGGCGGATAATTGCCTAGTCACACGCTAAGAAAGCATGCATTGGCCGGCATAACGGCAAATTATCTCATGTGGGTAAAGTTGACTTTGCGAGTGTATAAACTATTCGAATAGCATGGCATGGGTCGAGAACCGCCGAGACCCTCGTGCATGAGTCCCATGATCGAGCAAAGATGATGCATTTTTCAAAACGCGAGATTCGTCAAACCAACAACGCCATTGCCAATTGACTCATCACTCTAAGATCATGCACATATCCCCACGATATCCACAAAGTGAAACCTTAGCGGGCACATTAGAAGTGAGGTAGAACATTGGAAACGTCTTGTGATAATGCCTAGTCACACGCCTAAGAAAGCATGCATTGGCCGCAATATACATATCTTCAAACGCCTAATCTACACGTGCGAGAATAGCAAATTATCTCATGTGTACCCACTTTGCGAGTGTATAAACTAGGGCGCCGTCCGATGGACGGACGCTGTAAGCGGAAGAGGCCCAGCGCGGGCGGAGAAGCGCCGGATCGCGAATAGCCGTATCCACTTGAATTATTCTAGACTTAATAAAAATATTTTTAACTTTAAATTTTCTTTTCTTTTGTCATGGATCGCAAATGAATTTGAAATTTTCATGCAAATGGTTCTCTTTTAAAATTTTCAAAAACTCCGAAAAACGGAGCAAAGCCACTCTTAGTTAGACTTTGTTTTTTGTTTTAAAAATGATTTTGTACATGATTTTTAGGATGGTTAATCCTTGTGGTAAAATTGTGCGATTAGCCATGTGAAAGGAGGATATCCATCACCATATTTCATATGGAGGTTATCCACTATAAAATTGTCAACTTAAAATCTTATTTTAAGTTAAAGATTAAAAATGTGCCTTGAAACATAGTATGATTATTTAAACTTGAAAATGATGATTTACGCAAATAACCCTTAACAGCCCCCCTGTTACTTATGCATGCATTCTGAATTCTGTATTGGGTGTAATTTGCAAGCACGGTAGTTGTGCTCATCCTTGCTGAATATTATTATTCAGGAGAAGACCACTATTCAGAAGGTGAGGACCCAGATGTTTAGGCTACGCCTCCAGACGATTGCATGTGGCGCATCATGTGGTCTACTACCTTTTTGCTTCCGCTATGCTTTGTTATTTGGCCTCAGGCCCATTTTGTAATAAATACTGTTTCTTATTAATAAAGCGCTTGATATGATTATGATAACACCGTGAGACTGTGTACACTAGAAATCCTGGACTAGTGTGTAAACACAGTGAATTTGGGATCCTTCGTTCCCGGGTTCGACAAAGGGCAGGTGAGCAGTGAGGTCAACAGGGTAGGTGGGGGAGAAGACGGGGCAAGGAGGGGAAAAGACGGGGCGGCGGGCGCTGACGTGGTCGTGGAGTCAACAAGAGCAGGTGTGGGAGCAGATCGGTGCAGGTGCAGCCAGGGGATGGTGCGACGAACAGTAGGGCGAGCAACGGGAAAAAGGAGGTGACGGGGAGGAAGAAAAACAGGGAGAGACGCTAATAGGTGGGACCGCCATGTCGGTGGGAGATAGAGGGAGGCACGGCTGGGTTGGCAGGCCAGGCGAGCGGGAGCGAGCCGAGGAAAACAGGCCAGCGTCCAGGAAGGGACTTGGGTCGGGAGAGAGGAAGGGAAATGGGTCGAAGGAGATTTGGTCCGAAAGCAAAGAGGAGATTTAATTAATTTTTTGAATTTCAGCAAATACAACAAATCAAAACAGCTTTTAGAAAATATCAAAAAGAGTTCAAAATTGTTGAAAAATTCACAGAAATTTTCTAACTTATTTTGAACTTAATAAAATTATTCCCAACTTAAAGTTGGCTTTTAATTTTGCACATGAATTATTTTTAATTTTTGAAAGACAAGAGAAACATTTTTAAATACGAGAAGATTCAAGAAATTACATAAGTTTGTCTTTTTAACTTTAAATCCAAAGTAAACCCAGAAACTCAATAAACTTTATTTTTAACTTTTTAAATATAGGAATCGAGAAAAATAATAAAACTCTTTTAAAACTCAAGAAAATAAATTAAATAATAATTTTATATTTTTAATTGTGATAACCGGACTTTGGTATGTTACACTATCCGGGCCTTCGAGGCCGCACGGGCACCACCGGCCGCGGCACGTGCAGCCATGTTGCCACCCCGGCAGGCGTGTGCGAAGACGGCGGCGAGCTCCCCGTCGGCCTCACGGCCTCCGCGTGCGTGGCCGAGCAAGGTCTCACCATACATACGTAGATCACGAGTCCTTTCCGACTGTTGCTGTCACGGTCCTCGATCGATTACCATTTGTTCCGGATTGGCCCAAGTGCTCCAGCCTCCAGATGGTATTCACGCAGCTTGAGCCCAGTTTTTATTTGTTGTGCTAATTTTATCAGCATTTGAGTTGCTCGGATTTGGAGTCTGTTGCCTGCAAGATTAAGATAGTACATCCAGAGTTACTGCAATGCAGCACAAGACATATTTTGCTATGTGCCTACATGCTCTCTGCAGATCAAGCAAAGGTTCCAGCTTCACGAAGCAACATTGCATATCAAAAACTGTGAGTTTCCCCTTCCTATGTAATGCCAGTCTCATTCGGTGTACGTGATCTCCAGTACATTAGCTGTGCTTAACTGCTTAACATGTAGTCAGTGTTGGGTATGACTCTGCATCATGCTGCAGCATGGGTGAGCTCTAGTGCTGTTTAATTATTGGGATCGTCATCACCATATGCCCCAGTTCTTCTAATCAGGCAGCACAGCTATATGCAATTATCAGTTCATCACCGCATTGCGTGGTGGTCAAAGTACATAACACCTCACAATCTAGCACTAGACTAATCACTCTATCTTAGCTGCAGGCCGGACATCACCAATTCACCATGAATGTGGATATCTTCACATACAGTACTGTCAAGCAACAATATTCAGAGATCCTGCTCACTAGCTCAGTTTGTGTGGGCACTGCTTTGGCAGTTTGGCAGCACTCAGAACTCACAAGGTACCAAAGAATTAGGCAGGGAATTCACCAGTGTACCAGGCTCTACTACTTCTTCCCTGAAACCGTCCTTCCTGTCATATGTCGGCATTCATGAATCTGTATCGGTTGAAGTAGAACCCTTGTGATGTTTCAGTGAGATCATTCACAGGTTTACCCATGTTTATACGAACAACTTCTCCAGCTGATGAAACCTCCGACAGACAAAGCCCCTCTGAAGAAGGTAATGTATAGGTAAATTAATTAGGTTACACTCTAAAGATACAGAAAATTAGTTCTAGTTACAACTTAAGAGATACATTCTATTGGTATTTGACACTGGTTTGCACTTTAAGCTGTACCAGAATGCATATAGCGGTGCAAAATAAAAATACTGAAGCAGACACACACTTGCAGTTTTACATGCATGATCTTACTGAATTTTGACTCCACTGGCTGCTGGTAAAATTGTCGGAGAGAGAGAGGCTACAATTCATTGTTGAATTGGAAGCGGGTCATTTGATTTAGCATGGCTAATGCAGGTAAGTACAGTAAAACAAATCAGACCTTTGTGCGCATCGTCCAATCCGAAGTAAATTGTCCAGATGGACTGCTATATTACCACAATTGTTACTGTTTGTATATACACAAAACATTATGCAAATAGTCATCCTCTGCATCATCCGGATCTTGTTGGATTTCACTCGGGACCAGGGGCCATGACCATAAATGTCTGTTTGGACACGAGCAGAAAAGGGTCAAAGGGTTTATGTCATTGCCACTGTGAGTACGGAGTAATTCCCATCTTCCTGTACCATCAAAATCTTTATTATGACACTGCATTTTGTCTCGATGCCTATCCCTCGCAGTTTTCTCTCACATGAACCTTTTTCACAAATGACAGCCATCGGTGTCTAGGGCCTCAAAACATGAAAATGAATTAACAATCTCGGTGACAATCAGATTTAGGTCTCATTATCATAGAAAATTTTCAAATTCTTACAAGAATTGAACCGTTTCTTGCAAGTTTTTTGTAAAAATTCTGTAAATTCCTACGTTCCAAACACGAAAATTCGGACTTGCTACTACAAACTACTGACATGTTTAATAGGAATATCTGAATTATTCGACCTTAGTTTAGATGCAGTAGTCACTTATTTTATCCAAATCTAATGAACATATCATTCAGAAAAGCACAGCGATTGATAAATGACGCACAGTATTTTTACTGTCTGCGCACCAAATTTACAGTAAAATTTTACAGCGACTGATGAACAACAGTAAGCAATAATGTGGCACACCACCCCAGGGCCTTCAAATCTCTGCGCCGATTTGGGGGGCGGAGAACAGCCTAGGATCCATAGGCTACTGGCAAAGAGGTAATAAGCCTTCTTGCAGTGGATCACCTCCATGTGCTGCCTTGCAATGTCATCCATGACCATGCAACACACAGCAGACATGCACTTGCAATATTGCTCTTCAACTAGAGTGTTCTCTAACTCAAATTTCCCACAAAAGTACAGTTCCTTCTTCCTTCCACCGCAATCCACAAGTCATCTAATAGTTAAGGACTGGTATCCTCTCTTGAAGTTTGCCATCCATATTAATCCATCTAATAGTTAAGGACTGGTATCCTCTCTTGAAGTTTGCCATCCATATTAATCTCACAAATGAGCACTTGACATCTGCATATTCGGTACTGTCAGAAAACTGCAGAATCATTGCATGTAGACACACAATTCGTAACATCTAATTTATACTATCTGAAATGCTGGTAACTCATAGCTTACACATGTGAAATAACAAACAGTACTTTTTTCATTTTACTGTGATGCAATATTTATGTTGCCTTTCTATGATGCATTCCTCTACTGCTGAGAAGGTAATGCGAGCTTTACCATGATGTACTCCGGGGCATGCCCGAGTTTCAGAATCGGGAGAGATACTAGAGAGAGAAGAAGCAAAAGGTAAGGGCCCGAACGAACACTACCTGCTGCTGCAAACCTGCAGGACCTCTCTCTCTTCCCGAGGAAAGAAAAACAGACTTCCTTGATTTTGGAGCTCATAGACATCAAAGCCCCCCTTTCACCCATCTTGGCACAGTGACATGCCAATGATTACAAGCTCCATACCTAACATTACAATAGCCCCACCATTTCCTAGCCAGACCCCTTCTCTCCTAAAGTTATTTGTTACCTCAAAATGATAAATAGAATACTAAAGAGTTATTATGATTCATCAAATGCTAATAACTTCACAAAATCCTAAAGTTGAAAGTCTTGCATACCGAGTGCATGCCAGATTATCGTAGCATTTGTTCATCCTAAAGTACTAGTTCTAGCTTGTTACTAACAGCTTGGTGAGGTGCATGGGGGTAGCTATACCAAAAAAAAATTGTATGCAAACTCATATATATACCTAGTATAATACATAGGTTATACAATTAATTATACTATGTGTTATTCTCAGCAATCAATAGTCAGCAGCCCATCAACACAAACTATATTTTGTGATGCCGGTTGTATTAGAAACATATAATTTGCTTCATTTCAACCTTCAATATGTCATTTAAACTTTTATGTTGGAATGTGTCATTGAAATTCACACCTTCATGCACACGTGAGTGCACTTTCAGTAGAAATTTTGTAAGGTTACGGATTTATTCTCGACTTCTGTCTCTTCTAGACATGTGCTAAGGAGACACACTCATACATGTGCATGATGGTGTGTGTGCGTGTGTGTCTTCCATGTAATTGCAAAAAAAGTTTGCACTTTCATCGTGGAAATCCTAGCTCCACCACTGGGTATAGGGTATAAACTTGATTCCTTCAATCTATTCGATTTCATTAAGTAAAGTTTGATCTTTATTTACCTACGTTACGCGGATACTTCTCAAAATTGATGTATCAATATCGGATACAGATACAGACCCGATATGGCCGGATACGTATCCTGCAAACATCGGTGGTTTCCCGTTTTTCAAAAATAGGAAATAATTCCGATACTTCTTGATACTTCTCCGATACTTTCCTAATACCTATCTACCTTAACACCCCTTATTTTACTCAGAAACGTATGGTCGATCTATTCAGTAAATAATAATTAGTTGATTTCTCTTTGTTTGAAAGTGGATTTAATTCCTTTGACTTAATTGATGATATAGCTCATCTAGATCCAAAGCAAACAATAAAGCAATTGACAATAAAATTACTTGGGTAGCCAACATCATCTTCTTGCGCTAAAAGAAACTAAAGTACATATGGTTTGATCCATAGTTGAATGAAAAATAAGTTATATACTTACCATTTTTCATAATTTATTAATTTTTACCAACTGCATGGAATTTGATTGCAAATGCATTGTTGTAGGGTAAACTCTGGACGTGTTGAGGATATAGTATTTGTGCACCACAACTTACATCTTCTTTATTTCTATACTAGCAGGTTGAATCCTATATTGTTACAATTTATTAATTTATGTACTTTTTTATTTTATTTTATATAGATATCAGATACCCATTTGGGGATATCCGGACAACCTAGTTTACCACATAAGCATTTTTCAAAGAACCATTGAAATCTTATAATACCATCATGAAAGTTGTCAAGTTCAAATGTGACGTCCGCTTGTGTGGTGGACTCTCTGTATCAACGTTGTTTGATTTTACGTGTTCTAAAAAATGTGACGAGTACTTGATCTCAGAGAATTTATATTTATTAGGATAAAAGCAAGTGCCACACGCAGACTGGTGTTCATGTATTGCTCCGAGCCTCCGAGCCTTGAGGTGTTTGATAGGGTACTAGTGAGAGGGTTTTACTAGAGACTAGAGGGAACGAGATCATCTGTATTTAAGTAGAAAATGCAGAAGTAGGTGATCCTTATCGTCAGATAAAAAGGGGTTTATATCAGTAACTACGGTATTTTTCTAAAATATTTTCCGTACGGTAAATATTTATTTTGCTATTGCTACTGCTTACTTATAGTATCACAGCAGTACTATTTACATACACATACATATTTACAGTGATAAGACAAGAGTATCCAGATAGAGCTAGGGCGGTGTGGATGCATGAGCTGAACCGAAGAGAGAACCACTGTAAAAACCTGGTAACTCCTTGTTGCTTCCAGGACCCATCAATAGCTGTGACAGATCCACCCACTAGATTTTGCTGACCTCATTCTCTGTCCATACCTTCCCAATGCTGCATTCTTTCCACTGTTGCAGAGAAAGTAGCCCATTCCTCCTGCTTTATATTCCCATGCCTTCCCCAGGCCATCCATAAATGTCTGTTTGGACACGAGCAGAAAAGGGTCAAAGGGTTTATGTCATTGCCACTGTGAGTACGGAGTAATTCCCATCTTCCTGTACCATCAAAATCTTTATTATGACACTGCATTTTGTCTCGATGCCTATCCTCGCAGTTTTCTCTCACATGAACCTTTTTCACAAATGACAGCCATCGGTGTCTAGGGCCTCAAAACATGAAAATGAATTAACAATCTCGGTGACAATCAGATTTAGGTCTCATTATCATAGAAAATTTTCAAATTCTTACAAGAATTGAACCGTTTCTTGCAAGTTTTTTGTAAAAATTCTGTAAATTCCTACGTTCCAAACACGAAAATTCGGACTTGCTACTACAAACTACTGACATGTTTAATAGGAATATCTGAATTATTCGACCTTAGTTTAGATGCAGTAGTCACTTATTTTATCCAAATCTAATGAACATATCATTCAGAAAAGCACAGCGATTGATAAATGACGCACAGTATTTTTACTGTCTGCGCACCAAATTTACAGTAAAATTTTACAGCGACTGATGAACAACAGTAAGCAATAATGTGGCACACCACCCCAGGGCCTTCAAATCTCTGCGCCGATTTGGGGGGCGGAGAACAGCCTAGGATCCATAGGCTACTGGCAAAGAGGTAATAAGCCTTCTTGCAGTGGATCACCTCCATGTGCTGCCTTGCAATGTCATCCATGACCATGCAACACACAGCAGACATGCACTCGCAATATTGCTCTTCAACTAGAGTGTTCTCTAACTCAAATTTCCCACAAAAGTACAGTTCCTTCTTCCTTCCACCGCAATCCACAAGTCATCTAATAGTTAAGGACTGGTATCCTCTCTTGAAGTTTGCCATCCATATTAATCCATCTAATAGTTAAGGACTGGTATCCTCTCTTGAAGTTTGCCATCCATATTAATCTCACAAATGAGCACTTGACATCTGCATATTCGGTACTGTCAGAAAACTGCAGAATCATTGCATGTAGACACACAATTCGTAACATCTAATTTATACTATCTGAAATGCTGGTAACTCATAGCTTACACATGTGAAATAACAAACAGTACTTTTTTTCATTTTTACTGTGATGCAATATTTATGTTGCCTTTCTATGATGCATTCCTCTACTGCTGAGAAGGTAATGCGAGCTTTACCATGATGTACTCCGGGGCATGCCCGAGTTTCAGAATCGGGAGAGATACTAGAGAGAGAAGAAGCAAAAGGTAAGGGCCCGAACGAACACTACCTGCTGCTGCAAACCTGCAGGACCTCTCTCTCTTCCCGAGGAAAGAAAAACAGACTTCCTTGATTTTGGAGCTCATAGACATCAAAGCCCCCCTTTCACCCATCTTGGCACAGTGACATGCCAATGATTACAAGCTCCATACCTAACATTACAATAGCCCCACCATTTCCTAGCCAGACCCCTTCTCTCCTAAAGTTATTTGTTACCTCAAAATGATAAATAGAATACTAAAGAGTTATTATGATTCATCAAATGCTAATAACTTCACAAAATCCTAAAGTTGAAAGTCTTGCATACCGAGTGCATGCCAGATTATCGTAGCATTTGTTCATCCTAAAGTACTAGTTCTAGCTTGTTACTAACAGCTTGGTGAGGTGCATGGGGGTAGCTATACCAAAAAAAAATTGTATGCAAACTCATATATATACCTAGTATAATACATAGGTTATACAATTAATTATACTATGTGTTATTCTCAGCAATCAATAGTCAGCAGCCCATCAACACAAACTATATTTTGTGATGTCGGTTGTATTAGAAACATATAATTTGTTTCATTTCAACCTTCAATATGTCATTTAAACTTTTATGTTGGAATGTGTCATTGAAATTCACACCTTCATGCACACGTGAGTGCACTTTCAGTAGAAATTTTGTAAGGTTACGGATTTATTCTCGACTTCTGTCTCTTCTAGACATGTGCTAAGGAGACACACTCATACATGTGCATGATGGTGTGTGTGCGTGTGTGTCTTCCATGTAATTGCAAAAAAAGTTTGCACTTTCATCGTCGAAATCCTAGCTCCACCACTGGGTATAGGGTATAAACTTGATTCCTTCAATCTATTCGATTTCATTAAGTAAAGTTTGATCTTTATTTACCTACGTTACGCGGATACTTCTCAAAATTGATGTATCAATATCGGATACAGATACAGACCCGATATGGCCGGATACGTATCTTGCAAACATCGGTGGTTTCCTGTTTTTCAAAAATAGGAAATAATTCCGATACTTCTTGATACTTCTCCGATACTTTCCTAATACCTATCTACCTTAACACCCCTTATTTTACTCAGAAACGTATGGTCAATCTATTCAGTAAATAATAATTAGTTGATTTCTCTTTGTTTGAAAGTGGATTTAATTCCTTTGACTTAATTGATGATATAGCTCATCTAGATCCAAAGCAAACAATAAAGCAATTGACAATAAAATTACTTGGGTAGCCAACATCATCTTCTTGCGCTAAAAGAAACTAAAGTACATATGGTTTGATCCATAGTTGAATGAAAAATAAGTTATATACTTACCATTTTTCATAATTTATTAATTTTTACCAACTGCATGGAATTTGATTGCAAATGCATTGTTGTAGGGTAAACTCTGGACGTGTTGAGGATATAGTATTTGTGCACCACAACTTACATCTTTATTTCTATACTAGCAGGTTGAATCCTATATTGTTACAATTTATTAATTTATGTACTTTTTTATTTTATTTTATATAGATATCAGATACCCATTTGGGGATATCCGGACAACCTAGTTTACCACATAAGCATTTTTCAAAGAACCATTGAAATCTTATAATACCATCATGAAAGTTGTCAAGTTCAAATGTGACGTCCGCTTGTGTGGTGGACTCTCTGTATCAACGTTGTTTGATTTTACGTGTTCTAAAAAATGTGACGAGTACTTGATCTCAGAGAATTTATATTTATTAGGATAAAAGCAAGTGCCACACGCAGACTGGTGTTCATGTATTGCTCCGAGCCTCCGAGCCTTGAGGCGTTTGATAGGGTACTAGTGAGAGGGTTTTACTAGAGACTAGAGGGAACGAGATCATCTGTATTTAAGTCGAAAATGCAGAAGTAGGTGATCCTTATCGTCAGATAAAAAAGGGTTTATATCAGTAACTACGGTATTTTTCTAAAATATTTTCCGTACGGTAAATATTTATTTTGTTACTGCTACTACTTACTTATAGTATCACAGCAGTACTATTTACATACACATACATATTTACAGTGATAAGACAAGAGTATCCAGATAGAGCTAGGGCGGTGTGGATGCATGAGCTGAACCGAAGAGAGAACCACTGTAAAAACCTGGTAACTCCTTGTTGCTTCCAGGACCCATCAATAGCTGTGACAGATCCACCCACTAGATTTTGCTGACCTCATTCTCTGTCCATACCTTCCCAATGCTGCATTCTTTCCACTGTTGCAGAGAAAGTAGCCCATTCCTCCTGCTTTATATTCCCATGCCTTCCCAGGCCATAGATGATAGGTGACTACACCAATCTCCATTTCTCCATTGTGTAAATTGGTAGGAAAATAAATAAAATATTCAATCTTGCATGGTGTGAAACTGTTGATGATAATGAATAAAGACCCCTTGGCCCCCTCCTTGGCCATCTCACATGTAGACAGACACGTTTGCTACCAGCGCTATTCAGCACTTCTCAGTCCTTACTCAGCATTCCTCTTGCTATGGATGAACATTTTCAACAGGATTTGTCACCATAAAGGATTTCTATATATCCATTTTTAAGATGAAATTAGGTATTGTGTTATAGCTAAATAATTGATAAACCCTATGGATGGAACATGATAAGGATATTCTTTCATTTACATGAATATAAAACTAGGAATTTTTAATCTAACTCAGTCACCAAATTCAAATTTAACAAAATACCACTTGTCGTGGCAATACAAGTGAGACTAGGGGTGAATGTCACACAAGTGAGACTAGGGATGAAAACAATTGTCGGGACAATACAAGTGAGACTAGGGGTGAAAACGAGGTGGGTAATTCTCGCACGATCCGATACTATATCCGAAAAAAATCCTCCCGTGGTACCATTTTGTAATCCCGATTTGCATATGATATTATTTGTATCTGTATCCGAAAAATATTATGGAATATGTGTTAGGATACGGGAAGAGCAATATCTAATATGTATATGTATTTTATAGGATATCTGCTAAAGAAAAAAAATAGATATCCGATAAACATCAATATTCTCATTGGTTTTCTAGTCATTGACTAATATATAATATAAATTTACAATTGATTATGTTTACATTATTAAGTAGGATAAATAATTCTCTAATAGGTAGTATAATTTGACACTTTTGTTGATGAAGTTATATCTTTTCTTTATGTGTACACTACATGTTAAGTTATCTGTGATCGATTTGAATCTGACTATACTCGTATCTCGATAAATATGTATTAGACTCTGAATCCAAGGTTAAAATATCTATCCGCATCTGACTGTTTTTCACCCCTAAGTGAGTCCGGCCAGCATGTCAAATATACAAAGGTGGTATCATATGGAACTCGTTGGATATGATATGAGCCAACACTTGTTGTGAACTAGCACTACAAGGGGGTAAACATTCATCAGAGGGAGGTCGGACATCAACTATTTGAAGTAGAACGACGCTACGTGAAAGAGGATACCGATTAGGAGAGGATTAGATCTAGCATAGTCGGTCAAGGCAACAACCACAACTAGACTTTAGAGACTAGTAACTTGTTTACTCATCTCTTTTATAGGGATAACTTAGCTTGACCCATAAGAAACAATATCTAAATTATAGAAACATACTAACTTAAGATAACTTTCCAAACTAACCAAACCAATCTAATCCCTAACATAGGAAACTAACCGCATGTGAACAGTATATATGTGCCTCAGTAACCAATGCAGAGCCCAAGAGGCCCACCTGGTGCCACAGGACGCTGGGTCCAAAAAATTACTAAAAATTAGCCTCTATATATCATACGTGCACCCGTAAACCCACCACACGTGCACGGCCATACCACCACGTGCAACCCCCCTCCCGCAACCCAAGCAAGGCAGCCAGCACCCACGCGGTGCGGCCTAGCAAGCATGCGCGCACACGGCGCAACAACCGGATTGCAACAACCCACACGACGTGTGGCCCAGCGAGCAGGTGCGGAGCGCAACGGGGCAAGCAGTGCAGCGACCAGAGCACCAGGCGCGCGAGCACGCAGCCCTAGGTGGCGGCGCTAACTGAGTCGCATGTGTCCATTCAGAGACCAAAATTCAGTGCAGCGTCCCCGTTCACCCGTCACCGCGCCCCCTGTTGCTCTCATAGGCTCGCGGCTCGCCGGCCGCCAGCCACGATGCCACCTCAACTCCATCGTTCTGTGATATGATCTCCCGCAATTCTTCCTATTTACCCTCAATTCTTCTGAGTTCTTTGTTAGGTATTGCTTCTTCCTTATTTGTTCTAACTTATAATTTCCCCTCAAATCTTTCGATTTCTTACTAGAAAAGGGCATTTTCTATATGGTGATTGTTGTTGTTTTCATGAAATGCTAGGGTTATAATTTAGGGTTTCAAATTAGGGTTTTCGAAATTAAAAATTGGAATACCGACCAAGTTGCAAATCGTAGAAAAAATTGCAAGTGATCGTGATCGTGTGCTCAACCTCTCATCATTGACTACAATGTCAAGTAAGTAAAAGCACGTGTCACTCTGTCATCACCTATGTTTGATGCTTGTACATTTGTACTTTATTGTTCTTGTTGTTGAACACGGCAATTGACAATATCTAATTGAGGTTTCAAATAATTAAAAAATATTAGGTAAATTTGTAGAAAAGTTTTTGAAGAGAAAATTGCCAGATAGCGCTATTAGGTAGAGCACACGATCACTTGCAATAGTAGGTAAACACTCTAGCTAGGAATTCACCTCCAGAAGATATGATTTGGGAAGAGGAAATTCACTTTGATCCATGCAAAAGAAAAAGGATAGATGACTACCATCCTAATAAGAAAGATGTGGGTAAGAAGAAAGTGCCTGGATAATGGGCCTTGTCAACCAGAAGATATTACTTTTGTTGTTTCTTGTTTAGAGACCACAATAAGAAAGAAGCTAGGTATATTGCATTTGTTGTAAAATGGTTGGAATGGTTGGAACAGAAAAGCTAGACTAAACGAGCATGTAGGTGGTGTGAATAGCGTTCACAACCAAGCACTGAAAAATTATGATGATTTGTTAAAAGAGAACAATACATTGCTATTGCTATCCATACACAAAGTGAAGCTTCAAATATTGCTTATTTTACTTGACTAAATGCCTCAATTGTCCTTGCGAGAGTGCTTTTGAAGCAATGATTGCCTTTCCGGGGACATGATGAGTCGAAGAAGTCCTACAACAAAGGGATATTCTTGGAATTTTGTGAGTTCTTAGCAGAGCATAATGTAGCTTTAGGTAAGGTGGTGGGTAAAAATATTGCAGGTAATTGTCTTATGGTGTCTCCTCCCATCTCATTCAGGCCCTTCGCCCAGACCACTTTAAATAGGCATCTTGACATGTCCAATCCACCCGGTCCGCCCTGTACGAGACCGTCACAAAAAAAAACATAAGCAAGTCTCGCATGTTGGACATTACCTACAACAAATACAACCCAATACACTAGAATATCCTTGTTTCCATAAATTGAGCATTTTTATTTGACTATGAATAAAACTAGCTACCTAGTAATTCATATATTTTTCCTACATAGCCAACAATTGTGCTAAACACATTCGCAACATTTAACATAATTGTTTTTCCAAATGCACTGCACTGTTAATTTCACACAATATGTGCTACATATTTTATTTGTACACAATCGACTAAACATTTTGCACTATTTAATCTACATTTCCCTGCATCCCCAAAGTACCTACACTTTGGTAATCCTTATCTAAAAATGTAACATAATTAGTGGCTAATTAAAAACTATTAAATTTCTGCAAAATATGTGCAAAGCATTTTATTCGTACACAATCACCTAAATAGTTTGCACTACTAAATCTACATTTTCTTACATCGCCAATGCAACTAATCTATGGTAATCTAGACCTAATTACGTTAACTAATCAGTACATTAACCCGTAATTTTTTGTCGACCAAGTTTAAATACTATTCCTACATACTCAACAATCGTGCTAAACACATTCGCAACATGTACCACAGTTTGTATAGAAACTCCTAAACAGTTTGCACTACTTAATCTACATTTTCTCGCAACGTCAAACCAACTACACTTCTGTAATCCATTTCTAATTATGTTGCATAATCAATGTCTAATTAACCAAACACTAAATTAATGATAACTATATTCCTAAAATTGTCAAAAGCTAATTAAACAATAATTACGTTGTTAATAAACATAACGCATGCGGGAAAAATACATCTTCTAGAAGATATTCGTTTGATGTACAACTTTTACACAACAGCTAAAGACTGCTCTAAACATTCTCAAATCAGTTGTGAATTCAGAAATTTTTTTGGTCGAATGCATTTCCTCAGTCGTCGCTTCTCTCTGTCTCTCTGCGCCGAGCAATATGCTAGTGTGGGGGTTGAGAGTGATGCGTGAGGGCTTTTATAGCCATGATAAAGTACCCACAAGCCTCCGGGTGAGAGGCAGGGGCGGGTCCAGCCGATTGCGACACAACTCACAGGTGACGTTGAAGAGACGCACGGGGGAGCGGTAAACTCTCAGTGTGGGAGGGCCATGGCAGGAGGGCCTATAGAGGCACAGGGGTAGCAGATGGATGGAGCGGGAGGGTCTCATGTCCCTCCCCATCCAAGCTCTCGTAGAATGGGGTGTGCATGGGAGGGCGACCACCGGTGGGCATGAGGGCATGTCAGACGAGTGCATGAACATAAAGTCGTGGTAGGCTGGTACCACACTCTAGGCGTGAGGTGTCTCTATGTTCGCGGTGTTTTTTTTTTTTTTGGATGCACCCTTGAGAACTAGATTTGTTTTTTTTCCCGCGAAACAGTGATAAAAAAAAAATCCGTTCTTGCATACTACCATCGAGACAGGAAGCAGGTCAATAAATTCCATCCATTTCTTTCAGCCTTTCAGGTGTCAAAGAAATGGAGTGGAGCTGGAGTGGGGGCTCCCAGAGTAGTACTCTTTTGTCCGAAGGTGTGCGTGGAGCTTCTTGCACAGCCTGCCAGCAGCAGCAAGCCAGCCACCCCAGATTCCAGATCTTTTGGCTGCCTTGATCATTTGCACAGACAGAGAGAGAGAGAGAGAGAGAGAGAGCAGAGCAGAGCAGAGCAGAGACGCAAATGGCGGAAAGGGGTAGACAGAGGGGGAGTGTCCTTGGAAAGACTGCACAGAGGGCAGTGCACTAAATCATCCTACTAATCTCTCTCTCTCTCTCTGAGTCTCTCCATCTCTCTCTCGCTTCCCTTTTATGCCTCGCTCGCGCCTTTCTTCTTTCTTTCTGCTTGCTTTCATGTGCCGCTGTTTTGTGCTAGATCAAAACAATGCATGCATGTGCACTGTAGACTGCCCTGCCTCCCCCACACCCTGCTAAAGAGCCTTTGGACACGTCGCCCTGGCCTCTCCCTGCCCTCGTGTGCATGCTTTTGCTTGCATTTGCTCGAGCAAGGGAAAAGTGAGCAGTACTGGTTCCACTTGCAACTCAGCCACGAAGGGGTACTAGTACACCAGAGAGTAAGTGGCCTTCTTGTCCTGGCTAGTGCTTCAGAGAAGGATTGTTTCGTTGCTACAATTGCTTTAACCATATCCACAGTGCATGGGAGGGAATGAATGGTATTCCGTATACTAGCATGGTAGGCGTTGTTGGTTAGTTAAACACATGCTGCATGAGGTCATGCATTTTGTTGTAATGCAATGTGCATTGGATTAATTTAGTGGTTCATGGTTTGTCCTACAAGGGAAAAACAATCATGAGGTGATAAATCCTATAAAGCTCTTGTTCTATACTCTTTCTTTAACATCCTTCTCTCTAAACATGCCCTGCCCATGATCCTAAAAAGGACTCACATGCCTGTCTTTTGCTTTACTACTGTGAACTGTTGTGAACCGAGCTTGTATTTAATATGAAGTCAATGACTAATATATATACAAGTACATATATGTTATATATACAAAGAATTTTTGTACAATACACATATAACACCCCTTTTAAACTTATAGTGGATCAACAACATTAAATTTGGAGAGATATAAGTTGTGCTGAGCTCTGGTCCGCTCCTTTGTAAAAAAATCTGTTAACTGAAGTTCTGAAAGCACATACTGAAGAGCAACAATCTGGTACTACACCTGGGTCCGCATGTAGGAAGCATTAACATCAATATGCTTTATTAACTCATGCTTCATCGGATTTGTAGCAATGCTAATAGCTCATATACTGTCGGACGAAAGAATAGTGGGTACTGACACAGAAACATCAAAATTCTCAAGTAACCACCGTATCCAAGTAACGTCCACAGTCAACAAAGTCATAGCTCGCAACTCTGCCTCAGCACTTGAACGAGAAACTACTATCTGCTTCTTAGTCTTTCAAGCAATGAGAGAACCACCAACAAAACACAACAGATAGAAAGAGACCGACGATCAGAGTGATCACTAGCCCAAGTAGCATCAGAATATGCCCGGAACTATAAAGAGCTGGAACAAGGGAAAAACAGATGACGAGTGTGGTTCAATGAAGATATTGTAGAACATGAAGAAGATGACTATAGTGGACCTGAGTGGGAGTAGAAACAAACTGACTCAAGATATGCACAGGGTACAAAATATCAGGACGAGTGACACCCAAATAAACAAGACTCCCAACAAGGTGACGGTACCGAGTAGGATCAGTAAGAGGCTCACCATCAGTGGGCCAAAGATGACAATAAGCTCCATGGGATACTCAGCGGTGTCCTGATTCGTAAGTGAAGCACGATCAAGAAGGTCCTGAATATACTTTTCTTGGGACAAATAGAAGCCTTCAGGCATAGAAATAATTTCAATCCCAAGAAAGTAGCAAATAGGACCCAGATCAGACATGAGAAACTGCTCATTGACAAAATTGATGTACTGAGAATCATCTCTAGTAATGATCTTATCATCAACATATAAAAGGAGAAGCGTCCGACCACGAGGCGAAGTGTGAATAAAAAGAGCAGGATCATAAGCACCGGCAGAGAAACCAGCTGCAGTGACAACAGAAGAGAAACGATCAAACCAAGCACGAGGAGCTTGCTTGAGGCCGTTAAGAGATCGGCGAAGACTACAAACCAATACACTTAGGAACAGAATACCACCGGTGGTGGCTGCATAAAAACCTCTTCATGCAGCTCACCATTGAGAAAAGACATTCTTGACATCAAGCTGAGAGATGGACTATGTGCGAATAGATGTCACATCAAGAAGAGTGCGAATAGTTTTCATGTGAGCCACAGGAGCAAAAGTCTCATCATAATCACGATTATGCTACTACTAAAAACCACGTGCCATGAGAGGAGCCCTATAGCGCTCAAGAGAACCATCAGAGCGGGTATTAACCTTGTAGACCCACTTGCACGTGATAGGAGTAACACGCATGGGAAGAAGAACAAGATCCCACGTGCTAGTACGTTCAAGGACAGCAATCTCCTGTCATCGCATGTTGTCACTCCTGATGAACAACGGCATCACGATAAGAAGTCGGTTCGACAAGAGCCACTAAACAAAAGCGCATAGGAGGCTGAATAGACTGATGATCACGAAGAGCATATCGAGAAGGAGAGGCCGAAGAAGATGACCCATCGGAAGAAGATGACCCATCAGAAGAAGATGACACATCAGGAGAATCCCCAACTCGCGGACTACGAGTGTAGTAGAGAGGATAAGAAGGAACAAGGTGAGGAGGAACATCTGGAGAGGATGTCAGTGGCGAAGAAGACGGTGAAGGAGGCACCGGAGAGGACAAAGGCTGTGATGGAGGTGTGGTGATTGTGGGAGTGGCAGAAAAAGTTAGGAAAGAAAGAGCCTCGACAAGAGATGTTGGAGTGGTAGAAGGAGATGGATGAGGGTAGAAAGGATGAGATTCATCAAAAGTGACGTCCCGAGAAACCCGCATCCGTCGCCCAATTGGATCCCAACAATGATATCTCTCATGCTCAGCGTTATAGCCCAGAAAAAAACACTCTACGGACTGAGCGATCAGTTTAGTGCGCTCATGAGGGGCAAGAAGAACATATAACACATACTCAAAGAAGCGAAGACTAGAATAGTCAGGAGTCTTGCCACAGAGACGTTCAACTGGGATCTCACCCTAAAGAGTAGAAGAAGGCTGAATATTAATTAGGAAAGTGGCAGTAGAAACAACCTCAGTCCAGAAGTGTGGGGGACAACAGAGAGCAAGCATAAAAGCACAAGCTGTCTCGAGAAGATGACGATGATTCCATTCAGCCACATCGTTCTGGGCATGAGCACTAGGCAGAAAAGCTGAGAGAGAGTGTCATTCTCAGCAATAAAACTACGATGAACTCGAGACAAGTATTCCCCAGCAGAGTCAGCACGAAAGACACGAATAGGAGAATCAAACTGAGTACGGATCATAGTGGTAAAAGTCTTGTAGATAGATAAAATCTCACTATAAGATAACATAAAGTATATCCATGTGTGACGAGACTCCAGGTGAGACTACTGACGCTGACAGCACTGACAAGTATGACAAACATATGATCCCAAGCTAGACGGCGCGGTAACCAAGGCAACGAAGTCTAACAGGCGACGCTGGACGACGCGGCGGTTAGAACGTTTTTTTCTTCAGCCGGCCTCTTACCGGGCCGACTTCTTAACCTTGGGCCAAAGCCGGTCTCGACGAGAGAAACCGAGGCATGAGTATGTTTCCCCGCAGCGGCGGTGGCGAGAGTCGACGAAGGCAGCAACGACGGCGGGGGTGGCGGCCTGACGAAAACGACGGCGACCCGACTGGCGAGAATGGACCAGTCGACGGTGGCAGCGCAAATGAAACCCTAGGTATGGCTCTGATACCATGTTGTGAATAAAACTTGTATTCCATGTGAGACCAATGAATTAATATATATACTAGTATATATAAAATATATATACAAAAACCCTTATACATTATAGATCTAACATGAACCAGTAACTTCGTATGGGCATTAGCCACTTTGAGTTTGGGGGCACTATTTGGCCCTCTTTTGGCATTAATGCCATTGCCCCTAAGTAGGACCCATTTTCGTTCTCGGTGGCTTGTGACTTGTGACTTGTGAGAGCCCAAATCTCTCTGATCAGTGTCAAGATCAGAGGGGCCAGCTGCTTTCCAAGTGGGCTGCTTCTTGATGTGTGCACGATTTCTTCCTCCTCTCTCTCTCTCTCTCTCTCATGCTTTGATCATGGCGCCCTGCATGATAAAACCCCTCCCTGACCCAATTGTTTCCTTGCTTCTTGCCTGGGGGTATTAAAAATCGCCTCAAGGCCACCACCCCTCGCCATTCGCCTTGTAGGCATTTTTTTAGGAAATGGTCGCCTTTCCATTTTAGGCTGTGCTTGAAGTTTGAGAGCTTCTTGCTTATGTCTTGTGATACTTCAAAGCTTGCTTCTTGTGTTTCCTCCTCTCTCGCCTTTGCTCTGTCAGGTTGCTTTGTAGGAGAATAGCACGCAGGGGTGGTTGGCATTTCATAGGCCGTCGTCGTCAATGCTCCCTCCATGATTTGACAAGGTTGGCTCCTAACTCCTAAACCTATAGTTTTGCTTTGTTGCAAAGAAGCTAGCTTTGCTTAGCTGTGGCTGTTGGTTATGAGCCTACTCTACTGATCAATTTTGCTTGATGAAATTTATCTATGTTTATTTGACATGGTGATATTCTTGGTGGCAATCAGTTTTCTTTCTTAATTTTTTTGAAAGGATAACTCTTTTTTTTATGCTCCCATCATAATTCATTATGACATTCTTGGTGGCGAGCAATTTGTCATGCTTATCCACGTATGTTTCATGACTCATACATGAACATGCCTCTAGCTTTGGTATGCTTCCTGAACTGTCCACTTTGTTTCAACAAGATAATTCCATTTTGTGTTTTACTTCCCTTTCCATTTTTTGATTCTATGTTTAGCACGGCATAGAATGGAAGATCTCTAGTGGTTGCACTGTTGCTTCTTGTGGTACTTACCAGCACAGGAGCAGGTGAAAATCTTAGGACTGAGAGTGTGGAATGAGGAACCGGATAAGCATAATTTCTTATGAGAATAGCTACTGTAACTGATACCTCTAGCCTTTTCCATTTATTCTGATGCTTTTATGCTGCCCCATTTGAAAAATTCAGGCTCATATTTCTCAGTGCTGACAAACATCCTGTTTTACTGTATGCTTTGGAATATGGTGCACAGCCTAGCAAGTAGCAAATAGGAGAAGTTTTCCTCCTATGGTCTTTAGTCTCATGTATGAATAGATGGGCTTTTGTGCAATTAGTGTACGTTTTCTGTTGCACTGTGTACAGTAGATTACCTTTCCCTTTTTCCTTTGTAGAAGGAACAATCTGCTAACTTTGTCCTGAGCAGTGTTCTTGTCACCAATTATTTGACTCATCCTACTGCTTTCAGGTCTTTTTAAATTAGTACAAGGTTTGACAACTTATAAGCCTGAAGATGTCCAGTAATCCATCTTATCAGCAGTTTGGAGTGGAAGCCATGAACAGTTGTTTCATCAGCGGCAGCATGATCAGTGCTGAAGCACCCTTCTTCCATCCAAATATGCCACAGGATGGCAGCTTTGGTTTCGGCGATCCAGCCAATGGCGCAGATATAGCGGCGCATTTCATGGCGAACAATATGATGATCGCCTCGCCTGCAAACCAGCTGGTATGCGCCGCTCCCTTGCAGGACAGCCACCATGGAAGCATGTCATCGGAGGAGATGAACGACGCCTATGTCGCCAGCGAGAGTTGCAGCACTGTGCACTCCATGCTCCCCACCGCCTGCTCGGTGGACTTACAGTATGGCCCGTCAGATGTCACCATTGCTCAGCCGTCAAAGATGGCCAAGCTAACTGGAGAGCCACAATGCAGCTGGATCTATGATGGACCAAACGCTACCTCAATCCATGAGCCATATTACCTGGCAGGGTTCACCGGCACTGGCTTTTCGAGCCCGTTCGCCGCTAGCTCTGCAGCGGCAAGTGAGCTGTCACTCAGGCTAGGTGCCAAGTCGTCTTCAGTCAGCATGGTGAATCTGCCGGACCAGTCCTCAGAAGTGAGCTGCTCTGGCTCGACTCATGTGAACAGCAAAGGCTTTGGCTATCAGCAGCCATTGAAGGCTCAAGCCGGCACTGGCCTGTTCCAGCCTCCTTACGGCGATGTCGGAGCCGGCAACGAGCTAAGGCAAGTGTATCCACAGATGTATTCGAGGCCTCTGCATTTCTCGCAGGTGCTGTCGCGGTCAGGATATGCGCACATTGCTCAGGAGATACTGAATGGGGTCGTTGGCTGCCTGCTGAAAGATGTGACCGAGATCACTGATTCACGCGGTGGCATCGGCAATGAGGCAAGCCTACTGTTCTCATCAAGCTGCTCCACGAGGACACCGTCCGCGGTGAGTTCCAACCAGCTGATGTTTCCTTCCGAAGAGCATCCACATGACCCTGCCGACAGCGGGAGGTGGATGGAGGATCAGAAGCTGAGGAATGATCTCCTAAAACTGCTACAGCTGGTGAGTTTTTGAGTTTTTTTTTTGGTGCTTTTGATACCTACTTCAGATTGTTATTAGAGTACGCCTTATGAGAGAGCTTGATGCAGATGGATCAAAAGTGCAACCGATGCTTTGACGATATTCAGAACACGACATCCAAATTCAGCAACATGGTCCATTCGGGCGGTGCGAGCAGCATCTCTGCGCCGTTCGCGCACCATGCGGTTTCTGTGATGTACCGCAGACTCAGGAAGTGGATCACGAGCCAGGTCATGGCGGTGACACAGGGGTCCAGCCGTGGGGAGTCGTCGTTGGCAGAGAAGGAGCGGAGCTGGGAGTCCTCCTTCATCCAGAAGCACTGGGCACTACAGCAGCTCAGGCGGGGCGACCAGCAGTCCTGGCGGCCCCAGCGCGGCTTACCGGAGAAGTCTGTCGCCGTCCTGAAAGCGTGGATGTTCGAGAACTTCCTCCGTCCGTAAGTTCAAGGATAAAAAACATTAGAAAATGATAAATTTATCTAGTCTGAACTCAGAGCCTTTTACTCTGAACTTTCGCATGCGGACTTGATCACTTAATGTTTCATTCAGGTATCCAAAAGACAACGAGAAGGAGATGCTGGCGGCTAGAAGTGGCCTGAGCAGGAGCCAGGTACGATTTCAGGCTTTCAGCACGAAACTTCTTTTGCTAGATCAGAGCAGCTTCGATAAGAAAAGGAAAACATCGTATGAATGTTTCGAGTTGCTGCATTGCTAGGTCTCCAACTGGTTCATAAACGCTCGCGTTCGACTGTGGAAGCCGATGATAGAGGAGATGTACGAGGAGCTCAAGAAGACCTCGGGAGGCAGCGAGGGTGTAGCCGTCGAGCATCTGAGCAGCAATGTTGTCAGTTAGAAGGGAGCGGTTAAAGCTGGAACTGTATAAAATCCTAACTGTGCTTTGAGAGCTTTTGTATAAGCATTGCTGCCAAAGGCCAGTTAATTAGCCACTCATGTCTCTGGCTATTCATCTCATCATAATCTATATATGTAGCAACCATGTATTTTGCTTGCATATATACAACTGCCAGCCGGTGCATGCAACTCGCAATAGATACTCTCTTGCCCTCTCCTCTTCTCCCTTTTCTACAGATTGCTGTTCTTGCCACAGCTCTGTTTACCAGTGAGAAAACTCTGAATTTTATCATGCATATAATTCCAGTTCATTTTGAGCTTATCATCGGCCAAATCGAACCGCGAACCTTCCCTCATGGTTCTTGCTGGATGCACTAAGATGATTGCTGGGTCTGAAAAACAATATAGTTTGAATTGACTAATTGACTTGAGCAGATTAGTACCATAGGTCATCCAACCCCCAGTCACTAATACTACACATCATGCATCCTTGGCATGATCTGACCAGGATCCAGATTGCCATGCTGCTGCAGCTACAAACTTACAATGGCTGCAAATTTGGGATGCACCTGTGCACATTCTGGAAACTGGGCCTGAAATGAGCAGAGACAAGCAAAATGCAGCCATCGCAGCTGCTGCTCAGTGATGGAACACATCACAGTTAGCACATGCATACACCACCCACATGAATACATGATTGTTGTTGCTCGTGACAGCGAAAGGTTTGAAAGATTTTCAGGAGCCCAGAAGTACAAGCATGCTGCTGTTGCTGATTGGATCCTTTTGCATTGCACTGTTCCATTCCATGATGCAATCATATGCCCTCTGCCCCTGTTGTCACTCACGGATCTCATCGGCATGCTCAGAGGCGGATCCCGAACTGGCGTGGGTGGGCTACAGCCAAGAAATCTTATCAGTGTTAAAACTCATAAAAATCTTTTAAAAAATTACTAAACATTTGAGTTCGATTCAAAAACAGCTGGCACAGCCCGAAGCCCCTGACAGTGTTACCTAGACACGCGAATCAAATTTTTTTTTACCGCGTCAACATATATCCCCATGTCGACACTCGTTGCATAATCGCCGACACGCATCAGACACCCTTAGTTGTGTCCCAGGAGGATAAGATTAGATGGGGCCGTGCTGGCTTGACATCCCCTGTTCATGACCATGGCTACGCAAATAAAAGTTGGAGGAAGGCTAGAAGAAAGAAAGAATGGCTGATCGCTTTGGTTGCCATGGCTTTGGAGGAAAAAGAAGAACAGAAGAAAGGAAGTCTTAGAAGGGAAGAAATAATGGGGAGGAAGAGATGTCAGGGATGGGAACATGCCCATGTGAGTTTGGAAGAGTAAACTGCTACCTTTGTTTTGTTTAGTGCTTTTTCACCCCACATATGATAGCAAGCAACCATATCAAGGCAAGAGGTGGATCTTCTGTGTTGAATACAGATCTTTTATGCATCAGATCCTTCAACTTCAGTGATGAGAGACTATTTGAGCATTTATAAGTATTATTTACAACAGAAAAATAAAGATATTCATTTTTTAGTATAATATTAGTATATAATAGTTGAATCCCCGAATCCTATTTTTCAAGTCCCTCGAATCGGACATCCGAATTCGTGTTAGATTCTGATTTTTGTGTCCATGTCGAGGTAACACTGGCCCCTAGGCGTGCACATGAAATATTTGGAGCCTACTTTTGGCATATGTATACATATATATATATGTATATGTATATATATATATATATATATATATATATATATATATATATATATATATATATATATATATATGTATATATGTATATGTATATGTATATGTATATGTATATATATGTATATATATATATATATATATATATATATGTATGTATATGTATATGTATATGTATGTATATGTATATGTATATGTATATATATATGTATGTATATGTATATGTATATGTATATGTATATGAGTACCACTATTCAACGCTCAAGGTTGATAGCTATACCACACCTAGGTCGCAGTAAAGGCCAGGCCACCACACCCCACACTACCACACTACTCGCGCTGAAGCTTGCGCTTCCCGCATGTGATCGGCGGTAAAACATATGCACGCGCATTACGATCGGCGGTAAAAGTCTCGGTGTCGTCCAATCTGGCAGTAAAACGAAATATCAAAGCTAATGTCGGTGAAATCAATAGTAAAACGAAGAATGTTCGTCACCTAAATCGGTAGTAAGAGACTGTTACTATCGAAATCGAAAGTAAAGCCAAAGAATCATTGGTACGCGACGGGACGGGTGGAAGTAACACTCACGTGTACCCAAGCCTATTTTACTCCCGACTCACCTATTGTTTACTATCCTCTCGCCCTCGTTTACTGTGTGCAATGAGGTTTACTATATTTTCCCCACTGAATTAATGTAAGTGCATGAGTTTTACTGATCCTATTGACGAGTTTTACTTCACACAAAAATAGTTTTTACTGTAAGACAAACTTATCGATCTGACTACTCGATCCCCATTCTTTTGGACAAAAAAATGCTCCCTCATGTCCTCCTACGATGCCAAACAATAAAAAAGGTGGGTGATCCCATGCTTCCCACTAAACGTGTTCCCCACGTAACCGATCATCAGATTTGTCTCCACCTCCCCCTCCCCACATTCGCTCGGTCATTATCGCTTCCCCCACCCCTAGCGATCCCTTCTGACGACAATGACCAATGGATGTCCCCCCACGAGTGCGGAGGAATCCAGCTCGGCGGTGCCCGTTCTTCGTCGCCAGTGTTGGTCAAATCTTCCTCCAGCGCATGCAGAACCCCCCCATGACATTTACTACCATGCCCCGCAGAATGGTGGACGACCAAGGTTTCTCTACGCCCCCAGTGAACGTTGTACCCCTAGCTGTAAGCCCCTCGACAATCGGGATCCTCTCATCCACGTCTCGATCCTCACGCTACCCCCTGCTATCTCTCCAAGCGAAATGAGGGCACCCGACGTTATGTGAAGGAATATGGGTAGGCTACGCTAACTGACAATTCAAAAATTCTACCATGTAAACCAGGACGCTATGCAAGTAAGAGATCACATATCGTTACCACTAGACACACAATGCAGCGGAAGAAGGGTTGGAGCAGCCTGGTCCAACGAAGAGCGCGTCAATGTAGTGGTCATAGTCAACCGTCTCCTCCAGCAAGCAATCGCTTTTCTTGAGAAGTAGTGGATCGTCCTCAAGCGCAACAGCAACCACAGTAGCGCCTTCACGGTATCCACATGTCCGAGGAAGGAACACCTGTGTGAACCCATGGTATTTAACTTGTAATATTTAACCATCGATTGATCATAGTATTACAAATCAAATACCCCGCTCTCGGCTACATAATAGTGTGTATGTATGTATGTATGTATACAGTAGCGCTATTCAGCACTCTCGCGCTGAATAGCTATTTTGCGTGTGGGTCGCGCTGTGTGCGGTGCGCCAGCCCATGCCCCACCCCCCACGCTACACAAGGCGCGCCAACTCGCATGTGTCCCGCATGGGATTGATGGTAAAACACACGCACGCGCTTTGCAATCGATGATAAAAGTCTCGGTATTATCTAATCTAACAGTAAAACTCTTGCAGATCCTTGTTTTTTGTATGTGAATGTGTCTTTCTTTTGTTTTAGCAATAACTTTTGATTAGAAGCTCCGATTCACGAACAATTTACCCGGTAGCTTGTTGACGATGAGGGAAACATAATGATATAAGTCTCGCAAATAAAAAAATCTCTCTATGCATTTACTAAAAATATTTATTGCATCGCTAAAAGAGAGTTACTACAACCTATATATGACTTTACTACCATCTTAGCCAACTAGTACTAACAAGTAGACAACTAACTAGCAAACAATCAATTCCTTATTTTGTATATGAATGCTTTTTTCTTGTTTTTGCAATAACTTTTGATTAGAACATCCGATTCACGAAACGGTTTTCACCGGTAGCTTGGTGACGACGAGGGTAACATAATGATAAGTCTCACAAATAAAAACCTCTCTGTGTGTTGACTAAAAAAATATTTACTGCATCGCTAAAAGAGAGTTACTACAACCTCCACATGACTTTACTACCATCTTAGCCAACTAGTACAGAGAAGTAGACAACTAACTAGCGAACAATGAGTTCCAAGTTTTGTACATGAATGTTTCATTTCTTATTTTGGCAATAACTTTTGATCAGAAGCTTCGATTCTCAAACGGTTTTCACCGGTAGTTTGGTAACGACGAGGATAACGGAACTAAAACAGATTTAATGTATCGCTAAAATAGATTACACTACTACACAAAAGGTCATCACAGACGGTTTTTGAACCGTCTGAATTTGTACGTCTATGATGACAGACGGTTATCACAGACGGTTTTTAACAAAAACCGTCTGTGAAGGGCCACTGTCATAGACGGTTTGTCAATACAACCGTCTGTGATAAGCTGTTTATCACAGATGGTTGTATTTACAAACCGTCTGTGATATAAATGTATCACAGACGGTTGCAACCAAGAACTGTCTGTGATAGTGTATCACAGACGGTTCTTGGTTGCAACCGTCTGTGATAGTGGTCCTTCACAGACGATTTCAACAAAAACCGTCTGTGATAGTTCTTTGTACCTAATTAATTTTTGTCGTATTTTCAGCTAGCCTCAGGAATTGCTAGCCATGCCCTCTGAAAACAAACAAGCAGAAACAGGTACATCACAGATGAATCTGACAACTAAAAGTGGTCATTTAACTGAAAATCAATTGCAAATGAATATTTTAAGTATTGTCGGTAGAGTTACAAATTGAATTACAACTACTCAAAGTGAATTACAATATTGAATCAATTGTTCGAAGGTCGTTCATCGGTGTCGACGGCGTGAAACTCTCCATCGGGGTTAACGATGTCCGCCTTGATGAAGCTGCAGAGCGCCCCTCGAACGTACGTGACCTCGTTCATGTCGAGTGCATTTAACTCTATATCTAAGACCGGCCGACAGCAGGAGTAAAATAGTAAGCATATATATTTAAACTTATAATTAGGAAATAATTATTACAAGATTGACAAACCTGGGGATCGTGCTTCCTAGAACCAATCAATAGCCGCATATGATGGCATACGTAGAATGCGCATGGGTGATCTTGTTTTTGCTAGCGGCACTTTAAAAATAGAATTACATATATAGGTACAGTCAGTTCGAGACGCAATATTACGAAGTATGATATAGGATTATTGTATTGTAGCGCGTACCAGAAACCGCATCCTGTGAGTCAGTGTGGCGCTCGATCCCTTGTATACCCCTCCCTCGACAACATAGCCGATGAACGACCTACATGATTCCAAAAAGTTATCTGCATCCATTTCAAACGAAGGAAGACTACAATAGAGTTATAATGTGCGGAGGAAATGAACATACCTGTCGAGTATTCCTTAAAGAAGGGTGAAGTCGTGGTTTTTGTTCAGTAGGGAATCAAGGTACAATACCGTGTTCCTGTTTGGTACAATGATTAGAAGAATCCAGTGGAACCTACTCATGTATGTCGCTATAGTCATAAACCTATATTCAAACAAAATTTGTATAACAAGTAGTGAAGCACTTACTTCTGGTTGCAGGGCACCATTATGTACTCCCTATCGTCCAGAGCAAGCAATCCTATTTTTATGTAATTATCGACATAGGATGCGTCTTGGTTAATTATTTGCTTGTCCCTTCGGCGTATTCCAAACGGGAACCGATGAGGCGGCATTCTGAAGCGAAGGTTGAGGCGGACTCATCGAGGGTCCTATTGCAGAGGCAGGGTCGTTGATGTAACGGTGGCTCGATCTTCCGAAAGGGATAAGTCGATTATGGAGAACTCGACGTTGATGATCCGAAGGTTTCGACCAGAACAGATCAAACCTCCTGCAATCACTACGCCACTGCTCCGATGGTTATCAACCATGCCGAACGCGGTTGACCTCGCCAAGAAGGCTATCTCCTGCATGCGAATCGAGAACACAAGCAAGAAAGTAGAAGATGCAATCTGATATTGTATTGCGAATATAGATGAAGTACACAATGTGGGGTTCCTCAACCGAATGTACGGTGAGACTGCTAAGCAGAATAATCTCTAAGAAAAACTCACGTTAAACTATGACGGCTACCGTCTATATATAGGGGAACGTGAGGAGGTCGACCTAGGGTTGTGCGGCCGCGGGAAGAGGCGTACACAACCTGGACTCTGACCTCGACATGCTTACATGACCCTATTAAGTCCAAAAACGGTGACGCGCACCTTATTAACTATTCATGTCACGTATCTATGCCGAAGACCTGGTCGTAGGACTGGTCCTGGGGTGGTCTTGAGGAGTCTATGCTATCTTTGTGTAACACCCCAGCCCAACACTGAGCCTAGAATGCCACCACACTACTCTCTAAATTAACAATTAACGACACACTATAATATTACAGCAGAAAAAAACAACAATAAACATATCCATGGATCACAAAAGAACATGCATAATTATGGTTCAAACGATAATGAATACGGAAGGGAAATATAACCAGGTAATTAGTCCAAAGTAGCATCAACCAATGAATCCAAATTATTAAAACAATTAGTCTAGTCCAAACGTTGTCCTAAACTTTATTCAACCTCTAACATGTCCAAGAGTAATCCAATTGTGAATGAAAAGGTTCTTATGGCAAATGATCATGTGTTGTCCATGTGCTCTACTCGCTCTCAGTTACGGCATCCTCGAAGATTACCTAAAGACAACAAAAGAGCAAGGGTGAGTCCACGACTCAGCAAACACATCCATAAACAACGAACAATAATGAACCAACATCATTCAATAACTTCATTATCGTTACAGGTACTTCTATTTGATTCACATCCATTAATCTCATGTACCAATGCAAATCTAATCTACATGTCCACATGCACTTCTTTCGCGTATACCGGTATAGCATGAGTGAATGCTCGCGACAACATTCACTCTCAAGCCCGTTCCTCCATAAGGATCGGGGACCTCCTCCACTCCCGTGGAGTTGTGATCATTCATGATCACCTGCTCATATGCAAAGATGCTTATGTATGAAAAATGCAAACTCCATCATAAACATCATATCCAACTTTTCATCATGATTGTCAATAAAGATATAAACATACCAATCCCTTGTTTGCAATTAAACAAAATAAAAGCACAACAATAATGGTAATAGAAGATAAAGAATCACAGTGATCATCATTGATCGCTGTCTACCATGCACTTGCCTTTACTAGTTGCGACGCACAATTTGGCTAGCAGATGGCAACAAGTACGACGCCTCTCCTACATTAAATACACAAATTTCAATACAAGCTACCGCATCATAAGAACCACAATCAATCGACATCGCTCCTACACGTCCCCAAATATACCACGTTACTCCGGTACCGAAAAGTTACCCATTGCGGTCTTAGTACTAAAACGAACGTAACTTTTGACTCGAAAGTCCGATCACCACAAACCACCCCATTCTGGATTCTTCATAAAATTATCCACATTTTCTTAGATTACAAAGTCTTCTAATTAAATCATCTGACCCTCCGTTTTTAGCCCAGCAAACCGATCTGTCCGCTTCGGAACAGCAGTCTTACTAAATTCATAACTTTTGTTTTACTCAACCAAAATTCGCGTTCTCAGATTCTACAGAACCATTGGAAAATTATCTACATCTTTTGTGTAGATCAAAAACTCTAATTAGTCTATTTACTATTTTTAATCCGCAGTCTACCAAAACAGCGCCGAAAGACGACAACCACAATGACAGCAGTCTTCCGAAAATCATATCTCGAAATCTACTTGTCCGATTGACATGATAAAATATGCTATAGAAAGATATCGAAATTATCTACAATTAACTAGTAGATGACATTTCTAAAATTTGCCATTAAGGTACCCGAATAAATCGTTCAACAGAACGGCAGGTTAAACAAATCTATTAATCGATATCTCCCTGACTATAAACATCATAATAGTCTCCCTTACTAACCCAACAAATCATTCTAGTCTGCATGCATATAATGCTACGGCCAAACTAATCAACTACTAATCATGTTATTAGTTCATCAGTAAACCAAATTAAACACCACACCCTCACTTACCTAATCAGCCGGCCGGCTCCTTCACCCACGCACAAACGCAGCAGCCAGGGCTCTACTGAAAATTCAAAGCAGAAGAAGAAACCTCGGTCGGCGCGTCAAAGATCAAGCAAGAAACTCGGCTACATATCGGCAAGAAAACGGCGGCGACAAAGAAGAAGAAGAAGGCAGCAAATGACGCGGCAAATTATGCAACAAGAAGAATGCAAAGTAGCAGCGTTCAGCAGAGGCAAGCGGTAAAATCACGCTGCAGCGAAGAGGCTACCGCAGAGGAAATCGGTCATGGCGGTGGTGGAAAAAAAAAAAGAAAAGAAAAGCTGCTAGGGTTTTTTTTTCTAGAATTCCCACAATCTATTTATATAGCTCTTAAAAACTCAAATATTCTATTTTCACAAATTCTTTTTATTTAATTACGCACAAGCCCTTAAGAGGTTAATATTTATTTATTAATTAATTTGAATATTACATTCGCTTTATATGTAATTCGACCGAATTCTACTCGCCGTTCTACTCAAATAAAAACTACACTGCTGAAATTAAACAATAAAATAACATGTACCCGACGTGAACAACTCTGGGTATAGCTCGCGCATGCGAGACTCCAACTCCCAAGTCGCCTCTCTCTCAGACTGATGCGTCCACAGCACCTTGACGTATACCAACGTCTTGTGCCTCAAAGACTCGCTCCGACTCTCTCCGAATCGCGCACGGACGCGACTCAAGCGTGAGGTCTTGCTCAATAGTCAGCGGCTCTAATGAAATCTTATGCTCTGGATCTCTCAAAAACTTTCTCAGCATCGAGACGTGAAACACATTGTGAACCCCACGCATGGACTCAGGAAGACCCAAGCGGTAGGCTAACTTCCCAATTCTTGCAATAATCGGGAACGGTCCAACGTACCTCGGGCTAAGCTTCCCTTTGGTACCGAACCGAACAATACCTTTAGTGGGAGACACTCTCAAGAGCACCTGGTCACCCACCGCAAACTCCAAGTCACGCCTCCTCATATCAGCATAACTTTTCTGTCTACTCTGAGCTGCCAACAAATTCTGCCTCACCATGGCCACACGCTCAACGGTCTTCTGAATCCAGTCCGGACCCAAAACTACCTTCTCTCCAACTGCATCCCAACAAAGTAGCGATCTGCACTTCCGCCCATAGAGAACCTCGAATGGCGCGGCTCTAATACTGGAATGGTAGCTATTATTATAAGCAAACTCTGCAAGTGGCAACTGGTCCTCCCAACTACCCTTCCAAGATAGAACACAAGATCGCAACATGTCCTCCAAAGTCTGAATAGTACGCTCTGACTGCCCATCTGTCTGTGGGTGAAACGCCATACTAAGGCGGAGCTGTGTGCCCAGTGCACTCTGCAGACTCTCCCAGAACTTGGAGACAAACTGTAACATCCCTATTTTCAGAGCTTGAAAATCTTTTAAATAATGGTAGCAAGAAAATTCATCATTTGGATTTAATTGAATATTAAATTAAAAAGCTTAATATGGACTTTAAGGACAAACTGATTTAATGTGCTTAATCCCAACATCAACAATTGTCAAAACTATTTTATTTAGATTCTATATGCTTGGATATATTTTATAGAATTTTCTGGAATTTTTCCAAAGTCATTTGCTATTTTCTAATTGCTATTTGCATTTTTTGGATTTATTTAAAAGAAAAACCTATTTTAAATCCTTCGAAAGATCTTGGGCAAGCCCAAGACTATTCCGATCCGCTCAATCCCGGTACCGTTGGATCAACATCGCCCATTGCCGCCGCCTCGCGTTTTCGCCCGCCTTGCCCCCGTGGATTGTCGCCGCGTGGCTTCGCGCTGATTCTCGCGACGCCTTCGCTCTCGCCGCGCCTCGCTGCCGCTGCCAGTGGGACCGCGACCGAAGTCATCGTCTCAAGGCCGCTTTCTTCTTCCTCGCGCCCGCGCTTCGCGCCATTCTTTGGAGCTCAAGCCGCGTCCGACAAATCGTGATTCGTTCTCGATTCTTCGTCGACCCCACCAAATCATGTCTCCGGTTATTCCTTATCCGTTCCAAACCAAATCAAACCTCGAATCGGTTTCAATCTCCGAAAATCTTTGAATTCAAAAACCCGCTGTTTGGACCCGATTTGGGGTTTCAAATCTCGGCGTCTCGAGCCTATAAATACTCCCCTAGCACCGCCTGGACCTCCGCAACCCTAATCCGCCACTCCCATCGCCCCGATCGCCCTAGCGCCGCCGCATTCCAAGTTTTAGGGTTTTCGGCCGAACTTCTTCTCCGGTGGATTGCGCCGCCGTCGCCGTCTTGCTCCACCGACCGCACCATTGTGATCGACAAGTCACAGCTACCTTGTGCGCACCTTCTCGTCGCCGAGCATCGCCGGAGCGCCGTCCGACAAAACCCGAGCTCTCTCCGCCGCTTCTTCCTCGCCGCCGGCCATCTCCGTCAACCCCAGGTGCTCAAACCAGTGCCCATGTGTGCGCATTAACCTCCTCTACACGTTGGTACCACTCACCGCCGCGAAGAGCCGCTGTTCACGGTGACCATCGGTCCCGAGCGCCGCCGTTATCGTGACTCGGCGCCGGCGTCGGCCAATCTTTGGTGTGGCGGCCGCGTGGCGCCAGATCAGCGAGACACTGCGCAGCGTCGTGGCCCATCCACCGCGCCAGATCTCCTCGGTTGGTGCGCACTCGGTCCACCGTGAACCCCGAGACTGACAGTGGGTCCCACATGTCAGAATTCTTTTTAATTATAATTCTTTTTCCGAAAATTCTCGGCTGACGCAAGCATTGCGCAATAATCCGATTTTCCTTTATAAAAATAATTCGGGAAATTCGAGAAAATCCAAATTAGGGTTTAATTGATTTTCCAATCTTCCAAAGCCCATATCTTTTGCATCCGAACTCCGATTGAGCCCATTCAAATTTGTAAATTCATATAAAATTCAGATCTATTTATTTATGAATTTTATTTAATTTTTGGAGTTTGTTTTGCCTCTGTTATTTATTTGTTTTGTTTCTTTTGTCTCGCTTCATGAGTAGGCGTCGATACTTTGGAATTTTGCGAAGAAGGAGCACCTCAAGACCAAGACCAATATCTAGATCTATTCCAAGGCAAGTTATACCTTTGATCATTTTGAACCCAGTTTTCAAAATACTTTGTTTCAATGTATTGCATTCTATTTCAAGTATTTATTTAAATGCTTTTGGGTGTAGTTATTAATCCAAATTGTTATGCCACCTTGTCTATTGTATACCATGATCTTTTGTCACCCTAGGTTGGTTAATAATTAGTTGGTATTATCGTAGCACCAACGTGGGTTGGTTAGATACGATTAGACTGCTTAGCCATGCCACGAGTCATCATTCCATGTGAGAGTTGCAATTATAAACTTGACTAAGTGATTATGGGCGTGTGATGAATCTGTGTGTCTTTGTGTGCTATTACTCGTTGATGGCATGTGTTGCACTTAATCAACGAGGTGGGAAAAGATTTAGACCGAGGCAAGTGGTGGATTCTGTGTGAATGGTGGTGTGTGCTTATTAAACTTTGTGATTTGGGTTAAATGGAAGTCTTGCCTTGGTCAATTAAGGACTTAACTTTGTGCGCCATTGAACTGGGCCTTCTGCATGCGACCACATGCCTAGTATGGTGGGACCGACTTAGTAAGTTATGGAGTCTTGACATTGACAACTCGGGTTGTATTTAAGCTATGTGATGGGTGGAGGTGTGATATGTCACATCGCGGACGGTTCACGCATCCCCGTCCAATGGTGTGTGTCGTTCCAAGGGTGTGTGTACAAATTGATGGCAGATAAAGCACACCAGAGTGTCATTGTTTGAGATGAAGTCTCGAAAGGTTTTGTTGTGATCAACTCGATCCGGTTGGTTTCATCGTGTGGGTAAAGTGTACAAACTCTGCAGAGTGTTTAAACCAATCTATTCGAATAGCCGCGTCCTCGGTTATGGACATGCTCGGAATTTCACACGAGGGTAGATTTTCATAAAACAATTGGGAAGGGTCGGTGTGTGAGATAACTTGTTCATTTGTGTGAAAGAACTTGATTAGACTGTGTGTCCTTTGTGAAATCAATTGTTAACTTATTATTGTCTATTTGTTTTGAATTATGCTTTCAATCTATTATTTGTATTCAATTGCAAATGTTGCATTTTCGCAAAATAACCACGAAGCCATTCCTTTGGAATAAGCCATCATCTATAAATTGCATTCGTGGTATGACTTGCGAGTGCGGTGTGTACTCACTCTTGCTAAACAAATCAATGAAGTGGAGGAGTCGCTTTGCTTTTGAAGAAGAGTTCTCTGAAGGTTGAGCGTTAGGGTCTTGATCGATTGGTTGCCTGTGGTAAATTGATGGGAGCCACCGAGTTTATTTCGTTTCACGCAGTTTATTTCTTTATTGTCAGCCTTGCATGGCTTAATAAATGTAAAACTCGACCGTAAGGTCCCAACAGTTAATTGTTATTCAAAGGTACTCGTTTATTCTTATATTCGTTGTATGGATGTGATATTTCATCAATGTTGACACTTGTGTGCACTAGCGTGATCTGGACTAGTGCGAGAATACACAGAGGGTCCAGATTTGCATATTTGGGTCCCGACAGAGGTGGTATCGAGCCATCTTGGTCGTAGGTCTTGACCCTAGTTAGATTGGCCGTTCTTAGTGAGTCCAAACTATTTTCTAAAGCAAAATTAACTTGCAAGATTAATTGAACTCTTTAACTCATCTCATGTCTCTCTTGACTCAACTACTGTTGAAATTCTTTCTCTCCCATTTGTTTTAAAGTTGTTTTCATATCCTTGTCCATCTTGCGGATGCCTCGTCTTGAGTTATGGAGGCGCAAGGGAGGACTTGCCACGAGCTTTGGAAGTTGCTACAAGTACTTGGAGGTTCGATCGTCCATTGTACCGTGGCGTTGCTTGGATTGTGAACGGCCGAGATCGTGGAGTGATCGCCATTTGACCATCTCACGCCAGCGTAACACCAAGGCGAGCAAACCATTGAACATCTCACTCGAAGGAGTATTTGGATTGAAGCAATCCAGAGTCTTCGCGCCTTGCCATCCCGAGGATCCGCAACATCTACTCGAGCTTCGTGACGAGTTTTCGTTATCATCCCCGCACTTCCGGCGTGGATCTTGCCGCACGCTTTCCGTCTACAAAGGAGAAGACAACGCCACCGTCGTGCATCTCGCCCGATTCGCCACGTCGGGAGGAATCGTTGGAGTTAGCCGCTCAGAGCCGAGTGTACCTATGAGACTCTTCAGAGTCAAGAAAGGATCGCCATATTAGAAGAAACTCTTTATGGACGACACGAAGAAGACATCAAGAGGAAGACCGAAGAAGGCGATGGACCGGTGAACAAGAAGAGCCAGCAGAGGCAAGCAGAACCAGCAAAGACTGCACGTGGACACTGCTCCTATTGCACCATCCGGGACATCGGGATCGGTTGCGAGGATGCGGCTCACTTTCGTCTCTGGCGGGAGCACCGTCAAGGTCATGCGGAGGCTATTTGATTGAGTAGTCTGTTCGCGTTGTTTGAGCTTAGCCGCTTTATGTCTTGAGTCGCCCTTTAGGCGGTAGTTTTGTGTGCTTAAGTTCGTCCTTATTTTTGTGTGCAAGTATGAGTGCAAAGCCCTTAGGCATTTGTTGCAAGCCATACTATTATCTTAATCAATATAAGAGTTTGATTGAGCTTTCTTAAAATATGTTGGGTTTTACCTACCCGCTTAGTTCTACAACTTATCTCGTGCTTGCTACCTTATCTAACCCCGGAGATTCACGGATAGTTCGGACTCGTCAAGTCTGCGCAAGTGGTTACGATACTCGATGTCGGAAGGGCGGAGCAAATCCCGAGAAGCGGTTCCACCACAAGCACCTTCAGTCGATCTGCAGAATTTTGGAGCATTCATGACAGCTCAGACCCAGCTGATGTACACCATGATGAATCAGATGCAAGCTATGAATAATCAGAACAACAACAATCAGCATCACAATGGAGCCCCAGTTGCTCATGGTCACAATGGATCATCCAAGTTGGCGGAGTTTATGAGGACCCGATCCACCAACCTTTTCTGGGCATGTCTCACCAGTAGAAGCTGATGATTGGCTTCGTGTTATTGAGAGAAAATTGCTGATCACTCAATGCAGCGATCATGAAAAAGTTCTCTACGCCTCTCACCAGATGGAAGGCATTGCTGCCGAATGGTGGGAAAACTTTGTGCTGGGCGCATGGAACGCCACAAGATATTACTTGGGAAGAGTTCACAACTGCTTTTCGCCAGTATCATGTACCAGAAGGAATCATGGATCTAAAGAAGGATGAATTCCGTGCTCTCAAGCAAGGAGGAATGTCAGTGATCGACTACCTCAATAAATTCTCTCAACTTGCTCGATATCTTTGCAGAAGATGTCGCCACCGACAAGGCTCGTCGTAGTCGTTTTACGAAAGGATTGAACCTTTGGACTTCAAGTCAACTTGATCGCCCACACCTTTCACGATTTTCAAGAGTTAATCAACAAGGCTTTGATTCTAGAGGATAAGCGCAAGGAATTGGAAGATCATCGTAGCGCAGAATGGCTCGACAAGGAAGTCACCAACCCGGTGAGGGCAAGAATGATTCCACCGCGATTTAGCCGTTTTCCACCACGACTCGCGGACCACCGCACCAACTTCAAGCACCTCGCCCGATTGCTCGTAACTTTCGCAACCCCGCACTATCAACCCCAATCCAAGAAGCAACCCACGTAATACAACGAGTTTGCTTTACAGCCGTCGCCACCGGGGCATTTCGCCAACCGATGTCCGCAAAATGGGACTATCACTCGAAGACGCTTCAACCTTGGGAACACACCACCAAGACACGGTACAAGGCAACCATCAAGGAACTTCTCAAGCTACCGGTCAATCCGGAGGAGCACCGCCATCAGTGGTCAGAGGCCGTGTCAACCACGTCACTCTGGAAGGAGCTCAAGAAGCACCTGACGTTGTACTGGGTAAGTTCCTAGTAAATTCAGTACCTGCATCAGTTCTGTTTGATTCTGGAGCTTCGCATTCGTTTGTTTCGAATTTTGCAACTAAGAACAAATTGGAAGTTATACATCTTAAGCATACTCTGTTAGTCCAGTCGCCTGGAGCAGAGCTAAGTTCTAAAGTTGGATGTTTAGGAGCTAGGCTACTCATAGCTGGAGTTGAGTTTCTAGCCAACCTAATAGTTCTAGACACTCAGACCATAGATGTCATCCTTGGTATGGATTGGTTATCCAAACATAAGCGATGCTAGATTGTGGCAAGAGCGTAACAATAGAGGATACCACAGAAAGAAAGTTGAATTTCTAGCCACCTCGATGCGTGATGGACATTTGATAGTCAACGACCAAGACAGTTTCTTTGGAAGATGTACCTGTAGTAAAAGATTATCCAGACGTATTTCCAGAAGAGTTACCGGGAATGCCACCGGACCGTGACATTGAGTTTGTCATCGATCTAGTGCGAGAAAAGCACCAATTTCAAGAGACCCTATCGGATGCGGTCGATGAACTTGTGGAAATGAAGAAGCGGATAGAAGAACTACTTGAGAAAGGTTTTGTAAGACCTAGTTCGTCGCCATGGGGAGCACCTGTTTTGTTCGTCAAGAAGAAAGATGGAAGTATGAGAATGTGTATCGATTATCGTTCTCTCAACGAAGTCACCATCAAGAACAAGTACCCATTGCCCGAATAGATGATTTGTTCGACCCGGATGAAAGGAGCGGAGTATTCTCCAAGATCGATCTACGATCGGTTACCATCGATTAAAGATTTGTCCTAAGGATGTACCAAAGACCGCTTTCTCAACCCGGTATGGACATTATGAGTTTTAGTCATGTCTTTTGGATTGAGTAATGCCCTGCCTACTTCATGAACATGATGAACAAAGTATTCATGGAATATTTGGATAAGTTCGTGGTAGTATTCATTGATGATATTTTGGTATATTCAAAGTCGGAAGAAGAACATCTGAGAACATTTGAGATTAATCCTAGAGAAGCTCAGAGGACATCGGTTGTATGCCAAGTTCAAGCAAGTGTGACTTTTGGAAGAAGAAAGTTGATTTCCTCGGTCATGTGATGAGTAGAAGGAGTAGCGATTGACCGGAAGGTTAAAGTCAGTAATGAATTGGGAGCGACCCAAGACGGTTACTCAAATTCGTAGTTTCTTGGGAATGGCAGGATACTATCGTCGTTTCATTGAAGGGTTCTCAACGATTGCTAAACCTCTTACGCAATTGTTGAAGAAAGAGAAGAAGTTTATTTGGACTGACTTGTGAAGAAAGTTTTCAAGAGTTAAAGAAGCGTTTGACTTGACCCGATGCTAGTTTTGCGGATATTAGTAAGGATTTTGATATCTCTTGTGATGCTTGGCGTCAAGGATTAGGATGTGTCCTTATGCAAGAAGGAAGAGCGCCGCTTATGCGCCAAGGCAATTAAGGCCTCATGAAGAGAACTATCCTACCCATGACTTGGAATTAGCTGTCGTAGTGCATGCTTTGAAGATTTGGCGTCATTATCTCATCGGTAATCGCTGTGAAGTCTACACAGATCATAAGAGCCTGAAGTACATATTCACTCGATCGATTTGAACATGAGACAGAGAAGATGGTGGAATTAATAAAGGATTATAATCTTGGAATCCATTACCATCTGGTAAGGCCAATGTAGTTCTGGATGCTTTGAGTCGTAAGAGCTCCGCAATGCTCTGGAAGCAAAAGAGTTGTGTTTAGAACTTGGGAGGAATTCCGAAGCTACTGACTAGAAGTTGTTAGGAAGGATTTGTGGCCAATTTGGAAGTACAGTCTACTGCGGAGAAGCAGTTCGTGAAGCTCAACCTAAGGATTACGAGTTTCTTGATCTCAAGAAGAAGATGTCGGAAGGAAAATTTAAAGACTTCACCATAGATGATCGGGATATCTTGTGGATCAATGGGCGTATCGTGTACCGGATATGGATGGATTAAGACGGTGATTCGAAGGAAGCCCATGACTCAAAGTATTCAATTCACCTGGAAGCACTAAGATGTATCGGGATGTTAAGAATAAGTTTTGGTGGCCAAACTTAAAGCGAGGCGTCGCGAGTTCGTTGCCTTATGTGGCGTGTGTCGAAAGTAAAAAAGGTCGAACATCGAGACCAGCAGGATTGCTACAACCGTGAAGATACCGAATGGAAGTGGGAAGAGATCGGTATGGATTTTATTACCGGATTACCCAAGACTCAATCAGTTATGATTCGATTTGGGTAATAGTGGATCGCTTGACTAAGGTTGCCCATTTCTTGCAGTCAAAACCACTTACTCGGGAGACCGCTTGGCGAATTGTATATGTCAAAAATCGTCGACCGCACGGTGTGCCTAAGAAGATAGTGTCGGATCGAGGATCTCAATTCACCTCTCGTTTACGCGAGTCTACATGAAGCCACAGGAACTCATCCAATTTCAAGATCGCTTATCATCCCAGACGGATGGACAGGTGAAAGAGTCAACCAGATATTAGAAGATATGTTGAGAGCACGTGCCTTAGCTAATGCTACGGTTGGGATAAAAGTTTGCCGTATGCGAATTCTCGTACAACAACGATTATCAAGCGGTTTGCAAATGTCACCATTTGAAGCTCATGCGGTCGTGCTGCAGAACTCCGTTGAATTGGTCGAGACAATTTGAGCGTGTAGTATTCGGGCCAGATATTATTCAGGAAGCCGAAGAACAAGTTGCGATGATCAGAGAAAGACTAAAGATAGCCCAGTCCAGGCAAAAGAGTTATGCCGATAATCGTCGTCGTGACCTCAGCTTTGAACCAGAGGATTTTGTGTATCTGCGAGTTACTCCGCTCAGAGGTGTTAAGAGATTCCACACCAAAGGGAAGCTTGCTCCAAGGTATGTGGGTCCATTCAAGGTTTTGGAACGCCGTGGAGAAGTTGCGTACCAATTGGAGTTACCGCAGTCGTTAGCAGGGAGTGCATGATGTCTTTCATGTCTCTCGCTGAAGAAGTGTCTTCGTGTGCCAGAAGAGCAGACCCCGTTGGAGTCAATTGAACTGAAGGAAGATCTCACGTACAAAGAACAGCCTGTCAGGATTTTGGATGTCGCAGAGCGCCGCACCAGAAGCAAGACCGTTCGTTTCTGCAAAGTCCATTGGAGTAACCACTCAGAAGGAGAAGCAACGTGGGAACGTGAAGAAGAGTTAAAAGCCGAGTTCCCTAGCCTTTTCTCTAGCTATAGGAATCTCGGGACGAGATTCGTTTAAGGGGAGGTTTGTAACATCCCTATTTTCAGAGCTTGAAAATCTTTTAAATAATGGTAGCAAGAAAATTCATCATTTGGATTTAATTGAATATTAAATTAAAAAGCTTAATATGGACTTTTAGAACAAATTGATTTAATGTGCTTAATCCCAACATCAACAATTGTCAAAACTATTTTATTTAGATTCTATATGCTTGGATATATTTTATAGAATTTTTCGAATTTTTCCAAAGTCATTTGCTATTTTCTAATTGCTATTTGCATTTTCTGGATTTATTTAAAAGAAAAACCTATTTTAAATCCTTGAACGATCTTGGGCGAAGCCCAAGACTATTCGGCCCGCTCAATCGGTAGTTGGATCAACATCGCATTGCCGCTTGCTTCCAGCGTTTTAGCCGCCTTGCCCGTTGGATTGTCGCCGCGTGGCTTCGCCTTCGTTGATCTGCCGCTCGCTCGCCGCGCCTGCGCCGCTGCTGCCAGGTGGGACCGCGACGAAGTCATCGTCTCGGCGCGCTTTCTTCTTCCTCGCGCCGCGCCTTCGCCGCGCCATTCTTTGGAGCTCGAGCCGCGTCAGACAAATGCGATTCGTTCTCGATTCTTCGTGCCGACCCCACCAAATCATGTCTCCGGTTATTCCTTATCCGTTCCAAACCAAATCAAACCTCGAATCGGTTTCAATCTCCGAAAATCTTTGAATTCAAAAACCCGGCCGTTTCGGACCCGATTTGGGGGTTTCCAAATCTCGGCGTCTCCGAGCCTATAAATACTCCCCTAGCACCGCCTGGACCTCCGCAACCCTAATCCGCCACTCCCATCGCCCCGATCGCCCTAGCGCCGCCGCATTCCAAGTTTTAGGGTTTCGGCCGAACTTCTTCTCCGGTGGATTTTTGCGCGCCGTCGTCGTCGCCCTTGCTCCACCGACTGCACCATTGTGATCAACAAGTCACAGCTACCTTGTGCGCACCTTCGTCGCCGAGCATCGCCGGGCGCCCGTCCAAACAAAACCGAGCTCTCTCCGCCGCTTCTTCCTCGCCGCCGGCCATCTCCGTCAACCCCAGGTGCTCAAACCAGTGCCCATGTGTGCGCATTAACCTCCTCTACACGTTGGTACCACTCACCGCCGGCGAAGAGCCGCCGTTCGCCGGTGACCATCGGGTCCCGAGCGCCACCATGCCGTTGTCGCCCACTCGGCCTGTCGGCCGGTCTTGGTGTGTGGCGGCAGCGTGGCGCCAGATCAGCGCCGACACGCAGCGTCGTCTTGGATCCACCGCGCCAGATCTCCTCGGTTCGGTGCACTCGGTCCGCGTGAACCCGAGGCCGGCGATGGGTCCCACATGTCAGAATTCTTTTTAATTATAATTCTTTTTCCGGAAATTCTCGACTGACGCAAGCATTGCGCAATAATCTGATTTTCCTTTATAAAAATAATTCGAGAAATTCGAGAAAATCCAAATTAGGGTTTAATTGATTTTCCAATCTTCCAAAGCCCATATCTTTTGCATCCGAACTCCGATTGAGCCCATTCAAATTTGTAAATTCATATAAAATTTAGATCTATTTATTTATGAATTTTATTTAATTTTTGGAGTTTTTTTTGCCTCTGTTATTTATTTGTTTTGTTTCTTTTGTCTCGTTTGCGAGTAGGCGTCGATACTTCGGGGAATTTTGCAGAAGAAGGAGCACCTCAAGACCAAGACCAATATCTAGATCTATTCCAAGGCAAGTTATACCTTTGATCATTTTGAACCCAGTTTTCAAAATACTTTGTTTCAATGTATTGCATTCTATTTCAAGTATTTATTTAAATGCTTTTGGGTGTAGTTATTAATCCAAATTGTTATGCCACCTTGTCTATTGTATACCATGATCTTTTGTCACCCTAGGTTGGTTAATAATTAGTTGGTATTATCGTAGCACCAGCGTGGGTTGGTTAGATACGATTAGGCGCTTAGCCATGCCACGAGTCATCATTCCATGTGAGAGTTGCAATTATAAACTTGACTAAGTGATTATGGGCGTGTGATGAATCTGTGTGTGTTGTGTGCTATTACTCGTTGATGGCATGTGTTGCACTTAATCAACAGGTGGGAAAAGATTTAGGCGAGGCAAGTGGTGGATTCTGTGTGAATGGTGGAGTGTGTGCTTATTAAACTTTGTGATTTGGGTTAAAGCGGAAGTCTTGCCTTGGTCAATTAAGGACTTAACTTTGTGCGCCATTGAACTGGGCACTGCTTGTGCGACCACATGCCTAGTATGGGTGGGCCTGACTTAGTAAGTTATGGAGTCTTGACATTGACAACTCGGGTTGTATTTAAGCTATGTGATGAAATTTGGAGGTGTGATATGTCACATCGCGGGGACGGTCATTTGCATCCTGTCCAATGGTGTGTGTCGTTCCAAAGGTTGTGTGTACAAATTGATGGCAGATAAAGCACACCAGAGTGTCATTGTTTGAGATGAAGTCTCGAAAGGTTTTGTTGTGATCAACTCGATCCGGTTGGTTTCATCGTGTGGGTAAAGTGTACAAACTCTGCAGAGTGTTTAAACCAATCTATTCGAATAGCCGCGTCCTCGGTTATGGACATGCTCGAATTTCACACGAGGGGTAGATTTTCATAAAACAATTGGGAAGGGTCATTTGTGTGAGATAACTTGTTGGTGTGTGAAAGAACTTGATTAGACTGTGTGTCCTTTGTGAAATCAATTGTTAACTTATTATTGTCTATTTGTTTTGAATTATGCTTTCAATCTATTATTTGTATTCAATTGCAAATGTTGCATTTACGCAAAATAACCACGAAGTCATTCCTTTGGAATAAGCCATCATCTATAAATGCATTACGTGGTATGACTTGCGAGTAGTACGGTGTGTACTCACTCTTGCTAAACAAATCAACGAAGTGGAGGAGTCGTCTTTGCTTTTGAAGAAGAGTTCTCTGAAGGTTGAGCGTTAGGGTCTTGATCCCGATTGGTTGCTCGTGGTAAATTGATGGGAGCCACGGAGTTTATTTCGTTTCATTGCGGTTTATTTCTTTATTGTCGACCTTGCATGGCTTAATAAATGTAAAACTTCGACCGTAAGGTCCCAACAGATTAATTGTTATTCAAAGGTACTCGTTTATTCTTATATTCGTTGTATGGATGTGATATTTCATCAATGTTGACCTTTGTGTGCACTAGCGTGATCCTGGACTAGTGCAGAATACACAGAGGGTCCAGATTTGCATATTTGGGTCCCGACACAAACTTTGTGTCCCTGTCAGAAATGATGGTCTTGGGTACACCATGCAGTCTTACTATCTCACGCACATAAATAGGAGCTAGATCACTCGCTGAATTTGTAGTGCGAATAGGAATGAAGTGCGCAGACTTGCTGAATCGATCCACCACTACCCAAACTGCATCTTTCCCTCGCGGCATACGAGGTAACGCCACCACAAAGTTCATAGAGATATCATCCCAAGGCCACTGGGGTACCTCCAAAGGCTGCAACAACCCTGCAGGACGCTTATGCTCTGCTTTCACTTGCTGACAAACACCGCAAGAAGCCACATAATTAGCAATGTCCACCTTCATTCTTTTCCACCAAAAATTCTGTTTCAGATCTCGATACATCTTAGTCTCACCAGGATGAACAGTGTACGGAGTGCGATGTGCTTCCCTCAAAATATCATCTTTGACCTCCGCCTTTTGCGGCACGCAAAGGCGGCCTTTAAACCTCAAAGCACCAAAATCATCCATGCTAAAATCACGCTCTTTACCCTCATCCAGACGCTTCCTAACCTCCTGTAATAGCCGGTCACTCTGTTGTGCTTCCCGCACATGGTCTGGAATAGCTGACTCAAGAATCAACTGTGTCTCAACATGTGTTGTGCCCGCATAACAATAAGATATTCCCATGCGATCAAAATCAGCAATAAGGCAATCTAGAGTAGCAGGAGTCGCCTTGCGACTAAGGGCATCAGCAACTACATTGGCCTTGCCTGGATGATACTGAATGGTAAGATCATAGTCCTTGATCAACTCTAACCACCTCCTTTGCCTCAAATTCAGATCCTTCTGAGTGAAGATATATTTGAGACTCTTGTGATCTGTGAAAATATCACAAGGCTCGCCGTATAGATAATGCCTCCAAATCTTGAGAGCAAAGACAACCATGACCAACTCCAAATCATGAGTGGGATAATTTCGCCAGTGCTTCTTTAAGCGCCTCGACGCATAAGCAATTACCTTACCGTCTTGCATGAGAACACAGCCAAGACCCACTCGAGACGCATCTGAAAAGACTGTGAACCGCTTCCCTAGCTCGGGAAGAGTGAGAATAGGAGAGGTCACCAACCTCTCTTTCAAAGTGCAGAAACTGCGCTCACACTCATCAGTCCATAGGAATCTCACACCTTTCTGAGTAAGTTGAGACATCGGTTTGGCGATGATAGAGAAATCCTGCACAAAACGGCGATAATATCCAGCCAATCCCAAGAAACTCCTCACCTCCTTCACACTAGTCGGCCTCTTCCAATCCACCACTGTGGAGACCTTGCTAGGATCAACAGCAATGCCCTGAGGGTTAATCACATGACCCAGAAAACCCACTTCCGAAATCCAGAACTCACACTTCTTCAACTTGGCATAGAATTTGTGCTCTCTCAAAGTATCTAAAACCAGCCTCAAATGACGCTCATGATCCTCATTGGTCTTGGAATATATAATAATATCATCAATGAACACCACCACGAAGTCATCTAGATACTCGTGCAGCATGTTGTTCATGGTCTCCATAAAAATGGCAGGTGCATTAGTCAATCCAAAAGACATAACTTTATACTCATAATGCCCATACCGTGGAGAAAGTCTTCTCTACATCCTGCTCACACACGGATTTGATTATACACGATCGAGATCGATCTTGGAGAACACTTGAGCTCCATTCAACCGATCAAACAAGTCCTCAATGCGGGCAATGGATACTTGTTCTTGATTGTGACCGCATTAAGCGCCTCGGTAATCAATACACATACGCCAACTCCCATCCTTCTTCTCGATGAATAGAACACGAGCTCCCCATGGCGATACACTACGCCTGATCAAACCTTTAGCCAACAAATCATCCAATTGCTTCTTCAACTCGTCACTGAAACGGACGTGCTAATCGATATGGAGACATCAAGATGGGACGAGTACGGAACAAGATCAATGCGAAACTCCACGCCTCGCGCAGTGGCAAACCGGAAGCTCGGTGGGAACACATCCGGTAATCAGCGACCACCGAATCTCCTCAATCTGCGGCCACACTCGGTTTCTCAAAGAAGAGCTAAAAGAAGCCGGTTTTCGCTGCTACGCTTGCCGGAACGATCCGACCAACATTGAAAGAGAGCGCGGAGGCGCACTCCCATGAAAAGTCAAAGTCTCCCCAGACGAGGTCTGCACAGAGACTGTTCTACAGAAACAAGATATCACGGCTCGATAAGAGTGCAACCAATCCATACCCAAGATATCGTCGAACGGCTCCATTTGAATAACTATCAAATTCGCCGTGAACTCTCTCCATCAATAATAATAGAACACCGGGACAAGCAAAGAGAGCTAGCAATAATACCCCGTGAGAACTAACCAACACCGATTGAGAAATCAATCGCATACTCAAGTTCGCTCTCCTAGCAAACGCCGTCGACACAAACGAAAACGTAGCCCCTGAATCAAAAAGGACTAAAGCATCAAACGAATCCACAAGCAAAGTACCTGTCACCACGTCGGGACGGCCCGCGGACTCCATCGTGGGCATGGCGTACTCCGGTGGCGCCATGGCGAAGAAGATGACGCCGGGCGGCGAGAGCCCCAACAATCTGGCTGTGGCGGTGCGGATAAAGCCGGTCGTGCAACCCGGCGGTCTTTGAAGGTGGCGGCCGCCGATAGTACCCTACCGAGGCGCCAAAAGTCAAGGAAATGGCGTACCGGAGGAGCATCATCATCTGGAAAGATCCTCGAGCAGACCCATCAAGAAGAAGAAGATGGCACAGCTCCCACTTGATCACGCTTAGCGGGGTTACGGCGACACACCGCTCCTTGTGACCGGTCGCCACACCGACGGCAATCTCCGTCCAAGAGCACTTTCGGCACGCGGTGTCCATCACCGCACTTAAAGCAAAGCATGCCCCGCCAGGGACAGACGAAGAGCTGGAGTACTGCAAAGGACGAGGCGCCAAGAAGGAACGGCCTCGATCGCTAGACACGAAAGATCGCGGTCCTCCTTGAATTTCTTGAAAGCGGGTGTTGAATAGACCCACTTCCTCACTAGAGCTCCTCTTCGGTCACCACCGAAGCTACCGATCCACCGTGAGGCTTGTGCCCCTTTGTGAGTCGTGCATCTCCAACTCCATGCCCCGGCTTGCTCCACAACAGTCTGTAATCACAGAGTGGAGTAGCTCCCAACACATGCCAGACTACTTAATTGAGACCAGACGGAACCTCTTGGCTTTCGAAGATCATCATTCGCCATCAAGGGATGAAGCGAACCAAGTTGTTGAACTCGGCCTCATACTCGAGAATATACCTCTTCCCCGAGCAAAGGTCGTCAAGGCAACCTCCATCTTCTCAACAAATGAGTAGGGGTAGAACTTCCCTTGAACTGATCAACAAAGTCTTCCCAAGTGATCGCCCTTGAGTGGCGGTCCTCGAAGACAACACGCCTCCCACCAAATATCCGCTTGCCCTTTCGGTGAAAGGCTACAAACGGACCCTCGATGTGAAGACATCTCCAAAGCTCCAAGCGCCTCTCCATATAGCGCAGCGGTCCACCACGCTGGACGGTGTGCCCGACCAGTCAAACGGATCCAACCTCAACCCCATCCACTCGAAGTGTCATCCGCGCCAGAACCGGTGGATGTGCGGCAGAGCAACAACAGATGCCGCAGAAGAATAGGCTGCCGGCTACTGTTGACGAAGAGCACGGATCTCTCCCACCAACTCTCTCAAAGAAAGCGGGGTCTCATCTTGGGCCCCAACCGAGGCGGTCAACAAGAACCCCTCACCATCGACTCATCTCACACAGAGGTGGCTCCACGGAACCTCTTCCGCGGCCCCGACCTCCACGCATCATGCCACCACGACCACGTCCTCTACCCCTCAAGATAGCTATCAACCACAATCAACAATACACAATGAGCTCAAAGGTCAAAATAAAATCATCCATCAATGAACAACATAAGCAGGCGTAAAGCGATGATCGTACCTCTCTCTAAACTACTGTGCACTAGTGTGTTAAATTTTAGATTGTTTAACCATTAGCAAATTTTAGTTGATTTACTAATACTAAAACAAATTTTAACAATTTTAGTTTGCCTATGTTGTTAATCTATTCACCACGGACCTAAAGCCCGCTCTGATACCAATCAGAATACACCTCAAACCCCAACACCGAGCCTAGAATGCCACCACACTACTCTCTAAATTAACAATTAACGACACACTATAATATTACAGCAGAAAAAAACAACAATAAACATATCCATGGATCACAAAAGAACATGCATAATTATGGTTCAAACGATAATGAATACGGAAGGGAAATATAACCAGGTAATTAGTCCAAAGTAGCATCAACCAATGAATCCAAATTATTAAAACAATTAGTCTAGTCCAAACGTTGTCCTAAACTTTATTCAACCTCTAACATGTCCAAGAGTAATCCAATTGTGAATGAAAAGGTTCTTATGGCAAATGATCATGCGTTGTCCATGTGCTCTACTCGCTCTCAGTTACGGCATCCTCGAAGATCACCTAAAGACAACAAAGAGCAAGGGTGAGTCCACGACTCAAAGAAACACATCCATAAACAACGAACAATAATGAACCAACGACATTCAATAACTTCATTATCGTTATGGTACTTCTATTTGATTCACATCCATTAATCTCATGTACCAATGCAAATCTAATCTACATGTCCACATGCACTTCTTTCACAGATATACGGTATAGCATGAGTGAATGCTCGCGACAACATTCACTCTCAAGCCCGTTCCTCCATAAGGATCGGGGACCTCCTCCACTCCCGTGGAGTTGTGATCATTCATGATCACCTGCTCATATGCAAAGATGCTTATGTATGAAAAATGCAAACTCCATCATAAACATCATATCCAACTTTTCATCATGATTGTCAATAAAGATATAAACATACCAATCCCTTGTTTGCAATTAAACAAAATAAAAGCACAACAATAATGGTAATAGAAGATAAAGAATCACGATGATCATCATTGATCGCTGTCTACCATGCACTTGCCTTTACTAGTTGCGACGCACAATTTGGCTAGCAGATGGCAACAAGTACGACGCCTCTCCTACATTAAATACACAAATTTCAATACAAGCTACCGCATCATAAGAACCACAATCAATCGACATCGCTCCTACACGTCCCCAAATATACCACGTTACTCTGGTACCGAAAAGTTACCCATTGCGGTCTTAGTACTAAAACGAACGTAACTTTTGACTCGAAAGTCCGATCACCACAAACCACCCCATTCTGGATTCTTCATAAAATTATCCACATTTTCTTAGATTACAAAGTCTTCTAATTAAATCATCTGACCCTCCGTTTTTAGCCCAGCAAACCGATCTGTCCGCTTCGGAACAGCAGTCTTACTAAATTCATAACTTTTGTTTTACTCAACCAAAATTCGCGTTCTCAGATTCTACAGAACCATTGGAAAATTATCTACATCTTTTGTGTAGATCAAAACTCTAATTAGTCTATTTACTATTTTTAATCCGCAGTCTACCAAAACAGCGCCGAAAGACGACAACCACAATGACAGCAGTCTTCCGAAAATCATATCTCGAAATCTACTTGTCCGATTGACATGATAAAATATGCTATAGAAAGATATCGAAATTATCTACAATTAACTAGTAGATGACATTTCTAAAATTTGCCATTAAGGTACCCGAATAAATCGTTCAACAGAACGGCAGGTTAAACAAATCTATTAATCGATATCTCCCTGACTATAAACATCATAATAGTCTCCCTTACTAACCCAACAAATCATTCTAGTGCGCATGCATATAATGCTACGGCCAAACTAATCAACTACTAATCATGTTATTAGTTCATCAGTAAACCAAATTAAACACCACACCCTCACTTACCTAATCAGCCGGCCGGCTCCTTCACCCACGCACAAACGCAGCAGCGAGGGCTCTACTGAAAATTCAGCGGCGGAAGAAGAAATTTCGGTCGGCGCGTCAAAGATCGCAGAGATGCTGCCACCTCGGCTACAGCGTGACGGCCAAGACAAGAAGAAGAAGAAGGTGCCATGCCACGCTGGCGCGTAAGTAAAATAAGAAGAATGCAAATACAAGCAGCGTTTCTAAGAATAAGCAAAGCGGTCATGCACGCCAGCAGCGAAGAGGCGGCCGCAGAGGAAATCGGTAAGGCGGCGGTGGAAAAAAAAAAAGAAAAGAAAAGTCGCTAGGGTTTTTTTCTAGAATTCCACAATATATTTATATAGCTCTTAAAAACTCTGAAATATTCTATTTTCACAAATTCTTTTTATTTAATTACGCACAAGCCCTTAAGAGGTTAATATTTATTTATTAATTAATTTCAGAATATTACACTTTGGTCATAGATTGTGTTCAACGAGTACTGTGCTTGCTTCTCTGGTCGTGGATTGCTCCTATCAAGTCCTGGCTCGCCGGGTACTGGTGAAACTGGTCGTAGGACTTCCTGAAGTGGTCGTTGACCCTGCGGAACTGGTTGTGGACCTTTTTGAACTGGTCGTAGTCCTAGATTCCTAAGTACAAGTAAATCATCTCCATTAGGCAGCATCATAGAGTTCTCAAATAATATACTCAGCCCTCAAAATGAATTTAACTGATAAATAAATTGACGCGTAGGAGCTCTTGTAATTGGAATAGCAAGCATAGCAAATGTGGTTGTATCCATAGGGGTCATGTTCTCATCATCCTCCACTTCTTGAAAACAAAGCCATCCTCGGCTTTTCATAAGCTGAAAATAGGGTAACAAAGAAGCCAAGGTGTATGCATGGTATATGTATATATCATCTGTTTTAACTGTTCTTCGTCGTTGCACAATTAATGTTATAGAATAGGAGCGATTATAAAAACTCATTGTATTATTAGCCCAAGAATAATCATATATATTAATGAGCAAAACAAAATTTCTCACACAACAATTATTGCAACTAGTTTTGCAAATATAAGGGAAGCATTTATACAATTCAAATCCCTGAAGTTGTAAATTTGTAGTGCTAGCACATATGGGCAAATCTACAACCTTTGGAATCAAACAAAGTTCATCCATATAATCATATTTCAATTGAGCGTTAGCAAATTCATCTAGCAAGGGTGAAAAGATTTGAAAATTCTTCTATTCTTCAATATTATTATGCAGATTGTCAATACTAGATGGTGCAAAAAGAGAAGAACACATAGGCATTGGATGGTCACTTAAGTTTATTTTCTTCTCATAATGAACAAGATTTGGTTCACAAAAAATGTTGTTTAAAATAGTAAGCTTCAATTCATCTATGTGATCACAAGTTATGCATATTCGATACACATGAAATTGATTGTCTACACCATAACCTCCAATCAAATTAAACTTATATCCAAGGGTGTACGCACTAAACAAGGATTTCAAACATGCGATTTCAGAAACTTTCTCCATAGCATGTGACAATTTCATCGGTGGCTTCAACATAATGTAACATAAAGAACTAGTAGGAGAAATTCTAGTCAAAACTTCTTTATGTCTAACCAATTCCACATGATCATTATATGTGATTGACTCATCATATGAATCACTCAAAACAACAGGCAATTCAATTATGTTATCACATGGTGTTCTCAAGTCAACAAGTAAATCAACAAGTTTATCACATAGTGCACTAAAATCAATGCAGTCGGAATTCTCTTCGTGAAACATGTGCATATCAGAATTGTTTTCTACTAATTTTTACTCTAAAATAGCATGAACAGTGGACAATTGTAGTTCTTCACAAGCATACTCACCTTAAGTGATGATATCATCATGATCTTTACCTTTTTGGTTCTCCTCAAATGAATTAGGTGCATCCATCTCCTCATCTTCCTTCTCAACCAATGGAGTCGATGGTTCAATCAGCTCATTCTCCTCTTCAGCATGGTTCCTTTGAGTGCTCAATACTGGCTGCACAATTATGGTTCTATAATTCGCCGTAGCAGCGGCACCTAAAATTTTCTCACCATCGCTATCTGCCTCATGATTATCATCATTGCCTGCAAGGTTATCTGCAAGAGCATATTCATCCTCAACATCACTAGCACTTACATAACCACCATCTTCTGTCGCAATGTACGCCCGCTGACTGGGCAATCTCTCATGAAGTGGCCCATCCCTTTACAACGGTGGCACACAATGCCTGTCGTACGGCCCGTGAAAACAACCGATGAAGAGATCTGTGCTGGTGCCAGCACAATAGTAGATTTGCTCATCTCGGGTGCGCGTGACGGTGGTGGCGGTGCTGCTGAACGCGCCCTACTCACAGAGGGGGCAGCAGATCAAAAAACAGGAGGTGGGGCTATCTTTGCTTGTCCCGGCGTTGATCTCGATGTAGACATACTTTCAAAGTTGCTCCTAGTCCTTTGTTGCCTACCCTGTAATTCATTTTCTGCCAAACAAGCAAGCTGGAACAACCTATTAATATCATTGTAGTCTTTGTAATCAACTATGTCCTGAATCTCACGCCTTAAACCACCATAAAAACGAGCCATCTTATCATCCTCATCCTCAACAACATTACAACGCAGCATGCCTATTTGTAGTTCTTGATAATATTCCTCGACAGATTTATTACCTTGGTCTAAGCGTTGTAATTTCTTACGCATATCACGTTTATAAGCAGGAGGAACAAATCTAGCACACATAGCTACTTTCAATCTATCCCATGTATCAGGTGTTAAACTAGAATTAACCACTTGATTCCACCAAATGATAGCAAAATCTTTAAATTCACTAGTAGCTTGTCTGACTCTATGCACTTTAGGAACTAAATGGGCATTAAATTTTTGTTCATCCGTAATCTCCCAATCTAGATAAATTTCAGCATCATAAACACCCGCAAAAGTTGGTACGGTGAATTTAACCTTAGCAAATGGGTCATCATTAGCACGAGCATGGTGGTGCTGAAAATTATTACCTCCCATATCATGACGGTTGTGTTGTAGGCGGTGTCGTTGACGTGCATCTTGGTCGGCAAACACAACACCGGTATCACGATTTTTTCTCTCATTATCATCTCCCTCCTCAAGATCTTGGACTGCATCGTGATCATACTCACGTCCAATGTTTGGTGGTCGGTTCATCATTCTTTCAAGGCGTGTAGCGAGCGCTGCAATACTATCGTTGATTGAGTGCTGCAATGTGATCATGATAGCTTGAAGCCTCCTGTCGATGGCCTCATTAATGGTAGTCTGTTGTACATCAGACGTCTCACTTGTCATGGTTAGCATAAAATAAAACACAACACAAGGTATTATCACTATCAACTACTAGGTGATGGAAGGTGGAAACACACACTCTCAGGCTTCTTACCACACTCTTATAAGTGTTCTTAATAACACAGCAGGTGGTACGACCGGTGGTTGGTTCGTGATACCGTGTCGAGAGTGGGTATGATTGCAAGAGGAGACATGTTCTGATCAAGAGTAGGTGGAGCTCGAAAGGCACAATATGTAGCAAGGATTAGCAAAAACCGTAACCTGATTAGTAAAGTTGAATAAGTGTCCAAAGTACCTGTCACGATTGCTGGCCTAAGAAGAGTCCCTAGCCCTAGCACACATTGATCGATAACAAGGACTGTATACGAGGATTCAAAGGATGCAAGGCGGGGAGTGGTCTTAGACCAACTGGGGGTGGTCGATTTTCTTCTTCTTCACTGGGGGTGGTCGGTTTGCTTCTTCTTCTACTCTCTCTTCTTTTTTTGACTGTCGAAACCCAACCTAGGGTTCCTTCCTTCTTCTTCTTCTTTTTTTTCTTTTTTTTTGATTGCCGAAATCCAACCTAGGGTTCCTTTTTTTGCGAATGTGACCTTGACTCAAAACTCTTCAAAATCCTCTTTTGGGTCTATGGATATATATAGGTCACAAACTTTTAGGAATGGACACCGTGCTGAGCACCGTGCTACACTGCCCCTTCTTGGTATGGATACACCATACCCCACCCAGCCTCAATAGGGATGGATCCGACCATCCTTACTTGGAGCTTGCAAGGCGTCGGCTCCTACAAAACGATACACAATTAGCTAGGGCATCCTATAGGTCTATCTTTGGAGCATTCCAGAGATGTTCATTACCTCGATGTCGTCGATCGGTAATTGAATGTCATCATGTCCATAATTATGTGTGGACGCGACGCTACTCCGATGTCGAGGAGGACTTGCTCCCAAATTAACAGGGGCGGCTTGCGCCTGGAGGAGTTGATTTACTTGGTTCTGCAAGATTGTTATTTGTGCTTAAAATTTTTCAGTAAGCACGAGTTCCAACCGGGCGTTCTGCTGGTCCTTGGATCTCTTCCTACTCCTATATGTGTCGGAGTCGTGTCGGAATCCATCCCTCCAAGGTACGTAAATCCCAACGCCTCGCGTGCGACCCGGGTGCACCTTGTTTCCCAAGGCCGTAGATAGTACATCCTTCTCCCTGTCAACTTGGAAGGAACCTTGGGAACATGCAGTTTTAACAATCAATCAAAATTAATTCCAACAAAATCATAAGACAATAAAGCATGTATCCACCAACATTTAAATGATCAAATCAACACATACAAATGTAAATCTACCATGTCATTTAAATTGAATGAAATGCCCAACATATACCACATGTATATGAAAGAAATCAACATATAACTGAAATATTGGATGATTTTGAGTGCTCTCAAAAGCGAGTTGCAAAAGAATCAATGTTTGCCATCTCAGCCCTTTAGTCTATACTCTTCACAAATTAGATAAGAAAACTATAATTTAGATTTTGAGCTCTAATCAATGCTTAGCCAGACTGATAGAACAATCACATGCAATTCACTGAAACAAAATATGACAATAATATTTGATAGCAGCAAGCAAACTATTAGAATATGACAAGAATCACAGAATTCATTACTTCAAATAAAAAGCCAACAAACCTTGAATGATTAATTTTGATAGCAGCAAGCAAACTATTAGAGCTCAAAACTAAACTAGTAACCATAACAATTTCAGTATTAGATTATCTAAATCATACAGCAAAATTAAGCCCACATAATGCACTGTTGCCAAGCACAACCAAGCCATCACCACCAGAACCCACAAGCACAACAAAACCATCACCACCAGAACCCATGGCAGCATCATACCAACATGATGAAATAGCCTTAAATTCAATTTGTTTTATCTACCTATTAAGTTTGCATCTTAAATTCAATTTCAAAAATTACATTAACATTAAACTAATGAAATAGCCATGCTTCATACACTCACTAGTAAGTATATCACACTTAAAAGACAAACCTGCTGCTTCACAAACAACTAAGTATGTTGCTTAGAGCAAGCGTAGACCTCCTGTGGGAAAAGAATCCTTAAATTCTCCCTAACTAAGTTTCTATATATGCGTGGTACATAGTTTTCAGATTAATTATGCTATTCGTTGCTAGCTCCAGAATCCAAAATAGATGCGGTGTAATCAAGGAAACTTGTATCAATAGAGTATACTTCGTTCAACAAGCCCAACCGACTCGTAGATAGTTGATACTACTATAAAACTCAGTTGAAGAGATGATGTCAACTGAAACAAGTAGCATATTTAATCAAGATACAAATTGAACTTGGTTCGACATATTCAGGTCATTTAACACAACCATGAAGCGTAGTGAATCTGTCCTTACTCTATGTGGAATGAGACAATTCCTAAAAAAGCATAAAAAGAAGAAAAGGCATGACTGCTGTTAGGTAAATATGTCCTTGCTCATTTAATTTTTGTCAACAACCTGCAATTGTCGATTGATTTTTCAATCACAACATAGTAGCGACTAGAAGATCCTGAGTTCCTGACAGAAGGCTATTCATGGAAAACTATGGTTGAAACAAGAGCAAGATGCAGCACTGATGTGAACAGACTGCAAGTCTAGCATCGAAATAGTATATCGTGTTTCTATCTTAGACTTCAAGCTAGCCACCTTTAGGTACAAAATAGAAAAAAGAATATCACTGTGGTCAACCTTTAAGATAATCCTACAAATACATGCAAGTCATACGCATAGATCTGTTACAAGAGGAATTAAAAAATATGCCTCATTATTCCCCAACAAGCACACCCAAAAGTTTTGAGAAATGTATAATCTGGTATTTGACCAAATATGTATTCAAGGGGAGAAACAACAATGAGAACCAAGCCATCACCACCAGCAATGTCGGGATAGGGGAGGAGATCGAGCCTTACCTCAGGGACGAATGGAGGCGGCGTTGGTTAGAGGCAGGGACAAAGGGAGGCGGCGTTGGTCGGAGGCAGGGACAAAGGGAGGCGGCGTTGGTCGGAGGCGTTGGGTGGCGCTGGGATCGGAGTCGAGGCGATTCTGGGAAGAAGACTATGGTAGAGTGCACAACCCTAAGAGCCGAGATCGGGGTCGGGGGCGATTCTAGGGAAGAAGATAGGGCAGAGTGCACAACCCTTCGAGCCGGCCACTTATATAGTGGGACATCACAGACGGTTCTATAATAGAACCATCTGTGATAACTCATCACATACGGTTCCATTAAAGAACCGCCTGTGATAACTCTAACATCACAGATGGTTCTGTAATGGAACCGTCTGTGATGAGACTGTTCCATTAAGTAACTGTCTGTGATATGAACAAACACACATATGTAATGCATATCACAGATGATATGCTGACAAACACATATATAATGCATATCACAGATGATATGCTGACAAGTACTCCAAATCATTAATTTGACTTCAAAATTTCATATGTAATTCAACTTAATTAACTCCAAATCAAGTGAAACCAAATTTGATACTACACGATATAATGAAGTCTGCATTAACATCAACATTAGAGATGACAAGTCCATAACACATGACAATTCCACGTTGACATCACATTACAATGGAAGAACTAAGTCCATAACACGTGACGCGTTTCCATGCTAACATCAAATTACAATGGAATACATGCTTCGTGGTTCGTGGTTAGAACCGCCTGTGATACTCTCAATATCACAGACGGTTCTATACGCCTGTGATAGTTAATATCACTGATTAGGCGTCTTCTATGACCTATTTTGTAGTAGTATTACTACAACCTCCACATGACTTTACTGCCATCTTAGCCAACTAGTACAGACAAGTAGACAACTAACTAGCAAACAATATGTTCCATATTTGTATATGAATGTTTCTTTTCTTGTTTTCGCAATAACTTTTGATTGCAAACTCCGATTCACGAACGGTTTTCACCGGTAGCTTGGTGACGACGAGGGTAACAAAATGATATAAGTCTTGCAAATAAAAACACTTTGTGTGTATAGTAAAAAGATTTACTGCATCACTAAAAGAGATTTACTACAGCCTCCACATGGCTTTACTGCTCTGTTACAAAAAGATTTACTAGACTCCACTTGTAGTTTACTGTTCTGTTACAAAAAAGATTTACTACAACATCCACATGATTTTACTACTCTGTTACAAAAAAATTTATTGCAAACTCCACATGACTTTATTGCCATCTTAGCCAACTAGTACAGACAAGTAGACAACTAAGTAGCAAACAATCAGTAGCTTGCTTTGTACACATATTTTCTTCTTCTTATTTTCGCAATAACTTTTGATTGGAAGCTCTGATTCACAAACAGTTTTCACCGGTAGCTTGGTGACGACGAGGGTAACATAATGATATAAGTCTCACAAATAAAAACGTTTATGTGAGTTTAATCAAAAAGATTTATTGTATCACTAAAAGAGATTTACTACAACATCCACATAATTTTACTACCATCTTACCTAACTAGTACAAACAAGTAGACAACTAACTAGCAAACAATCAATTTCTTGTTTTGTATATGAATGTTTCTTTTTTTTTTGCAATTACTTTTGATTAGAAGCTCCGATTCACGAATGGTTTTTACCGGTAGCTTGGTGACGACGAGGATAACAAAATGATATGTCTCGCAAATAAAAACTCTTTATGCATTTACTAAACAAGATTTACTACAACCTCCACATGGTTTTATTGCTGTGCTGCAAAAAAAGATCTACTACAACCTCCGCATGACTTTACTACTCTATTACAAAAAAGATTTACTGCAATCTTCACATGACTTTATTGCCATCTTAGCCAACTAGCACAAACAAGTAGACAACCAACTAGCAAACAATTGGTAGCTTGTTTTGTACACAAATGATTATTTTCTTGCTTTCACAATAACTTTTGATTGGAAGCTCCGATTTACGAACGGATTTCACGGTAGCTTGGTGACGACGAGGGTAACAGAATGATATAAGTCTCACAAATAAAAACCTCTTTGTGAGTTTTCTAAAAAAAGATTTATTGTATTGCTAAAAGAGAGTTACCACAACCTCCACATAACTCTACTGCTCTATTGCAAAAAAAAAAGACTTCACTTGTACTTTACTAGCACATCCAACCATGCACGTATGAAACATTTGTAAAAATATATAAACGTGATGATAAATGTGGCAGTAAAATTGCTATCATAATTATTTTTAACCTCGTCGTAGCGCGTACTGGACGGAATTAATTCATATATATGTGTGTGTGAAAATGGTATAATACTCGTAGAAGTACGTACTTCCACTTCTCATATACTATTTAAATCATATGATGATACATCTTTACCCATTTGCATCTTTACCCATTTGCGTTACTCCAATAGTGATTATAACATCTCCAAAGTGAGTTTTATGAATATATGTATGTATGTGTGTGTGCGCGCACACACTTATTTTTTTTCTTTCAAAAGGTAAGATTGAAACTAATTCTGTGTCTCCCCGGGAAAAGAAAGAAAGAAAGAAAGCGTGCGTACACACTTATTTTATTTTTCAAAAGGTAAGATTGAAATTAATTCTGTGTCTCCTCGGGAAAGAAAGAAAGAAAGAAAGAAAGAAAAAAAAAGAAAAGAATTACATCGTGCGTCTGTTAAACGTGACAGCATCTGCAACAGAAACTTGAGCTTATTGGTACATGAAAGTACCAACATGCTTTGACAGGAGTCGTGTCACGTGCATGGATCTTGTTGTTGCATTATGCAAAACACGCGTGTGGTGGCTCTCGGAAAAAGGCTGGTAAATTGGCTGCCGCTACGAACGCAGTAGAGTAATAAGACGGTAAGGTCCATTCGTGTAAGCTTGGCCCAGCCTTGGAATTACAAGTGTAGAACCCAACGAACCAATTGGCCCCATTCTTTTCGTTTTAGCCTTCTGATAGACATTTTAGTCTTGTACTCATCCCTTTCGCAGCAGTACGAGTTCAAGTCCACCATTAGCACCAATCATGGTGGTACATCCTACAAACACTCAACATCTTTTACCGCATTAAAATAGACATTAAAACAGCGTGTAGAGAGAGAGAGAGAGAGAGTAGATTCTACGATAACTATACTCTCAATTTCCTTAGTAAATTTACACTTCCCAAAAAAAAATGCCTTACGTAGCGAAATGGTAGTACTTTTTTGGGTTCACAGATCGTTTTGGAACAGGTGCGGTTAAACTTTAGAAATTTTTGTCATCGATATCATTTTAAATATTTAGATTAGATATATGATAATCGTATTGGTAGAGTTGTTTTTTAAAACACTTTCATAATATTATAATATTATTGATATTTATATATATATATAGTCAAAGTTGCATTTTAACGAATGTCCAAAATGACTTATTTTTGTGAATCGGATGGATGGAGTCCACCACAAAACAACTTAGCCCAATGAATCGACTTTACTTTCGAAACTGTACTGCAAGAACAGTAGATTTGTGCACATTTGCTTTAAATAAACAGAAACACAGAAAGGTTGGAACGTCACCATGCATGTACCATATCTATCAATCTTCAGGCTTGATGACATGCACATATCTTGTTAGCACTGCACGGCATGCTTTGACTTCTGTGGTGGCACAGCGATATTGTTCTCTAGCTAGTAGGGAAGTTGACTTTGATGTGTGGACAGGAGACTGGGGCTATCCATTGCATGCACCGGGCACGGGAAATGGAAATGCATCGGACGAGTTTGACTTTTTTTTGCCCCCCCCCCCCCCGCCTCCGGGGGTTAGTTGCGGCGCGACACAATTTCTTAACACTTAGCCGACCTGTCATAGAGAGATACCTCTTGTGGTTTACGTGAACCGTGGCAACCAAGTTGACCGCCGTACTAATCGACTTGGCATGCTTTAGATATAAAAAAAAACAGTATGGCAAAGTGTGGCTCCCATCCAAACGGCCCTAAGCAACGGCATGACACAGCATCTCCTTGGACACCACCTCAAGTAATTGACATTACAATTGGTGGGAAGCACCGGTGCTGATATACCGCTCCCTCCGGTTCAAAAAATAAGTGGTCACTGTCTCTAAAATACAAATTTGGTCACTAATTACTATAATAATATATTTGTAAAATACAATAAAACTGTAATATTATAAAAGTATTTTTCGAGTCAAATATACACATATGATTTTCATGCATCTAATCTAAATATTTAAAAAGATATTGATAGCTAAATTTTAAAAAAATTAGCTACATGTATTAAAAAAATAACTTATATTATGAAATGGAGAGAGAGAGAAAGAGTATTTGCTTATTCATTAGAATTGTTTGTTTTTCTTTTCTGTAAAAAAGGTAGGACACCCAAGGAGTGACACAGCGACCCCACAAAGCAGCTTAGCCAGCCAATAAGGTAATTAGTCAGCTACCTGTTTCCTGGCCAGCACTACTCAAGCTACGCACGCCCCACAACACTTTGCTTAAACTAGTGCTTTGCTTTGGTTACCAAGCAATGGTGGCCACTGCTTTTGCGACAACTCTTTTCGTTAGCTCCTTCCATTGGGTTAGAATTCGCTCAACTACTTACGATTTAATTTAGATCCCGCTCAACCACTCCATCTGTTAAAAAATATAAAACATTTTGAGTATTGATATAGTCTTCAATATGCTATTTTAATTGTTACTCAAATAAAAGTAGTGTGTGTGTATATATATATATATATATATATATATATATATATATATATAATAACACCATGTTATTTAAATAAAAGTATATGTCTATATATATATATATATATATATATCAAACCATTTTCATATATATATATATATATATTAGTGACCAACCTTAAAGAAGTTTAATGGTACGATTTCTACAGTATTGTATATTTTTAATGGATGGAGTATATATAAAGGGGAAACAAAGGGTCACGAGATACTCGATCTTATTGGGATCGTACTGCTGGTAGACAGCTGCGGAATCTTTTTTTCGTCTTAATTTGGAGATGCGAGGCCTCGGCGAGGTAATGACAAGAAAATAGCGAGGATCTAGTCATCGACTGTTCGGTAAGGTCGCGGTATATATCCTTGGTGATAGCATTATTAATGTATTTGCAATGGTATAAAGATGAAATGTAAAAGAGAGAGAGAAACCCAGAGAGATGAAAACAACACCATCCTGAGTTTTCCCCTGTTCAGCTTTGTTGCCACCAGCCATCAGAAACTCAGAATTGCACAGACGGCAGAGAGAGAGAGAGAGAGAGAGAGAGAGAGAAGAAAAGGGGCTTCCTTGCGCCACAACGAAGGCTTTTTCTACAATAAAACAAAAGTAAAAAAAAAAACAGGAAAGAACAACAACAGCTAACAACGTCGGCGCCGCCACTACGCAACCATGACCAATCACGACCTCTTGTCGTCCCCACGCCGCGAGCCAGATGCGGCCGACGACTGCGGCGACGCGGCGGACTCCTCGGCTACTGCGGCGAGCTTCTGGAGGTTGAGCTTGACGACGGTGTCGGTGAACATCCTGGTGTCGTCCTCGGTGTTGCCGTCGGGCACGTCGACGACGTAGGACTCGACGACGACGCAGTACGGGCCCGGCTGGAACTCGGTGACGGAGGTGACGGAGCGGTAGTTGCGGAGGCGGTGCTCCCCGCCGACGACGCGGAAGCTGAGGATGTGGCGGTCGTCGTCGAGGATCTCGAGGCGCTCGGTGCTGGTGGAGGCCGGGAGGCCGGAGACGACGGTGAGCTCGCGGACGCTGCCGACGCTGGCGCCGTCCCCCGCCGCGAGCGCGCAGGTGCGGACGAAGTGCTTGTACCGCTGCGGGTTGCCGAAGCTGCGCACGATGGGCCACACCGCCCGCAGCGGCGCCACCACGCGCTGCGCCACCAGCGACGTGCACGTCGCCCCCGGCGCGCGCGCCGGGAACGTGTGGTGCGCCCGCACCACCCCCTCCAGCGCCGCCCTCTCCGCCTCTGTCAGCCCCTCCCTCAGCGCCCGCTCCGCGTGCGCCTCCATCTCTCTCAAACTCTTCTCTGTCTCTGTTAATTTCTTGATGAGGTTGGTTGGGATGGCTATATATCCATAGCTTTGCGAGGGGTGTGTGCCGTGTGTGTGTGCGGAGGTGATGGATTAGCGCGTGCCGCATGCGTCGTTCGCGTTTGGGAACAGAGTGAACGTACTCATGGTTATGGGGGTGGGTGTGTGTCAGGCGACCACACCTTTATTGAATGAAATGAAAGTATAGCCAAAGCCGTGGAAAGAAGCGGTGTTTCACGTCATAAAGGGGTATCCTCAACGCTCCTCGAACGCGAGGACGATAGTTGGAGCTAGACCAGGGGGGTCAAACGGGCTGCCCGTTTGATTGTACGGTTCGTGCAGTGCCCGCGGGTGTTGACCCAAACACGGTACTTCCGACTGTGCCGAGCTGGTTGCCAGCTTGGTGAGTCGTGCTCGGTCCCTTGTCTGTTTTGGTGTGATTTTTTTAAAATTCAAAAATAATTCTAGAAAATGCAGAGAAATATATAAAAATTCAAAAATACATATAGAAATTATAAAAATAAATGAGACAAATATATTAAAAATGTAATAAAACAGATAATTTTTTAAAATATCACAGTTAACGAGACCCACTAGGTCGGTGATGCGAACCCAAGCACGACACGAACGCTCAAGCCGTGTCGGCCCGGCCCAACCAATCCAAGCTGTAGTATGAGTCATGCCATATCCGAGCTGAGCCAACAATATCATGCTTCACTGTTGAGAAACACGACTCACTGAGGGTCGTTGCGATGACGCCAGATCAGTCTGTGTCCAGACGACGATGACAGGATCATGCTAAGATCTTAGGCGGCGACGGTCGCGCCTTTTGCATGAATAGGGACGGACGGATGTCCATGCACCATCTACACCACTCATTGTGTGGTGAGATCCGTGTTGCACTTAGGAAGGGGAGTTGATTATCGTAGGATTATGAATCGGTTTATCTTCCTCTCTCTCTCTCTCTCTCTCCACCTCGCCGAGCTGCGCCGCCGCCGCCGCCCGATACCTCGCTGGAAACCTCTACTAGGACCTCGTCGTAGTTTTTGGGATTTACTTTTCAATTTTCAAGCCCCTTCACCCACACCCCCGAAATCCAGAAGGACTTCCGGGGTGAAGCAGGAGGATATAGTTTTGTTTTTGAGGTGGAACATCGAGTATTCCGTCACCAGAGTGCACGGACAAATCGCCGGCAACTGCACTTGTAACTTGTTACTATCCCAAGCAAATGGACTATCCCGAGACCTGAGAGCACCCTTAGCAGCCAAGAAATGTTCTACTGAACTACAAGAACGCGGGCAATAATCCACCCGAGCAGACTGAAACCCCAAAATCAAGTTACTTTTTGCTTCTCCCACTAGAACGTACTCCAGAAGTTGCAAAATCATACACCGAACCAGTCATGGCCTGGTATTTTGATTAGTTATCGTATGCTTATATATATATATATATATAATGTCTTTAGGATGGTTAATTAAGAGTGTTCTTTCTTTTGTTGCGAAACGATTAAGAGTTCTTTTTTTTCTTCCCTTTTTGTTGATGGAACTTCGCTGTTTGTTGTCCTATAACCTATAGGACCTGCAGCTTGAGGCTACTGGTATTACTTTATCACTATTTAGTGTGGAAAGAAGGCAGTATTTTGAGTTAAACATGGCGATTATACGTTGCATGACATCTGGCACAGCATGCATAAGCTCTTTGGAACGTAGAGTAGCTTAGCCTATCTTCTCTTCTCTCTCTCACTAGATGTCTCGGAGCGGTCGCAGGCAGGGAGGGGGTCCTATGGGGAAGGGACAAGCGTGCAGGGCTGATTTGGTCGCGCAGCTGGGGAAGAGATAAAGATCGCCGCGAAGGTGTGCGTGCATGCATGCATGCATGCATGCCTGCTGCGGCATGCGTCGGACGAGGAAACTGACAAGGTGGTCCAGCTCGGCGCCACCTGAACAGAACTTGGCCTTGTCGATCGGTCGGTCTCTCTTCCTTTTCCCGGTGCGCCGTTGCCGAGTTTGGCGCCATCTGAGATCCTGAGCCATCAGCCTCCTTTGATTCTCTGTGCACAGGTGTGATACGCGCTGGTAGCCATCCCGTTCCCGTCTCCGTTTTCGGAACTTTCAAAATATAAATTTTGGAACTTTTGGTTCGGATTTGAAATTTTCCAATCTATCTTCGATTCCCTCTTGCATGGCAAAAGAAGACGGCCGTGGAAGGGAAAGAGCAAATTATATTGGGGGAGGAGGGTGTGTTAAACGTGCATATTGATCAGATCACTCGAATAATGTATGGGTACACACATGGACGGCTCCCTGATTCTCTGCGTCTGAGCACCTCTCAGCTCTCATGCATGTGGGTGGGGACGCGGATCCTCTCCCTAGCACGTAGCTACGGTGGAGGCCCCACAGCACACAGCTCATTCGGGCCGTCCGATCGACAGCGAATGGTTCATATCAAATATCAACGGCTTACAGTATTGTGCTACAGTATAAAAGGCCAGCCGATACAGTATTCCACGTGTACGGTAAAAGCACCACTGCTTCGGCACTTTTTGGCACAGCATTATTGCAGAAAACAGTGCAGCGCAAGGATCAAATACCTTAGCTACAGTGCTTTCTCTGTAGTATGATAGTGGCCTACAGTACTTCTCTGCAGTACTGTAGAACCCATGTGAGAGTACTGTACATGACCTGAAGTGCTTCTCTGCAGTATTGAAGATGATTCGAACATATATGGGTGGAGGATGTGGTTTGTTGCCAACAATCAAGTGGGAGGAGATATAATTTGTTTTAAACTCCTTCCGTTTCGCTATATTTCTAATAGCATTGGAGTATCCGTTTCAATATATTTATTCATTTAGAGAATCTAGAGTGGAATTATTGTAATTTTTTCGCTCACTATCCATACTTAAATGCTAGAATCTAGAGGGAAATTATTGTAATTTTTCCGCCTACTACCCATACTTAAATGCTTTGAAAGATTATATAGTTGTGTTAAGTCATTTAACAGGAGTATGCATGGTTATTTCTCGATAATTATTTTTTAGATTTAATGCTTTCTTCATGCACGCGCATAGCGAGCTACGAACAAATACAACGAAACGGAAAGAGCAGTTAGTTAGATGAATCGGTTTTCCTTGATTTATGGGAGGAAGTTGATTATTTTTAAGTAGTAATTATTAAGCGGAGTAGATATCTTCCAAATAGGCAAATGTGAAAGCCCATCCAAATCAGTTGACAAAAGCGTATGCATGGGACGCCTCTCACAGCCAGCCGAGTATAATATCACAAATCTCAATACACCATCAGACAACTACTAGGAACGTCCAATAGAAATTCTTCCTAGTGCACCCATTCCTTTAGGCTATAGGACCATGTAAGTTGAGCTAAAAGAAAAGGTTGGGCCTGTCAGGGGTAAAAACCCTGTGCAGTGCAGCCATCCCAAATGGACTAGAAGAAGCCCAAAACCTAAGTTCAACACGTAGGGTTGAAAAAAAAAACGAGCTAGCTCGGCTCGTTAAGGGCTCAGCTCGACTCGGCTCGAACTCGGTCCCTTAACGAGCTGAACCGGTAATTTAGCTCGTTTTCTTAACTAACCGAGCCGAGCTAGCTCGCGAGTTGTTCGTTAACTCGTTTAGCTCGTTCACTCACCAAACATTCAGAGTTCCAAGCTATCTCGGTTGACCATCAGGCAGCCCACTGCCAGTTCCTAGCCCAGTCCACTGGCCACTGGGCTCAGCGCAACTCAGACTCCCTAAATCCCTCGTCTATAATGCTCGGTAGCTTAGGGCTCGTGCGCTTAGCCTTCCAATTCCTTTCCTATTTCACCCACCCCTGCAGACCACCGCCCGTCCATCCTGTTAGTGGCTTCAGAATGAATGGTAGTTTTGCCTGTAATACATAGTGGTATATGTTTAATGGCTTTAGAATGAATCAAGCATTTTCACATGCTATAAGTGGGTTAATTGCATAATAGAGATGGTGCATGGTGATAGTAGTATGATCTTTAATTAACAAAGATAGATTGCATGTATTTTTATTGATAACGAGTCGAGTTCGATTTTTTAACAAACCGAGTCAATTCTAGTATTTTACTCGTTAACTTGAGGAGCCTAGTCGAACTCATTTTCTTAACGAGTCGAGCCAGTTGTTATTCACCACTACCAACACGGGAGACTTGTCTTTCTTCCTGAAGGAAAACTTCCGGATTGCCGCAGAGGGAAAGGAGGGAGCCAGCCTCTCCCATTCCCGCCTCCAGCGGCTGCGAGCCTGCGAGTGCGATACTGCGACGCTCAATCGCATCTCCAACCCCAGATCCCGCGCGGGATCGAAGCTAATCGGTAATTTCCGAACCCCAAACTAGATTTTCCTCGTGATGTTCGTGGGAAAATTTTGGCCCTGAGATGTTCCGGTACATCCCTACCCTACTCGCTGCAATTTGGTAGGGTTATTTTTTTCCCCTCACGTTTTAGTCTTATCTGACGCCGTTGCTAATCCGTGCGATATTGTTGCGATCATCGGTTATTAGTAGCCGCATTAGTGAGATGCCACCGGGATTGTGCAAGGAATCTCTTCGATTCGTTGTTGAATCGAGGAAATTATGGTTGGACTCCCTTGATTTTAACCTGCTCTACTCGAATTGAGAAACTTGACCGGTTTAAATTCTATTTTTTTTTTTTTTGAGAACACACAAAAGCCTTGCGTGATAAAGGGTACAAAAGTTCTTACATCGACGACACCTAAAAACAAGGATAGATTACTTAAACTCTACTTTCAGCCTAGCAACTAGCAATGTCTATTTGTCTATTAAGTGGGAGAAATGATGTGGCAGTCCGGAACTTGTTTAATTGTGCTACTTAAGTTGTAAAATGCTCTTACTGGATCACTTACATCACGTCCCCACCATTTTATTTTGGAATAAGTCCATTCTTCGTCCCTCAACTATACCCGATGATTAATTTTGGTCCCTGAACTTAAATACCGGATATAACGCACCTCAAACTTTCCATACCGGGCAAATCGTGTCCTCCGTCGCGTGCGATGGCGGTTTGGGCCGACGTGGCATCCACGCATGGGCCGAGTCGGCCTCGCACGACTCGAGTGGTCTGTCATATGCCCTCGCACTCGGCCGCTCTCTCTCCTCTCGCTCACTCTCGCTCTCTCCTCTCTCTCACGGCGGCGACTGTCCTCCCCGACGAGCAATCTGCAGAGCCCCCTCCCGAGCTCCCCGCGTGCAGATTTCCCCCTCGCTGGAGGCTGCGCCATGGCCAGCTTAGGGAGCTCCGGCCCTTGGTCTGCGGCAACAAGAAATCCCCAGATCCCGGCGGATAGGATGCGGCGGTGAACAAGGACAGGGCTAAAGGTGAGTTCTTCAATCCTAGATCTGGCGCAATTACTCCGGTTGTTTGTGGAGCTACTTCGATTAGTGTTGTTCTTAGAGTAATGGTTGGTGTTATTTTGCATGTAGGTATATCACAGTGGTGATTTCTTGCGGTTACTCTGATTTAGCAATGGATAATTTGGACAAGCTAGCTGTTAGGTTCCATTTCAGTGGTGATTTCTTTGATGATGGGAAGAGATTGCATTATTGCGGAGGAAGAGACGGCATGTCTTACATAGATCGGGATAAGTTGTCGCTACCGGAGGTCCAAGGCCATTTGAAGGACCATTGTGAGGATGTGGAGTTGGTACTCATGCACTGGCAGTTTCCTGGGAAAGCATTGAAGACTGGATTGAGGGCGCTAACAAATGATGAGGACTGCCAGACCATGGCTGACTGTATCACTGATGGGGGTGTTGTGGATATATTTGTTGAGGCAGTGGGAGTTGATGATGATGTTGGCTCAGATGGTGATGGTGTTGGTGACAAAGGAGATGAAGACAGTGATTGGGAAGATGAGAGTGAAGCTTGGATGCACACAGATGATGATGAGGAATTAGATGCTTCCAAGGAGGTGGAGGTGATTGAGGTGTCACCAGCCGATATTGCAAAGGATATTGCCTGCAAGCGGAAGTTCTACAATACATTGCCTGATATGAAGGGGAAGGCAAAGGCTGACTACAAGATTTGCAGTGACTACAGAAAGAGGTACAAGGCTGGGCATTTGGTGGCCATTGATGAGTCAAGGGGACAAGGAGGAGACGATGAGAGTGACACTTCTTACTTTTCTGAGAGTGAGGAAGAGGACAGCTATGAGGAAGGTGGCAGTGATGGTGAGCTCCTGAGGAGGAAACCCAAGTACCCTAGGTATGACCCCAAAGCAAGTCTCCCTACAAGGTCATTGTGCAAGTGTTGGCAATTCTACACCAATTGGTCCTGTTCCCCTGGTACAAAATTCATTCCTTCATTTCATGCATTTCCTAAGTTGGTACAAAATTACATAGTTTAAGCACCTTTCACATTGCAGGTTGTGATTCCTCCACCACAACATTTGTTCTAGCATGACCAAGAGAAAGACCAGGTCTAATTCAGTGAACACACCACCTCCATCCAAAAAGAGTTGCACTGGGGTAGGAGTATTGTACTCAGAGAGGACAGGCACAACTATTCAGAATGTAGGTGCATTCCAAAATTTCCATATCTTCATTTATATTCTTTGCACTTGCAAACTACAAACCTCTAACTCAACATGGTGGTTCTCACTGACTTGGTATGCGGATCGAGGATCATCAAAACCTCACTCATCGCTAAAGTCACTACACAACATGGTGGTTCTGGCACTATGAATTTGGAGGCAAGTGTGGCGTCTGCGAGTGCAAAATCAAGTGTGAACATCCAGGTAACTTCGGGTTACGCCTCGGTAAAGTGCAACTCAAGAACCGACCTTTCAAAATAGGAAGAAGTCGAGTCCAACCAAGAAGAAGCAAAGTTATAGTTCAAAGCTTGCAAAGCTTTTGGGTATCCCAACTAATGAGTGATGTTCTAATGGATTTGCCAGACAGTTATCTTTGTTAGTCACTTAGTGTTATGTAATCTTTTCAACTTGTGCCTTGTGGTCCGGCGATCACTGGCAATCACTTAGTGTTATGTAATCTTTTCAACTTGTGCCTTGTGGGCTGATAACTGTGTTTATTTCTGAGAACCAATCGATATGCTGTTTATTTATGAGAACCAATCTCAGTTGTTTATTTATGAGCACCAATCTCAGCTTGCTTATAATTGAACACATGATCCTTGGTTTCATTAGTGTTGATGTTTACATGGATTGAACATCTTACAATGCATTCCAGATTCTGTTGGGACAATGCATTCTCGGTTACATTAGGACAATGCTCGGACAATGATTCCGTGTTCTATTGATGTTTACATGGATTGAACAATGCATTCGTGTTATGTTGGGACAATGCATTCTGGTTCCATTACATAATAGATTATGGCAATCGAATCGACAATTTCAGAGCAACACAGGTTCAGTATTACATAATACCTTGTTGACAAGCATCAGTATTACAGAGCATCAGTATTTTGAATTCAACTGAACTGGACAATTTCAGAGCAACATAATACCTTGTTGACAAGCATCAGATTCTGAGCATCAATCTGAATCTGGACAATTTGAGCAACACAGTTCCATTACATAATAGATTGCGGCACGAGTTCAATTACATTCCCTAATCAGAACTCTAACTACCATCATTGCAAAAACAACAAGCAAGACAAAAAAAAGTCTCCTCTCTTTCTCCAGCTGTGCTACCCTACCAGCGAGTCCAACAACTGCTACATCACGTTCTCCATGCCTGGACTCGGCCACACTCAAATCTTGTTCATTGTTCTGGTTCCTTAACGCCTAAGCTCATGGTTCTCCTTCCTCAACGCCCTAACGATTGTCGCGCAAGTCCAAGACTTACCGCCTCAAGAAGGGTTGGTTCATCATCGTACCATGCCCAAAACTTGCGACCTCCAAACCTTCAATTAAGATTCACAAATAAGCAGAGCCTCCACAAACCAAAATAATAAACAAATTGGTGAAGATTACTTACCCGAGCTCGCATGCATGTCATGTACCTCCGTGTCGGGTTAGAGTCGCTCCACGAGATCCACCGACCAGCCTTCTCCCCGCAATGGCAATGGACCGTTGGAGCGTACTCGATGGTCGCTCTGTATGGAATCGGCGAGGTGGAAGCCCCATAAACTGTCGGCCGACGGAGTGCGCAGACATCTCGCCGACCTTGAGCTTCCTCCAGCTGGCCAACGAACTCGAGCTCCCTAAGTCGGCCATGGCGCAGCCTCCCACGAGGGGAAATCTGACGCGGAGAGCTCGGGAGGGCTCTGCAGATTGCTCGTCGGGGAGGGCGATCGGCGTGAGAGCGAGAGGCGGCGGGGAAGGTATCTTGGTCGCGGCCGGCCACCAAACTACAAACCCTAGTCGCGCCGCCGCCAAACCCTAGTCGCCGCCAGTGAGAGAGAGAGGAGAGCGAGAGCGAGAGTGAGCGAGAGAGAGAGAGCGACCGAGTGCGAGGGCATATGACAGACTCCACTCGAGTCGTGGCGAGGCCGACTCGGCACAACGTGGATGCCACGTCGGCCCAAACCGCCGTCGCACGCACGGAGGGACACGATTTGCCCGGTATGTAAAGTTTGAGGTGCGTTATATCCGGTATTTAAGTTCAGGGACCAAAATTAATCATCGGGTATAGTTGGGGGACGAAGAATGGACTTATTCCTTTTATTTTTACCGTCACTTTGCTAAAACGTGAACCTAAATACAAGTTTAGGGACCTGTCAAGCTAAAACAGTAGTTTAGGGACTTAAGCGGGACAATAGAATAAGTTTAACATCTAATTTGGATGTCATTGTTGCACCTGTTGAAGTATAAGTAAATTGTTCGATTTTTTCATCAGTTTAAGCTTTTGGGTGAACTGATTGGTACATGCAACTCAATATGGTATCAGAGTCAAAAGGTCTTGAGTTCAAGACCCGTTTGCTCTAATGCCATATTGTGTTGCATGCACCAACTAGTTCACCCAAAATCTTAAGTTGATGTAGAAAGATGAACAATTTACTTATACTTCAACACTCCTGCCCATATGTAGGCTCTCTCAGGTCCAACACTCCCGCTCACGTGTAGGCTCTCTCAGGTCTAAGACGTGTAATAGAAGTGAGTTGCAATTATTATTATTTAATTGCGTCACCGGGTCTTGAACTCAAGACCTCTCTGCTCTGATACCATATTGAGTTGTATGCACCAACCAATTCACCCAAAACCTTAAGCTTACGAGAAAATACAGACAATTCACTTATACTTCAACATCACTATCTTAATTGATCCCTGCTTGAAAGGTCTCTCTCGTCCACTGAACCGATGCATTATTCTACTGCCCAAGGTACAGTAATGAGTGCATTCTGCACCCTGGAGCATTGAATGGGATGAACAAATTAGAACTGTGGGTTTCATTTCTTCAGTTAGATTATTTCGATTTTCCGTTCAGCGGAGGTTAATTAAATTATTATTTTTAACCATGATCTCTTTTCTAGTTTGACATTTGGCTTGATTTCCTCCACTGTTACTCCTAAATTAAATTCATCGATATGGAAGTCATTCATATACCAGAGTGGAGAAAGATATAGAGTGCTCTGAAGTCGGCAATGATGACAATTATAATCAATAGCTAAAGCAGTATTGCCGGATGCCATAAGTAGAGAGCGCATAGTTGATTCCCATGTTTGTTGGTAAAAAAACAATTATATGATCGGAGTACAGCCATAATGTTGTTTACTTCAATTTTAGTAATGATTCTCTTTGGATAAACTGTGCCAAATAATTCAGCCAACCTAACCATGCAATAATCTACTAGATATGTAGTACATCTAAGTAGTACAAATACTGATTCTTTATATATATTTTTGGAACAATGGATCATGCAACTTTTTTTTTTTGAATATTTGGCAAAGGTGGGCAGCTGCCCATATGCTCAGCTGAACATTTCCGAACGTGCTATCTCTGGAACAGATTCTTATTTACTTGCGGGTGGGGTATAACTTTTTATCCTCAGTGTAACCGGCATGGGCCGGGTGTTACTGTTCATATATTGAACAGTAACACCAGCAATTATTAGAAAATTTTATTATTTAGGAATCTATCTTTTAGATGTTTGATATTATCTATTAGTTAGATAAGTTATTATTGGATTGGTTTGTTAGAGATAAGTTTCCTTAGATATTATTTATTTATTAGGGGTCAAGTTGAGTCATCCCTATAAAAGGGGCAACATGTATCAATTATAAAAAAAAGTAAGAAGGATGAATTAATATAGTCTCTCTCCCAAGGATCTATCATCCCAATCTATTGTCTAATCACTCGTCCTACCAAGCCGACGCTGTCCGGCCTTCTTCCTGGTTTTGTTTACCCCATAGTGATCTAAGATCATTACATTTGGTATCAGAGCAGTCGATCCTATCCCACAGCTTCTGCTATCATAGTGATGGTGATAGATCAGACTATCAGACCTACCACCAAGTCGTTGGCCATGATAAAGCTAACGCCAATAAGATGACCATGAGTTTCAATGACAACGACAAGAAGATAGAGGCCAACTTCCTCGACATGAATGCCACTTTGGAGAAGATGATCGTGGCGACGATAGCGAAGCCTCCCACAGTGGCGGCGGCGATGCCTTCTGTAGAGGTGGTGACGCCTTCCACGACGGTGGCGGAGCTACCTCCAGCAACTGCGGCGGCGCACCAAGAGGCTATGGCTACACTATTTCCAGCAGCTACAACGTCGCATCAAGAGGTGATGGCAGCGCTACCTTCGGCCGACGTAGAGAAGATGATCGCAGTGGCGGTGGAGGCGCATCCGGCAGCAGTGGCAACACAATGCCGGAAGTTTCCTCGCCAGCTCCGGCATCTACCCGCAATTATTAGGAAAGCTTTATTATTTATGAATCTATCTTTTAGGTGTTTGATATTATCTATTAGTTAGACAAGTTATTATTGGATTGGATTGTTAGAGATAGGTTTCCTTAAAGATTATTTCTTAGAGGTCAAGTCGGGTCATCTCTATAAAAGGGACAACATGTATTCATTATAAAAAAAGCAAGAAAGATGAATTAATCTAGTCTCTCTCCCAAAATTCTATCATCGTAATCTATAGTCTAATCACTCGTTCCACCAAGCCAACGCCACCGGCTTTCTTCCTGGCGGTGTTTACCCCGTAATGATCTAAGATCATTACAGTAACTAAGAAATGGTTATTGTATTTGTCTGATCGAGTAATCAGAAAGAGGAAAATGGGATTTGGTCCCAATGTCCCGTTGGGCTCTTTGACATATATAGTCCTTAACACTTAAACAAGTCTTTAGCTTGCCCTCTCTCTCTCTCAAAAAATGTCTTTAGCTTGTCCCCTGATATAATTACTGTTGCATTAACTTTTTGCAGATGGTAGTATTAAAACCTGCAGTTTCTTGTGTTCCAATCTCCAAGTCACTGTTTCTGTCCAACATTTCTGTAATTCACATTCTCAGTTTTAATAAATTAGGGAAACAAATTGACTGCCTTTTTTTTGTTTCAGCTATTTCAAATGCACAATTTTCACTGAATGCTATAATGCTTCTTCTGAGGTTTAAAAATTCGAAACTTACAGAACACACATGCATTATTCAAGTCTCGAACATTTTGAAAGGTAAAAGGATGCTGCGGTTTACTGTCCGTCAAATTTGCTATGTTAGGCATCTCAGCTGAGCTCAGCTGTCCAAGACTACTGAGACTTATTGGAGAAACCAGCAAGTATGACCATAATAAGCTGGTTTGGTAGCTTAGCCTTTTGATCTTGACACATATATGGACATGATGTGGCTATGCTTGCTACGGTACTGAAAAAGTGGCTCTAAGAATTTGAAACCCCGCACAGCCTCACAAATCATGTTAGGCATGGGCAGATGGATTAGGAAAGAGGCAACCATGTATGTTAGTGATTATGTTTTCTGTGACCCAATGAGACGTGCCCAGTTACCAGTATCATTAGCAATAATAATTCTTGCTGTGCAGAATCCTGAGCACCTGTTTTCAACAATTTCGAATTATTTAGCAACATCTAAAGAAAGCATCACTTTAATGCATAAAAGCCTGAAATGTTCTTGGCGTTATCCTCAATTAATCCTCATGCTTGGACAACAATGTACTTCTCACTTTGTATAGCCAACATCTTGAAATTTATCAATATTAACACAAGGAGCACAGTAATAATTGTTGTGTGGCATGCCTTGGCCAAAGATTCTACTGACTGACAACTTTACACTTCTTTTTTTCTTCTTATTCAAATGAACATAAATATGAAGAATGCCATTTATCATGCTAAAAGTGGATCCTCCATTCCATTTTGCTATGAATACCTTATATCTTAATGGGCTTGCTTATTTTGGAGGAGTTGAATCAACACAGCCGGAGCTAGCTTTCTCCATCAACCCTAACTCCAAAAGTTGCTCTCACTGACCAACATTACTTTTTTTGTTGATGTCTTCTTTATTTCCAGTAATTCCGCTAACCAATTAATGGTGAGGACAAGGCCAGTCTTGTTATAGATGCAATTGAAGAAGCTGGGAAATCAAGCTTTTAGTATCTTAATTGAATTTCTCATCTATTTTCATCATGCCCTAACACAGAATGGTAGAATCATGTTGAGTTTCGCTTGCAGTTAGCCCAATACTCCGCCACAAGTTTAGCAAAGGCTGATTGTTTGTCTTCCAACAACTTGGCGGGTGTGTCATATTCTAGAAGTTTCCCTGCACAATTGGAAAGTCATCAGCATGAATCATCCAAATATAAGAAGTGCGGTGATTTACTTATAATTAGATGAAATTTGATGTCATTGTTACGTTATCTCTCTACTGTTAGCCTGAAGAATGGACAGATATTCAGAGCTTTCTTCAGATTGCTATATGACCGAATTGTCTCGTATAACGTACCGTAGGAAAGTACCATGACCCTGTCACTGTCTGTCACAGTTGGGACCCTGTGAGCAATAGTTATCATCGTGCAACTTGAGAACTGCTGCCTGATGACCCTCTGCAGGATCGCATCAGTTGCGGAGTCGATGGATGCCGTTGCTTCATCTAGCACGAGAATTTTATTTCTACGGAGGAGAACTCTGCCAAGACAGAAGAGCTGGCGCTGTCCAGCACTCCAGTTATCGCCATCATCACTCACTGCCACAGGCCAAGTGAACAAATCATTTGAGCCTTCTGGTAACTCAAACCATTCTATATAGTCATTTTTTTCCTCTGAAAGAGACTAATATTTCGTTGATGTCACTTACCTACTGTATCAAGAAGAGCAGGAGTGCTGCTAATAGCTGTCTTTAGTTGACACTTCTCCAAGGCCTGAAATGCTCATTGTAAGTTGTCTAATCAGATACATGATACCGATAATGTCCAGATATCAATCTAGTTAAGTTCAAGATGATCTGATCTTTTGATGTTTATTTATATAAAAGAACTTCAATGTCTTATGATAAGAGAAGGTTCATTTAACATGATTCTGTTAGGAACTGTACTATGTAAGAATTTGTATTGCCTTTCTTAAACTACTTGTTATCGTTTTGCAGGAGCAGCAAATTTTCATACCTCCCATATCTCTTCATCGGAATGCAGGCCAAGGGGATCCAAGTTATTACGCACAGTTCCTCTGAAAAGTGTAGGTTCTTGGGGGATAATACTCAGTTTAGTTCTTAGATCCTTGAGACCCATTGAGCAGATATCCAGCTTGTCAATAAGTATCCTCCCACCCGCAGGATCAACGAGACGGAACAATGAGCTGATAAGTGTTGATTTCCCACTTCCTGTCCTCCCTACAACCCCAATTTTGTTTCCAGCAGCAAAGGTGCAAGTGATTCCTTTGAGAACAAGGGGCGCATTTGGACGGTATTTTACCTGCTCAGAAGTGTAAGTTACTACCTTTTATTTTTTAACTTCAGTAACTCGATCTGAAAAGAACATTCTGTTTTACCTTCAGATCTTGCAGGTCTATTCGTCCCTCCTGCGGCCATGAAGTTGGAGGCCTATTCTCTGTTATAATGGCTGGTGGCTCTGATGGAAGATGCATATACTGCTTGATTCGCTCAACTGAAATGATATAGTTTTCCAAGTAGGAATAAAACCTTGTCAGGAAAACTTGTGCTGCAGTCAGCGTCAAAGCATAGGAGAGGCAAAGACCCGCAAAACCTGAAACAGTTCATATTGGAAGTGTTCATTCATCATAAATGAAGACATCATTTAGAAGGAAGATCTTTTCAGTAATGGTTATGGAGATACCTGGTGAAATTGCTCCTGGAGGAACCAAAATAAGAAACAGTGCTGATGTAAGTATCGTCAAGCTTTGCAGTGCTTCTACTCTTATAAGCACCCACTCTTGTGCAGCGACGGTGTGGAAGAACAATGTTGCGTCAGTGTCTATGAGTTGAAGGTTGTTGTGGATGAACCTTTCTGTTGCTGCAAAAGCCCTGATTGTCACCACACCAAGAATTGATTCTGCTGCATAGTTCATGACAGGTGCCTTTGTTGTTCCATTGATTCTTACTAGCTCTCTGGCTGAGGCAACGTAGTACCTCTTCAAAATTTGAAAATTACACATCAGCTTGTAATTCGTAAAATCGCAAGATACATTTGATTTATTATAATTGACTAGGTAATTGGTTGCAGCAATGTAGAGTTACCTGAACATATACCATGGTGATTGCAACTGGGATTGCTACAACTAAGACCTGCCAAGTTACGGTACCCATAACCAGTATTGTTGTAACGACCTCAATACCACCAGTCACGACAAAAGCCATGGAGTAAGGTGTGTCAAAGTCCAGAATGCTTAAATCTGAAGACGCCTGCATAGATAGAGCTCCAGTCAGGGATACATCAGTACTTGGCTGTCACTGTTCTTATTTGAGAAATTAGAATTAGCTTGTTATGATTAGCTTATTTGGAAGTAAGACAATAAAAAAACCATACCCTTGTCAAAATTCTTCCAACTGGCGTTGAGTCAAAAAATGACATGGGGGCCTTGAATACAGAATCCATCAGACCAGTAAAGAATGCTTTGGAGGCCTTGAGTCCCAGAGTAGCCGCAAAATAGCTTCTAAAGTAGGCAAAGCAGCAGCTGAAGATGGAGAGCCCTGAATATGCCCCAACCAGAAGAGCACTACTGACGCCGTCCATCTGAACAGCCACTGCCAGCCAATATGTGGACATGATCTGAAAGGCTGTGAAAAGCACCTGGGAAGTACACATCACAGAGAGAGGAAAAACGCCCTTAGAGACATCTACGTAATCTTTATATGGCTTCCATCCAAGGTCGCCAATCCCCCTTTCCTCCTCTTCTGTGAGCTGTACTGCTGAAGGGCCCTTTGCGCTGACTTCGATGTCGCTATCCTGCCTTGCAGCCTGCAACATGCTCAGCATTGTGTTGTCGTCAGACAACTGCTGCCATTGGACTTGGTTTTGTTGGCTGGCAGTATCCAATGCTGCGATTGAAGATTGGTGAGCAGAAACCAGCTTCTCAAATGCCGTCCCGGATTCCAGTAGTTCTGCATATTTCCCTTGTTGCCTAACTTGACCGCCATCCATTACCTGTTGAAACAATTACAGAGCGTTTGACTGAAGGATCTTTGATTTAATGTGTCATGAACAATCATGTTCAGAAGATTAACTTACCAGAATACGATCAGTTTCAGTCAAAAATTCAACTTGGTGTGTCACAAGAACAACAGTCTTCTTTGAAAGTGCTGTCATTACACAATCCTGCAAGAACATCACTATTAGAATTTTGTGCGGCAGAAAACTGTTTGTTTGTATGGATCATGGATAGAAATCCCGGCCGGTAACCGCCGGTTTTCCCGCCGGTTTTCAGTTTACAAATTCAAATTTTAAATTTTGAATTTTGGTTGATTTTAAGCAAATTTAAACGGATCCGAGAAAACGGTTACCGTATCGCACGACCGAAGGTTTTCAATCCCTGGTATGGATACAGTAAGGAACACATTTTTTTTAGCTTACATAGAAAAGAACTGCAGCGGTGTGCGCATCGACTGCGCTGAAAGGGTCATCTAGGAGATAGACATCTGCGTCATTGTAGACGGCTCTAGTCAGCTGAATCCTTTGCTTCTGACCTCCACTCATGTTCAGTCCTCTCTGACCGATCTCTGTCAGGTCTCCGTGATCGAAATTTTCGATATCCTTATCCAAAGCACAAGATTTGATTGCCTTGTCATACATTTCCTTGTTGAAAGGCTTTCCGAAGAGTATATTGTCGCGGACAGTCCCACTCTGTATCCAAGAGTTTTGTGAAACATATGCCACTGAGCCAGATACCTCAACCTGCAAAATACAATTTTAACATGTTTTCAGATACGAACATGATTTGGATCCTTTCATCTGCATAAAGAGCATATATTTTTCTGTCACTTACTGATCCTGATGTTCTAGGTATCTCCCCAAGAAAAGCATGAAGGAGTGAAGATTTCCCTGATCCAACTGGGCCACAAACAGCCACCTTCTCTCCTCGGCGTATGCTAATGTTAACATTCCTCAATGCCAGGTCAGCTCCACTTGTATTCCAGCTGAAATTTCCATCTTGCACATGAATTCTGACATCAGGGTCATTTGAAGGTACCCTCTTCACATCCTCCTCTTTGATCTCATCTTCGATGAGGAACTTCTCGATACGGTCTAACGACACCTTGTACTGGATCATCATCGTCAGGATCTCGGGAAGCATCCTCACCGGCTCAGCCATGACCCTCAGGGTGGCCAAGACCGTGAACAGCGTGCTGGCATTGAGTGGCGCGCTCCGCATGATCGCTGTCGCGGTGTACATCACCGCGGAGACAACCGTTGGGGACATCCAGTACATGACCGCGCCGTAGGCCTTCTTCATCTGCGTCTCCCTCAGCCATTTGAACTCGGCGTCCCTGAGCGACTCGATGACGCGCCGGAACTTCTCCTCCCATGACTGCAGCTTGATGATCTTCATGCTGTTGAGTATCTCGGACGTCGACCGGAGCCTCTCGTCCTGCGCAACCATGAACCTCGCCTGGTACCCTTGCAAGATCTTCGCGAACGGCACGTTGAGGAAGCCAAAGATGATCAGGGGGACTAGGCCCGGAAGAGCCCCAAGCCTCAGCACCCAGAAGAGCGTGGCCACTGACAATGCCAGCTGAAGCGGCGAGCTCCACGCCATGTGCAGCCAGCTGATGGCGTCGCCAAGCCGGTACGCGTCCACCGCAATGTAGTTGACGATCTCGCCGGTCGAGTGGTTCCTCCTCCCCTGGCTGGATAGCTTGAGCTGCTTCTGGAAGATGACCGCCATTAGCGCGGACCGGATGCGCATCCCGGTCCTCCTCGAATCGAAGAACCAATGCCGCTGAGACAGCGACTCGACGAGCTTGATGAGCAACAGGCAGCCGACCAGCGACACGCCGACGCGGAGGTCCCTCTCTTCTTGGTCGCTGTACCATACGAACGCAAAGAGCAATGCAGGGGACACGGCTATGGCGAGTGTCCTCGTGAAGGCGTAGAAGCCGGTGAGCATGATCTCAGAGAGGAAGCACTTGCACAGGACGAGGGCGAGGCTGTTGGTGCTCCCACTCCGCGCCTTGTCCTGCCGGTGGCGGCTCCAGGCGTCGGAGAACTTGTGCGAGCCTCGCAGCGCGCCGTCCTCGGAGGCGATGAGCGGGATGTCGGCGAGGTCCAGTGCCTTGGAGCGGCCGAGGCGGAGCAGAGGGTTCAGCCACGAGAAGGCCAGCTGGCTGAGCAGGCCGGCCCGGTACAGCTCCGAGTCGCGCACCGCCTTGTCTATCAGAGGCTCCAACAGGCCGCCGTCGTCGGGAGCGTCCCGATGGCCGTGGCTACGCCGGAGCAACGAGGCGAGGGCGCAGAGCAGGAGGAGGAAGTTCACCGGCCACGCGAACGCCTCTGCGACGTCGAGCCGGTGGCCGCTGGCGAGGACCTCGGCATTGTACGCGGTGATCAGCAGCGAGAAGAGCGTCCACCAGAGGACGGCGACGGTCCTCGCCGGCCTCGTCGGCTGGACGTGCAACGAAGCCGCAACGGCGACCCAGATCAGCCCCCTGACAAACGCCGCCGCCGCCGCATCCGATGCGTCCCGGAAGCCGGAGACGGCGTACGCCGCCGCGGTGGCCACGCAGCACACGGAGACCACGGCCAGTCCCCACTGTCGCCGGCGAGGGGCGCTTCCCCGGCCATCGCGCTGCCCCCTGACGCAGGCCGCTAGCAGGGCACAGGCGTAGGCTATGAGGAGCACCACATTGACGCAGTCGATCAGGCTCCTCTGCACGCACAGTGACGCGACGGTGAGCACGCCGCCCTCCTGCCCGCAAATCCAAGAAGACGACCAACCTGACGTACATCCACCCAAACCAATCAAGCAATAGTAGATAAGCTGACCACCAAAGCATCAAACAAACATAATGAAAAAAACAGCAAGAAACAGAAAGGGTTTACGAGAACAAGAATCTTCTTTGTCTCTCCGTTCTTAGTTCTTACCAAGAAAGGCCATGGCTGGGTCAATCTTGTCGGCCATTGCTGCCTCTCACATGCAGTAGCCGCCGAACGAAGAAGAAATTACACTTGAAAAAATGATTTTTTCTTGAGAGGCCAATGTGTCGCCTCTTCTTGGCAGGACGAGGAGCCAGTGGTTTATAGTAGTATGTACAGTGTCTGCTGTGGTATCCCACGGAAGCTCTGCAAAACTCGGATTTCTCCTCCGTCGCTTTCAGTTTCGTAGAGAACCGAACTCATGGACAAGGAGCAAATTGCTGCCGCCTCTGTCGTATTGCCGAAAAGATGTACTGGTATCTGATATGTGTGTAATACTAAATCTTTTACTTTCGGATTTAATCTCTGCCACACTTCCTTAGCCCGAACATCTCTCGTGAGGACACTTGTCCGCCTCCGCTCGCTCGTGATCCGAACAAGTGTGCGTGTGCCCCTTACCCGAACGCCGCCTCGTGTGCACGCCGTGCCCACGACACGCCACACTTGTCCGCAAGCCAGTGCGCCGGGCGCCCTAAGCCATGCAGCTTCTTCAAAGTTTGTTACAAAACTCCTACGTTTCATGCATGCGTTTTAAAATCTAACACGTACCTCCCGTACACTAGCTAGCTAATTAAGCCTGCATGGAAGCAAACAAGCCCGACCTTTCCTCTTTCTCTAACGCATCATTGGAATTCTCCGATCGATGATTACGAGGCAAACGCAAAGGACACGGGCCAAGATGGAATAACAAGCATCCTGCACATGCTTGATGCATTATATAATTATGTATTCTATTGCAATATGAAGAGGCTGAAAATTAAATAGCACTTGCATGTATATTATTAGGCTAGCTAGCTATATTAGCTAATACGACTGTCCATTTAATTAGTGAGTATATAAACACTGTCGATCGATCCCTTGCATGAGCACTTCCTCATGATCTGCCTGCTGGCCTAGTAGCGCCTCCGGGCACAGCCGTGTGGGGCACGTGGCGTGGCAGGGTGAGGAGAAGGTGGCGGCTGGGCCACCAGTGGACAGCGAGACACACGGTGCGTTCGGGGCACGGGCGTGCGGACAAAGTGACGTCCGGGTGAGGGACATACGAACAAGCTTGTCCGGGCAAGTAGAGTCGAACATGTGTCCGCACGAGGGACATTCGGGCTAGGGAGGTGCAGCAGAGATTAAATCAAGGTGTGGGAGACCCAGTATTGCACACGTGTCAGGTACCGGCACATCCGTGGTGACATTTTTTGCAATACAGTGCTGCAACTGCTACTTCTATAAAAAGCGCCGCCAACAGTGCTATTTATAGGACAAAAACTCTGGTAGCTGGATGTTGATACAGTGACCCTGTAGGATCTTGTTGAGTTTGAGTACGATAGGAATTAAGCCTGAATGATACGAATTTCGTTTCCACTCTAAATCATAGTTATACATTTATATAGAATCTTTTATATAACACTGTAAATATATCTTTGTAGTCCATAGTGAAGAACAAGACCTTCATTGTAAATATTTTCTCATATATTGATATTGCCTTTGTGCGTATAAGATATTTACTGAAAGTGTTTTTCACGTAAAATTTGTATAAGATATTTACTGAAAGTGTTTTTCACGTAAAATTTATGTCTCTCGTTCCTATTTTTCCATGAATTATTTACAACAAGTGGTATCAAAGCACAAACATTATCCGGCTAACATCGTTACGACATCTTGTCGTGGTCCTGGCGGCTTGGTCAATCGACGTATTGATTTGCAGTCGTTTGTTGAATTCGAAGCGGAGGCCACACGTTCCTTCGCACTGAGTCCGAAACCAAGTCCTTGTCCTAGCCGAAGTCGAAGTGGAGTCACGTAGAGCACCTGGCCTGCCAACCATCTACAAAACATGTCACACTTGCGACCAGAGTAGAGCTGAGAAAAAATAGCAAAAAATTGTCTAGCATCAATCCCGAGGTGAACTTGTTGCTTCTTGACGTCATCCAGCAAATTGGCCTCCTTTTCTTCGAGTACACAAGAAGTGTACTAGGGATTCCGACAAGTATTGCTACGTTCACACGGTATTGTACCAGCAAAACTACATTTTTTCCCGCATGATGATATTGAAGTATGATCTTCCACTGTTGGATTGAGACACGAGGTTTTCTCTATGGCAAATCAAGATGCGAGTTGTTCTTGCACAACTCTATTTGGATGATGCTTTATTAGGGATCGACAAGATGCCCGCTGATTGGTCACTTGAGAAGAAGTAAAGAAAAGATCGTAATACCTTATCTTATATTCACCTTTATCTATCAAATAATATTACACGGGAGGTTTTGAAAGAGAAGGCCGCCGCCGCACTTTGGTTGAAACTAGAGTAGATTTGCATGGCGAAAGATCTAACCAGTAAGATGCATTTGAAGCAGGAGTTTATTCGCACAAGATGGCAGAAGGTGGGTCATTATCGAACCACCTGACAACATTCAAAGAAGTATTCTCGATCTCGAGTCTATGGAGGTAAAATATGATGATGAAGACATGGGTCTTATTATTTTATGCTCACTGCCTAGTTCATACTCTACGTTCAGAGATTTTATTCTATATAGCCGAGATACTTTTACACTTAATGGAGTCCATGAAGCACAACATGCAAAGGAAAAGATAAAATTCATTGTTTCAAACGTAAGTTCAAATTCGCATGCTGAAGGCTTGGTTGTCCATGGCATACAACATGAGAGGAGTTCTAACAACGATTCAAGAGACAAAATATTGAGCAGAAATTACAAAGGCAGATCGAAATCCAAAGGTAGGTACAAGTTGCAAGTATTGCAAGAAAGATGGACACGACATATTTGAGTGCCAGTGGGTAAAGAAAAATGAGAAAATGAATAACAATTTTAAGAAGGATTAACAAGAGGATGATGCTAAAGCAACCATTGTTACCAAGCAAGATTCTGAAGGAGATGTTATCGTTGCCTTTTCCAGTAATTCTAAAACCTGCGATGAGTGGATGCTAAAGGGTACAAGTATTTTGGTGGAGGTGGAGTTCTGAAGATCTCCAAAGGCTCTCTTGTTGTGATGAAATATGATATTAAAGTTGCCAATTTATATCATTTGTAAGGTATTACAATTTCAAGTAATGCTGTTGTTGTCTCAACTAAATCATCTGATTCTGATGCTACTAATAATTGACACATGCGTCTAGGGCATATGAGTAGAATTGGATTGATGGAGTTACGCAAAAGAGGAGACCTTGATGGTCAAAGCATCGTCAAGTAGAAGTTTTGTAAACACTGTGTCTTCAACAAGGTAAAGAGGACGAAGTTCAGAATAATAATTCACTCTACAAAAGGTATATTGGATTATATTTATTCTGATTTGTGGGGCAGAATATCGTGTTTTGTCCCTTGGAGGTGTGTAACAGCCCAAATTTTCACTTCTAGTTAAAAATAAAGTTTAATTGTTTTCCTTGAATTTTCAGGATTTTAAAAGGTTTTCCCCTATTATTATTTTTAAAAAAATTTATTTGCAAAAGATAAATATCAATTTTAAGTTGAAAATATTTTATTTTAGTCCAAAATAACTCATGGAATTTATGTGAATTTTTCTACAATTTTTGGACTTTATTTGCAATTTTATAAAAGCTTAATTGAATGATCTCAATTTTTGAAATTGTAAAACACACAAAAATCCAAATTTTACCCTTCGGGCCGAATCTCTTCCGGCCCACCTCCTTTTCCCTTTTTCTTTCCTACACTCGTCCCATTTTTTTATGGCCCGCTCCATACGGGCCTCAATCTCTTTCCATTCTGATGAGGACATCCCTCCTTCGGATACACGCACTACACAAGACCCTCCAGATCTGGGTGCTGAACTACACGGTCCTATGACAAGAGCTAGAGCACGTCACTTAATCGATCAGGTAAAGTCGTTTCTAGGGCTGAGTGTATTATTTGAGAACTCTATGATGCTGCCTAATAGAGATGATTTACTTGTACTCAGGAATCTAGGATTACGACCGGTTCAAGAAGGTCCACGACCAGTTCCGCAGGGTCTACGACCACTACAAGAAGACCTACGACTAGTTGATTCGTTGGACACAATCTACGACCAAAGATAGCATGGACTCCTCAAGACCACCCTAGGACCAGTCCTACAACCAGATCTTCGACCAGAAATACGCAACACAAGGTGCTGCGTCACCGTTTTGGAAACTAATAAGACTTTGTAAACGTGGCGGTCTGAGTCCAGTTGTGTACGCTTCATCCCACTACCGCACAACCCTAGGTCGACCTCCTCACATTTCCCTATATATATCGATGTTGTCATAGTTTAGGTGGGTTTTTCTTAGATTATTTCGCCAATTGCGGTTCGCACGATTATCGGTTTGAGGAACCCCACTTGTAAACTTCATCCATATCCGCAATACAATTCAGATTGCATCTACCTTATTCTTGTGAGTTGCTTCGATTGCTTGCAGGAACAATAACCTTCGTGGTAAGGTCGATCGCGTGCAAGCGTGGTCGATAACGACAGGCGTGCGGGTGTAGCGAATTACGAGGTGACGATCTGTTGGTCGGAAGCCTCAAAGCGTCAACGTCCTCACGATGAACCAAATCGAACCTATCGGAAGATCGGGCCGCCGTGACTCATCACATTCCTCTCTCGCACTTCCAACTGGGGCCTACCCTGTCAGCGCTCTCACCCTTTTCCTTCTGTTTTCTCTCGACACCGCTCACTTCCGCCATTGACGCACGCGAAAAGCATTACAAACCAAACGTTTGCACCTGGTTTTTCTGTGACTGCACCGCCATTAAAACACCGAATCATCACCATGCTAGTTTTGGCCTTCTCCCTTTTCCGCCCCAATTCCCCAATTTCCGCCGCCGCTCGCTCACGCTTTGAGCGCATGCCCCCTGCCACCCTTTTCCTATAAAGGAGCCCAATCACCTGCTCACGCCTTGAGCCGCATGCCCCCTCGGTGCCACCCTTTTCCTATAAAAGGGAGCCCAGCCGCTCCTCTTCCCTCATCCCACTGCCCAACCTTAGTCCCTCTCTCCCTCTCTCACCGCTGCAAATCGATGTTGAAGTTCGCCAGCCGAGCTCCTTTCTGTCGCCGTTTCTGATGCCATCGACGATGCCTCGCCACCATCTTCCTCACCATCGGCATCACACCGTTGCGTTCTACCTCATGCGCTCTCTCTCATTGCCGGAGGACAGCCGGAGCTCCATCACCATCATCGACCGGATCTCGTCGCTGCTGACCACCTCGTTGCGCCCCTAGGTCGCAAGCAAGCACCTCAGTTCACCGTGACCCCCTCGTCATTTTAGTACCCTTGCCGTACACCGCCATGGCGTGTAGCACCGGCGATCGTCGGGTCCTGTGTGCCACCACCTCACCAGCACGACGTGGCAACCACTTGGCCGCCACGCAAGCGCCATGTCACCCTATTCACCCACGTCAGCTTATGCCAACGCTTGTGTAGCCCTTATCACTGTTTCGCAAGCCCAGTCCATCGTGGACCTTTGACTTTTCGTGGACCTGGTTCGTGGACCAAGGACTCACTTGTTAGTGAGTAAATTAGGTTTTCCCGTAGAAAAATAATTCAACCAGAAAAGAAATCCAGACGCTGACATCATAATTTTAATTTCATATATAAAAATAATTCATTAATTCCAGAAATTGAATTTAGTTTATTTCTTTAGGATTTAATCTTCCGAGGACTCGTTCTCCTTCATATGACCTCCTATTTTAGCGATTTAAATTTCTAATTTCATCTAAAATCAAGATCTAGCTATCTATACTGAAACTATCTAATTTGGAGTTCATTTGAATTTAGCTCATTTTCGCGTGTAGATTTTGACGATTCCAGAGATCAAGAGTTATTTGGCGATTTAGACCAATAAGCATTTGAGAAAGGCAAGTTACATTATTTCATCATGTTTGATCCCAATATTTTAAATTATTTAATTCTGTTTTAAATTATTATTGCATGCATATTTATATTCTAGTTAATTTAAATTCCTATTTTAATTTTCTAGTTAATCCGTTTACCTTTGTATAACCAATTTTGTCATTGAATTAGCCATCTCTTGTTACCTTACTTGAAAATCTAGTTGGTACAATAGTATGAACTAGAACACGTTGGAAAACTTTATGCTTAGTAAAAGCTTAGACTAAAAATGTTGAATTTGGTGAATTTAGCCAAAATGTTCAACTAGTATTTCACAAATGAGACTATAGTATTGTTTTTACCATAGAAATTTTAGAAAATGATTTGAATTGTAAAATAAATTAAAATTGGTTTAGAATCGGGCAAAATGGATATTGGGATGGTGCAAGTCAATCCACATGATTGATTCATTTCAATGATCGAGGCCACGGTTTATGGAATATTTCCCAAATTGGTTAAGTACTAGTCTTCGAGCCGCATCTTGCTAAGAACTACCGTACTACCACAAGCCTGGAATGAGACAGACTAGACTGAATAATTTGTAACACCTCATTTTTAATTATACCATGTTGATGTGCAGGTGTCGGTTAGGCAATATTCCCATTTGGCGCAAGTGGGGGCTCTCGGCGGGTGGTTAGCCCAATGGAAGTGAAATCTTAGCAGGCATAACAAATTTAGGGTGGAACATTATAAAAGTCTCATGATAATTTCTTGGTTGCACGCCTTCGGAAGCGTGTCTTGGCCGACATTTTAAGCAAACTATCTCTTGTGGGTAAAGTTGTACCATCTCTTTAGAGTGTAAAACTATTCGAATAACCGTGTCCACAGTCAAAGACATGTTGAGCAAAGTCACTCAAAGTTAGACTTTTTTTAAATGAATTTATCAAATATTTTAGGATGGTTAATCCTTGTGAAAAATTGGGTAGTTAGCTATGTGATAGGAGGATATCCTTCACCACATTTGTATGGAGGTTATCGACTATAAAATTGAAAATTAAAAAATTGATTTTAGTTGTGGAATAAACTACCTTGGAACTTATTAAGAATATTTAAATGGAAAATATTGCTTTATGCAAATTGAGCCATATCAGCCTTCACTTGGTTAAACATGCATGCATTATAATTATGTTATTGTGTGTAACTTGAGAAGCATAATTATTTGTACTCACCTTGCTTAAATAAATTATAGTTGAAAGGAGGAGTACTACGAGGAGGGTGAGGGCTTGGAAAACTAGGCTACGCCCCCAGACGATTGCCTGTGGCGAATCGTGTGGCATACTTTACCATTTATGCTCTAACTGTACTTTTATTTTGGCTTCTACCCCCTTTGTAATAAACTTGAATTATTATGAATAAATTGTGTATTATTGCTGTGCTATTATCTTTTATTTGACTGTGTACACAACCTATTCCTAGACTAGTGTGTGATAGAGAATCCGGGATCCTTTACTCCCTGGTTCGACAAGGTGTTGGCTACATGTTGATCATCATTGATGATTATTCAAGAAGAGTTTGGCCATATTTTGTGAAACACAAATAAGATGTCTTCAAGACATTCAAGGAGTGGAAGATTATGTAGAAAATGACAACGACAAGTATGTCAAGAAGCTACGTGCTGATAATGGCTTATAGTTCTGTTCTAGAGAATTTGAAGCTTTATAGATCAGAGGGCATTGTGAGATATTACACTGTCCCTGATACTCCTAACCAAAATGGTGTGGCCGAATGCATCAATAGAACCATTACACTGTCCCAGACATTATACAATCCCATACATTACATAGAACACATGAAGGTACACTGCATATTATTTAACTCTGGCTTATCTATGGGTTATTGGGATGAAGCAACGTCCACTACTTGTTATTTGATCAATTGGTCACCCAATCTGGCAATTGATAAGAAGACTCTAATTGGGGTATTATTCAAATTTGAGAATATTTGGCTGTCAGCTTATGCTCATGTTAACAATGGTAAATTAGAGCCTAGAGCCTCTAAATGTATTTTCCTTAGTTATAAACCTAGTGTGAAATGATATAAATTGTGGAATCCTAAAACTAGAAATGTGGTTATTAGCAGAAGTATTAACTTTGATGAATATGTTATGTTGGATGATAAACCATCTATTGATGTTCCGTTGACAAGCCGCATAAATCAAGAGTGCAAGTGGAGCCTTGTCCAATACAGAAGCCGAGTATCTGACTATTTCTAAAGCTTGCAAGGAAGTTGTTTGGCTAAGAGGTTTGCTTACTGAACTTTGTGAAATTATGTCTTGCACTACAATATTTTTGCGACAGTCAAAGAGCTATTTGCCTTATGAAGGATAAAATGTTCCATGAGAGAACGAATCACATTGACATCAAATATCATTATATTCGAGGTGTCATTGCTCAAGCTAACATTAAAGTCAGCAAGATACATACTCATGATAATTCAGTTGATATGATGACAAAGTACTTCCTGCTACTAAGTTTGAGCTTTGCTTAGACTTAGTTAGTAGCATTTAGTAGTCCTACGGACATTCGGCGCACAAGGTGTTAATGCTAATCTGTTTCATGGAGATCACGTTTTGTTTTGGCTACGGAAGGAATTCATCTAAAGGTGGAGATAGTTGAGTTTGAGTGTGATACAAATTTTATTTCCTACTCCAACTCATAGTTCTACTCCTACATGGAGTCTTTCATGTTCCACTATAAATATATCCCAGTGTAGGAACAACCACAACAGTTGGGGGGGGGGAGGAGGGGTGAATGTTAGGACCCGGATTTACACATCTAAAACCCTATCTTTATTCTGAACTAGTCCCATGATCAGTAGCTAGCTCACATAGTGAAATATCGATGAAATAACATCAATTCAATGATTTAACTAAAAATGTAGCAAAATAAGAAATAGTAATAATAACCGAACTCAATGTTTACTTAACTTGCCACACAGGGCTTAAGAAATAAATGAAATTCTTGCAGCGAAAAGGAAACTTGGAGATGTCATTCAACATGCCCACATGCAATCGAGTGGAGAATGCATCCTAATTCGCAAAACCCTCAAAGAACTCCTCTTCATAGAACTCTTGAGCAGCTTAATTGACTTTCTTCAACTAAGCAGCAAAGTTTAAAGCTGTGAGTATATAAATTACTCAGTAAGTCATAGTGAACAATATACAATTAATATTCATGCAAGGTTTGATCAACGGAATAGTTGTATGATTCTTTAGCTGAAAAAAGTATTGATAGTAAATACAGTAAGTAGATTGCAACAATAGGTAAATAGAGTAAACAAATTCTTTGAAATAACCAGTGAGCTTCCCGTTCAGTTCCCAACCAAACCACCAAGTGAATAGCCCACCCACCAAGCGAACATGACTTTCACCAGGTGAACCTCTCATTCACCTTCCAAACATTTTTTAAAAAACTTTTAACCCTGCAGAGGTTGTATAGTTTTACCCACAAGAGATAAATCAAAATGTATGTCATACACATCCGTAGGTGTGCGACCAAGTGATCATTATAAGGCCTTTACAAAGCTCCTTCTCAATCTGTTATGCCCGCTAAGGTTTCAACACTGAACGTCATCACGATCAGACATGGCCCCCCTTTTACGCCACTGTGAGTATCCATCCCAGAACTCACCCTTCCAAAAACAGAATAGGAATAAAGACATTGCTAATTAATTAACCAAGTTGTCAGGACCCAAATATGTAAATCTGAACACTCTATGTATACCGCATTAGTCCAGAATCACGCTAGTGCACACAGTGGCAACATCGATGAAATATCATTCAATATGCAAAGATGACTAATAAATAGGCAAATAGCAATTATTATCATAGTAACGACCTTAAAGTCAAAGCTTACAATTAATACCTGAGAAGGTGAATAACTCAAATAAGCCGTAGTGGAAGGTAACATAATAACTTCAGTGAAGCCCATCCATATGCCCACAAGCAATAGACTAGGGTAGTGCGACCTAGTTTTCTATGATCCTTGAAGTAGAACTTATTGACCAACGATGATCTAATGTAGCATTTTGAACTAAACAATATTGTTTATAGTAAGAATGCGTATATAGAGTACTCAACAAGCTGTACCACAGAATGCAGTTATAGATGATGGCTTATTCTAAAGGAAATAACTTCTGTGGCTATTTTGCAATAAAGCAGCGTTTGCAATTGAATACAAGTAATAGATTGAAAGCTTAACTTGAAACAAATAACACTAATAATTTTAACAAGTATTTCTACAAAGCTTCCATAACCTAATCAATTTCTTTCACACACCTGTATAAGTTATCCCCTCGTGTGAAATCCCCGAGCATGTCTATGACCGCGAACAAAGCTATTCGAATAGATTTGTTAACACTCGCAGAGGTAGTACACTTTACCCACAAGATGAATCAACTGGATCAGAGTTGATGATGAGGATTAAAATCTCTATGTATTACTTTAGTACATAGTTAAAAGACCATATCTCTTCATGGTCGTAACCCCTAAGGCTAATGACCCCCGTGGTCGTAAGGATTCCAGAGGTTACTTATGGGTACCTTGGTCGGATGAGGTCATGCACCCAGTTCCTGACTAGATAACTGCTCAAAGAAGCCTTGAATTGACATCGGGATCTAACTCCAAGAATATTTTTTCTGTGTGACGAATGGAACACATGTCATTTTTGCTCTATACCACGCGACATTTCATGATCCTAAGACACTGACAATAGCCACTATACGGTTTGATGTCTCACAAACATTAAACCGATGATCAGTTACTATTTTACTAACAACAATTGTCCTTTCGACCAGGCGTGTCACTTCTAACAGGCGTCTTCTGTAGGAGTAACTGTCACCTCTTCGATGGTTATATAAAGATGGAGCACAAAGGAACAAGAGCTTTGGATTGAAGCATCACAATCAATACTAGATTCATGTTTCAACTCTGATTCAATAACATAGCAAGAACTACACTCAGTGTAATTAGGATTAGTCCAGCGTCTTGTCAAAGGCACACCTGTAAAAGATCCAGTTCATAGCAATAAAGAACAATCTCATTCTCTTCCAAGAACTCTTTGCCATTTTCCTCTATTTTATTTCGTAAGATCGGCGACTCAATCATCGACAGATAGTGCCGTCCGTGGGGAAGAAGGAGCTGGGTTCTTGAAGATCACTTTGCTCAAGCATTCTTCATTCACTCCTTTCACTTCGTCTCACTCCTTTCGCTTCGTCATCGCTCATGCGAACATGGCAGTGACTTGGGATGAGGAAATCTGGTTTGACTTGGCAGACTACTCCGACCTCGATATGGACGCATGCATGCGCGTCATGGAAGAAAATGGGATATCATCATCATCATCCTTCGCTGGCTCGCCACTCACTGAGACTAGTGAGATCGACTGAATGGACGAGGATTCACCACCGCCATCCGTGGCGCTTCCAGAGGAACTGGTCGTTCCGACCATTCCAGAACATCCAAATGCCTCAACGAGCCCGGGCAATCCGACCGGCAAGAACAACGACAGTAGCCCAACATCAGAGAATCAACGTACTCTCGATGTTATCATGGGCCAGTATTCGCCAACAGCTCCTACTTATTTCGGGGGCCAATTGACACTTGGTGAGAGTGTCAATAAAGTTACCATTGCCACTAGTCGAAGGCCAAGTGGGAATGATAAAACTCAGCATACGATCGGCAATTCGCCGGATCAGGAAGAATCCACCACAAAGCCTGCCAAAAGTGGTAATATTTGACCGCTCTCCTTGGTGGAGGCTCCTTGCTGAAGCTCTGGAAGGCTCTCTCTTAGCTACGACGGGAGCTCTTCGAAAGATCGCTGTTGGAGGTAAAAAGTTAATACAATCGGAGATACCAATCACGTTCTCGTGCACAATCCTCCACAACCTAACCCGCCACCACATACCGATGGAGATGGTACAGGCGCTCAAACACTACCTGCCGTAGGCAATCGAACTGATGGGCGTCGATCCGTTAATTTGCCTGTTCCTACCTCACAGCGTGTGATAAGTCAGACAAGGCAAGACGAGAGGTCGGAAGGACATTCAACTCATCTAACACCCAATGCTAGTCAGAATCCTCTAAGACCTTCGGTAACACTTCAAAACCTGCAACGAATTTGTGACATTCTGAATAACCTAGATCCTACTTTAGCTGAGACTCTGGGTTACATTCAACTTGCAGGACAGTTGTCAAAGATCCTCCAGCAAACCATGCAGCATACGGAAATGTACCGAGAGCAAAGGGGCTCGCAAAGTCACATGATGATTTCGTCCGAGTGCTCCTCCCTCAGCAGAGGACAACATGGTCAGACGGAGGACCGGACGGTACTAAGACCCCTCTCGTAGGTTTCGACCAGGGAATCACGAGGGAAAATAGCTCTTCTTAGCAGTCACTCCACCTCTTGATTCTGATGACCTTCGCCACCATCCGAGCCAAGCAAGAGGTCATATGCGTTATGCTAACGTTCACGACTGGGTTGGAACACCGGATACTAGATATGCTAATATAAGGAACCTGCCCCAACCGATTACAATCTAGCTCCTTTTAAAAGAAGGCGTCACGACTCCATAACAGGTTGTCGAGCCTTCTCAGCAGGTTTCCAAACTGTACACTGGCCTGACAGGTTCCGACCAGCCAAGATAGAGAAGTTCGATGGGACCGGAACCCATTACAATATCTTCAGATCTATACTACTGCCATCAAAGCTGCTAGTGGTAATGGCAACATGATCGTAAATTACTTGCCCATGGTCTTTGAAGGGTCTACCTGGTCATGGTTGCTCAACCTGCTAGTTGGATCTATCTACACCTGGGAGCAGCTCTGTGATATGTTAATCGCTAACTTCCAGGGGACGTACGATCGCCCAAAAAAGAAGTCGATCTCCATTGGATCAGGCAAAAGACCAATGAAACTCTTCGACAATATATCAAGAGGTTTAGCCATGTTCAAAACTCTATCCTAGAAGTCGCAGAATCTTCTATTATCTAGACTTTTAAAGCAGGGCTGAGGAATCGACGGTTTGCGAAGGATATTGCCATGAATCCTCCATGAACGACCGTCCAGCTTTTCGACATGGCTGACAAATATGCAGCCGCTAGCGAGGCAGTTGAATGGTGTGAAGCCATTGATCGAAAAGCTAAAATCGCTCAACCTGGCTTGGAGAAACAGGAGAATAAAAGCAAGAAGTCTCTTATGGGTAAGAAGAACCGCAAGTTCGACAATAAAGAAGTCCTTGCGATTCTAGAAATTTTTTTGCTAAGAGCAAGAAAGACTTTTTCGGTCGGAACAAGGCGAAGGCTCCGACTGACGACTACAAGAAAAACAAGAAGTGGTGTCCACTTTACCAGGTAGTAGGGCATAAGCTGCACACCTGTCGAGCCTGACAAAAGAAACTAAAGGATTACTACTCAGGTAAAGGTTCCTTCCCGTCTATACATGAACTCAGAGAACTAAACTCCAATAAGGACAAAGATGATGATAAAGAAATGGAATACTAGGAGCCGCAACACACTGTGGATATGATCTTCGGAGGATCCTCTTCGTACGACTCAAGGCGCCACTTGAAGGCCGTGGAGCGGGGAGTGAACCTTGCTAAGTCTTCGATCGATGACAAGCCATCTAGGTGGTCGGAGACAACTATCTCCTTCAACAAAGAAGACTGTCCTATCCCGTCGACTCAACCAAGTAGGTTCTCTATCGTAGTTGAATCTACTATTAACAATTGTAAAGTTAATCGAGTCTTGATAGATGGTGGTAGTTCTTTAAATATTCAATTTACAGGAGTATTAGAAGAAATGCAAATTCCCAGGTCGAAACTAAAACCTGTGAAGTATGCTTTTGACAGCATAGTTCCTGGTTCCACTGCTAAACCGATAGGACAACTGTCCCTACCGGTTACCTTCAAAAAACCTGACAACTTCCAAACAGAAAAGATCTCGTTTGATGTGGTGGATTTTGAAACCACATACAATGGGATCCTTGGTCGTTCGGTATTAGCTAAATTCCTGATATCTACGCATTACGACTATCAGAGTTTAAAGATGTCAGGACCAAAAGGAGTCATCACGGTTTGAGGAGATAGAAAAACGGCTTATGCATGTGATCGGAAATATATAGAATTGGTCGACGAGCTTCCGACCAGATAAACTAATCCGCCTTCCGAGCAGGTCAAGCACTTAATACCCAAAATGACCCCAAAGCTTTCTAACCAGACCAAGGAGGTATCGCTCGACAAATACGCTTATTTGGAAAGCGTCAAAATATCGTCTTGGTCAGGAAATGCTAACGCATGTTAACAAAAGGTACTGGTTGGGGTAGGACTCAACCTTAAATAGGAAGAGTCGTCTCCTTCCTCCGATTAAACCTGGACGTATTCGCCTGGCAGACGTCTGACATGCCTGGAGTCCTCGGGAGGTGATCGAGCACAGGATAGCTCTCAAGCTTGACAAAAAATTGGTCAGGCAAAAGCTAAGGCGGTTCGCACTTGATCGGAAGGAGGCAATCCCGTCAGAGATTGACAAGCTCCTTAGGGCTGGTTTATTCGTAAGGTCGACCACCCAGAGTGGCTCACCAACCCTGTAATGGTTAGAAAAAACAATGAGAAATGACGAATGTGTATTGACTTCACAGATCTTAATAAAACTTGTTCGAATGATGACTTTCCCCTTTCACGCAATGATCAACTTGTAGACTCTACTTTCGGGTGTGAGTTGTTAAGTTTTTAGATGCGTTGTCGGGACCCGAAAATACATCTCAGGAACCCTCTGTGTATTCTGAACTAGTCCCAGATCAGTAGCTAGCTCACACAGGAAACAGTGATGAAATACCATCCATTTATTCGATTTAACTAAAAAGATCTCAAAATAATAATAATCTGGACCTTATGGTCAATGTTTATAACTTAGGCTAAAGAAACAAATAAACTCTTGCGTGAGAACGAAACTTGGAAAGGCCAATCAACATGCCCACGAGCAATCGAGTGGAGAACATCCTAATCCATAAAACCTTCAGCGTCTTGATTACGAAAGAACTCACATGCGACTTGATATTCTTCAAGCGATCAACAAAGGCATGAGCCGTGAGTACATAAAGCACTGAGTAGGAAATGTATGCAAATAGTATTCATGCAAGGCTTACCAAAGGTTAGTTGTATGGTTCTTTTGCGAGAAAAACATTTAACAAATCTAGTAAATAGATTGAAATGCGAGACTCGAAAAGAATACTAAATAAGTAAACAAGTTCTTTTGAACTAACCATTCAGCGACCAACCAACAAATGACGGTGAACTCCCGTTCACCATCAACAAACCACCAAGTGGAACAAACATTATATTCATCAAGTGAACTTCCCATTCACACTCAGACTTATTTTTAGAAGAAACTCTATCTCCGTGTGAAATTCCGAGCACGATGACACGGCTATTGAATAGAAGATGCCATTTGGTCTCAAGAATGCTGGTGTGACTTTTCAGAGGCTAATGCAAAAACCCTTTAATCTTCAGATAGGTCGAAAACTAGAAGCCTACATTGATGATTTGGTTGTGAAAAGCATCAACGCTGGCGATCACATTTCCAACGTACACGAGACTTTCAACAACTTAAGAAGGCATAACTTTAAGTTGAATCCAGAGTAGTGTGTCTTCGGAGTTTCTTCTAGAAAACTTCTTGGTTTCCTAGTTTATGCTAAAGGGATTGAAGAGAATCCATCAAAAATATTAGTCGTAGACCAGATGCGCCATCCGACCACAAAGAAAGAAGTCCAAAAACTAACTGGCTGTATGACAACACTAAGTCGTTTCATAGCATGGCTATGTGAAAAGGGTTTAAATACCAACCAGAGATAAGATCAATTCCAAAAATTAAATAAAAATCATAAATAAATAGAGCTCGAATTTAGATGAATTTACAAATTTGAATGGGCTCAATCGGAGTTCGGATGCAAAAGATATGGGCTCTGGAAGATTGAAAATAAATCAAAACCCTAATTTGGATTTTAATTTAATTTCCTGAATTATTTTTCAACTGAAAAAGATGAATATGACGTCAGGATGACGTCAGCAGGGAATTTCGGCCGATATTAAAATCAACCGACAAGTGGGTCCCACATGGAGGTGACTGGGTGTATGGTGGACTGCGTCCAGGGAGGTTTGGCTCGGGAGGAAACACAGGCGTGTCACGTATACCGAGTTGGCTTGGCGAGGTCGCCACGCGAAGAAACAAATGAGGTGGCTGCCGACTGGAAATTTCCGAGGTGGCTTGCCACGTTGGCACAGAGAGCAACGCAGAGCGAGCCAAAGGCGGGCTACGGGCGGCGGCGACGGCGAACGGCGGCGAGGTGGCGGCGGGGCAGTGGCAAAACGGAACCCTGGGGAGACGGTGGAGCCCTAGGAGGTGGTGGCTGAGCTCAGGCTGCGGTGACTCACCGGCGGAGGCGACAAAGGGCGGCGGCGGTTGTCGGACAAAACCGAAAACGACGAAGAAGTGGTCTACAGCGAGGTGGCGGCGTTCGGCGTAGATCTTGATATTGCTTTTCGGTGGCGGTGGAATCACGGCCGGGGCGGTCGAGCAGCGGTGGAATTAAATCGGTGACACGGCTTTGGCGGAGCTCAATCTTCTGCAAATGCGGTGCAACGAGGACGACGTGAGGCGGCACCTTAGGGCTTTGGAGGAGGAGGTAAGGCGAAGCTTTTGGTGTGGGGCTTGGGCCTTAAATAGCGGGAAGGGGAGTCCGTGAAGGAGACGGCGGTCTTCTGCCAGCGTGTTCGCCTCGGACCACGAGTCCAAATTTTGAAGACGAAGACCACGTGGCGATGGCGGGGTCCACCGGACAGAGAGGGAATGGCGAGCGCGGGCGAAGCTGGGCCGAGACGCGGCGCGGCGCGGGAGTTGGGCCGAGGGAGAAAGGCTGAACCTGGAACAGTGATGGGCTTGACACTCACATTATTCCGGGAAATTTAATATGTTTTTCTTTTATAAAATCTGAAAATGCAAATGGCAATTAGAAAATAGCAAATGCACTCAGAAAAATCCTAGAAAATTCTAGAAAATATATCTAAGCCCATATAATCCAAATAAAATAATTTTGATAATAGTTGATGTTGGAATTAATCATGTTAAATTGTTTTGATCTCTGAAATTTCTAATTAAGCTTTAACTTTAGTAGAAAAATTCAAATGGTTAATTTTCTTTTAAAACTTTAAAGCATGACCAAATTTTGGGATGTTACAAACCTCCCTTAAAGGAATCTAGTCCCGAGATTGGCCGACTAAAGAATAGGTTCGACTCGGGGTTTAACTTACCACAAACGTTACGAACTTGTTGAGCTTCTTCTGCAGTGACGTGATTCAATCTTCCTCTTGCTGAAGTGGATGGGGTCCCGGAAGATTGGTTCGGAGTTTGAGGCATTCCTCTCCCTGCTCCTGGCATAGAGGTCCTGGCTGGGGTAGGTCCCAAATTGAAAGGAATTGGTGTTGGCCCTTGCTTCTGCGGACATTTGTTGGCATAATGACCTGTCTCATGGCAATGGAAACAAATAACTCCTGCTGCAGGATTGTTGGTCCTCTGAGGCTGATGATTGTTACTGTTATTGAAATTGGAAATTCCTGAGTTTCCTGCATGCGATACTGGGGCAGGGGTTCTGAATCCAGCAGATGAATTGTTAGCACGAAAGGGCTGCTGGGAACTGGTCCTGACTCTTTGTAGCTGACTCTGATGAGCTCCATGTTGAATCATTTTTCTTTTGCGAGATTCGTCCAACTCACGACGAGAATCTTCTATAAGTACGGCTTTATCCACCATGTGCTGAAAATCAACATAGTCATTCCCGATAACTTGTACCTTCAAACTGGGGTTGAGTCCACGCTTGAATCGCTTCTGACGTGCATTATCTGTTGCAACATCTTCTGGAGCATAGCGAGAAAGTTGAGTGAACTTGTTGAGATATTCACCCAAAGACATATTTCCTTGCTGTAGTTCACGAAATTCATTCTTCTTCATTTCCACTATACCATCTGGAACATGAGCTTGACGAAACGCCATTGAAAATTCTCCCCAAGTAATGGCTTGTGAATTCTCATGAGCTGCGGTGTAGTTTTCCCACCATTCTGCGGCTGTACCTTCCAATTGATGTGAGGCATAAAGAACTTTCTCATGATTATTGCATTGGGCAATGGCGAGCTTTTTCTCAACGGAGCGAAGCCAATCTTCTGCGTCCAAAGGTTCTGACGAATGAGAAAATGTAGGCGGACGAGTCCTCATAAATTCTGCTAACTTGGAATGATGATGAGCTGACGGTGGAGGCGCTTGATTGTTACGATTATTACGATTTAACAGTGACTATTGCGGCGCGGTCCGACTTTCTTTGAGTCATCATACTGTTCATATTTTGCATCATTGCGCTCATGAATTGAGTTTGAGCTGCTAGTAGTTGTGCCATGCTGGGTTCTGTAGTTCCAAGGACTGGTGACTGGCCACTAGTGTTGACGTTGGCATGGGCACCATCTGACTGAGTACGGCTCGATGTGTTGCGAGTGTCAACCATCTGCGATGCCTCTCCACAGGTTTGTTAGATAAGATAGAAAAGCAGTGTAGACGAGAGGGAATAGCACAATAGATGAGATAGACAAGATGGGGTAGATGGAACAACCTAAGTAGGGGAAACAGGTTAAACCCAAGACAAGAGATAGGAAAGCATAGCTGAAAGGCTATGAAAGAACAAATAAACTTTCGGAATTTTGAGTTGAAAATTTGGCTAAGTCCTTTGGACCGGTCCGACCGCCGTTGTGGGAGCGGTCCGACCGGCATGAAATCGGTCGGACCGGCCCTGAGGGGCGGTCAGACCGGCAATGGCTTGAAGGTTAGCCAAGTGTTGCATTGAGTTGGTTTTGATTGTGTTATCATATGAACTTCAATGCTTTATTGGTGTATATTGCATTGCGGAACTAACGTGGGTCAAGTTGTGAAGAACTTGTTCCGAAACGGTTTGTTTGTCTATTCTTTGTGCGGTGGCTTGCGTGTCAACGACGTCAGCGGTGAGTGGATCGGGACTACGCTTGGAGAGGCGAGGTTGAACGATCGGGGATCTGGGTGGTCGTGTGACACAAGCATGGTGCGAGAATGGACAAGATGGATCGAACGGGTGGTTGATGCAATTTGGTTGGATCAGCGGTGCGGATATCGATGCGAGTCTCGGGAGGTTCCGATGGGATTCGGACAAGAGAGGCTTGGCGACGCGATGAGAACCGTGATCAACCTACACGTGGTGAAGCAAAGCGATTGCTTCAAGAGTTATTTGTGTGGGTCCCATGTGTAAGTGACCCCAAAAGGAAACCCTAGCTCTCTAGTATAAATAGGAAGGGGAGATGGAAAACTAAGCCAAGCATTCATTTTAGCCCTTCTTCCTTTTCTAGGGTTTGGAGGAGAGGAGAGGAGAACTAGGGTTTGGAGTGTGCTCCTTGTTGAGCTCTTGCCCTCCTTGTTGGAGAGGCTTTGTAAGCATCTGTGTAATCGAACAATCTTGTGATGCTCAATTGAAAGATCGTTTGCTCCCTTTGTGTTCTTCTCCCTTTTGGATGATTTTGGTGCTTCCTTGATTCAAAGGTTCATGCTTGGTCTCTTGACCTACTTTATCTTGCTTTGATGTGTGGGATTACTCCTAGAGTCATCTAGATCATCAACCCCCACAAGCAAGTCTTGAATCAAGATTTTCATATTTCTAGGGTTTGTGCACTTCTTTGGTAAAATCTCGAGAGATCGATTTATGAAGTGGATCCGACGGATCGTTGCTAGAAATAGGTCTCTAATATCATTAGGAGGTGTGCTCGAAATTTGGTCAAGTTTTATTGGTTGAAACAAAAGTTGGATCAAATTTCGTTTTGGTTTTGGGTGGAGTTTTTGAGTTCGGACTCTAGGTCCGACCGGACTTTCAACGCGGTCGACCGCCGTGTATTCGAACACCGGGCTTGCCGGGTCGAACCGCGATCCACCGGTCCGACCGCTAGTTAGTTCTTCGGTCCGATCACAGTTAACCGTCGGTCCGACCGCCCGTGGTAGCCGGTCAGACCGCCAGTCCCCAGTAAGGAACAGTGAGTTCTTTTCTCCGGTTGTGTCGTGTGGTTGAGGGGTTTATCAAATCTAACACAAGGCTTTCGTTGTGTGCTTACTGATCTTCTTAGCTTTTATAGCTAAAGGAGTAAAGTTCGTGTTGGATTTTGATTTAGGCGAGAAAGTTTTGAAAGCGCCTATTCACCCCCCCCTTTAGTCGCCTTTCCGGTCCTACATAAGTAGTCAATGGTGTACTAGTCGTAGAACGTGACAACGTCCAACGACCGACATATTATGTAAGTGAAGTCTTACATGGACCTAATAAAAGATACCCACAGGTACAAAAGTTGCTCTATAGTCTCCTTATGGCATCAAGAAAATTAAGGCATTACTTTCAGGCCCACAAAGTGGTCGTACCTATCGGATATCCCCTTGGTCATGTTATCATAAACAACGAATCTTCAGGACGAATAGCAAAATGGGCAGTCAAGCTTGGGACGTTCGACCTCCATTTCATCTCTCGAACAACAATTAAGTCCTAGGCAATAGCAGAATTCATTGTCGAATAAACAAATCCTGAACCCACCCAAGGGCTTGAGTACGAAAACCACGATGAGTGGACAATGTGCTTTGACAGTTCCTTGATGTTAAATGGTTCGGGGGCTAGAGTTGTCTTGATATCCCCCACTAGAGAACACATCAAATATGCTATTCAGTTAAACTTTTCTACCACAAACAATGTGGCATAATATGAAGGTTTACTGATAGGACTCCGAGCAACTAGAGTACTCAAATTTTGTAGATTACTAGTGAAAGGTGATTCTCAACTTGTAGCGAATCAAGCTAGGAAAGAGTATCAATGTTCAAGTACCAAGATGTCATCTTATTTGACGGAAGTATGGAAACTCAAAAAGCACTTCTTCGGTTTCCAGATCCAACATATTCTTAGAAAGGAAAACTTTTTGGAAAACCAGTTGGCTGGGATGGCCTCACAAGGTCACCTGTCCCGCCCGGAGTTTTTCTCGAAACTCGATTCACCCTCGGTGGTCGAGCATTCCGAGGACATAGGTGTTCCGTGAGAGGTCATACAATCAATCTTGGGAACATGGATGCTCCACAGGAGGTTGTAAAACTCGACCCCAGTAGAAATTGGATGATGTTGATCTACAATTATCTCCAGCATGGTATTATTCCTGAAGATGATGTAGAGGTTGATCGTATAGCTCAAAAAGCCACATCATGCACTTTGATCAAAAGGACCCTTTATAAATGGGGATCTCACGGAGTGGGATGGCATTAAATTGCTATCCAACATTCATGGAGGAGTCTGTGGAGCACATCATTCCTACAGAACACTGGTCGGTAAAGCTTTAGACAAGGATACTATTGGCCAACTTCCCTTCTTGATGCAAAAGAGCTCGTGACGAAAAGCGTACAATATCAATTTTATAGTTGACAAGTACATCAGCTAGCACAAGCTTTGTAGACAATTTCTCTTTCTTGGCCTTTTGGGACCCAAAGACACGACATTCTGGGACCTTTTTCAAGGGCACCCGGGGGCTTAGAATTCATTTTCATCATGATTGACAAGTTTACAAAATAGATAGAAGCCTATCTAGTTGTTAAAACAACTGAGGCTGCCAGGAGGTTTCTCTCCAAAAATGTGATCACACGATTTGTACTACCCAGTTGTATAATCACGGATAATGGTACCCAGTTTTCTAGCGGAAAATTTCAGGAATTCTACGAGGAGCTAGGTATCAAAATACATTTCACTTCAATCGCTTATCCGCAGAGCAACGGAGCAGTCAAGCGAGCTAATGGTATAATAATGCAAGGAGTGAAACGCCGAGTTTTCAACCGGTTAACAAAACAGTCAGGAGCTTGGGTTTAAGAACTTCTCTCTGTATTATGGGTCGTTCAAACCACGACCAGTCGTGCGATCGATGAAACACCATTCTTTCTAGTTTACGGTGCTGAAGCCATGCTTCCTCCAGAACTAAAAATTGGCTTCGCTCAAACCGATTGTTTTAACAAAAACGATCAAGAACAATGAAGACTCAACGATATCAATTTCCTTGAAAAACGACGAAACCAAGCCCTCATACGATCGGCGGTCGACCAAAAAGCCATACGAAGGTACCATAGTTGTAAGGTGCGACCTCACAGTTTAGCTGTAGGTGATTTGTTTCTCAGAAAAATTCAGAGTCAAGCCAATCGCAATAAACTTTCTCCCAAATGGGAAAGTTCTTACACAGTGGTCGAAGTCACCCGACCTGGCTCAATACAACTAGCGATGTTAGACAGACGTGTTTTGTTAAATTCTTAGAACATTGATCAATTGCGTAAGTTCTTTGTATAATTTTTACATTATTTCAATTTCAATATATATATTCATTTGTTTTTTTTCCGATGAGTGATATTGTATATATATATATATATATATCATACATTATCTAGTCGCATACTATTATTGTCTAACTGGTCAGAGAAGATGTAATTCCTTATGATATCCTTCCAAAAGGATCCCTTTTACTTTTTTGTCCTCGACATAATCATCATAAGCCATAAGGGTCCTAGTCATGACCATCTCAGTTATGTTCTCAAGCGTGACTAATACACTCTTTTCTTAAAAGAAACAAGTAAAAGTGTGTAACATAGACAACATGTTGTAGTTACTTACATGCTTAAGAATTTGAAGACTATCTTTCTCCATTTCAACATTCTATTCTACTCTTGTTTGGCTACTAGTCGGAACATGGAAAACCTCCTAGTCGAAATCTCTCCTATCTACACGTGGTCCCATACTAGTTAGAACATGGAAAACCTCCTAGTCGAAATCTCTCCTCTCTACACGTGGTCCTATACAGTAGAAGGAGTTTCGTAGCGACGACCTTTTTCAGATGAATAGTAATCCGTATGCTTAAGTGTGATTACCCTCCAGCGTAATGACACGGGGCACCGCAATTACCCTGAACGGTAATCACACTTAAGCATACAGATTACTATTTATTTACCAGGTAGGACACCACTCTGACGAATAACAAGTCTTACCAAAGTTAACACAACAAAACAATAAGATAGAAATTGTACTTTATTACAACAGTTAGCCACACAAGGCTATAGTCTTTAATATAAGTATTTAATTACATCGGGAAAAGAATTCCTCTCTAGGATCTAACAAATGAGAATAATAGCAAGAAAGAGTACTAGTGCACTTAGCAAGCATTTATTAGCAAAGATGCACTGTATGACTCTTCTCTATTCGTTATCACATTTTCTAACTCATCTATTTTTCTGGAAAATAATTTATCAACATTAACGTGACAAGTTTTAATTATGAAAAGATTACTTATCACTCGGTAAGAAGATAGACCCCCTAGCGGCCACCGTAGACTAAAATGCAGGAGGCAGGCATGAATTCATGATTTGATATATTGCACTGTGCATGCTTTATACCACTTTACCCATATATACTCCGAGCTCTCTTTACGACAGGTCTCCTGCATTTCCTTTGATGTGGTTTCGAGTTCAGAATACATAACGTTTTTCAGGTTACGTGATTAAGACCCAACCCATTATTTTTCGTCGGTGTCGTGGGGCGCTCACCCAGTCCTTCAATGAATTCTGATATTGTTGGCTGGGCCGGTCATCCCCGCACCCAACACTCCACCTTGCGCTACTATAGCGCCATGGATCCCCCACTTCTGAACTCTTCCTACCAGTCCTGGGTTCCTCTATAACTCACACATGCAATATTACTTACCCAATGTGGAGAGTATAGCCACGTAACAAGGTAGCATTTTTTTGCCTATCAAAACGGAAAATTATTGGCACTTAAATACGACCCCTTATCCAAGTGGGAGTTTTGTTGGTCCTTATATATTAACCATATGTAAAAGGTCCCTCTTCCCTCTTCTCTTTTCCTGCCAAGGGTACCCTTTACCATCCTAATATTTCTCTTGCAGCACAGCTACTCATCTCAGCTGTACTGCTCTTTTTCTTTTCTCATCTTATTTCTCTTAATATCTTTTATCTAATTTGATTTTGAGGTATAGTTTTAATGCACATACCTATATGATACAGCAAAGTAACTTTTACATTTAATATAACTAGGTTGATGTTCAAGAGATAGGCTTGCCTTTGTAGTCGTAGAAAATATCAGCGTCAACGAAATCTGGATCAATTACACTTGCCTGCATTGGTTCATCCTCTGCAATTATATGGCGACACGAATAATAAATAAATACTTAGTTGCTTTTGGGTGCTACTATGCGTACATTAATCAATTGATTTTCTTTTTCAACAGATTTTAATTTTAAATTTTTTTGGATCCCCTGTTAAGTTAACACTCCCCAACTCTGGTTGTTCTAGTCTGTTAGCTCTAGGATCGAGGTTGCTTATTCTCGCATTTTATCACAGGAAAACAAGATACTGCACGTACCTACACTGCGTTGAATTAATTTAATTGCTGACAGTGGATTAATCTTTCTCCTCAATCACTATTGGGCCGAATGGTCTAGTATCGAGTTTTATCTAATTTAGTAATTTTATTAATCAACAGTTTAATTCTAGCATCTTAAATTAATTTTCCCTTTTTCCTACTTTTATTTTTCACCGATAGGTTGCTGCTAGGGGTGGCAATCGGGCGCGGTGGGTACGGGTAGTGCTCGCCTATACCCATACCCGCGACCCTGAATTCCCCACGGGCATACCCACGAAGGACGATGGGCAAAAAACCTCACCTATACCCGTTGCCCGCGGGCATGCCCATTTACCCGCGAATAATATATCGCCGCCCGTGGGTACCCATCGCCCGCGGGCATGGGCGTTACCCGCGAGCAATGCATACATCAAGTTCATCATAATTCACACATTAATGGTGCATCACACATTCAACTACTAATAAAGTTCATCACAATTCACATATCACATAAAATAAAAATACAAACTGACATAGTTCCTTACACATACTGGTAAGTTACGGGTAATCGGGCGAAGCGGGTACGGGTAGAGCTTACCCATGCCCACGCCTGTTTACCCGATGGGCAAGGAATTGCGCCCATTTTCATGCCTGTGGGCAAAGAAAGATGCCCATACCCACCTCCATTAGGGTATTCGCCCACGGGCACGCGGTTAATCAGGTATAATTGCCATCCCTAGTTGCTGCTACCTTTCCTCACGTGGTTCACGCTTACTACACGCACTTGCCCGGATACACTCACTCAACAACCTAAAACACTAAACCCACCCACATCTCCCTACACAACACCACACCACACACATACTACAACACACACAACATCACAAAACACCATACACCAAACTTACAACCTCACTCCCCTTACCTAATCCTAGTTTATTTAATCTTTCTCTATCCCACCTAATCTCTCTCTCCCCTTATCTCTTTTGGTCGAAATCCCCTGACCTCCCAACCCTTCTTCTTCCTCCTTTCTTTACTTCTCCATTTCTTCCTCCCTGTGCTTTGCTCCTACTGAGACTTGCTCTTGAGGGACTCCCTCCCTCCCTCTCGGGTTGCCCCATGGCACCGCCTTCGGCCGCCGGCGTGCTCGCTTTATGCATTTTCTATTTTTGTTGATTCTTGTTCATGCATGATGAAGGTGATGGAGGTGGCTACCCTAGGCTAGCTACAGGGCTCGAGGCCTCCCGCACGCTGAGGAGTGTGAGGCCATCGAGTGCGCATAGTTTTGCCAGCGGTGGTGTTGTTGTGGTCGCCGAGGTATCCTCCAATGCTACTCCTTCTCTACTCCCTCTACTCTCTCTATCCCTTCCCTCCCTTGCTCTGTGATGGGTTCGGTGGATGATATGGTTATTGCCGAATGTGTTCTCTGTGCATTGCTTAGCTCACCTCGTGTGGTTCATAATGGGCAAGAATAAGAGTAGGGGAAAAAGAATGGTGGGCTACCTTGGTTGGACGGGTTGTGAATTGTATTGCAGTGATGTTGGCTGAGGTGGTGATGGAGCTTTCCACTTGTTCTCTTCGGTCCCGTCGGTTCCTCATGGTCCTTATCGGCTTGGCTTGGTCCTTGGTGGTTGTGGTCATTTCTTGCCTTCCTTCACCTTCTGTCTCCTTGCCTCCTTCCCTCCTGGATTTCTTGACCCCCCCTCTTGTTGGATGTAGGTGCTTGATGTGGTTGCTTGGTTGGCTTTCTTTGGCTTGCTTGGTTGTGCTAGCTCTGTGGTGGCAATGAGCTTGCTTGGGCTTCTTGTTCTTAGTTGTGGCTCTTGGTTGTGGCTATGGTAGAGTGATACAAATGGGAGGCTTGACTGTGAGCACATGTTTTATTTTGGGGCTTCAGCTATGCTGGGATTTCACCGTGACAGGGCTGTGTTGGGACTTGTCTTGCTTTCTCCTGTGCCTTGCCTAGACTACCCTCACCTTATCCTTTTTGCTCTCAGAGGGGGCTATTTAGCTGGGTAATGGTTATGGACCTATGGTCGAAAGGGCACTATTTATCGGATTTTATACGGTTAAGGTAAGTCGGGAAAAGTGGGTGTCGTATTTTCTATAACTATCAGGTGATGAAACCCACTGAAGTGAGATGGTGCTGACTGACCTTGGTCAGTCTGGGAACCTCAAGGATATTCATGTGATCTGACGGCAATCCTTCTTTACTTCTAACCTTTAATTCATAGCTTTTTTTTGCTACTGGTGTATTGGTCTTTGTGGAAAATGGAAATGTGTGCAGTGTTTCGGGTTGGCAGAGGAATGAGTTCGACTGGCTGGCGATATACGGACAAGGATGCAAGGCTTCGGTGGGATGCAAGACTTTATTTTACTTTTCTAATGTACTCAAAGCTGTAATTTATATTCTGATCTGATGTAAAGGATTCTTGTAATTTAATTCTGAGTTTGTATTTAAATGTTTTACTTTCGATTGTAAAGGGTTTTTCTAATTGACTCTGAGCTATATCGGTGTTGTATGTTTGATTTATAAATCTTGTTGTACACTTGTGATGATGTATTATTATATTAAATCATTTTAAGATATGTTCATTATTAGTTGGTGATTAATGCTTGGATGTATTTAATTCACTGTTTATTATCGATTAGCTTTGTTTATATTAGTTTGAGTTTTTGAGGGTTCTCACATACACCCACTAGTAGAGCAGGAGTAAACTAATACACCATAGCAACAAACACTTACAAATAGGCTCTTACCAAATTATCGAATAGGTAAAGTGATCATGATAGTTGACTTCTAACTAGTAATACCAAGCGTTTAGTTAAACAATACACTAGTGATTAAGTTAGTAATACTAAGTAATATTAGATAGTCTTGGAGGTTAGCAGTAACTATGTCATGACCTCATGCTAGTTAATCAAAAGTAAAGCCGATAGGGTAATCACTGAACAAGGACTAGTAGGCGAGAGCTCATAGGCCGTGTATAGTAATTATCTACTTAATCAGAAGTAGTCATTAGCAAGACACTATAGCTAAGGACCAACCTAGTGTAGTAGGTTCACTTTAGTATATACTAGGTCACGTAAGTAAGTTAGGGTGATTAAAGGTCACCTCGATGGTGAAACTCAAAACCAACCAGTAGACACTGCTGCTTAAGACGTAAGGCTAGTGTCTAGCTAATGCTTGGAAGTTCTAGCTAAGGCTAATGGAATTTCTTTGATAAATATAAATAATAAAAGGAATCATTAAGTTAACTAGATCCCATGTGTCGGTGAGACTTATGTCTACCCAGAGTGAACCCCGCACCTATGCATAGGTCTCACCTAACTTTCATGGAATTTCCTCCATAAATAGGAAGTAATAACTAAAGGAATCATTAGATCGACTAGGCACTGTGTATGGATAGCGGTGATAGGTCCCCAAGTGGATGATAGTAGTTCCACCATCAATCATCATCGTATAGGCTCCATCTATCATCCACGTCATCCATTCCCAGTAGAAGGACAATTCGTAACCCGAAGGTGGATCAGAGAGTCCTACCAAACTGGGTGATCTCTCCCATCTAGGTAACCGATGTGGAATATTCCTATGAATATTCTCTCCCTCCCATTGGAGTCCTAACTCCTTGCACCAGCGGACTTTCCGAGAGCCTGATCCTTCTCGCCCTCACTCTGGATCCAAAAGCCCACCGCTAGACCAAACGAATAAGGTTTGCGTGTATCTACTTTGGTCTGAAGTATTTCCTTCATTCCAGGTATCCTTGGATGTACTTCATTCCATCTGAAATATTTCCTTCATCAACTTTCTTGGATATACTTCGTCTGAAGTATTTCCTTCATCAACCACTAAGTATGATTAGTTTCATCTGGAGTACTTACTTATTTCAAGATGTTGTTAGATATATTTACTTTCATTTGATGTATTTTCTGCTTCAACTACTCCTGGGTTGATTGACTTTCATTTGAAGTGTTTTGTTTTGTTTACTTGCCTTTGGATTTTATTTGGTTACTTTAAAACTTTCTTAGGTTTAATCCTATTTTGCGTAATTATAATCAGAAGTCAGGATGGAGCAACAGTTCAAGCAAGAGCAAGAATAGGACTAAAGTTATTAGAACATTGAGCCAGATGAATCAACACTTTGATCATGTTGAACCTACTTTTGAAATACAAATATATTGATTTAAATTATGAAATTGCATTGCTATGATTCAGACAAATATGTCGACTTAGCTCATAGCTAATACCTTAATGATAATCAAGTATATGACCTTCCCATCCTTGAACTTGGACACTATCCTTTGTCACCCAAGAAATAATGGTATACATACTAGTTACTAAGTTCGTATCTAAGTGTGATGCTTAGCCTTATTTAGATACATTGACATTGGGGCAATAATTTGCCCTGATAACATTCAAAACCGGAAACTGGCTTTGGGCAATCGAGGTTGGAGCCTGGTTGGTATGTTGAACTAGAGAAGTATTTTAAAATGAAAGAAAGCCAAAAATAGATTTCTACTTGAGCAGTTGGAAATTGTGGCGGGAGCTGGGAAGAGCACGACAGACTGGGTATGGGGAAGTACCGCCCAAGTCAATAAAGAACCGAGTTCTTTAACGGCCTTCTTGTGTAAAAACAGTGCAACCACAAATCTATAATGGGCACGACCTAGCTGACTAATTTGTTCACATCATCGCAACTTCACCATTGGTGGGTTTGTGGCATGGGTATGGGTAGGAGCCATCGGAAAACTACACAGCGCAAGTGGGAGGCCTCCCGGGGGCGCGGCCCAAGGAGGTGATACCTAGCTGGTGAGGTTGCATTGAGGTGGGGCATTGTAAAGGCTTTGTGACAATCATCTCAGTCGTAGACCTATGGACGTGTATCAAGACGAACATTATAAATTGATTGTCTCTTGTGGATAAAGTGTACAAACTCTGCAGAGTGTAAAAACTATTTAGATAGTCGTGCCCACAGTCATAGGTGATGCCGAGAACTTATTTGAATTAGCTTTCATTTTCATTAAAACAATTTGTGGGTGGAATGAAAAGAAGGGTTGGAGCCTAGAGATTTGAGATGACCTGGATGAAAACCAGTGAGAAGTACATGATGTGACCCGAGAAAGAATATGAACATTGGGTGGATGGAGTCACTCAATGGTATAGGAGGTTGGAGGCTCCACTAGTATTTTACAACAAAACTCAACTTTGTTAAAACCTGTGTTAGTTAAAAGAAATGCTAGGTCTTAGGGTTTGCTACTACTTAATCTATTTCAATAAGTGGTTTTATGCAAACAAAATAACCACAAGCCATTCTTTTGACCAACCATGCATATTATATAATTGTATTATGTGTATTGGCTCAAGAGTACAATTGTGTACTCATGCTTGTTCAATATTATTATTCAGTAAGAATAAAAGGAGGTTGTATGGACACTTATGAGCACCCGTCAAGACTGGAAATCAAGTCTGCCAAGGACAAGGTTGCGGGCCCGATCGATTGCCCGTGGGCATATCGTGAGGGTTCCACATGTTGCACTTTAAATTGCGCTTCCACTGCTGATTATTTAAAGGTATTTAGCCTGCCCGACCATTTTGAAAGTCAAAAGCCGTAAGGTATATTTACGCTTGATGATTATTATGCAATAGTTTTACATTTTCGTGATATGTGTTTGATATTCAATGATGTAACTGTGGGCACTGGCTAATGATCCAGAGACAGGTGTCGTGAACACAGAAGATTCCAAATTGCAAATTTGGGGTCTGACAACATGTGAGACCAAGGTAGAAGAGACAAAAAGAGAAAGAGAGAGGCACTGACATGGCGGTCCCACATGTAATAAAGAGAAAGAGAGAGCTAACACAAAGAAGGAAAATAGGGGAGGTGCACGGCGGAGGCAGTGAGGGAGCGGCTAGCGACGGTCAAAATAGAACCCAAGAAGAGCTGCGGTCCTTTGGGCAGTGGCGGCACAGCGAAGGAGTTAGCGAGGCGACGGAAAAGAGGCATGGGCTCGCGGTGGCGATGGCGACACGATAGCACCCAATGGAAACAGAGGTGAGCATGAACTTGGTGGTGGCGAGAGGTGCACGTAGAGTAGCTCGGGGAGACCAAAGGATGATTGGGGCGGAGGGGCGACGGTGGCCAAAGGCAGAGATCAAGGGCGGCGGCGGCGACGCGCTACAGAGATGAAAAGGTGATGAGGAGGTGGGGGTCGGAAGAGAAGAATCGGGTACACAAGGTGACGTGCACGGGATGGCGGGGAAACGCAGTGGAGAGGAGATCGACGACGGGCGTTGCTGCCGGAGACGACGAAGACGGTGGCGACGGTAGTCCGGAGAGACTCCGGGGACGACGGGGCGAGCACCGGCCACAACGCAGCGAGGTGGACTCAACATCGGCGATGGCACAGACAGAGAACCACAAAAACGATGGAATTGAAGATGAATACGTGAGGCGATCACGGGGTTCTCGACGGCGATTCGGCGCAACGAAGATGAAATCGGCGAGGTCGAATTGGGGCTTCAGAAGAGGAGAGCGAAGCTAAGAAATGATGTGAGCAGCTACGCTTAAAAAGGGCCGAAGAGGGAGGGTTCAGATGGGAGACGACAGCGACAGCGAGCTAGACACAGACTCGGAGTCGGGAGCGAGGCTGTAGACAGTGATGTGGCGCTAATAGTAGGGTCCACCGGACAGAGAGAGAAGGCGAGGGTAGGCTGCTGGCGCGCTAGGCCATGGCTTCGAAAGGAAAATGGGCTGGAGAAAGAAGGAGCTGGGCTGAGAGAAACAAAATTGGGTCTAAGGAAAATCCAGAAAAAAGGATTTTCAAATTTAGAAAAAAGATTAAATAAAACCAAGTTCAAAGAAATAGCAAAGAAACTCCAAAAATTCCCCAAACATTCCAAAAAATACTTTGGAACTCAAGGAACACAAATAAAATGATTTTGAATTAAATTAAGGTTTAGGTTATTCACATTAAATAATTTTATTTTCTAAAAATTTGAATTAAGCTTGAACTTAAACAAGAAAGTTCAAATGGTTATTTTTATTTTTAAAGACTTCAAAAGACCCCAAAATTTGGATGTTACAGTGAATGCTATCAATAATCTCCTAGGTATTCAACAATCTTTTCACTCCAACAACTATGAACAACTGTGAAGATGAAGATTGAACTTGCGAGTACTAAGAAGCAACCCTAAAAACAAAAAGCAAACATCACCCTGTCAGGCCGATTTGACCGCCAACTCTCTGGTGGTCTTATCAGCGGCCACCGAGCGGTCTGACTGGTCAGTTAATGGTCTGACTGGTAGGCCTAGCGGTTTGACCTCTCCTCTTCTAATGAATTGAAAAGTACACGATTTTCAAGAAGAATTTGACCTAACTTTTGATCTACTCATTCAAATCATACAAAAATTGAAACACAACTACCCTAGGATGCTTGGAACCTATCCCAATAAGTAATATCAAGAATCACTGTCAAGGTTTCCACCTTTATCCATCTTAAGGAAGAGTACTCAAGAACCGAGCAAAAGTGGGAAAACTTGATCTACTCATGCTCGTGAGATCTAAGCAACCAAGATGATTCTAAATGAGTTGCTACAATCCCTAGCAAGCTATATCATAGTACAAATCGCACTAGAAGAAGATGGAACCAAGAATCATCAAGTACATCTCAAGAAAGCAAGAGAATCAAATAAGAACACAAATAAGACATGGAGAATCAAGTTTGATATTCTATTACCACTTGGAGAGGAAGGATTACAACCACTCCACCAGGAGGATACAACCCTAAGGGCAACACCTATCTCTCCCAATCAAACACTAATTTATCTCTTGGAGGCTCAAGTACAAAGCCTAATTTTCTCTCTCTAATACCCCCTTATATAGTGGAGGCTCACAAGAAAGCCTAACCTAGTTGCAAAGTGGATCACAACTATTGATGTATTTCCCCATGGACGGTGCCAACTGTCAATATTTAAATATCGAACTTATGAAACGAATGCTAGAATGGGGTCTCCTTACTAGAGACTACACAGGGATGAGACACAGAGAATTTAGACAGGTTCGGGTCTTCTCCTGAGAGAATAACAATCATAATCATGTGTTCTTGTATTGATTGTGTTTATAATAAGAGAAAAGTCACCGAAGGCTAAGACTAATGACTTCTGTCTGTTTTGTTACTTGTGTCCTTCTTTCTGTCGACTGGCATTATCCCTTATATAGCGTCTGAGGGGATAGCAGTTGTCTATGTCAAGAGGCACCCAACGGTTGATGAAATAAGAACGTTGATGCCAATTATTGTCAGAGAGATCACGCCCACGTTCACCTTGCGGTTATGCCAGAGATAGAAATTAATATGTGCAGTTATACCAGAGAATAACGACACATATTTACAACCACGTGTAATTAAACACATTGTATGAGGTCCCTAGTCGATTGGGTCCTCATGTCTGTGGTCCTTATCGACCATAGGGTGGTCATGATTGACTTGGTTATAGTAAAACTTACGACCATATGGTGATCATGGTAGAACTTACAATCATAGGTGGTCGTAGAAGATCTTACGACCATAAGATGAGAGTAGAATGACCTATGACCATACAGGGTAGTCGTATAATAACTTAAGACCACTATATAATCATAATCTCCCTCATTATTGACAATGAGGGGTATCTCTAAAGGTTGTGTAAATACATTATTATCTATAACGAATATTACAGATAAATAGTTAAATTAATTGAGGATTATTAGATCCTCGTTAGACCATATTTCCCCTCCACCATCATTTTCCAATTCCTTGTCCTTGAAGTATCGCTCGTGTTTCGTCATCTTGCATGTGGCCCCAATGACTCCTCGTCAAGCCTCTCACGCGTCCGGATCCCGTTGAACCATCCTCGCTTGCAAACAGGCTCAAATCACTTGGCGCACCCTATGTCCCGTTCGACCTTGACCACTTGTGCCTTCCATAGCTATTGTCCATTTTGGGCCTTGTCCAACTCCAACTATCTCACCTGACCTCCATGACCGCTCTGGACCTTGGTTCTCCTAACCAAGTCTTGGTCTCCTCTCCGTTGACCATAGTTGACTCCAGACCCTCCTACACAACAATAGACTGAGCAAACTATTTTTGGGCACAAGTTCATTCCAACCTAACCCATATTCGTCATAAACACAACATGCAACGCATATGCACCATCACCAAATCCCTCGACAAAATCCACACAAAAATCTTCCAGGCTGGTCAGACCGCTATCCATAGCCAGTCTGACCGCTCCATAGCCGGTCAAACTGCTCCCAATTCCATTCCCAAGTTTGGGAAACACTTCTCTCTTGACATTTCGGCAAAATTCTATCTATTTTTGCCCCACAGTTCTATTTTCTATGAAACCGGGTGCAAATATACCTCCTAACACTCCACATACATGTTTGATCGGATTCCAAAAAAGTCCACTTTATCATATTCGGTCGATCTGAGGTGCGGAGGTCGGGCGATTATGCTTTGTTTGGATCAAAATCTCTACTTATATAAATGGATGACCAGAATTTTAGTTTAAATTCCCAACTCATCTACGTAGATGCCGGCCAAGAGATAGACTTCCCAAACTAGTGTTGTGCGAGAGCAGCGGGATGACAGCGTGATAGAGCTATGAAACAAAAGTGTTGGATAAAAACGGACGACAGATATTGACTCTGTGTGAGGATCTGCGACCAGCATAGCTGGACGGAAATTTGCAGCCGTTGATTCTTTCCGTCATCAATAAAATCAACGGTCGATAGACAAAAGCTAGCTAGAAAATCTCGCGTGCAAGTGAACCACGTGAACTGTCCTAATTTAGCTTCAAAAATTAAGATTATGATAGAAGATATACTAGACTGCGAGCTGTATCGAGCCAAAATTGACCCCAAACTTTGCTCAGTTTTTCAAGAGAGCTCGCTCAAACTCGGCTCAGATCAACGAATAAATATCTTGCGAGATTCTATAAGAATTTCACAATACATAGTTAAATTTGTGCTGTACGAGTCTTTCTAGCGTGCCGTGATTGAGTAGCCCACGCTGACAGGTTACAAAAATAGGATATTATTGGCCATGTTAAACCACCGTAATTTCTAAAATAGTCTCGGTAGTCCATAGAAAATTTCAGATTTAGGAAAAAAAATTGGTTAGAAAATTTTCTTGCACTAGAAATTAAATTAACTTCAACATTTTGTAGATATAAAATTCATATGAACTCCAATTGGGATGAATCAATTTTTGTTGGTCACGAAATTTTATTCCATTGCTAACCATGTAATTTTTATGTCCACTAGTATTATGCAATTTTCACAAAATATTTAAATAGAAATAGAATTGAACCTGCAACCATATAATTTTTATGTCCAGTAGTACATTAAATTATAAAGAAATTACAGAAGCGCATGACAGGACTTCCTTGCTGCCGCGACGTTGTTCTACTGAAGACAACGACCTTGACTTGCCGTAGCGCTGGGACGACGGGTTGGGATTATTGGCGCATGGCATTCGGTCGCATGTGCGGGAGCGCGATTAGTGGTTCGCCGAGATGTACCAAGGGTACAACGTGCAGCATTACACAGACAGATTGCAGGAGGATCATCGTCCACACAACAACCTACTCAGTTACGCTTTAACGTAGTTACAATAATTTTTCTGTTGCACGAAACCAAAGACTAACTCACCAAGTACCATTCCAGCAGGATGAGCGCTAGTGGATCGACGATATGATTAGGTCTGAACCAGACACCTACACTGAGATCACCGCAGCGACACCTCCCACGCAATGCCCCTACTACAGCTTCCGAGACGTACGTCACCCTTGACAGGTTCACCTTCCCTGAGAATCAGCTACGCCGTCCGGGCAAACGACGCGATAATGTACTATAAGTAATGTCATGGTTGTATAATGCATATTATGTAATATCATTGTGCATTGTGCCATTATGATTTATGTAGTGTCAGTATGCATTATGATATTATGATTAATTGACACAAAATATTTTTTTAAATAGTCAGTACAAATAACAACTCTACCTCCCGATTTTTATGTACTAAACCTAAAAGACCTGACGCAACGCAACGCTGCCACGCGATTCCTCCTCAGGTCCGCTACCGCGCGGACGCGAATTTCCTTCAACCTAATTGCAATTCAGCCGCATGCTATATATGGATTCTTTGGCTGCCATTCACCTCACTTTTCATTTCCTCTTCTCCTTTCTTCCAGTCTTAAACGAGATGTCTTCGGCCTTATCTAACTTCTAAGTGAGCAGACAATTAGAATCACTGTAGTAATATCTGGTTTGCCCTCGTTGCAGGGATCCGGTGAATGTGTTCACCTCGCATACGCCAACGAATCCATCCCGCGTGTCCATGAAGTGTTCAAATCTTACGGTAATTTGTCCTTAATCATCTCGAATGAATTTCATTCCAAACGGCATTTGTTTTTTTTCACTCGAAACTGTAATTCTTTTTTAGAGCACAACATGTCGGTTTTGGCAGTGGGCTAATGAAGCTGTCCCAGTGGTTCGAGATATTGCAATGAAAATTGCTACCTGCAAGATATCTCTCGCTGTGTTGCTGTATTTCGTCTAGTAGCTCAACCCTCTGATCCATCAACACAAAATGAAGAGAATAAACTTAAAATACTGGATAAAACGATGGAAAAAGTTGAGAAAATTCTTCAGAAATTAATTAAGATAGTTAGTTTTGTGGTCTTTCTTCTATTATTTTTTGTTCTTTTCAAGTAGAAGTTCAGTTGTAATGATATTGTAATGTCCACTCTTTATCTATGCATCGCAGTCCGCCATGAACAAGAATAAACCAGTAACATTATCTATGCATGGATCAACTGTCGTGTATCCCTACATTACATGATGTATGCCTTTGCGATGTTGTTGTATTCTTTTGTATCATGTATGCCTCTGTTTAATTCCGTTACGAATACTTTCTATAGGAATTCATGAAACCCTAATTTTCGAAACCTCTAATTCAAATTTTGGAGACCTAAATCTGTAATGTTGGAGACAATTTCAGAACACTTAGTTTTCACAACGACAAGACCACACAACTTCTCTCTGTAAAGCAGGACGTGACTACCCTCTGCAAAGTAAGACGTGACAACACTCTGCCTCACCAGCTTTTTAGACTGAAAAATAGCACTCTACAAAGCAGGACATTACTTCTCTCTGCAAAGCAGGACGTGACCCGACAATTCCCTTGGGGGCCGCCAGCAAGTTTGCAAAAGATAAGGCAACACTCTACCTTGCAGGCTACTCACATGAATTTAACCACACTATGTCAACCCTGTGGCTTATAAAAGGGTATGGGAGAGATCACTACACAACCAAACCAAACATACACTAGAGCTTGCTTCACCACACCGGGATGGACAAGATGAAGAGGCAATGAGACAAGATCGCGAACTAGCAAGGGCTGCTGGGGCACGGGACAACAAGCAAGGGCTACTGCGGCCCGGGTCCGACAAGAGTAGCTTGTTAGGATGTCAGCTCTCCACAATGACGCCCCCATAGCAGCAATCTCTACTAGAACATTCCAATCGAGCCTTCGCCGCAACACCTGCCAAAGGGGGAGACGCCGTCCCTCTGTTGGTGCAGGGACATATGCAAGTTATTTAAGTCCAAGCAGCGACCCAGTTTAGGCATACGTTACTGGGGTTGTTCGAACTACTTCTATGACTATCTCGACCGTCGTTGGGATACAAGCAGCTATCGGCGCCGGTAAGTACTAGTTACACTAAGTTTTCATACCAATTCCCTTTCAAAGTACGCACTAACAATCTCTCGTTTACCCGTAGTCCCCAGATCCGCTATGTGGCTACCGCAAGTGCATCGACTTAGAGATACACCTACACTACCAGTGACAAATCGACTACGACGAGTGGGATGTCAAAAGGGCACGCGAGATCCGGAAGAAGGAGCGCCGCACTGAAAAGCACAATCAGCGTATCCGGTGGGAGCGCGAGGCTCGAGAGAGAACATGAGAAAAAGAGAAAAATAGCGACCTAGGTCAAGGCGGCCCGATGAGGAGTACAACACTGAGCTCGAAAGAAAAGGTTACCGAGGACCAAGTGATTGGATGGCATCAGAATTCAATGCCACTTGTTGGAACTGGCCACAACGTGTACGGAAAATAGGATCACACAAAGCACATAAATACACAGGAATTTATTTACGATGTGCAGTATTATCTACGTCGCAGCTATCTAATCGTACGAGAAATTTCTTTTCACGGTTAGGATTACAAGAGTTGACGATATAAATGTATGCCCTTATTACGCTAGACACCCTTTTTGGAGAGACAATCCATATCTTTAACCCTGCACAGCATGGCTAATCGTGATCGTACTCATCTTAACATGTGTGGGGTCACGAGGGCCCCCGTTTGGTCTCGGTCAGCAGTTGGAAGTACCACGGCTACACTTGCCCCCTCGTCAGGCACGAGAGGATCCGCTGCAGTGGAGATACCATTGTACATGGCATAATAATACGGTGGTTCGTGAGTAATCAATAAGCTCTCTCGGCTTCGTTTTTTTTAAAAAAAAAAACTACGGATTTACTAATTTTTAGTTGTTTGATTTTTTATCTATCAGTTATCTACAATTGTATACTACTAAATTTAAAATTACAGCATCAAGTGATGTGTAATTTTAGCATAATTTTACTGTAACTTTTAGTTTTATTTATTTTTATATTTATAGGATTCATCTAGATTTACTTTTGTCTAGTTTAAATTTTTTATAAAAAAAAATTCGTACCATTAGATGAAAATATAGAGGTGGAACAAGTGACTCGTTAGATGAAAATACAGAGGTGAAAACAAGTAACTAAAAAATAATAAATTTTCAGGCAGAAAGTGCAAAAAAAAAAAACTAAGCAATTGCCTGCGTTTCGAATCATCCAATTAAGCAAATAATTGACGGTTTTTCGGCTGTCCGACGAGTCTAATTTGGATCCAACGGCTCCGGACATGAGTCCGATGGTTGCTCCGCTGCAGCGAATCCGCGTCCGCTCGATCAGATTGGGGTCGATGTAAGTATACCGTCTACCACGTCGATAGCCAAATCTACAGTGACACGCTTAAACACAACGGGCGACACCAATGCATGCATCACGTGGATGCAGACTCGATGTACGTCTGGCACTGGTTAAACGATCGAGAGAGAGAGAGAGAGAGAGGGTGATTTGATTTGGTTAAATCAATGCTTAATACGAATTTATGCGTGATTACGATGATGCTGACAAAGGAGGAGAGAGGCAGTGGCGACACTCACGTCGACAGCAGCTGGCCGACGACAACGAAGCGTCGAAATGAGGCATTAATTTGGAGGAACAGCCTAGTACTATTATTTGTCGACAGCTCGTCTTTCAGAGCTCATAAGTGATAAGTAAGCCCGACGAGCAACAGTAGCCGCTGCCGTCGGTAGAGTACCAACCAAGAACAAGCGCAACGAAGCACAGTGGCTGAGGTTTCTCCCCTCGATTTTTAATTTTGGGTCAGGACCTTTATGTTTGATTAAAAACAATCTTGACTAAGAAGATGAAGCTGAAATAAGATCGTATATATGGTAATTACAACAACTATAGTTTCTGTAAACACAAAAAACATACCAGATGACGGTGACATTGTTCATCGTAAGGATGATCTGAAGCAGTAGATGTTCATGTGCTCAATCTACCTAGGCTAGGTCTTTCCCAGCAACAGGTAAGCCAAAAAATTTAACTACAGATGGTATGACATGAGTTACCTTACTGAGAGAATCTGACCCTTGTTTATAGTATTTAGTATAGAATTACATCTCATCCCATAAATAGAGATAGATTCCAAACAGACACAGATTTAAATCTAAGTCCATATTTTTCTTAATAGATACTCAGGCTATTAATAAATACTTTATTTGATCACTTTATATATTTGAGCCAAACCAAATGATAGATAACTAATATGTATATAAACTCATGTAGGTCCACATAACATGAAATTAATCCAACAATCTCCACTTGGACTAAATGAGTAAATACATATCAAAAAAACTTTATGAGCTCCAAAAATACTATCTATGTCATGAACATATTTAAAACAATCCGGTCCATCAATTATATCAACATAGGATCAAAGCGGCCTTCGTTACTTTAAGGCGTAACTTGACCCAACAATAGTCGCATATGTCAACATAAAAGAATGACATGGATTAAAAATGGATGTGTAGCATGGAAATTGCATGAGATGTGATCATAACATGCTTGTTTCCAACTGGTCCAACTTTATTCCTTATAAGATTAAAATATCTTCTTAGTACCAAATGAGATGATAAGAATTTAGAGTAAAAGAACATAAACTTTATTTCTCTAGAGAATATAACTAAAGGTCTTTACACTAAATTGGTATTGTCACATGAGCATAAGAAAAGATTACAAAATCCCACTAGAACTGAATTCCTCAGATGAAACCACACTCATATGAGCAACATGCTCATAGAACACTTTAGGTGTCAAACCTTTAGTGAACGGATCCGCAATCGTGGAGTTTGTGCCTATATGCTCAATTGATAATTTACCACTCTGAATTCTTTCTTTCACAACTAGGAACTTGATGTCTATATGCTTAGACTTTGACGAGCTCCTGTTGTTATTTGAATACATAACTGCAGACTTATTGTCACAATATAAATTTAGTGGTCTGTCGACCTGATCCAAAATTCGTAGCCCTGTGATAAAGTTTTACAACCATATCCCATGATTTGAAACCTCACAGCAAGCAACATACTCAGCTGCCATTGTGGACGGGGCAACGAGTGACTGCTTAGCACTGCACCTCTACCAAGCAGATAAATATAACCTGAAGTAGATTTGCGTGTGTCTTGGCAACGTGCAAAAATTGGAATCAGAATACACAATAATCTCCAACTGATCTGATTTCCTATATGTGAGCATGAAATCATTCGTCTTTTGCAAATACCGCAACACCCGTTTTGCTGCGACCCGATGATCCAATCTTGGATTGCTTAGATACCTGCTTAGCATTCCAACTATATATTTTATATCTGGTCTAGTGCAAACTTGAGCATACATCAAGCTCCCTATCAAAGATGAATAGGGGATGTTCTGTATTTTCTTAGCCTCAAAATCATTCTCAGGACATTAGCCAAGACTAAAATTTTCACCTTTGGCTTGAATTGACCTTTTTGCCCCCTCCCTCTTTGTCCTCCACCCAACTTCACATCCTCTCCCTCCCTTCTGGCCATGGCAAATCCAGCAGAGGTCCTGCACGTCGCCATTAGAGCCGGGCGCAATGTGGTGTGCCTTATCGAGGTAAAGTCGGTGGAAGACGAGGTGAGCATGGACAAAGACGACGACGTTGCTCCCAACCGTTTATCGATGTCAAGGCGAAGTGAGCAATGGTTGTCCTTGACGTTTGTTACACTCTGATATCCCTTCTTATGCGCAACTGCCCCTAGATTGGATCATAGTTGCGAGATACGGCACAAGCGTGCACGATATCAAGAATGAAATAGATGAATCCTGTATAGAGAATCTAATAACAACGATGAAATAATCACGATGAGAGATAAAGATTTAGCGAAATTGATAGCAAATTCCTTAAGTACAATCTCAAAAGTGTACAAGGGATCGTCGCTCTCTCATAATATCTCGAGCCTTTTATGACCCATGGATCCTTACCCTATAAAATAAACTAGTGGTAAAGAATAATCTACCCTATAAAATAAACTAGTGGTAAAGAATAATCTAGCCTCTAATCTTCTTCTACGCCTCTTGCTTTGGACGATTTGGTTTATGACTTGTGTTCTCCATGACCACCCTGTCGATGTTTTAATTTCGAACTTATGAAATAAATACTAAAAAGGGGGGTTTCCTTGCTCGAGACTACATAGAGATGAGACATAGGGAATTTTGACAGGTTTGAGCCTTCTCATGAAAGAATAATAACCCTAATCATATGTTCATGTATTGATTGTGTTCACAACAAGAGGGAACTCACCGAAGGCTAAGACTAATGACTCATGTATGTTCTGTTGCTCTTGTCCTTTTTCTCTGTCCACCGATGTTATCTTCTATATAGCATTTGAGGGGGTGGTAGTTGTCTATGTCAAGAGGCACCTCAATGGTTGATGAGTTGTGCACGTTGATTGCAGTTATTGTCATAGAGAAAACACCCCACGTTCGCCTTGTAGTTATGCCAGAGACATAAATTAATACGTGCAGTTATATTAGAGAATAAGGACACATATTAGCTACTGTGTATAATTAGACACAGTATATGGGGTCCCTAGTCGATTGGGTCAATATGTATGTGGTTCCTATCGACCATAGGGTGCTCGCGAATGACCTAGTTGTAGTAAAACTTCCTCTGTTTTCCCCAATTGTATTCTCCCCCAAATCTCTTCGAATCCAAATCCAATCTTCTCGAATCCAACTAAAATCCTTGAAGAAATGGCCGGAGTTGCTTCAAAGAGGGAGAGATCAGAGATGGATGTTGCGAAGATGACGGCGCTCATTGTTGGTGAAAAGATTCCGCAGCACCCCCTAGTGAAGTGGACCAACGCAGAGGGCATCTGTGAGGATCAAGGGTATTTAACTTATAATACTTAACCATCTGATTGGTTTTAGCATTACAACTCAAATATCTCACCCTTGGTGTATTGTGTACCTCTCAAGAGCGGTACACATACACCTCACAAAACAATATCAAAAGTAAAGCCATACAACAATATTGCAATACCGTAGTCTCAAAAGATTACAACATAATTATTATACAAATTCAGTTTCATACATACGGCCGACCGGACAAATAGCAATAATAAAAGTTAAGTATGCAGCGGAATAACACAAGCCATAAGATGGCACAAAAGAAAGCCGATCGGCTGCCCTCACCCATAAGGCAACTTGACCGAAAGCGCACCGAGCTAGTCATCGCTCTCGTAGACAGTCTCACAATGATTGACCCCTTGGGGATCAATCTCCTCTGAAATTTGTAGCAACCTGGTTGAGTACAAAGTTGTACTCGCAAGACTTACAAGCAAAAGAATATTTAGATGCATTCATGTATCAAATGAAGGCTATTACACTAAGCAATTTTCAGCATGAAGCAATATTTCATTTGAAGTACAAGTAGTATATTGAAATTGTAAGTGAGTAAACATTTTTGATACTTTAAATAATAGCAAGTAAACAATATTAGACAACATCTAAACAATAACAGGTGGCTGCCCTGTAACTAACAAATATAGCATGAGACCACTCTGAATGCCAACTGATCAAGTTTTAAAGTTAAATTTTGAAAACGTTAAGTCTAACACCTGCAAGTCCAATCCCAAGTGTGTCCATAACCTAGCACGAGGCTATTTGAATAATTTATATATCCTGCAGGGGTGTACCTATGTACCCACATGCAAAACCATCTTTTTTGCCATGTTATTTAGCACACTTCGTTAAGTATGCCGGTAAGGCTAAGTCCTACGAGACGTTACCAATATAATGTATTAACTACTAGTCGCCCGTATGGATGGAAACTCATACATTGTGTTGAAGTTATCGTAAAGCCTCGGTCAACTACCCCTCACGGGTAAAGTCTTGGACAACTACGATGCCCATGAGGTGGAGAATCTACCGGGAACTCCACCACTGCACACACACAACAACACCATATTTTTTTAACAGTAGAACAAACCCCCTGCGACCCGGAGCTAAAAACACACCAAAGTACTAAGTCAAGAGAGGTCCTATGTCCTTCTCACGTGGTTAGCATGTAATAATGCTTGGTTTTGGTGAAACAAGATGTTCGGTCCTTGTTGATCGAGGTAACACATCTACACACCCAACAACACACCATCCAACCACTTGCCCAAGTCTAAGTCATTTTATTTGCATTTTTAGTTTTCAAACTAACATAGCACAAGGTGCTGGACATAGCATAACAAAATGATTTGTTTGATCAAGGTTCTCGACAGAGTCGATAACTGCCCAATTCTATCGAGATCTAAGCATGACTAAGCATTGATTCACATAAATATGTATAGACTCTATAACATCCACCGAGAATTAACATCAGCGGGAATAATAACTTAGGGCTAGTGACAAGGGATTAACATTTGCTATAGCTCATGTATCTAATAGGAATAACTACCTCTAATGAAAAATAGTCATTCAAGAAGAACATGCATACATACAAGTTGCAAACAAGATATTTTGTAATGAAAGTAATATGATCAATATGATCAAAGGAGGTTGTGTGCCTTGTTGAATATAACCCTCTTGCTTATGTTAAGGATCACAATTGAACTCGTTCGGATCTTTGTAATGTAGCGTTCGAATACGAAAAGCCAATAAGAACAATAACACCAAATATATCAAAAAAATTCAAATTTATCCAAAATGTATGCAAATTTCACAGTAGGTATATTATGATTTTATATTAAATTAGGAATAAAAATTATTTTATTTAGAGTTTGTATGTGAAAGTTATGGCCTTTGGAAGATCAAAGGAAAGAAATATCAAGAAAAATGCAATCTCTCACTATTCATTCGAAAATTATATTTTTAGCAATATTTTTCAGAAATGTAGTGTTGATAAAAATTTAATTGAATGATAGATAATAAAATGTTATAACCAGAATAACTTGATTCTCCTCATTTGGAGTTCTAATGAATTTTCTATGAATTTTTGAAGTTAAAGTATTTTCTAGTGTAGAAATAATACTATTCTGAGAGCAATATTAGAAACTAATTTTTCCAGGACAGTAACATGTCTAAAAATTATATCATATTAAATTTCATTAAAAAATTTACCAAAATTGGTTTAATTGGATTTGGAGTTAAAATGAATCAGTTATGCATTTTTCTAGTTAAATAATTTTTCAGTGCAACAATAAATCATTTTGGAATTTGTTAAAGCATTAAATACTTTTATTTTCATGCTAAAGATAGCCACGGTCACTAACAGGTGAGGTCCAGTGCATAGCACAATATTTTTCTATTTAAATTATGGATTTTAATACGGCCAAACATGCGGGGCCCTCATGTCAGTGACTTGGTCCATAGCACAGCGTATGGATCGAGGGTCCATGAGCCGGTCCACGGGTCTACAATTGTGCACTTAAGTTCCCGGGTCCACATATCAATCTCAGTTTTGAACCGTTATTTACCCCTCAATTATTGTGCTCGGTCCCTGTCGGGACCCAAAAATATAATTCTGGACTCTCTGTGTATAATGGAGCATTAACATGTATGAATATCGATCCACACAAGATGATTATTAGAATAAACGACTAATTTGAATAGTAAATAATGGTTTTGACCTTATGATCGAGTTTACATTTATTAAGCCTCGCAGGGCTGGCAATAAATAAAATAGCAGAAGTGGAACAAAATAAACTCCAATGAAATCCCATCAATTCATCAGAGGCAACCGACTGTGATCATGACCCTAACAATCAACACCTTCATAGAACTCCTCCTCAAATGCAGGTGAAGACTCATCCACTTCTGTTGAATGTTTGAAGCAAGCATGAGTACACAACCATACTCGCAAGTCATACCACAGAATGCAATTTATAGAAGACGGCTTATTACAAAGGAATGACTTATGTTGTTGTTTTGCATAAAGCAACATTTGTAATTGAATACGAATAATAGATTGAAAACAATATTTAAAACAAATAAATAATAATAATTTCACATTTGTTTTCACAAAGGACACACAGTCTAAACCAGTTATCAACACAGCCATATGACTTAGATCACACAGCTCCCTTCTCAAATATTTTATAAAAATCTAACGCTTGTGTGAAATCCCTGAGCATTTCCATGACCGTGGATACGGCTATTCGAATAGATTGATTAACACTCTGCAGAGGTTGTACACTTTACCCACACGATATAATCAGTGTAGCTAGCACTAATCATAACAAAACCTTTCAGAAAATTTATCTCAAGCATTGACACTCCCGATGTGCTTTATCGCCGTCCAATTTATGCACACTACTCTTGATACGACACACACTATTGGATAGGGAAGCGGTGAACCGTCCCGCGATGTGAGAATCACGCCTCCACCCTGACACACAGCCTAACCTACAACCTGAGTTGTCAATATCAATACAACATAACCTACTAAGTTAGGCCCGTCCCATCAGGCATGTGGTTGTACGGAAGGCCCAGTTCAATGGCACACAAAGTTAAGTCCTTAATTGACTAAAGCAAGACCTCTAATTTCTAACTAATATCACATAGACCAATATTTCCATGCACGCAGCTTCCACCATATCACACAGTATCCACCACATGTCTCGGTCTAAATCTTTTTCCACCCTGTTGATAAAGTGCAACACATGTCATCAATGAGTAATAGCACACAACACACACAGTTTTATCACACGGTTCTATAATCACTTAGTCAAGTTCATATTTGTAACTCACATGAGATGATGACTCGTAGTATGGCTAAGCAATCTACTTGTATCTAACCAACCCATGTTGGTGCTACAATAATACCAACTAATAATGAACCAACCTAGGGTGACAAAAGATCATAGCATAACAATAGACAAGGCGGATGTAACAAATTGGATTAATAACTAAACCCAAAAATATTTAAATAAATACTTAAAATAAAATGCAATAATTTGAATCAAAGTATTTTAAAAACTAGGTGCAATATGATCTAATGTATAACTTGCCTTAGAATAGGTCTAGGTACTGGTCTTGATCTTGGTGCACTCCTTCTTCAAAAGTCCTCAAGAATTAATGCCTACTCGCAAATAAAATAAATAAATAATGGAGATAAAACAAACTCCAAACATAAAATAAAAATATCAGATAAATAGAGCTTGAATTTAGATGAATTTAGGAATTTGAATGGGCTCAATCGGAGTTCGAATGAAAAAGATATGACCTTTGGAAGATCAAAACTAAAAAAATACCATAAAAATGAATTTTTAGGAATTTTTGTATTATTTTTCTAAAGAAAAATCCGGATTATGATGTCAGCTGACATCAGCCCTGATTTTTGGAATTGAAATAAATCCACAAAAATGGATGCTGAGTCTGACATGTGGGCCCTCGGTCTACAGACTGGGTCCACGAAACTGATCTATTGGTCCACGGGCTCACTGGTCTATGGAACAGTGGCTCTGACAACGGGGTCCACTATCATAAGAACGGCTCACGATGGACTGGTTTTACGGGCCAAAGGATCTGGGGTTTGGGTGGAATGCCACATGTGTGAATACATGGGCGCTGATATGGTGCCACGCACGTGACACGTCGGCAGAGACGCTGAGATGGATGCCAACGTGGATTGCCATGTTAGCTCGACGGTGAGGCGGCTCTGGGCCCGATGGTCGACGTTGTCTTGCCAACATTGAGTGGTACCATCGTGGAGCTGGCGCTATTGCGCACTCGTGGGTGCACTCACTGGTGGTCGAGGTGGATGGTGGTGGCTGGCGGCGAGCTTTGAGCGGCGAAGGCTTCGGGTTTTGTCGAACAAAGGCTCTGGTGAAGCTTCAGAAGCGGGGATGGGTGCGTAAGGGAGCTCTAGTGACGGTGGGCTAAACGGTGCAGTCGACGTCGACGAGGCAGCGACGGTGGCAGCGCAATTCAAAGAATGAAAAGCTTCAGCCGAAAACCGAAAACTTGTATTGTGGTGGCGCTAGGGTTCTTGAGGTAGAATTGATCGGGGGTTTGCGGTGCAGGAGATGAATTTCATGGCACAATCGATTTATCCCTGATGTTGGGATAGCTAATCCATGCCAAGAATCACATCCAAACTTGCTAAATTAAGGATGATGAGATTTGCAAAAAATCACACACCTTCTATCTCTATCGATAAATCCCGACATTCATTCACAGCTCTCATTTTCGACCCTGGAGATTTGATGATCAAAGGAACATGTATAGGAACAATACGAGCATCACTCAAGACAACAAAAGACTTCGATATAAAAGAATGAGAAGTTCCAGAATCGAATAAAACAGTAGCAGGATGTGAATTAACGAGAAGTGTACCCAACACGACGTCGGGTGCCTCCTGCACTTCCTCGGTCGAGATGTAGTTCACCCGGCCACGTGCCACTTGCTGAGCTGGGGGTGACCACGTCCTTACCTCTGCACTTGCCCTGATTACGGCGAGGGGTGGCTTAATTTTTCACCGGGCAAGCGTTCGCGTAATGTCCCTTGTTGTGGCAGTAGAAGCAAGTGACCCTGCCACTCGGGTTACGGGTACCACCCTGCTGTCCCACAGGTGTATGTGGCTAAACCATGACCTGCAGAGGGCTAGGTATGAACGCCGATGGTCTCGGTGGTGGTGGAGCTTGAGTGCGGGCCACCGGGGCTTGCCCGAAATGGGGACGAGAAGATTGTCCTCCTGCTGATTTTTGAGCCTCTCATTTGCACTTGCGGGACTCGGCGATGGCTCTTCCTTTGTGCTCCGAGACAATGGCCTTATCGATCAAGGTCTGGAAGTCAGAGAACTCCACTATGGATAGCTTGCCTTGCAGCTTTTCGGACAGGCCGTCCACGAACTTCTCTCGTTTAGCTTCGTCAGAGGGCACGTCCTCATGGGTGTATCGAGAGAGGTGGTTGAACTCATGAAGATATTCAGTGACCGACTTGCGCCCTTGTTTGTGCGCAAGGAACTTCTTCTTCTGCAATTTCATGAGACCGGCTGGAACATGAGCCCGTCGGAAGGCAATGCGAAATGCCTCCCATGTGACGGCCGAGCCGACGGGTTGCATGGCGAGAAAATTCTCCCACCATGGGAGCGCTGCCCCCTCTAGTTGATGGGAGGTGAAGAGCGCCTTCTCCCGTTCCTAGCACTGGGCGACCTCAAACTTCCGCTCCACTAGACGCAGCCAATCGTCTATGTCCAATGGGTCCTCGGACCGGGAGAAGGTCGGGGGCTGAGTGCAGAGGAATTCAGCGAGTTCTCCCCTCAGTTGATGACCACCTCCTCCTCCAGATCCAGAGGCACCAGAGAGAGCGGAGGTGTTCCGCGCAATAGCCTGTAAGATCCTTGTTTGGTCCATTATGTTCTGCTCAATCTGAGCGAGAACCTCGGCCATAGTCGGAAGAGGCGGGAGTTCTGCATCGTTGCCTATCTGTTGACCTTGTCCACTACGAGTTCTTCCCGCCATCCTGTTCTGCCAAAAAGGGTTAGCAACAACAATAGGATAGGAGATACGAAGGACAACCGAAGAGAATCAATCGACTAAGGGGAATAAGATATTACCCTAACCCGAATGCAAACATATAATTAACAGGAAATGAAACCCAAATATTTGTATAAAAGCATAAGACTCAACACAAAACTCAGATTTTCAAGGTTTACTTTCCTGGTATGACTAACCCGTATTGAATGAACGAGCAATCGTTTGGGAAGAAAATTTCAGAACGCAAACAAAATGTTAGCGCATCTAAAGAGCATGGTATAGACTAGGTAAGAGTGTTTTTGGCACTAGCCATCTATAATCACATCTTACCATTTTATTCCCATATATTTTAGTTGAATTTTCCTCTCATTTTTAGTCCTAATGACGAACTACGGGCTTGCTGTCCAAATTTGATAACCGCGCTCCGAAGCAAAATTTTCCACCACAAACGCCTCCTAACTTCATTAAAGGATGGTCCATACTTTATATTTTCAACTCTCAGTTATTCCTCGCTCTAAAATTAATCGGTATCCAACTACTCTTTGAAGGAGAAGAGAGGGGAAACATATTTTCGAAACTTGAATAAGAACAAGATAAGATTGAGAAGCTAAGATAGGAAAGGAGTAAAATATGAGATCTTACTTAAGTTTTGATGAACAATTTGATATTTTAAAAATAATTCTTTCAAATATCCTATTAACGACCAAGCTAGGGGCTTCTACGGTCAGTATGGCTCTTATACCAACTTTGTGGGGACCTGGAGTATTTAACTTGTAATACTTAACCATATGATTGGTGCTAGCATTACAATTCAAATATCCCGCCCTCAACGTATTGTGTACCTCCCAAGAGTGGTACACATACACCTCACAAAAAATATCAAAAGTAAAGCCATACAACAATATTGCAATACCGTAGTCTCAAAAGATTACAACATAATCATTATACAACTTAAGTTTCATATATACGGCCGAATAGAAATAATAAAAATTAAGTACGCAGCGGAATAACAAAAGCCATAAAATGACGCAAAAGAAAGCCGACCGGCTGCCCTCACCCACAAGGCAACCTGACCGAAAGCCCACCGAGATAGTCGTCGTCTTCGTAGATAGTCTCACAATGATTGACCCCTTGGGGATCGACCTCCTCTAAATTTTTAGCAACCGGGTTGAGTACAAAGTTGTACTCACAAGACTTACAAGTAAAAGAATATTTAGATGCATTCATGTATCAAAGGAAGACTACTACACTAAGCAATTTTTAGCATAAAGCAACATTCCATTTGAAATACAAGTAGTACATTGGCGAACGAGTCGAGTAAGCATTGAAGTAGGATCTGGACAAACCCATGTAGATTGATGCAGGAATTCGCAGCTGTCACTATTTAATAAATCCTAATGATAAAATATCATAAACGTTGAGAAGCTGAGAGCTGACTAATACATTGTTTGCGTAAATAGAAAATCACTGAGAAATCTGACTAAACTGAGGCAGTGACAACTGTCTAGTCTATCTGCTCAAAAATTACTAGAATTCTATATAATTAGCATGACTAATTCTAGCAATAGTTTGAACCAAACTAGCACTTCTGAGCTTAAACTCACTAGCAAGAATACCAATTTGAAGACATTTACAAGAATTAAATGAAATAACTGTCTGAGAGTTTAGCGATGCAGATTAGATTCATATTAGTTAATGTTAACAATGCTACATGAATTGTTAGAATCACAATTGATATCTTGCCAATTGAAACTTTCCGTGTTTAGAGATAAATTATTGGCAAAATGATAATACTTGCAAATTATTGAAATTAAATTTCAACATTAATAATTCAGAATTTGTACATATATCATTAAAATTTTGATAAAACTGAAATTATTATTGTAACTAGATCCATAAATTAATAAAAATTAGCTGAACTGAACCACTTAAGTTTTAATGTCGTACTATAAATTTAATTAAAGACTTCTGAAAATTAGCTTCTCTAGCAAGATTCTAGAATGACTATTGACTATGCTTTAGAAGAGTTGACTTAACATGAGATTCATGCGCGAGATCGCGAATGTGTCTCACGAACACCTTGATTGCCGTTGACTACGTTGAATCATCATTCGCACGTAATCATTCACACATACGTTACAGATAGTCAGGTGACAGTATGATGTATTAGTCGTAGACACGTAGCACCGATACTGATCTACGCTCACGCGACCACTACGTCAGCCGACACCTTCACCTTACGCTCCACGGAACGAGCCCTAGTCAAGATATGTACTAGCGTAGTATTACTACAATAGATTCATTGCATTGCATCATATGGTTAGATTCAGATGATATGCATTGATATGTACAATGTCACTAAATAGCATCAAGATCGAATAGAACTCTCCATTATTACAAATCAATAGCTTTTGTCACAAATAGCTGCCATGATTTCTTAGGCCAGTCTAGCGAATTTCAATTACCAATGCATTATTATAGATCTGTGATCACTTCATTTCGCATTTCCATTTTTCTATTAAGCAGAGCTAGGCCATTACTTCCCTACGAAATTTATGCTCAGACATGCGACGTTTCCTTCCCGATTGTCACCGTCGAATGCAAGTACTCTGCATCTCTTGCCAACATTCCGGTTCTACTTATGCATGTCCTGCTTTCAGCTGAAATCCATGTCATTTGCATTCTATACTGCTAGTTACCAAGCAATACATTAAGTCGTAACTTCATTGACTAATGATTTCATTCAGCTAACGATTCTCGTCTCTTGCTCTAATTACATCAAGTAGTAATCTAGCTAATTATGTCCATCTTGATCCTGACAGATCACCAAACTAACTAGAATACCATCCTAACATGGATGAGTCCATTTTGGAAATTGTCGATATTTTGCGATTTAAGTCAGTTTATCATTTTCTTATTCAAAGAAGTTCTTAAGCAATTGAATCTCTGTAGCTATTGCCATCCGAACAGATCAACCCAGTCAACATGAGTAATCACACAAGATGACTCGGTAATCCCGTAATTCTGATTTACATCCTTCCTAATGTGATTACTTAAATGCGATCATTAGAATAATTATCAACATCATTGCATAAGATTACAACGTATATTTGAGATGCATTAATCAATTGTATTAGTTGAAAATGCAGTCTCAAAATTCCTAGAGTTCGATACCAAATTACTCTATGTACATTTCGATAATAATGCACACAAACTAAGACCTCGCAACTCTGACGATGCACCTCCCGAATACTCATCACTGAATTCCAGCTTGCGCCAAAAGTTAGGTACATCTCTGGGCATACATCATTGTAATTCAAGCATATTACTTGTGCTATTCATAATAACTTAGGATGTTCATACGCTATCCAAGTTGACACTAGCATCATTCACAATGACACATCACCGACTTAGTCAATCGAGATGCACAGTACCTGACAGAAACGGTATCCAGAAGTGCTACTCTAGTAATCTTGCTAAGGTGAATCGTACAGACTTGCCTTAACAAAATTGAGCCATCTCAAGACGCATCAACAGATGATCGCACGTACGAAAGAGGCAATTGCGAATCTTGAACAAGTTTATGCAAGCGTGTTGAAATTCTAGCTATGCTCGCTCGACGAATCCACTTGGCGTGAACTCTCATCAAGACCATGAGCATAACGTTCAGCATTACTACTCCGAACTCACAAGCAATCATATTGCTACGAGTAATGCAGACTTTAGAAACACACTAGGATGAACAATGCAGTCCTGGGTCGAAGCTGCTACAGAAGGCCATCTCCGCTATGCAGCGATTGAGAGCGCACATGAATAGCAGGCGTAACGGAGTACACTACGAACAAATCCGAACAAGTAGATAGCAATCGCTCAAGCAACGGGGACATGGAATGCAAGTAGATTGTATAGAACTACAACACTTAGATGCTAAGACGATTGTTCGAATGATATTAAAGTCGCACGAGCATATGACGAATTCGCTCAGTCGATAAATTCGTAAAATATCCCTTATAAATAAGAATCTATCCTAGGTCAGCGTTGCATATAATCACCTTGATGATAGTCGAGACACTGTACCGTGCCAGCTTGGATGCTGATGGATAAGCACTTATGATGGCAGAGACCGTGTACGAACATGATCAAATCCAAAGTTCGAGAACTAATTACTGAATCTGTATACGCAGCATAATGTCGAAGTTGCTTATAGATCCAATTGTACCATAATCGGATTGACGATAGGCGTAGTTTGCATAGGCATCCATTCTTAACGACAAAACTGCGCTTAACGATGTACTAGTAATCTCTATTGGAGTGGGAAGAGTGACAAATCATAGATGACCGGTCTACGCGATGGTATATGATCCATTTTTCCAGCTAAAACAAACCTTCTTGATCATCGGGATGTGGTGCCATTTAACAGGCCACGTATCAATGTGACTTTACATAATACTACAGTACACTGAAAAATACATGAAGAATGAAAGAAACAAGAATTCAATAGCATGTACTATATAGTCCTATATATAGGAATGAAAGAAAAAAAGATTGCTCACAAAAGGTGTTTGATGCTTCACGTCAATTTTAGATAGAAGTAAACGCTTTTGGTAAGGGAGGGAAAAAGAGAAATGCCAAACTTCCAAACGCTTATAAGGTCACGTTGGAATTCCTATTAAAAAAAAGTGCAGCAGATTTTTGTCATATTGTATGAGCTTTCTTTGGAGCAATACTACAATTGAAGCACACCATGTAGAAATTATTTTCCCTTATTCCTTCGTTTTCATCCAAAATTCGGGCCTATTTAGAATGTAGGGATATTACATGTACTTTATAGGAAAAGTATAGTTCCAACAGGACAGGTTTTCTGACCCGACCATGTTACTGGGTATTTGTGTTGCCGCATTTTTGTCTTGTATGTATCAATCTATTATATTATTAAGTCGCTAAAAACCTACAAAGTTCGTTTTCAAGCTCTAAAAATTTCCACGTTACTTGAAGTTCAGAGAGAAATATCTACATCGTTGTGTTTTAGTGGATCCAAATTATAATAGTTGAGATTAATCATGTACAATTGTGTAAGAAATTAACTATATATTTCAATCACAAGTATCAGAGTTGTATAACAAACACAAGTACAATTATTGTAGTGTCTAGCCGCACAATTGCGTGGAAATTCGGCTAGTTATATAAAAAAATAACTAACTCTACTTGTTTTAAAAGGTTATTAATCTTTTCTCAGTGCACTTGTAATCACTTTTATTAAAATTTGCTAGACTTAGTTTCCTTATAGAGTTATTAATCATTCAAATCAACGTTTTTCTTGGTTTGCAGCTGAACAAAAACTATGTAAATGGGTGTCCTGTCAAATTTTGACAGCCCAATCTTTAAAAATTGTAATCGACTCTCATCTTCTCCGAAAAGCACTACAGAGATGGTATTAAATGTTCAGACATACAGGAAGCAAGCATTTGCACAATGGAATGAATTGCAGTGCTCTATGACAATTAATATGCACAAAAGCATTTGAATTTGTCATGTGAAAATAATATCACTAGATTGGTTATCAAAAATACTTTCATATCATTATATTTTTAATAATTTTTACTAACATATAACTAGAAAAAATAATAATGATTAAAGGTACATATTAGAGACAATATCAATATAAACAATAACAAGTAAAAAGGAACTAAATTATTGAAGCCAATGGGATCTTACTTGTTTAAGTAAGCTGTGTATTGTGACTTGGGACTTGTGAGTCGATTTGTGGTGAAATGTATCCTCTGCATTTCAATGGTTCAATGTAGAGGATCTACAGTGCTATACATTAGAAACCGATCTTTGTCGTCCGATAAAAAAATTAGATCAATTACTACAATATTTTTACTACAATAAAATCGCAACCATAAATATTTTAATGTTTCTATTACTGTTCTTTCTTCCTTTTGGCTGCTGTTATCTGCAGAGATCATGTGCAGCTTTCAGATCATGAGTTTTTTTTAAAAAAAAAATATTATTATAAAAAATTACATAATAAATAGCCGGCCCAAAAAATTACAAAAAATGAGTTCCTGTCGCCAGTTGAACTGACGACAGGCTCCGATCGCCAGTTCAACTAGTGACAGGTACCCTGTCACCCCTTGTCGTCGGTCCAACTTTTTGTGGTTTCGACTCACGTAGTCGGAAGGAAGTCTCGACTTCACGTGGTCGGAAGCAGATTTTGACCACCTGGTCGGAAGGAGTTTCGACTACCTGGTTGTAGGAGGTTCGACTGGTCGGAAAGTTTCGACTACATTGTCGTTCTGGCGATAGAGAGTTGAACCGACGACAGGAGGTGATAGGGTACCTGTCACTAGTTAAGTAGTATATTTTTGTAATTTTTTGAATTGGTTATTTATTTTTGTAAATTTTTTAAAAAAAATATTATTAAAAAGATTCTGCAGATCATGCCAGCCTTTGTCGGAGATTCGGTAGGATCAGTCTGACGTTCTGGCAGGTCGGTGCTAACAATTTTTAGTCAAAGATTGCCTTTGTTGTGCTGATTAACAGGGACAGGAAGCTTTGAAGCTTGCAGGCCTCCTTTTTTGGCTGCACATGAGTTTTTTTCTCTCTTACTGGGCACTGTTTAACGTAGCAATAGTAAATCTAACCTTTTAACAAAAATTATAGACAAAAATAGCACCACAGAGTCGCCGGGAGGCGACACGTGCCCTCGTTCGTGCGCCCGCGCACGAGCTAGCTCCACCCCGCGTGGGAGGCATGGACATGGCTCGGCCGGCAGTTAATTAGGGTGAAAAGTGAAATTTGACACAATTTGCTATTATTCTTAAATATCATGTACAATACTATTTCTCCCTTAAAAAAATTCTGCTGAGAACACTTTTTTTCTTTTCATTTTTTTAAAAAATTATGCCAAGAACACTTTTTCTTTAAATTTTTTCTTCTTGTTTTTTTAAAACCCCGTACTCGCAGCTTTGAACTTGGGTGTCAACCCTCGCCATCGCCACCCCTCAGTGTCTCAGTGAGTCGATGGGGGGTGGTACCCTGGTGCCCTTGCTGCTAGGGTTAAGTTGCCGCTTACTTGCTCATGTCGCCATACCAGTCTCGATCTCGCACATTCGCACACGAGTCGAAGGGTATAGTTACAATATTATATGATCTGAATGTCAAGCATTTTTCTCAGTTGGTTTATAGATAAGCTTATCTAGCATGTGGTACAGTGCAACATTAAATAATATCATCTACATTAAATCGATAAATTAACAAAGAATATCCTATTTGATCTTAGTACATGTGATAATACCCCTCCCCGACTGTGCTACACCGTAATTTCATATGAAAAAAATTTGTGTAAATTTTTTGGTACGTTGACACCCACATGAATTTTTTTGATTGGATGTATAAAAAAAATTATAATTTTTTCACATGAAATCACGATACAGTGATTTGTCTAGTAGAAATTTTTTACTTGACCAAGTTTATGCACATGTTCGTAAGCGCAAGTTGGAGAGCCACTTGCTAGCAGTACGTGCATGCTGTAGATGTGGTCACACAGCCAAAATTCTGTGATGCACATGAAGGAAAAATTAGATCAATTACTACAATATTTTTACTACAATAAAATCGCAACCATAAATATTTTAATGTTTCTATTACTGTTCTTTCTTCCTTTTGGCTGCTGTTATCTGCAGAGATCATGTGCAGCTTTCAGATCATGAGTTTTTTTTAAAAAAAATATTATTATAAAAAATTACATAATAAATAGTCGGCCCAAAAAATTACAAAAATGAGTTCCTGTCGCCAGTTGAACTGACGACAGGCTCCGATCGCCAGTTCAACTAGTGACAGGTACCCTGTCACCCCTTGTCGTCGGTCCAACTTTTTGTGGTTTCGACTCACGTAGTCGGAAGGAAGTCTCGACTTCACGTGGTCGGAAGCAGATTTTGACCACCTGATCGGAAGGAGTTTCGACTGGTCGGAAGGTTTCGACTACCTGGCTGTAGGAGGTTCGACTAGTCGGAAAGTTTCGACTATATTGTTGTTCTGGCGATAGAGAGTTGGACCGACGACAGGAGGTGATAGGGTACCTGTTGCTAGTTAAACCGGCGATAGTATCTATTTTTGTAATTTTTTGAACTGATTATTTATTTTTGTAATTTTTTGAAAATAATATTATTAAAAAATCTGCAGATCATGCCAGCCTTTGTCGGAGATTCGGTAGGATCAGTCTGACGTTCTGGCAGGTCGGTGCTAATAATTTTTAGTCAAAGATTGCCTTTGTTGTGCTGATTAACAGGGACAGGAAGCTTTGAAGCTTGCAGGTCTCTTTTTTGGCTGCACATGAGTTTTTTTCTCTCTTACTGGGCACTGTTTAACGTAGCAATAGCAAATCTAACCTTTTAAAAATTTATAGACAAAAATAGCACTACAGAGTCGTCGGAAGGCGACACGTGCCCTCGTTCGTGCGCCCCGCGCACGAGCTAGCTCCACCCCTCGTGGGAGGCATGGACATGGCTTGTCCGGCGGTTAATTAGGGTGAAGAGTGAAATTTGACACAATTTGCTATTATTCGTAAATATCATGTACAATACTATTTCTCCCTTAAAAAAATTCTGCTGAGAACATTTTTTTCTTTTCATTTTTTTTTAAATTATGCCAAGAACACTTTTTCTTTAAATTTTTTCTTCTTGTTTTTTTAAACCTCGTACTCGCAGCTTTAAACTTGGGTGTCAACCCTCGCCATCGCCACCCCTCAGTGTCTCAGTGAGTCGATGGAGGGTGGTACCCTGATGCCCTTGCTGCTAGGGTTAAGTTGCCGCTTACTTGCTCATGTCGCCATACCAGTCTCGCTCTCGCACATTCGCACACGAGTCGAAGGGTATAGTTACAATATTATATGATCTGAATGTTAAGCATTTTTCTCAGTTGGTTTATAGATAAGCTTATCTAGCATGTGGTACAGTGCAACATTAAATAATATCATCTACATTAAATCAATAAATTAACAAAGAATATCCTATTTGATCTTAGTACATGTGATAATACCCCTCCCCGACTGTGCTGCACTGTAATTTCATATGAAAAAATTTTGTGCAATTTTTTTGGTACGTTGACACCCACATGAAATTTTTTGATTGGATGTATAAAAAAAATTATAATTTTTTCATATGAAATCACGATACAGTGATTTGTCTAGTAGAAATTTTTTACTTGACCAAGTTTATGCACATGTTCGTAAGCGCAAGTTGGAGAGCCACTTGGTAGCAGTACGTGCATGCTGTAGATGTGGTCACACAGCCAAAATTCTGTGATGCACATGAAGGAAAAACCAAACAGATGGGCCAAGAAATTATTGGCATCAAGATATACCATTTTACTAAAAGTGAAAACATGAAATTGCCAATGCATTTAGATTCTAGATGGATCAAGGCCTGGAGTGGAGCTCTTGGATTTTGCGCTACCAGCATAGCTCTGGTGAAATATCAAAATATTGGTACGCAGTTCCCGTCTTGATATTAGCTCTGCAAGGCGGAAAAATCCCGATTATTGTCATAGCAGAAACATGCTACAATACCTATGAGTACAACAGTGATTTGCTACATTTGTTTTTTTAATCGACTTGCTAATTATTATAGTGCCAAAGAACACTGTTGCTGTTAGAGGTGGATATCGAGTCGGTTGCTAATCTTATCGAGTTTTTCCCGGAATTGACATAATTTGATTTAATATCATTTTTTTATAGTTTACAAGTATCTTTAGAACCGAAAGAAAGTTAGCGAGCCGAGCTGAGCTGAGTCAGAGCAAAATTCAATTTCATTCGAAACCGGCTTATTACAATGAGCAAAATTCAATTTCATTCGAAACCAGTTTATTACCCTCCATGTTCAAGAAAATATGATATTTTGGATATCGACATGGTGTCCAACATGTAACTTGAACTATTACTTTTTATATGAATATAATTATATAAAATTATGGTATCATGAAAAAAATTTATGACTAATCTAATGATATCATTTTCACATGACCAAAATAAATAAATTTTTATATATTAATGGTCAATGTTAAAAAAAATTTAACTGCACGCTTTCTAAAATCATATATTTCTATTGGAGAGAGTACAGCTGTGCAATGCATTTTGATCTACTCCGATTAGTAAAGAGAAAGACACTGTACTTTTGCCTAGAAGAAACTTGATATTTCCCCCCGGGATCCAAATCATATATGATTAAAAGCTCCAGCTACTTTGCCAAACACTTTGTCTCCATGGGCATCACTTCTTTGAAGACAGCAATAAACCCGGAGCCGGTTTCAACAAATTTTGGGACCCTGTTAGGGAATCTTTAATAGTATATTTATTATCGTCTTTTAGTTATACTATATTAACAAAATTCTATGTAAAGGAAAGAGAGCATATGTCGTCTCTTCCTGAAGAGACTGTTGTGCACGTGAAACAAGATATGATACGTTAATCTACTTTAGCTGATATGTGAACCTATTTCAAATGAAAATTATAAAATATAAATGTTGAAGAGTGTACTAAAGACTATATGTTTAAAATATTGTCTCTAAAAATGATATAATATATGTTAGAGATAAAATTATTATCTCTAACTATTGGAGATACCTTAGTAATTATTCGATGGCTTCAAGCGTTTAGGAGCTCCAAAAGCTACATCCCATTCCCACGTGTGGATATGAACCCATAAAATTGTAATAAATTGCAATGCCTGCCATATCTTGTTATTATGTGACAGACAGAGGGGAAAAAATAAAAATAAAAAAACCGACTGAAAATTAAAGTGAAAAAATACTACAATTACAAGCGAAACAACCATGTATCTCCGAATTGTTTTTTTTTTTTCAGGAAGCCAAAACTCCACGTCTGAAGCCATAGCCCGACCAAACATCGCCGTAGTTTTCACGCGACTACTACATGAGCCGTATACGATGTGTAAGTTCCTCTTTGTGGCTGGGAATGAGACGGAGTGAGCAGTCAGACATGAGGCATGGGAAACCAACCAACCAACCAACCAAATGTTTCTGAATTTTCGACGTTCTCACCTGTGGTTGATAAATTCTGGGCATTTTTAATTTCATGCATGGTTCATGCAAGCAATGGTGGACCCATGTAGAGCGGGCCCACTGTACATGACTCGAGTAGAATTTTTGCAATAAACACCTCCAGCGCCGTGTGATTTATGTGCTAGACTGAGTCCGTGGAAAAATTGGGAATTGGCCAAGCTTAGATGATTTTTTTTTTTGTGGGACAGTTAACTCTTGACAATTGTTGTAAAATGACACAAAGTAGGACTCAACAGATTATAAAAAAAGTATTAGATCCTTCATCCAAAAAATAAATTTCATCTGATGGCACTTGATGAACTTACATTCATGTCATGTATTATTGGAACATAAAGTGAATCACGAGCATTTTTTGATGCCTTATTAATTTTCAAGGGATACATTTCTCAGTACCAACTACTATAAAGACATGTAAATAGAAAAATAACATTCAATACGAGGCTAACAGAAAACGCTGAACTGACGCATATCAACACAAATGTAGCATATATAGTTGTCCCTCAATTAAATCCCGACGGCACATGTGATCACCGCGCCGGCCGCATCAGCCCCACCGCCTCTCCAGGTGGTCATGTGGAGGCGGCTTAGTTGGCTCGTGCCCGGTCTACTTCCTCTTGTCTCCCCCCATGCCACGATTATAACCACCCATAGCACTGTGCCGCCAATTCTCACTGCGATTATCACAGTTCTAGTTAATCTAGATCCATCACTGTAGATGCACACAATTAATAGCTCCTTCACGTGGGCGTACTGCCCAATATCAGATCGTGATCTGCATTAATTTGATTCAGAATCATAATGGGAAGATGCAGCAGGATAGGGTTTTACTAAGATGACCCCGCAACCTCCGGAACTCTAGGTGAGTATTGGAGTCTGAACTTTTACAACATTATAATTTTATTAACATATCTTAGTATAAATGTATAAAAAATAGCGGTCAAAACCACGTTTCAAAGACCGCAAAAAAAAAAACGTAAGTTAAAAAAACAACGAAGAGGGGAGGTATATATGATAACATGCTTACTTAAATAAACATTTCTTTTATAACCTCCGGGATTAGATTATATATAGCAAGACCAAGACCATTTTCATTTTCCGAGTGAATGCTCTCACACGGTACGTCACACTAACGATGATCCATCTAGCTTCTAGCTAGCGCATTGTGAACTAACGGCAATGGATCCAATTACCCATGTAGATATCGTCAGAAACACAGTTTTATTCTCGGAGAATACTCCGGCTGGGTTGCTTCCCGTTCAAATCCAGTGTAGATAGCAAGAGGGATAGGCATTGTTACTTGTCAACATTACCTGCTTTGCAAGTCTTCATTTACTATGTATTCCGTGCGCATCGCTTGGGCGTGGTCCAATTGTCGAACGCTCGCATGTATCAATTGGCCATTATTGACATCAAACACGTGCGGCTGACAGCTCGTGTCACTGACATGTGGGCCAAGCGATGCGCACATATCATTATGTGATCAATGTTTAGGTCTCATACTTGTCGCCGGTGTCCACTAAAAAACAAGATTATTTTATTTTATTTTCTGATTGAATGCTCCGACACTGACTTGATACCTCTAGCGCATTTTGAACTAACAGAAGAGGATCCAAATTCATGTAGGTATCAATCAGCCATTATTGACATCAAACCTGTGAGGCCGACCGTTTTAGGATTCACTCGCGAATAGGGCATCTGGCGTCACTGATGGGTGGGCCAGATGATGTGTATATGTTGTCGTGGACCACACTGAGGAAGGCATCTATTTTATATATCCTTATGAGAGAAGGCGTGTGGGTACAGGTCGTAGAAATTTTGCTTATTATGAAAGTTATCGATCGAGAGAACCCAACAGCTTAGCTCTGATGACTACCATTGCTGGATAGCACGCAGCTCACCCGGGTTTGATCTCTGCCTCTCACCAAATAATTTAAGATTTACACGCGTGCGTGTTTATTAGAAAAGCGTTTGCTCTCACTCATACGCTTTATGAGGTCTTAGTACCTCTGTAAAATTCTCAACGTATGTAATATAAGATGCACATATTTGTGTGTACAGTAGTGTGAGGGAGGTCTGCGTTGAGCGTGGATTTACCTTGTATCCTTGAAAAAACCTAGACAGAACCTCCCATGTGATGTAACAGTTGAGCATGTATGTTTTAACGGAAGGTGACAAAACAGTCACTCGCCTGTATGATTAAGGGAAGCAGATGGAGCGTACGTTCACCAAAGAGAGCTACTCTTGCTTATCTTTCTTTTTTGACAATTTCAGCGATTTTTTTATTTATTAATCTTTTTTTAAAAAAAATTATATTAAAGTTATTTTCAATTTTAACTTCTTTGATCACACCATTACCCGTAGCGTAACAAAACAACACTGTCACATCAGTCCGTATCTGGATAAACTCTTGTCACGCCACCACCCATGGCATAACAGTGTTGTTTGGTCACGTCACTACCAGTTGTGTAACAAAAATACTATTTTAACGGACTTATCTTATAGCGTGACAATGTTGTTTTGTCACGCTGTAAGTGGTGCGTGAACAAATGAGTTAAAATTGAAAATAAAATTCGCGGATGGTTAACTTTAAAATAAAATTTTTAAAAGTTAATTAATAAAAAAAAATCGATTCCAGCTTGCCTCGATTCTTTGGTCGTTCAATTTCGAAGAGAAACAATTATTGGTTGGTGCAAATAAACAAATGGGTTTGGTGGCTGTGGAAAGGAGAAGATTCAGCGTGTCCATCGAACATTGGAAGGAAAAGGAAGAAGGAAAGCATGAGTTGTTCTCTCTTTCCCCTGCTCCACAGCAAGTTGCCAGGTAAAAAGTTGTTATTTTGTTGTCCCATTGAACAGGTCGAGGAGTAAAACAACGAGATGATAAGCACAAGATCACAGACGCATGAGGTTAAGAGTCCTGACTACCTGGAAAACAATAAATTAATTTTGATCTCAGGTAATGTTGAGTGACACGACAAGCTCTGATAAGCACATTTTGTGATGGAAGGTAAGTGTGCCGTGGAGAGAACGGGGATCCGGAGGTACAACCGTGTTTCACAAGGAAGCGAATTGCCACCTGACGTAGTAATACTGAAGTAAGTATTGCTGCGGTTGGAAATTTACTGTAGCAAAACCTCTCCTATCAAAAACTGCAGTACTTGATTTCAGTTTTAAAATTTTAATTAGACTGAAGATTGCTTCTAATGCCCATACACTAGACATCTTCTGCATTGAGTCCTTCAATGCAGAGGATCCTCAGTCTGAACAGGTTGATAAAAAGGATAGATTTATTCCAATGCATACATCCACCGTGGAATATGGCAATGTTTTTTTCTGTCTGGAGCAGAGTAAAAGGAGAATAAACTTTGACAAACACTAGTTAATTAGATTTTCTTTTGTGTGCGCGAGTTGGGTTGTGATGACTTGCATGTGAGAAGCAACCATGACGCCAAATGAATCCAAGGTTGCAATCGTATCAACTGAGTATGTCCAAAAACATCTATCTTGGAGGTGATTTTGGGACAATTTTGTGTGCCTTTTGTCGGTTTCAGAACTGAAACAATCATCAGTGTATGTAAAAGGGTGTTAGTACAAGCGAGCTAGTCCAGGAACCAACTCTTCCAAACTTTGATCAATTCTTGGGTATCTTTCCATTTCTTTTCATGTTGTCTCTTCTATTGAAACCTCATAAATCACATGTATCTAACACAAACAGCAAGTACTCCACATTGTAATCTAAGCCCCATGAGCATTCCATCCACATACGCATAGCTATCCAATCCAAGTGCAATTCCTGATGGACAGCTAATCCAATAAAATACAAGGGAGGCATTTGCGAAATGTATAATCAAATAAACCCAAATGTATTCGTTTAAGTAAACCAATCATCACGTTCCCGAATCCTGAGTTCCAAGTTCCAACAAAAGATTTCTGAATGGAGGGAGATAAAGCTTTTCTTGCAAAGAGACTTGCTGGTGCACACGGTCGTCTCCCGCTGCAGGCTTCAAGAAGTCATTTATGCTGACCGACTGCGCGTGCAAGAGAGTAGATCATCATCACATATCAAATGATGCCTTTTATATCTATGTATCAAGTGCTGTAAAAAAACAAGAAATCCTATTTAGACTTTACAAATTCATGATGAACAACTGAAGAGAATATGTTGGGGTTGGAAATAGTACCTTCTTGGCACGCTCTTCCTTCTCATTCTCCTTTCTCTTTGAAGCATCCTTGTCGGAGCCCTACAGAAAGATGATCCCTCTGTTGGGTTCAAAATCAATTCATATTTTCCCACATCAGTAAGCTTTAGTGAACATTACCAGCTTGATGAAGACTTCATCAATGCCTTTCTTGGTGGAAAGCTGTTTCATGCTCTTTAAATCCTTGTCCACTTCAACCTTCCTCTCTTCAGCTTTTATTGATAACAAGGCTTTCCTCTTCTCCTCTAATACTTTCTCATATTCCTCAAGAGTCATTTCCTGCCAATGAAAATTGCAACCCATGAGTAATGTAATGATCATCAACTCATCATCCATGATGCTAAGCATTAATAACATGCTTATAAGGATGAAGTGAAACAATGGAAAAATAATGGCAGCACCAGCCATCAAAACCGCAAATAATGATTCATCACATGAAGCGACCGCTAATAATCACTCTGGCTTCTTCAGAGCAATTGTGCACAATACAATGTAAAATATATTAAAAAGGAGAATAATAATAATAATAATGACTTCCACCAAACAATTAGTATGTGCTTCGCGCCTCATGAGTATGGCCTAATACTTGAGATTCATCTAAAGATGCCATTCACCGGCTTGTACCAGCCTTCGAAATTTTACATAATGTGTGCATTTTTTGTGGTTGGATGCTGCTATACAACATGTGTGCTCCAAATGTAGAAAGAGCATAGCTCAAATATAAAAAGACTTAATATTCTTAACTCTTACCAGTAAATTGTGAGGTAAACGCTATCCTAGAAAAAGCAAATGCAGAAAACTATCAAGGAAAAGAACAATGTAAATATCTAGTGCTTAGAAATTAGATCCTATACTATGGCAAGAAACAATTTTGCATCTACTCATTGCTTGAACTGAAACAAGACTTTTAGATAAGATGTGGCAAACTGCTCAAGATGAAGAATTGCAGCACAAAAAAAACTGCAAGGCAGTAAGGTGCGACATTTTCAAGGCCTTAAGTGAAAACTTAAATGCCTTCAACGACTTGATATGAACCCACAAATACTCCTGGAAATGAACCGAAATTGGCTCAAGCCATTCTACTAGATATACCAGGGACAAGTGACTAGATAAATCCTTTTGGAACTTTAAATCACCAGAACTAGAAAGAAAAGCTTCTGCCCATGCCTCATTGGTAATACTTGCACAACAGAAAATAGGGCATGTTCTTTTACTTCGAAAACAAATATCGCAATAATTGTATAACCATGAGCAGATTATGTTAGCCATATGACAGCAGGTGAACTGAAGAGCAACAATTGAGGTTGATATTTAAAAAAATCAAGGGATCATTGCTGCATAAAAAAAAACCTAGCACAAAGAGAAAATGAATTATCCTAGATAAAAAAAAGGTCATTATTTTGTCTCATTCAGAAACATATAAACAGAAATGGTATCCTCCCCACAACATAATCAGATCATATCATTAATATTGTCCTTAGATGAGTAAATGCTGTAGTGCTGTGTCAAATTTTAATGGTTGAACCCGTGCCAATTCTGCAATCACAGTTTAACACAGCAAAGTATATGCAGCGTCGGTACTCAAGATATCGGAATGCCTCCAATCCATGCAATCAAAACATTAAAAGATCAAATCAGGAAGTACCTTATTCTCTTCCTTGTCTTCTTGCTCATTTTCAAGGTTCTCCTTGTCCTTGTTATCGCCACCAACCAACCCATTGTCTTGTTCCTTTTGTGCCTCAGAAGCAGCAACCTTCTCATCAGAGTTGGCATTTTCATTCTTCACCCTGCACCCAACAATCAGTGATCAGCACCATCTATTGAAGACAGCATGCTAGATCATAAATGTCAATAAAGATTCTAGAATTCTCGTAACTGCGCAATCACATCGTCATCGGTTGTACCCCAATTGCCACGGCCAGTGCCATCCCTCTTAACCTCGTAACCACGGCATGTGCCGCTCGAAATCGAAGTCCGTAGGAAAGAGAACGAACATCCGGAAGGTTGATTATCATATGAAACGGTAGAAAAAGAAAAGGGAATAGAATATTCTAGGGAAAATCCTAATCTGAAATTACAGTGCAAAAGTTATGTGTATGACTCATTGGGACCATTTGCAAGGGAGAGGAGGATGATACAAAAGGAAAGAAATGTGTGCATGCCAATTGGGGCCCACATGGAAGTGGAAGAAGAAAGAAGAAAGAAGGAGAAGAAGGCAGAAGCATAGGCAACAGACGGCAGAGCAAGGGTGCGGCCATCGGGAAGGGCCAAAATGGGTTCCCACAGGGGTGAGGAACCTATGGGTAGCAGCGGCATTGCCGGCGGCGAAGCGAGGTGGCGGTGACGCAGACGGGAGCGGAGGCGGCGCGAGTGCACGTGGCGACGCAGAGGGCAACGAGGTGGATGCGCGGGCTTCGTGGTGTGCGGTCTGGTGACAATGAGGCGCGAGCGGCGACAGTGCAGCAACGCGGGGGGGTGGCGAGCTGGAGTAGAAGCCAGAGGGGTTGACAGGCGGGTCCCGTCAGTCGGTGAGAGAAAAGAGAGAGAGACCTGGTGGGAGGGTCTGGTCGAAACCAAGTGGGTGGTCAAAATCAAGGTTTCGACTGGTCGGAAAGAGGTTATGACTACCTAGTCGAAGGAGGTTCGACTGGTCGGAAGGTTTCAACTACCTGGTCGAAGGAAAGAGGTTTCGACTGGTCAGAAGGAGGTTACGACTACCTGGTCGAAAGAGGTTCGACTGGTCGAAAGGAGGTTACGATCACCTGATCGAAATAGGTTCGACTGGTCAGAAGGTTTCGACTACCTGGTCGAAAGAGGTTTCGACTGGTCGAATGAGGTTACAATTACCTGGTCGAAGGAGGTTCGGCTGGTCAGAAGGTTCCGACTACCCAAGGGCTGCAGCGGAGGTGCACACAGCGGCGGCGAGCGCACTGGGTGACGGTGCTCCGACGGCGACAGGGGCGAGGGAAGGAGAGCACCACGTAGAACGTGGAGTCACGATGCCAGTGGTGGAGACGGTGTCGAGGGAATGGGATAGCGAACTCGGTGGGAGAAAGAGCTTCAACTCACGCGAAGCCGATTGTGAGAAAGCAAGAAAGGATAGCGAACTCGGGAGGGGAGTCACCGCGAATCAAGAAGAAATGGAGCTGCTGGTGGTGGAAGGGCTTCAGAGGAGGTGCTGGCCTTTATAAGAGAAGGAGGAGGGGAGGCAGCATAGGGAGCCAGGCACCGGGCACTGCAACGTGTAGCAGCAGCATGGGAGGGGGCAGGAGATGGCAGGCAGCAGGTGGGGGAGAAGACCGAGGCAGGCGGAGGAAGGGACGGGGTAGGAGTGCCAGGGCGTGGGGAAGCCAGGAGATGGGCGACAAAGTCAAGGGCAAGTGAGGGGAGGAGATGGAAGCGGTTGGGAGCAGGAGTGCCAGGGGATGGGCTGCCATGGCGTTGAAAAAATGGCACGCAGGAGAAAGCTTCGGGAGGAAGACAGAGGAGAGAGAGGAAAGAAAAGAAGAAAAAGAAAGAAAATCCAAAATTCAAGAAATTAAATAGACTTTATTTTTGACTTTTAAAATATTAGAAATCGAGAAAAGCAATAAAACTCTTTTTTCAAACTCAGGAAGTTCAATAAAATAATAATTTTATAATTTTAATTTTGGTAACAGAACTTTGGGATATTACAACCATCATCCTCCCCCGGTACCATTTTGCCTATACACAGCCGCTACCGTCGCCTCCTTCGTCAACGCCGCCCTCGCCATCTTGCTCTGGCCCCCTCCTCTGTTCTGAAGCAGAGCCATGCCAGTCTTTCCCCCCTTCTCTCTCTTTCTTGGTTTTAGTCTCACTTATAGTGGGTCCCACTAGGATAATGGATGAACACTTGTGTAGAAGACAACATCTAATTAGATTGGAATTAGTAGAATGACAAGTGTGCCCACTGGATTAAGAATCTAATGAAAGGTTAGTGAGTTAGCAAGTTACAGGTTAGTAAAATAGTGATCGGTTTAGTATGGTTTGTAATTAAGTAAATAGTTAGTTAAGACAACAGTAGATTACATCCGTAACTAGAAACTGCATTGAGTTAACTAGGAATTAACTTAGTGATTAAAGGTTAATAGGAAATTGTCAATGAACTAGTATCATATAAAGACAAATTTAATTAGGAAATATTAATAACTCCTTTAGTCATTGCAATCCAAAGTGAGTTAGCTAGTGGTCGCACCAACGTCGCGAACTTAGATGATTAATAATCCATTTAGCCATGGCAACACTGAGTAAGTAAGATAATAAGTAAATTGAGCAACCTAGTAGTTGAATGCAGGTAAGTAGCTCAGGTGATCAGAGATTGTATAATAAGTAAACTAACTAAAATATAAAACTAAAGTGATCAATTCAGGTAGTTAGAACTTAAGATGGTACATTCATGTTTAGGCATATACATACAAATGTGATCAAAGGACCAATAGGCCATACACTATTGTCATACAATGATAAATGGTAATAACGACAATATGTCGATGGCATGTATACCCACTAGTAGAGTAGTAATAAAGTAATACATCATAACCACATACACTTACAAGCAGGCTCTTACCAAATTGTTGAATAGGTAAAGTGATCACTTTAGTTGACATCTAACTAGGATCGTGACATGTCACCGCACATAGACCTATACACCTAGGCCTATACGTTAATAAGTAATAATAGTACTATTAGATAGTCGTGAAGGTTAACTGTAGCTACAACCTAGCTTCATGCTAGTGATAATAATCAAAATGATATGGTTGATCGCTATACAAGGACTAGTGAGCAAGAGCCCATGGGCCTTGTACTATAGTTATCTACTTACCTAGAAGTAGTCGTTAGTATATGTTGTGGCTAAGGATCAACCTAGGGTAATAGGTTTGCTTTAGTATATACCAAGCCACGTAATTAATAAGACTAAGTAAAAGATTGCCTCAAAGAGGGAACTCAAACCCATAGACACCACTGAGGAGGTAACATTGATGTCTAACCAATGCTTGGAAGATCTAGCTAACGCTAATGGAATATCCTTGATAAATATAGAATAATAAAAGGAATCATTAAGTAAACTAGGCCCCATGTGTCAGTAAGATTTATGTCTACCCCGAGCGAACCCCATACATGTGTATAGGTCTCACTGACTTCTATGGAACTTCCTCGATAAATAGGAAATAGTAACAAAAGAAATCATTAGGTCAGCTAGGCGCCTCATATGAGTAGTGATGATATGCCCCCAAGTGGATGGTAGTAGTTCAATCACCAAACAACATCACACAGGTTCCAACTAACACCCATTGCTACTCACTCCCGGTAGATGTATAAATCGTGACCCGAAGGTGGATCGGAGAATCCTACCTACCAAGGTGATCTCTCCTTGTGAATATTCTCTCCCTCATGTCGGAGTCCTAACTCCTTGCACCAGCGGACTTTCTGAGAGCCTGTTCTCTCTCGCCCTCACTCCGTATCAAACGGTTACTTAACTCTAAGTATAACTAGTAGCCCAAAACCCCACCCTTAGGCCAAACGAATAAGGTTTGGTGTGTCTACTTCGGTCTAAAGTATTTCCTTCATTCCAAATATTCATGGATATACTTCATTCGATCTGAAGTATTTCCTTCATCAACTACCTTTGGATATACTCCGTCGAAGTATTTCCTTAACTCCACTCGAGTATGTCCAGTTTCGTCTGGAATACTTCCTTCTTTCAAGATGCCACTAGATATGTTTAGTTTTGCTTGAAGTATTTCCTCTTGTTTGAATGTCTTTGGATTTACTGAATTTCATTTGTATGTTTTCATACGTTCTTGGGTTCAATCGTTTTTTGTGTAGTTAGAATCTGAAGCCATGACGGAGTAGTAGTTCGAGGCAAAACACGAACAAGACCAAGGTTACCAGAACATTGAATAAGGCAAGTCACCACTTTGATTATGTTGAACCTACTTTTGAAATACAATTTGTATTGTTTTGAATTATGAAGTTGCATTGTTGTGATTTATTCAATTATGTTAACCTAGCTCGTAGATAATACCTTAATGATAATTGAGTATAACATTCTCGTCCTTAAACTTGGACACTATCATTTGTCACCCTAGAATAAATGGTATACATACTAGCTATTAAGTCTGTATCTAAGTGTCATTGCTTAGCCTTGCTTAAATACATTAACATTCAGGCAATGATTTACCCTGATATCATTCAAAACTTGAAACTGGATTTGGGCAGTCAAGAAACTGGATTTGGATAGTTGAGGTTGGAGCCTGCTTGGTATGTTGAACTAGAAAAGTACTTCAAAATAAAAGAAAACCAAAAACATATTTCAACTTGAATGGGCGGAAAGTGTGGTGGGTGCGGATAAAAGCATGACAGAGTGGGTATGAGAAAGTACCACCCAAGTCAATTAAGGACCCGGGTCTTGTGATGACCTCTCGTGTAAAAACAGTGCAACCACAAGTGTATAATGGGTACGACATGTCTGACTAATTTATTCGTTTCAGTGTGGCTTTGTCACTGGTGGGTGTGTGGCGTGAGTAGATGGTAATAAAGCCATAGGGAAACTACACGGTGCAAGTGGGAGACCTCCCAGGGTGAGGCCCAAGGATGTGATACCTGGCGGGTGAGGTTAAGTTGAGGTGGGGCATTGTAGAGGTCTTGTGATGATTATCTTAGTCTCACACCGACGATCGCGTGTTGATAGTGTAAGATGATTGTCTCTTGTGAATAAAGTGTGTGACCTCTACACAGTGAGAAAACTGTCTAGACAGTCATGCCCACGATCATGGGTGGTGCAAAGAACTTGCTTGAAGTAGCTTTTATTTTTATAAAATAATTTATGGGTGGGATAAAAAGATGGGCTAAAGCCCAAAGATTTGAGATAGTTTGGTTGAGAACCAGTTAGAAGTACGGGATGTGACCCAAGAAAAAATATGAGCATTGCATGGATGGAGCCACTCAGTGATATAGGAGGTTGGAGCCTCCACTAGTATTTCACAGCAAAACTCAACTTTGTTAAAACCTGTGTTAGTTAAAATATTAGGTCTCAGGATTTGCTCACTACTTAATCTATTTCAATAAGTGATTTTATGCAAACAAAAAAAACACAAGTTATTCCTTTTATCAGCATTGCATATTATATAACTGCATTATGTGTGTTGGCTCGATGAGTACGGTTGTATACTCATACTCGCTCAATATTATTATTCAGTGAGTGAGAATAAAGAAAGCTATGTGGACGCTTATAAGCATTCGTCAAGACGGAAAATTAAGAAGACCAAGGACTAGATCGCGGACTCCAGTCGATTGTTTGTGGGTATATCGTGAGGGTTCCGTGTGTTGTATTTCAATTCCACTTTTGCTGCTGATTCTTTGAAGATATTTGGCCTGGTCGACCATTCTGAAAGTCAAAAACCGTGAGGTATATTTTTACTTTGTTTAATATGCAAGAGCTTTACATTTTTAAGATACGTGTTTGATATTCAATGATGTAACTGTGTGCACTAGCTACCGATCCAGGGATTGATGCTGTGAACACAGAAGATTCCAAATTACAAATTTGGAGTCTGACAAATGGGTGCGCAAAGGTTCAATTCCGATTGGCCTCTTTGGAACGCAGGAATAAAACAGTGCAAGATAGGAAAAACAAAAGAATATAAAAGGACTGCATGTGCGAACCTATGGGATTGGAATAGCACATGAACGTGCGGTAGGAAAAGGTGTTTGGTTGGTATACATATAAACACAGGAAATTTTTTGTAAAAAAGTATGAAATGTGAAATGAAAATACACTTTACTAAAATAAACTGATGAGTTTATTAGATGCAATGGGGAAACTAACTACTAAGACAAAAAAAAAAAGAGTACACAAGAGTAATACACATTTGATCAGGGAGGTGATACGTAACTCAGATATTTTAACCCCCATTGAATTTATCCTTTCCCCATCGTTCTCATCTTCATCTTCTTCTCTCTCCCATCTCACCACTCTAGTACTCTCCCTTCTGATTAGATCGCGGCCACCAAGGCACGGCAGCAAGGTTTGCAACCGCATCAAGCAGTAGAGCAACGGCTCTCTCTCTCTCTCTCTCTCTCTCTCTCTCTCTCACACACACACACACACGAAAATTTCAATCCACTGGGAGCTCATTTTCTGCTTTTCCTGTGAAATCATAGGAAAGTAACAATGCTCCTCTGGATTTTGGAGATGTGATTCTTATGTTCCAAAGGGATATACAGTAGCAAATTATTTAGGATTCAGATACTTTGTTTTTCCTGTATAATTCCTTCAATCCAAAGGAGCCCAAAATAAAGCTAGGGTCTTCGAAGTTTGATTAGAAATTACAAGTGAGATTAGCAGATGCAAATTAACCCCAACTGCAAAAAAAAAAAAAAAAAAAATGTGCACACAAATATCAGGAGGACAGAGGAGCATTTATGAGCTCTTTCCTGTGGAGGTTTAGAATAGGTAATTCCTTCACTTCAGTTGAACTGGTGGATTGAATAAACTTTTCTTTAGTTCTAAAAAAGCGCATGTGTCGCTGGTTAATAAAAACATGAGTTTCGATAGGCTGGGTGAAAGATACTATGAGTAGGTCAAAGAAAAGTTGCCTAAGAGCAGTGATAGCCAACAAACACAGATGAGGAAAACTATAAGAACATCCAGAGGCGTAACAAAGATCAATCTGGTGTCTTACCAAGAGTGAAAACACATAATCCAAAATTATGCGCCAGCATAACGCTTGGATGCGTTTTGAAGGAAGCGGAAGTGTATCTACACAGGGAAATGGAAATAGCAAACTCACTACACAGCAAAATTCGTGATCAGAAGTTTATCGGCGTACACACGCTTTGACGAATGAATACAATGGCATAACGACCAATCCTAAATCCTATCGCGCTAATCCAATCAATTAATCAGCATAAATTCTTATATTACAGAAAACCCTCATTAGGGGACCTCACACTTCAGCGAGCGACGCGCTGCGCCGATCATCCAAGACACTGCTCTCCCAAAACCGGCAAACTCTATTGCCCTTGCACTCGCAGTCTCACGACGGGAGGATCGATCTCACACCTTGAATGAGATCTGATTCTTTTGCCTCCGCACCCTCCCACCCGTGCATATGTGCTACAAACTCTTCGGTACACGCGAAAACACTTTGCAGGGCCTGTTAACTTAAGCCATGCGAAAACACTTTGCAGGGCCTGTTAACTTAGGCCATACTAAAAGTAAGCTTGCGGTGTGCCAAAAATGTCATGAGTCATGTGAGCCTTGGACTATCAAATTTATGCGCTTGCCGCTATCGATGCGGAGGCCATCACTTTTTAGGCCCAACTGAAAAGGAAGAACCGACGAATTGATTGGCAACCGTTTCCAGAGTAAAACAATCGATAGATGAACTCAGTTGATATGAACGTGTACCTCCACCTGATTGCTATCAACAGAAAACCATCTCAAAAGAACACCAAGGTGGACCACTGCTGGGATCATTTTGAATAGCAGGGGTGTTGTCACCTGCAGAATTAAAAGAGGTAAGTTAATCATACATACTTCCTGAAAACACAACGTCATCAAAGGTGGAGATGGTAGGCGAATCAAATGCCTAAACAGTAAATTTAGTTATTATGTTCTGATTTGAGCAACCACTTCCAATATTTGCTATCTACAATATAGCTTAAAAGGAATGAAGAGATTAGGTAGGTACCAAGCTGAGCGCAGTGGTTCCAAGAAGCAGCAGGTATAACTTTCCCTGAAAAAAAGCAGTGCAGCTATCAGATGGTAGTACACATAGATTTGAATTGACAGGCAGTAGTGTTGGGGGAACCCAAAAAGATCAGTATCATACCAACAAACTATGCTGGGAAACAAAATAAGTAGTTAAAATCAAGGATTCAAAAACCGGAAACGCGAAAAATATCGGACCCCCTCCGGTACCAGTTACCGGCGGTTATCGGTTTTAAACAGGCCAACTTTCATCAAACAAAATTTGAACTCAAATATTGAATTTGGCCGGTTTTCGGCCGGTTACCGCCCAGAATTACTCTTCATTAATTTAAATTAAATTCAAAATTCAAAATTTATATTTGGAACTTTTTCAGACCAATATTTTTTTACCGGGCTAGGCCGATACGGGCAGTAACCACCGGTTTTTTTATCCTTGGTTAAAATGTAGATAGCATCAAAAAAAATATGTCATTGAGGTATGCTGTGTTAGCCATCTTAAGTTATATTTAATGGCACATCAGTGCTTAAAGGACAATACAAGACATTTAAATTCTCAGAACAGACATTTACTATTGATTACTAGAAAAAGAAAGCTTGAGGTGGAACTTATCAGAAGCTAGAAATGAGTATGTGTAACTACGTGACTATAAAGCAGCATAGTTGGTGCAACACATGACAGAAACAGATTATGCCGAACTACCTCAATCAGATGAATGCTTGAAGCACGGCTAAGAAGAACAAAAGCAAACTCTCCTATTTGTGCAAGTGACATGCCAACCTATAGAAAAAACACGACGTTAGTGTGACTGCATGAGCAACAGCGGATGGGAGCACAATCAAACAGACATCACAAAGACTTACAAGAAGAGATGTTTTGTTGCTATAGCCAAACCCTTTTACGACAATAGCAACAATAAATGTCTTTATAGTTATCACCAAAATTACTGCTGCAAGAAGTATATCCACATGGTTCCACAGGAAATGGACATTAATTAGCATCCCAATGCTGGCAAGGAAAAGAGCAGCAAAGAAGTTTCGAATAGGTTCAATCTGCAGAAAGAACAAACCTGAAATAAGAGAACATATAATGAATTACTAACTACAAGAGTCTAGCTACGAATTTGACTAAAGCAGTAAAAGAAAGACCAAACCAAATAGTAGCTGCCCTTCAAACTTTCAAAAAACTGGCAAACCCCACCAAACAGAAAGAGCGTAGAAGATATTAGCAAGGAATTACTTGTTCAAGAGTGTGTTGTGCAAGGTCAGTCGTTGATATCATTACTCCAGCTGCGAATGAACCCAACTCGAGACTCAGGCCTAACTTATCACTGCACTGCATCATAGAAGGAAGGCCACATATGAGTAACATAATTTTTTAGATACTCTTCGAAGAGACGATTTCAAAATAGAATAAAAATGTCAAAAGGTATAAAAGCAGGTAAATTTTCTCCAAAAAATTAAATGTGAGTAAGTAAACAAATAACAAAGAAAGAGTCGATGAAAATTGAAGGGGCAAAATTGCGTAAAATAGTGTTAAAACTTGGAAAAGAATTAAGAGAGAAAAAACTGGAGGTGCAGTTGTTGGTACCAACTACGTATTCACCAAATTTCATGCGATAAATCAACCTAGAAAAGTATAGTTTAAAAAGTTGAGTTCAGCAAGATAGTTACTTTTTATTATTATATCTTGTTTTCGAATAAAGTAATCATTTTCAGCCCTCCTTTTCTGGACTCATTTAGAGCAAAACTTTTGGCCAGGTTTTAGTACATGTAAACTCTTACCTGCAGTGATTAAAATAAAAACTTATCTTTTTGTATTTTTCTTGCACAATATTGCACTAGACAATAACCTGCAAGCAGTCAAAAACTCACCCAAGCAAATACCAAGCAGAATGCAACCGCTGCCAACTGGTACAGTTCATTTGTCTGCATGAAATGCAGCAATCAGAACATTAGTATTATGAAAATGGAATGTTCTATAGCAGATTCAAATTAATTGGTCAAAGAAATCACTCATGCACAGTTTTCCCACAAATATACTCACCTGAGACGAAAGACTTATCATCAGCTTAAGAAACCAAGGCACACCAGTACGGGAGAGGATAGAAAGAATTGCCAGGAATGTTATCAGTACCACAAGCCTGAGAATATTGAAAGTTTTGTGTCATAAGAATCTAATCCAATACTGATTATATCCTAGGAAACGTCTACAGGAAGTAGGGGCAATATGATAAGTCATTGGAATAAGTCCATTTAACCCCGATCATCGGAAGAGGAGCAAGGAAGAGGAGGGAGAAAGAGAGGGGAAGGAGAGGAGGGAGGTAGAAGAAGAGCTATTAGAGGCTGACTTGTGGACCCCCTATTTTTTAAAATTTTTTTTTGCTGATTCAGTAAATGTACTGCTGACCGGTGTGCGTGTGCCATGTCAGAGAAATTTGGACAAGTAGGTGCCACGTCAGCCAAAACCATGGTTGTTTCCAGCAAGGGGGGTATTTTGCACTGGTTTTGATAGTTTGAGGGTGTCAAATGGCCGGTTTTAGAGTTGAGGGTTGATTTCTGGACTTAGGCAAGAGATGAGGGGGATAAAATGGGCTTATTCCTAAGTCATTTGACAAGATATAAGAAAGGTCATAAGCTATTGTGTTGCCAGCTTGTCACTAGGCTAAGGTACACACAGTTGTTTCAATTACATCCACCATTTAGACATTGAAATAACATGAATTTGCTGTAGAAAGCATACTTCTAATGGATAAATTATATGAGTTCTGATAAAATTAAATAATTAGTGTAAATACAAGTTTTTCAGGGAAAAAATACTGCACTTACGATTTTGTCATTGATGCAACTCCATGAAGAAGACCAGAGGTGCCACTCAAAATTGGAAGAAGTGCAAACAGAAGACCAACAGCACAATCCTGAGAGGAAGGGATGTCAATATAAAGCAACCGACGTTGCTCAGATAAAAATTATCAGTCTTGAGCCAGGCTTTAATCATTCAATTCTTAAAAAGCGGCTAGCAAAGTATGCATCTTTATTATCTCCCCGAAAAGTTAAACAAATACAGAAGATGATATCTAAGTTTGGCATACCTGCAATATGAGTGTGCCAACTGTAACTTGGCCATGCAGGGCGTTGATACTATTTCTTTCCATCAGAAATTTTAAAACCTGCATATCAAAAAAAAAAATCACATTAATATTAAACAAAAGGATGTGGATATACAGCATGAGCATAGGCCTACAGAAAGTGATACAACATTCAGAATACCTATTAAATACAGGGGTCAAACATCATATACCAAATTAGGATGTGCTAAAACAAAAACCCTTTTGCTGTCTGTCATGTAAAGGTAATTGTTCTAACAAAAACAAGTTTATTCCATGCAATTGAGAGGATGTGTAGCACGACACCAAAAGACAAAGTAGCATCCATGGTGAAGTGGAATGAGGTGTTACTAGTTAGTCAGAGCAACACATAATGATATATTAACTACTAACAATAAGATTTATCAATCACACAAGTCACAAGTCACAAACCACAGCGTGCAAAGATGTAAATGAACACGCACGTGAGAACAGTAAACAGTAGAAGGACTTATTGACACATCTAGGCTATCAAGCATTCAGGCTACAATAAGCTATTGATTACTCATAGATCAGTCATCATAGGGTCAATTGTTGACTTGGATGAGAGGCGATGGAATCCAGAGAGATACAACTTAAATATTTCGAAATTACCACAGCTGTCGAAGACATAGAAAGAAGAACACCAACGAAAACACCTTCCTTTGTTTTGCCTCCGCACAGCTGCAATTAAATATTGAAAATAAGCAAAGCAGAATAGAACTGTTGGGCATGTCTTTTGAAGGTGCTGGAAAGCCAAAAGCTACTAAGCGTGATACAGGGACTTGTCAGTGCAACTTGACTACCTCAATGGCATATTGTGGGGCCCTGTTTGGTTTGCTACCCTTGCAAACCAAACCAAATATTGGTAATACAAACAAAAATTGGCTATTGTTTTGTTCATGGTTATTAAGGTGGTAAGGCGAGGCGACCCACCCCCCTCACACCTTTTAAGCGTTAAGGCGTGAGGTGAGGCGACGCCTTAGGATGTGTAAGGCAACAGTGCAAAGCGACTGCAGAAGATCTCGGTAGTAGTAGCAGCAGTAGCTCTGATCCTAATGGCCACAAAAGATCCCAGGCAACCCTGCCCGCCCAGCTACCCTCGCCTGCCCTCTTTTCCCCTGCCCGCCGAGCACCACGCCACGCCACGCCGCCTCCCCTGCCCCTCTTTCTCTCCGCCTCCCCCAGCGCCCGGGCCTCCTCCCCTCCCCCTCTTTCTCTCCGCCTCCCTCAGCGACAGCGCTGGCATGCGTCGCGCCGCCTCCCCTCCCCCTCTTTCTCTCTAGCTCTCCCTCTCCCTTCGTGCCACTTCGCCCGCGCCGCCTCCTCCCTCAGCGCCGGGGAGGAGGCGCTGAGGAGCTGCGCGACAGCGATGGGCAGCCGGGAAGAGGAGTCGCGGAAAGGAGGCGGCAGATCCGGAGCAACCCACCGCGGCTCCTGGCGGAGGAGGATCCACAGCGGTGCAGATCGTGCGAGGAGGCACCTTGACGACGAACTCCAACATCAAGGTGAGCTTCTGGCTCCTCTCTTCTCCCCTTCTACCTCCCTCTCCACCGAAGGCTCCGAGCAGAGGACGCAAGGCGGGGGCGACGCCTTGACACCCAGGACCGCCTTACCGCTTAGGCGACGCCTAACGCCTTAATAAGCATGGTTTTGTTTGCTACCAAAATTTGGTAACACCAATGAAATCCAATGCCACATGTGGGCAATCTGAGAGCGAGGAAATCGCTCACCAAAATTTTGGCTTTACCCAGATTATGGCTATGCCAACATTTTGGCATGGCATACTTTGGGAGTTGGGACACAAACCAAACGGCCCGTGATCTCTACTTTCAGTGGCAACACATTCAAATGAGTCCGAAGTCTCAACAATAAGTTTAATGGATGCACCAAATTATTGCTATTCTAATCATTTTTCAAAGAGAAATTACTACAAATCCAGATGCTTGAACAACACGATACATACAGTAATACATCTTGAAATTCCCCTATAAGAAACTGTGCCAGCTTACTTTACACAATGTAAGAAACAATCGGCTCCAAAGTGGAAACATCATAACATAGACAGCAAAGAAGAAACATACCGTCGCAGAAATACCACAAAGGAACATGAACAGTATAATTTGGAGCAATCCTCCAAGAACTGCAACCGCACGAACAACCCGAAGCTGAAACAATGCGGAAACACCACATGTGTTATTATGTTAACTCCATATTGCCACAAGTGCAAATACCTAATAAATGTATTAAAAAAACTTCAAAGATGAATACTTTTGCTGTAGAAAACTCAAGTCCCAGAGCAAACAGGAGAAATATCACACCAAATTGGGCTACTGTTTCAACCTGGAAGGAAAAGCAGAAGTCATTAAGTGCATGAAATATATACAGGTACATAAATGCATTACAAGCAAAACTTCTACAAGTAGAATTAGTGATTGCATCACAAGTCAAGCAGTGTAGAATGACTAGAATCAGCAGAAAATTCACATGCATGTTGGAACAGAAATTGACTGAGATTAAACGGATGAGCTAAACTTGAGATATATACATATAAAAGAACTGTGCACTAATAAATAAATATTTGTCTATGTTATGAGCAGCATGATGTGGAGTGACTCAAAGCCAAAGGAAACTTCTCAAGTATGCAGCTCAAAGAACAATAAAACTAAACTAAAAGCATTTAAGCTACAGAATCAATCTGTTATGATATAGTAACGCAAATTGGTGTCTGCAATTAGGCCACAGTTAATGATCTCATGGTTAATTATTTGAACTTCATTACTCATACAATTACCTATTTCACACGCAATGTACAAGCACACCTCAAGTACTGCATACTTCCACTTTACCTATTAGAGTGTTATAACTGCATGTCTACATCTTCAACCATGAAAAAGTTTCAGGATACTATGCCAGGCTTTAGACGAATCATATTTTCAACTTCCACAAACTTCTTTATTTACAAACCAATCTATTAATAAGAGCAATCTATAAATATATGATAGCAAAGAAATGAAATGTTCTAAAAATTTGATAGGGTATGAAAATGTAAATGCAGAAGCAAATCAAAAGTACATATATCTTTTTCTATGTGCTTAAAATTAATCGCATAGACCAAAACAAGCATGATCTAGCTGTCTGCTGAAGTAGTGGAATGACTGAGCAAAAGCACATGCATATTTCATTTAACAATGATATTTATGTGGATTAAGCATCAAGAAAAGCAACCAAAAAAAGGTAAAAGCACCTTACTTGCACCATTTCACTGACAAAGCTAAAACCTCCGGGGCCAATTATAGATCCTGCAAGTAAATAACCTGTAATCACCTGCAATGTATTTTGGAGTTGTAGCTTTAGGCACATTGATCTTAAAACAAAACATATGTCTTATACAGGTAATAATATGGCAGAGATGAGAGGAGACAAAAGTAGTAGTACTCACTGGTTGCCCAAGGCAAGCAAAGGCAATTCCACCACATGTAGCGGACACAATTACAACAACAAGATCTGATATCAACCTACAGTAGTTCACATTCAACAAATCAAGTTATGATGTAAGAGAGATACTTTATCTTCATTCATCATCTCCAATAGTTGGGTAACATACCTAAGGTCCAGCTGCAGCACAGGGTATTTTGACTTCGGATTTGATATAATAAAAACATTATCCTGGAGTTGCAATTGTGTCAATACAGCTCATGAGTAAAACAAAGTAAATAACAGTTGGCCCACAACGCTATTCCAACATGTATAGTACATAAGCAGTAGCTTAACAAGAAATTCTGCAATTAATTACAGTGCCCATACCTTCCGATCAATCAGCGTGGGAACATCCTCTTGTTCTGACCGATCCAAGAAAACTTCCTTAAATGGGAATGACCTAGGGAGTGGAACATCACAAAGTTGGGAGGTTTAGATTATGAAATCATTCAAGCAGGTTAGCTTCGCTTAACAAAAAACAACTAAAAATCAAATGTAGATTAGGAACATACTTATTGTCTTTGGTCTCATTCTTCTTTGTTACTCTTCTGGCCACAGTTTCAATGACTCCCTGAAAGGTTAATACAGAACAAAGATTAGCTTTTTGCAAATTTGTGATGAATAACAACAAATATTTTACAGACACTAGCAAACACGTGAAAAGTGCACTGCAGCTATGCAGATATACTGATATAGGATACATATGCATCAACTTTTACAATTATCCTTTTAAAAACCACAATGTATTGTCAGATGAAATAGATGTAACATATTATTCTTGAGCCATATGACAAATGTGTATAATATATGCTTTGAATTTCCAAATGGAAGGGCAGTGCGTTAACAAATTGAGGAAGTAGAAAATATGTATCTAGGAATTGGGAAATATGATATGAGAATGGGGTGGTGGGTCCAACCATATTTAGCCAATAGGTGTAGTCGTGTAGAAGATCAAACATCTAACTGAATTCCAGCTGGGACACAGAACTAGGGGGTTTATCTGAAACTACACTGAGCTCTAAATAGTATCTTAGGTACACCATAAACAAATACAGATTGTTTTATATAGTTGCTTCAGTACACCATAAACAAATATTGGTTATTTTGTAGCCTAGTACAATAAACACCATCCAAGGTATTGTAGTCAGCAATAGAAAAGGTCAACTTAAACTTGATTAAGTCAAAAGGCTGTATACCGGGTCAAAGGGTGCAAATCCTACATAATAACATATGGAAGGATCATTGAATGCTCCAAAACTACAATACGCTAAGGAAGCTGGCGAAGCATCATCATGATCACAGGTGTATGAAACCATGTAAGCCACAGCCTCTGTTAATTTAGACATCCATAATATCAAATATCTTCCAAGCATGCAACCCGCGTCTACAATAGTTCCATTCACAAATTATACCCCACATTAATGAGCTAATCTCCCAAACATAAAGTGGGCAAGACCCAAACATCCCAACCATTCCATAAGCATCGTAATGCAAAATTTGAACCAGATTCCATAATTACAGGAAACGAACGACCATACACAAACAAAATGGTGCAGCTGAAATCACCTGCTTCTCAGCAACCGTGTTGTTGAAGCTGCCGGGGTCCGTCTCTGCAAAACCAGAGCAGCAGAGATTAGCACAAGCCAGTCCAATCCCAAACCCCAAAAACTCGCTCGACTCACGACGCCACCAACCCCCCCCCACACACACACACCGCAGCCACTGAGGCCGAGATCTACAGAGGACGGCCACCGACAAACGCTATGGTACACCACGCCACCGACCCCCGCGCCAGAACCAGATCCGCGCCGCGGGATCCCCCCTGCGGACCGCGAGTTCCCCGGAGTTCAGATCCACGTACCTCCGCCGCCCTGCTCGCCCTCGGAATCGGGGAACTCCTTCTCCAGCGCGCGGTCGATCATGTCGGCGAAGCTGCCCTCCTTGGCCGTCGCATTGCCCGGGGCCACCTCCCCGCCGGCCTCCGCGGCGGCCACGGACACGCCGTCCCCTCGCGCCTCCGCGGCTGCCACGGACATGCCGTCCCCGCGCGCCACCGCGGTGGCCGCCTCGCCGGCGCGGTCGTCGTCGCCCGCCGCCGCCGCGGGGGAGAACGCGACGGCCGCCGCGAGGAGGAGGAGGGCGATGAGGTGGAGGAGGGAGCCCGGGTGGCGGCCGCGACGCGTCAGCATCGCCGGAGGAGAGGGCGCGGCGGTCGGGGTGGGGTTTTGATTTTGGAAGCGAAGTGTCTGCGGGTGCAGCCGGGTGCCGTGCCCGTATCGGGGGAAGAAATGAAATAGAGAGGGAGAAAGGTCGGCGTGCGTGTGACTGTGCAAGTGGCAGTTTGTAGGGGGTATTTGTTAATGGGATTGGTTATGATCTCACTTTCTTCATGGGCTGATTGGTTTATTTCCAAAGCGGAGCTGGGTTTTGGTATCTCTACGTGTATAGTTAAAAAGTTAGTAGTTTATACCGTACGTTAAACTAGTTTTATCTTCTCTAATCTATAATTTTGTAAGGTTAAAGATTAATTTCCCCATTTTGTTGCTCTGTCTCTGTAGATGGCCCAAGTTGCAAAAAGAGTAGCACGACAATTGAAGGGTGTATCTTCTGTACGATGGTAATGATTATCCTCAGGATCTAGCAGTTCGCTTCCAAACATGCAAGTTGGTTGTTCATTCTGGCCCGCTGCCGCTACCACCCCTGATCACCAGCACGCGTGGAGAGAGCGGGGTATATTCCGTTAGGGAAGGAAGCACTACTCCAAAAATGTTAATGCCATCTCGTTGGAGGTGCGAAAGCGAGTGAACCTTTGCCGCGTCGGCTCTTTCCGGTGGAACTTGCACGAGATCGGTAAGCCCGATCAGCAAGTACTCCTATATGAAACACAGTGGAGAATTAACTGGGGAGTGGATTCTCTTTTCTTTGGATTGGTGGGTGGTTTCATTGAGCCACGTAGCCTATGATCCAACGGTCAAGACCACGTGCAATCAATCTGCCGCGGCTTAAGTAACGGCAGGTTGACAACAATGGATCCCGGACGCCCTTCTCAGGTAAACTAGGGCTCTTTCGAAGAGCGGAACTCCAAGTGTTCTCTGCAGCATACTATGGCTGGCATCGTAAGACCTCTTGATGGCAAATCATGCTAGGCCAATTTTGATCCCAATCAGACGTAGGATCTAAATTAGGCAGGACAGTGTAAAATTAGTAGTGGTCGGAGCCTTATCGTCTCTACAATTACTATTTTCCATGCATGACACAGCGTTCTCGATCCCACAGTCGTAAACTCGTAATCATGGGTGAGATGCCCAAGCAAGGCGACCCAAAAGCACCAAGTGATGGAATCACATGTTTTACCAACGAGGACGATGGCCAAAGGTGGGTCATAATAGAAACAAAAGAAAATAAGTTCCGAAAACGTATCCGTGGTTAGAGGCGAAGTTGGGCCTCGAGCAACTTGGCCAATAGTCTGAAATATAGAATCAAAAACACATAAAAAAATCTTTTGAAAAATCATAAAAATATAAATTTGATGCAAAAACAGCTGGTCCAGTAGCGCGACTGGGTGGGAGCATACCTCACCTGGCCAGCCACCACCACCACCCAGGAAGAATAAGGTTTTCAGTCAAGATCCGCCCGGCTAGATTCGGAGGTGGTGGTTTGGCCATCGCCCGCCGCGGCGCTGTGGCCGACCGGTCAAATGGCAAATCGGCTGCAGTGCACCGAGCGATCGGAAAAGGCGTTTCGCACCTCAACTAGCTTTGGTTTGCGTCGCAAAGGGGTAGTGGAGCTTGTCCTTTTTGATTGGGTGCTGACCAACCTTTCTCTGTCGCCGTGTAAAGTCGCTCGCTCGCCGTACTTTGGACGGTAGCTCCTTTTCCAATGAATCGTCGTCCTTGGTACTGCATCAAAAATGTGCTTCTGTACGGGAACGAGCCTTTGCGTGGTCGTCTCCCGCGGTTCAGCAAGTGAGAACGCCGAATACCGGCCCCAAAACCGGCCGGTTACCGGGCAAGAGTCGTCGTGGTTTTAAATTGGGTGGTTTTAATTTGTTTCTTTTCAACTTTTAAGGCTTTGAAAATTCGGATATAAACGATACGCAGTTATAAGTATGTTGGTCTACCAGTTGAATTCAAAGGAGCAGTTGACGGGGGGCTGAACCGATACCAGGATACAACAATCTTGTTTCCTGTTTTCAGCGAAAACCGGTTTTTGGAACCTTAGCTGGGATACTTTGTAAAAATACACACCATTTTGGCATAGTACGGTGTGAAAACCAAGCATTTCAATTTGTATTTCATATAGACATCGATACTTAGATTCTTGTTAAATGCAATGGGATCTGATAGGTAGGGCTCATCGTGTTACAAGCGTCTGGGTTTGCAATGAGAACGAAAATCTGGTGCCCTAACTCTAGACTCTTGACAAGGAGTAAGAAAACCAGCTCAACGAGGCTTTTATGCCTTTTGAATGTTTGCCCAGCACTTTGCATCTTCTTCCTCCTCCTCTTTGATTTTGAGAGAGAGAGAGACGTCTAACCTGCTGAACAAAATGTTGGCCTCAAATGAAGCCCACTTTAAGGTTACTATTTGAGAGGTATCAGGTCGTCCCAGAGCACTATTTCTTTTTTTCTTCTTCTTGTAGAGAGTGTGTTGTGGCTAGATCTCCGATGGTGTGCTAGAGGAGGAAGAAGGTGCTCGTTAGCTCTCGGGTGGGAACGCAGAAGATAGCAGGGTTCAGGCAACAATGGACAGTCGCCCTCTGAATTAGACTAGGCAATTCAGCAGTCGTGGAAGGAGCTCTGAGCTGCTCAAACTTCTCTTTAGGATATACTTTATTGATGATTTCAGAATACGTTTGCCTCTTACATATATAGAGACAACAACTAACAATATGTAACTAATTAGGACTGAATTACACAAGTTGCTTCTGGTGTTCTACTCGGAGTCTACAGTAGTCGCGCTGCTGCCGGACTCTGTATTGCCTTTGCTGCTTTCGAAATTGAACTAGACTCTGCCTTTGCTATTTCGACGGCAGTAAGTCTGACCCCAATACGAGTCCATAACAGAGAGCGAGTCAGAGAAGTGTTGAGTTGCAGTGATTCAGCTCCTCTCCTTAAAGCAAACTTTCCACACAACCAAAGTTCATCTCCTCTCTTCAGGTTTCACCTTTTGTCTCAAAGGCAATTTCATGCTCAAATTGTAGAAAAAAACACAGGCAATTTTCTTGCATGGCTCTCAAGGAATTCTACTCTGCGCAGACAAACTGGGTGCCACTACAGCACACTCACTCAACTCGGGTATGAAACATCCATCATATATTATAGTAGTACGTGATAAGTCGGAACAAATAGTGTTCTCTTCGACTTCTCACCATCTCAACTCGGCCGGGAAGTACTGCAAGATTTCAGAATGATAGGATTATTTCAGGGCAAAGGATGTTCGGTTCAGACTTCAGAGTGCACTGGAGACGTAATTCTCAGCAGATCTCAAAACAGGCATACCTTCTCGATGAGCGACATGTAGTAGGGCTTCACTTCCTCAACGTCTATCCTGACATTGCTCTTGCTGTACAGGTCATACTTGCTGCAAGAACCATGCATCAAAAGCGTTCTTAGTCGTTAAATTTCTTGTCCATAAAATCCATTTCAAGTATGTAACTAATTAATTTGGGATATGTCTTACTTGAATACATGCAGCCACTTGAGGTTCTCCTTGTCCTCCTCGTTCATCAGGTGCATGTAGGCTCCATGCTTGTGCAAGGCTGAATCATATCAAAATTTCAGTAACCTTACTTAAAACTTCTACTTTGGCAAAAGAAGAAAAAAATCAAGATCATGGCCCGCGCTTACGGTAGAACGAGTGGTATCTGATGATGAACAACCCCGCAGAAGGAAGGGTGGTCTTGTTCTCCTTAGCCACCTGAGACGAACAAGAAAAAACATTTCAGAGAAATGTACTCGCTACATCGACGGTGACGATGACGATGAATTAAGCGTACCAGGTACATGTAATCGTCATGGCCCCAGGACATGAGCACATTTTCCAATCCACACCCCTCGGAGTAGGCCCCAAATTTGGTGTTGAAGTCAGGGTTGTGGTAGTCAGGGTTCTCCTTGAAGTACTACACATTACAGATACAGATGGATACAGAGAGCAGCTTCAGTCTTAGATCATTGACTCAGAGCTGTCTTGAGCAAATGTGCAAGGATTTTGATCTGCCGAAAAATTAGCTTGTTCGATGCTTACCTTGGAGTGAACGTTGCATTCGTCGTACGCACAGCCTACAGGGAAGGTGTCACCTGAAAGATGCAGCACACATAGGTGGAATCAGCCAGTTGTTCAAGTTTCTGGAGAGAATTTGCAGGGGTTCTTTAATTACCTACGACTGCCCATTGAGGAAGCTCCCCAAAGCTGGGATGCAGCAGCACCTTGCCCAGATCTAAACATTGTCACAAATCACATGAGAAATGTACAGGTGTAACACTGGCTTTTCGCTCTTTCTTTACGAATTTCTTACGAAATCGAGGGGACACCCATATGGTCCGGTGGTAAAGCATAAGGTTGTGGTTAGCTGTATATAGTTACCGTGGATGAGGCCGGTGAGGTGGAGCCAGTCCTCGTCGGGGTAGTCCTTGCGGATGGCCTCGGCGGTCTGGAGGAGGTGCTCGATCTGCGGCATGTCGAGGTCGGGGTCGCTGTCGTCGACGAACTCGTTGAGCAGCTCGATGCACTCCCAGATGCTCATCTCCGTCTTGTCCAGCCTCCCGTGCTCCTCCCGCATCCGCTTCACCTGCATAACGCCAAACGGAAACACAGGAAACATTAGTATTGCACGCAAGTACAGAAGCTTAATTAATTAGCTTAGCATATCGGTTTAGGTGGATTAATGGGGTGGTAAAACTCAAACTGCACTTACGAAGTCGTAAGTCTGGTTGATGTGGTTGGTACGGTAGAATTCCTCCACCGTCTTCTTCCTCTCCGACTCGGCGTCGTAATTCCTGAAAGATTAAACGTTGCATGCAAATTCAGGTCGCTCTTGTCTAATCAAATTTCGGTCATTCCGTCCAAGTTGAGCTCACACGAATCAAATTTAAGCACACAATTCCTAAAAAAAACACCAAAAATAAAGTGAATAAGTAAAGGCCGTGTTAATGGAGCCACAAAAATATCACGAGGTGCATGTGGGGGCCATCGTCTCCGTCGGCAGCCTTTGAAAACTTACAAGAAACTGTTTTTGTTTGACTAGTTTTCCCAGCTAATGTGGGAAATTCTGCCCAACTTTTATCTTCTTCTGATCCAATTTTAGCTGCAAAGAAACATTTGGACATAGCATGTTTTAATTAACTAAAATCGAGGGTTAATTATGGAAGGGCTCCTTAAAGACGTAGGACAAAGTGTCTTGTGTTTGTGGTTGTTCTGAAAGGGAAATTTACAAGCCGGCCACACATCTCTTTCATTTCGAGATGTGCTCATTTTTAAAAAAGACTGTCCTATCAGAATAAAAAAAAGGAAAAAAATCATCTTTTGTTAAGATAAAAACAACCCTTGTTATATGTCAATTGAATTACACACATCCCACTTGAAATTTTAACCTTGCTATGGTATACTCCATTAGAGTGCAATAACCACTCGTTTTTACTTAGCTGATCCAAATCCTAGATCGCAACTTGTTGGAAGGAAATCTCACCTGAAGGTGTTGCCGAAGGCGTTGGAGTCCGGCATGGCGAAGCCGCCGTCGAGCACGAGCTCTGCCGGATCGCCGGCGACCTTCCTCTCCGATATAACATCTGCAAGAATCGACCGCCCACAGAAACGGAACAAAATCAATATCACTCTGCCATCCATCAGCATTACAACCGCAAGAAGAAACACCAACTTAACAAGAAAGAACGAAAGAAAAAAAAACAGAGAAAAACACGACGAAATCATAAGCTCACCGAGGCTGGGCTGCTCAATGGTGATTGTCATCTTGAACCAGCTGTTGCTATGCAGAGGCAGATAATAAGAGTACTACCAATCCCAATCTGAATACGCAAGCTCGCTGCAACAGCAAGAACAGCAGTGAAACAGACTTAACAGAATCCAAGAACACGGCAATGGCGTTCTGCAGGTTTGCCTGGCTCCGGAAGGCAGAATTCGAGCTGTATTTATAGTAGGGGCTTGGGCTCGTGGGACCCAGGTGTCGGTGTGAGCTGGAGTGGGGTGTACGGGTAAGGTTGGACTCGGACTAGGCAACAGCCGTGGAGCAGCAGAGGGGAGGAGCGTTATCCTTGGGATTTTTGGATTTGTTAAGTATAGGCGAGTCCGCGAGTGACTCAGCCATGGCGTGGAGCTATAGCTGTGGTCTGTCTGTGGATGACAACGACAGGTCATGTCGTTGCTGGCCTCACGCTGGTTTTATTAATTTCCTTTCCTTAGGGGCTTGTTTCCTCCTCCTTCTTCTTTCTTCATTTATTTTGGTTTAGGATTTGACTTGTTATCTTAAAACTTTGAAAGATAATTTGTGCGATATGTTGGGTTTCTTTCTTGAAGAAAAGGCAGCAATGTTGTATAATTTGATAGACGTGCAATTCAGTAATTTCATAGGCAAGACACACACGTATATATGTTCTCGTGGTGGAGACTCGGGAGGTGTTTAATTTGGGTTTGAAAGTCTCGATTAAGCAGGATAAAAAGCTCTCCTTTTCAAATTTTTTTAAAAACACAAATACATGGACACTGTCGGGGAAATGAGAATAAATAGTTAACCGTTTGTATCTGGCTGACAAGTCAAGGATAACTTCAAGCCAAAGGAAGCAAAACCCCATACTCTAATCCTATCCCGGTAAACCGCAGTAGCATGAAATTCTTGTCTTTTGTAGTATTTCCATAGTTTTTTCCCCTACTCGCACAGCTATATAAATATGCAAAATTAAAGCAGATAAATCAGCTTTGTTTTGTAAACCTTACTACCTTTTCTTTGAATCTTCGACACAACTACTATAATAGCTAAACACCACAATTGGCACGGGATCGTGGCGACATTATCTAAAGCCTTATCTGCCTACGATTCCTGCATGCAGGGGCGGATCCAGCATACAAGAATCGGGTCAAATGACCCTAATGTCTTTTAATTTAACCCATAAAAAAATTAATACTTATGATACTATTACTAAGTATCATTACTACAATGGTATCAGTGTGCATACGGTACGGTGACCCAATAACTTATTTTCCAGAATCCGCCGCTGACTGCGTGTACACATCATCAGCACATGCATGCACAAGAGATTCGCCTCTCGATCGTCTGTACTCTATATACGCATGGTTGACGTGTGGTGGGGGAGGGGGGTTTGCAGAAAATAAATAAGTACATAAAAATCGGACACGAGGAGCTCCATCCCGCGACGGAGGCGGTGCACTTGGCGTGAAATGACCAACTTCATTGCGTTCCGTCAAGTCGTTGACACTTACTTTTGAGAAAATTGCAACACGGCCGCACATACTTCCTCATATTTTTGTGATGTTCCACATGTATTTTTAAAGTGACAACTGACAATTAGTAATTTGTTGCGTGTGTTCAAAAGATGTTAGGTGGTAATGTCTAATGACTTATATTTACTTACTTCGCAAAAACATGAAAGTACAGTACCGAATTATCAAACTTAAAAATGAAGTACTTAAGGAATCGTCTCTAGGTGTGGGATGGAGTCGGGAGTGTACAATTTTACTCACTGGAGTTCAAATCCCTGTGATCATCTTTATACACATACGGGTGCGCTCTAGTAAGTTTATCCTTCTTCGTTATTCTAATCGTGTGCTAAAAGGATGCACTCGCACACACACAATTCTTTCTTGTAATATAAAAAAAGAAATCCAAAACAATAGAAAGGACAGCTTGTGTACCACGTGTTGAGATTTTATCTTTAGTTTTTCACACTATGAATCATTTTGCTTCTGCTTTTGCAATTGTAGTAATACATTTTGCTACATAAGTGTAAAAGTTAACTTTTTTAAGAGGGTAGAGACAATAGGCCAGTATAGTCATTGTAGGGTTAAGACCCACGGGGCACGGGTTGAAATCTCGAAAATAATTGTGCAAAATCCAAATAACCCACCCAACCCACCGTTGGTGGGATCGAACTTTGATTATCAGACATAGAGACAAGGTACCACAATATTGTACCACGTAACAATTGGGCCTTAAAAGTTACTTACCATATTATGAGCGTAACTCATAAAGTTTCAGTTTGCTAGTTACGTATAAAAACATTTGTGTAGCTTACATAGAGTCCATGCAAGACTTGTTGTTGACCGGAAGCAACTAGCGCTCGAACGTACAATAAGAAGTTTTCTATCGTCGCTCCTGACTCTTTCCCGCAACATATCCAACACACACATGCAATAAAAAGATTCAACATATGCAACAAAATACTTGGATCTCGAAAAATAGAGAGGGGATCCATAATCTTATCAAAATTCACTTAAAAATTAAAAGATCTCATTAGCATATATTAGCATATGTTGGACCGAAAAGACTACTAGAGGGGGGGTGAATAGGAGCACGATCTTTTTTTCACAAAGATCGAATTCAACACGATTTTCTCCCCGATAGCTATGAAGATCAATATCTAAGCACAGCAGAAGTCTTGTATTGAATTCAATCCAAACCCCGGAGCAAAACAACCAAAATCAACAAAGGCTAAAATCCTAAGTGTTGGGCGGTCTGACCTCTATATCAATGGCGGTCGGACCGGTCACCTTGGGCGGTCTGACCTTCAGCCTGATGAACAGTAAAATCAGCCCGAAAAATAAAGTTGTAAATATATATAACTTTTGATCTACAACTCCAAACTCATGAAACTTGGAACACACATTCTCTAGGATATCAGGAACCTATTCCAATCAAAGATCGTAAAGATCCTTGGCAAAGTTCCAATATTTTTCGTTTGAGTGAAGGATGGTTCAAAACCGAGTCAAAAACGAAAACTAGATCAAAAATCTTGCTCGTGGGTTAGAGATGATCAATATGATCCTAGATGATATCCCACATGTCACAGCAAATAAGATTAGGGGCAGAAACCGAAGGAAAATTTGAGAATCAAATACGGACCCAAAATCACAAAATAGAGAGCAACAACGCAAAGAGACTCATCTCAAGAAAATTTGCATAGATTGATTTGTGATTGTTGCTGGTTTACAACCACTCTAACATGGAGGACAAAACTCAATACATGAGCACACAATCAATCTTCTCTTCAAGAATCCTAACCTCTCCACTCCCTAATCTACAAAACAAAACTAGGGTTTCAAAATAAGCAAAAGGATTAAGGAGGTGCACAGCACCCTCCCATATTTATAGTGGAGGTTAACTCACGATACCGTTGCCCACACACATTTTAACCGTTAAGCCCACACACAAACGGGTTTAACTCACGCACACATTTTAAAGCATCGTCTTCATCTTCTCTTGACCTAAACCGCTTCTCCTTGCATCGTGTTGCACCGCGATTTAGCCAAAAGCAATCAAGGCGATATTTTAGTGATATTACCAAAATACCCATTCTCGATCCTTCTCCAAAGACCGAGTCCAATCTTCATAAAGCAATTCCATGCTTCGCCACGTGTAGGTTGATCAACGGCTCTCATCATGTCGGCAAGTCTCTCCCATCCGGCTCCCACCGAAACCACCATGGCACTTGTACCGACCCCGGCGCTGCTTGATGCAACCCGTCGCACCGAACTTCCCGTTCGGTCATCCTTGTCCATTTTGCGCCATGCTCGAATCCAATGACTTCACCCGACACCATTGATCGTTCTGAACCTCAGCTCTCAAGCCTAGTTCAGATCATCCTCGCCGTTGACCGTCGTTGATCTCCAAGCAACCTGCACAACAATAGACCAAGAAATTGATTCCGGGAATAAGTTCTTCGCAACTTGACCCACGTTAGTCAAAACATGCATATTGCAACATATATGCACTGAAACACATGAACTTGACTCAACAAACAAGTATCGCCACTACAGCGGACGAAACAAGTGGAAACCGGTCAGACCGCCCTCTGGCCAGTCTGACCGCTAGGGGTGGCCGGTCTGACCGCCCAGAAAGGGACTTAGCCGATTTTCAGCCCTTGAAAACCGAAACCTCTCTGGAAATTTCAAACGAATAGATCTTTTGACTAGAGACTCCAAAAATATGAGACCAAGTGCATTAGAATTCACTCTCTTGCCTACACACTCTATTTTTGGCCTAGCTCAAAACTCCAATAAATATAATGGCCGATCCGACCGCCGCCCATGGCCGGTCAGACCGCCAATGACCTGACAGAACTAAATTTTTGTCGAAAACGCGTGAATCGATAAACCTTCAACGACATTGCTAATTGTAACATCATCCTAAGATCACGAGCATATCCACTTGATAAGCACAGAAGTTTTGAAAAACATTAATCGATGATGCTATAACCTTTGCAATATTTTGAAAATACATAAGCAATGCATTAGACGTCTCAAGCAACATCAGTAAACAATTTATGCAACAATTGTAATCAAGGCATGTACAAAAAATGTTGAATAACAGTGCAAAAATGTTGAGAAAATTGAAACCCTTTTCCACAAAAGCACCGGTTTGCAACAAAAAAATGGACGAACTGCGACATTTGAGCTTAACTTATGAAACATCCTAATTTCACATGTGCAACAATGAACAACAACAGATGCAACATTGAGATATTCTTTTTAAAAATAGCATTGCAAGAGTTTATTATTACAACATTCAAAAACTGTAGTACCAACACCTCAAATCACCTCTTGCAAAAAAAAACATATGGCTGTAACAAACACCCAACTAACTAGCTCTCAGACTCGACGACGATTAAGCTCAGCCTTAGGCTCCCTCAGATGAGAAGGGCACAATATTTTGGATAGCGAAATACAACATCTCAAGCAGGTGGTCGGTGTAGTAGGGAGCACAACAACATATTCGAGCACGCAGCCCTGCAGGGATGATGTACTAGGAGTAGTAGGGAGGGCTTACCTAGTTGTGGATGGTGGCCTCTTCGCCCTCGACGGCGCGCATGACGTCAAGGAGGTGGTCAGTGTTGACTTTGGGGTCGAGGGCAGAGCCTATGCGAGCCTCCCGATGAGGTGTCCATGTGCGCGGGGAGGAAGCGGGAGCGTAGGATGCGGAGAGGGGAGGGGAGGGGAGGCCAAGTAGACCAGGAGGAGGCCGAAGCAAAGTAGAGCAGTGGAGCTGGTATTTGGAAACGAACACTGGAATGGATTGTGATGCAGGTGGGTAGGAACTAATGAGATAAGTTTATTATATGGTGGAGGTTGAAACATGTAGGAAACAATTGAGTCGGTTTAGTGGGTAATCAATTTAGTAGTGCAACAGGGAGGAAGTGTCCGACACAGAGCGCTGGTTTCGGACACATGATGCGTAACATTACCCTAAAAGTTTAGATTCTTTTGCGTTTTGTACTATTTTATGATGAAACTGGTATCTTTGAATAGCGAATTTGTGGCATGTTAGATCTTTAAGCTTGTAGGGATGCTCAGCAGTGGCAAAGCCGCGCCGGGATGGGATTTCGTATCTGCTTGCTAATTAAATGATAGGAGTGGGGTTAAATATTTGTAAAAATAGTAAAGATGTACTATGCCTAACAGGTCTGTGTTACGTGCAATTAAACCCTATAGAGTCAAAATTCAGGCTTCGACACTGTTTAATGGATTTATGCTAAGAAATTCAAATTCCCATCTATATGTTTCAATACCAGAATTAGTAAATGGATTTATGTGAGATAAATTATAACTTCATAGACTTGATGGAAAGAAGTTTGAAGACCGCCTCGGTGAGACACAAGTTAATTGGCACACATGTATTTGAAGGAAAACTATAAAAGCAAAAGTTAGATCAAGGTACTTTTCAAAAAAGTCACAGCTGTGCCAAACAGGGCTTAAGATCCTCTTTGGAACGACTTTTCAAGTCCGAAGTCGTTCTAAACGGACGGCTTTTCAAAGCTACTTTTCTCGAAGCCGGAAGTCGTCTTAACATGAAAAAGCCGAAAGCCGCCGCGGGGCTGCTTCCCGCGGCTTCCCACCACCCCCCTTTTGAATTTACCCTTGAACTTTGGGGTTATTTACCCGCCAAATGCCATCGAATAACCCCCTAGTCCTGCTCCTCCTGCGCCGGCGAGGCTGCGCCACCCTCCTTCCACCCCTGACGCGCCGCCACCCTCCCCTCCTTCTTCCCCGCCCAGATTTGGATCTGCCTAGATCTGGGCGCCTCCTCCTCCAACTCGGCGAGGCCGCGCCGCCCTCTTCCTCCCCCTCCCTCCACCCCCGACGTGTTGCCGCGTTCCTCCTCTCCCTAAGCCACCGCCGCCTTGCCTCCATCCTCCTCCTCCTTCGCTGGCTCACGCCGCCGTCCTACTCCCCCGAAGCGACGCCTCCTCCCCGAGCGGCGCCGCCGGCACCATTCATCCTCCCCGCGCGCGGCGCCCTCCCGTTCCTTCTCTCCCACCGCCGATGAGCTCCTCCCCCACCACCACCGCCGCCGGAAGCCCAACCCTAGCTTTCCTTTATTTCTTTTCTTTCTTTCTTTATTTTTCTGTAATGCTTATTCTTAATTGTAATTGTAATAATTGTTAATTACAATAGTTTTTTTACCATAATGATTATTTATGTAATAATTCTATATTATAATAATTATCATTAATTGTGGTTTATAGCACTAATTATGCTAAATTACGGTATATTGCGATAATCGTCGTCGAATGTGGTAGTCGTCATTAATTATCATTAAATTATCATCAAATATTGTTATTGCTGGTTAAATATTCTTAATTGCATTAAACGATATCAAACAAGCTGTTATTGTCCTTAGAGGCATTTCAGATATTTCCCATCTTAAAAGCTGCAACCAACGTATCTAAAATCCAGACAATCAAACACCAAACCAGAAAAACCCAGTCGTTCAGCTCGTAGCCGTTCAGCCTTGCAGCACAACCAGAAATTGCTTTTAAAAAACACAACTATTCCAAATACCACCTAAGATAACTTGGAAGCTGCCCAGGGTGGGAGGGTGAGTGGGACATTAGTGCACAAGAGTGTGGCACAAGTTGCTTGCACTCTATTGCTGCCTTTTTCCGCTGGAACCGTAAGAGTGGCTATCTTGCCCTCATTTCCTTGTCCCGCATTTACGTGCTATTTGTAATTTAAATGTTGGTTAAATGAAAGCTCTCGGTTTCAGTCTTTAAAAAAACTCTTTAAGTGAACTTTATTGGGGAAGTTACGTGAGTACCGTTTGAAGATTGGTCAACGATTTGGGTTTGCTTGCACGCTCTCTTCTCATTTGTTCGTTGAATCACACTGATTAACATAGTCAAAATCAATTTTTTCCCCTTGAAATAGAAGGGTTTGCTATCGACGCAACTCTCTCTCCATGAGTGCACGGCTGCTGGGATCCAAGTTGTACATGTGTGGCAGGACGCATGGCGATCTAGCAGCAATAATTTATCTTGCGGCATTGGCATAGTTGCACATTTTGGATTTATTGGAGTGGCATTTTATATATTATTTATCTTGCGGTGGCATACAGACAATTAACAACTTTGTAGCACACTCCAAACAATGACTTATATACAATGGAGCATAGTACAATTACATGTTCCTTGATTTTGAGAGAAACTTTTGGACATATCTTTTTCCTTAAAAAAACTAGCTAGCTAGCTACAAATGGACATTATCATTCTGTGTTGAGACTCTTCAGAGCATACCTCAACCGACACTACATGCTCCATAAAAGTATCTACAATAGTTCATATCACTTGTTATAAGAGGTTATCACATTAGTATTTTGGTGACGTGGAAGAGAGAAAGCGAGGAGAGAAGGTGTGCTTGTTTCTATATGAAAAACAAGCAAGTTGTTGATACCAAGAAACAACAGAATAGCTATTGGAGACTTGTTTCTTACTTAAACACCAGTTTTGTTTATAGCAATTAAAGTAGGAATTAAAGTCTTAAATACAAGTTCAAGAAACAATCCATTGAAAGACTTATTTCTTTTTGTTAGATTGAGTACTCTCTCTCCTCTTAGTAACAAACTAAAAAATAAAGTATTGTAGATGCTCTAAACGCACACACAAGCACAAAGACTTCCTAACTAGTTTGCACACTGGAGGGTAAAACTCTCTCACAGCCTCCTATTGCATGGGCACACGCTCTAATTATTTTGTTCGTTTGTGACCGTGTGAGTGCTTAGCGGATTTTCACGATGGGTGCGAATTTAATAACACAGTTCTTGATCCTGGTACAGTCCCTTGACTTGCTCATTGGCTGGCCGGCGACAGGGACGGGGATCCGGTTTGTGCCCGTGAACTTATCGATCTTTCAGTCTGTGTCATTACCGTAAGATACCTAGCTAGCCAATAGAGGAGGATAATGCCATGCACGCATGAATTGATGGCTGCAAGTTGGGGGATACTTGACAGCTACTGTCAACCTAACAACTCAACCAAAAATTATTTCTTGAATCGTTAGCATCAGTATGTATGTCATGTATTAGCCCAGATGACTGTGTGTTATAATTAGTGAAACTGACTCATAAGTACTTCGATAAGAGCTTCATCGAAATGAAACTACGCATAATCAAACGTCGCATGCCGTTTTCATTTTTCTCCCTCGACACCAACAAGGGAGTGTCTATATATTAATAAACTAAATTTGGCTAAGAAACCACTCAAATTTTTGGACTGTTGGACAGAGATCCAATGCACTAGATATAATCCCTAATTCTACTCATCTTCCTCAACCCTACCTCATCCTAACCCCCACCCTCACCCCCACCACTGTGACACAGTGATCCACCATCCTCGCCTTGCCAACAAGGCCCACCGGTCGGCCCAGGCCCACACTGCTGCCGCTTCCCGATGCGATTGTTGGCGTCGAGGGCGGCCTCGGCACCACCCACCATATTGTCCGCCGCCACACCACCTCCTCCCGCCGTCCTTCTCCATCTTCGACGCCTCCTCGCCATCCGAATCCATCGCCGCACACTGCCTTCCTCGCCACAAGATCTCATCGCCCTGCCCACCCGCCGCCCTCCTCCTTAACCGCAATTGGTGGCGGTGGCGCACAGCCGCATCTGCCTCTCACCGCCGAGCCTCCGCCCCCTACTCCCTCTAAAGTCTGGCGCTGGTGAACCCCGACCCTAAAAAGCTCGCCGGAGCATCGCCGGAGGTTGTGGCACACGAATCTTCGAGCTCATCCAACGGTGAGAAATTCAACTGAAATCTCAAAAAAAAATTAGTCGAACGTTGTACAGCAATTCCGAACAAACAAAATGTTCTCCGTCAATAGTGAAACAAATCGATCTGGCAACAATGATCGCACCCCCATAAGAACATGCATCTATTATCTGTTACCGTGTTCCTTGTTAGGCATCTCCAACTCTAGAGGTCACATGAGTAAATACCAGCCACATGCATCGTCGCCGAAATGCTGAGGTCCACCCATCCACTGATATATCCGCGACACATGTAGGTTTCTTCGAGGGTGACGTACGTAGTTGTTGCGGTAGAAACGTGTAGCTCTTCTTAACAAAAAGAAATGCGCTGGCCGGCTCCCCGAGCAAAACTCACTCAAGTCCAGGGAGGATAGGCTATAACTTGAGCCAAGTAACATGGAGTGCATGTTTGGTAGCTATAACTGAGCCAAGTACCATGAAGCGCATGTTTGGTAGGATTTCGTTCCTTATTTTTCGGTTTTTAACTTTTGATTCCCAGAAGATCTACTCAACTGCGAATCTATCAACTGCGAATCTAGAGCTGACTGACAAAAGTGTTTGGTAGAAGATTGACTTACAAAACTTTGAAAATGAGGCTTTGAGATAAAAGACCATACGATAGATGGAGATCTGGGCTGCGGTGGAGCGGGCCGAGTGCGGCGCCAAGGGGATGTCGGTGGCGAGGGGCTCCCGGACGACGAAGATGGGATCCCGAAGCGGACCGACGGCGAAGGGAAGCAAGACCAGCTGCGATGAGCGATTCTGGCGGCGACAGAACTACAGGACCGGTGATGCACCATGCCTTTATCCTTCCAATCCGTTCGATCTAGGTCAAGTGAGGCACTGTAGCAAGTGTCGTAAAGAAACACTAGCATTCTGGTACTATAGCAAATCGCATTAGCGTCAGATCTGAGCCATCCATTATTTCATCCAACGGCCATAGGAGGAGGAACGGCAAGTTACTACATATACCTGCCATTTGAACATCAAGGCGGAGGTTCTTCTTCTTCTTCTTGTTCCTGTTGTTCACTGGCTGAGACTTCCATACGGCTAAATTGTTGCTTGGTCATGTTGTTTTGTAGATGTACTACTCTAAAAGACGGCGAGAATTGGCAAATTACCGCCGAGAAAGCTGAACTGCCTGACTTCAAATTTTCAGGGCGGTTCCGGTTTCTAAAACCTTACTGCATGCTCATACACCATTGAATACTTGGCAATTTTGATCAAATATACTATTTATAAATACTTAACACTTTCATAATCCATAGGCATTTTTTTTATATTGTCCCTATTAAGTACACCTATGACATATATCCTCATTTTAGGACCTCGTTATCTTTGCTTCTCGCCTTATTGAAGAGTATTTTGACATAGTTTATCTTAAATATGATTGCCACGGTATGCATGTTAGCAAAAAAACAAAAGGCAAGTGCTTGAGAAGGGAGGGAGATCAGTGCCTTGGTTGGAAAGAAAAAGTATCGCTTCCGTTCTTTTTTACTTATCGGTTTGGACATCGACACATTCATCAATACACATCTTTGACTATTAATTTTGTAATTATGTATTAGCAAACATGCACTAAAAACATAATGATAATAAATTACTTTTGATAGCAAATATACTAATAAGATTTCCATGTTCCAAACCTGATAAATTACAAAAAACTATATAGGTTTAGCATCTAAACTATATATCTAAACTATATAGATTTCCATGTCACTCATATGTTAGTGGTCTTGGTCTTTAAAAATAATTTTGTTAATTAACGATAATAATGTGTTATGGGAAAATAATTTTGTTAATTAAAGATAATAATTATTATGGAATTAATATGTGTGCTAAGATATTTTAAAGATTTAGTTTTGGAGTTCGAATAACTACATAAAAATAGCAATGCAAAGATGATAAAAGATCGACATAGCTCAAAAGAAATGTATTATGAAATCTAAGGACCCTTTTATAGTTCATACCGGTCTCGGTGATTTGTGGAAAGATATGATTTATAGGCTAGATGTTGTAGTATAAAGAGAGATCATGGCTAGTAGCTTGAGGATCTATTTTTGTGCCATCTTGATCAACTAAGAGTCATGCATTGCATTTAGAAAAACACCTGAAAAATCTTAAGTAAAAACGGTATGACCGCAGTTGATGAGCGGTACTACTGCAGATCGGTAGTACCGGATTCTAGTTGGCGGTACGTAAATTGTTTTTCTCCCTAGTACCGAGCCTTGTGAGGTTCAGTAGTACTGCACCTTTTTGTAACAGCTAGTTCAGAAGTATTAAATGAACATCAGTCGATCGTTGAACAATAAGTCTCGAGTTCATAATGAAGCCTTTACATCACCTATACCTAACCATGCACTAGCCCGACGAATGGTACATCCCCGTTTCAGTGAGGCATTCACCGCTGTATCAGCAAGCTTTGTTCCCAACGCCTCGGTGAAGCGAGCCCCTTCGAGCAAGCCTACTCGGACATGCTCATACTATTGCGGCATACCAACATGTAAGGCTAGTCCTACATGACTTAATTAGCTAAGGTCATCCCATACATGCACATGTGGTTGTACGCTTAGGCTTTGTCGACGATCAAATCACAGAACTTACAAATATATAAAAACAGAGGAAAAATGATACGTATCTCCTGGAAAGGAATGTGGCTGCCATTTATTGCTATGAAGTGGCTAAATAGTAACACTGGACTGTATTGCCTGCTATAGTGTTGTAAACTAATCGAATGACGGTCTTCTGAAGTGCCTTCCAATCGATCTCTCTTCTGATCCCCCTCTCCGTCTTCCACGATCCTCCTTATGTAGTTGATGGCTAATCGAGAGAGACGGTAGTTGACAATGTATCAACTGCTATGCGGTTATATGTCAGTGAGTCATTTAACCTGTAACACCCCAGCCCAACACTGAGCCTAGAATGCCACCACGCTACTCTTTAAACTAATAATTATCGACACCCTATAAGATTACAGCAAGAAAAATGACAATAAACATATCCATGGATCATAAAAGAACATGCATAATTATGGATCAAACGATAATAAATAAGCAAGGGGAATATAACCAGATAAATAGTCCAAAATAGCATCAGCCAATGAATCCAAATTATTGAAACAAATAGTCTAGTCCAAAACGTTGTCCTAAAATTTATTCAACCTCTGCATTAAATGAAAAGATGGCAAATGATCATGTGATTGAAGTATAGATCTAATCCATGTGTCACACGTTGTCGAAGATCACCTAAAGACAACAAAAGAGCAAGGGTGAGTCCACCCGACTCAATGCAAAACACACAAAGAGGCTAATCCTAGTCAATCATCACATGCACTTCTATTATTATTCTCATGCTATTAACTTCTCTAAAAGCACAACAATAATGCTATAGTGTTGTATGCAACTCTAATCACATGCACTTTGGTCTTAGCATGAACGACAACATTCACTCTCAAGCCCGCTCCTCCATAAGGATCGGTGCCTCATGATCACCGCTCATATCCAATCGATCTCGATTTGACTAGAAGATGGCAACAAGTACGATCCATTAAATATTCAAATTTCAATACGAGCTACAGCATCATAAGAACAACAATCAATAGACATCGCTCCTACCCATCCCCAAATATTCATCGAATAGTTACCCATAGCTATCTTAGTACCATACTTTTGTCAAAAGTCCGATCACGACAAACCACCCTGTTCTGGATTCTACACAAAATTCCACTCATCTTCTTAGATTACAAAGTCTTCTAATTAAATCATCTAACCCTCCGTTTTTAGCCCAGAAAGTCGATCTGTCCGCTTCGGAACAGCAGGTCTTACTAAATTCATAACTTTTGTTTTACCCAACCAAAATGCGAGTTCTTAGATCCTACAGAACCATTGGACAATTATCTACATCTTTCATGTATATCAAAAACTCTAATTAGTGGATTTACTATTTTTAATATCCGATCTACCAAAACAGCGCCAAAAGACGACAACCACAAAGACAGCAGTCTTCCGAAAATCATAACTCGAATTCTACTTGTCGGATTGACATGATAAAATATGCTATAGAAAGATATCGAAGTTATCTACAATTAACTAGTAGATGATATTTCCAAAATTCGCCCATAAGGTATCCGAATAAATCGTACAACAGAATATCAGACTAAACCTATCTCTGAAAATGCACTCTTTCTCCTACTAATCCAAACCGGATGCATGTCTATAAAATACATTGCATCACTAGTTATCCACCAGCTAGCAACGTGTGCAAAACTAATTAGCTACTAATTAGCATTAACTAATTAAACTTTCTCTATTTACTATACAAAACAACATGATCTCAAATTGCAAGACTAACTAGCAAACTAATAATCGACGTGCAAAGAACAGAGAACCTTGTGCAGTCTGGCCTCCACGCGATGATGGGCGGCTCCACGCGCCAGAAAACGCAAAGAAGAAGCAGCACCCACGCAGCAGCATAGGTCGGCGACGCGGCGCAACGGACGCTGGCCGGCCAGCGTCGCGTAAATTCGTTGTCGGCGATTAGGCCCACGCGGCACTGGTCCCGGCGATGGCACGTTGACAATGTATCGCAAGCACTCGTGAGGAAATTGGCTTAGCGAAAAAAATGGTCAAGGGCGCGGTATGTTTCTAGAATTCTACAATCTATTTATATAGCTCTTAAAAACTCGTAATATTCTAGTTTCACGTATTCTTTTATTCAGAGACCGGCATGAATTCATGATTTGTATAGCATCAAGGCAGCTTGTACCACTTTACCCACAAACTATTCTCAACTCTAAAAGAAACCAGTCCCAAAGATTTCCTTTGATGCGGTTCAAGTTCGTAATACGTAACGTTTTCGAGTTACGTGATTAATTTTTCCACCCATTACGCTCCGTCGCGCCGAACGAATCTTCACACCGAAGTTCGTAATGTTAGTTGGTAGGACTCACCTTCACCTAACACCCCTTAGCGCATATAGCGCCGCCTAATCTGGGGTTTCTCAACACACTCACTCATATAACATACCGCGTGGAAAGCATAATCACGTAACAGGTAACATTTTACGCCTCACCAAACGGAAAATAGTTGGCACTGATTTACGGCATCTGACCGAGTAAGAGTTCTGTTGGTCCTTATATTATAACCGTATGTAAAGGAATCCCACCTCTTACCACATCATCATTATCATCATTTTATCATGTTCTTCCCCTGCCCTAGGATCCCTTTACCAACCATATCATAATTTTATCACATTCTTTCATCATTCTTATCTCTTCCCTTTTCATCTCGATTCTTTGATTTAAATTTTTTTGAGAAGTAATTTTTGGATGCAATACTTCTAATACAGCAATATACGGTTTACATTTAAAATAGCTATCTTGATGTTCAAGAGGATCGCTTGCCTTCGTAGTAATAGTAGGTGTCGGTGTCGATGAGTCCGGATCACCACGCCTGGCCTACCGAGCTCGTCTTCAAGCAACGCAGATAATACAAATAGAATAATGAGAAATATTTAGTGATTTTAGGTGATATTCAGATAATAAAATGCTAATGCGATTCCTACTGGTTAGCCAATTTTTAATTTGCAAATATTTTTCCCAAAATCCGACTCAGTTAGCAGATCTCTCTAAAATCCGATTTTAATTACCCTTTTGACCCTAATTTATTTCAAAACCTAATTAACCTACAAAAATCCTAATTAACATATTTAATCACTCAAAACCCTAATTTACCTAATTACTAAAATACCTAAAAACCTAACCCTAACCCTAATTATCAAATTACCTAACTACCCCTAACCCTAACCCTATCTAACCCCCGGCCGCTCTCTCTCTCCCTCCACTCTCTCGCCCCTTTCCCCCCCGTCTCTTCTTCTCCCGGGCGTCTCCTCCTCGCGCTCTCCGCCCGCCTCGCCTTGTGGCTTCTCGCGTCGCGCCACGCTCGTCAGGCTGGTCCTTCGGCTCTCCCGTGCGGCCAAGGCTGAGCCAGCAGCGCCGAGCTCTTCCTCTGCTTTCTCGGTTCTCCGCGCGCTCCACCGCTGGCTCTTCCCGCCGCCTCGGCTGCCCACGGCCCTCAGCCTCCTGGCCACTCCGGTTTGGTTCTCACCCCCTCTCTCTCTCTCTCTCTCTACTTCGCCCGACTCCGACCGCTTTCTCTGGTTCGGCCGGCCCGGCCTCACGGCCGCCGGCCGCTCTGGGCTCAACCCACCGCCTCCTCCTGGCTGCGCCGAGCCCGCCTGCTGCCCCTGCTTGGCCTACTACCAGATTTGGCTTCTGGTTAACTGGTTTTGCTACGGTTACCCTCTTTAGCATTTTCTTGTTTGATGTTAATGCTTTAAGTTAATTGGATGCATGCTTAATTGATGGATTGGGTGAATTGGCCGTGGCTGGGGGTGATGGTGAGGGTTCGGCCGTGAATGGGGTTGCTGGGGTAGTTCAGTGGCCGGTAATACTCATCTCCTCTCTCTACTCCCCGATCTCCCCCTCTGTGATGACAATGGATTGATGCTTTGTGATCTTTGTGGAGGTTTGATGGTATAATTGCATGTCAGGCAAAATGACAAGGCACACTAGTGGGATCTGGGTTCACCTTTTTGTTGGAAACTGAGCTAGGAGGGGGGATGGAAGTGCTGGCTTGCTGGTGCTCTCCTCTGCTCCTGGCTGCTTGGCTCCTGTGGCCGGTCTTCCTCCCGCTCCCGGTGCCGCCTCTTGCTCCTGGGTTCTTGCTCTTGCTCCTTCTGTTGGGAGGAACTGGGAGGAGGGGAATGCACTGGGATGGGTTCTTGAGATCCGCTTGGAGTGGGAATGGCTTTGGGAAGAACCAATGGGCTTTGCTGGTTTGTCTGCTCGGTTTTTGGTGCAATGGTTGAGGGGGATGTATGGTGGTGTCGGGCGAGGTTTTGGCTGGGGATTGCACTGGTCAACTTATCTCCTTCTTGTGTGCATTTTTTACCAAAGCTTCTGCTCATTTCTACTTTTACTCTGTTCTTATCCTCCATCTGTGCACTGTGGGCTTTAAACAGGAGGGAGTGTGGCTTTGTGGCTGGTTGCTGGCCACTACTCTTTTGTGCTTTCTGTGGGGTTTTTGCCGTATGATTTGAGCTGAGGCAAATTGGTATACGTAGGTGTTGGATAATTGAGAATGCCGAATGATGAAACCTACGGTAATAAGACGGCGCCGATCGCTTAGGTTGGGCTTAGGTATCGCGGGTATCCAGGTGCCAACGGGTTTGGTTTAGCCTCGGTGACTTGAGAATCAAGTTGCCGGTTAAACCAGGTCAGTTTGGGTAGCCTCGATACTCAAGGTGCCAGCTAACCTAGGTTGATCTGGGAACCGCGGTGATTCCTACTGTATTCTGATGGCAACTATTCTATTTTAACTTTATGCTATGGTTTTCTATGTGCGACTGATCCTATGTTTGGTTGACTGAAAATGGAGCTGGTAGTGGTACTTCGGGTTGAGTTGAGAAAGGCAGTTCGATTGGACGGCGATGAATGATCAATACTTCAAGGAAGGCTTCAGAGATATGAAATGCAAGATCTTTGTTTTTGTAATGACTCAAAGTTGTAATTATGATTCGATCTGTTGTAATATATTCTTTTGATTATGCGATGCAAATTCTGTACTTTGATTTGTTGTAACAATACTCTTGTAACATTTATGGAATTGGATCATACTGAGGTTATAATGACAATTGAGCAGGCTTTTGGAAGAAATTTTAAAAGAGTGATTACTGTGATTGATCCTAGTATTAGCCTTTAATTATGATTACAAGATTTTAATTTTGTCAGGTTCTTACATTACGCACAAGCCCTTAAAGACGTTATTATTATTTATTTATTTATTTTTCAGAATATTACATAACCGTACTTCAGTGTCTTAGAGTTATGTAACGTCGCGTGGTATGGAATATACATCACATGTTCGATTCGTCACACGGTAAAGGATATACCTGGACTTAGACCCAGATACCAGTTCAAAGCCTTATGAGCATTCGACTGATCGGAGATTAGGTTAGGAACCTTGTCCGACCAGGGTATGTATTATGTAACCTCTGATATCCTTACGACCAGTGAGGTCGTTAGCCTTAGGGGTTACGACCATGAAGACGTATGGTCTTTTCTTATATATTAAATAATATATAGAGGTTTCAATCCTCGTCAGCTAGCCTCCGAACTTTTAAATGAATTGGTAGTGTGTACGCTTTCTTCCGATGAAGTCGTATCAGGCAGACCCCTCATTAAATATTGTGGTACTCGAGGTGATCTGTATTCATTTTTAAAGTTGAGAAAATGCCTTGGAAGTTGAAAAAGCTTTTTTGTCCGCTGGTTTAAAAAGATTTTGTCCATTTGACTTCTCCCGGAAACGGTTACAATGTTGTGGCTATAAAAACCCTTTAGCACTGGGTGTTAGGGCTTCTACGCCTTCTGCTTTCCTCTTCATCTTTCAAAATATCATCTCGATCACCTTCGAATTCTTCACCCAAAAGAAACCACCATGTCGGATCTCATCACCAACTGGTCGATTTTCGATCTGAGTGAAATGAAACTGGAAAGTTTGGAGAAGGTTGGATTGCTGCCCGATAGAAGTCTGATCCTTTGGAGATTGGCTATCGGGGAGCATTCTCCAAGTGGTGAAGATGGAGAAATTCCGGTATTCCTCGCATACATCGAATGCGGCTTCAGATTCCCAATTCACTCCTTTCTTTTCCAAGTTTTGGAGTATTATGGAGTGCAACTGATTAATTTGGCCCCCAACGCCATAGCCAATCTCAGCATCTTCGTCTACCTCTGTGAAGCGTACTTGGGAATTCCAGCAACTCTAGATCTCTTCAAGTACTACTATAGACTGGCGAATGCGAAGAAGACGACCGGTACACCTGGAGAGTGTACTTTGCGTCTCCATGACGGGAAGACCGATGGGTACATTTCTATGTACTCTAAATCTTCGTGGTCGTCATGGAAGAAGAGTTGGTTTTATATGAAGATTACGCAGGGTGATGGCCTTTATTACAGCAGTAAGAAGGCAGTCGAGAACCTGCAATGGCGTTCCTCCTCGAAGAAAGAAGAGAAAATTGGGAGATGGGTTGAAGCCATCCATCTCCTAAGTGTCAGGGGTTTAATCTCCTGGCACGTGGTGAGGGACTTTTCTATGCGGAGGATTAGTCCTTTGAAGGCCAGATCTCATTCGATGCTCTGGTACATTGGTCGTGATGATGCGACCAGAGACCCTAGGGAAGGTAAATCCCAGTAGAGTCCGACCAGTTTATCTTTCTGGTTAATCACTTTCATAACCCTAATACCTCTCTTTCATTATAGCCTTATCTCCTAATGAGATCAGAAGTCAGATCAAGATGATATGCGCTGGAGAGCCTAACGAAAAGGCTAGTTTCCATCTGATCTTAGCGATTACTACCACCGAAGAGAGGGCTGAGAGACTCCGGGTAAGCATGTCAATTACTTTTCATCTTTATAATCTCTTCCGACCGGTGTTTACCTAAAAATCCTCTTTGATATGTAGTCGGTTGATCTGAAAATTGATGAGGCCACTGAAACATGTGAGCCAATTGACGAACCGACCAGTCTCACGATCACTAAGGATCGTGAACGTGTAGAGGTAGGGAACCAAAGGAAGTACTTTTCTTTTAGATGAAAATATATATTTATCACCCGACTAACTTTGTTTGTTAATCCAAGCGGTAATCGTCGAGTCTCATACAGTTGCTCAAGAATTGCCAGCGGCTGTTGAGGCAACTGCTTTGGTGACCAACGAACCTACAACTTCTGATTCGACGGTCAAGGATTCTACTCTCGACTAGTTGGTCGAAAGTATTTCTTCTGACCCTCTATTGGAGGGTGCAACCAACCCTACCAGTTCGAAACTAGTGAAATTGGTTGAAAAGAAAAGAAAAGCAAGCGCTACGGACTTCAAGCCGCGCGTTACAGAGTCAAGATAAAGAAGATGACCAGGTATGCTCAAATAAAATAATCATATCAATGCATACCTTTTACGTTCTCGGTGAAGTTGAACTCTGAACTTCCTTTCTTTTATGCAGATCTGCTGGTGTTCCAAATGCTTCCAACGTGTCATTCCAAAGAGATCAGTGATCGAGGGCACCTCGACTGTGTCTTTCCTTAGGTAAGAAATCAAGAGGAAGTGGTTAGGGAGCACCTCAGGCCTCAGTCAAAGGTGGGGTTTGGATCCGTGGTGATTGTTACCTATCAACAGAGAGGCAAGTGCAGATCTACAACAAAGTAAGCAACCCCTCCTAAACTAACAAGTTTCCTTTATCTCCTCGATTTATTGAGGATAAGGAGCTTGATGAAACTTGAGGGAGAATATCAGATCGTCTTGCAAAGGCGAATCCTAATAAATTTTTTTGCCGATTACAATGAGGTGGCAATTCGAGTAAGTGTCTTCAACCATTCTTATAATTCTCTTTGAAGTTTATTAGAAACTTAAAGAAGAAACGTCTATCTTTGCATGGTTGAAAATTTTATCGCGATCTCCGATCGAGCTTAATAAAAATCCCGAGCAAAAAACGCCAATTAGAAAGTAACAAGTTTAACTCTTTCTTCTTCATGTCTCCGTTTTTCTCTTTTAACTATTCTCCCTTATCATATTTGATAGATTTGGAGAAAATAAAAGAAGAAGCTATGGCTGAAAAGACCAGAAGACTAGAGCTTGAAGAAGAAAACCAAGTTAAGAACCGATCGATCGAAGACTTGATGACCAGAAATAAAGAAATCTTGAAAAATTCCAAGAAGAAGACCGAAGGTAACTAGTCGTAAACTTGACTTAATATCGTTTCTAATCCTTCTTGCCTAATACTTGTTTTGCTTATACAGAACAAAATCAAGCATTAACCAAAGCAAAGAAAGCTTTGGAATTTGAGCAAGATAAGGGGGCAGCACCCATGCTTAATCTCAATTTAAAGATCACTGCACTCAATAAAATGATCTTTGAAATGGGTCAGGATCGAACTTGCCCTCCTTGAGCGATCCAATGGAAATGGTAAATTACCTTGGCCACCTTTTGGAGGACCTTAAGGATTTTCTCAAGACTACCAGAGAGAATTATGTTCGATCTGTAAAAGAATCCATTACTAGTGGAGTTGGTCTTGCTTTGGCAAAACTGAAGGTATCCAACCCCTCTATTAATCTTCAAGCTATTGAAGAAGATTTCAACTGCTTGCCTGAGGTGGCGACCAAGTTTCTCAAGGAAGTAAAACCTCTTGGAGACAAGGTTGCAGAAGAAATGTAAGTTAGATCTCCATCACGCAGTGATTAGATGCGCAATCTCTAGTAGTAATAAATGCAAAAAAGAGTATGCAAAATGTAAAACTTGCCTCTCTCTTATCAATGAAATCTTTTGTTCATCCGGTTGACTTATAGATATTCATATATTACACACTCGATGTTTTATAGTAGAAGGACTTTACTATATAAGCAGTAGGCCAAGAATATGAACTTAACTCTCAACCATTGTTTGAAAGCATGTACCGATTGTTGAAAAACTGATCGTGATAATACTAGGGAACTTTTTTTGGTCGGAACCAGCGCTAGGTTTCGACTAGTTGTAAATCTGTTTTTGTAATCAAAGTACTTACTAAGACAATATATGGTCGGAAGAAAAAAAGACTTTCCTTGATAAGAGAAAATTATATGCAAAGACATATATAACAAATAAAAGTGGTTTTATTTCTATGCAGTACTCAACGCTGGTCGGAATGAACCACTAAGAAATGAAGATATAAAGTATATTTCGCAATACGTGTTATGCTCTAGTCCAACTGGCAGCGAGGATCGTAGGAAAAGGACCGTCGCTAGAAATCTCCTTCCAGTGGGCGGAACCACGTGCGAAAAAGGATAGACTTCGACTAGGAGATTTTCCGTGTCCCAACCAGTAGCCAAACAAGAGTAGAACATAATTTTAAAAATAAAAAAATAATATTCATAATCTTAAGCATATGAACCGCGTCGATTGGAGTTAGGTACCATCATATAAATAACATCACTTGCTTCTTTGAATTAAATTAAATTAAATTAAATGGAAATGAAATAAAATTTAAACGAAAAACTTACGCAGTTGATCAATGTTCCAAGAATTGGACAAAACTCTGCGGTCGGACATGGCTAATCATACTGAGCCTGATCGGGTGACTTTGACCACAGTGTAAGGACCTTCCCACTTGGGAGAAAGTTTGTTGCGATTTACTTGTCTCTGAATTTTTCTGAGAACCAGATCACCTACAGCTAGGCTGCGAGGCTACACCTTACGACTGTGATACCTTCGCATGGCTTGTTGATAGATTGCCGAACGTATCAAGGCTTGGTTCCGTCGTTCTTCAAGGAAATTGATATCGTCGAGTTGTCGTTCTTCCTAATCGTTTACATTAAAACAATAAGTACGAGCAGAGCCAATTTTTAATTCCGGAGGAAGTATGGCTTCGGCTCCATAGACTAAAAAAATGGTGTTTCGCCGGTCGTACGACTGGTCGTGGTTCGAACAGCCCATAAGACAGAAGGAAGTTCTTGAACCCAAGCTCCTAACCGCTTTATTAACTGGTCGAATACTCGGCGTTTGACCCCTTGCATTATGATACCATTGACACGCTCAACTGCTCCATTGCTCGTGGATGAGCAACGGAGGCGAAATGGACTTTGATTCCAAGCTCATCGCAGAATTTTTGTAAACTGCCAATTGAAAACTGAGTACCATTATCTGTGATTATACGACTGGGTACACCAAATAGTGTAATCACATTTTTTTGTCAAGAATCTCTTAGCGGCCTCAGTTGTAGTTTTAACAACTGGTTTGGCTTCAATCCATTTTGTAAACGTGTCAACTATGACGAAAAGGAATTCGAAGCTCCAGGTGCTCTTGGAAATGGTCCCAGAATGTCTAGTCCACAGGTTGCAAAAGGCCAAGAAAGATGAATTGTTTGCAAAGCTTGTGCCGGCTGATGTACTTGTCGGCTATGAAACTGACATTGTACGCACTTCGTCACGAGCTCTTTTGCATTATGAAGGGTAGTTGACCATTAGTATCCTTGCTTGAAGGCTTTACCGACCAATTTTTGTAGGAATGATGTGCTCCACAGACTCCTCCATGAATTTCGGTTAGCAACTTAATGGCATCCGAGCGAGATATGCATCTCATCAACACTCTATGAGATCCTCGTTTATAGAAGGTACGTTCGATTAGAGTGTATGATTTGGCTTTTCGTGCTAGACGATCGGCCTCTACATCATCTTCTGGAATTAGGTCATGCTAAAGATAATTGTAGATCGATGTCATCCAATCTCTACCCTGATCGTCATCGATCTGTGGAGCATCTATGTTATCAGAATCAATACGCATGACCTGATGTGTATCATTGATGTTCTTGGAATGCTCGACCACCGAGGGTGAATCGAGTTGCTCGAGAAAAACTCTGGGCGGGACGGTTGACCTTGTGGAGGCCATCTGTGCCAACTGGTCTGCTAGAAAGTTCTCCTTTCTAGGAATGTGTTGGATCTGGAAACCGAAGAAATGCTTTTTGAGTTTTCATACTTCCGCCAAATAAGACGACATCTTGGTACTCGAGCATTGATACTCTTTCCCTACTTGATTCGCTACTAGTTGAGAATCGCCTTTCACTAGTAATTTACGAATCCCAAGTGAATGAGCTGCTCGAAGTCCTGCCAGTAAACCTTCATATTCCTCTACATTGTTCGTAGTGGGAAAGTTAAACTGGATGGCGTACTTAATGTGTTCGCTAGTAGGGGATATCAAGACGACTCCAGCCCTCGACCCTTTGAGCATTAGGGAAACTGTCAAAATACATTGTCCACTCATCGTGGCGCTCGTGCTTTGGTTCCTGCTTAGGTTCATGGTTTGTCTATTCGGCAATGAATTCTGCTATTGCTTGGGACTTTATTGCTATTCGTGAGATAAAATGGAGGTCGAACGTCCCTAGTTCAACCACCCATTTTGCTATTCGTCCTGTTGATTCCCAATTTCCAAGGACTTGACCAAGGGGATATCTGGTAGGTACGACCACTTTGTGGGTTTGAAAGTAATGCCTTAGTTTCCTTGAAGCCATAAGGAGACCATAGAGCGGCTTTTGTACCTATGAGTATCTTTCCTTTGGTCCATGTAAGACTTCGCTTACGTAATATACTGGTCGTTGGACGTTTTCACGTTCTACGACCAAGATACACCAACAACGATTTATGTATTGTAGCCACGTAAATCAGCAATGTTTCTTCCGGTCTCGGAGAGACTAAGACCGGGGCACTTGTAAGGTACTCTTTGAGCTTTTCAAAGGCATCATTGGCCTCCTTTGTCCATTCGAAACTTCTATTTTTCAAAGAAGCTTAAAGAAAGGTAATCCTTTTTCACCTAACCTGGCTATGAATCGGCTTAGCGCTACTATATAGCCGGTTAGTTTTTGGACTTCTTTCTTCGTGGTCGGAGGGGGCATCTGGTTGATGGCCGATATCTTCGCAGGATTTTTTCGATACCTCTAGCCGAAACTAGGAAACCGAGAAGTTTTCCAGCGGAAACTCCGAACACACATTTCTCCGGATTCAACTTGAGGTTATACCTTCTCAAGTTGTTGAAAGTCTCTTGTAAGTCAAGAATGTGATCGCCAGCGTTGATGCTCTTCACAACCAAATCATCAACATAGGCTTCTAGATTCTAACCTATCTGTGGGCTAAAGGTTTCTGCATCAATCTTTGAAAAGTTGCACTAGTATTTTTAGACCAAAAGATATCTTAACATAACAGTAAGTGCCATATGGAGTGATGAAGGAAGTTTTATCTTCATCTTCTTTACTCATGTTAATCTGGTGGTACTCTGAATACACATCTAAAAAACTTAATAATTCGCACCAGAGCAAGGGGAAAGTCATCCTTCGGACAAACTTTATTCAAATCTGTAAAGTCTATACACATTCGCCATTTCCCATTATTCTTTCTAACTATTATAGGGTTGGCGAGCCATTGAGGGTGATGGACTTCACGAATAAATCCAGCCTTGAGGAGTTTGTCAATCTCCGACTGGATCGCTTCCTTCCAATCAGGCACAAAGCGCCTTAGCTTCTGATTGACCGGTTTTTTATCAGGCTGGAGAGTTAGCCTGTGCTCGATCACCTCCCTAGGGACTCCGGGCATGTCGGACGCTTGCCAGGCGAATACGTCCTGGTTTCCTCGGAGGAAGGAGATGAGCGACTCTTCCTATTTTAGGTTGAGCCCTTCTCCGACCAACACTTTTGGGGTAGACCTGTTAGTGTCTCCCGACTTGACGTTTCCTGGAGGAACGTCTTTGTCGAGCATTACCTATTTTGTCTGGTCGAACGGCTTGGGTGTCAACTTCGGTATGGAGTGTTTGACCAGCATTGCAGATGAGTCAGTGTTTCTGGTCGGGAGCTCATCGACCAGTTCTAAAGACCTCCGATCACATGCATAAGCCATCTTCTGATCTTCTCGAACCATGATGACACCTTTTGGTCCTAGTATCTTTACACTTTGATAGCCGTAATGCGTGGCTATCAGAAATTTTGCTAGAGCGAGACGACCAAGGATTTTGTTATATGCGGTTTCAAAATCAACCACGTCAAACGAAACCTTTTATGTTCAGAAGTTATCAAGGCTTCCGAACATAACCGGTAAGGACACATGTCCTATCGGTTTGGCGGTAGAACCAGGGACTATGCCATGGAAGGCATATTTTACTTGTTTCACCTTTGATCTAGAAACCTGCATTTCTTCTAATGCTCCCGAAAATAAAATATTTAAAGAACTACCACCATCTATCAAAACTCAATTAACCTTGCAATTGTTAATAGTAGGTTCAACTATAATAGGAAACCTACCCGGTCGAGTCGACGAAACGGGGCAGTCTTCTTTGCCGAAGGAGATTATTGTGTTTGACCACTTTGATGGCTTGGTGGTGATCGAAGACTCTGCAAGGTTGACCTCCCGCTCCATGGCCTTCAGATGACATCATGAGTTGTATGATGAAGATCCTCCAAAGATTACGTTTACCTTATGTTGAGGTTCTTGGTACTCCATCTCCTCGTCGCCATCCTTGTCCTTTTTGGAGCTTGCTTCCCCTAATTCTTGTATTGATGGAAGAGGGCATTTACCTGCATAGTAATCTTCTAATTTCTTTTACCAAGCATGGTAGGTGCGCAAATCATGCCCTGCCTGTTGGTGAAGTGGGCACCACTTCTTATTCTTCTTATACCCATCAGTCGGAATTTTCGCCTTGCCTCGACCGGTATAATCTCTCTTACATTTGGTAAGCTTGTCTGGGACCGCTAGGTCTTCCTTATCGTCCACCTTGCGGTGTTTCTTCTTCTTGAGAACCTTTTTATACTTCTTTTCTGGCTTCACTGAGCCAGGTTGAGGGCTTTATCCTTTTGATCTATGGCTTCACTCCATTCAACCGCTTTACTAGCGGCGGTGTATTTAGCAGCCATGTCAAAATGCTCGCGGTTGTTCGTGGAGAATTCATAGCAATGTCCTCGTAAATCGCCGATTCCTCAAACCTGCCTTGAAAGCTTGAATCACAGAGGACTCTACAATCTCTGCTATTGAGTTACGAACCTCGCTAGACCTCCTGATATATTGACGAAGAGTTTCTTGTGGGTTTTGCCGGATCCGATGGAGGTCATCCTCCTTTCTAGGGCGATCATATGTACCCTGCAAATTTACAATCAAAAGATCGCAGAGTTGTTACCAAGTGTAGATTGATCCTACCGGTTGGTTGAGCAACCAAGACCGGGCAGATCCCTCCAGTACCGTAGGTAAGTAGTTAGCCATCACATTTTCATCACCGCGAGCTGCTCTGATGGTGGTGGTATAAATCTAGAGAAATTCTAACGGGTTCTGGGACCCATTGAACTTATCCATGTTGGTCGGTCGAAACCTGTTAGGCCAACGCACAGTCTGGAGCCCTACGGAGAAAGCTCGCCAGCCCGTGACTGACTCATGACGCCTTCTTTGAACAGGTGCCGGATTGTGATTGGTCGGAGATCGGTTGCTTAGATTAGAATACCAGGGCTCCGGTGTTCCGATCTGATCGTGGGCGTTAGGATGACGCCTTTGATCACCTGCTAGGCCAAAATGATATCGTAGATCATCGAGGCCAAGCGAATAACTCTCTCGACGAGGGGAAGGTGTGGTTGTTTGGAATAACCTCCTTCCTTCATGACTCGTTGGTTGGAATCGTCGAGGAGGTCTTGGTATCGATCAATTCCCAACATAAACATGCCACCCTCTGCTGAGGGAGGAACGTTGGGACGAAGTCATAGTTTGACTTTGTGATGTCCTCTATTCCCGGTATGCTTCCGTACGTTGCACATTTTGTTGAAGGATTTACTATACCTGTCCCACCAACTGGACAAAACCTGGAGCTCCTGCTAGAGCAGGGTTAGTGTTATTTAAAATATTCTGAATACGCTTCAGGTTTTGTACCGTTACTGAAGGTTTCAGAGGATTCATTGAGGTTGTTGGCGTTCGTAGATCTGAACCTTCTCTTGATCTTGCGCCTGGACCCATCATCCTTGGTGGGGCAGAACCAGGTGAATTAATGTAATACCCCGGCCTGCTCATAGTGTGGCCCATGTGGCCCATGAGGTGTTGTGTGGTGGGATTAGTCCCACATTGCTTGTCTCAAGTGAGTTGTAGTTGTATATAATGCCTGTTTGATCCAAACGTAGCACCTCCGGGTTAACCCTTTTACACGAAACGATGACGAAAGTGTAAGTGGGGTGCTATGTGTGGGCGGATCCGCCCCGGTGAAATTTGGGCATTGAGCCGATTTTGGATCGGGTGTTACGAGATGGTATCGAGCATCAACCTTCGCTGCAGCGGCGTCAGGGGACGGGGCGGGCATATGGCGCATGGCACATGTGGGCGGAGTGGACACATGGCATGGTATAGTGCCGACCGGCCTTGCGGACGTGTCTGAGGGTGGTTACGGGCATTTGCCGTGTATGCGATATCTTCGCCGGCGTCGGCCCTTAAGAAGTGAATGTAATACCCCGGCCTGCTCGTAGTGTGGCCCATGTGGCCCACGAGGAGTTGTATGGTGGGATTAGTCCCACATTGCTTGTCTCAAGTGAGTTGTAGTTGTATATAATGCCTGTTTGATCCAAACGTAGCACCTCCGGGTTAACCCTTTTACACGAAATGAGGACGAAAGTGTAAGTGGGGTGCTATGTATGGGCGGGTCCGCCCCACGGTGGGCTGGGCATTGAGCCGATTTTGGATCAGGGTGTTACAATTAACTGATGGACGTCCGTCAGTTCTGTTGCCTCTGGTAACTGGTGCTTGATTGCCCGTGCCATCTCCATCAATAGGTGGTGGCGAGGCAGTGTGTGCAGGACTGTACACGCCATTACGATCAGTATTTTCGATCGCATTGACTTCGTGTTTCCAGCAACGATCCTCCGAAGAGCTTCTACAGTAACCAGTGGAGAGCTTTTCAGTGCTTCTACAAGAGACTTCCACGATGGATACCGGTCGGACATAAGCATCTCTTCATGTCTTCGTGGCGAACTCAGCCTGACCCGACAGATTGTCGATCGTATGCTGAGCCTTATTGTTCCCACTCGGCCCATAACCAGTAAGGTTTCATCGACATTGTTACCAGATGTCGGTTGGCTCATGGAATTTCCAGAAGCTGTTGGTGAGTACCTGTCAGCCATGATTGTATCGAGAATATATTGATTCTCGGATAGCAAGGCTGAGGTTTCATCACCTTTTCTGTCGGTCGGAAGGACCGGGCTTGTAGAGACTTTCGGACGCTCCGAGCTGGTCAGAGTGACCTGTCCCTCGGGAAGCACCACTTGTTGTAGTGGTGCATCCTCATCCATCCGCTCGACTTCGCTGTCGTCAGCGACCTGCGAACCGGTGGATGAGGAAGTTGATGACATCCAGTCCTCTTGCATGGCCTGAATGCAGGCTTCCATGTTGAGTTGGAGTAGTCATCTAAATCGAACCAGTTCTCCTCGTCCCAAATTCCTGCCATAGTCGCATGAATGATTATGAAGGATGGACGAGGATTTGACGAGCGAATAACTTCTTCCGGAGAATTGCGCCTTCTTCCCCACGGACGGTGCCAGTTGTCGACGATCAAATCACCGAACTTACAAATATATAAAAAATAGAGAAAAAATGACACGTATCTCCTGGAAAGGAATGGAGCTGTCTTTTATTGCTATGAACGGGCTATTACAAGGAGTGCTTATAATCTGAACAAAGAGGCTAATCCTAATAACACTGGAGTGTATTGCCTGCTAGAGTGTTGTAAACTAATCGAATGGCGGTCTTCTGAAGTGCCTTCCAATCGATCTCTCTTCTGATCCACCTCTCCGTCTTCCGCGATCCTGCTTGTGTAGTTGATGAAGCGTTGGCAGTTATCCCTTGGAGAGACGCCTGTTGGGAAATGACGCGGCTGGTCGGAGAGAGGCGGTAGTTGACAATGTATCAACTGCTGTGCAGTTATATGTCAGTGAGTCATTTAACTGTACTCCAGTGTCTTAAAGTTATGTAACATCGCGTGGTATGAAATATACATCACAGGTTCCATTCGTCACACGGTAAAGGATATACCTGGACTTGGACCCAGATACCAGTTCAAAGCCTTATGAGCATTCGACTGATCGGAGAGTAGGTTAGGAACCTTGTCTGACCAGGGTATGTATTATGTAACCTCTGAAATTCTTACGACCAGTGAGGTCTTTAGCCTTAGGGGTTACGACCATGAAGACGTATGGTGTTGGACCGAAAAGGCGACTAGAAGGGGGGGGGTTGAATAGGAGCACGCTTACTTTTTCACAAATAATAGATTCAATACAAATTTAACTCCAGTAGCTATGGAAGCTATGAAGATCAATATACCAGTACATCAAAAGACTAGTATTGAATCAAACCTAACCCCCGAAGCAAAACAACCAAAGATCAACACAAGATAAAATAAATCAATGCACTAGCGGTTGGACCACTGGGTCAATGGCGGTCTGACCGATTGCCTGACGGTCTGACGGTGGCCTTGGGCGGTCTGACCGCTGGCCTCCAGAACAGATCAAAACAGCCCGATAACGAAGTTACAAATAGTTGAAACTTTTGATCTACAACTCCAAACTTGAAACATGGAACACACCTTCTCTATTATATCAGGAACCCATTCCAATCGAAGATTATGATAATTCTCGAAAGAATAGCGATCCTTTTAGGTTTGATTGAAGAAGGGTTCAAAACCGGGTCAAAACAAAATCTTGATTTAAAATCTTACTCGTGGGTGATTGATGATCAAGATGATCCTAGATATGTTCCCACATGTCACAGCAAGCCATATCACGTGGAGAATTGAATCAAAAAATCGCGGATCAAAGAAAGACTCAAAATCATCAAATATAGAGAAAGAACGCAATGAGACAAAACATTTATCAAACTTTCCTTTGATTGATTTGATATGATATGTGCTTACAACCTCTCCATCAATGGAGGACAATGCTCAATATAAGAGCACGAAAATCACATCAAATTATCAAGAACCCTAGCCTGCACAAAAGCTCTCCCTAAGAAAATTAGGGTTTACAAAATAGCAAAAGAGGTGAAGCAGAGGTGCAGCCACCTACCTCCCCTATTTATAGTGGATGGCTTAGACCTTCTAGAAGTTTGACTCAATTGGGCTCCCGTTAAGGCCGAAAACAAATGAGACACATATGCACGCATTTTAATACGCCGTCTTTAACACTTCTTGACCTAATTAGCTACACCTTGCGCCATCTTGCGCCTCGGATTAGCCAATAGGTCACCTTTGTCCATCTTGCACCACGCTTGAGTACATTGACCTCACCCCGGCATCGTCGATCGTTCTGGACCCCAGCTCTCTAAGTCTAGTCCTGATCATCCTCGCCGTTTACCGTCGTTGACCACCAAGCAACCTGCACAACAATAGACAAGTAAACTGAATTTGGGAATAAGTTCTTCATAACTTGACCCATATTAGTCAAAACATACATCATGCAATACATATGCACTGAAACTCACGACTTTGACCTAACAACCAAACATCGCCGCCACGAAGGCCGACGATCAAAGTGAAAACTAGTCGGGCGCCTCTGTGGTCGACCGCCCTACGGGCCGGTCGACCGCCACCTATTGGCGGTCGGACCGCCGCTATGACTTAGCCAATTTCCTCTTTGGAAAACCGAACCTCACTGGAATTTTCAATCGAATAGAACTTTTATTGGAGACTCCAAAAATTATGAGACCAAGTGCAATAGAATCCTCTCATTGCTTGCTACCTCTATTTTGGCCCACTCAAAATACCATTTTGAAGATGGCGGTCGGACCGCCGCTATGGCGGTCGGACCGCCCTTAGATCGGCCATGCCACAGCGATCGGACGGTTATATTTAACGATCTTGTTACTTTACCGAATACACGTGAAATGACAAACCGTTAACGCCATTGCCAATTGTCACATCATCCTAAGATCTGAAGCATATACCCATGATATCCACATATGGTCTTTTCTTATATATTAAATAATATATAGATGTTTCAATCCTCGTCAGGCTTAGATTAGATATACCCGCGTTCGATACTTAATCGGCCAAGGCGAGGATCTCCCCCTATCCACTTGTACATACACCTCTCACACTTCTCAGTTTATAATATAACTCGACTGCATCACAAACTAGGTTTTCCATTTTTCATTTTTATGCAAATTAACAGAGGTAAACCCCTCTGTTCCAATATTTCAAAATCTCCCAAATCAAAACTCACATTTTCATCAACTATTAATTTTTAGCGAAACTAGACCCCGACTAAGTATATATTCGACACTCCTAGTCGAAATACTCAAATCGAAATCATTCATTGTCTAAACCATGTCCTAAATGCTACAACAGTAAGGATATCAATATATCAAGGAGGATAATGCATTCAATAGGAATTTAACTACCGTTATCCCCCAACTATATCAATTTTAGCCAAACATACACATATGCATAATAGATTTTTTTCAAAATGAAATACAATAATTGAAATAGTGGGATCAACATGGTAAAAGGAGGTGCTTTCCTTGCTCTGGTATCTTTGAAAAATCCCAAAATAATGAAAAGGGTGACGTCGAAAACTTATTTTCTAAAATTTACGCTTTCCAACAGAGAATATGTATTTACTCTATACTTAAGGTGACTTTTCTATTTTTAATTTTTTTTTTCCAAAAACCATTTTCTTACATGTGGACTCTACATGTCAATCTCTCGGGTTTTTGATTTTTATTTTATTCTGAAAGCTTGATGGCGGTCCCACATGTCATAGACTCGGTAAATATTAACTAAATGATTAAACCTAATTTTGATTTTAATCATCTGACACGTGGAATCCACTTGTCAGCCTCTTGGTTTTTAAACGTGTTTTAAAACAGCAAAATAGTACTTGGGTCCTGCATGTTAGTAACTCATTTACTAAACATGTTTTAAATTATATTTTGGATTATCTCTTGGTAGGTCCCACATTTCATCGACTTATTTTGCTTAACCACTCTCATTAGCGTTAAGAAAACCTTAATCGCGAGTGGGACCCTCTGTCAAAGAGAGAAAGAGAGAGGAGTAGTAGCGTTGTGTCGTACTGGCTCGATGAACTTCGAAAGTGATGAACGGCACTGTGACTTGGCTCGGGGATGGAAAAAAATGTTGTTCTTGATGTGATGGCGGTTCTACCGGGTGGTATCGGCGAGGTAGGGGATGGTGGGCGTCACCACCGCGACCTCCGGAGGCGGCGCAAAGCAAGGTCGCGATGGTTTTGGCGAACGAGGCAAAGGCGAGGTGAATGGTGAAGTGCATGAGCTCCGGGGGTCATCGTGTCGAACCTAGGAGCGAAGGATCTCGGATTCTCTCAAGATTCCACACTAGTTCCATTATCGATTATCTAGTGTACATAGTCAAACAAAAGGTAATAGCATAACCATGATATACGATTCATTCATAATACTTAAGTTCGTTAGAAAAGGACATAATACAACCTCTCCATCAATGGAGGACAATGCTCAATATAAGAGCACGAAAATCACATCAAATTATCAAGAACCCTAGCTCGCACAAAAGCTCTCCCTAAGAAAATTAGGGTTTACAAAATAGCAAAAGAGGTGAAGCAGAGGTGCAGCCACCTACCTCCCCTATTTATAGTGGATGGCTTAGACCTTCTAGAAGTTTGACTCAATTGGGCTCCCGTTAAGGCCGAAAACAAATGAGACACATATGCACGCATTTTAATACGCCGTCTTTAACACTTCTTGACCTAATTAGCTACACCTTGCGCCATCTTGCGCCTCGGATTAGCCAATAGGTCACCTTTGTCCATCTTGCACCACGCTTGAGTACATTGACCTCACCCCAAGATCGCCGATCGTTCTGGACCCCAGCTCTCTAAGTCTAGTCCTGATCATCCTCGCCGTTTACCGTCGTTGACCACCAAGCAACCTGCACAACAATAGACAAGTAAACTGAATTTGGGAATAAGTTCTTCATAACTTGACCCATATTAGTCAAAACATACATCATGCAATACATATGCACTGAAACTCACGACTTTGACCTAACAACCAAACATCGCCGCCACGAAGGCCGACGATCAAAGTGAAAACTAGTCGATCGCCCTGTGGTCGGTCTCGAGCATTATTTCGGCGCTCGACCGCCACCTATTGGCCGGTCAGACCGCCAGTTATGACTTAGCCGAATTTCCTCTTTGGAAAACCGAAACCTACTGGAATTTTCAATCGAATAGAACTTTTGACTGGAGACTCCAAAAATTATGAGACCAAGTGCAATAGAATCCCCTCTGTTGCTTGCTACCTCTATTTTTGGCCCAGCTCAAAATACCATTTTTGAAGATGGCCGGTCGGACCGCCGCTATGGCCGGTCGGACCGCCTTTTAGACCGCCTCGATCGCCGCTCGCCGTCGACTTGCTATGGCTCGACAAGATCTTGTTATTTTATCGAATACACGTGAAATGACAAACCGTTAACGCCATTGCCAATTGTCACATCATCCTAAGATCTGAAGCATATACCCATGATATCCACATATGGTCTTTTCTTATATATTAAATAATATATAGATGTTTCAATCCTCGTCAGGCTTAGATTAGATATACCCGCGTTCGATACTTAATCGGCCAAGGCGAGGATCTCCCCCTATCCACTTGTACATACACCTCTCACACTTCTCAGTTTATAATATAACTCGACTGCATCACAAACTAGGTTTTCCATTTTTCATTTTTATGCAAATTAATGAGGTAAACCCTCTGCTCCAATATTTCAAAATCTCCCAAATCAAAACTCACATTTTCATCAACTATTAATTTTTAGCTAAACTAGACCCGACTAAGTATATATTCGACACTCCTAGTCGAAATACTCAAATCGAAATCATTCATTGTCTAAACCATGTCCTAAATGCTACAACAGTAAGGATATCAATATATCAAGGAGGATAATGCATTCAATAGGAATTTAACTACCGTTATCCCCCAACTATATCAATTTTAGCCAAACATACACATATGCATAATAGATTTTTTTCAAAATGAAATACAATAATTGAAATAGTGGGATCAACATGGTAAAAGGAGGTGCTTTCCTTGCTCTGGTATCTTTGAAAAATCCCAAAATAATGAAAAGGGTGACGTCGAAAACTTATTTTCTAAAATTTACGCTTTCCAACAGAGAATATGTATTTACTCTATACTTAAGGTGACTTTTCTATTTTTAATTTTTTTTTTCCAAAAACCATTTTCTTACATGTGGACTCTACATGTCAATCTCTCGGGTTTTTGATTTTTTATTTTATTTACGAAACAGTGACGGTCCCACATGTCATAGACTCGGTAAATATTAACTAAATGATTAAACCTAATTTTGATTTTAATCATCTGACACGTGGAATCCACTTGTCAGCCTCTTGGTTTTTAAACGTGTTTTAAAACAGCAAAATAGTACTTGGGTCCTGCATGTTAGTAACTCATTTACTAAACATGTTTTAAATTATATTTTGGATTATCTCTTCAGCCGGTCCCACATTTCATCGACTTATTTTGCTTAACCACTCTCATTAGCGTTAAGAAAACCTTAATCGCGAGTGGGACCCTCTGTCAAAGAGAGAAAGAGAGTAGGAGAGTAGCGCGTTGTGTCGCGCTGGCTCAGTGAACTCGACAGTGATGAACGGCACAACAGCTTGGCTCAGGGATGGAAAAAAATGTTGTTCTTGATGTGATGGCGGTTCTACCGGGTGGTATCGGCGAGGTAGGGGATGGCTGGAGCGTCACCACCGCCGACCTCCAGAGACGGCGCAAAGCAAGGTCGCGATGGTTTTGGCGAACGAGGCAAAGACGAGGTGAATGGTGAAGTGCATGAGCTCCAGGGGGTCATCGTGTCGAACCTAGGAGCGAAGGATCTCGGATTCTCTGCGTATTCCACACTAGTTCCATTATCAGTATCTAGTGTACATAGTCAAACAAAAGGTAATAGCATAACCATGATATACGATTCATTCATAATACTTAAGTTCGTTAGAAAAGGACATAATATAGAAAGTAAGATACAACGAAAGCAAAAGTAATAAGGTAGACCACACGATTTTCCACAGTAAATCGTCTGAGGGCGTAGCCTAGTCGTCTAAGTTCTCGTCCTCCTCGTAATACTCTTCTCCTGATCAATAATTTATTAAGAAAGGTCAGTACAAATGAATGTAGTTCGCAAGTTACACCCAATAATAGATATAATGCATGCAATATAATATCAAAGGAAGGCTTATATGGCTGTTTTTGCACAAAGCTACATTTTCTAGTTGAAATACACTTACTAAGTTCCAAGACATTTTTATCTAGTACTAAAATCAAAATTTTAATTTTATTCATCAATTCTCAAGTGTAGGATAAACCTCCATACACAAATGGTGAAGGATTGCCCCCTTACACCAGACTTTCTGGCCAAATTTTCCCCGTGGATAAACTATCCAAAAATATTTACCAAATTCATTTTTAAAACAAAACCAAAGTCTAACTTTGAGTGGCTTTGCTCAGCATGTCCATGACCATAGATACGATTATTCGAATAGTTTTTAACACTTTGCAGAGGTTGTACAGTTTTACCCACAAGAGATGGTTTGCTTAATATGTCGGCCAAGACACGCTTTCGAAGGCGTGCGACTAAGCAAATATCATAAGGCCTTTACAATGCACCATTCCAACGTAGTTATGCCCGCTAGGGTTTTGCTTCCTTTGGACTCACCGACGGCAGTCCCCTCTTTCACTATGTGGGAATAATAAGTTACTCAGACACCCACATAACTAGATGACACAGCCACGGTGAAATGTTGTAAATTATTTAGCCTAGTCTTGCCCACGCAGGACATGTGATAGTACGGTAGGGTTTTGCAAGATGCGGCTCGAAGACCGGTACTCAACTGAGTTGGACGACTTTCCATAAACCTATGGGCTCGATTATAGAAATGAATTGATCCTGTGCATCAACTTGCACCATACAAACATTCATTTCGTCCTGGTCTAAACCAATTTTTATTTATTTTCCAAGTTATATCATTTGCTAAAAATTCTATGGTAAACACAATACCATAGTCTTATTTTAAATCTTGATCGGATAATTTGGCTAAATTCCTCAAATTAAGATTTTTGGTCTAAGCTTTGACTAAGCATAATTTTCCAACATGTTCTAGCCATACTAGTGTACCAACCAGATTTTCCACTACAGTGACAAGGGAATGATAACTTCAAATTCAATATTGGCTGTACAACGCTAAAGGAAATAACTAGTAATTGAAAACATGAATTTAAATTATTGGAATATAAATAAGCTTGCAATAATAGTTTAAAATAGAATTTAAATAATTTTAAATATTGAGCTCAAATATGATCAAAGGATGTAACTTGGCTTGCTTATATACTTGAGGATCTATCTCTTCAAAGAGACCAATTTCCCTAGAGTCGTCAAAACCAATACACAAAAACGAGATAAATTCAAATGAGCTCCAAATTGAATAATTCTAGTATAGATAGCTAGATCTTGTTTTTAGATGAATTTAGAAATTTGGGTCACTTGAATCGGAGCTCGAGCGAAGGAGAATGGCCCTCTAAAATTTTGCAATCACATGAAATGATAAAATTAAAATTTCTAGAATTTACGACTTATTTTTGTGAAGGAAATTAAATTAATACGTCGGGCTGACGTTAGAACCAGATTTTTAATTTTCAGCCGAATTAATTTTTCAATTGGAAAGTGCTGGAGCCACTAACATGTGGGCCCTGGTCCATGGTGGACCAGGTGCACGACACCACGTGGCTTGCCATGCAAGTGGCCTGGTGAACTGCCATGCGGGCGCTCCCGCTGAGGTGGCGATGATGTGTCATCATGGTGGTGTGCCACGTCGACACAGCCGGCGGTGGCTCGGGTGTGGAGCTCGCTGGCGAATGGCGGCACGGATGTTGGCGGCGAAGGTGGCAAAATAGAGAGGGAGATGCGGGGAAGATGGTGCTCTCACTCAGGCGGACAAAGGAGGACGGAGGCGACCGGTGGCGAGGGAAGAGCGGCGGCGTGTCGGACTCATGGTGGCACAGGAGCTCAAGCAATGCCCTGGTGTCGAGAAGGTTCACCTCGGGTAGAACACAGCGAGGGGGTGCCGGCGGTGTGGACCATGTCGCCAGAGACCTATGGATGGCAGCACTAGAGGCGCCGGAGAGGCTTCGGCCGGCGGCGACAAAATCATGTTTTCGGTGAGGAGAGAGCGAGAGAGAAGGGGAGAGTGGGGGAAAATGGAAGAGGAGGAGGAGACACACGTCGTGACGCGACTATGGTGGCGAGAGCATCACTGGAGTGAGGGTTTGGCGTTAGGGCGGTGTGGTCAGCGCTGAAGAAGAAAGGGAGAAGGTAGGCGGTGAGCTCCGAGAAAGGGGAAATGGAGGAAATGAGGGGAATGGGTGGAGGAAAGGTGGAGAAGAAGGTTCGGTTGCCTTTTGTAGAAAGGAGAAAGGAGGTAAGCGGCGGAAGGGGCGGTAGCGGCGCTACCGAGAAGAGGAGGTGGCGCGCGCTGTGGCGCGGGCAAGGGGAATAGGACACGAGCGAGTTGGGGCGTGGTGGTACGACGGACGCATGGCACACAAGGGGCGAGGTGGCGAATGGGGAGGAGGTGAGGTGGCGCGTGACTAGGAGACGAGGCGCGAGCGTGGCGCTCGGGCATACTGGGAAAGAAAGAGGAGAAGAGAGATAGACTGCCACGTGGGCCCACTTGCAAGAGAGAGGGAGAGAGAGGGAAGGGGCATGGGCCGTGCGCGGGAGGAGCTTGGCCGTGGGCATGAAAATAGAACATGGGCCAAAAAGATTCAGCCCGAAGAGATTTTCATATTTTCAATTGATTTAACATTTTCAGAAATTGAAATAATTCCTTTAGGATTTTAGAAAATAGCTAATAGAGTCCAAAAATTAAGAAACATTCATAGAAATTCCTTGAGACAATTTGGAATCGGCTTTCAAATCTTCTTCTCGTTCCCAGGTGGCTTCTTCTTCTGAGTGATTACTCTATTGAACGTTGCACGAACGGATGACTTTGCTTCTGGTAATACGTTCTGCAACATCCAGAATCTTGATTGGGTGTTCCACATATGTGAGGTTCTCCTGGAGATCAACGCTCTCAAGCGGTGTTTGCTCTGTTGGAACTCAAAGACACTTCTTCAATTGAGAAACGTGAAAAATATCCTGAACCGCAGATAAAGATATCGATAGCTCTAATTGATAAGCAACTTCACCTTTTCTTTCCAAAATCTTGTACGGTCCAACAAACCTGGGTGCGAATTTTCCTTTGGTCTGGAATCTTCTTACTCCCTTGAGTGGAGTTACGCTTAGATAAACGAAATCACCTATTTCAAAGGACAATTCTCTTCGATGATTGTCGGCATAACATTTCTATCGGGATTGATCCACTCTCAATCGTTCTCTTATCATTCTTAAATTCTTTCAGTCTCCTAGATTAATTCAGGTCCAAAAAACTGATGTTCTCCCACTTGATCCCAAAAGAGAGGAGTTCTACACTTTTTGTCGTACAATGCTTCAAATGGAGATATTTGCAAGCTGACTTGATAGCTGTTGTTGTACAAGAATTCTGCATAATGAAGATTTTGATCCCAACTCTTTACATAGTCTATAGCACAGGCTCGAAACATGTCTTCCAAAATCTGGTTTACACGTTCTGTTTGTCCATCTGTCTGTGGATGATATGATGTACTGAAATTGAGTTTGGTTCCCAAGGCTTCATGCAAGTTTTTCCAAAATCTAGATGTGAACTGCGAACCTCTGTCGGACACTACCTTTTTGGGTACTCCATGTAGATAGACGATCCGGGCCATATACAACTATGCTAATTTGCTGCTTCTGTAAGTGGTCTTGACGGGAATGAAGTGTACCACTTTAGTCAAACGGTCAATTACAACCCATATGAAATCATATCCTGATTGGGTCCTAGGCAAACCGATGATAAAGTCCATGCCGATTTGTTTTCACTTCCATTCGGGAATTGGCAATGGCTGCAACAATCCAGCGGGTCTTTGATATTGTACTTTAACTCTTTGGCATACATCACAACGTGCAATAAATTCAACAATCTCTCACTTCATGCTAACCCACTAATATTTTTCCTTCAGATCTTGATACATCTTGGTACTTCCCGGATGAATGGAGCAAGGTGATTCATGGGCTTCCTTCAGAATCAACTGTTTTGATTCTTGATGATTAGGTACACAAATGTGGTTCCCAAACTAAATGGTACCATGCTCATCCTCCGAAAATTCTAGGGCTTTGCCTCTTCTCATATTCTTCCTAATTTCTTTAATATCCTCATCATCTTTTTGATTTTATCTGATTTAACTCTGAATGGTCGGTTGAAGTTCAAGAGTGTTTACACAACCCTGGTTGACAATATCTAAATTCAGATGTCTCAATTCTTCATACAATCTTGGCTGACTTTTCTGAATCAACATAGTGTTGCAATACCCTTTTCGACTCAGGGCATCTACCACTACGTTTGCTTTGCCCAGATGATAATAGATTCCAAGGTCTGAGACTGAGTTCTAATCATCTCCTTTTGTCTGAGATTGAGTTCTGTCTAAGTGAAGATGCATTTCAAGTTTTTGTGATCCGTGAAAATCTCACAACGATTACCAATGAGATAATGCCGCTAAATTTTCAAGGCATGAACAATTGCGACTAACTCCAAATCATGTGTCGGGGCATTTCCTTTACGAGGCCTTAATTGGTGAGATGCATAAGCCACGACTTTACCTTTCTGCATCAGCACGCATCCAAGGCCCTCATGAGAGACGTTATAGAAAACCTCAAAGTCCTGATGGATGTTAGGTAAAATAAACACAGGTGCAAATACTAGTCTGTTTTTCAACTCCTGAAAACTTTACTCACAAGCATCTGTCCCATCAAATTTCTTTTCTTTTTTCAAAAGCTGAGTCATAAGTCTAGCAGTTTTGAAGAAACCTTCGATGAACCTTCAGTAATAACTAGGTAGACCAAGGAAACTTCGCACTTCAGTGACAGACTTGGGTTGCTTCCAATTCATCACGACTTCAACCTTGGCTGGATCTACTGCAACTCCTCCTGCTGACATGATATGTCCGAGAAAAGCTACTTGGCTTAGCCAAAATTCAGTCTTGCTGAATTTGACATAGAGTTGTTGTTCCTGAGTTTTTCCAAAACTGCCCTGAGATGCTTCTGATGATTTTTTTCATCGTTTGAGTAGATGAGAATGTCGTTGATGAATACAACCACAAATTTATCCAATAATTCTATGAATACTTTATTCATCATATTCATGAAGTACGCCAGTGCATTCGTTAGTTCAAATGACATTACTGTGAACTCGTATAGTTCATATATTGTGGTGAAAGTAGTCTTCAGTATGTCTTTTGGTCTGATCTTCAGTTGATGATAGTCGGACCTTAAATTAATCTTGGAGAAAACACTTGCTTCTTTCAACTGATCCAAAACATCGTCGATCCTAGGCAAAGGATACTTGTTCTTGATTGTGACATTTTTGAGTGATCTGTAATCCACACACACCCTCGTAGTGTTGTCCTTCTTTTTAACAAATAGTACCGGTTCTCTCCAAGGTGATACACTTGGCTAAATATGACCCTTGCCTTGCAACTCTTTGATTTATTTCTTTAATTCTGCTAACTCATTTGCGGGCATTCTATAGGGTCTCTTTGAAATTGGAGCTGTCCCTGGAACTAGGTCAATTAGGAACATGATGTTCCTATCTGGTGGCATGCTGGGTAATTCTCCAAGAAATACATCCAGTTATTCTTACACCACTAATATTTCTTCTAACTTCACTTCCTTCAGATTGGTTAGGATAACACTTTCTCTAATATAGGTCTCGGATCTGAATTCTACTTTTATTCCTTATTCATTTGTGAGGGTGATAGACTTATTGGCACACTCTATTTAACCTTGATTCTTGGCTAGCCAATCCGTACCGATAATCACATCCAATCCTTGGGAGTGCAAGACTATTAAATATGCCAAGAAGGATACTCCTGATATTTCCAAGGTAAGTATAACAAATAGCTTCTTAGGACACTTATTGACAAAGAATTGACAAAGTGTCCTTTCTCCGAATAGTGATAGTCCAATTGATGCTACTACTGAATTAACAAGGAACATACCGACACATCCTGCGGTCTAAGCTTCAACCGTGACCGACATCCACAAGAAGAGTTGCGGAATCTAGAGTTGTTGGGGCATCCGACACAGCATCCCGAAGAAGAGTGCAGTGCTGCTGGATGAGGAAGAATGGAATTTTCCCGCGCTGAGGTGGCTGAGGTTGAGTAGTGCGGGGCTTGGGAAAACCTCTAGAGTTGAACTTCTAGGCCAACATCCTCCATTTGCGGTTCTCTATCCCTAGGTGCTTGCCCTCCTGGCGGTTATCCTTGTTCACCAACTGTTGAAAGTCCATGTAGTCTTGAGCAATCAAGCGGACTAAGAGATCATCATTGAGTCCTTTCAAGAAATGTTCTTGCTTGGCCTCATTAGTGGCCACATCTTTAGGTGCATATCAAGCTAACTAGTTGAACTTGTGCAAGTATTCATTGACTGAGCGGTTGCCTTGACGCAAGGTACGAAACTCTTTCTTCTTTAGGGTCACCATACCTAATGGATTGTGTTCATGGCAGAAGGCCCACACGAACTCGTTCCAAGTGATGGTATGAGCATCAACATGAGACTGAGTGAAATTATCCCACCATTCTGATGCTGGTCCATTCAGCTGGTGAGAGGCGAACAGAACCCTCTTGCGATTAGTACATTAGGTAATACCTAGCTTCTTACCGATTTCCCTAAGCCAATCATCCACAACCATTGGCTCGGTGCTGCTGGAAAAAGTTGGAGGACGCATCCTCATGAACTCAGATATGTTGGCCCTTGGATGAGGTGGAGCGTGAGCTTGAGGTTGAGTTGCTGCTGCTTGCTGATTCTGATTAAGTGACTAGGCAAGCAAATCAATCAGATGAGATTGGTTGGCCATCATTTATCGCAAATCGGGTCCTTCAGCTAGAGGGGGTGGTGGCAGAGGAATCGGGTTCTCTTGATAATCCGTGCTTTTGCTGCCTTGTCCACTGGAACTACCATTGCTGGTGCGGGTAGTCACCATCTGCCGGTTACTCCAGAGGGTTAGTGAAAGGTGACAAAGGTTAGGAGAGAGACAAAGAAGAACTACGGGGATAGAGCAAAATGACACCCAAATGAAACAACAAACTCAAAAACTTTTCCAAATAATTGCAATAGCTTCATACAACGTTCTACTCGATCGAGACTCTCAATCTGGTGAAATGCACAGAATGAGCCAGGGCAACTTAGACTATATGGTTTGGCCGACATCGCGATCTTCGGCTCACGATATTCTTTTATTCTTGCATGACAATGCTATTTTGACAGCTTCATGTCTTGTCGTTTTGAACATAATGGTTAATAGTCGCGTTGACTATCTATAGAAATTTACAGGGGTAAGAGGATCCATTTAACCTTATAAAATAGTGAAGAGAGAATTTGGTAAGAAAGAATTACTACGAAGAAGCTAAGGATAGAAAGATGACCAAGATGAGGAGAGAACAAATTGTTTTTCCTATTATATAAAAATAAGATTTGAAGTTTTCCAACTATCACCATTCTAACTAGGTCACGACCTATAGTCGATATGGCTCTGATACCACTTCTTGTCGAACCCGGGAGTGAAGGATCATGGATTCTTTGTGTATTCCACACTAGTCTCAAGATAAGTAGCTAGTGTACACAGTCAAATAAAATGTGATAGCATAACCATAATATGTGATTCATTCATAATGATTAAGTTCATTAGAAAAGGACATAATATAGAAAGTAAGATACATCGAAAGCAAAAGTAATAAGGTAGACCACACGATTCGCCATAGGTAATCGTCTGGGGGCGTAGCTTAGTCATTCAAGTTCTCGTCCTCCTCACAATACCCTTCTCCTAATCAATAATTTATTAAGCAAGGTTAGTACAAATGAATGTAGTTCACAAGTTACTCCAGTAATAGATATAATGCATGCAGGATAATGTCAAAGGAAGGCTTATATGGCTGTTTTGCACGAAGATACATTTTCTAGTTGAAATACACTTACTAAGTTCCAAGTCATTTTTATCTTGTACTAAAATCAAAATTTTATTTTGATTCATCAATTCTCAAGTGTAGGATAAATATCCATACACAAATGGTGAAGGATTGCCCTCTTACACCAGGCTTTCTGCCCAAATTTTCCATGTGGATAAACTATCCAAAAACATTTACCAAATTCATTTTTAAAATAAAACCAAAGTCTAACCTTTAGTGGCTTTACTCAGCATGTCCATGACCGTGGACACGGCTATTCGAATAGTTTTTAATACTTTGCAGAGGTTATACAGCTTTACCCACAAGAGATAGTTTGCTTAATATGTCGACCAAGACACGCTTCCGAAGGCGTGCGACTAAGAAAATATCACGAGGCCTTTACAATGCACCATTCCGACATAGTTATGTCCGCTAAGGTTTTGCTTCCTTTGGACTCACCGTCGGAAGCCCCTCTTGCGCCATGTGGGAATAATAAGTCACTCAGACACCCACACAACCAGATGACACAACCACACATGATATGTGGTAGTACAGTAGGGCTTTGCAAGATGCGACTCGAAGAACGGTCCTAAACTAATTTGGGCGACTTTCCATAAAACCCATGGGCTCGATCATAGAAATGAATAGATCCCGTGCATCAACCTACACCATCCAAACATCCATTTTGCCCAAGTCTAAACAAATTTCTATTTATTTTCTAAGTTATATCATTTTCTAAAATTTATATCGTAAACACAATACCATATTATCATTTTAAATTATGACAGGATAATTTTGCTAAATTCTCCAAATCAAGATTTTTTGTTTAAGCTTTGACTAAGCATAATTTTTCATATGTTCTAGTCATACTAGTGTACCAACCAGATTTTCCACTAAGGTGACAAGGGAATGACAACTTCAAATCCAATATTGGTTGTACAACGGTAAAGGAATTAACTAGTAATTTAAAACACAAATTTAAATTGCTGGAATATAAATAAGCATGCAACAATAGTTTAAAATAGAATTTAAATAATTTTAAATACTAGGCTCAAATGTAATCAAAGTATGTAACTTGTCTTGCTCGTATGCTTGAGGATCCATCTCTTCAAAAAGATCAATTTCCTCGAGTCGTTGAAACCTATATGCAAAAATGAGCCAAATTCAAATAAATTCAAATGAATTTCAAATTGAATAATTCCAATATAGATAGCTAGATCTTGTTTTTATACGAATTTACAAATTTGAATCACTTGAATCAGAGCTCGAATGAAGAAGAACGGCCCCTCGAAAGTTTTGAAATCACATGAAATGATGCAATAAAAATTTCTGGAATTTAGGAATTTTTTTTTGTAGGAAATCAAATTGATGCATCATGCTGATGTCAGCACCAGATTTTGATTTTCGGCCAAATTAATTTGTCTACTGGAAAGTGTTGGAGCAACTAACATGTGGGCCCTGGTCCGTGGACCGGGCCCACGAGAATTTCCCTAGTCCACGAAGGACCAGGTGCATGGCACCACGTGGCTTGCCACGCAAGAAGCCACGTGGGCGCTCCCGCTGAGGTGGCAATTGTAATATCCCGGAATCGAATCGGGAGATTTTAAAAGAAACCGGTGACGAATAGGCAATTAAAGAAATGTAAACTCTTGTGGAGTGAGGCAACCTGGGCCGCGGACCATGGCCTAGGAGGCCCAAGAGGGGGAGGCCGGCCCAAGGGGGGCTGGCCAAGGGGGGGGGAGGTGCCCAACCCTAGTCGCCTCCCCCACTCCCTCCTCTCCCCACTAGAGCCGCCACCTTCATCCTCCTCCCCCCCCCGGCGTCCCTTGCTTCTCCTTGACTGCGTCTCGCAGCTGTGGTGATCCCCTGCATCGCCCTGTGCTCTCCTCCAAGTCGCCTCCTTCGCTGCATGCCACCGGCCGCTCACGGCGATCTTGTGGCCGGCCATTGGAGAGGGAAGGGAGGAGAAGGGAGGGATATCTTCGGGAGGTGGATCCACGTCTCCCAACGAGTCTTCAAGGGTAAAAAATGATCCAAGTCACAATTTGGTTCGATTTGATTGCATAATTGTTGATTAGGATTAAATCGGTGTTCTGTCCTGGAAATTCCAGAACCTGTCCGACACCTTGCGCGGGCAGTTTAGATTCTTTAGATGCCGAATCTTGGGTTTTCGTTTCTTGTAATTTTGTTCCTGAGGTCGTTAGCTTTCTTTTGGCACCGAGATCATGAGATTCCACCCTACGGTTTAGGAGATATGAATTTTTAACCGCGCGTTGTTCTGTCTCTCTGAGATCTGGGGACTGTTGGTTTGTTCCTCAATTTTGATCTAGTTAGAGTTAGATTCAGAACTTTCACCCAACTAGGTTAGTGTATCCCTTTAAAGAATATTTCTAAGTTGATAAAGATCACCTCCATTGGATCAGTAGAATGAAAGTTACATTATTTTCTTTACTGTTGTTCTGTATTCTGGATAGATGTCTGTCAGTTGTTTTCAACTGCGGTTTAGCCAACTTTTTGGCGAATCAAAGAACCCCGTCAACTAGAGTTTCATAGTTTTTTGCGTTAAGTTTCAATGGGAACTGGTTTCATGTCGTTTTGAGTTTCATATAATTAATTATGATTTTTCTAATACCGCTGTCCAGTATGATGGGCAGGAGTCTGAATAGTGTAATATTAGTTTTAACTCCGTTGATTACGTTGAATAGCCGAAGGGTTAATATAGGCCTCTTGTAGCTATGAAAATCCATGTTATCCTTATTTCAAATAATTATTTTTGTAGGCGGTGAGTGGAGGTGCACAGTTGTTGCCTTCTAACACGTCACAGCGCGAAAGACAAGTACTTTGTTTTTTCTTATGTAATGTTGATGATTGCGTGTGGATGTATTGCTAGACTTGCTATTCATGTTTCTATGCAACTTAGTTTATTCATTCTTATGTGATAAATATTCAATGCATGTGATCCATTCCATACATGCATCATTTTTCGTTTTGACCACGGGAGTGGAAATTGAAAGACCCATCAACTCCAGTATAGGCATGTAAGTCTCACCACTCCAATGTGGGCAATCTTGGACACCTGTATGAAACATTCTTCATACGGTATTTGGGTCCCCGAACTTTGTTAAGTACGTGCTTAAGTAAACACCGACGGGTGTATCACTCATTATACCGGTATAAGTTGTTGAGCAGTCCATTCCTTCAAAGCATTCTTTCATTCCATTCATTCATGTATGTGTTCCATGAATTGTTCATACGATGGTTGTACTTGGCTTGTCCACTACATGCTTGATTTAACATGTTTAGTAATTGATGAGTCTTTGGCTCATTCTTGTTTGTTTTGTTTAATTTAGGTAAATGATGAAGAAAACAAGTTTTGGGAGGGATTAGATCAGCACGATGCACACTACCCATTTTCAATCAGCATTCATTGATATTTTAATCTCCTGTCAACCATTTGATAATTGTTGAATTGTAATAATCCAACTTGGATTTGGTTACCATATGTTCACATTATATTTGTTGCCCTATTCTTCGTTTGAAATTTGTTAACTTTAATGTTGGCTTTGTAGCATTTATGGTTTTTAGTATTATTGCTATTGTTGTACATCCGTTCGATTACTAGAATTTTGATTGATTTGGTGATATCTTGGCTTCCAAATAGCCAGGGTGTTACGACGATGATATGGCATCGCGGTGGCATGCCACGTCAGCACAACCAACGGCGGCTCGGGCCTGGAGCTCGCCGGTGAACAGCGGCACAGATGCCGATGGTGAAGGTGGGAAAAGAGAGAGGCAAATGCGGGGAAGATGGTGCTCTCACCCAGGCGGACAAAGGAGGACGGAGGTGACTGGCGGTGAGGGAAGAGCAGCGGTGCGTCGGGCTCGTGGTGGTTCAGGAGCTTAGGCGACACTCCAATGTGGAGGAGGTGCACCTTGGGTAGAACACGGCGAGGGGGTGCCGACGGTGTGGACCACATAACTGGAGACCTACAGACGTCGGCGCTAGAGGTGGTGGCGACAAAATCACGTTTCTAGCGAGGAGAGGGCGAGAGAGAAGTGGAGAGTGGGGGGAACAGAAGAGGAGGAGGAGGCACATGTGGTTACGCAGTGCTGGTGACGAGAACGTCACCGGAGCGGGGGTTTGGCGTTGAGGTGGCGCGGCCGATGCCGAAGAAGAAAGGGAGAAGGTGGGCGGCGAGCTCCATGAAAGGGGAAATGGTGGAGGGTAATGGGTGGAGAAGAAGGTTCGACCACCTTTTATAGAAAGGAGAAAGGTGGTAAGCGGCGGGGGGCGGTGGGCGGTGGTGTTGGGCAGAGGAGGTGGCGCGGGCAAGGGGATAGGATGCAAGCGAGCCGGGGCGTGGCGGTGCGGGGGACGCATGGTGCGCACAGAGCGAGGTGGCGAGCGGGGAGGAGGTGAGGTGGCGCATGAGGAGGAGACGAGGCGTGGCGTGGCGCACGGGCACGCCAGGGAAGAAGGGGGAGGAGAGAGATACTACAGTGTGGGCCCTGCTTGTAAGAGAGAGGGAGAGGGGGAAGGCGCACGGGCTTGGTGCAGGAGAAGCTGGTCCACGAGCTGGGCCATGGGCGTGGAAATATAAGATGGGCCGAAAAGATTCGGTCCGAAGAGATTTTTAGATTTTCAATTGATTTAACATTTTAGAAATTGAAATAATTCCTCTAGGATTTTAGAAAATAGCTAATTGAGTTAAAAAAATTAAGGAAAAATTTACAAAAATTCCTTAAGAAAATTTGGGCTTAAATAAAATATTTTCAACTTAACATTGGTAATTAATTTTGCAAATAAAATACTTTGGCTTTAAAATAAATAGGGAAACCTTTTTAAAATCCAGAAAATTCAGGAAACTCAAGGAAAATAATTTATTTTTTTAAATCGAATTTAAAATTTGGGATGTTACACATTGCGATGCTACCGATGGTGGCACGGAGACCAATGGTCGCTGGAGTGATGATGACAACGCTTTTCCGCGGTGGCGCCATGATCAGCTACAGTGAACTCTACCCTACGCTAGCTAATCATCCAATCTAATAGTGCAATAGCTCTAGGGGGCTACTAGAAGCTCACCAAGGACGTTGATGGCATCGGGGGATAGCCGGAGAGCTTGGAGCCACAATGGGCAACAGAGGCAGCGATAGCTTAACGACGACATGGCTCCTCAGTGAATGATTGCTGAAATGTAGTTGTGCATGAGCTCACAGATGTGTTGAGGATGGTGAGGATATAAAGAATTAGCTAGGGGCTCACCGGGGTGGCGGTGAATAGCAAAATGGTTGCGGCGGCCGAAAGTGAAGAAGAAGAGCGATTCAGGGGATTCCCTACGCGTGGATCAACATCAAGTGAGGGAGAAGTGATAGTGGACTATGGAACACATTATGGCGTGGTTGAGTGAGGTTCAAACTCACTAGAGCGTCAAGAATATGAAGGTCTGGATGTGGGTGTGCGCCGGAGGTGAAGAAGACGACGACACGTCCACACTACGAAGCTCCAAGGGCTGCATTAAGCAGGGGAATAGGGTGAGTGAGGTGAGAGGTGCACAGTGACACGGTTAGCGAGGACAAGGAAGCTCACCGGATTGAAATGATAGTGCAGAGCTTACTCACTAGCGTCGAGAACAACGCTCTCGTTCCCGGCGAACCAAGGAGCGAGAAGCTATGGTTCTTGGTGGGAGGCGAGAATGGCGAGCTGGGGTGTTTGTGATGTGGTCAAAGGCTTAAGTACGGCTGAGAATGGCGTGATATTCACGGTGAGTAACTCGTGGCTCTCTCTGGCGTTTCCGCCCGTTCGAGGTTAGGCAACGACAGTGGAGTTGCTAGCATGGGCGCGGTGACGACGTCATAGGTGGAGGTGACGGGAGCAGTTGGAGTGCGAAACGGTTAGTGGCGGTTGCGAACCGGGGCGGAGCAGGCGGGGGCGAGGATGAGGTGGTGCGCGGAGGCAAAGCGAGGTGGAAGAAGGGTACTGACAAATGGGGCCATTACGTCAACTACAGTGGGAAACAGGGTTGTGAGGCGGGCTGCCGCTGGTTGAGGTGAGGCACAAGGAAATGGGCCGCAGCAGTTACGGCCCAAAGGTGAGTGGGAAATTAGAATTAGATTTGAAATTTCCATAAAAGGCTGAGACTTTGCCAAGTTTTTAAATATTGAAAACCTATCTCCACAATTTATGAAAACTACGTTGTTTGTTGTGTAATTTTTCTAGAATTTTTTTTGCTCTGTGTTTTTCTCTAAAATTCTTTCAAGCTTGAGTTTGTATGCAATTTCAATTGTTGATTTATGGAAAAATTTCAAAAACATGCTCAAATGCTTCTTCGGTTTATTAATATTACATACAACATAAGTTTGAATTTTTGGGATGTTATAACAAGGGAATGTGGTGTGGCCTGTGGAATGTGGAGGGCTCCCCAATCGTCAGTGAGAGAGGGAAACGAGGGCGCGAGGGCGGGCTACGCTGGGCTGAGGTGAGGCGCGAGGAAATGGGCCACGACAGTTACGGACCAAAGATGGGTGGGAAATTCGAATTAGATTTGAAACTTCCAGAAAAGGCTAAGACTTTGCCGAATTTTTAAATATGGAAAACTAGCTCCACAATTTATGAGAAAAAAAATTTGGGGGCTCCTGACACAGTGTTGTTTATTATGTAATTTTTTTAGAATTTTATTTGCTTTGTGTTTGTCTCGAAAATTCTTTCAAACACTAAGACTTTGCCGAATTTTTAAATATGGAAAACTAGCTCCACAATTTATGAGAAAAAAAATTTGGGGGCTCCTGACACAATGTTGTTTGTTATGTAATTTTTTTAGAATTTTATTTGCTTTGTGTTTGTCTCGAAAATTCTTTCAAGCTTATGTTTGTATGCAATTTCAACTGTTGATTTATGAAAATTTTTTAAAAATATGCTCAAAATGTTTCGTTGAGCAGGGGAGGCATCAGCGGCGCGGCGTAGGGAGATGGGAGGCAGGCCTGAGTAGGGGTGACGGGATGTAGGGTAGCAGGCGGGAAGGAGAAGGAATGCGGCTGGCCGCCTCCTCAAGGGCTCCGCGAGGCTAGATTCCATGGCGCTGCTAGGAGATGCTCCCTCGACGCTTACAGGTGGGGCTGCGTTTGTACAATACTATTCTTTGTCTTTTGATATCTGCTCCCTGAACATCGTACATTAGATATATATGGTGTGTGCTAGGAGAGTCAAGATGACAACAATTTGTTTATCAGGAACAAGCAATTTGTTTGACAATGTTGGGTACATTCCAAGATAGATTTTGTATGAAATGCTATCAAGTGAGCTCAGGAAAGGGGATACCAAGTAAAATATAACAGAGCATTCTTTCAACCCTCCAAAAATACTGCTCAGTCCCCTTCATTGAACTGCAAGCGTTCAGAGGAAAATCTTCAGGCGTGGTTTGGTTTGTGGCTACAATTTGCAATTCCTTAGCCAATGGAATAAGATAATCAACATACAATTTTAAAAAAAATTAGGGCATGTTTAAATTTGACCAGGTTTAAGATTTGTCGCCGTATGTACGAGCTTAATTAGCTATCAAGCTAACTTGATGTGTCCGTGTTGACTTGTGCCTGGGCTATAGCAGAGCAATTGTGAAAGTTAACTGCGTGATAGTAGCATGATCATTGTTTCGTTATGAGAAAAACAAACAAACATTATTACCAAATATCCGTTTCATTTAAAGTAGTTCATGAAATATGCCTGTTTTTAAAATGCATCACAAAATTCCAAATGGAGTCAGCTCTAAAGCCCTTTCCACTGAAAAGATCTGTCAGCTGGAGATGGCTTGTGGACTTGTCGGACTTGAATAAGTTTTCAAGATCATGTGAGATTATTCCATCCATGTATCTTTTAGGGCTCTACCAAAACGGCAGGAGTATACAACCCCACTTTTCTCTCAAGTAGGCATGCCACAGAAGGCTCCGAAGCACCTTAATGAGATGATTTCTTCCTACGTGTATCTCATCTGAACGGGTGTTGGATGGAGTTGCAAAAGTCATCAGCGAACAAAGGGGAAACTGTAAGCCCGCCAACTTGATTTTGTTACTCTTGTCAAAATCTTGGTCAGTTCATCGCAAATGGTTGAATTCACAAAATGGAATCATGCCAGCATCAAATTATTATTATCTATCAACATTCTATCCGAACTGCACCGCTCTGCGTCGAAATGAACTTGGGCTTCCTAATTACCTGCTCCAAGCACTGGATGATATCCCCTACCTGGAAATCATCACATTCCTGAATCACTAATCCACAGTCATTACCCTTGTCGACAGTTTCAGCATCCTGCTTCTCCCGCTTCAGGGAAGTACATGGACCCTCAAAAACAACATCTCCGCTCCTCAACAGTCTCATGGTTCCCGATCTGCTAAAGTGGCCATCAGTTATCCGGCAGCCAGCAATCTTGATATCTGCCCCTTTTGACTTGCTACGCCCTTTCAGCTCAAATATGTTCAGAACCTCAGCCTCCCCTGAAATCTGGGTTTCAGCCGTGCCTGGTGCCTTCTCCACAATAAGCCTTCCCATTTCCTCAAGGAGATGATAAATCACCTTGTGCAGCAAAATCTAAAGAGCAAACATTATCAAGTCAGCTAAACTCACTTTCCAAGTTTTGCAAAAAAAAAAAAAGATAAACCTATACATTCAGAATATAACATATGCATTATATACTTGGGAATGTATTGAATGAGAACTGGCTTTAAAAATAGGATAAAGATAACTAACAACCTTAGTCATTGTATTGAATGTAGATGGCTTACAACAAACACCAAAAGCCGCCCACACTTCTTAAAAAAATCCCCACCTGGCACTTGAACCTCCCACCTTATAGTGACATCGCAATCTGCCTTGCCCTTCATCTAAACGATTCAAAATTGATCTAGTGGTTGAGATTTTAGTTCTCATTACCCTATTTTAAAAGCTAGTTCCTACCTGACAAGCTCCTTATACTTGAATTTAAATCTGCCGATTTCATTGCCAAATTCAACCCAGTCAATTCAATGATAGTCCATATCCTCAATAGACACTAGAGTTGAATTATCTTAGGATAGCCCTCCCGAATAATTCCCATAACATCTCCCAATGTCTACACAATATAAAGGTAAACTACAAACCATGGAAAGAGAAAAGCATTACGTGCAATAAGTTCTAACCTCTGCATGTAACCAGAAAGGCATATTTACTTGCGACACTGACCACCCAAAAATGACATTGAAAATCACCACTGGTCTTCAAGGAAAAGAACTAGATATCTTCCAAAGATGTATAATTAATCATCAGCAGGGCAGACTTACAGCAATAATAAACATGGTACCTTTATGTTGGCTTGTGTTGCAGCTAGAGTGATCGCACTTGGTGGATTGCGAATGTTGAAACCAGCTATATATGCTCGGCATGCTTGTGCCAGATCAATGTCATGTTGACTTACTGGGCCGACACCAACATGAACAATATTCACAAACACCTATAAAGAAAGATAATATATGCATGAACATGAATTTAACAGAAAAAATGGTATACAACAAATATAATATATATCATCCCCAGCCATTGGATCACAGCTATATGGTCTAAAAAGGCAGCATCACAGCTATAAGCAGTTAAGCACTGCTCGACACTATTTCATGTGGTCAGATTTTGTGAGACTATCTCCACAAGTAAAAACAAGGCATCAAATGTGCATGAAAAAATACCTGTGGACTATTAAGACTTCTTAAGGCATCTGTAACCGCTTGAACACTGCCTTGTACATCAGCTTTGACAATAATGGGCATCTCAACTCTTTCAGGAGTCTCTTCTGCAATTTCTGCCTCCTCTGTCATGTCTTCATCAATCTTTCGAAGCCTATCTTTCTCCTGCTTCTTCTTCCGCCCTTGACTAAGCATTCTTGCCCTTTCCTCTGAGTCAACAACCACAACATCATCCCCAGCCATTGGAAGGCCTCTTAGCCCCTCAATCTCAACAGGCATTGCGGGTTTTGCGGACTGTGTTATTTTCCCTGCTGTGTCTCTAAGAGATCTAACTCTTCCCCACTCTGCTCCCACAACAATGTGTTGCCCACTGACTAATGTGCCAGACTTGACTAAAGCTGTTGCCAGTGGTCCCCTGCCCCTGTCCACCCTTGCCTCCACCACAAAGGCTTGAGCAGGCCCATCTATTTTGGCTTTCAAGTCCATCATCTCAGCCTGAAGGAGCAAAGCCTCTTCCAATTTATCCAAACCAAGTTTTGCTAATGCAGAAATTTCAACAACCTGAACATCACCACCCATATCCTCCAAAAGCAAACCTTCAGAACCAAGCTGAATTCTGACCCTCTCAGGATCAGCTCCAGATTTATCGCATTTGTTTATGGCAACTACAATGGGAACATTTGCTGCCTTTGCATGCGACATAGCTTCTAGTGTTTGAGGCATCACACCATCATCTGCTGCAACCACAAGGACTACAATATCTGTGACAGCAGCACCTCTAGCCCGCATAGCACTAAAGGCAGCATGCCCTGGTGTATCAAGAAATGTGATACAGGCTCCTGATGGCATCTCAACAACAAATGCACCTATATGCTGAGTGATCCCACCAGCTTCCTTGGCTGCAACAGATGTTTGACGTAGGGAATCCAGAAGCGATGTTTTACCATGATCAACATGACCCATGACCGTTACAACAGCAGGCCGTGGTTCAACTGAGCCTTCACCAACGTGCATTCTTCTGATATTAACACCAAGTTCCTGTTGAACAAGCATGAAATATATGGACTCATATCATAAGAAGCAGAAGTTTCCTTGAAGCTGCTTGAATATTTCATGATGACAAAACTTAGGTGTAAATTGGAGACAATAGGAAATAATAAGCATTGATATCTACCTAGAGCCTCAAAATGTATGTTTGCTCCAATAAAATCTTATCAAACTAGTAATATTCCGCTTTTAATTTTGTGACCATCGAATTGGTACAATATTCATGGGCATAAAATAAGCTCAGAAAAAAATATGAACAGAAATGGAAATCCACCACTGGACACAAGTGGATGAATAAATAAAAATGTGACAGGTGCATTAATAAAATTTCAAAATAGTCATACATGTATGTAAAAACAAAAAATTGCATGTTGATGGGGAACTACAAACACTACATGCAAACAACCTTTGTAAAGAACCACTTTTCTAGTGTAAGAATTACAAGTTTACAACTATTGCAGATTGATTATAGTAAGATGGAAGCAAATAAGGGCATAATCAGCGGTACTGACTAATAGTTCACGTTTGCAAAAAGAACCTAGTTTCCAGAAGTTTTGTAGTAAAGGCATGAAAAAGATAGCAACATTTGAAATGATAAAAGAATAATTCTTGAGCATAAGCATATCACATCTTGCAACAAAATCATTTTGCTAGATGAGGTCAAAAGTAACATCTAGAACGAATCTAGCTATCATCACATTGAGACATTGAGTTATATAGACTCACAAGAGTCGACATAACAAAACATAAGAAATGAAAACATGCTGGTGTAACTGGTTTCTAGTATTATTAAGAGTTTCAGATAACTAGATGGAAGGCGGAACATCAAGCTATGTAGAAATTTCAAAAGGAACATCACTAATACATACCATAGCAACTAACTCAGCAAGATCAATGCCGATGGAGTCGAACTCTGATTCAACCTTCTCACCAAGATCTGCAAGTATTCCTTGAAGTGCACTGATATATGCACCGGTTCGTTTAGAGAGGTCAAGCAATGTCATCCCATCAAAAATTTCAACAGTTTTATCTGGTGATGATTTGACAGCTATCTTCAGTTTTGGTGCAACATATGGTGCTTCTACTGGAGGTTGAGTTCTATTTTCTCTCCTCACTCGCTTCTCTTTTTTAGGTGCTTTTAACCCTGCAACTTCCTCCCTTTTCCGACTCCATGCTAACATATACACACCTGCATGAAAATTCCTATAAAGGAAACAGTATTGTCACCAAATCTATAAAACCTAAAATTCACAGCAAATAGTAATATACTAATAGTAACACCCCCACCAAAATAAGACCCAAAATTTAGAGACTACAAAATCATGCAACATGAATGGTTTCGAAAGATGAGAAAACAAGGATAAGAATAGGATGAGAGGATGATAACAATAAAGAACCTAGTGAATGTATTTCACAAGAAAGGTCAAATAATATGAGAAGTACATTGTTTTCCATGCAAAAGTTGCAAGATCATTAGAGAAATACAGGAAATTAACAACGATGTAAAAGTCAATTTCTCCAGATAAAATAAGATTCAGATCCCTGTATGATCTAACACTCAAAAATTCAAATAATATATTGGATGTCTCGAGTAGGTCTCATATATTTGCAGAATATGTAGATGTAATTAGAGTACTGAAACCACCAAAATAACAGGAACGCATAGATAAAGATACCTAAAAGTGTAGTGTTTAAACGTCGTACAATTAGCAGCACCATTGGTTCCATCGCTATGAAAGAACTCTGCATTTAGGAAGTTAAAACAAATGTAACTCCAATATAGCAACTTATGATGGATCCAATGTATTGCACTAAACTCAACAATAAAGCATGCTTAGAACCTCCGTACTTAAAACAAATTATATTTCCCCATGTAGCTTACAAAATACTCTTAATCTATACAAGATCATACACATGACACTAACAGAGTTGATCACCTAGTAACTTTCAGGATACCAATGACAGTGTTGAAGAAGTATCCATGTTAATGCCATGATGAGTAAACCCCCTTGTGTTTCAAAGGATTTTATTTGAATTGATGCTATTGGGCTCCCCTTATTGAATCTAATTACACCACATAGTATAGTTGGCCATGTCATCTCTAATTCCTGACTCCGCCACTGGAAATAACATTGCTAAAGCTAACTTGCTGAAAGAATTTGTTGGACAAATTACATGTTAAAATGAATCGATGTGATCGCCTTATGACAAGAACTAACTTACGTGCCGGTTTTCCAAATGTTCCACTGGAAAAATGCTTTGTTCCGCCATGATCAGTGCGGAAAGCCAAATTCACAAGGCCCGTGCGAAAATCCTGCAATTCGCAGATGTTACTTCTGTACCTATAAAAGTTGCTACGGAATGACAAAAAAATAATGCAGAATATGTCTTCGATTCTTAATTCCGTGTTGCTAATTTAACGCAGAAACATCATATTTGTTTAAGCTCTACGAACAGAAAAATGCATGATAATTCAAAAAAGAAAAGTCTTCGGATGTTAGGTGTTGGGTTCACCATGCCCCCCAACAACAGCTCGGTAGCTCCGGGAGGCAGGCTGGACCGCCGCCTACGGCGGCGGCGGCGCCGGCATGGCGGGACGCGGCGATGGCGCCGCCGGCCCAGGGTATGGCAAAGGACGGGTGGCGACAAGGCGACGAGTTAGGTTGTGAGGGGATGTGGGGCGGGACGGTGACTCGCCGGGCGGGGCGGAGGAGGTGGTCGCTGGGGAGAGACGATGGGGGAGGAGAGAGGCGAACGGCGCTGTTGGGGAAGATGTTCGCTCCACAGAGCGACCCAAAAAGGAAAAGCCCTACCTTTCTCTGCAGAATCCGCCACGCCATTCTCGTGCTCCGCCGGCGGCGCCTTTGCCTCGTCCCCGACGAGACTGAGCTTGAGGGGCTTTAGATTCTGGCGCGCGACAGTCGTGCTAAGTGCTAACCACGAGGATGCAGGAGGAGGAGAGAAGTAAGCGAGACCCTAAGCTGGAGATGAGGGTGAGAGGCCGCTCGACGTGGGGTCACCAGCGACGACGGCGAGGACGACCGGCGGCTAGGGTTGCGTTCCCTTCGGGAGGAGAAGTGGAGAACAGGGTATAGGGAGAGCCGGAGAGGGGGAAGGTTTGGAGAGGACGTCCGGATCTTCTGCGTCCTAGGAATGGATGTATTTGATCGTGTGGCCGTGTAGACGGGTGGCTAACAGCACATACAAAAATAAGAAATCTATCTATCCATCTCTCATCTCTCATCTCTCACTATACTAATTAGAGGCTCACCAGAAACCCCCATGTTAATCCTAAAAGCTGATAATTTTAAAAACTACCATGTTAATCGAAGAAAACTATCTCTATACTAATTAGAGACTCTCCGAGAAGCCCCCACGTTAACCCTAGAAGGTGATAATTCTAAAAATTATCATGTTAATCGAAGAAATCTATCTATCTCTACACTAATTAGAGGCTCTCCGATAAGATCTCATGTTAATCCTAGAAGGTGATAATTCTAAAAAATACCATGTTAATCGAAGAAAACTATCTCTATACTAATTAGAGGCTCTCCGAGAAGCCCCCGTGTTAATCCTAGAAGGTGATAATTCTAAAAATTACCATGTTAATAAAAGAAAACGAGAAAAGGCTGGAAAATCTGGTATTAATCGAGAAAAAAGAAAAGCTTGATCCATCTATATAAAGTTATGTATTGTCTGTCCAGACTCTAATTACATATTCCATTCAATCAGTGCAGCTGAGAGTAACACAAGGAAGACTCTAAATATGTGAGCAGTGGAAGCTAGAAGTCCTAAACCAAATTCTAATTGGAACGAGAAAAGGCTAGAAAATCTGGTATTAATCGGGAAAAAAGAAAAGCCCGATCCATATATATAAAGTTTTGTACTGTCTGTCCAGACTCTAATTACATATTCAATTCAATCAGTACAGCTGAGAGTAACACGATGAAAACTCTAAACATGTGAGCAGTGTAAGCTAGAAGTCCTAAACCAAATCTTGATCAAAACTACAAAAAACGATATTGCATCGATCCTTTCAGATTCAATTGATTCTATTAGAAGGAAACTACAATATGCAAACCGACACACTTGTGAGACGTGGAAGCCAAGTCCTAAACTAAATTCAAATTAGAAACTGACAAAACAATATAACGGTATAGAAAACTATGGATCGAAATATGAAACTGACAAGAAAATGCACCCTCTTAAATATTCAACCAGAGGGTAATACCAATGTGTGTAATAAGAGAAAATATCGAGGAAAATTGACAAATATGTGAACCATTGATAGAAACTAACCAAATCGAAAGAGGAAACTGACAAAACAATGTAGCAGTGGAGGGGCTCTCCTAGAAGCCCCCACATTAATCCTAGAAGGTGAAAAAAACTAGAAATTACAACGTTAATCGAAGAAAACAAGAAAAGCTAGAAAATATGGCATTAATCGGGGAAAAAAAAAATGAAAAGTCCAATCCATCTATATAAAATTATGTGCTACCTGTCCAGACTCCAATTACATATTCAATCAGTGTAGTTGAGAGTAACACGAGGAAAATTCTAAACATGTGAGCCGTGGAAGCTAGAAGTCCTAAACCAAATCCTGATCAGAAACTACCAAAAATGATATTGTGTCCTTTGAGATTCAATTGATTATATTAGAAGGAAACTACAATATGCAAATCGACACACTCATGAGACGTGGAAGCCAAGTCCTGAACTAAATCCAAATTAGAAACTGACAAAACAATATAATGGTATAGAAAACTATGGTTCAAAATTTGAAACTGACAAGCAAAACTACCGCATCCTCTTAAATATTCAACCAGAGGGTAATACCAATGTATGTAATCAGAGAAAAGATCGAGGAAAACTGACAAATATGTGAACCGTTGACGGAAACTAACCAAATCAAAAGAGGAAATTGACAAAAACAATGCAACAGTGGAGGGGAACTATGCTTCCAAAACTAAAATTGACAAGAGAACACACTGCTGGAGGGAAGCTATTCTGCCTGTAACCCAATTCAAAAAGAATAAACCAAGCTCCATGTATATGAAATACACTTTGTCAGGTCATAACCATCAAAACCTATGTCAAAGGTTGTATTGTATTTATGCTCTTCCATCGAATACCAGCTTCTAGGTTTCGCCATATCCATCTCACAGGGTTGTGACAAAGTCATGTTCTCTTGGTTACCAACTCCCAGGTTTGGATAAAAGAAGACCTTCTCTCTGCAAATCAAGAAGCAATAAAATTTTAGCAGGCATGCATATCTTTCCCATTGCATCAAACATTTGTTTTCCCGTATTCTTCGTTACTTTAGTAAACGGAACTGCACTGGCGTGCAATACCATTAGTGAGATTAGTCCAGGAAAGGATCTATGGAATATCAAGGCAATGGTAATGAGACTTTGGGATGCAATCATCTTTGTAATGGTGAAATTACCAAACATGATATGATCCTTAGTGAGCAAGAGATATAATGGCCATTTTATTATAATTACAGTTTTATGATTACTTTTACTTTCTTGGTAACTATGAGAGTACACATTTTCTAACTAAGCTCTAGCACTCTTACTGTTAATTAATCAAGTAGAGATCCATAGGACATGAATCATCTCCAAGAAGCACAAATCTTATTTTATCAAATTGATCACCAGCAAGGCAATTCGATTTGATAAGAAAAAATTGCAAGAGAGGGGAAATATTGGACTCTCATAAGTCCATCTTTGAACATACGCTATCTAATCAAAACTTGCTTTACCAAACACACTTGGCTCTTACCTTATTAGGACATGAAAAAGATAAAATGTCAAACTAATCCAATAACCAAACAAAGTACCTTGCTTCTCAGTTCAACTAAATGAAGTGTTGTTTGCTATTGCTCCTCTGGTCGTCCTACCCCCAACGATCAAGAAAATCGAGAACCTCCCATGTCTCCTAGGATTTGCCATTGCGTTGCTGCCGGCGAGATCCCGATCGGTCATCAGTGCGAAGGGGATCGAGGAATCGCAACCTTTGTCATTGGATTATCGCCGAGGAGTGGCAATGTCTGAGAGGCATGCCAAAGGGATTATGATTTGGGGGAACATGATGAGGAGTTTGAGATAGTGTCCTTGGTCATACCGAAACATAAAGAATATGTATAGTTAGTCGGTGCTGTATTGTAGATGAGTTAAGGGACATGTAACTATTAGCATGGTGATTCCATGATGAGCTAAGGGACTTCTGATTGTTGCATCGGAATAGGCTCTTCGTGAAAATAAAAAACTTTGCGCAACTTTTAACGGCCAGCTTGGAACACACGAAGTTTACAAAAAATTCACGTGAAATAGTTCAATATTGATGGACCTAATTTATATTTTCCTTACTCTTTTTTTCAAATGTTTTACATATAGGCTATGTACTAAGGCCTATCCAATGAATCTCACCTCTCCTATGCACTCGTGCATTCTCCTCAAAACACTATGCAAAAAATCACGAGAAATTCTAAAGACAGCTGACAATATTGATGCAAAACCAATCTACCATGCCACAAAAATTCAAATCTAAATTCAAATTTTTTTAAAAAAAAATCTACTAAAGAGGAAATCGAAAACAAAGGGGAGGAGAAAATCATAAAGCTAAAATTCACATAAATTTATCATTTTTTGTATCTTCTATTATATATTGAGTTTTGACCTTTTTGGTATGACGATTGATCATCTCATGGCTTTCTAACTATATTTTGGTATTTTTTAATAATTGGCATGGTATTTTGAAATGGCGTGTACATAAGCACAAAAGAGGGGTGTGATGCACTGGATACGCTCTCGGCTTTGTAATCTTTGTGGTTGTAGTCCTCCTAACCCTAAAAACAATTAATTTACATAGGAAAAAATTACCAACAAAAAATGTGAGTACTAAAAATAACAAGGTCCCTCTAAAAAATGAGGTAATAATATATATACGTTTAGCTGCTACAGTTATAGGACCAAACACTATTCTCTCTTTAAAACAATATATAAGAAAATATATATTATTTCTAAGATATATTATGTCCTTTTGAATTTAAATAAATAAATAGTTCTTAAAGTTGCTAGCATGTGCTGGTGCACAAGTCGATGCCTAGTATCTATACTAATTGGAGGCTTCTCCCGAAACCCCCCACGTTAATTAGAGGAGAGGCTCCTCCCGAAGCCCCCACGTTAATTATAGGAGATAAAATGCTAGAAACTACCACATTAATCGAAGAAAAGGAAAAAGAACTAGAAATTTACACATTAATAGGAGAAAAATAAAACATCATGACCATCAATATTGTCATATTTTTATAATCTATGGCTAGGATTACGGACTAAAGATTGATGAAAGTTCAACAGATGAGATATAAACCAACACGTACATCTGGCTTGTGCATGTTGTTGGTATCAGAGAGAAAAAAACATGCATGCACCTGGATGAATCGGTCGACTGCTCAAGCAAATAAGTGTATGAGTTGGAGTACAACATTAATTAAGGATATGTAACATCCCAAATGTGGATTTGTGTTTCACATGTATAAAAATAAGGAGAAATTAAAACTTTTCTCACACCTGGATATTTTTGATCAGTTCCATGATTCTTGTACAGGGATTGTGGAAAAATCAAAATCAAAGTCCTCAGTTGACTCCAATAAAAAACCTCCTTGGCAAAAACCTTGTACAAAACCTAACTCAATCTTTCTGGAAATTCTGGAGAAAAATGCAGTGCATAAAAGTCTCTGGAAATTTTATGTAAGGTTTATCCTGCAATCAGCAGCATCCTGTTAAAATTTCATGATTTTTGGAGCTTGTTTCCTACCTTAAGCAAATCTTTCAAAAATCAGCTGTTAATTCAAACCCTAACTGGTTTTCACTGTTCCTTAGGTTCGAGTCAGACTCGGGCTCGAGCCAAGTGACTTGGTTCAATCAACTAACTGCACCCAGCGCGGTCGCTCGGGCACGAGTATCGCGGATCGTTGGATCTGAGATCAACAACTCATATGCGTGTGAACGTTCGGACCATCCGAACGTTTCGATCAACGAGAGTCGTTGGATCTTAGATCAACGGCCTGGATTAAAGTGAACGTTCGGACCGGCCGATCGTCCCGTTCATTTGAACCGTCCGATTTGGAGATGACGACCTGGATTGAAGTGAACATTCGGACCGTTCCAATCGTCCCGTTCATTGGAACCGTCCGATTTCAATCCAACGGTGGCCGCGTTGTCTCCTTCCTCGAGTCTGAGCAAGCGTGCGATTGAGTCAAAAGCCATGGCGTGTGCAGGACCTGGAGCAGCGTAGTGTCACCTCGGTGACCACCTTTAAACGGCTCTCTCTGCTCGCATTGATTGCCCGTCGTGCACCGCCCTCAAAAGTCCATTGCTCAACTGCTCCCGTCGCTCTCAAGTGCTCCCATGGCAGTGTTGACCCGAGGAGAAATTTTGCCGTTGCCCTCTGCCTTCTCAGCTATTTAAGCTCCTTTGCTCCCCCTTTGGCTTTCTTTAGCATTTTCGCAACTCTAGCTAACACTTCAGTGTTTGTTTAAGCTGCATTCATCCCAAACCATTTCGGCCGCCATTGTCGAGCTTCGAGCTTACGGTGAAGGCGGTACAACAGTGGCTCTCTCTCCACTTCTTGCTCCCTCTGCTCCTTCTTGTTTTTCTTGAGCTTAACCCTCGCTCAATTTCACTTATCATCCTCAGGGCTTGGTGAATTGGAGATTTCCCATTTTCGACCGAAAGGACCTTTTTCGTCACCGGAGCAGATCCAACCTTTCTCTGTGCCTCTCCCGTACCCAGGTAACTCCACATTAGTCCCTAGAAACTTGGCACACGCTTACTTGGACCGCAGAGAACTTCTTTGCATTTTTCATTTTTCAGCCATTTTTGTCACCCTATAAACTCCGACTTGCCGGCGTTCTAGACCGCCGCAGCCGCGATTTTTGGTCCCATTGTGTGCGCAAAGCTATTGCGGACCCATTTTGGGCTTTTGCTCGCACCGCCGTGACCAGAGTCACCGGCGGTGAGCCTCCTTTCGCCGTTGAGTTTTGTCGGTTGAACTGGGCGCGAATATTTTGAACGTGGTTCGATGTGGACCGTCGATCCTTGGATCAACGGTCCACAATCGCGTGAACGTTCGAACCATCCGAACGCGGCGATCCATGTGTACCGTAGGATTTTAGATCAACGGATCGGATTCGAGTGAACGTTCGGACCATTCGAACATCTCCATCCACATGGACCGTTGGATCTAAATCCAACGGTGAACGTATGAGCCGCGCGCGCGCTATGCTCTGCGCGCGTGGGCCATTGGATTTTGAATCTATGGCTCAGGTTCGCGTGAACGTTCGGACCGGTCGAAGGTTCCTTCGTTGTAAGCCATCCATCTCAAGATCAACGGCTCATGTGCGTGTGAACGTTCGAACCATCCGAACGTCTCCATCCACGTGGACCGTTGGATCTAAATCCAACGGTGGGGTTGTGAGCCGCTGGAGCGTGCGCTGTCCCGTGGACTTGGGCCGTTGGATCCAAGATCAACAATCCAAGTTTGTTCACGTCTTTTTAATCTCATGTTTTCCCGAGAGGATTATTTGTCAACTGAAAATTGAAATTAACTTGTAAAATGCATAACTTTTTCATTTTAATTCCTTTTCGGTTGATTCAAATTTTGTTAGTTATGTTTTTAACTAAAATTTAATCTAAAAATGATTCTAACCTCATTTTAGCTACAGAAATTTTTGCGAAGATTTTAGTTGTAATGAATAGTAGCATATGTGATTTATTAGGCTGAGCAGATTTATTTTGCTCATATCTTTTGCATTAAGAATCCAAATCAATTGGTTCTTGTTGTTAAATTTCTTATAAATCATGCTCTTACTGCTGTAATATTTTCAAAGTATTTGGAAAAAGTTTGCTGTTGAGTCTTTTTGTTTTCTTCGTTCTTATTGGTTCTTTTTCGCTTTCTCGTTAGGTTCCGAAGAGCACATTGATAACCTAAGTGATCCTCAGCAACATATTGAACAGCAGCATCCAAGCAAGCAGTTTGATCATGTTAATCACAGTATTTTTCAAGTCTAATATATTGATTTCAACTTGTATGTATGCATTGCTATTTTGTTGTTAAATTATGGTTAGTATCCTATAGTTGCATAATCTGTAGGAATTTATTATCCTCTACTACCATGAGCCTAGGTTATTTGCTATGATTTGAGTTCGTTGGATGAGCTCTTGTCACTTAGTAGATTGCGAAATGAAATTGCTTAGAAATGCTTAGTTTCGGTAGTAATGGGCGATCATCGATTTAGTCGATGATCTTGATCACACATCTATTTATTATTTCATTATGTCCAGCGTGCTTTGTTACTTTGTAAAGTCAAAAATTGAAAATAAAATTATTTTAGACTTGGGCACAATGGTATGTTGGTGTGATCTGTTAGTGTGAATGGAATGGTGCCTAGGTCATCAAGGACCGAGTTACTTGTGTCACTAAGCCGATCGCTTTTGCGTGCTAACCACACAAGAGGGATATGAGACCTCTCTTGACTTAGTACTTTGGCGTGTGTTAGCTCCGAGTCGCGGGAGGGAGTTGTGCGTGTTGTGTGAAAAAGGATATGTGTTCTTGTGTTGGGTGTGCGGTGGTGGAGATTCCGGGTAGACTCTCCACCTCGAGGGGCATCGTAGTTGTCCAAGGCTTTACCCGCGATGGGTAGTTGACCGAGGCTTTACGATGACCCCGACACAACGTATGGTTTCTATCCATACGGGCGACTCGCAGTTAATACATAATATTGGAAATGTCTCGAAGGACTTAGCTGTGCCAGCATACCAAAGGAAGTATGCTAATCATGTGGCAAAAAGGCGGTCTGACGTGTGGGTACATTGGTACACCCCTGCAGGGATAAAACTATTCGAATAGCCTCGTCCTAGGTTATGGACATGCTTAGTAAGGTCGTGCAAGAACTAGACTATAACCTTTTTATTAAAATTTGACATTGTTGGCATGGATGTGTAATTCATGCTATTGTTGTGATAACTATGGGTTTAGTCACTTCCAGGATTGTTGTTGTCCTCTATCTATTGTTATTATTGTTGTCCTTTACTGTTATTTGAACATTAAAAACAGATTTGTCAACTTGCTTTTAAATGTACTACATTATTGCAAATAAAGATTGCTTTGTGCCGAAAATAAAACATACAGCCTCCACTTAAATAAGCTTGCATGTAGCATATGTATAGGTCTGTTATTCTACACGTAAGTCTTAGGAGTATAATTTTTGTACTCATTTGCTTTGCTTAACTATTTGTTGCAGAGGAGGAAGGTGAGCCCCAAGGGCCTCACTTTTGTGAGATGTGCTGCGGGTTTGACGATTAGCTTGGTGGCCCGGTCGGATGCCTTGTGGGTTAAAGGCACACTGATTGGCTCTTTTGTTTATGTGCATCTTATGACACTTTTGCTTCCGCTGTTTATTTTTGTATTTATATGTATTTGGCTGGTCGGCCTCTCTTTTGTAATAACTATCATTTATTTAGATTAACTTCTGGTTTGTTGCTGTGCTTCGGTTCTATGTGAATGAATGGAGTTGATGCACGAATTTTGTAAAGGGGTGTGTATACTGCATTTCTGGGAAGTATACATGTCTCGAAGACACGGGTTATTCTGTTTGTGATGCTAGGGGCAATTGGTAACTAAGCATTACAAGTCTAATAATCCGGGGTCCTCACAGGATATTAAATCACATCTTACTATTCTAGTCAATATATCCATGAAAAGTAATCCTAATCATGTATTGGATGTGTACACTAAGTAATGTATTTACCATATCAATTCAGATCAAAGCAAACTTAGACAATAAATCATGTAAACTACAGAATCTGATAGCCACTATATGTGTGATTATTATTAGTTTTTGAGGAATTAAAAGTAATTATTTATTAGATTATCTATATATCTATACTAATTTGAAGCTCTCCTAAAAGCCCATAAGTTAATCCTATATACGAGAAAATACCACATTAATCGCAGAAAAGGAAAAAAGAACTAGAAATTCTCACATTAATCGGAGAAAAAAACATCATGACCATCAGATTTGTGAACTTTTATAATCTATGGATAGGATTATGCACTAAAGATTGATGAGAGTTCAACAAATGAGATATAAACCAACATGTACACCTGGCTCGTGCATGTTGTTGGTATCAGAGAAGAAAACATGCATGCACCTGGATGAATCGGTCGACCACTCAAGCAAATAAGTTTACGAGTCGGAGGACAACATTAATTAAAGAGATTAAATCACATCTTGCTGTTCCAGACAATATATCCATGAAAAGTAACGCTAATAACATATTGGATGTGTAGATTAAGTAATGTCTTTACCATATCATCAAAGAAAACTTAGACAAGGAATCACCTAAGCTACAAAATCTGATTGCCACTATATGTGTGATTATTATTAGTTTTTGAGGAATTAAAAGTAATTATTTTATTGGATTATCTATATCTCTATACTAATTTGAGGCTCTCCTAAAAGCTCATAAGTTAATCCTACATATGAGAAAAAGGCTAAGTATTACCACATTAATTAGAAAAACAAACAAATAGCTAGAGATCCACATATTAATCGGAAAAAAGAAAAATCTCATCCATCCAATTTCTTAAATTGGTATAATAGACGGCTTGGATTCAATACAATAACCGCCAAGGACACAAACAAAAAGGTAGGAGCTATTTGCAACCCAAATTGGATGCATATGATTCGTTTAGACCTTGCTTTCCTTATGTGAAACAATATCGTCATTTTTCTTCTCTTTTAATGCCGGTGTGGCCTCTGTATTATCATGCTGAAGAATTATTGTCATCACTAAGGTAAAAGATCACCTTAGTAAAATTTAGATGCTGCAACCATATATTTCTCTATCCCTAATATATATATATATATATATATATATATATATATATACACACACACACACACACAACTACTGATAAATGAGGTATAATTTCCAATGCAATCAAAATAAAAAAAACATGCACTCCCTCATATTAGAATACTTGTAGTAAAACTTTTAAGAAATTATATTAGTAGATTTGTAATATAAAAAAACTTTCCTATGGTTATATTTTTATCCTTTTTAAATAATATGTAATTAGAAAAAGTAGTAACCAATGTTGTGCATTAGAGTCCATATCGATGTCTAAAATAACATCTATTTGGAAACAAAGGTAGTATGTATATTCCCAATTAGTTGGATAATTTTTTAAAAAAATCTAAACTACCAACGCAATAGTTGTTATAATGGCTTGAATTAGATCAAAAGTAAATATATATATATATATATATATATATATATATATATATATATATATATATATATATATATATATATATATATAATTGGAATTATTTTTAAAAATAATCCTGGTGTATATCAGTTCATAAATAGAACTTAGCAAAAAAATATATTCAAGATCACAACTAAAATTCCCGATTAGAACCGCGTGGTGCACTGGTTGATGACTAATAATATAAAAAGTTATAGCCTTCAAAGTTAAAAAAATTAAAACAGTTATAGGTCGTTGGATTAACTCACCCGACTCATGAGTAGTAGTCCACTAACCTCCAATCCACATCCACACAAACATTATCCCTTCATGTTCACAAACAAACTTATTTCCACATGCTCCCCTCTCTTAAGAGTTTTCGCTCGCACTTTGTAACATGACAATTTTTTAGCTTTTAAAATTCTTTTGTGTAGTTAAGCCATCTAAAAAATAACCAATTTTATTCGAATTAATTCATCTTAATTATAAATTTTAGAAATTTAAAATGATTTAATGTGATTAACTCAAAGCTCAAATGTTAATTAAATTCAAAACTATTTTATTTGAGTTATTTATGCTTAGAAATATTTTCAGTATCACCCAAAGATGACGTACATGCCACGGACTCGTCATGCTTAGCAACTCGCGCGCACCATCCGAACTACCTATGCAGCGTGCACTCCATTTGCCATATCTTTTTATACAAAACTCTAAATCACATGTTGCTTGATCCATTGGAAACTAGACTTGATAAGCTTTCTCAATATAAATTTTGTGTGCATTTGAAACATTGGAATTGGTGAAGAAAGCTTCATGAACTTCGTGGACAAAACAGCAAACACCATGTTGATTGAAACTTGATTGATCTTCTTTCTTCCTCTTGGGCTGACCTCCCTCTCCTCAACTCTAGCCGAAATAGGTGTATATGCATGGCATATCCTCGTTAGTAGTATTGTAGAGTAAGTCTCTAGAGTATAATACATGTGTACTATATGTTGACTACGTGGTGCATGATTCAAAATTCAAATGAGGCAAGACAGAGAGGGAGGTAGATGTTGTTCGAAAGTGATGGGACAATTATTTGGTTGAAAATGCATTAAACTTTATGACAATTATGATTGAATAAAAAAAAAGGAGAGGCACCACTATAAGGCCAAGGAGGCCGACTTGAGAGAAGGTAAATAGACAATTTTAAAATTATTTTGGTCAAAACTGAGTTTTATACGCGAAAGTGTAAATCAAAACAGTTTTACACAATTAAGGCCTAAACAAACCAATCTCACTATGTGCAACAACAACCTAAGTCTAAAACAAGGTTTGCAATCCTACGGTGACAAGCAAACAATTCAACTCTAGGAATGTAAATTGCAAGAATGTAAATGAGCACAAGGAGCAAACCAAACACAAGATGACACAATGACTTTTCCTATGGTGTTTGGAGACTTGCCGGTCTCCCCTAGTCCACGTTGAGGTAGGGCCAAATGAATTGGACCAGCTCTATTAAATAATCCAACACTATGATCACTAGCAGTTGCTCTCCCTCCACTTCGGAGATGACAAGCACCAAGCTACCACAAAATGTCAAGCCTTCTCACAAACTTCTTAAGAAGATCACCGAACCACGATGCCTCCGTGCTGTCTAGGTGCCAACAAACACTAAGAGAAATAAGCCAACACATGCACAAGTGGATGCTCAATCCACCTCTAGATGCAATACATACAACTAAAGCTCTCCCTCTAAGCTCAAGAAATGCAACACATGCACAAGTGGGGAGAAAAGGCTTGCTCAAGCTCAAGAAAATGAAATTGGGTGCCAAGAGCTGCTCCTTGCAGCTAGGAGACAAGTATTTATAGCCTCGATAAAATAACTAGCCGTTGGAGGCTAAAAGGGCTTAAAAACAGTGAAACTCGGTCTGACCTCCAACCAATGGTTGGTCAGACCGGGCTACAGTGTAATGACTATAAAACTAGCTGTTACAGTCAATTCGGGGAGGAAGAAAACTAAAAAACATACCCTCTAGAAAAAAACTGACAGACTCGGTGAGTCTGGACCCCGATCAGACCAACCTTATCAGGGAAGTTTTCCAGATCCTAGTTAGTCCAGGCCGATCAGTCCGGCCTTGAATTTCAGCATAGATAATACTCAGAAAAACGATCATAACTTTTGACTCTGATGTCGGAATTGAGTGATCTCGGGCTATATGAAAAGCTTATTCAGAGGGTTGCACAAACCATCTGTTTGATTGATCTAAAAAAACAATTGATGAAATCAAGAAGTATAACTCCAAAGAGCCAACACATAGCCTAAGTCAAAAGAAAAGAGCAACAAGCAATCTTCAACCATGCCACGAGAAAATACACGAACTACAACAATTTGCATAACACATTTGTAATATTTAGTATCACTCCTCAAAGAGTAGGTGCATGGACTTCAACCATTTGCAAAAACACATTTGAAAATTATAGTTTTATACTACAAATAGTAAATGCATGAGCTTTAACTATTTGTAAAACACATTCACAAACAATAGCATCATGCCTAAAAGAACTAGACCAAGCGGGATTGAGCTATCAACACATAATGAGATTCAAGCTACTAGACAAGACCCCTCTTAATAGTATGACAACCTATACTAACAATCCAGCCTTCCAACCAAACACTGAGACCAGTAAAAGACTTAGAACATATCCTTAGTCTGCGCTAGTTATACCTTTGCATTGTGCATTCACTTGGAGCTTTAACTTGATGATGATCATGTTCTATCCAAGTTCGGGTCCTTGTCTTTTTCATCAACACATGTTGAACTCTCTTCATGTCGACATCTTGACTTGGTGCTCATCAACACATGATACTATCCAAAGTCTTCATCATCATGAGATATGACCTATTTGATCAACTCATAGAAAATATTAGTCCCATAAATCTGGTTGTCATTAATCACTAAAACACACCATTAACACATAAATTAAGAGGTTGCCCCAAGGATGAGCTCACAAGGTGAATCCACAATTCGTCCATGAGTAGAAGACAGGATGTAGCGACAACACTACCCTTGTTAAAAGATAAACTGCTGATTCACAAGCTTTAAAGTGAAATTTGAAATAACCCGAGCATTGCTCCTTTAGTCAATAGATTGATGGTCCATTTGGTGGAACTACATTCTAACTACGAGCACAACCGCTAATGTCATGGAACATATGCGAGTTTCGGTGAGAGGCGCTGGGAGTTAATCAATAAAAATTCCCCCGAGCCTGGTCACTGCGACCCCTTTTGCGAGTGGGCGCCCATTCTCCCGAAGTTATGGGGCTATTTTACCGAGTTCCTTAGAGAGAGTTTTCTCACTCCCTAGGTATTCTCTACCTACCCACCTTTGTCGGTTTAGAGTACATATACCTGACGAGGATCTAGAAATCCTAATTTAATTATTTATCCATAATCCTTATTATGGATAATGACGCCATTATATGGTTCTTGAGTATACCCCTTAATGTTCACAAGGGAGAAGCTAGAGTCGTAAGATCTTCTACAACTACCTCATGATTGTAAGTTCTTCTACGATCACCACATGGTCGTAAGTCCTTCTACGACCAAGTCAGCTACTACCACCCCATAGTCGTAAGTTATTCTACGACTAGCACATGATCGTAAGTTCTTCTACGATCATCTCATAGTCATAAGTCCTTCTACGACCAAGTCAGTTACAACCACCCTATAATCGATCGAGCTTACAAACAAGTAGGCCCAATTGATTAGGGCATCTAAATAGTCAGTATACGCTATTATTCTTCAGAATAACTGCATAATTAAACTCTCTGTGCTGGTGATAACTGTCTGGCAATATGGAAACATTACTTCTCCAACAGTAATCTTCGTAACTGCGCCATCATCTGAATCATTGATACGCCCTTCGGGCTGGAGAAATTGTCGCCCACTTCGAGTATGCTATAAAAGGAGGAATCACCAGATGGCGGAGAGAGGAAGAAAGACACAATCAGGAGCACAAGACACTGCATTTCAGTCTTTCTCTTGATCTGTAACCAACATCCTCAATATAGCCACACAGGAGTAGAGTTGTTATTCTCTCCGGAGAATGCCTGAACCTGTATAAAAATCTATGTGTCATTCTCTCTGCGTGATTTGAGTCTTGGAGACACCTCGAATCAAGCAATCATTACGTATGTTAGGTTGTAAAACACCGACAGTTGGCGCCGTCCGTAGGGATCTTCTGGTCATCAGGTTTCCTTTATTTTCTCCCAACTCTAATGCTTCCATGACATGAGGGTGGAACGAGGAGAACTGATTCAACTTGGCTAGTTACGTAAATATCGACATGGATGCTGGCTTTGACTACGAGCCAAGTATTGTATCATCCGATGGTGATGCCGCCCGAGATCATTCTCCAGGAGACCATACCACTGATGGAGTTGAGGAGGGATCCTTACCCCCCATAACGTTACGTCCAAATGCGCAACCAACTTTCTCAAAAGGCAAGGGTCAATTCGACCACAATTAGGACTGCTCCGAGGTAGACCCACGACATGGCACGACCTCCCCCTCCAAATGTTCAAGTCCGCCTAAGGTAGTTCGACCTGGCACGGGAAGTCCAAGAAGCCATCGTTCTCGAGCTTCATTAGCACCTGGTGGTACTGTCTATCCGGTTAGCCCCACAGAGGATGGGGTCGAACATGCTTTTCTAGCGAGTTTGACCGTCCCATCACAGGGCTCATTTGCAGACGGAAACATTTATAACCCGAAATTCCCCTTCTTGGAGGGGTTTGCTACAAGTCGCCAGATAGTGTCTTTCGACTACTCCTCAAGCGAGCAGGCCTCGAGCGCAAGTGGGGGTCATCAACGGGAGGTTCATCCTTCCCTCAGGTGATGATCACTCTCCTAGAGACAGGACTAAGGACACTCCCCGACGATCACACATTGTGATCCCTTGAGGCAATGGTATGGACACCTCCGATGATGAACTGATGCGACAATGGGTGTTCCGATCTTTCGGTGAGAAGGATAACTCGATTTGGGTGGAGACGACTATCACAATTTAGCTACCAATCGCGCATGACTAATATACGGTATTATGGTTGGTCTAATCGAAAGCACTATTACGTGCATTCCACATGAGGGTATTGGGAACACCTCTTGGCTTAGTACTTTGGCGTGCGTTAGCTCTGAGTCGCAGGTGGTGGTTATGTGTTGTGTTAAAAAAATGTGTGTTCTGTTGTTGGGTGTGCATGGTGGGTTCCTATTTAGGTCCTCCAACCCGAGGAGCATCGTTAGTTGTCTAAGGTTTTACCCAAGGGGTAGTTGACCGAAGCTTTACCTGTGACTCCGACACAACGTATGAGTTTTCTATCCATACGGGCGACTCGTAGTTAATGCATTATATTGAAAAATATCTTGTAGGATTTAGCCTTGCCAGCATATCTAAGGAAGTGTGCCCTATAGCTTGGTGAAAAGGCGGTCTGGTGTGTGGGTACAGTTGTATGCCCCTGTAGGATTTTAAACTATTCGAATAGCCTCGTCCTAGGTTATGGACATGCTTGGTTAGGTCGTGCAAGAATTAGACTATTACATTTCGATAACACTTGAAATCGGGTGGTACGAATGGGTAATTCGTGTTATATTGTGGTGGATGTTGGGAAGTCACCTCTAGGATGTCAATTATGTTTATAAATGTTGTCTCGCTGTTATTTAAACAAATAAAAACAGATTTGATAAATTTATTTACAATCTATAACTCTATTGCAAAGAAAACTGCTTTATGCTAAAAATTGCTTTGTGTAGTAGCATCTCCTTCGATACATGAATACATCTAAATATTATTTTACTTGTAAGACTTGCGAGTACAACTTTCAGAGGAGGTTGATCTCCAAGGGATCAACTATTGTGAGACTGACTTCGTGCAGGACGACTAGCTCGGCGGGTTTTCGGTCGGTTGCCTTGTGGGTAAGGGCAGCCGGTTGGCTTTTGTTTCTGCCATCTTATGGATTTTGCTTCCGCTGTAACTTTAGTTATCTATCTTGTCATTTGGCTTGTTAGCCCTATTTATGTAATATGAACTTTAATTGTCTTTTGTGTTGTAAATTATGAAGACTCGGTATTGTAATAACTTGTGTATGGAATTGATGTTTTAAATTTTGTAAATGTATTTGTGTACCGCTCCTGGGAGGTATACAATACACCGAGAGTAGGATATTTGATTTGTAATGCTAGAACCAATCATATGGTTAAATATTACAAGTTAAATACACCGGGTTCTCACAGACACTGTGCTAGCAGTGTCCTCCCTCCTCTAGTGGGGTTATGCCGGAGCATGTGATGGCCACCTTTCACCGTCTTGACATCCTCCTCCGCCACGTCTTTCGGGTGGTCTCCCTCTTTCGGCGAGCTAACTAAGCCATTGACGTAGTCCTCGAGGAAGACATTGCACGTCTCTAGGAGGATTGCCGTCGCTTGGAATGCGAAATCGAGACGGCGGACGGTCGGGTGGACCTTGCCGAGACATCTTGAGCGAGGGAAGATAGCATCTGGGCGCATTTCGACTTGGTCCTTGAGTCGAAGCATCTTTGGGCTAGTCTCGAACTAGTGCGTCAACGGGTGGTCGTGTTTCGGGGAACCTACGTTGACCCCAAACCCTTCGATGCCGACGACGTCACCTACGAAGAATTGAAGAAGGAGATAGCAGTCACCCTGGGCCACTAGAAATAAGTTGATCTTTTTTATTTGTACTTTTTTTAAGAAAATCTTTTGTAAGAAGCGACTAGCCACACTGTTTGACCATATGCAAATACAAAAATGGAAAAAATCTAGTTTGGAGTTGAATTTACTGTTATCTAATGTTGGACATGTTTACTGAATAACGTGTTTAGATCTTACTACCTTCTATCTATAACATGTAGAATATTTTTTAACTATGGAATAAACTATCACAGATGGTTTAGGGGACAAACCGTCTGTGATATGTATCACAGATGGTTTGTAATAAGAACCGTTTGTAGTGTGATCTGTAGCTGCTTTTAAGAAGATGGCGAGTACGCCTAAGAAAGCAACTAAGCCCACCACGAAGCATGATTTTTTAGGGCGTCCACGCAGTATGAGGAGGATGAGAGCCACAACCAAGTTCATCGAACCTGACACACTTGAGTGTATGATTAACTGGTGTTCTCCTGACAGCCACGCTTCTTGAACTTGGCTGCTGTGTGTCAGGTTCGATGAAGTCGGCCGTCACTACTGTCTCTGTATATCATGGGGATATGCTCCAGATCTTAGGATGATGTGACAATTGACAATGGCGTTAACGGTTTGTCGTTTCACGTATTTTTGGTAAAGTTTCAGGGTGTCGGGTCACTGGTCCGACCGCCAGTAGGCGGTGATCGTCGATCGGTCAAGATCGGTCTCGACCACCCTAGCGGCGATCGGACCAAGCAATGTCGTAAAGTGGTGGATTGAGCTGGACCAAAAATAGAGAGTGTAGGCAAGAGAGGAGATTCTATTGCACTTGGTCCCATAATTTTTGGAGTCTCTAGTCAAAAGTTCTATTGGTTTGAAAATTCCAGTAGGTTTCGGTTTTCAGAGAGGAAAATGGCTGTCTCGGTGGCGGTCCGACCTGCCCATAGGTGGCGGGTCGACCGCTGGTGGGCGATCTAACCGGCCCTATGGGCGGTCTGACCGGTTTCCACTTGGGTCGTCGCCCGTCGTGGCGGCGTTGTTCGATTGTTATGTTAAAGTCATGAGTTCCAGGGCATATATGTTGCATGATGCACGTTTTGACTAACATGGGTCAAGTTGTGAAGATGTTGGACCGAAAAGGCGACTAGAGGGGGGGTGAATAGGAGCACGCTCACTTTTTCACAAAATATGAATTCAACACAATTTCACTCCAATAGCTATGATGAAGCTATGAAGATCAATATACCAAGACAAATGGAAGACTAGTATTGAATCCAATTAAACCCCTAAGCAATGCGACAAAAATCAGCAAGAATCAAATCTTAACGGTGGTCGGTCGGCCATTGTTATACGGGCGGTCTGACCGGCACCAAAATCGGTCTGACCTCTGGTGTGGGGCGGTCGGACCGGCACCAAAATCGGTCTGACCTCTGGTGTGGGGCGGTCCGACCCACAGCTCGAGCAGTAAAAACAATTTCGATGACGAAATTACAATTAGGTCTAACTTTTGATTCTCAACTCCAAACTTCACGAAACTTTGCACACACCTTCTCTATGATATTAAGGACCTATTCCAATCAACAATTATGATAATTCTTGGACGAACAAATATCTTTTACGATCTGATTGAAGAAGGGTGCAAACCGCAAAAGTGAAAACTAGATCCAATCGCTTGCTCGTGGGTGATTGATGATCAAATTGATCCTAGATGGGTTACCACACATCACAGCAAGCTAATCCACGGAAAGAATCAATCAAAAACTCGTGGATCAAAGAAAGCCCTAAAATCACGAAATTGAAAGCAAGAACGAAAAGAGACTTATCTCAAGCAAACCTTGCATAGATTGATTTCGTGATTGATGCTGGATTACATCCACACCATCATGGATCAGTAGACAATCAAAGACCACGAAATTCACCACAAACCATCAAGAGCCCTAGCCTCCACCTCAACTCCCCTAAGCCAATTAGGGTTTCGCAACAAAAGAGGTGAGAGAGAAAAAGAGCTAGATGGTGCAGCCACCACCTCCCCCTATTTATAGTGGAGGCCTAGACTCCTAGGGTTTGACTCCATTGGGCTCCCGTTAAGGCCCACTAACAAACGGGTCACATACGCACGCTTCGCAAAGCGCCGTCTTTAACCTTTTGACCTAAACCGCTTCACCATGCGTCATGGATTTGCCAATAGGTCACCATTGTCCATCTTGTGTCACACTTGAGTCGTTGACCTCACCCGGCAACGTCAATCGTTCTGGACCTCAACTCTCCGAGTCTAGTCCCGATCCTCCTTGCCGTTGACCGTCGTTGACCACCAAGCAACCTACACAACCACAGACAAGCAAACACGAATTCGGGAACAAGTTCTTCACAACTTGACCCATGTTAGTCAAAACATGCATCATGCAAAACATATGACATGAAACCACTGACTTTGACCTAACAAATCAACATCGCCACGGTTGGCGGACGCTCGTTATTACCGGTCGGACCGCTCCAGTGAGCCGGTCGGACCGCCTCGTGAGCCGGTCGGACCGCCTTTGGACTTAGCGAAATTCAAGCTCCCAAAATCCAAACCTTTCGAAACTTTAAACCAATAGAACTTCTTATCGAGACTCCAAAATTATGAGACCAAGTGCATTGGGATCCCTCACTTGCCTACAACACCTATTTTTGGCCCACTCGTTTTGAACACTTTTAAGTCATCGCCGTCCGATCGCCTACATGGCGGTCCGACCGATTTGGGACCGGCCGGACCGCCGCTGCAAGGATCGGTCGGACCGCCCGCCCGTAATACCGTAGCTTTGTCGAAAACACGTGAAACTACAAACCGTAAACGCCATTGCCAATTGTCACATCATCCTAAGATCCTGGAGCATATCCCCATGAAATCCACAATCTCCCCTTGATGAACACATTGGCAATTATCGAAAAATGTAAGTAAGAGGTTTGAAAACGAGTTTACTCGCATTTTAGCACAAAGGCACAACTTGGTTCATAAGCAAGAAAAAGCAAATGAAAATGACCAAGCCGGCATCGTAATAGTATAGGCATGTGAGACAAGGCAAAAGTAAGCATAAAAACTTTGATTTTAAAAGGGTCAAAATTCTCACATGAGGTCCATATGAAAGAACAATTGTTCAATTGACCTATGATCATTGTGAGGATAAAAGAATGCAATTCAAGTTCGAATATACAATAAGACAATAAGAATGCAACTCAAGAACTCCCCTCACTATGATCCTCAATTTTCAAATTCTGATTTCTCCCTTTGTATAAACTTCTCCCCCAACAAAGAAATATCTTCCCCCAACAAAGAAATATCTTCTTATTAACACATCTTCTCCAAATAAAAATAGCAAAGAAATATAACACATCTTCTCCCAAAGAAATATCTTCTCATTAATTAACACATCTTCTCCCCTTTGACAATGGATTCATCAAGGAATCACGCCTTCCTCTCATCCAGAGATAACCAATAGATGATAAAGAAAGAAGCAGAAATAAAAGAAGCATAAACATGGGTATGCAAGAAGTGCAATGGAGTGGCTTCATTTTTGTATTTTTCAATTTTTGATTACAAGAAGCTTTGGAGATTACCCAAAAGAACAAGCTAGTATCTCTAATATTGCACAAACAAAGATATCAAGCCCGACAATAGCTAGCAAGATCATGGTAAGACATATATATCAAAGCTAAGCACAAAGGCTCAAAAGTAAAGCGAGAGATTTGATCAATTTAAGCAACGCTCAAATTCAAACAAGTTCATCAACAGGATCCTAAAGTGAAATTGGCCATGTCAAAATGTCAAAGTGAGATCAAAATCTAACAAAGACCACATTAAGAGTCAATCAAGTCCCGTATTGAATCATTTTGCTCAATATTTTGTAAACGCCCATTTGTCAACATTTTTCTCATTTGCATTGAATATTGAAGTTGACTAATGATCTAACTTAGTGACAAGATCCTGGACTAGGAGCCATCCACAAACTCATCCTAAGCTTCACCGTAAGTTGATTAAAGGTATATCTTAGTAAAGAAGATCCCGGACTAGGAGCCATCCACAACCTCTTTCTAAGCTTCTACAGTATGACAAATCTTGAGGTTCATGTCATTTTGACAAGCGGTCCCATGAGATCATCTCGTTCATCAAACTATCTTCAAGTTCATGTCATTTGACAAGCAGTCTCGTAAGAATAGTTTGGCACAATTTAAGCAAAAGACAATCTTGATTTTTATTTTTCACAAGAGCATTTTTAGAATCTCAAGAACACAAAAGCTCAAGTAATGGTCAATTTTAGATCAAAGAGTTAACAAAGCAATTTCGACAGGCCAATGTCACAAGAGGAGCACTAATTTGCAACTCGCTAAAACATCCACAAATTGCAATTTCTTAGTTTGAGTTGTTTAAAAAGTTCTAGCACATATAGCAAAGACTTAGCTACACATGTAAAAGCATGATAATTCTAGCAAGTCAAAGAACTAGACATGACATTGAGCAAGAATTGAAATACAAAAGCTCCAAAGGGTAATAGGCAAAGCTTCATCAAATTTAAAAGATAAGCAGAAAATCTTATATTACAATGCATCTTTTTGGATTTTTCATACCACTTGTTGTAACCACTTGTTGGATTTTTCATATGAATGCAATATGACACAATGAGATGCAATTAAAAAGCCTAAAAACCTAAAAAGTTCAAAAAGATCACTAAGTTCAGAAAAAGAACAATAAAAGATCAAAAGAACAAGGAAAGATCAGAAAAGATCAAACTCCCCCTCAAACCAACCCATAAGGATAAATAACCCCTAACTCGCTTCTCAAGGTGGCAAACCTAGTTGGGTCTAAAGATTTGGTGATGATAAAACAAGAGACAAGATAAGTGACTAGTGGGTGACAAGCGCCTGAGGTACTCTTCCTATCTAGCCGATACCGCACAATTAGGATAAGAAAAACCCCGAATGGACAAAGATAAAGAACAGAATATCAAATGCCATACAAAGAGAGTAGAGTGTAAGTACTGAATAAGAGCTTAACTACTGGCGATGGGAAGTTCTCGAGATGCTTGAGACCCGTCGATCGCGTGAAGGAGGTGAACCATCTTGAGTCTCCGGCAATATGATGTGAACAATGAGTCGACAAAGCACGTGCCATTCCTCTTTCGTGGCAATCTCGAAAAATCAAGGTATGGAAGAACGATGTGTCTCGACATCAAGTTAGTTAAACAAGACTTGGGAACCCAAAGATCGAGACACACGTCTGCGAGTAGTATGCAAAGCGTATGTTATCCTTGACTTCATCTAAAATTCTGTTATGAGCAATGTTTGTTAACATGGGAATTAAAGCGTCAGGTGGTCTCGACCGGCGCAGTCTTTGGCGGTCGACCGGTGACAAATCGGTCGACCGGTGACCACCAATGTGGTCGACCGTGACTCAAGAACATGAGAATTAGGATATGTAGAAGCATGATGATTAGCATGTGAGAAAAATCCTAATCCAGGTTTATTCCTTTCAGTGTTACCATGTCTCATAAAAGCTCTAGGTTGCCTGAATGAAATTCTATCAAGATTTTTCCAATTATTTTTCAACCTACGCCAACAGAATTCAATCAAATGCCCACCTTTCTTGCAATAAGTGCAATGGTACTTGGTACCACTAGAAGAAGCACCATTTGAATTAATACAAGGTTGGGCAAAACCGCAGATTTAAAAGATGTTTTTGCAGGTTGGGTTTTGAATTCAATTAAACCTTTTTCCAAAACTTGAATGACTTTTGGGTTTGAATTGTCTTGAAAAGAATTGAATCCTAAACCTTGCTTCTTATAAGGAGTTTTAGACATGTCAAGAATCATGTTTAATTGTTTCTTACCTTTAGAAAATTTCTCTAATGTATCATGAAGGTAAGCATTTTCTTTTCTCAAGTTAACACAAGCATCACAAGTTTTATCCATAGATTTCTCCTTGTACAAAGCAATTTCAAGCTTAAGAGCGGAACATGAAGCACAAGTAGTATTTTCAATATTGTCCTTAAGCTTAGCATATTTGACTCTAGCAGCTTCTAAGATATCTTTGATTTCACGTTCTTTTTCTAAGCATGAAGTGCAAGGGCTAGAATCAATCACATCAGAAGCAATCAACTTGCTAGACTCTAAGCATTTTTCACAAGGAGCAGATTTAATTTCAATTAGCTCGGTTCTAGCATTTTCAAGTTGTTGTAAAGCAATATTATGAGCAGATTGTAAATTGGTAATTTCAATGCATAGCATGACAAGATAAACATTCATCGAGTTCAAGAGTCTTAACATTTGCAAGTTCTAGTTTCAGTTTACTAATTTTTGACTCTAGTTTCTTATTTTTAGTCATGACAAATTCTAGCGCTTCATCTTGACTAAGCACTTGCTCAACTATAGAATTATATTTAGCGTAAAGCTCATCATAAGAAAAAGATACCTCATCATTATCAATGTCGCGGTGTCACCATGAAGCACATGCCAAGAAAGTCCTTGGCCTTCCCTTTCTTTTCCTCTTCGCTCCCGAGTCCACATCACTAACGGATTGCTCTCCAAAAGCGGCAAGGACCCGGTGAGCGGCCTTTATGAGCTTGACAAAGATCATACTCGAGTTGTTCTCATGAGGCTTCTTCCAAGTCGTCTTCTCCTCCCCGTGCTTACCCTTACCTTTTAGCTTGGGGCAATTGGCGGATGTGGTAAAGCTCTCCACACTCATAGCAAGTAACAGACCACCTCTCTTTTATTTCTCACATTATTGTAAGCCTGTGTGAATTTTTAGCTAAAAGGGCTAACTCAACCTCGTGGATATTCTCAAGCTCCTCTTAATGAATAGCAGATAAACAAGCAAATGAAAATCCAGAAGAAGATTCAAAAGAGTCATCAAAAGCCTTTTTGAGAGGATCTGCTACCAAAGCTAAATTATCTTTCTTGAGATGATCAACTCTTTTAATTTCATGAGTCTTGAGTTTACTATAAAGCAATTCTAAAGTAAGACTTGAGAGATCAACATTCTCTTCTATAGCAGTAGCCTTCATCTCCCACTCCTTGGTGTTGATTGCAGCCAAGAGGTGGGTGGCATTTTCAGATTGAGAATATTCAATATCAACAGCTTTCATTTGATTAATCACTTTATTAAAACGACTGAAAATATCATCGATGCTCTCTCCAGGACGCATCTCAAATTTGTTATAATCACGCTTATAGATTGTTTGGCGACTTTCTTAATTTGAGACGAACCTCATGATATGTTTCGAGAGTGTTCCAAATCTCGTGCGCAATGCAAAATTGCAAATCCTATCATATTCTTGTCTACCAAGCGCACCATATAAAAGATTCTTGGCCTTGTTGTTGTTAGCCAAAAGAACCACGAAGCGGAGTTTCAACCTCGGGAATAATGAGCGGGATCGAACAACGTCCCACAAAGCTTGTCCTCACTCTCAAGGAATACTCGATACGATTCTTCCAATAGGCATAGTCTTGTCCATTGAACATATGCGGTTTTGTAGTGAATCTATCCATCGCCAAAGTTCAAAGGACCGGTTAAGATCAAGATTGAACTAACCGGCTCGATACCACTTGTTGGACCGAAAAGGCGACTAGAGGGGGTGAATAGAGCACGCCACTTTTTACAAAATATGAATTCAACACAATTTCACTCCAATAGCTATGATGAAGCTATGAAGATCAATATACCAAGACAAATGGAAGACTAGTATTGAATCCAATTAAACCCCTAAGCAATGCGACAAAAATCGCAAGAATCAAATCTTAACAGGTGGCCGGTCCGATCATTGTATATCACAGCGGTCCGACGGCACCAAATCGGTCGACCTCGGTGTGGGCGGTCGGACCGGCACCAAAATCGGTCGACCTCGGTGTGGGGCGGTCCGACCCGCAGCTCGAGCAAAGAAAAAACTCGATGACGAAGTTACAATTAGGTCTAACTTTTGATTCTCAACTCCAAACTTCACGAAACTTTGCACACACCTTCTCTATGATATTAAGGACCTATTCCAATCAACAATTATGATAATTCTTGGACGAACAAATATCTTTTACGATCTGATTGAAGAAGGGTGCAAAACCGGGCAAAAGTGAAAACTAGATCCAATCGTTTGCTCGTGGGTGATTGATGATCAAATTGATCCTAGATGGGTTACCACACATCACAGCAAGCTAATCCACGTGAAAGAATCAATCAAAAACTCGTGGATCAAAGAAAGCCCTAAAATCACGAAATTGAAAGCAAGAACGAAAAGAGACTTATCTCAAGCAAACCTTGCATAGATTGATTTCGTGATTGATGCTGGATTACATCCACACCATCATGGATCAGTAGACAATCAAAGACCACGAAATTCACCACAAACCATCAAGAGCCCTAGCCTCCACCTCAACTCCCCTAAGCCAATTAGGGTTTCGCAACAAAAGAGGTGAGAGAGAAAAAGAGCTAGATGGTGCAGCCACCACCTCCCCCTATTTATAGTGGAGGCCTAGACTCCTAGGGTTTGACTCCATTGGGCTCCCGTTAAGGCCCACTAACAAACGGGTCACATACGCACGCTTCGCAAAGCGCCGTCTTTAACCTTTTGACCTAAACCGCTTCACCATGCGTCATGGATTTGCCAATAGGTCACCATTGTCCATCTTGTGTCACACTTGAGTCGTTGACCTCACCCGGCAATGTCAATCGTTCTGGACCTCAACTCTCCGAGTCTAGTCCCGATCCTCCTTGCCGCTGACCGTCGTTGACCACCAAGCAACCTACACAACCACGCATAAGCAAACACGATTCGGGAACAAGTTCTTCACAACTTGACCCATGTTAGTCAAAACATGCATCATGCAAAACATATGACATGAAACCACCGACTTTGACCTAACAAATCAACATCGCCACGGTTGGCGGACGTTCAAGTTATTGCGGCCCGACCGCCCAGTGAGCCGGTCGGACCGCTTCATGGCGGTCGGACCGCCTCGTGAGCCGGTCGGACCGCCTTTGACTTAGCCAAATTCAAGCTCCCAAAATCCAAACCTTCTGGAAACTTTAAACCAATAGAACTTCTTACTGGAGACTCCAAAAATTATGAGACCAAGTGCATTGGGATCCCCTCACTTGCCTACAACACCTATTTTTGGCTCAGCTCGTTTTGAACACTTTTAAGTCACCGCCGGTCCGACCGCCCCACATGGCCGGTCCGACCGATTTGGGACTGGTCGGACCGCCGTGCAAGGACCGGTCGGACCGCCCCGCCCGTAATACCGTAGCTTTGTCGAAAACACGTGAAACTACAAACCGTAAATGCCATTGCCAATTGTCACATCATCCTAAGATCTGGAGCATATCCCCATGAAATCCACAGAAGAACTTGTTCCCAAATTCGGTTTACTCGTCTCTTTTGCTATTTTATAAACCCTAATTTTGCTTAGGGAGAGCTTTTGTCAAGGCTAGGGCTCTTGATAGTTTGATGTGATTTTCATGCTCTTGTATTGAGCATTGTCCTCCATTGATAGAGTGGTTGTAAGCCCATATCATATCAATCAATCAAAGGAAAGTTTGATCATTGTTTTGTTTCATTGCGTTCTTTCTCTATATTTGATGATTTTGAGTCTTTCTTTGATCTGTGAGTTTTTGATTGAATTCTTCGCGTGATCTAATTTGTTGTGACATGTGGGAACCTATCTAGGATCATCTTGATCATCAATCACCCACGAGCAAGATCTTGAATCAAGTTTTCGTTTTTACCCGATTTTGAACCCTTCTTCAATCAAGCGGAAAATGGTCTTTATTCCTCCAAGAATTAGCACAATCTTCGATTGGAATATCTTCCTGATATCATAGAGAAGGTGTGTTCCAAGTTTCATCAAGTTTGGAGTTGTAGATCAAAAGTTTTATCTATTTGCAGCTTCGTCATCGGGCTGTTTGATCTGTTCTAGAGACCAGTGGTCAGACCGCCTGAGGCCACCGGTCAAACTGCCAGGGAATCGGTCTGACAGGCATTGATCTAGTGGTCCGACCGCCCTGCACTGAGATTGTTTTTATCTTGTGTTGATCTTTGGTTGTTTTGCTTAGGGGTTTATATTAGATTCAATATTAGTCTTCCGCTGTACTGATATACTAATCTTTATAGCTTCCATAGCTACTGGAGTGAAATTTGTGTTGAATCCATTATTTGTGAAAAAGTGAGCGTGCTCCTATTCACCCCCCTAGTTGCCTTTTCGGTCCAACAGTCTCATCACCTCATGCTGGGTGGACGACCCCCTTGAACAAAATCATGCTTCGTGCTGGCCTTTCTTGCTTTCTTAAGCGTACTCGTCGTCTTTTTCAAAGCAGCAACATATCAAAGACAGATCTCACTACAGATAGATCTGTCGTCAGGATAGCCAGATATTTAATGACACATATCACAGACAGTTCTAAATACAATCCGTCTCTGTGATAGTTGGAGATGTCATCAACGATTCTATTTTTAGAACTATCTGTGATAGTCGAAGATGTCACCGACGATTTGTATTTATAACCATCTGTGATACTCACAAACAGTTCTTAAAAAGAATTGTCTGTAATATGTGCCATTAAATATATGGTCGTTCTGACAAATCTGTTTGTATTGAGATCTGTCTCTGATATGTAGCTGCTTTGAAGGAGGCGGACGTCTTTGGGGAGTTTGGTGAAAGAAATTAATATCATAGATTTGCAAGTGTCCTTGCAGATCTATTTGTTCTTGGTAATCTAAGGTTAGTATTCCTTTTTATTTCTCATCAAACCATGGGCATATTGTTATGGAAATCCTAGCTATTCTTAGCATAATATTAGGGAATCTAATTGCTATTACTCAAACACTTGCATATTTGTGGCAAATAGGATATGTAATTATTGGAATAATTGCTGGAGACTCAAATGATAGATATGCACACCTGACATATATATTGTTTCATGAATATTTCGTAGCTAGCTACTTTATGAGCATTAATATAATTTAACACTAATTTGTTACGGGCGTAGCGTAGATGGACCGAAGCTAGATGTACGTTGAGAACCGTGTGAGTGAAGAGTACATTGATGGTGTGTCTACGTTTAGAAGAGCTGCCAAGCAAGATATGTTAAAGAAGAGGATAAAATATATGTATTGTCCATACATTATTGCGGTAATCTAAAGATGTTTACCAACCCAACGCAGATCGAAGCGCGCTTGATTCGAAGGGGTTTCAAAGAGGATTATACATGTTGGACCATTTATGGTGAATAGTAGATTATAACGGAGGTAGTAACATTGTCGAGAGAGAACAATATGTCGGATGTGGAATATGTTTTCGATGAGGGTAGGTCGCACGATGATAATCTGGATCAGATGCTACGCAATGTAGAAGGGAACTATATTGAGAGAGAGAGTTTAGTAAATTCGAGGGCTTGATGGAGGACTCAGGGAAACCTTTATTCTCGGACTGCAAGCTGGGATACACAAGGTTGTCATCCGTGCTTAAACTGCTAAAATTGAAGGCAAGCAATGGTTAGTCTAACAAGAGTTTCACGGTGTTGTTAGGTCTCCTAGCGGACATCCTTCCAGAGAGAAATGTGTTGGCCAGAACCACCTACCAAGCTAAGAAGGTTCTTTATCCATTGAGAATGAAAGTAGAAAGAATACATGCATGTCTGAACGATTGTATCCTCTATCACAAAGAGTATGAAGACGTGTATATATGTCTGGTGTGCAAAGCTGACATTGGGGTCCCTAAGCTTCCCAATAAAGCAGCGACAACATTCCGGACCACCTGCGGGATAGTTGGAAGGTAACGGGTCTCCATCACCACACCAAGCTGGAAGTCTCTAACGGATATACAAAAAGAGCAGTTGTGGGCTGAAATTTCAAGCTCGTTCGATATCCCAGCAGAAGTCCAGGGACTCGTGTGACGACAGGCGTTGCTCGCGATCAGAAAAATGTGGAAGTTCTTCAGGAGCCTGCTTGACACGGAGTACGTGAACAAGGATCAGACACCCTTGACAAAGTATCGATTTGTGTCGGTGGATATATGGGATGCATTTGTGCGGATGAAGACAACGACCAAATTTCAGCTGCAAAGTGCGGCGCACAAGGCCCTGCAGATAAAAAATATTCACCCCTACAGACTCGGCACCGCTGGGTACGCGGGAAAAATCCCACAATGGACCTGGGAGGATGAGGAAAACCGGTGGGAGGCCTCCCTGGTATTTGTAGGGATCACAAACGAGCTTGCTCAAAACTGGCTAAGAGTGAGGTCATCAGCCATGTCTTCGGGCGCCAGCTCTTTCACAAACCTGGCAGACGTGGGAATGTCCCAACGTATGGTAAGATATATCGAACTACCTGGTTGTTAATAAGTCTGTAACTTCGTAGGGTCTAAAATAATTTGATAGCCTCTTGCAGCAAATATTGAGTATCCAATCTTCCCAAGGCTCCTTCAAAGCAATCAGGGAAGGGATATACTATCCACGGCCTTGGGAAACAAGGAGCACCCTGGTCGCACACGAGACCTTGGGGTTTACGTACCTTAGAGGCAGGGATTCGCACAAGACTCCTAGGCGTATAGGAGTTGGAAGATATTCATGGTCGAGCACGAGGAACAGATGAAAGAGGAGATTCGTGTGGTGATTAGTGCAGAATTTTGAGGACAGATAACATCATTGCAGGAACAAATGACACAAATGAATCAAGCACTCAAACAGTCGCAAGCCACCCCCGTTATTTTGGAAGTTAGTCCTCCTCAACAACGGAGTAGCTGCGCGTCCACGCCAATTTCTGAACATAGTGACGTCCAATTACCTATCGACGACATCCAAGTAATGTACATCTCTAGAATGCTCCAAAGATAGACCTGTAGGACACCTTAGCTAATTGTGTATCGTTTTGTAGGAGCTCACGCCCTGCAAGCTCTAAGTGAGGCTGGGCGGGTCCATTTATATTGAGGCTGGGCGGGGGATGGTGTTTCCATACCACAAAGGGACAATGCTACATGGTTCCCAGCTGGCGCAGGGTTACGCCAAGGTCCAGTGGACATGGTCCATGACAATTTCATGGCCGTCCTGCTGGAGAAGCCCCGAACAAAGATATCATAACACTAGGGGATGTGGTGCACACTTTTGTCCAGTGCCCCAAGAGGGACATCGCCCTGGACCCTGTAGTGCCGCGATTGGAACACGACCATGCCTCTCGAACAAAACCCTCGATGACTCCACCTCAACCTCTGCTTCAGAAGGCCGCCACATCGGCTCCTGTCGAGACAACGCCGGAGATACAAGAAAAGTGTGCCGAGTTGTCTCCCATGAAGACGCATGGCAAGCGAGGTGCTAAGAACAAATCAAAGAAGATTAAGGCGCTTGCAGTGCCGAAGGTACAAGAAAAGCGTGACGAGTCATCTTCCGGGAACACGTGTGGCAGGCGAGACGCTAAGGCAAAATCAAAGATAATGAAGGCGCCTTGCGAGGCCGGGACGTTCTGCCTCAGAAGACCGTTAGTCCCCGACACACTATTACCCCCACCTTAGATTAGGTTGTGTGAGTTTGCATGACTGGTACATGAGGCACACCTAAATGATGGCAGATGCTATTGGATTCGCCGTTAGTTACACAAAGAACCATTTCCTTCACAAGGTGGGCAACTTCGTCGTGGGCTTCCAAGACTTATTTGAACTATTCAACCTCGATGCCATCGACGCCTCACTTCTACGATGCTGGACACTGTAAATGTGTACAATCAAATTCTACATTCACGTAATACTGATAAATGTCATAACTCATTGCTTATGTATAGATATATGATGCAAGAAGCCCGACGATTGCGGCAACCGGTGGGTTTCCTCGACCCACAGTTGATCTCTGAGCAATGCAACACCGAAGATGCATCCTATGTCAAGAAATACATAATGATGGAGTTGCTTGCTCAGGGCGACAAGGACTACATACTGGTGCCCTACAATCAGGGGTAAGTGCTTCACTACTTGCTTTACAAATTTTAGTTGTACATTATATGCAACACGAACTTAGGCTTAATGACTAAAGCGACATACATGAGTAGGTAGCACTGGATTCTTTTAGTCATTGTACCAAAGTGGAACAAGGTAATATACTTTGATTCCCTAGTCAATAAGAACCGCGACTTCACCCTTGTGCAAAAAGTACTTGACAGGTATGCCCATTTCCCCCATACGTAACTCTATTGTTAGTTTTCCTTCGTTTGAAATGGTCAAGAATAACTTTTTGAAATCACGTAGGGCGTTCAACGCCTATATTGCTGGGGGAGGGAAACAAAATAATTCGAGCACCACACTATGACACAAGACGCGATTTCTAGTACCCGCTACAACACAATAATGCTATATCACATTTTGTAACCTGGTCTTTCGAACTGACTATACCTATATGTGTAATTTTATTTTTGCAGTGTCACTAGACACTACAAGGCAACGTATGTGCATTCTACGTTTGCTGTCATATGCAGGAAATCATGAGTGCTAAGCCGAAGGATCCAAAGGTTCGTCAATCTCGCAATAATTATTTCCTAATTATCGATTTAAATATATATGCTTACTACTTTACTCCCAGCGATAGCACATGATAATCGAATCGACTACATTCGATACGGACAACCTCTCGGATGTTCAAGGATGGCTCTGCACCTTCATCAAGTCGGAGATCATTAACCCAAACGAAGAGTTTCACTCCGGCGACACCGATTAATAATTTTCAATTATAATTCACTTTGAGTTGTAATTCAATTGTAACTCTAGCGACAATACATGAACATGCTTTTGTAATTGATTTTGAGTTTTAAATCACTTTGAGTTGTTCTATATCAAATCAATTGTGATTTATCTGTTTACTGTTTGCTTGTTTTCAGAGGGCATGACTAGCATTTCTTGAGGCTAGTAAAAAAAGGTATAGAACAAACTATCACATACAGTTTTGTGGTATAAACAGTATGTGAATAACTACTATCACAGACAGCTACCACTAACAACTGTCTGTGATATGTCGGATATCATATCACGATGATTCTTTTTTCGATCCGTCTGTGATTAGAGACATATCATAGACGGTTGGTATATATAACCGTCTGTGATGGTCTACATATCACGGACGGTTTTATGGTATAAACCGTCTGTGAAGGCCTACTATCACAGACGACAACCACAAAAAACTATTAGTAAAAAGAACCGTCTATGATATCTTACATATCATATACGGTTGTTACATATAACCGTCTATGATAGTATATCTTTTTTAAATCGTCCGCGGTGTTACTTATCACAGATAGCTCAAATACCGCATGTAATAACCGTGGTTATCATAGCCACATAAAACCAGACGGTTCAAAAATCGTCTGTGATGATGGTTTAAAATCGTCTGTAATGAGTGTTTATGTAGTAGTGCGAACTCCGCCAATGCTAAGTAGCTAATTGGACGGAGCGCGCTCGACGGCCGCACGTGGCGAGACCAGTCGGGTTGGTGAAGCATGGTGCGGCCGAGGAGGTGGAGAAGCTGGGGACGAGGAAGGGAGGCGCCCCGCACGCGTGATTGTGTGGGTATCCTGCGATGCGACAGCGCTCAGGGTCTCAGACGTCGGGACCAGTGAAAAAAATTTCGCCGAAATTTCGGTGGTTTCCGGCGGTAACCGGTGACCGCCGGTAAAATTCAAACTAGCCCTGAAAATTTCGGTTTTGATGAAATTTATTCAAAAAAATTAGAATTTGCTTGAATTTTGTTCGAATTTGTTTTTTTAATTTAAAATCTAAAATTTTGAGTTTTTTAAGGACAAAAATTAACCGAAATTTTCAATTACTGACGGTAACCAAAATTATCGCTACCCTCTGAGTTTTTTTCAACCGGTAGCCTAATCCCTGCTCGGGACTACCCGCGGCTACATGATCCCGTGGAAACACTTTCGTTTTTTCCACGGCGTCTCACCCTCCGTCTCTTCTGTGGATGTGCCGGCTAACATTTACTCGGTTTCAGAGACCTTCTTTTCCGATCTATATTTTACTCACAAGCTCCCAATATTACTTAAAAAACTATTTTTTTTGGTTTTTGCCACCAATTTTTTTGAAGCTTTAGTACACTCACAAACAACATGTTTAAATTTGGGATATTTTCATTGCCTTTTGGCATATTTCTATAGTTTATTTTGTTTTGTTGAATTTTTCCGTAAAATGTAAGTTTGAATCTGCAGTGCATCGAATAATGGATTACATTCGCTCAAAAATGTTATCCTTGTTTCTTAGTGTAAATTTAGGCTAAATCCAGAACTGCCTCGAAATTTCGATCAACGTGCTCACGGGCAACGCCGCCAACTTGCGTGGGAGTGGTTTTTAATTGTATAAAATGCGAACGAATTCAAAATCATGAAACTTGTCGAGTTGTCGCCAGATCGTATGCGTATCTTTGTGGAAAAAATTTGAAAAAGTTTCGAGCACGCTGTCACGTACGATGCCTAGGGTTGGCACTCGGATAGTGTTGATTATTTCGACATGATAGATAGTGGTGATGAGACTTATGATCCAGTAATATCATCAAGATTATTTCTAATACATGTAATGCAATGTTATTTTGTAACAACGTTTTTTATTTTGCATATCTTTCTAAGTACTTCTTGTTTATCTGTGCTTATTGGTTTACTCTTTTTAATTGCAGGTGATTGAACAAAGATGGTGGGCGGTGGGATGAGGAAGCTAACGTCCTTGTACCGAAGGACAAGGACCGCTGAACCGGGGGAGAGTAGGAGGAGGAGCAGCCGCAGGAGGGAGTCGTCGCCTGCCGCCCCGTCGCGTGAGGAGGAGGAGGAGGAGCAGGTGCCCTAGGAGGACGCCAAGGAGGCGCAGGAGGACGCACAGGAGGACGCGCAGGAGGACGACGAGGAGGCGCAGGAGGACTGCGAGGAGGAGGCGACAGCAGGGGTTCCGCCTCTAGTTCGCCGAGCGCCTACTTGCGAGGTCCCATGAGCCTCCTCGGCCACCGATACTCGTGAGAGACGCCACGATTCGACCCGAGGGGAAAAGTAAGTAACTTTAGATGTTATCACTACTTTATATGATATGTTGAAAATCAAAATAGAAATTAATAATTTTTCTTAATCACTTGGCGTGAACCGGACGATTGTGGCGAGTGGAGGTGCTCACACACGCCAAGTCAATGGCGTCCCGGCCTTCGTGCAAGGAGCACTTCCCGGCCCGTTGAGTACGCCGAGTGACGGGGCCGCCTACTCGCTTGACCACTAGGCCGCCGCCCCGATGTCAGCAGATCGGGCCCGCAGGTATTCAACAACAAGGCGAGCGGGTGAAGCAAGAGTCAGGTAAGTCTTCCTCGCACTACATTGCTCAATACATCGTATTCATTGGACATTCTTGAAATAATGAATGGATACATCGTGTTTGTATGCAGGATTTCTTTAGATGCCGGACGGACATGAGGCCGGCGGATGCGTGGCTACCAAATGTCGCAAAAAACTCGTCGTGGACATGCATTACGAGGCGATCCAGCCGTCAGAACTTACCACGGACCGCCTTGGAACGAAGGTCACCAAAAGGGACGCAAGAACCATGGCGCCGACCGACCGACCAAGACTGCAGTAAATACGTAACATTAATACTGATTCCTTTTGAGATTAAGTAGGCTTAATTTCATCTTCTGATATGTCATGTACTTGATGGCCTGTAGATGATTCCTTATTGGTGCGCCGCGCATCCCGAAGGTTGAGAATGATAGTGCACAAGTGGTGCTCACGCGAGTGGGAGGAGACACACAACTTGTGCCGGGAGCGGCGTTTGATGATGCCAGGTGTAGCACACCATCAAGGTAGCCGCAACCTCAGCGGATACGCAGAAACATGGGTACGCGAATTCATTTATTTATTCTAACGCTCAATTCTGCATGATTTCTAATCATCTTGTCGCTTTTTCTCGCAATGGCGCCACATGGTGGCCACCTTTGCTCCATCTTCAAGGCATTTGCTATGGCCCACAAGGGCAAGGCGACGTCCGACGCCGACTACAACCCGAGGACGGGCCCGAGGCGATAAAGAATGCGACCATCCACAACCGCCTTTAGTGAGTACACATCGATGGCAAGGGAGGTCCATGGGCCAGAGTACGATCCGAGCACCGAGGACCTTGATGGAGAAGTCGTCATGAGGGTGGGAGGAGGCAAGAAGCATGGACGATACTGCATTGGCGATGGCGCAATCGACTCGGCCGCTACTCCTGGGCCTCCCAGATTCGAGCAAGCAAAGACGAGCACGAGCCCGGCCATACGACCTCGGCAGACACTTCACACCACCGGTGGAGGCACTCGAGGTTATTCCCGGTTTATTCGCTGCTCATTGGTTTTTTCATACCTTTCCTTTGCATTATTGTAACATTGGGGTGAATATATTGTAGGCCCATTGGAACAAGAGAGGAGGATACGGAGCAGATGCAGCGAAGATGGAGAGGGTGGAGGCCGAGCGGAGGCCGAGCAAAGCAGAGGATGGCGGAGATTCTTCAAGACATGCAAAGTCTTGGCGCCACTGTGTGTACCTCCGCCACCTTCGCTATTCGCTCCACCTCCACCTCCTCACTATTCTACTCCGTGAGTATAAATATTTTAGTTTGTATGTTCATGCTTACGGTCAAACCTAGTGGAGTATGAAAGTTTTATTCATGTATGGTATATATTTATCTTATCTCACACATGCAATCTCTTCTCCTTTGTGCAGAATCAATCCATGGATCGAACGATCCTCATGCTTGATGAATCCTTCACCAAATCAGTCTCATTGGCCATCTTAGTGATACTACTTGTGGTTGTTAATGGTACTTCTATTTGCAATTATGGTTGTAGATGATGGAGCACTTGGATTACTTGTGAAGTTATTTGTGATATATTGTGAGACATGTGACGTTTGTGATATATATGTGGTGTTGGTGATATATATGTGTTGATTGATGATATATATGTGATGTTGATGATGTTTGTTATATATATATCTTCTGTTTGTTTGAATGGGATGTAAAAACAACTAAAAAAGGCTGTTTTCAGTCACTTTGCCGAGTGCAATGGCCATGACACTCGGCAAAGTGACCATGCTTTGTCGAGTGCAAAGACCATTGCGCTCGGATAGTCCAAACTATATACGACATACTTATTATCAATGAGGTACGTACCAAACCTATATATATACATGCAAGATGGTACAAGAAGTACAGTACCACTGATAGTGATATGATCATTACATAACACTAGTGCAATGCTAGATAGCTATTGCATTGCAATGTCACTGGCTAGCTAACGAGCCATTTCCATGCTATAAATAATAAGTAACACTAGTACTAGCTAACTTAATTAGATTCACTCAGAAAAGATTCTACAACATAGCCAACTTCTTCACGTTGATGGGGTAGACTTCTTCAGGCGACTTCGAGCCGTACCCCTTGCGCGCGATCCTGGCGTTCACCACGTCCGTCGGGTGGAGCCCGTCGAAAAACACATACTTGGTCCTGTCCTTGCAAATGAGCCCTTCCTTCTTGCAAAGAACGCCTGATGACCCGCTCGACATCTCACAACAGGCTCTTCTCGTCTCCCTAATACCTGAAGATTAAAAATACATAAAATGATCAATTGCATTGCTAGCGATTACAGCTAGAATTAATGCAGTGCTATTGAGATGAGAGTACCATTAGATTCGTATTTGAAAGTACGTGCTTTCGTACAATCGTGATCTTGCCTTCTTTTTAAAAAAAAATACTGAGATAATCATGATCTTGTAGTTGTTTAGCTGTTATAGTTTAATTTTGGAGACCGATCAACAGGGGAGTATTAACTACCGTGTTTCGCAGGATGGTCTAATATATCCTTGATGATCTTGTAGGAGTTGACATAGACGAAGTTCGCGCCAGGCATGCGTGCCCTCTCGTCGTCGACCAGCAACTTGAGCTCGGAGTTGAAGAGGAGCGCCGCGCCGTTCACAGGCTCGATGCAGGACGCGCCGGTGCCGTTGAGGAACGCCCTCACCACGGGGGTGCACCCTATGGGCTGGATGGAGAAGATCACAAACTTCTTTGCCCCCAGAGTATATAGCCTCTGCAAAAAAAAAACATAAATTGTGCCATGAATGTCCTGTGCATATCTACGGATTTGGATCAAATTTAATCAGGAAAAAAAGCAATGGTATACAGACCACACCAGTACAGTGGCCACTTGCTCCTTTGCCAATTCCCTCTTTTTTTATTTTTCACATGTACTAGGAACTGTGCTTCTGTAGCTATAACCAGTAGTACTGGTAAATAATTAACTGGCCATCTATATATGCATGGCTTTAATAGCCAATGGATATATCAGTGATACTGTAGGAACACACATGAACAAGAAAGGCCACGATGAAATGCAGGGGAGCAGGCACAGACCAAGTGTGTGCAATTAAGATGGTACCTGGAGATGGCCTGAGAGCTTGGTGGTGAGCGACCTTGTGAACTCTGACAAGGTGGGCCTACTGATGTCCCCATTCCTCCTGGGGTTGAAGTAGTTGAGCAAGTAGTCATTGCCACCTGTCCCAATCACAAATAGGCTCTTGGGCAGGTAGCACCGGTCAAAGAAATCCTGGCCCTTCATCCTGTGCCTGGTGGCTGTCGTTGCTCCCTGCAGCTGAGCCCGCAGGTCAGGAAGAGTCACTGCCTCGAAGTTGGTGATTTGCTGCTTTAGGCTTAATACCTCTCCCTGATTCTGAATATGGAAGTACACATGAGATGATGAGAGGCACTCAAGTTATCTCTAATTAATGCTTCTACGCAAACTAATACGCTTATGATTACAAAATATCGACATGAGCTTCAGAACACACTTTTGATTATTAAGTTTTTTGATGATATATTCACAAAACCATAAAACTAGACGTGGTATGTTAGAAGTACTTTTGTCTGACAAATCCACCAATAAAAATCTAAATGAATTCATATATATTAGTGATCATTTTTTTGCCGAGGCACTACGTACACATAAGTCTACTCTAATTAATTAACTAAACTCACAACGCAAGTATAGGCATGCATATAGAATGGCACAGATCGAGCAAGAAAATAAATTAAACACTACTCACAGTGTTCTGGCCGGTGCGGTCGAGGATGCCGGAGCCGCCAGAGGCGAAGTCGACGCCGTGCAGCGCGGCGCGGCCCCTGGTGGCCGGGTCGGCGAAGGGCGGGACGAGTCCGCCGCCTGGGAGGCGCAGCAACTCGCCGAGAGCGTCGATGACGTTGCGTCCGTTGGAGAAGCGCCCGGAGGGGCCGAGCGGGAAGTCGACGCCGTAGGGCAGGTAGTCGGCGCGCACGCTGGAGTTGGCGAGGAAGTTGTTGTTGCCGTTGTCCACCAGCGAGCTCCCGAACACGAACACGCCCTTCACCTTCGCCTTCGCCTTCGCCCTCGCTGCCGCCGCCGCAGCTCTACCGCCATGGCAGCCCGTACCAGCAGCAGCGGCAGCTTCGCACTCTTGTAGCATGACGAAGATGAGGTATAGAGATGCTAGGACGAGCTTGGCCATGGCCGGTAGTGGAGCTAGCCAGCTACCTAAGCTACTTAATCTGCCAAACACGAGCATGCTACTTATAGGGAGAATTGAGAGGTGCGTATCGGTAACATCTGTCAGTCTGATGGGTGCGTCATGCGTGCGGTAGGATTGTGATAACTAAGGATCCGAGTCACAGGGTAATAAAAGGTGCACTTTAGCTATAGAAAAGCCTGCTACAGTGTGTTATTGTACAGTAAAGTACATATACTTCTGAGAGAGTGGCGTGCTATTTACAGGGAGGAGAGAGGTGCGTATCGGTAACATCTGTCGGTCTGATGGATGCGCGTCATACTCATACGCGCGGTAGGACCGCGATAATCGTTACTAATCTTTCTGTATGTTTAGATTAGTTTGTTTACGTAATTCTATTGTATTTAGATAGTACTAGTTATGGATATTAAAGTTTATTTGATATCTCTTTGGGATATATAGAATGTTTTAAGATACAAATAGCCTTTGCTCTTAGTAAAACAGCAAATCTGTAATCAAATTTTATGAATAAAAGCAATAGAGTAAAAAAACTATTGTTGTTCTGACAAAAAAAAATTGTTCTTGTATTCTCGTTTTAGATTCTACTGTGTTTGGGTGTATTCATCATCCACTAGTACTTCGACTAGGACAACAATAACTGAGGATCCGAATACAAAGGTGCACTTTATCTGTAGAAAATAAAGTCTGCTATAGCAGTTTAATGCTCAGTACAGTACAAAGTACTCTACATACCATTCTGATTTTACTGTTTTAAAATTTTAGTGCGATGTTTCATTTATCGATGATACTGTAGCTGTCAACCTTGCCGGTTGATTCTCGATGTGTCCCTGACGCACATCACTGTAGCATCACATTGGATCCATTCTCCCCCATTAAATGCTGGTAGGTTCATGCGTCAGGTATCTTGTATTCAGGGTGGAGAGAGAGAGAGAGAGGGGCATACTACTTATAGGGAGGGGAGGGAAGGAGAGACGTGCGTATCGGTACCATCTATCGGGTCTGATGGATGCGTGTGATAGGATGGTGATAATTAAATGCTTCTAGGTTCGTGCATCGGGTATTCTGTATTCGGGTGAGAGAGAGAGACAGAGAGTGCAGCTACTGCGCGCGCACAGTAAAAATTTAAGCCGCTGGGACGTGCATGTTTCTGTACAATTTGGCGCGGACGAGGGATCTTGGGCACACGCGCATGATGCCACTGCACCCCTGATGGCTGATCCTGAGATTTACCGCGTCCGTACCGTAAATATCCGCTGTTCCTGCGGGTGGGAGTTGTACTCTGCAGCTCAATAACTGACGGGCCGGGGTTAATTAGGGTTACCGGGGTGGCAGGTGGCAGGTGCGTCGTTGGCATTGAATGAGCACTTGACCAAGCGTCTGTGTGGAATAGAAGCTTTGTCTCTTCTCTTCTCTTCTCGGCCGGTGCTGTGAACTTAGGGTTGCCAAGGAAGAAAATACGGCGGCGAGGTGCTGCCTATCGGTCGTTGATTTTAGCGATGAGAAGAAGCAGCAGCAGCTAGGTGTTCGATCTCCTCAATGAGGATCAGTGCCGCAAACCGACGCTATTTATCAGTATGCATGCATTGCTAGCTAACAAGCATATATACCTTAATTTCGTCCTTCGGTCTGCTTGAGCAACAGTGGCGTTACACGTTAATTACTGGGCGCCGAATTCCTACGATGGTTGTTTAATCGGCACTACCATAGTTGTAGCATTGTACCTACGATGGTTGTTTAATCGGCCCTACCATAGTTGTAGCATTGTGGATGGGTTACCGAGGCGGAGAGAAAGGCGGTATGGTTAACCGGTGGTATGCCGACATCTATCTATCTATATCTATTTATCTATTTATACTAATTAGAGGTTCTTCTACAAGCTTCTATATTAATCTTAGGAAGTAGAAATTCACATATTAATCTAAAAAATCTAGAAATTTTCAGATTAATCAGAGAAAAAGAATCCTAATAATCTATCTTTCTATATCTATACTAATTGAATGCTCTCCTAAAAGCCTCTATATTAATCCTCGGAGGTAAAAATGTAAAAATTCTCATATTAATCGGAGAACTAACACTACTACAAAACATGCTATACTAGACACCTCATCACAGACGGTTCCTGTGATAAAATTATCACAGACGGTTCTTCGTTAACCGTCTGTGATACATTGTATAAAGTATAATGGTACTCATCACAGACGGTTCTTTATACGAACCGTCTGTGATACTTATTTATCATAGACGGTTCTTATATACAAGCACTATAAGTAGATGCTCCCGACAGGCCCCCTTTCCATTCCATTTGAGGCGCCGCCACCCTGCTGCTGCTGCTGCTGCTGCCGCCTCCTCCCCCGTTTTGAGCTGTTACCCCTGCCTCCTCCTCCCCCATTGCGGCATCTCTGCTGCCTCCTCCCACATTGCGCCACCTTGAAGAGAAGGGTAACGATCTGTAACCCTTTATTTTTACTCTAGACTAATCACTAATGTGTAACGATCTGTAACCCTTTATATTTGCTCTAGACTAATTACTAATGTGTTTGTTCATTATGAAGGGTACTTGCGGTTTATTAATATAATTTAACACTAATTAATTTGTTACGTGTGTATACGTGTAGATGGACCGAAACTGGATGTACATTGAGAACCGTGTGAGTGAAGAGTATATTAATGGTGTGTTTGCTTTTAGAAGAGCCACGAAAGGTGATATGTTGAAGAAGGGGATAAAATTTATGTACTGTCCATGCATTGATTGCAATAATATGAAAATATTTAACAACCCGGCGCAGATCGAAGCTCACTTAATACGATGGGGTTTCAAAAAAGGATATACATGTTGGAGCAGTCACGGTGAAGAGCGGATTATACCGGAAGTCAGTAATGACGACATCGCCGGGGAAGTCAACGATATGCAGGGTATGGAATGTTCTTTTGATGAGGATAGGTCGCATGATGACAATCTGGATCAGATGCTACGCGATGCAGAAGGGAACTACAGTGAGAGAGAGTTTTGTAAATTCGAGAGCTTAATGGAGGACTCAGGGAAACCTTTGTTCCCTGGCTGCAAGTCGGAATACACAAGGTTGTCAATCGTGCTTGAACTGCTAAAATTGAAGGCAAGCAATGGTTGGTCCGACAAGAGTTTTACAGCGTTGTTAGGTCTCTTAGTGTAAGAATACTGCTAAGGCGAAGCAAGGACCTCCTGCTAAGATGTTGTGGTATCTGCCTGTGATCCCACGTTTAAAGCGTTTATTTGCGAACCAAAAGGAGGCAAGATTGATACGTTGGCACTCGGAGGAGCGTAAGAAAGATGGGAAGCTCAGACACCCTGCTGATTCTGCCCAATGGAGAAACTTCGATCGGAGCTTCGAAGAGTTCAAAGGAATCGAGGAACATAAGGTTAGGGTTGAGTACGGACGGAATGAATCCTTTCGGTAACATGAGCAGCCGACATAGCACCTGTCCCATGAATCTATGTATGTACAACCTTCGTCCTTTATTGTGTATGAAGCTGAAATACATTTTGATGTCACTACTTATCCAAGGGCCGAAGCAACCTGAGAACGATATTGATGTGTACCTAGCACCATTGCTGGAAGATCTCGTGATACTTTGGAACGAAGTGGTACAAGTATGGGATGCGTACAAACGAGAGAACTTCACTTTATGCACCATGTTATTCTGCACCATCAATGATTTTCCTGCCCTCGGTAACCTGTCGGGGTTCAGTACAAAAGGAGCCAAAGCATGTCCGCACTGCTTAGATGGTACCGAGAGTGTATGGCTGAACAACTCACGCAAAACTGTGTATATGCGTCACCGTAGGTTCCTTCCCAGGATTCACCCATACCGCAAGATGAAGAAACAATTCGACGAAAATAAAGAGAACGGTTCAGCTCCAAAGGCTTTTAGAGGGAAAGAGGTCTATGATATGGTTAAGGATATCGATGTTGTGCTTGGAAAGGGACGTAAATTAAGGACCCCTCAGAAAAAACATCTGGAAGAAGCGGTCAATTTTTTGGGACTTACCTTATTGGGAGCACTTGGAAGTTCGCCACTGCATCGACGTCATGCACGTGGAGAAGAATGTATGTGATAGCTTGATTGGTCTCTTACTGAACATTAGTGGTAAAACAAAAGACGGTGTTAACGCACGGCGTGACTTGATTGATATGAACATAAGAACCGAGTTAGCACCGAAAGAGACCGATAAAGGACGAACGTACCTTCCCCCAGCTTGCTACACTTTATCCAAGGCTGAGAGAAATGAACTGTGTCAAAACTTGCATGGTGTGAAAGTTCCGTCTAGTTACTCCGCCAATATTAAGAAACTTATTTTCGTGAAAGATTTGAAATTAATTGGTATGAAGTCTCATGATTGTCATGTGTTGATGACACATATGCTTCCTGTTGCAATTAGGAGTATCTTGCCAAACAAGGTCCGAGTGGCAATCTTTAGGCCGTGTTATTTCTTTAACTCAATTGCTCAGAAGGTAATCGATCCCGAAGGACTCGACGCTCTGCAGGCCGAGGTGGTGACGACTCTATGTCATCTTGAGATGTATTTCCCTCCGTCATTTTTTGATACCATGGTCCATGATGAGGACATCCCTTCCATGGATACAACCGCGCCTACACACAACACTCAGCCACAGCAAGTGTTACAAGGACCACTTACTCGAGCTCGTACTCGCCAACTTAATTACCAGGTGAATTCATTCCTATGTTTATATATTACTGAGAATAGATAGCTACCTAAAGCAAGTGATTTAATTGTTCTTAGGAACATGGGAAAGGACGAAGGCGAGGCATGTGGAGTCATGGACATGCTTGGAAGACATAAGGGAGGTCACCACGTCACTTTTTGGTCCAAGACAAGCAAGAGTTCGAACGGGACCCGTTTTGGAATCTAGTTCGGCCTCCGGAATCAGCCTGACAGTACTGACTTCAAACGGCCATAACTTTCACATACGACGTCCGTTGGAGGTCCACGAGTACTTGATGGAAAGATAATTTCGTCCTCTTTCCAACGGATCTGGCCTCACCTCCAAACTCCTTCTGGACTGATCGCAATCATCAAAAGAAGACGTCATATCACTTGTTTGGGCCAAACTGGGCTTTGTAATCATACTGAACTTGGCCCATCTGCCGGCGGCCCACCCGGGGGCGTGGTTACTGTTCATGTGAACAGTAATTCGCGACCGTTAGTACCACCTCGCTAGTTCGTTAGTTTTGTGGCTCCTCGTTCCCTATTTAAGGAGGCCGCACCCCTTTAGTTTTCCTTGGATTTTGTTGAGTTAAGTTTTAGCCATTGTGCAAACTGCATTCTTCGATTTTGTCGACGACCACTGTCAAGACGACTTTTCGAATCCCAACCTTTCAATACTTCATAAATATTTGCAACACATCGATTGCGTTTTATCTTATTCTTGCGTGTTCTTGATTGCATGCGTGAATAGACCTTCGTGGTCGTTGATCGTGCTTCCAAAGAAGGTCAATAACGCCTCTGAGTTGGTTCAATGATTGCTAAGGCGCAAGCGTCGTCGTACGGTTGTAGTCGAATCGCGAGAGTCACCTCCACCGAAATCGATAGTTATCGTTCTCATCGAAAGATCGGGACAACAAATAGAACCTTAGGGTTCATCAGTCCATCTCATTGTTCACCTTGTGAAAGAGATAAAGATATGCGGCCCTATGTTCCTACGTCATATGTACCCTTTCGAGAGATACATAGGAATTCTGAAGTCCTACGTACGGAATCGATCTCGGCCGGAGGGCAGTATCATCGAAGGTTATGCAGCCGAAGAGGTCATTGAGTTATGCGTGGACTACATGGCTCAGGTGGAACCGATAGGTGTGCCTCTATCTCGTCACGAGGGGAGACTGGAGGGTATCGGGACCATCGGGAGGAAAGCAATCACTCCGATCTAGATACATACGCGTAGGACCATTTCACGGTCTAGCAACACATGACCCCCAAGTGTCTCCGTACATCGACGAGCACAAAAACATGGTACGCCAACAGAATTCAGACCGGTCGGAGGTTTGGATAACGAGAGAGCACAATCGTCGGTTCAACGAATGGTTAAAGATGTGATTCACTTGGAGGTCATCAAGTGATGAAACGCTGCTATGGTTGGCCAAAGGACCAAAATTTACAGTTGTGATATGGCAAGGATACGACATAAATGGGTACACGTTTTATATGGCAGCTCGGGATAGGAAGAGCATACCAAAGCAATGGTGTCCGTGATATATGCATTTCACGAGGGGTTCAATACCGCGGGGGCACGCGGGTTGAACTCGTACTATGGGTTCGTAGAGGAGATTTGGGAGCTCGACTATGTACTTTTCAAGACCCCCCTGTTTCGATGTCATTGGGTTAAACTTCCGTAAGGTGTGAAGGTCGACAAGTACGGCGTCACTACTGTGGACCTCAAACGTGTCGGATACAAGGACGAACCATTCGTACTCACTAAGCAAGTTGTTTAAGTTTTTTATGTAACAGACCCAGCAAATAAGAACCGCTACGTAGTTCTTCATGGGAAAAGTAGGATTGTCGGAGTTGAGAATGTCGTGGATGAGGAGTTACCTCAATTTGGAGTTGTCTCCTTTCGAGCGGATCGGTGGAGGAAGAACCCAGTGAGGAAGCTAGCTATATGCGCGTCGATCATCATGAAGGACTATATTTCAATTAAGCATGTATTCTATTGTAATTTGATGTTAACATGGAAACGCGTCACGTGTTATGGACCAGTGCTAAATCGGTCAGACTGCCATGTGTTGGGCGGTCCAACCGATTTTCCTTTGAAATGATTCTCTGTGCGGTAGTTCCGCTGTTGATAAACGGAACTACCGGTGTGCAGAGGTTCTGAAGTTCTTGCGGAACGTTTATTCCAGAGAAGCATATTTTTGGTGTGGGTCAATTTGTGAGGACCCCCGGGTTATTTCCATAAGACCGAGGTTTACTTGGTCTTAAGAAAATAACTCTGGGCCTCAAGTAAATGAATTCCACCTTAACTCCATCCAAGTCAATTAGAAGGTTATGCACCTTAAAAAGTTAATATTAATACATGTCCAAAATAGTTGAGTTTGACTCATTTTGAGTTCCCAAGATTTAGTTATGCATTTACAAAGTTATCAGCAATTTCATTTGTAACAATAAAGATTTTAAAAGTGCATTTTCCAAAATAATACTCTCTAGTACAGAGACATACTTGAAACCAATTTTAATATTAAGTTTATCACAAATGAAAAGTATCAGAAGTGGTTTCATCCATTTTGGAGTTGAAATGAATTAGTTATGATTTTTCGAAGTTAACATATTTAATAGTGTGCAAATTAATACTTTGTCGGATTTTATAAAGCGATTAATACTTTTCTCACCGAAGCCGCTAGCTCATCGACATCGCCGATGGTCGCAAGCGCGAGAGCGCACCCACGCACTGACAGATGGGTCCGATGCACAGCGGCCCACCGCGTGAGCGCGCGCGCGTGATTCAAAGGCGGCGATTGTGAGCCGTTGGATCAAGATCCAATGGTTCACAGCCACGGGCGTGTTTCGGACGATCCGAACGGCCTATCGAATCTCGACCGTTCATTTGGCATCGCACAGCTAAGATTTGCGATGCGTTTCGGAGGGTCCGAACGGCCCACTAAATCAGAGCCGTCGATTATACATCCAACGGTCAGAAACGATCCAAGTTATACGCGTCTGAAACGGACGGTCCGAACGTTTGAATGAAGGTGGGCCGTTGATCTAAAGATAGACGGCTCACAGCGAAAGAACTTTCGAACGGTCCGAACGTTCATGCGAACCTGGGTCGTTGATCTAAAGATCGGCGGTCCGATCGGCCCAATCAAAGAACGGCTCATAAGATCTGTTCCGCCCGTGGAAGATCCAACGGTTAAGATTTCATGGTGGATCGGAATGGTCCGAACGACCCAATGCATCTGGCCCGTTCGTTGAGATCTGACGGCTCTACATATGTGTGTGTCTGTTCACATCACAGGCGGTTCTATTAATACACCGTCTGTAATGACTAACCTCACAGACGGTTCTAGTAATGAACCGTCTGTGATATAACATATCACAGACGGTTCAGTTACATAACCGTCTGTGATATTAAAATTAGGGTTTCTCTGTTAAGTCATCACAGACGATTTCATAACAGAATTGTTTGTGATAGTTAACATCACAGACGATTATTATCACAGACGATTCTATATGATAGAACCGTCTGTGATATCCAGCTATATAAGTGCCCGACTCGAACGGTTGTGCACTCTTACGCCTCGATCTTTTCCACGGCCCGGCGCGCCTCGGTCTCCTCCATCGACGCCACCTCCGACTGGGCGCCTTCCTTCGTCCTCGCCTCCGTCGGTGCCGCCCCGCCCGCCGACCACCGGTGAGTTTCCAGCGCCGCCCTCCTTCTCTCTGTGAGAGCCGAGGGTTTCCTCGGTGCCGCCCGCCGCCGACATTGCCGGGACCCAAATATGCAAATCTGGACCCTCGTGTATTCTCGTGCACTAGTCCAGATCACGCTAGTGCACACAGTGTCAACATCGATGAAATATCACATCCATACAACGAATATAAGAATAAACGAGTACTTTGAATAACAAATAACCTGTTGGGACCTTACGGTCGAGTTTTACATTTATTAAGCCATGCAAGGCTGACAATAAAGAAATAAACTGCAGCGAAAACGAAATAAACTCCAGTGGCTCCCATCAATTTACCACAGGCAACTGACTGGGATCAAGACCCTAACGATCAACCTTCGTAGAACTCTTCTTCAAAAGTAGGCGACGACTCTTCCACTTCTGTTGATTTGTTTAGCAAGAGTGAGTACACACCGTACTCGCAAGTCATACCACAGAATGCATTTATACATGATGGCTTATTCCAAAGGAATGGCTTCTGTGGTTATTTTGCAGAAATACAACATTTGCAATTGAATACAAATAATAGATTGAAAGCATAATTCAAAACAAATAGACAATAATAAGTTAACAATTGATTTCATAAAGTACACACAGTCTAATCAAGTTATTCACACAGCTGCACAAGTTATCTCACACAGCTGACCCTTCCCAAATGTTTTTATGAAAATCCACCCCTCGTGTGAAATTCCCAAGCATGTCCATAACCGAGGACGCGGCTATTCGAATAGATTGATGTAACACTCTGCAGAGGCTGTACACTTTACCCACACGATACAATCAGTGTAGCTAGCACTAACCATAACAAAACCTTTCAGAGATTTCATCTCAAACAATGACACTCCCGATGTGCTTTCCTGCCGTCCAATTTGTACACACAGCCCTTGGAACGACACACACCGTTGGACAGGGATGCAGCGAACCGTCCCGCGATATGACATATCACACCTCCAGCCCATCACATAGTTTAAATACAACCTGAGTTGTCAATGCCAAGACTCCATAACTTACTAAGTTAGGCCCAGCCCATACTAGGCATGTGGTCGTACAGTAAGGCCCAGTTCAATGGCGCACAAAGTTAAGTCCTTAATTGACCAAGGCAAGACATCCAGTTTTAACCCAAATCACAAAGTTTATAGCACATATTTCCACCATTCACACAGATCCACCACTTGCCTCAGTCTAAATCTTTTCCCACCCTGTTGATTAAGTGCAACACATGCCATCACGAGTAACAGCACACAGCACACAGCACACACAGTTTCATCACATAGTTCCATAATCACTTAGTCAAGTTTAATATTTGCAACTCTCACATGAAATGATGACTCGTGGCATGGCTAAGCAGTCTAATCGTATCTAACCATCCCACATTGGTGCTACGATAATACCAACTAATACTTAACCAACCTAGGGTGACAAAAGATCATGGCATACAATAGACAAGGTGGTATAACAAATTGGATTAATAACTATCCCAAAAGTATTTAAATAAATACTTGAAATATAATGCAATACATTGAAACAAAGTATTTTGAAAACTGGGTTCAATATGATCAAAGGTATAACTTGCCTTGGAATAGATCTAGATATTGGTCTTGGTCTTGAGGTGCTCCTTCTTCTGCAAAATTCCCCGAAGTATCGACGTCTACTCGTAAACGAGACAAAAGAAACAAAAACAAATAAATACAGAGGCAAAACAAACTCCAAAAATCAAACAAAATTCACCATTAAATAGATCTTAATTTTATATGAATTTATAAATTTGAATGGGCTCAATCGGAGTTCGGATGCAAAAGATATGGGCTTTGGAAGATTGGAAAATCAAATAAACCCTAATTTGGATTTTATTGAATTTCCCGAATTATTTTTATAAAGGAAAATCGAATTATTGCGCAATGCTTACGTCCACCGAGAATTTTCGGAAAAAGAAATATAATTAAAACCGATCGACAAAGTGGGCCCACCTGTCGGTCCTGGGCTCACGGTGAATCGGGTTCACCGAGCCACGGGAGGTTTGGTGCGGTGGATCGAGCCACGCTTGGCGATGTGGTGGACACGCAGTGACACGCAAGCGCGAGAGGTGACGGGCGCCGTGTGGTGGCGGACGGTGCACGCACCGAGGGCGCAAGACGGGGACCAAGGGCTCGCCGGCGATCGGCTGAAGTCGTCGGTGACCAAGGGTACGAAGGTTCCACAGGTTATTGCGCACCCGATGGTACCCTTACCGATGGCTGGAAGCGACGGTGGCGACCGGCGGCGAGGAAGAAGTGGCGGAGAGTGCACTGGTTTTGTCGGACGAGCTCGCCAGCGATGCTCAGGCGAAGAGAAGGGGCGCACAAGGTGGCCTGGGACTTGCTGATCATGATGGTGCAGTCGGTGGAGCAAGGGCGGCGACGACGGCGACACAATTCACCGGAGAAAAAACCCGGCCGAAAACCCTAAAGCTTGAAATGCGGCGGCGCTAGGGCGATCGGGGCGACGAGAGTGGCGGCTTTGGGTTGCGGAGGTCCGGTCGGTGCTAAGGGGGTATTTATAGGCCTGGAGACGCCGAGATTTGGAAACCCCCAAATCGGGTCCGAAACGGTCGGGTTTTTGAATTCCTTGATTCAGGGAGATATTTGCCGAGTTCGGTTTTGATTTGGTTGGAGATAGATGCGGGATAGACAGGGGTTTAAATTGGTGGGGTTGGCGCAAGAAAATCGGAACGAGTCCGTTGTCGTCGCGAGGCCGAAGCTCGCAATGGCGGCCGAGGCGAAGCGACGGCGGAGAAGAAGGAAGAAGAAAGCCGCGGAGACGCAGCGACCTCGGCGGGCCCATTGGTCACGAGCGAGGAAGCGCAATAGCGGCGAAGCAAGCAACCGAGCGATGGCGATCCAACTACCGGGAGCGAGCGGTAGGTGGTGAGGAAAGTCGGGTCTGGTGGAATAGTGTTGGGCTTCGCCCGAAGATCGTTCAAGGATTTTCTTTGATTTTCTTTTAAATAAATCCAGTAAATACAAATAGCAATTAGAAAATAGCAAATGACTTTGGAAAAATCCCAGAAAATTCTATAAAATATATCCAAGCATATAGAATCTAAATAAAATAATTTTGGCAATTGTTGGTGTTGGGATTAAGCACATTAAATCAATTTGTCCTTAAAGTCCATATTAAGCTTTTTAAATTAATATTCAAATAAATCCAAATGGTGAATTTTCTTACTACCATTATTTAAAAGATTTTTAAAGCTCTGAAAATTGGGATGTTACACGACCACCCGGTGAGTTTCCCCGCGCTTCTCCCCTTCTCTGCCGTGAGAGCCGAGGGTTTCCCTCGGTGTCGCCCCCGCCCCTGCCGACCACCCGAGGGTTTATGTGGTATTTTTACCCCTTTAGATGTTTTACTCTGCAGTGCTTTTCTTTGAAATGGGAGGTAGGGTTAAATTTCACTACTAGATGTACATGTAAGTTATATTTGCACAAATAGATTTGTACAGAGATCTATATTTAGTTTGTTTACACAATAAGATGCATGTGTATTTGCACAATTAGACATGCATGTATACTTGCATTAATGTATTCTGATGGCGTTCTTCGTGTTGGCAAATCTATCTTTTTCCTACTTGAAAAATACTAGAAAGACATCTCATTGACTGTTTTAGCTTTGGAATTGGAATTGACTGTTTAGGTAGCAGTAGTAGGCTCTACTTTTTTCAGTTTTGTATAGACTCTAGATGGTAAAAATAATGTTGTACATGGCAGTGCTAATGAAACAATATTTTTTATTGACGTTCCATTCCATTCTCCACTTAGCAAATCTGGTATGACCAATTCTAATTCTAGATTGGTCTCCAGCGCAGAAATAAAGAGCTCGGGACTAGCTTGTCAAGCTTTGCATGATTGGTACTTGCGCAAGACCCGAGAGGAGGGGGGCCATACTGGAATCACCGTCAGATACGGTAGGGAGCATTTTCTCCACGAGCCTGGCCACTTCGTCGTGGGCTTCGAAGACTTATTTGACCTATACAACCTAACTGCCCTCGACGCCTCACTTCTACGATGCTGGACACTGTGAGTGTGTACAATCAATTTCTACACTCACGTGATACCGATAAATATCATAACTCATTACTTATGTACAGATACATTATGAAATGTGCCCGTCGAATCAAAGAACCTGTGGGTTTCCTCGACCCACATGTGGTCTCTGAGCAAACAATCAACCAAGATGCATCCTACGTCGAGAATTACATAAAATGGGATTGCTTGCTCTGGGCGACAAGGACTACATAATGGTGCCCTACAACCAGAAGTAAGTGCTTCAATATTTGCTATACAAATTACGTTTCAACACAGGTTTATGACTATAGCGACATACATGAGTAGGTTCCACTGGATTCTTCTAATTCTTGTGCCAAAGAGGAACATGGTATTGTACCTTGATTCTCTACTCAACAAATATCACGACTTCACCCTTCTTAAAGGAATACTCGACAGGTATGTTCATTTCCTCCGCACATAACTCTATTGTAGTTTTCCTTCGTTTGAAATGGAAAAGGATAACTTTTTTGAATCATGTAGGGCGTTCATCGGCTATGTTGCCGAGGGAGGTTTATACAAGGGAACAAGCGCCACACTGACTCACAGGATACGATTTCCAGTACGCGCTACAACACAATAATCATATATCATACTCCGTAATATTGCGTCTCGAACTGACTGTACATATATATGTAATTCTATTTTTGCAGTCGCCAGCAAAAACAAGATCACCTATGCGCATTCTACGTATGCCATCATATGCAGCTATTGATTGCTTCTAGGACGCACGATCCCTAGGTTTGTCAATCTCGTAATAATTATTTCCTAATTATAAATTTAAATATATATGCTTACTACTTTACTCCTGCTAGCGACAGGGCTTGAACATAGAGTTAAATGCACTCGAGATGGACCAGGTCACACACGTTCGAGGGGAGCTCTGCGTCTTTATCAAGGCAGACATAGTTAACACCACCGGAGAGTTTCACGCCGTCGACACCGATGAACGACCTCGTAACAATTGATTCAATATTGTAATTCACTTTGATTGGTTGTAATTCAATTTGTAACTCTATCGACAATATATACTTGAAACATTCTTTTGTAATTGATTTTGAGTTAAATGATCACTTTGAGTTGTCAACAATTATCTGTGATATGTTTCTGCTTGCTAGTTTTCAGAGGGCATGGCTAGCAATTCCTGAGGCTAGCTAAAAATACGATAAAAATTAATTAGGTCTAAAGACTTATCACAGACGGTTCGTGGTTGAAACCGTCTGTGATAACCGCCTGTTATCACAGACATAAAATTTCAGACGGTTCAAAAACCGTCTGTGATGACTGTTACGAACCGTCTGTGATGAGTTTTTCTGTAGTAGTGTAATTGTCTATATCTATCTATATCTATACTAATTGGAGGCTCTCTTAGAAGCATCCATATTAATCTTAGGAGGTAAAAAGTAGAAATTCCTACATTAATAGGACAAAATATATCTATACTAATTGGATGCTCTCCTAAAGCCCCCATATTAATCCTAGGAGGTAAAAAGGTAAAAATTCTCATGTTAATCGGAGAACTAATTATCTATATCTATCTATCTATCTATCTATCTATCTATCTATCTCTATATCTATACTAATTAGAGGCTCTCCTAGAAGCCTTCATATTAATCCTAGGAAGTAAAAGGTAGAAATTTCTACATTAATATGAGAAAAAGAAAAAGGCTAGAAATTCCCATATTAATCAGAGAAAAATGGAAAATCGTAACCATCCAATTTATCATGTGGTACAACCTGTGGCTTGGATTTATTTTTTATAGCCCACGTGCAGGCATGCTGATTGACCTACGTTGCATTTACTAATTAGAGTTGGACTCTGACATTCTAATATCCAAACATACATGACGTTTTCGTTTTGAACGCATATAGCTTCACCAAATAACCGTGTAGGATGCAGATACTTACTAAATAATGACATCTGAACACGTGATAAAAAAATATGACCGGATTTCTACATGTGATCTTAAGGTTAACGTTAAATCAATAGCGTTATAATATGGACTCACCAAAAAATCAAAGGCGAAAATATATAGAATATAAAAACAAAAAATTAAATTGTATAAATTTAAAACTTTTAGGATTTTGAGCGATAATTTTGAACTAAAAAATATATATCAAATTCATATTAGTTAGGAGCTAAAAGTTACAAAAAATTGTTAGCCGTGAAAATAATATTAAAAAGTGTCATATCTGTGCGAATGCACGGGTTGATAACTAGTAGATGCTAATCTTACAAAACCTTTCCTCGTTTTAAGAGATGAACGACGCAGTCATGCTAAAAGTAAAAAAAAACACAAATTTTAAAGTGCGTTGAGAGTTTGACTTTTTATCCACCCACTGGCTAGCCAGGGTTTTAAATTTCGCTAGGGTTCATGGAATATACACTCGTCTGTTCTCTTCCTATCTGTGAACATTATAGCTTTGTTTTAGTCTGTGGGTATTTAATCTCCCACAGTGTGCAGTTGTGTTATATATATATATATATATATATATATATATATATATATATATATAGTGTCATTCATAAGTTAACACTTTAAGGATTTAGTGCTTGCTGTGAGTTAATCCGGACTGTTGGTTGATGGTTGATCTGACGGACGTGATTGATAGTAGGAGGACGGACCGTCACCAATTCCTTCTTTTAATTAGTAGAAGGTTTTACTTAAAAGAATATCGGTACTAGCTAGCTACATCATATAGATGTTTCAAGGGTGCATCTATACAATATTCGACTGTTTTCTCAACCCAAAACAGTTAAATTTTAGTTCATTTACAACTTTATTATACTTAAAATACAAGAATTTATGTATGTAATTTTTGTTCTTGATCACTGTAATTATTGTCAAAAGTCTTAATAACTCATATTTCCATCATATGATTCAAAATCTAACATATACTTTGACATATTTAGTAAAAAAAGACAAAAAAATAAAATTCCATACCAACAAAATATGACAATGTGGTGAACCCGTTATGGTCCGAAAAAAAATCATAATAAATTCGGACACAATTCATCGTATGAGAAGAATTGCAAATATCAAAGCATATCGGACGGATGAAAATTCGACTATTTTTTACAAAAGAAAACAGTCGAATGTTATTTAGCAAATCTCTAGAAAAGACGATGTTGTCGACCGAAGCACGAATCTCCAAGCAAAATTATAAGGTCAGAAAATTGACTGTTTTGTCTCAAAAAACATACGATATTTTTTTAGCAATTCCGATGTTTCAATAGAGGCTTCTAAATGTTCTTGCTCATAGAAATAATAAAGCCAACCATAAATGCTGGGTCCAACAAATGGTTGAGTAAACAACATCCTCTCTCTCTCTCTGTGTGTGTGTGTGCAGCAATTGCCATAAAAAAAGGACGCATATTTCATGCAAGGAAATTTGTGATACCGTGGCTCACATCTTTCTCTCTCACCTATACATACCACCCCGTCCTAACACTAACCCTAACCCACTCCACTCCACACCCGGACGCCGTCGTCGCCCCCAGCCCCGCCCTGTGCCACCTCCCACCGCATCGCCGATGTTGGCGATGCCTACTGGTAACCTCCTTGTGTGCCTCCCCTCCTCCTGGCGCCCGCCCTCTCCTTCTACACCCCAGCTCCCATTCCCGTTGCCACCACCACCCTTCTTCGCCCTCTCCGGTCGGTAAGACCCCCTACGCCGCCTCCTTCTTTGTCTCTGGCGGTTACCGTTACTGGATCCACCACAACCTCCCACCGCCTCCTAACCAATTTGGTCGTCATCACCTCCGGCGACCCTGCCCACAGCCCTCCTCGCCCGTGTTCGGTGACGCCACAGCCGCCTCCCACCGATCGTTCCGCCACCAACCCCAGCCTCACTCTAAGCCGGGGGGGGGGGGGCACTGGTGAACCCAAACTCTAAACGGGTGAACCCTAACTCTAATCCGCCGACCATCGTCGCGGTGCGCTGGAGAGGAGGAAGATAACCTTTTCGAAGCACGAAACTCCATGCGCCCCGAAGATGATAAAATCGATAGTAATTTTGCAAAATTTCAAGCGCTTGTGAAATAAAATTCAATAAAAAATCCCCTCTAGCCCATGCCACCGCAGACCCAACCCCCCTCTTCCTCTTCCTCACCGGTGGCAAAGAGTGAGGGGTGTAACCTTGTAGCCCTCATTCTGTACTTAGGTGATGTGGGCAGGCCACCTGTCACTCGATGGGTGCGCGGTAGGTCGGCTTCTGCCGAATGAGAGTTTACAATATGGTGTACCATACGATAAAACTACTATCACGTATTTTGAACATAACACTGATACAATTCATTCATGAAGATTTATTTTTGCTATTTCACCGCTAACCGCTAAATGAACCAAAATCAGATCCCCTACCCGCACCGCACCAGTCAATCTCACCTCTCCCGTGGTGAGTCATGTCCTGTCCCAACTCTGACATCCCACCTCCCGCTCACGCCTACCTACACCTCTGACACCAGGACCCACATCACCCCTGACCCCACCTTTCAGTGATTTTTCATCATTAACGAATTCCCAACGGAGGTGAGAAAAGTATTTCGGAACCCGACTCCGACTCGCTCCGTCGCTCGCTCGTCGTCTCCTTCCCTCTGCCTCCTCCCTTCACAGTCGCGCTCGCATCGCCTCCCCCTCTCCAGTTCAAAACCCTAGCCCTAGGAGGGATCTAGGGCGTCGCCAGCGGCTGCGCGTCCCCGGAGAGCTTGTTCGGGATCTCCTCGCGGAGGGGCGGAGGGGGAGGTAGGTGATGGGCGGGGCGGTCTCCGGCGGCGCTGCGGCGGAGGAGGGGGAGTACCCGGTGATGCTCAACGTGTACGACCTCACGCCGCTCAACAACTACCTCCACTGGTGCGGGCTAGGCATCTTCCACTCCGCCGTCGAAGGTGAGCGAGGCCAGCTCGATTGGTGATGTGGGGGTCGATTGGGACCCGTCGTGCCGTTTTCTTGATTTGATAGTTACATACGGTATCTCTTGGAGTTGGTGCTTTAGCTTTGTGGAAAGGCGAGTTCTTTTTAGGTGTGGTTGGTTCTTGAGGGTAGTACTAGATCTTGGTTTCATTTTAGGTATTCGTTACGCGAATTGACAATGGATAAACATTCGGCCATGTTGTGATTTTTCTGAGACTGTAAGCTAGATTCCATGGTGGAAGAAGCAGATTCAGAATATCGGGAAGGGAAAGCCCCAAACAGTTTGCGTTGTGAAATTTGTATCGGTAATCTCGTTTGTCATTTGCGAGTCCTGATTTGTGTGCTCAGTTGTGTAATTGCCAAGCTAGAAACTAGGATTGTTGGTGTAAGATTGGGATGGGGCATTGCAATTGTCGCTTTGAAGATGACATCAGACATCTTTTCGATTTTCTTTCTGAAGAAGCCCTTCTTTTAAGTCAGTTCGGGGATATTCCTTATTAGCACTATATCACATACTTTTTTTTAACTGTTTTGGTTTTTGGTACCTAAATTGTACGGTTATGCCACATTTGTTATGATTTTGTAGTATTATCGATCTCTTTTGAGTTCAGACTCATCAGAATAAAGAAAATGTTTATGGTGGCTGCATGCTGGTGTAGCAAATTATCTGCTTACACTTTTGTTGTCATGGGGCCTCTGCTGGGTTGTCAATAGATAAGTTTATAATTTATTGCAGTCATTTGAAATTCTCTTTTTTGAATTATGATAAATTAAACAGAATCCTTGGAAGGAGCTATAAGTTGCATATGATGCATCTTGACAGACCTAAGCCTGGTTTGACATATGCATTCTTCTTTGAGAATTATAGGGCCTATTGGCACATTTCCTCTCAGAAAGTATCTTAGTAATTTAATCTTTGCCTATGTTGAACTGTTGTCTTTCTCTTGCAACCGCCGAGTAATAAAGAAATAGCTGAAAAAGTACTAACTACTAAGTGACCCATGAATGTATTTCTTGCGGAACCGTCACTTATATATATTATTTAATTGTCCTAGTTCTCTAAAATTCTTCAGTTGAATTCTGTTGTCATTCTGTGATGAAGCTCATTGTTGTTTCAATTTTTTGTTTTGTTTTGTTTGGTCTGAGTTTGTAAATGGCTACCACTGGGTTACTAATATGTTTAAGGCTCTGTTTCGAACACGGGAATTGTTCCGATTTCTGCAGGAATTGAAATGTGTGTCATGCAAAATTCCTGTGAAATTCCCGTGTTCCAAACGAGCCTTAACTCTTTTATTACCCTCGTTATTGTCTTATTGATGACTGCTTCTAGTCCAGTTTACATTTCGTTTGAGCAAATTTGGGCATTCACATGCTTTTTGTTTTGCTTTCGCTAGGCAGCTTTTCCCCTAAATGCCTTTATGAAGTGCTAATAGCCCATGATAGGTATAAATGACCTCCCCTCCACCAACTCACCTGTTGCCAGTGCCTGCATATGTTTCCAAGGCTAATGAATTAGTGTAAATGTGTAAAAGTTTGGGACTCTGACCACTTCCTTGTTCTTTGTATCTTAGCTATAATGACTTATAAATTTGATTTTAGGTAGTACTGTCAATCTATTAGGAATGAATAATGCAGACTATTACTGACTGTTGCGGCATCAACTGATCAACCTTTTTTCTCCTCTACGTATTCCTGTACAAATTACCCTAAATATGTGTGTGTTTTGTGATGTAGGAATCTTTTGGTGTTATGTTTAGATAATTTGATGTCACTATGCATAGTGTTTTCCATCAAAGTCTGCAAATTGTTCATAGTTTATTTTATTCTGTGTGGAACAGTCCAAGGATCAGAGTACAGTTTTGGAGCTCATGATCACCCGACAAGTGGGGTTTTTGAGGTGGAACCAAAGAACTGCCCTGGGTTCATGTACAGATGTTCGATTTTCATAGGCCGTACAAGTCTGAATCCCTTAGAATTTCGAGAATTCATTCAGAGAATGGCCTCAGAATATCATGGGGATACTTACCACCTCATTTCCAAGAACTGTAACCACTTTACGGATGATCTTAGCATCAGATTGACAGGAGAGCCAATTCCTGGTTGGGTTAATCGACTCGCTAAGCTAGGTAAGGAATGATTGCTCCTTTTACATTGTTGTATTTAAAACTTTCTAATGATTTAATTACTGTTAGGAGGTATATTCACATTATGACTTTTGCATACTATATTAATATCTAAATCCTATCCATTAGTGGGAGAACTGTTCAGGGAAAACTGAAACCAAAATTCTACTTGTAGTATCTGTAGTTCTGAACTACTGGCCTATCTTGATTAGTCTAAACTCTAGAATTCCAGATAAGTTAGGAAGGTAGTCTAAACATGACATGTGGTGTTACCACCAGTAGCTTCGCACCTTGAGTTATGCCACAGTGCTACTGGACATAAGCCCTATAGTAGTTAGTCCATGTGAATATCTTCATAATGAAAAATAACATTGAGGAATGGAACTGGCAAAGAAACACATGGTTATCAGGATCCCTGGGTTGATACTTATGTTGGTTGATGTCAAAACATATATATTTTCTGTTCTCAATTTTGTTATGAATTGCTCTATTTCAAAGGCATCAGTTATTGAAAAAGAAATGCACTATATCATCCTTAGTTTAGCGTGGAAGATAATATCCAAATTACTTTCAGGTGCCTTTTGCAACTGTCTTCTACCAGAAAGCATGCGGTTGGAGTCGACTGAGACAAAGCATCTCGCAGACTGTCGCTTCTCAGGTTAATACTGATTTTCCTTATTTCATGAGCTCCTTGTTACATTGGTGGTTGATCATGCTATTTCCAATGGGTTATCGATGTCTTATTGTTGTCCTTGATTTTTAGATGGTTCCAACACAACCAGCAATGAGCACTTTGAAGATGATGATCTGGAAGACAAACACCTGCTTTCACAATCTTCTGTTGGTGAAGATGCAATTGTAAAGGAAGTTCACAGGTGAAAGGCTACTGAAGCCATGAAGAGCAATTCAATGTGCAGTTTGTCATTCATTTTGTAGATTGTAATTACTGTATTCTAAAATTTAAGGATCTCTTTTTATTCTATTTTGATATTTACATACATTCAGTGGCTGGTTCTTATCATGATTGAGTTTGTTCATTCCACTTGTACAACACTGTTAAGACCCAGTGTTCCAAAAATCGGCGGCGCCTAGAGCCGATTAATCGGCCTCTAGGCGCTGGGTGCCGGCCAGCGTCTGCGATTTCCATGAAATCGGCAGGCTAGGCGGGTTGGCTGCCTAGGAGGTCTCAGCGACCCTAGGTGCGGCGGCTGCAACTGCTAAGAAGCAGAGGAGGTAGCGGCTGATGAGGAGGTAGAAGAGGGACAAGGAAGAGACAAGGGGCGACAGCAGAGGGGAGTGAACTAACGAGAAAATGGTGATTCGCCATTATGATAAGCGGAGCGCTGATTTTGCCATCCCATGAAATGGGATTCGCCGCTTGCCATTCTCAAACGATACACACCGCAAATATGCCTGTGGAGGATTTGTTGCCAAATTAATTTTTTTACCATGGCAAACTTGCCTACCCGTTTTGCCTCCCGATGCATCACGGAGGCCTTCTCTTCATTCACGGAGACTCACGGTGCGTTCAGACGGGATACGACGGCGCCGCCCGAGTCAAGCGAGGAGAGGAGCGGATCCCGCCGCCCAAGACCGCCACCTCGCCGCCGCCGACGGCCGATCGCGAGGCACCTCACAGGTTTCCGGCCGACCAGCGTCCGGCTCTGCCGGCGGCCGCCGTCTTTGCTCAAGTGGTGGATGGAGAAGCGGCGGATCTCTTCCAAAGTGCGTATTCTAAGCGTGCCCAAGCGTGTAGATGAGACTCGACAAGTGTAGATGTGGTGGTAATCTAAGCTGTACCACCTTTTTATTTCTTTACTAGGCTCGATGGGAGCGACCTTAGCTTAGCATCTGGTAGAACCTCCGCACGACAAATCACGAGCACCTCTTGTTGATTGGGATAGCCTACGATCGAGGACAATCGAGATGAAGAGGAAGAATTGAGATTGTTGATGATGAGGTGATGTATGTGTTGGGGTTTAGGGTGACGATGAGGAGGCGATAAGGCAAGAAAAGCGACCGATAAAGCTAGCGATCAACGAAGCCGATACTTGTCGAGGATCAAGAAATTGATACAAGCTAGGCGATCATTGAAGTTGATGACTATTTACGAGGGAGAGGGCGTGGTGCACGATCCAAATCGCCCAATATGGATCTTGGCACGATTTATTCTAACATGAAGGAGTTTAGATTGGCGGTGAGACAATTTGCTATAAATAAAGAGTTTGAACTACGCGTTGTCAAAGCAGATCCTGCAAGATATATTGGAGGTTGCAAGGGGAGAAGATTGTCCTTGGCATCTTGTTGGGCGTGAAACGACTGATGGTGTGCGTTATGGTACTAACTTTCATTTTGCGTTCCATTAATTTTTTCCCTTCAATAATTTTAAGGCTGCCAATGTTTTTTGCCCTTCTATATTAGTTGCCTTGACTAATTTTTTTGTTGTTGCAGGTGACAGTGGTTGTTGATAAGCATACATGTGAATCAAGTGCTAGGAGGAAGACTACCACACCAACCAATTGCTTGGGTTGCTTCAAAGGCAATACATCACCTTAGGAAGAAAAGCGACTATGGGCCCTAAGGAAGCGCAAAAACTTTCAGGATGACCACAAGTGTATAATTCATTATGATACTATTTGTAGAGGTAGGCAAATTGCTTTCAGAGAATTGTATGGCAAATGGGAAGAGAGCTTTCAGCTGCTATTCAATTGGAGGGCAGAGGTCCTGAAGAGGTGTCCAGGTAGTGTTATTGAGATTGGCATCAAGAGAGAAAATGGCAATTTCTATTTCCATAGATTTTTATGTGCATTGAAACCTTGCATTGAAGGTTTTTTAGAAGGATGCAGGCCATACCTTAGCATAGACTCTCTGCACTTAATGGTAGATGGAATGGTCATTTAGTCTGCAGCTTGTGGTATAGATGGTCACAAGCTGGATGTACCCAGTTGCTTTTGGGTTCATTGATGGTGAGACAACAGATAAGCTGGACTTGGTTTATGACTTCGGTTGCACAAGGCCATAGGAGATCTTCTGTTTTAGCTATTTAAATCAGATGCGTGCAAAGGTCTAGAAAATGCGATTAAGAATGTGTTTCCACAGTGAACATAGGAGTGCTTTAGACATCTAATGAACAATTTCATTAAAAGGTTTGGTGGTGATGTGTTCTCTAAGATGTATCCTGCGACTAGAGCTTATAGAGAATCGATTTTCAATTATTTTACAGTCAGTCATTGATGCTAGTCCTCAAGTGTTGGTTTGGATGGAGGCTCACCATTACAAGCTTTGGATGAGATCGCTTCAATCACGAGATTAAATGTGATTATATCACTAATAACCTTCTTTCAAGTGTTCAACAATTGGATCAGGGACTGGAAAGACCTTCCTGTTGTTGAGCTTGCAGACAAACTCAGAGAGATGATTATGGTGCTATGGGCGAAAAGGAGAAAAATTTCAGAAAGGCTTACTGGAAAGATCCTCCCAAAGATGATACAACAGTTGAAAGCCAGAACTAGAGGACTTGGGCACTTGACTGTTATAGATGGTGGAAGTGCTGCAGCTGAAATTTGGGACACCACAAACACTCGCAGTAGACATGTTGTTAAGTCTTCTCTACATGAGTGCACCTGTCTTGAGTGGCGAGATCTTGGTAAGCCTTGCCCGCATGCTTTGGCTTTGATTACAAGTGTACAGTCTAGTAATGTACATATGGAGGACTTTGTGCATGAGTATTACTCTGTTGAGAGGTTCAGGGCAGCTTATAAGAGACTTATAGAGCCATTGCCTGATAGAACACAGTGGCCAGATGTTGATTTGCCTTTTGGGGTTAGGGCACCACTTGACAAGAGGATCTCTTTGGGCATGTAAAACTCAGGATCAAAAGCTTCCTTGAAGGTGGTGGTAGCAAAGGAAAGAAGGCGACCAAGGAAGCAAACAAATGAGGCAGATAAACAAGCTGCAAATGAGGCAGAAAAGGGCAAGAAAAAAATGATTAGAGGCAAAAGAAAGTGCAAGGGATGTGGAGAATTAGGCCATGGTGAAACAAGCTACAAATGCCATCTTAATGGGACTAAGAAAAGGTAAGACCCAACTATATGTACTTGCTGCCATGACTTGTTTTGCTAACTAAATTAAATACTTTTTTGTCCAAACTTGCAGGAAAAGAAAGCCAAGAAAAAATACAACAAAGTATGGTGAGAATGCAAAAATCCCAACAAAGAGAGCAAAGAAGGGAGGAAATCTCGGGATCTGCTCATGAACCAATGACCCCAAATGCTTTCCATGACCAAGAAATCGCACCACCAGCCCCAGATGATTTGCATGCTTTAGAAATTGAAAATCTGGCCCAGATGATTTGCATGCTTTAGAAATTGAAGTACCGGCCCCAGATGCTTCTCTCCATGACCAAGAAATGCCTACACCAGCCCCAAATACACTCACCAGCCCCACAAGGCTCACAAGGGACCAGATCATACAAAACAGCCCCAATAGGGTTACAAGAGGGTATGCTACACATTAATTCTCATTCTTTTATACTTGTATACTGCTTTCATACAAGTGACTCATAGTGCTACTTTTATTGCAGCCAACTGCAAAACCTGCTAGCTGAAGGTGTCTCACCAGACAAGACAGTGCAAAAGAGGAGCCCACCAAAAAAACTCAAGCCAAGAAAACTGAAAACCAATTGAAGGTTTCGGTCTGGAATGTTATGTCCATCATGAAATTGTAACTTAAATTGTATCTGGACATGTATCTCCATCATGAGAATGGAGATCTCTATGAAAACGTATCTCTGGACATGTATCTATGTATCTGGACCTTATTTAATTTATTTGGACCTATGTTATTGTAACTTAAATGCTACCTATCTTGAATTTATCTGGACATGTACTTTGCTAGAATGTTATTGTGATCATGAAATTGTGTCAAAATTCTGTCCAAATTCTATTGAAATTATGTCCAAATTCAAGCAAAATTATGTCAAAATTCTGCATAAAACAAGTCAAAAATACAGTCGATTCGGAAAAACATCTTCATTTCATAGGACTTAGATGTCATTACAACATATTCTACAAATCGATTACTAAGCAGACCACCACCGTGAGTCGTACCACACTTCTAGAACACGATTACTAAACAACTTCACTTGCTAATAAGCACTACCACACCTAAAAGAACTAGGATCGCAATTAGTAAACACAAAGACCACCAACAATTTGCACGAGCGATAAGCTTGTCCATCTTGAGATCCATCCTCTCTTCCTCGTAAATCCTGCAATTAGGCTTCATTTCGACCAAGGCTTTAGTTTCACCATGACCTTCGTATGCTACTGCAGCTTGCATTTCTTCTTTTCGTTTCTTTTCCATGTCTTCTTTAATCTTCTTTGCAACTACTTTCTTGTAAGCATCAATCCACCTAAAGAATGGACATTTCTTCACTGCCTGTGGAAATGACAATACATAACACAAACTATTTATCCAAATCTTGACACCAGTACCTAGTTCATCCATTTCTATATGACAAAAACAGATCATTATATACTCACAAATTCATCGTAGTTTACGCATTTGAAGAAAATTTTGCCGTTGTTCTTCCAGGATTTGCATTCCACTACTTTATCACCACATTCTGGGCATGGAATGAGGGGGATCCCGCTAGGGCCAAGTGGATCTGAGAGAAAGAGGCATTGTTGGGATGAACGACGAACTAGACGAAGCCTCACCCATATCCGGCGTCGGTAGCGTCAGGCGGCGTCTGGAGCGGACGCGTCGGGGCGCGGCGGCGTCTGGCGCGACGCTGTCGGGCGCGGCGGCGGCTTTGGCGCGCGACGCGCAATGCCTAGCGCGGAGGCCGTGGCTGGGAAGGAAAGGGCCGAGGAGGTGGGCTGCTGTCGGCCGTCGGCGGCATCGGCGGCGGTGGAGCAGTTCCCTCTGTTCGTCTTCGTCTCGTCTCTCTCCCGTTCTCTCCGTGCTCTCTCTCCGTGAAGATACGGTGAATGAAAAGGAACGAAGGATAAGGCTCGGGGCAAAACGGAAGAAAAGATGCCGACAAAAAAAAAAATTAATTTGGCAACAAATCCTCCACAGGGCATATTTGCGGGTGTGTATCGTTTGAGAATGGCAAACGGGCGAATCCCATTTGCGGGATGGCAAAATTGCGAAGCCCAGTTATCATAATGGCGAAGTGAACTAACCCAGGCCGTCGCCGTTGCTTCATGTCATCTCCATCGCTGCCGTTGCTGCGTGCCGTCTCCATGGCCGGTCCCGTCGCCGCTTGTCATCGCCGCGAGCGGAGAGGACGGCAGATGATAGAACAGAAGAGTACGTGAGCGAAGAGGACGGTGGACGGTGACTCCAGCGACGGCGGCTCGCCCTCCATCCGTGCATGCGGCGGCGGCATCGCTCTGCTCTCCCGCCCGTCTCTCTCTGTGTATGCCCTAGTGGGCCAGGGGCAGTGGGAACGAGAAGGGTTGGGCTGGCCTATTGCTGTTGGGTTGGGCCGACCCACGCCCTTCTCTTTTTTTTTTCTTTTCTTTCTTTTTTCGTTTTTTGTTTTTCATGTACTGCCGCTGCTCCCCTCCCCTCGTTCTCTAGTCGGTCAACTAGGCGGTCCAGGAGCTAGTCGGCGTCTAGCGCCTTGGTGAACCATGTACAAAGACCCTACTGCCCTCACTAGGTAGTCTCTGAGATTCACTGCCTGCGTGTAATCATAATTCGTTCTCTTGTAAATGTGTTAAGTCAGAAGAGTGGGTATTTGGTCCCGAAAACTACATGTTACCAGTGATCCATGCATGATTCTGGTTCCCATTGCTTCCTGTGGGTTCTCTTTGAATTAACTAATGTACATTGATTATTGTCCCATTGTAATACAAATAGTCCAGTTGAGGTCCTTCTGATGAAGGCCACCTGAAAATATTGAGGAGCAGCAGTAGTGGGGAGCGGTTCACCTATTATGCCATGGGTGTCTGGTTTGGATACATTTTGTGAATCCTTCAGATTGTTCTCTTGCAGGGGGCATCTTCAGATTGCAAGGTTTGGTCAGATGGGGTGTAGAAACTTGAAAGGCTTCATTTCCTGTCGGTTTTGAAGAATTTTATGGATCCTTCGTATTGTGTATTTTCTGGGGTCATCTATTGAGAAATGTTGGTAAGTCACCCTCTGAAGTCTGAGCTGCAAAGTTTGGTAAGATTGTGTTGAAAGCCTTCAGGTTCTACTCTGAAGTGATCCAGTTAGTTGGTCATCTCTGAACCAAGCTCCTACACCTCACAATTTACCCTGTCAACTCAATTTAACCTCTTGATTGAACAAGTTGAGGTGTAAATGTAGCTGAGAGTAGCTAAATATGGTGGCCAAACTCCCCTTATTGACATCTGTGTGCTCACCAAATGTTCTCAGGAGGGTGCATCTGCCCGCCTACTACAAGAATTCTGCACTACAACTCCACCCATTGACAAATCCTTACAACAATACAGGCATTGACAAATCCTTACAACAATACATGCATAGCATATATGATTCTGTAATTTGTATTATCATTGTCTGGACTACATTATCTTAAGTGATACAATTGTCCATGTGATTTGTCCATTCACTGGATAGGCAATTCACTTGTTTTCGAAGGTGGTTCAAGTTTGCCTGTCTTTTTCATGGCAAACCTTATCCTATGTATCTAGGGCTCGAAAGACCCTGCTATGCATAGCTTGGGAGCAAAGCAATTACACCCGTATGTATACTCCAGACATTCGCATAGATCATCATCGATCGTTGAACACGTATCCTCATGATCAAAATACCGTGGATAGATCAGAATCAACAGAACCACTCTTCTAAATTAAGTAGGATACTCCCCAAGAGGAGAGGGGTCAAAGGTCCAATGCTCTGGAGTTGGGTTTAAAGATTCTCTCTCTTGATAATTATATAGCTATATATGTACTACTTAATTTGGATTCTGAAACATGGTTCTCACGTGAGAGGCATTGCTGTACATGCGTGATGGCGAAAGTGTAAAAGTGCAAAAAAAAAAAAAGGTTCTCACGTACTGATAACAAGTTTAATATTGGTTTTATGGCTGATGGGGGAACAGTTAATAGTTGCTTGTATTGAGAGATTTCGTTTTTATATGCATAATAATAACGCAATTCACGGAGTGTGAAACCATTTGATGATGGCATAATGGTCGTAGAAACTGGTCTTGGGAAAATAATTTATTGATTTTAAAATAAATAAACACATAATTAAAGAAGACCAGGATCATACATGCACCAATTTAGTGTCCAAATTAAAGTAAGATCTAAGCATGATCCTTAGCTGTGTAACCATCTGGTGCCTCCCCACCATGTTTAGTTGGGAAGGGTACAGTTTCAATGTTTTTTTTGCAACTTATAGGAACATTCAGGTAATCATCATTAATCTATTTAGCTCCTTTATAGCTATGATGGGTCGTTTTCTTCATTTGCCTTTTGCTTTCTTCTTTCCTAGCAAAACCCTGGAACAAGTAACAAAAGATGAATCATTGTTGTGGATGTATCTGCACCGGTGCTAGGCTGCTTTTACGATTGTTATGTAAATTAATGAATGGCCCACATCTCTATTGTCACATCCCAGATTTCCTAAAAACTCTATAATTAATTTATAAATCATCATTTCTGCATTTTCATGAATTTAAAAGATTTCGGCATGAAATAAAATGGCCTTTCTTAATTTCTGGCTGAAAAATAATTTCTAAAAATAAATATAACTTGAATAGAACCTGAAAATAATTTATTTGAGTTATAAATAATCTGAAGTGCCTCTCAAAAAATTTCCAAATTTTTTAAAGTTAGTTTGCTAATTTTAAAATTGTGACTTGATTTCTAGAGTTAATTAAATCAGAAAAAATGAAATCCTTCTTGGGCCGATTCTCCCCCGCCTCGGCCTGGCCAGATACTGTTCCGACCAAGAAATGGCCCGCGCGTCGCCCGCCTGCCCGAGTCGCCTTCCTCCTCTCTTCTTTTTGTTTCCTTTGTGTGAAAGCGCCTTTTCGCCGGATACGCCTTCTTTCCGTTGCTCCTCCCTCCTCTTGATGACCGGTGAGCCTAGGACGCACCTATCAAGCATGGTCGTGTGTGCCCCTATTCGGAGATGCGCTCATCCCCGCCTCTCCGCAGCTAAGCCGTTGTCTAGTAGAACCCGGGCCCGCACCGCGCTAACGTAGCCGACCTCGGCTTGCCACCGCCCACGCATGCCCAATTGGTGACACACGAGTACGTGTCACGCCCACGTCGCCGACATCGTCCTGACCAAATATCACCATAGTCGCGCGCTCCCTGGCTCTGCGCCAGTCCCATCCCGTTGCCTTATCACTCCCTTTTGTTGCCTTCGCTTGTCGCGCATAGATGAGATTGAGAGCGCACCGCTCTGTCCGTTCTATCTCGCCACGCCCATGAGAAATTGCAATCTTCTCCCTCTGTTCTCCTTGCCATATAAGCTGAACCAACCACGTCATCTCCTCTAACTTGCCATTTTTGCCTTTCCCTCCAAGAACCAGAGCTTGAGGTCTTGTGGTTTGCTGGGAACGACACCGTCTTCCTCGCCACCATGCCATTGCCGCCCTAGTTAGCTTCCTTGCTCGACATGCACATCCTTTTCCTTCTGGAGCTTCGCTCATCCCTTTTCCCTGCTAGCCTTTTCAATTGGAGTCATGAGGAGCTATGTCGCCATCGTCTTCTTTCTCTTCGGTGAGCTTACCCGTTCCAAGCCACCACGTTCTCTCCTTTTCGGCGAGTTTAGCTTCAATCCTCCCACTTCACTTCGTGTTCCATCTCCCACTTATGCAAACCCCTCACTCAATTTCCTTGTCCCTGCAGCAAGTCATCGAGACCACATGTTTTCCTTGTTTCTGACCATTGCCACTATTTCCATCGATTCCCGCCATTCCGGCGAGTCTCAGTTCGATTCCTTCCATTTTTTACCATCTTTCGCATGCATGCAATCTAACACGCCTTTTCTCGTAGCACGATGCCGCCGTGAAGCTGACGCTGCCACTCCTGTTCGTCGTTGTTGCATCACCTCCAGCCGTCTCCATCACCGCCAACAACCGTTGTGAGCCTTTGGTAGTTCCCTAGTGCTAATGTGCTAGCTAGATTTTAAATTTAGCTTCTTTTGCCTAGACTTCACTGTAGCCACCCATGGCACCGCCGCGGCTGCATGTCACCAACGCGACTTCGGTGACCATTGGTCCTCGTGCTAAGCCCGTTAGCACCGCGTTGGTCTCCTGAACCCAACGCGCGAAGCCCCCCCATGAAGACCAACTCTTTTGCGGAGGCTGTCGCTACCTGAACTGCCTCGCCACTCTTCGTCATCGTGCCACCTTGCTGAAACACATGAAGGGCCGCCATCATTTCCCATAGCTTTGTCATGGCCCACCATTCCATTTTGCCAGTTCCCAAGCCCTCGCCGTCGCTGCTTCACCTCCGGCGAGCTTGTCTACTGGCTCCCCTGCTCTGCCTCTGCTCTATGTTTCTTCTCTCTCACAAGTAGGCCCACATGTTTAGGATTAGTTTAGCACTAATGACATTAGTTAATGCTAAATAGTCACCGACGAGCAGGACCTATCGATTAATTAATCAAGACTTTAATTTAACAAGTATTTGAAATATAAGTCATTCACACGCGGGACCCACTGTTCGTTAGACTTGTCCTTGGACACGATACACCGTTGACTCGACCCCACCTGTCAGTCGGATGATGCAATAAAATTCTATTTTATTTAGAAAGAAAATTTCAAATTAAATTGAAAATTTGAAACCCTAGTTACACAATTTTTTCTCTCTTGTTAAATTGGGATTTTCCCTCCTGGCAAAACTACCGATAGCTCATTCCCGCTCATGCGAACTCCAATTAAAGTGATTTTATCTCTATTTATTTTATATAAAATCATGAAATTTCATAATAGGCAAAAATATTTTAATTTTATCTCCTTTTGAATTTATTTGTCTCTTATTTCTATTATTTAGCTTAGATATCGACGTTTCAAAAGTCCTCGAAGTTGATCCAGAGCAAGAAACAAGTGTTCAACATCAAGGTAAGCGGCTCCTTTGACCATATTTGATATCATATTTTCTTTTTTATGTATCTTTTGTTGCAAAACTATATGCATGTGTGTATTTTCGGTAGGGTTGATAGCTATAATCATTTATTGCATCGACCTACCTTGGTAATTTGATATCCTCACATGCCCTTAATGTTGAAGATAGTGTCATTGCACCACTCAATCATCTCACGCCCTTAATGATGAAGATAGTGTCATTGCACCACTCAGTGTCATTGCACCACTCGAGGCGGCTGAAGGATCTAGACCCGCCATTATGAGTTAATGGAGTGTTTTGGTGATTAATGATAAATCTAATTGTGAGACTAACATTTCTATTGCCATATCTAGTGTGTAGTCTCATTTGGATATAAAGGTGAAATTCAACGAGGTATGCAATCGACATCTTAATCTTATATATTGTTGCATTCCTCGGATCCAAAATATAGGATGAACTCAAATATGAATATTGAATATGTGCATATGATCTTATTACACATTTGTGAATACACACATTTTGGGGGAGTTCATGCTATATTTTGTGGTTTCATTAGTAGTGATCCATATTCCGTTTTCACATATATTTGAGATCTTTACTTTGAAACACAGCCGTTTGAGTATACAAAACTTGTGTAGTTTTTGTATACTTATGTTGTGAATATATAGAACTTGTGTAGTTCTCGTATACTCATGTTTTGAGTATGTAGAACTTGTGTAGTTCTCGCATACTCATGTTTGAGTATATAGAACTTGTGTAGTTCTCGTATAGTCATGTTTTGAGTATGTAGAACTTATGTAGTTCTCGCATACTCGTGTTTGAGTATATATAACTTGTGTAGTTCATATATACCCATGTTGTGTTACATTATCAACATTAAATTTATGCGCATTTGAAGTGGTTATCATCGATTACCAAAGAGGGAAAGATTGAAGTATCTTGTCCCACCATTATGAGTTAACGGTATGAAGAGGTAATTAATGATAATCATACTGTGGAACTAACATTTTCCATGAGTTGGATGAATAGGTTATGTTCCAGGGTGATGAAGACTTGTGATGATCATGAGTTGATCATCAAGTCAAGATTCAAGTAAAGAATGCATCATGTGTTGATGCATATGAAGAGCTTGAAGAAAAAGGAAATCATCGTGTGTCAATGATGTTCAAAGAGAAGACCCATCATGTGTTGATGGAGGTCTAATGAAGGATGCATCATGTGTTGATGCATATCAAGACTTGGAGGAAAGGATGCATCATGTGTTGATGCACATCAAGTCAAAAGAAGACCCATCATGTGTTGATGGAGGTCAAGTGAAAGAATGCATCATGTGTTGATGCATGTCAAGACTCGGGATGAAGAAATCATCATGTGTTGATGATGTTCAAGACAAGATCCCGAAGTGAAGAAGATCATCATGTGTTGATGATTATCAAAGTCAAAGACCCGGACTTGAAGCGATGATGTGCGTCATCAAGCCTCAAGAAGATGCAAGGCAAAGGTATGACTAGCTAGGACTAAGGATGTGTTCCTAGTCTTTTACCGGTCCTAGAGTTTGGTTGGAAGACCAGATTGCTAGTATAGGTTGTCGTACTATTAAGAGGGGTCTTGACTAGTAGCATGAGTTAGTCATGTGTTGATAGCTCATTGTGTTTGCTCTAGCTCATCTATGTATGGAGCTATTATTTGCGAATGTGTTTTGCAAATAGCCAAGGCTCATGCATTTAATCTTTGTAGCATGGGACTATAGTTTGCAACTATGTTTTGCAAATGGTTGAAGTCCATGCACCTTAGCCTCGTGGCATGATGCTGTTATTTGCGATTGTGTTTTGCAAATAGTTGATGCTCATGTTTGATTTCTTGTAGCATGTGACTTAAGTTTGCAAATGTGTTTTGCAAATGGTGTAAGTCCATGTACCTTATTCCTTGTGGTGAGTATTCTAAAAGTTAACAAATGTGTTTTGCAACTTACTAAGAATATCATCTTTAAACCTTGTTGGACTTGCACTCAAATAGGCAAACGTGTTTTGCCATTTGAACGAAGTGAAAAGTGCGAGGTCTCTCTGGAGTCTGGCGGTCTGACCGCCAGGGGTCACCGGTCTGACCAGTGGTATATCGGTCAGACTGCCATGTGTTGGGCGGTCCGACCGATTTCCCCTTGAATTGAATTTGTGTGCGGAAGTACTGCCCTTGATAAAACGGTACTACCGAAGAGCAAAAGTACCGGAGTTCTCGTGGTACGTTTTCTCCAGAGAAGCACCTTCTTGGAATGTGCTGATTTTCCTCGGGCGGTCTGACCGCCCAGCCTTGGCGGTCTGACCGATTTGGCGGTGGTCCGATCGACCATTAGTTGGTGGTCCGACCGGCCGTAGGTCCAACGGCTAGTTTTATAGCCGTTGGCGCATGGGCGATCCGACCAGCCATTAGTTGGCGGTCAGAACGGCCCTGCATAGATTCGAGGGAATCTTCTCCCAACGGCTAGTTTTCGAGAGTGGGCTATAAATACCCACCTTGGCTGGTTGGAGGAGGTTGCTGGTTGTTGCTGTGATTGTGAGTGCCATACTAATTCCTTGAGCTAAGAGCAAGTCTCTCATCTCTTTTGTGCATGTGTTGCGCTTAGTGAGATTTGAGAGCAAATCCTAAGTGCATGTGTTTCCTTAGGTAGTGGATTGTGTATCCACTTGAGCGTTGACACTTGATTAGTTCAAGTGAAAGTTGAGTCTTGTTACTCTTGGTGTTTGCCGATACCTAGACGGCGTGGAGGCGTCGTGTCCGGTGATCTTCTTAAGAAGCTTGTGAGAAGGCCCGGAGTGTTGTGAGTGGTTTGGTGCTCGCCATCTCCGGAGTGGAGGAAGATCAACTCTAGTGGAGCGAGGTGTTGGTTCGTGTTGGAACCGGTCCAAGTAGTTGGACTTACCTCAAAGGTGTTGGCTTAATTAGTGGAGCCGGTCCAATTTGATTGGGCTTACCTCAACGTGGATTAGGGGAGACCAGCAAGTCTCTGAACACCACGGTAAAACATAATTGTGTCATCCTGGTTTGTGCTTGTACTTTACTTGAGCAATTTACATTCTTGCTTTAATTGCTTATATATCTTTGTATGATTGCTCACATTCAATTGTATTCATATTGTTGGTGCACTTAGTGGAGCCTAGTTGATTTAGATTTTAATTGCGCAAAACCAATTTGTTATTAGCTTCCACATTATTAATTGGTTTTAGCCGAAATAATTTTTTTAAAATCGCCTATTCACCCCCTCTAGTCGGACTCCTCGATCTTACAGCGGCTCCTCCGTATCCGAGTAGATGGCCATCACACAATGGCAGTTACTGATAGCCAACATACGAGGACGTTGGGTACATGATCGGATGCAGATGGTGGGCTTTGGCAACTCCTCAGTAGCTTATAGTACATCATCCTCCTCGTACAATAGCTCCCATGAAAAGATCCATTGGGCCATCATCAGAGCAATACTGTACTCAAGAGTGGAGATCCTCTGGCGATCCTCCAACAGCTCACAGATCACGCGATAGAAATATCCATCGAGTGATCTCATGAGACCAGCGAGATGCAGGTGTGGAGTGATGATGGCATACCCTCCACCTGGTAGGTATACTCCTCTCTACCCATTGCCTGTACATGGAAATAGAAGAACATGTCCTCCAACTCGGGCATATCGTATCATAGGCGTACGATGGCGATGTAAGCCACATCGTAAAGTGGTATCAGTGCGCAAGACCTCCGTCCGTAGTAGTGAAAAGAGGGATCTCCCAAGTATCGTCTCTGAATGAGCACCTGGGTGAGGTACTCAGTGAACACCGCATTGGAGGGCATGCTGAAGATAGTGTATGGTGGCATATGAGGCCAATGGATTCACTATAATATCACCCATAGGGTGTGCTGCAGCGTGCCATCCTCAATGCGCTAGTGTGGTACTGTGGTTCCTATGGGGTGGTCATCTACAATTTAAGAAAAGGGAAAGTTAGTGATCATTTCCACACATAATGAGAGGCATAGATAAGAAATGACACTAAGACAAGAAAAGAATTATAACATAAATTTTTATTCATTCTCTACAATATTTGGCCAACACCTAAGGTTTATTTTCAGGTTATACTACCCTTTGGTCTTTATGTATATATAAACCTCTATAACGCCCAATCAATTCAACACTAAATGAAGGTAGGATGGGTTAAAAAATAGTATATCACATCATTTTCAGAATATAATTAGGTTCTAAAATTTTCGTAAAGAGCCATCTAGAGTGATATTTTTGCTAGTTTAAGAATGAGTTTTCAAAATATCTTCTTGTGGGATGTTTTTAGGACTTTTCTGAAACATTTTTGGCTCTATTTTTATGCTTAAAATATAATTAAAAATATTTATTTTCAGAAGGCATATATTCTCCCAAAACTAGAACCATTTTGAAAAAAAGATGAGAAGAGATAGCAAAAGAATGACTCAGATGAGAGGAGAACGCTAGGAGAGGTAAAATTAGCAAAAACTCCTACATTTTCACAGTTATTCTTATGATTAAAAAGGTTGTATTTTGAAAACCAAGTCCTAATCTAACAACCATTCTAACTAGGGCTTATCCTACAGTCAATATGGCTCTGATACCAGCGCCGTCGGTCTCCGAGCTTTGAATACTCGAAGCCCTCGTGTATGTACCGTACTAGTCCTTTGATCAATGACTAGTACACACATCCACAACTTTAGCATACACATGCATACACAATATATATATACAACATGAAACAAATATGGTACTTAACTTAAATGATTACATTACAGAGTATGATACACGGCCGACGGGATCGTTGTAAAGAAAATAGTAGGATCAACATGGTCAAAGGAGGTGCTTGCCTTGTTCTGGTTGCTCTGAATAAGAGGATGGAGGATCATTATAAATTTCGCTCGAACAATCGACATCTAATCAAAAGAGCCGGAAGAAAATTAAATATAGAAAAATAATTTCAACAACAATAAAATCCAAATATTTTTTGCAAATTCAGATAGAGCATGATTTTATATGAATTTATAAAAAAGATTCATTTAATTTGGAGTTCATATGCAAAAATTATTAACAATTCAATTTGCTTCGGTATTGAAATCCAGAAATTTTTAAAAGGGTGACATCGAAAGCGTATTCTCTCAGGTTTATGCTTTCCAATAGAGAAAGCATATTTTACTCTGAGTTCTACTATGGTTTACGCTTTCCAACAGAGAAAGTGTATTTTCCTCTGAACTGAAAGCGAATTTTCTCATTTTTTTGGATTTTATTAACTTACATGTGGGGCCTACTTGTCAGTGAATCGTAGTTTTCTTTTCTGGATTTTTATTTCTAAAACAGTCGAGGTCTGATATGTCATGGACTCATTATTTATTAACTAAATGATTAAACCTATTTTTTATTTTACTTATCTGACGACTAGGGTCCACATGTTAGTCTCTCAGGTTTTAAAACATGTCTTAAAACCAAGAATAGTGTGTGGTCCCGCATGTCAATGACACATTCAAGCAAATTTCTTTTGGTTTTCGTGGTGTTCTTTCGCAAATTGATTCATTGGAAGTGGAATTGCTTTACCGATGAATAGTCACATTTGGAATTTAACCTTTTGGTGAAGAGTTAACATTGCGTGGTTGCGATGAGAACTTTCTATTTTTCAGCTTGGATTCTCTTCATTTCCGTGATTGAAGAAATTAGGAAGTCGGCTTATCGCTTGACCGTCACGGTACATACGCCAAGCACGCAACGAAGGTGCGCGGTCGGTGAGAGAGTAGCAGACCATTCAAAGTTTGAGATTAAGTTAAACACGTTGACCATCGAGTAAGGTCTTACCTTCGATCCTCTTCGATGAGTGTACCTAGAAAGTTCAAGTTGATTGTTAGGTCGACGCCGCTCACATCTTTGCTTTGTGGTTTCTCTATTCGAGAGAGAGGCTACTTGGGAGATAGAGTCTCGCATGCGCGAGCAAAGATCGCAACCGTTTGTTTCGGTACATGTTAAATCCGTTGAATTCAAATCCTTAGAAATTGTTCTCGTATTAGTTGTTCTGTTAGAATTGAGGTCAATTCGCTAAGGGGGTAGAATGTAATACCCAAGGTGATTCGCTTATTAGAAAAAGTTTGGAAGAGGAGCTAATCAAAAACCGTAATCATCTTTTCACCGGGGTTTTCTGTAATTTCACGGCAACCTAGGCCTGGGCCACGGCCCAGGAGGGGCCCATGTGGTGGCTGGCCATAAGAGGGGGGGTTCCCACCCCAAACCCTAAACTCCACATTTCTCTCCCCTCCCCTTTGGAGCCGCCACCCCCCGTCCCCTTTGCTGTGCACCGTATTGTACATCGATTTTGGGTAAGATGCGTTCGTTTTATGTCCTATCCATTACTTAGAAAGTTTTAGGTATTGTTCTTAGCTTTCCATAGCCACTGAGATCACGTGATTCCGCCTTACGGTTTAGGAGATATGATTTTTTTAGTGCGCGCTGTTCTGTCTATCTGACGAGAAAGATCTGTCGGCTTGATCCTAGGTTTTGATTTAGTTAGAGGCATTTCCAGAACCTCCACCCAAATAAGTTATTGTATCCCTTTAAATTATCTTTCCAAGATAATAAAGATCATCTCCATTGGATCTGTATAATGAAAGTTATGATATTTTCTTTATCACTGTTCTGAATTCTGGGCAGATAAATGTTAGTGTTTTCATCTATTGTTGAGACTACTGTAGAGGACGAATCTAGGGTTTTGCCCTTCTAGAGCTTTATTCCTGGGAACGTTAGCTTTCTTTTGGCACCGAGATCAGGAAAATCCGATCTGTAGTTTGGGAGATATGAATTTTTGATTACGAACTGTCTGATCTGTCTGAAAACTAAGGTCAGTAGGTTTGTCCCTCGGTTTTATTAAAATTAGGGGCCGAATCAGAACCTTCACCCAACTAAGTTATTTTAGCCCTTAAAATTATCTTTCCAAGCTGATAAGAATCATTCTCAATGGATCAATAGGTTGAAAGTTACGCCGTTTTCTTTACTAAAACATTTGAACTTAGTTTTTTTTAACCTTTTCAGCTGATCCCACCTTTCATAAACTTATTACACTTAACCACTATCATTTATTGTTAAGCTAATACTCAAACGAGTGGGACCTATTGTTAGAGAGAGAGAAAACAAGAAGCAGCAGAGCTGCGCTGCCATGTGCCATGGCGAGCTCGTCGCCGGTGAACGGCGCGTCAACTCAGCTCGGGAATGGCCAAAATGGGTTCCTCTCTTAGCGGTGATTTCACTGGGTGGTGGTGGAGGCCAGAGAGATGGACAGAGGTGGTGCTACGCTGGTGAGGAGCGACAGAGTGCCTCGAGTCCGAAATGGCCTTCGCGCGTGGATCAAATCTGCAGTGAAAGGTGGTACGCATAGGCTTTAGGAGGTATCAACGAAGCTACCAGTAGCGGCTCGGGGACCAATGGTCATCTGAGCGGCAGCGACAACGCTTCCCATGTGTCAGACCCTGTAACATCCCAAAAATTTAGTATGTTTTAAAGTTTTAAAAGAAAAATAACCATTTGAATTTTTCTACTAAAGTTAAAGCTTAATTAGAAATTTCAGAGATCAAAACAATTTAACATGATTAATTCCAACATCAACTATTATCAAAATTATTTTATTTGGATTCTATGTGCTTAGGTATATTTTCTAGAATTTTCTAGAATTTTTCTGAGTTCATTTGCTATTTTCTATTTGCCTTTTGGATTTTCTGCTATTTTCTAAAAAGAAAAACCTATTCTATTTTCGAAACGATGGTGGGCGAAACCCAATCACTATTCCAATCCGGCCCAACCCCTCGGCCCATCTCCGCGCCTCCCTCGGCCCAGCTCGCCCACACGCTTCGCCGCTCCCTCTCTGGCGCGTGGGCGCATCGCCATGACCGCCGCGCCGCGCCTCGCTCGCCCTTGCCGGTGGCCCGCCAGCGACCACGGGCATCGTCTTCAACCCGGACTCTGAGTCTCGCTCGCCGAGCGCCGCCACCGTTTTCCTCGCGGAGTCCCTGCTCCAGTGCTTTTTAAGGCCCGAGCCCCGCACCAAATTCTTCGTCCCTCGGCCCTCCTCCAAAACCCTAAGGCGCTGCCCCCGGGATCGTCTTCGTTGCGCCGCAATCGCCAAAAGACCGCCGGCGGCCAAAGCCTCTTCACCGCCGCAATTCGCCGCCGACACTCCGTCCCCGGTCGTGATTCCACCGCCTCCAGGTCCGCATTTGCTAGGGCTATATTTTGCGCTGGTCGCCCGAGGTCCAGGAGCTTCGTTTCGCTGTTTTTGGTTTTGTCCGACAACCGCCGCCGCCCTTTGTCGCCGCCGCCAGTGAGTCACCGCCGCCTGAGCCAAGCCACCACCTCCCAGAGCTCCACCGTCTCCCCAAGGTTCCGTTTTGCCACTGCCCCGCCACTGCCTCGCCGCCGTCCGCCGTGGCAGCCACCAGTTTTGCCGCCGGCCGCTGCCTCCTCTGCTTGGCCTCGGTGCCGACGTGGCAGTCCGATCAGCAGCCACCTCTGCGGATTTGTCTCGGTGTCAACCCATGTGGCGCCCCGTCGGATGCTTCATCAGCGCCATGTGGCACGTCCAGTTTTTCTCGAAACCAGACCTCCTTAGACTCAGTTCACGGTGGTCCGAGCCACTCACCAGCGGGTCCCACATGTCAGCCGTCTGAATTCCTTTTTTCCTTTTTTTTCCAGCGGTAATTCCTCGCTGACGTCAGCGGACGTCATAAGTCGAATTTTCCATTGAAAAATAATTCGGGAAATTAAATTAAAATCCAATTTTGGGTTTTAATTTATTTTCAATCTTCCAAAGCCCATATCTTTTGCATCCGAACTCCGTTTGAGCCCATTCAAATTTGTAAATTCATATAAATTCGAGATCTATTTATTTATGATTTTTATTTAATTTTTGGAGTTGGTTTTATCTCTATTTAATATTTATTTGTTCTATTTGCTTGTTTTGCGAGTAGACGTTGCTACTTCGGGAAGTTTTGAATAAGAAGAAGTACACCAAGATCAAGATCCATCCCAGGATTTATTCCAAGGCAAGCCGTAGTCCTTTGTTCATATTGATCCTATGATTTCAAAAGTATATTGTTTTATACAATTGCATGCTATCTTTATATCAATTGTTTTGGGTTTAGTTATTACCTGTTGTCATTATGTCTCCATTGAACATTTGAATGCCATGAATCCTTTGTCACCCTAGCTTGGATAATTTTAGTTGGACATAATTGTATCACCAACATGGGTATCGTATTAGTGCTTAGTCAAGCCTAGTCTCGATGGGTTCATCATCACATGTGTCATAATGATTAATCTTGATTTAATGATAAATGGAATTGTGGTGGTTAGCCACTTTGTAAAATTTGTGTTCCATAACAGGGGATGTCATTAGTTTCTTTTAAACAAAATGGTTTTCACTAAGGAGAATGGATGGTGGATTGAGGGTGTGGATTTAACACGTTGTGGGTTTGTGGAAAGATCGCCTGAGTAACTTGTCAAGTACTTAATCTTGTGCGCCATTGAACTGAGCCTTAACCGTACAACCACATCTCCTGTATGGGCGGGACCTGGCTGATTAATTAGCAATATCTTATTTTTGGTTCTGTCTTGGAAGAGTGAGTTACGGGGTACGTACTCACTATGGCGCAAGAGGGGGGCCCTGTTTGGTCGGATGGAGATATTCAGTGTTGAAACCTCAGCGGGCAGAACTGGGTTAAGAAGGAGCTTTGTAAAGGCTTTGTCACGTGCTCTAGCCTGCTTACCCAAGGTAGTGAGCAGTGGTATCGATGGATGCTAAACCAACTAGAGAAGTCGTGTCTTGCGGGTCAAGCTGTACAACCTCTGCAGAGTGTGTAAAACTATTCGAATAGCCGTATCCACAGTTATGGACGTGCTCGGGGATTTCACACGGGAGATAGAGTTTCTTCTAAAAATAAGTCGGAGTGTGAATGAGAAGTTCACTTGATGAATATAATGTTTGTTCGGTGAATGGGTAATTCACTTGGTGGTTTGTGTCGATGGGTGAATAGGGAGTTCACTTGTCATTGGTTTGGTTGAGAAGTGAATGGTTAGTTCACTGGTTGTTTCAAAGAAACTATTTAAGTATTTATTATTCTTTTCAATTACACATTTCAATCTATTTATTGTATTTGTCCTAAATGCTGTTTCTGCAAAAAAACCATACAACTAACCTTTGGTAAGCCTGGCATGAATACTATTTGCATACATTTCCCTACGGCCTGCTGAGTGCTTTATGTACTCACGGCTCATGCCTTTGTTGATCAGTTGAAGAATATCAAGCTGCACAGGAGTTCTTTCAGAAGGAAGACTATGAAGGTTTTGCGGATTAGGATGCGTTCTCCACTCGATTGCCTGTGGGCATGTTGATTGGCCTTTCCATGTTTCTCGTTCCACTGCAAGAGTTTATTTGTTTCTTTAGCCCTGCATGGCAAGTTAAGTAAACATTGACCATAAGGTCCAGTTATTATTATTATTCGTTATTTTGAGATCTTTCTAGTTAAATCGAATAAATGGATGGTATTTCATCACTGTTTCCGGTGTGAGCTAGCTACTGATCTGGGACTAGTTCAGAATACACAAAGAGTTCCTGAGATGTATTTTCGGGTCCCGACAGACCCCTAGGCATTGAATACCCAAAGTCATTGAGTGTGTGCCATACTAGTCCCATGATCAGTGGCTAGTACACACAACTCCAACATTGATATCACATCCATACATTCACATGTACAAAGTAAAGCAAAAGAAAATGGTAAGTAACTTAGCGATTATAATAATTACACCACAAGCCAACCGGCTAAATAAAAACAAGTACCAACAGAGTAACGAAAGTATCAGCAGAAATAGAAATAACAAAAGTAGATAATTTCCAGCGGTACGCCCATCCAAAACCCGCAGGCAACCGATTAGAGACAAGTCCTAACAAGGCCCATCTCCGAACCCACTAGATCCGGGTGTAAAGAAGTCGTTGTGTATGGAATCGTCCTCTAACTCTGAACAACAAATTAAGCAAGATTGAGTACAATGTGTACTCAGCAAGACTTGTAGTATATCACAAAATTTATATAAATGTATGGCTAATCAAGAGGTGAGGCTCTATGCTAGAAGTTATTTTGCATTAAGCAGATTTTATTTGCAATATCAATATGTAATACTTTGCAACAAAATTTTTAAAGAGCAGCTAGATAGGTAAAAGACAACAAATAAGTAATTGAATGAACAACAACTCGCAACCCTCCCCGGCTGTGAGTAATATTTTATTTTCAGCCATAAACATGGCACTTAACTCAAATATCAAACAACCAAAAATTGACATCTTTTCCAATGAAATTATTTTCATGAAAATCAAGACTATACCCATTAAGTTTGTACTAAACACGTTCATGACCGCGAGCACGGCTATTTAAATAAATTTACATTCTACAGAGGTGTACAACTTTATTCACAGCACACGAATTCTCTAGTTTGTTTGGCATCCGTCGATACCACCGCTTACTACCTTCGGTAAGCAGTCTAGAGCACGTGTCGAAGCCTTTACATCATCTACTCCTAAACTTGCACTATCCTGGCGAATGAATACCCTCACTTCACCTGGGTACACCCCCGTCTCAGTGAGGCATTCACCGTTGTGTCGGAAGACTTTGTGCCCAACGCCTCAGTGAAGGGAGCCCCTTCGGACATACCTACATCCAATCATGCTCGCACTACTACGGCCTGCCAACGTGCAAGGCTAGTTTTCAATTACTATATTAGCTAACGTCGTCCCATACCGGCACATATGGTTGTACTCTTAGGCTTAGATCAGAGTTGCTGGCGTTCGGTCCTTAATTGACCTAGGCGAGAATCCCCCTATCTACTTGTGAGACTCCTCTCTCGCACTTCTCATAATATAATATAAATAGTATGCGTCGAAAACTAGGTTTTTCATTTTATTTTTATACAAAATAATAGAGGTACACTCATCTAGGTTTTTTTCTTCAAAACTCCCAAATTCATATTTATCATGTCGTCCTTTTTATAATTTTCATGAAAGACCATTGCCCGATTAAGCAGTTATATGAGATTCACATCCGAAAAACCCAAGTTGACATTATTTGTTGTCTAAACCATAATCCTATTGGCTACAACTGCAAGGACATCAACATATCAAGGAGGATCATGCATCGGATAGGATTTACAACTACTGATATCCCAAACATAACACTATCATATCAAACATACACGCATGCATAATATATTTTGCAAAAAGAAGAACAATAATTTAAATAATAGGGTCAACATGATCAAAGGGTTGCTCTGAATGTGATAATGAAGGGTCGTCAAAATATTTGCTCGCGAAATCAACGTCTATTCCAAAAAGAGCTGGAAACGAATTAAATAAAGAAAAATAATTTCGATAGTAACCAAATCAAAATATTTTTACACATTCATACAGAGCATGATTTTATATGAATTTATCAAAAAAAATATTTATTTGATTTGGAGTTTGTCTGTGGAAGTTACGACCATTACTAGCAAAACTCGAAATTTTCACTTGATTTTCAATTTGGATTACCATCATATGGATTACTCTATGTGCATACTGATAAAAGTTGATATCTACTCATGTTACCCATTTTTATTAATCTTCTCATAATCTACTGACCTTATTATAATTATGACTTAGGGTTCACTGTTTATTTAGACATCTATATATCAACTCTTATTCTCTAATCAATTTTACTCCTTTAAACTAAGTGCTAATGGCTAATAAATCTTCATACTCTCTAACCAATTATTTTGTCATTTCTCCTAGCTCTATCTTACTGTTCTACTCAAATTTTTCCTATCATATTAATTCTTTGCCTAATCAAAGCATTCTTTGATTAATTAGTTCACTAAACCTTCTTTTCTTTGACCAATTCAAGGTTCACTGTTTATTTTGAATATTCATATCAATACTTGTTTTTAGATTGGGTTGCTTCTGTTAGATAAATGTCCAATGGCTAATTGAATCAATAAAATTTCTAACTACTTGTATTAGAAATATCATTAGCCTACTATTATATCTAATTATCCTCATATTATCTTCTTTGTTCATACATCCTACAAATGGAATTTTTTTGAACTGAACTGCTGCTAACTAAACCTCCTTCAAATATCTAACTTCAATTTTGTTAATTCATTTGAGTGATCTAAATGATAGCCACAAGATTTCTTAGCAGTAGTTGGTTTACTTTACAAGTGGGTCCCACCGTCATTGACAGAGAGAGGGATAAACAGAGAGAATAGAGAAAGGCAGAAACAGAGGAGGATTAGGGCTGCTCGGCGCGGCGCTCATCGACAGTGAGGGGGCGATGGTGAGGTGGCTACGACCACCAAAATAGATTGCTGGAGGGACAAGGAGGCTAGGAAAGGCGACGTTGTGGCTCCAGTGGCTCTCTGGAGGCGCGACGAAGGCAAGCGGTGGCTGGCCGTGGGGGTGACACGGTGATGTAGTGCTCGGGTGTTATAGGGGATGAGCTAGGGAAAGTACGAGCTTGAGGGAGTCACATGGATCTCACTAGGTCTTTTGATGGTGAAGCGGAGGTGCTGAGGTGGTCCGGTGGTGTGAACCACAGGCAGTGAGGTAGGCTCACCGTGGTGGGGGTGCAACGGAGAGAGACAGAGTAGTGGTGAGTGGTGGGAAAAGCTAGGAGAAAACAAGGGGATGCTCTAGGCACGAGTAATTGAAGCAAAGCTCACCCGAGGAGGAATGGTGTTGGTAGCGGTGGTTTTGGCCTTACGCGAGGAAGATGACAGCGACACGGTGCTCCTGAGCATTAATGTTCAAATTTGGTGAAGGGAAACATTCCCTAGAGGCTAGAACATGACATGACGTAGTTGCATAGGTAAGGGCTTCACCGGGTTGACCAAAACGGCAATCGGGAGCGGCGTTCACGTACTGGACGTTGCCGGACGTCAGGAAGACGCATGTGTTCCCAGAGCTTCGGCTGCATAGAGAGATGGAGGTGAGAGAGGGAAAGAGGACATCGAGGCGAACTAGAGGGACATGAAGATGAAGGTCGGAGTCCATCAATGCGGCTAAGAGGCTTTACGGCGGTGACGGCCATGGCTGTCACTAACCTTCGGCTCTAAGCTTGAATTGAGCTTGGAGGAAGGGGGAATGGAGAAGGGAGGCATGGGGAAATGAAAAAGAAAGGATGACACATCTGATGCTCAACTTATAAGGGGAAGAGGGTGAGTAGTCATGAGGGAGAGCCCATGGGCACTGACGGCGACGAGCTCTAGGTGGTGACGGGGAAGGTGGGCAAGCATGGGCGTGGCCGGGCAGCGCATGGGTGTGGCAAAACCGTTCGCGCGGTCCAAAATCGAGGGCAAGGTGGTTGGCGTGGCATGGGCGTGGCAGAGCCAGCCATGGCCGGGCACTGGTACTGTGTCGTGGAGGAAGAAGCCTGGCGGGTGGGGCCCACTGCCGTGGGAGAGGAAAAAGAAATTAGGTTTTCTAGAAGTCCTAAAAAGGCTGAGGTTTTCAAAAAAATTTAGACATAGAAATTTAGATCTAAAAATTATGCAAATTTTAGGGAATGTTTTGACATAGAGTAGGTCATTGTGTAATTTTTACAGGATTTGTTTTGTCATATGTTTTCTCTAAAAATCTTTTAATTTTCTATATGTATGTATTATTTGTTTTGATGGAAGTTTCAATGCATGCTTTAATCATTTCCCAACTTTATTAACAGTACAATTCCACCTGGTTTGGATTTGTCTTAATCATCATATTTTGTTTGAACTAATTTTAAATTTTTAATTAGGCTTGTATTTCAAAATTTGAGGCTTAAGCTTTATGATCAGACAAAACCTTGAATGAAAATCAGGAAAAACGAATGACATTAGAATGCATCAAAATTTTCTAAAAAGTTCACATTTTCACACATTTAAAAATAACCCTAGGTTTTTTTGGATATTACACCGCGAGGGCGCCATGGGTGGCCACGGTGAAGTGTGGGCTACACTACCTAATCGTCTAATCTAATGCGCGCAAAAGCTCTAGAGGACTACTAGAAGCTCACCAAGGTCCTTGATGGTGTCGGGGAATGGTCGGAGTAGCTTGGCGACGTTGAGCAGCGGTGGCGCATAGGACGCTCACGGCGACGGCATGCTACGGTGGTGGAGATACTACAAGGAGGTGTGCATTAGCTTGTATGCACGCTGAGGATGGTAAGGATAGAAGGAATCAACTAGTGACTCATCGAGGTGATGGAATCAGTGAAAATGGCTACGGCGGCCGGATTCGGGAAGAGCTCGATTCTGGTGATCCACTGAGCTTGGGTCCACATTAAGTAAGGAAGGAGCATTAGTGGAGTAGGGAATGTGATATGACACGGTTAGGTGAGGTTCAAGCTCACTAGAGTGTCGGGAACGTGAAGGTCCGAAATGGGGTGTGCGTCGGAGATGAAGAAGATGACGACGCGATCATGCTACAGTGTTCCCGGAGCTACATCAAGTAAAGAAAGAGTATCAATGAGGTAAGGGACACATGGTGACGCAGGTGGCGAGGGCATGGAAGCTCACTAGAGCAAATGGCGGTGTGAGGCTTGCTCACCAGCATAGAGAGCGACACTCTCATTCTCTACTATTTCGAGAGCTAGAATCTCAGAGAAAGCACGAGATGGAACAAGAAGAGACATTGAGAGATGATGACGTGCATGGGTGTTTAAATAGCTATGAGAAATGCGCGAGATGGGCAGCGAGAAAATGCGGCCGAGGCGAGAACTCGTGGGCGTGCTTCGGCGTCTTCGCCAACACAGGAAAAAGGTGGGGAAGAGGCATGGGCGATAGTAGGCGGAGGTGACGGGGGTGGTTGAAGCACCAAACTATGGGCGGCAGTCTTGAACCATGGGCGAACAGTGGAGCTGGCAAGGGCAAGCTGGTAAGCGGGAGATGGCGAGAGGTGGAAGAAAGGTGCTGACATGCGTGCCTGGCATGTTAGTGGGAGAGGGAGGTGCAGGCTGCAGCGGGCACAAGAGAGATGGGCCAAGTTTGGTTTTGGCCCAAGGTCCGGCGAGAAATTCAAATAGAATTCGGATTTTTTTCCAGAAAAGACTGAGAACTTAGTGAATTTTAAAATGTACAAAACCATTCAAAAAATTATGGAATTTTTTGTGCAACCTACTGACATGGTATATTTTCTTGTGTAATTTTTTTCAGATATTATATATAATATGATTTTCTAAAAAATTCTTACAATTTTCTGTTTCAATTTCACTATTTGATTTATACAAAAGTTCAAAAATCATGCAAAAATAATTTTCCATAAAAAAAGATGCTCAAAATCATTCTTGCACTTATTTTTATTATATTTTCCCAAAATTAGGATTTTTTGGGATGTTACATTGGCCGGTCGGCCCGTGTGTTGTAAAACTTGGTCACATATAACTTAATTTCTATTTTTAAACTATATCGCGCTACTCTATTTTAGTTAAATGTGTATAGATGTGATATGAATGTGTGTGCTAGCCACTGATCATGAGACTAGAACGGGAAACACATGTGGATTTGTAATTTAAAATTATGTGTCCCAACACCAATTAATATAAGATAATTATTATGTAGGTGTTATTGAGAGGTAAATCAAATTCATGCTAAACTTAGGCTATTCCAATGAATGTCTAATTAATATTTAGATGGTGATATAATATACAAGTATCCAAACATATAAAATATTTTAATACATTAGAACAAATGTTAGCAACGAGAGTCTAATATGATGTTCGACCTCGCACAGAGGCGCTCCCGTTCGTTGGATTTAAGTGCATATGGACAATGTCACAAGAGGATGCACAAACATTTATTCCCATTCAAAACACACGTTTAATTCTCCCCCATTAAATCTCTTCCCTATTCTTCCCCTCCCCTTGTTTCTCTCCTGATTCAATCACCACCGACTCTTCCTCCTAATCTCTCAAACCCCGTCTCCCATCGATCCGACCAGGGAAGCAAATTTCGCCAATATTTCATCAAAATTTCACTGAAATTTTGGCAATTCGGTGATTTTGCCCCTCTCTGAAATATTTGTAATTTGTTCAAAAAATTTGGAAATATTTGAATTTGGACAAATTACATCCTAAATTTGATTTCGGACAAAATTCAATCAAATTTTATCCAAATCATCCAAATTTAAAATCCAAAATTCATCCGGTTTGAAAACCCATCGAAATTTTGAACTGAAATTCTGAAATTTCGGTGATTTCGGCCCCCAACGAAATTTGTTTCCCTGGATCCGACACGCCTCTGCGCCATCTCGCCTCACGTAGCCGTTGTCACGGGAGGGCAAGCAAGACAAAGTGTGTGGGATCCCACTGCCCAAGAAATCCAAGAAGGTGAGTCGACCCTTTTGTGATTTGTTTGTCGGTGTCGCCCGTGGCGGCTTGGTTTGGGCAATGAGTTGAAAGTTGGTTGATTTGTTAGGCCAAAGTTTGTATCTATGAGTCGAAAGTTTCAGATTTCAAGTAGAATGTTTTTTAATCTTTAAGTTGACAGCTTATTTCCATTTGTTGAAAGTCAAAATGGGCAGTTGAAAGATTGTTTTTTATGAGTTGTAAGATGGAGGCGATGGTGGAGTAGACGGCGGCGACGAGGGTGGTGGAAGGAGGCGGAGCAGGCATGTGAGGCCGACCGTGGGAGAGAGAAAATTGAGATATTGAAAGTTTTAAATGTACGCACCATGTTTTAGAAAACCGACATGTTTCCATCGTTTTCGGAAATGCCCCTGATGTTTTCCAAATAACTCTGTTTAGAAAAAAAAATCAAATTTAAAATTTGGCACATTTTGTTCCAGTCTGACTAGATTTTGCTAGGGTTCATCCAATTTTTTTTTTGCTGTTGCCACCACTTGCTAGCAGGAAATTGGAACCAGCCATGGAGCGGTTTCTATTGCTAAGCTGGTTTTCTTATCCCTAAAGCGTACCAGTACTTTTAATAGTGTATTTAATTTGGTACATCAGTGGTTGAATAATATTAGAAAATACATTCCAAAATTGTAATACTAGTTTTGAGTTTTTTGTACACTAAATGGTTGGGTTAAAATTGTAAATTTACGGTGTAGAAGGAATTTCCAATGGAGCAGTGCCAGTGAGATCACTACGGGATACTGGCTATTTACCGAGTGTGAGTAACACTCGGCAAATAGTGCTACACACTCGGCAAACTGTTTACCGAGTGCCACACTCGGTAAAGTGGACTCGGCAAACAACGACTCGGTGAAGTTATTTTACCGAGTGTCTAATATCGGCAAGACTCGGGCATAGAGTTACCGAAAGTGCTACAATGACACTCGGTAAACAATTATGACTTGATCGTCGTCACCTCCAAACTAACCGTTAATCGGCGAGGTTTACCGAGTGTCACTAGCAAAGACTCGGTAAATAAATTAGCATTTCGTGATTAAAACAATTCCGAAATAAATTTTTGAATAATATTTACCGAGTGTCGCTCCTAACACTCGTAAAAGAATAACCATTTTCGTGATTAAAACAATTCGCAAATAAACTTCAGAATATGTTTACCGAGTGTTCCCACTCGGTAAAAAGTAGTCAAATATTTCCGAGTGGGGACTCCGCACTCGGTAAAAAATGGCACACTCGGCAAAATGCACAGAATCAGAACCAAATTGGTTCTGTTCGCTGTTTTACCGAGTGCTACACTCGGTAAAACTCTGTTTTACCGAGTGTAGCACTCGGTAAAATATGTCCACAGAATTTTTTTTTGTTTGTTTCAGTGCATATCCAATCACAATGAGCAACAAAATCACAGGAGATTATAATAACATGACAGATAGGCAATATATATCACATATATGTCCACAAATGTCACATCCACTCACAATAACCAACATATGTCGACAAGCACCATGCAAAGTCCACAAACACCATCAACATATATCCAAAGTCCACAAAGTTCAACCAAGTCCACAGTTCAACATACAAACCCATCAAACAAGGTCGGATGGCCTGTCACATGGTCGGAGGCCTGCGGAGAAACGGAGTCAAGTCCATGTCTTGATCACCCTGCATATCGTTGTTCGATCCAGCTGTAGAAGGTCCCTAGAATGAGATTGCACATGTGAGTTATCTGGATCAAAGCAAATTCTAAGGTCTAAGCTATGGTAGGTCAAACTAAGGTATAAGTCGAAGGTAGCTCTATATGACACAAAAGTGAAGAGTGCATCTAAGTGACTCACAGAGTGCCCGTCGCGGAGGTGGAGGCACCAACAGATCATCGGCGGCGGCGGAGGCGGTGGAGGCCGCCCATGCTCGAGAAAAACGGGCCATGTACTCGCACCGGTCGTTGTGCGCTCTTTGGAAGGCCTCAAGTGGGCTCGCACTCGCGCCTCTCCTGTGCCAACTCGGCTGGTGCGACTGACCGAGGGCTGAAGGCGGCTCTGTGAGGCTTCTTGTGACTCTGCGCAGGCTTCAATCTGGGCCTACAATTATTTATCACATAGTTAGAATGCAAATAAAGAACGAGTAGAAAATGAATGGACAACGAATGCAATGAGAACTAACACGGAGTGCTACCACCGGGCCGTGAGCGTGGGCGTATGGCGGACTCGAACTCGTGCTCGGGCTCTAATCTGGCGAGTGTCCGAGTGTTGGCCGTGTCTATGGTGCCGTTGCCCATATAGTACCGCCCGTGTGGCTTACAGTCCCAACCTCATGACGATGTCACCTCGAGGTCGGCGGTGCTCGGATCAAATTCGACCCATGGATCTCTCTCGCCATCGCGTGTACTCGTTGAGGCGCTGTGCACGCCGGGTTGTCAGATGCCTCGGGCGGGTCCTCGCGTTGTAGACGAGGTCGAGGTCCTTTGCCTTGCCCTTGTGTGCCAAGGCATATGCCTTGAACGAGGCGCACTCTGGCCGGGTGGAACGCGTCTGCAGGAAGAAGCACAACAATAAGATATTATGCATTGAAGTTTGCATAGCAACAACGAAATGAAATCTGCGTACATATCGGTCGCATATTCCTTAAGGGTAGTGGGGCCTTGTTTGTGCGAGGAACCTCGCATCATCGCACGGCAACGTGAGCGCACGGTGTGATATTGCTCGTACTCCTCACTCAACCACTTGTCCACAATGGCCTCCCGCCAGCTTGTCCATCCCCGCACCAAGCAGAGGCACTGCACGTACGAGCACATGACAAATCATAAATCAATTTCAGCAATTAATCGCGACGATGTAATCTCATGTTTACCGTCAAGTATTGCTCCTTAGTCGGCGGTGCACCGCTCGCGCCTGGTGACTCTGTGTCCTCTGCGGGCATGGTAAATTCTTACGCACAGAGCTTTGTCTCGTAGAAGAGGTCCCGCACTCGGTGAACATGCACTGCTCACCACGCCATCGCGCCCTCCCTACGCACTCCTCCGCCAAGGTGTAGTAATCCTACAAGCAAATAAAGTCGATAATATACAATTAATGTGATGTTATTATCGGCATAGTGCGATGAACACGCACCTACGCCTCTTTCATCACCCGGTCGGCCTTGTTGTTATAACACCCGCCACTCGATCGGTCGATCGCTAGCGGCGTGCTGGGACCACTTCATGGCGGGCTGCACAACACCATCGATCCTCACCATCCCGGGTAGTTTGCCTGCATGTAAGACCCAGGATCCCGTTTACTCTACGAGAGTGACTCCACAGGATCACCATTTCCCAATCCTCGCACAAAGTTATTGAGATTGAATATTAGTTTCGTTATAACTTAAAACCTCGTGAAGTAGTGTTAACATGCAAAATTACTTACTTAGTTCCGAGGGTCGAATCACCGGCCGTCTCAGATGGGTAAGTCCGGGAGGCGCGACGACCCTCGCAGACCAAACCGTAGGCACCCCATTTTCCTCTCGCCCAAGAAGTCGGCATCCTCCTCGCGCTCAGCCCGCTCGGCCTCATCCTCCTCCGTGCCTCCTCCACCGCCTCCGCTATCTCCTCCCCGGTCTCCTCCTCCTCCTCATCCTCCTCTCGTGGCCGCCACGAACTCGTCGTGCCGTCGCCCCTGTGGAGGAGGTGTCGCTCTCGACGCCTCGTCGCCGCCGTCCTCCTCCTCCACCCGGCTCCACCTCCACCCTAGGCTCCACCTCCTCCTGGCACGCCTCGCCGCCGTCCTCCTCCTCCTCCGGGCACGCCTCCACCTCGATCTGTGCACGCCCTCCTCCTCCACCTCGGTTTGGACCCCTCGCCACCACCAAGAAGGTCATAACCGACCTAATCTTCCCGATTCCACCGCCCACCATCAATCACCTGCAACAAAAGGAATAAACTATCAGTACGCATATACAAAAGTAAATGTATCATACATGTATAAAAGAGATGCAAAATAAGTAAATGTATCGTACATGTATAAAAGAGATGCAAAATAAGTAAATGTATCATACATGTATAAAAGAGATGCAAAATAAGTAAATGTATCATACATGTATGAAATTGCCATAAGTACTACAGATCTTACATGTACTAGAAATAATCATCAAGATCATTGATAGGTGGGCCAAAAATCTCATCATCGCTATTGTCGACGTAATTATGATCGTCTCTCAAAGTCTCATCACTAGCGACATCGCTCAATGGTGTTGCTCAAGTAATAACAAGTCCTTCGCGCTGTGAACCTCCTCTCCATCATCCCGCCAACAATGACCGTATCATTGTCTACTTCTATTGTAGATCTACATCTAAGACAATCTCAAAACTCCCATCTAATCCTTCTTCTTGAAAGAACTCTCCGTCATATGTGTTTGCATCGATGTTATAATCATCATCGTTTGGGACGGTACTTTACCATGCGGCGATACCTTGTACACCACATCATACGCCTTAAGACGGTCTTTGGTTTGGCACGGTATGAGAGATAATAAACTTGCGTGGCTGTTGGGCCACAATGTACACGCTGCCTCCTAGCAAGACGGATGACTTTAGAACTTCGACTAACCCAAGCTCGTGGGTCTTTATCACTTCTTTGGGATCAAACCAATGGCATTTGAATATGACAGACGAAGAGGTACACAACCAGAAACTTGAGTTTGTATATTTCTTCAATTATTCCATAGTAGTCCAACCCATCTGCGTGGCGTGAAAACACCGGTATTTGTGGTTCTTCGATTCGCCGACTCGCTCGTGCCGAGTTGTGTGAAAGCGATATCCATTGACATCGCATACGAGAATGACTTGACCCTAAATTCAAATCCATTGGCAACTTGCCTCAACTCGGCACTCATAGACACGCCGCTTTGGCCCGCTAGTTCAAGTAGGATGATTCGTTATATATTTGTCGAGTTGAGAGTTAAGTACAAACAACAAATGAAATTGAACAAGACCTCCTCCTTGAACCAACAAATAAAAGTGGGATTTCGTTCTCCGCGCCATGTCTTAGAAGGGTTTCAACTTCCGCCGGTGGGTTCCTCCGTGAAGGACGATGGTAGAGGAGAACAAATTTGTCAGAACGGCCGCTAACAAGAGGGTTGGATGGGTGCATGCAAAATATTGACAAGAAAAGAAACAAGTTTGTGTAAAACTTACGCAATGTACGGGCCAACCTCTTCAAGGTTCCGCAACACATACAAATGGATAGAGCGCCACTCTTCTAGGCTCAACATCTTCAAGGTAGGTTCACTTGCACTTCCGAGTTGCCCTCGAAAAGGCCGAGGGTCGATCGATTGTCGACAAAGATTGTAACGAGGGGTGGATTATGCACGTTAGGAAGGTTGTCGGCATAGTATCTTGTTGTGAAGTATGACACCTCCTCCACAATGGATGCCTCGCATGTGAAGCTTCAATTTTGCATTTATTTTTGCATTTTGTTCTAAGAACCTTTAGGCATCGCTCAATTGATAGCACCAACGGCATGCACAGGCCCCCATTTTTGCCTCATATGGTAGGTGCAAGAGCAAATGTTGCATCGGATTGAAGAAGCGGGGAAAGATCTTTCCAACTTGCAGAGCAACACCGGGCTATTCTTTCCATTTCTTCAATCTCGGTCCGAGATATCTCCTTAGCACATAGCTTGCGGAAGAACATGCTCAACTCTGTCATCACTGCCGATGTGATCAGAAAATAGCCACGAACCATCACCTAAGAAGTCGCTCAATCCATATGTGGTAATCATGACTCTTGAGCCCCGTGATTCGCATGGTACTTAAGTTCACACCCTCCTCCAATTCGCCGTGCATACCCGTGGAACATCAATGATTGGAACCATTGAAGAACTTCTTTCTTTGGGCCCTCGTTAGGACGAAGTCGGCCTTAGGCTTCTTCCATGACTTCCGCGTAAGGGAGGCAACATGTTTAGCTTTGGTCTATCGCCGAGCGTTGCTTGATCCAATCTAGCCTTGACATTGTCCTTTGACTTTTCCCTACCCATGATTGTGTGAAGGACCGCCTCGCGAAATTCTTTCAGATGTGCATTACATCAATGTTATGTGGAAGAAGGAGGTCCTTAAAGTAAGGAAGCTTCCACAAGCACGACTTGTGTGTCCAGCATGCTCTTTTCGTATCCCACTAAGCCCCCTTTTCATTGTCGACCACAAGACCATCTAACATCTCAAGAACACTGGCACTGTCATCATTTCGGCGTAGTCTTCCACTGTGACACCTTTTCGAAAGTTCTTCTTGTCTCTCCGAATGGGTGGTCAAGAGGGAGGAATTGTCGATGTTTGTCAAACGAAGAAAACTTGCCCCCTTCTCCAACCGAAAGAACTCACGGTGACTTGCATATCGCATGGCATCTTCGTGAACACACCACCACAAAATAACCCATAAGCCGTGAAGTCATGCATGGAATAATGGTACCAAATATGCATTCAAGTTTGTCTTTGTGAATCGGTCGATGTCACTACCCTTCGTCCCATGCACGGACCAAATCGTCTATCAAAGGCTCCATGTACACACTCATATTAGCCCCGGTGTCCCGGAATTATAAGTGACAATAAAATATTTTGCCGCTGAAAGGCGACGCCAGTGGGAGGTTGAGAGGATGACGAATACGGGCCAACATGTGTATGGTGAAGAACCCATTCCATAAGGATTGAACCCATCGATTGCCGCAATGCGTACATTACGAGCCTCGCGCCTTTGTCGGTATGCCCGATCGAAGCTTTTCCATGATTCACCATCGGACGGATGTATCATCTTGTCGATGTATCGGCGCCCGCTTTGTGCCACGCCATCTGCTTTGCGGATTCCTCGCTCATGAAAAGCCGTTGGATCCTCAGATGAAAGGAAGGTACCTCGTGATCTTTGCGCCAACTTTTGTTTGCGTCTTCCGACCATCACCGATTCTAACTCAATGTACCTAGATACCTTACACTTTGGACAAGATTTATCGTCGGCATGTTCTCCTCGAATAAGATGCATCCGCTCGACAAGCATGTATCCGCCGCACGACATCTTGAGTGCACGGCGATTTTATTTGACTCATACGTGTTCTTTGGCGTAACGTGATCATCCTAAGTAGGGTGCCAACCATCACAACAGCTGATCGAAGGATTCTACTCCGGCTAAATCGACTTCACACCATTAGACGTGCAATGGCATCCGGTTTAGAAACATTGGTGCGCCTGTGAAGGGGTTGTTGTGCCGCATCCAACATGGCGTAAACGCCTTTGCGCTTGCTCGCCTCGCTCGCACTTCCTTCATCGAAAGCCATGTCATGGTCATTTAACATTTCGCCACCCCGGCTTCGTAATCAAACTCCTCGATCCGTTGTCTCACGACCTCTTCTCTCGCACGATGGCGCTCACCATGCATGGTCCACGGGTATAGTTCTCTACAAATCCATTGTTGACAAGATCTTTAGTCATCTCCTCATATGTTTTCATTGCCTTGTTCTTACACTTCCTACAGGACACCGTGCATGTCGCCGTCCATTTGCAAATGCCTTCGTCATGAAATCATTGGCCTTCTCAATCCATTCATTTGTGTATTGACCCTCTTCCGATAGCGTGTACATCCACCGACGGTCATCCATCCTAACATATAGACGATATTGCGCTTAGAGCAATAGAGTAGTAGAGCAAATGCTAGTTCCAAGAAAGCATCGGTCTTCTCAATCCATTCATCTGACAACGAACCTCGACTTGAGCGCCGTGTACATCCACTCACGGTCATCCATCCTCTAACATATCGTGGAGTAATATAAGAATCAAATGCATCTACACGATCTTTCTCCTATCTAATAGGTGAAGATAGGTCCTAATCTCATTTGAGGATGCGTAGATGAGGTTAGTTTCATGTTTACTCCTATCCGAGACAATTTGGCAGAAGATTTTCCATTTGCTCTCCAAATACACGTCCTGGTAGGGAGATTGTGTATCCGGAGAACAACAGGGAGATGCTGCCGAAACTCTGACACGGATCGGAGTAGACCACGGAAACTAACCCCATCTACGCATCCCTGCCGTCCAAAAAGTGGACAATTCGAAACAGATACGGTTATAGATATGCAAAGATCTGCATATTTCCAACCGTATCTCTTTCGAACGGGAGACGCCTAACTGGGTTACGTGATCTACAACCATGATACGGAAAGAGGGGTTATACCTAGGTGGCGGTGGAGTCAAAGAAGCGGGCCGTGGCGGGTCGGTGCAAAGGGCGAGGCTAATTCTTTGCCATCACTTCGAACAACTCTGCATGTGAGAGTGATTATTTATTTAAAACTAAACTTAATGCTCATGATAGCACTACTTATCTAATCACACAACATATTCTCTTGCCAGAGTTGGCATCGAGATTAAAGAGTGAAATAGCCGATAAGTTGTCGACCTTAATGTGTCAAATTTTGTAATGACTCAAATCAAGGTTCAGATGTGAAAAGTCAATGTTAGGAGTATCCAGAATTTCCAACCCCATCTTTTCTTTTCTTTTGGGCTAATTGATGATATTTGGCATGCCTTAGAGGAACAAGAGCATGCTCAAAATTAAATTGTTGTCATAGTATCCAATGTAATATATTGGATATGCAACATGCCACAACTACAAGCCTAACAAGACAAACAGATTTAAACAAAAGAGCTCAAACACAATCAATATTCCTTTCGATCACAAGGATTGCATGGCCAAAACATATTCAGTGAACATCAAGAAGAGCTAATGCTTTGATCGATTCCTCCATATGAAAATCTAGATATGAGAGAGCGAGTTATTTGAACTGCTCCCACGACTCAAGATTGTCAAAGAGTAAAAGCGAAAAAATCGTGAATAGGATTCTACATACATGATCAAGAAATGTAGTACACCTACAATTTGTTATCCACAAATTAAATGACCAAACTTTGACACATAGTACTAATATCTACATACAAGTTATAGACGGACAAATTCCAAATCTGAATGGAACATTATATGTAAGTCAACTTCCATAGGATGACAGATTATACTATACTGGTATATGCAATGACAAACAACTAGCATGCAATATGCTGCTACTGATCACTGAACTGCAGGTCCGACAAATATGCTGCTACTGATCACTGAACTGCAGGTCCGACAAATGCTACTGATACATGTGCTTTCAGTTAAAAGTTATTATCCAATGCTACATTTCCAGTCCTGCCAGTCGGTCATCAGGAAAAATGTCTGCAATTGGTCGATTCACATAGAAGATGTATTCTACCAAAATACAACGCAGCCTCACTAATTCATTATGTCTGCAATTGGTTGTTATACAATCAATTAGGATCCAAATCAGCATGATCACTAATCCATTATGTCTTCTGTGGACAAAATGATGTATGTCCTAACAAGATCCTGGACCGAATAAAACAATGTTCTAAAGTGGATAAACAGTAGACATACATTCTCAATTTCTCATCAACAAGCTGCGGCTTTCACTGCCTACGAAAGTACCTAATTCTTTCATTTAAAAAAGGTGGAAAGTTATCTTGTTTGTCTAATACACCTTGAAAGTTTTCATTGGTTTTCAGCCCATTGATGTTGCTATGAGACACTTCTGACCTCATGTGTTAGGAGCTTTAGACTAGATACAGACAAGTTATCAAGGAAAATTATCAAAATAAGTCATGGCACAGACATATGAATGGAGGCTCCAAATCGTAAGCGAGATAAATATAGGCTTATTGACACACCTATAACTTGCAAGTAATCTGGTAGAGGGGGTTTGAATATTTACAAATAAAATATGTTTCAGATAAAACACATCTATTCCCAGTATTGGACTACCACGTGTAAATCTACTATGCAACGTCCATACTATAAATGTTCAGTTCGGTACATTTTGGAGCAAGTTCATCAGACAAATCAAGAACTACTGCAATAGGGAATAACATGAACTCTGAGCATGATAAAGTTTCCATGCAAAGATGATGAGGATTCGCCATCAATCAACATAGGAGCAATGACTTCCTTAATGTGTCTAGAAGTTTTCTGGAGTGCATGATAAAAGCTTGGTTTGCATGATTCAAAAAGTTGCACTTGGATTCTTCAAAGACATATAGTGCAAAGGTACAAAAGGTCAAAGCCAAATAGACATAAGAAAAATTTGGATTCAGATGCATATGGAAATGAGGATGACACATAGCCTGCAAAATTTGCGGGAACATCCCCAGGGAGAGTAATTTCTGCATATCATTTAAAATGAAAAATATGCTCAACAAATACCATATGTACACCGAAGAAATCAGCACAAAGCTCAGATTTAAAAACTGAATATTGCTCTCGTAATGCTAGTTGCACGAGATAAAATCTTGACCATCACAAAGATATCACCAATATATCTTCACCAAACAAATTTGATAATTACAAAACAGATCTTGAGCTTAAACTACACTTTCCTATTTAAAATGTCAACTTTATCACAAAGTAGTAGATTAAACTTCCTGTCTACAGATTATCAAATGGCCATCAGAGTGAATAAATTCACAAAGAAAACAGTATACACTCTATTATCAAAACAGAACAACAGAGCAAGTGATCTCAAGATAATTCACAAGAATATATCAGGAATAAGCCTAATCTACAAATTGATCGATAACAATGCAAATATCTCATAGAAGATCAACTAGCTCTATTAGTATACAAGGATAATCTATATTCAGATAGAACAGAAAACCAGAAAGTAATTAACAAAGCTACTGATTATAACTGACCACAGAAAACAAAAGGATTTAGCTCAAGATCGTTTCCTATTATCAATTTGATTTCAGATTTGACAATCATCACAGAGCAATTCAACTGAACCCACCATTACTACTTTGCAATTTCTCCTGGTACTAGAGATTGACAATCACAGAATGAATGAATCACTAGCATAGCACAAATGCAAAGGGACGAACAAAGTATGCCACAATACTTATTGGTGGCCAGGAGAGGAGGCTGAGGGAGGTGGCAATAGGGCTGGTGCGGCGCTGGGTACGGAGTGGCGACGGCCGGGGAAGCACGGGAGAAAGCCGGCGACGGAGCCGAGGGCAGACGGGGAGCAGCACGGTAGGGGTCCTTGGCGGCCGGGAGGCGCCGGGCCGGCTACCGGGAGGAGAGGGCGCCGAGGGTGCTCCTGGTGCTGGTTGGGCGGGCGACGACGAGGACGACCGGGCGGAAGGAGCTTCGACCGAGGGGACTACTGGTCGGCGAAATGAGGGTGAGAGGCGGATCTTGAGAGGGGGAGAAGAGGGTCGGGCAGCGGGAAGGAGATGGAGGCCGAGTGAGCGGAGAAGAAGGCCGGCCGGGGGGGGAGAAGACGCGGGCCGTGGCAATGGAAAGGAGAAGGAGAGGGGAGATGATGCGCCGAGGTGAAAGGCGGGCGAGGGGCCAAGGCACGGGCTGCAAGCGCAGGCAGGGGCGAGGGGGCGGCGCTGGGGGCGAGCAGCGGGCGGGGCGAGGGAAGGCTGGGCGAAGCCGAGCGTGCGGGCGAGGATAAAGAGAAAGAAAGGGAAATGAGAGAAAGAGAGAGAGCGCACGTGGTGAGGGATAAAGAACTTTGCCGAGTGCCGATCGGGCACTCTAAGAAAGATTACTTTGCCGAGTGCCCTATGGCCGCACTCGGCAAAGTTATTAGTTTGCCGAGTGCCAACCCTAGGCACTCGGCAAAGTATCCATCATTTCATGCAAAACTAAAAAGAAAAAAATGCCAATTTAATCATAAAATTCACCAAACTTTCACATGAACTATTACATGTCATCTATTTACTATCTAAAAAATTCCAAGTTCAAATCATAATGTTGAATTTCACTCTTAATAGAAATCCTACTCGTCATTGTTAATGTTTAGTGTCTCTTTGGAAGATGTACCTGGTTAAGCAATGATTTAATGTAAATATACTTCAAACGTTATGAAATTTTTCTATAATATAGATGTATGCTTCAATGTTAATTCTTCCAATCTCGTGATTTATCGAGTTCGATTTTAATTATTACAATTAAATTTACACGATATGTACCTAATTTTCATAAAGAATGAAAATTTTGTGAAATATAGTAAATAAATCAAATAAACACCATATTTTGGAATGGAGTACTAAATATCATATGTGGATAGAGGAAAAGAATGAAGGGAAAACAAGAAATTTGGTTGAATTTTACCGAGTGTTGCGACAATACACTCGGTAAAAGATAGTGTTTACCGAGTGTTGTGAACTTACACTGTAAAACTTTATTATTACCGAGTGTGACACTGTAAACATGACATGCCGTGACGCCGCTTGGCGACGGTTGCTATCCTAGGTGACGTGGCACCTCAATACCGAAAGTGTCTGCTTTACCGAGTGCGCCCCGTCGGTAAACTTGTAGTTTTAACGAGTGTCTTAATTTACCGAGTGTGGTGACTCGGTAAATCGGTCTACTACCGGGTGTTTATGTTTTCCGAGTGTTGGCACTCGGTAGTATTGCCCGAAAGTGCCCGACTTTTGACACTCGGTAATTGTCGGGGCACTCGGTAAATACACAGTCTCCGGTAGTGGATGCCTATATAGGTGCCGGTATGTAACATGTGCTTCTTTCTATTATTCTAATTATTTTTTCCTACAGTATTGTTGGTAGTATAACTATTAAATACAATAACATTTACTTAAACTAGGAAATATTTTCATTTAAAAAATATGGCATAGTGAACCATCATAAGTAGGACTAGACCAACCAACATTGCAACATCCTACAATTGGCAAACATGTGCACAAAATATTTCAGTATTACTAGAGTATCAACTGAATTTATTCTGCATTTACTAGAGCAGTATTAATTACTGAGTAATACAGAAGTGTGCATGCATAGGTCTCTCTCTAGAGATAGGTGGAGGGAGGGGGCGACAGCTTGATCTAGCGTATGTCCAAAGGTGTTTCTTGTGCTTTTCCTTTCTCTCTCTATCCCTTCAGTTAAAGCGATCAACACATGGAATTCCGGTCTCCAAATCTTTATTACTCCCTCAAAACCCCCTCCACCATCCTCCTTCCCTTCCCTTCCCTTCCCTTCCCTTCCCTTTCCTCTCCCCACTCTCTCTCCTGTCCCCATCTCCCTCCTTATCCTCCAGTCCTCCTCCTCTCCTCCACCTTGTGAATAATCCCTCACACATGTGATCATGCATAGGCCCATAAGCAGGGTGCTACTATCCTCTGCTGGGCAGTGAGAAGAATTGCAGGCAACCATGGATGGTGCAGCAGCAGCAGGAACCAGCAGCGGCAGCGGCCACCACCTCATCGGCTCCAGGATCGAGGAGCACCGCAAGTACATGTCGGAGTCGAGCTGCTGCCCGAGGTGCGGCCACAAGATCGACCGGAAACTGGTACATCATATATATGCACGACTGCTGGCAACTTTTGTTAGGTTTTGACATATATACATGTGTGATGGAGTTCTTGATTCTCAGTCATGCGTGTGTGTGTGTGGATGGGTGCATAATTGTAGGATTGGGTGGGGCTGCCTGCTGGGGTGAAGTTCGACCCGACGGATCAGGAGCTGATTGAGCACCTGGAGGCGAAAGTCCGGTCCGGCGGCGTGGCGGCGGCGTCACACCCTCTGATTGACGAGTTCATACCCACCATTGAGGGGGAGGACGGCATCTGCTATACCCACCCTGAGAAATTGCCAGGTTAGTTATTAGCTAAACTGATCTAGACATATCTATCCCAGCTAGCATGTGCCTGGCCGCCTGGCGTTTCTAATTTCAACAAGAGTGCTCTGTACTGTTCCCCTCTTTTTCCCTAAAAATTCCTCATTTTTTAGAACACAATGTTTTATTTTTGGAGGTTCGCACTTTCAGTTTCTTTTCCTAGCTTCAGTTTACATTATCTTCAGTGTTTCAGGATTTGTTTCAATTATACTTGATGCGCATATTTCCACATATATATTAATGGTAGATTTGCAAGTTCATGCACTGTAGGAATCTTCAGAGAGAGAGAGAGAATACGCACCTGCTGCACGTACGACATTAATGTTGTTGTGGCACATCTCTCTCTCTTTCTCTCTAGAATGAAATATGACATGAGATCTGCCCCTATCTTCCAAAGTTAGGTTTTGTCCTCCTCTCAAGGTTGTTATATCCTCCAACAGCTAATGTGGCCTGATCTTGCATCACTCTCTCTTTTTCCAAAGCGAAACAGCCAAACAGACATGACTAATCCTCACATTGGTGTATGCATGCACCTACACATGCTGACATCCATGTCCATGCAGGTGTGACCAAGGACGGCCTGAGCCGCCATTTCTTCCACCGCCCTTCCAAGGCCTACACCACCGGCAACCGCAAGCGCCGCAAGATCCAGCCGCCCGCCGCCGCGGCAACCGTCGATGCCTCCGGGGCCGCTTCATCGGCCGGGGGCCCCGCCCCAGCTGCGGCGCAGCAGCAGCAGCAGTGGAGCGAGACGCGGTGGCATAAGACCGGCAAGACGCGGCCGGTGAATGTGGGCGGCCGGCAGAGGGGGTGCAAGAAGATCCTCGTGCTCTACACCAACTTCGGCAAGCACCGCAAGGCGGAGAAGACTAACTGGGTGATGCACCAGTACCACCTCGGCGAGGCCGAGGAGGAGCGCGAGGGCGAGCTCGTCGTCTCCAAGATCTTCTATCAGACGCAGCCGAGGCAGTGCGGCGTCGGGGACGCGGCGGGCGCGGCGGTGAAGAGGATGGACCGTGCGGCGGCGGGGGTGGCGCCCATGGCCTCCTCCAACGTGATCGGCGCGGCGTTCCACGGCACCGGCGCCGGCATTGAGGAGTTCAGCTTCTCACAGTTCAGGAGCAGCTTCGAGGAGGTGAGTTACATAAACAAAAAAATCTTATAGTAGCTAGTTTGGGGATTCGGATCCTCGCGCTGAATTGTAAAGGCATGGCTAGGCTTGCCTTTTGACACTTCCGCGGCCATTCAATATTCAAGCCTCTAACGTACGGCTGGGATTAAACCGAGTGATAGAGGGGGAAAAAAAGAGAATACGTGCAGGGGGGAAAAAGCTGAGCTAGCCTCGCATAGCTCATCCTGAATGTTGAATACTGATCAGATTTTCTCAGAACTCATGCCCGGCTTTACTATTAATGGCACAGCCGAGGATGCCGGTGCATAGTTTTTTTTTTTTAAAAAAAAATTGGACCGCTATAAATTATATAATTAATGTTTTCTTTTAATATATGTAGGTTTCTTGTCTTTTTCTTGATCAGTGAAATGTAGGTAGGAATAGGATGCGATGTTTTTGATTGGGAGGGTTGTGGGGGTGTCAAGGCAAATGTGTCCTTTCAGCTCAGTCTGATCAATGAATGGTAGGGTGAGAATTTTTTTTGCAGGAAAACAGTACAAGCTAGGGTTGAGATCTTACCTCAATTGACGGGTGTCTCTGACCTACATGAAATGTTGAAGTGGCGTATATTCTAGTCATGCAATTTAATGAATTGAAAGAACAAAATAGACTGATCGTATATATGAATATTAGATAGTACTACACACCTAGTACGCAATCTGCATAGTATCAAATGCTGTACTTTGGCATCATTAATTTTGTTCAAACAGCAAGCAACCCTAATTAAGGGCAATCTATTTCACCCATATATATATATATATATATATATATATATATATATGATCTGACAAGAAATTATAATATCTTGAATTTTACTTTCCAAAGTGGCTCACCTTCCCTGTCCAACCAAACAGTGACAGATGTACGTTAACTCATTAAAAGTTTTGAGTGTAACAGAAGCAGCTGGTTGATTAATTACTGCCTGTCAAGGTAATTAGTTACTATTTATACCGCGCAAGTAATTAACATTTACGTTTGATGTATACACAGGTGGGCATGGGAGCACCAGATCACCAACAAGTGCAATCTAGGGCTGACGAGGGAGTAGTGCATCCAGGGCACCATCACCTTCTCCGGCAGCATCACGACGAGCACGATCACCGGCGTCATCACTATGCCGCCCAGGAGCAGCATCACGTGGCCGCCGCCGCCGCAGCGTTCCACGCCAGCACGCCGACAGACCCCATCGCTACGCTGATCGCGGCGCCGCGGGTTCACCAGGGCTCGGTCGTGCTCAGGCCGGCGGAGCCATATGATCATGGGGCGAGTTACCATCACCAAGTAAGTTAGTTGTTACGATTTAGTTTGCATCCCACTTGTGAAATTAATGTCAGATGTTCTATACTGTTAGTCTTACAGTTTGGTTTGAATGATCTGTGTGACAAAAAAAAACGAATTAGGAGGATGAGCGGCAACACCAACCGCGAAAGTTTGATGGACGGTCGACTTCTGGCCTCGAAGAGGTGATCATGGGTTGCACCTCAAGGAGGTCCAAAGGAGTAAGAACTCTCTCTCTCTCTCTCTCTCTCTCTCTCTCTCTCTCTCTCTCTCTCCAGTCGAACAAGCGAAGTTCAGATCAATGGCGCACATATATATTTATGGAACGGAATTACTATTGTATCCGACGTTACTACATATTTATTTCTTATTATTTCTCGTGCTGTTTCTCTTTATGGTAGTGAAACTAATTTTTAAAATTTTCATGAAATACTCCCTTTTGTTGCGAAACTGTGTCCATCTGGGCATTAGCATAATCTCACGAATGCAACTTAATTTGATCGCCAATTTGCGTTATAATATACTTGTAAATTCTTAAAAAAATTATGATACTATGAAAGTATATTTTTAATGAAAGTATTTTTTTAGCGAATCTATTATACCATTTTGCACTGCAAGCTAAATATCCACAAATTAAGACTCCCCTTTTTTCAGGAAACATCAGGTGGTAAGGAGGGCACAGAATGGCAGTACCCATCGTTCTGGCCATCTGACAGCCAGGATCATCATGGGTAAAAGAGCAACATATCTGCCACCTTGAGTAGTAGCCAATCTTGGAGAGGCAACCAAAGGCAAACCAAAACCCTGACACCATCATTACTGCCATGATAGGATCAGCATACATACACTATAGGTTACAAGACTAAAAGCTCAAGTATAGCAGCATAGGAGGAGTGGCTTCCAAGAAACACAAAAAAAGGCAAAGTTTGCAACAAAATCCAACCCCAGCTTTGACCTCCCTCCCTCCCCTCTCTCTCTCTACATTCTTCTTTCTCTTCACCCAATGTGTCTGGATAACGGGATGGAAGTTTCATTTGAGTGCTCAAATTTACATGTCTAAAGAGACAAAGATGATATTGGCAGAAAAGCAAAAGGGAAACAGAAAAAGAAAAAGGAGAGGACAGAAAACAAAGGTTTCATCACAGGGAAGCTAGGGTCAGTTAATCGTCGGTTGCTCCTTTGATTGGTGCAAAATCATTGCGGCAATCATCGTTTATCGGGCCTTTTGGTCAAATTATTTGTATACTAGTCTAATAATCAGGAGTATCATACAATTTATTGCTTGATTGGTTAATTGTGTACACCATTTTCCTTTTCCTTTTTTCATATATTCTGCAAAGAAGCTAACATTTTGGAAAAGAATGAAAGGATCCGTTTGTAAAGCTAGTATATGTTCTCATTGAATTGGTCCATTTGTTTACATGTTCGAATTTTCTTTAGTTCTGCGAGATACACATATGTCAAGAAATATTCCCTGTACAAGGAAACTATAAAGATTGCTAGGTAAGGCGATGGCTTTATTTCCTAAATTTCCTTTTTCCTAAGGAATATCTTTGGTTCCAAAATCTCCTCAGTGACATGCATGAGATGGAATAAATGCCACCATATTCTTTTGTGATACTGTCACATGCAAAAGAAGAGAGCTAGTTAGGGGCAAGGAAAAGTTTCTCATGTCTCTTGTCTTGCTAGCTATAAGCAAAAAGCTTAATCTCACCTCTTACTCCCTCTATGTGTATATATATATATATTCTCTCCTCTCTTTTTTGGAACTTTTGTAAAAGATTTTTTATTGGACCATGGCCAATGCACTAGAACTGCATGCATGTGTTTATTTAGATTCTGGCATCCTGTCAGGATCGAAGTTGCGAGAGAATTTTCGCATGTGTAGTGGAGGAAGAATATGAGCACGGCATGCATGGTCCTGATACTGCCTTTGTCAGATTCTTCCAAACTGTGATTCTGCGAATGCCTCCATGCATGTCCTTTCAATATCAGTACGATAGAAGATGTTAAAGGTGATGGTTGTTGTTGCGCATTAGCGTACGTGAATATTGCAATGCACAGATCACGCTCCTTTATGTTACTTAGTTAATTAGGCAGGGAATTGTTTCTGGTTGGAATTATGGTGCAACATCAAATGTGTCTAGCATAAACTTAATTCCATTTATATTTCCTAGCATAAAGGAAATTAATTTAAACCAGTGATGGCGCGGTGACCCCCGCCGGCTGCGGCTGTTATTTCCTCATCTTCGTGTTATTTCCTGCCACTGGTAATGGTAGGAAGATGAGGGAGAGTTGGGGAATTTTTGCATGTAAAAGTATAGATCTCAGCTTGGAAGTTCAACAAAATTGAGTTGAAGGTGAAAATTTTGAGGTGGAAGTGAGAAACTTTGAGTCGAAAGTCCCCGGTTTCGAGTTGGTAGTATCCGATTTTGAGTTAAAAGTCCTTAATTTCAAGTTGAAAGTTCCCAATTTATTTGAATTAATTGAAAGCTGTTTCGAGAGTTTAAATGTTTTCAAATTTTATGTCAAAGGTATTAGTTTTTGGGCTGAAAGTTCTTGGAGGAGGGAGCGGCGGTGGTTTCGCCGAGACAATGCATGGCAGGAGCAAAAGGTGTCCGCCACTTTGATTAGTTATGGATGTTCCCATGATAAATAGTCACACTCTAAAAATTTTACGCAGCACGAAATATATTATTGCTACAATATTCACACTATTATATACATAACTATATTAGCGTGCAATCCATATATCTTCCATAGTAAAACTCATATCACTACCGGAAAAACGTCTTTTGCCCAGAGCCGCGATTTTTGCCGAGAGCAAAAACTCGGGCTCTCGGCAAAGAAAACGTTTGCCGAGCGTGGCTCTCGGCAAACACGGGCCGTCGGGAACTGATAAGATTGCCGTGGGCCTGCATCTCGGCAAACAATAACTCTCGGCGAAGTGGGCCATTTTGCCGAGAGCCGCGCTCGGCAAAAAATGCCCATCGGCAAAATGGGCCTTTGCCGTGGGCCGCGCTCTCGGCAAAATCAGGCTCTCGGCAAAACATTGCCGTGGGCCTATAGCCGTGACCTGCCCTGACGGCGTCACCGCTTTGCCGAGAGCACCACCGTTACGGCTCTCGGCAAACCTGTTTGCCGAGCGCCGCTTTCGGCAAATGTTTGCCGAGAGCCCATCCCAGGCTCTCGGCAAATGTGGTTTCTATATTTCATGTGCATGTGTTTCTCTTCTCCTAACTCTCTCCAATTAAATTATTTTTTCTTTCATATGCTCCAAACTTTTTTTCTCTATACACATACTACAGGTTGTACTCAATATTAAAATTTTGTGTATTTTTGTAATTATTTGCTATATATAATTAATTAATTGCATTTCAAGGAGTTTTTTTAATCGATTAAAATTTGAACAGCGATTGATTTAAACACGGGAAAAAATTAAGTAGAAAATGATATTAATGCTATTTATGCATTATTGGGGGCAAATAACATCTTGTTGACGTTTTTTTCACCTTTTATTTTACTTAATCAAGACCACGAACATATGTCGCGAACGATTTAAAATTCTTAAAAAAGGAAACGAATTCGAAAATTGTGATATTTGCAATGAAGTCATGGTATCACACTTGGAGGCTGTGGTAAAAATTGAAAATGTTTCGCAAGTGGTTGCGTATGATTCTTACAATCTGATACATCTCCGAATAAGTTTCATAAAGCTGAGGAGGATCCATTAGGATTTTCAAACAATGTCACGGTTGAATTAGTTTTGGAGTTCCAAACTTTTTGTATAGCCATTAGAGAGCATAAGTTGTAAGACGGCAAAATTTCGTATTTTTCCGGAGCCGTTTGCTATTTATTAATTTTTTTTTGGATATTCTTTGCCGAGAGCTTCAGTGGATTACTCTCGGCTAAGGCTCTTTGCCGAGAGCTACTGGGCCCGCTCTCGGCGCAGATTTCTTTTTTAAATAGCCTGGATCAATGGTTTGCCGAGAGCTGGCTCTCGGCGAATAGGTTTGCCGAGAGCTGCGCTCGGCAAATGTTTAATTTTTTTTTTTAGAAATATCATTTTTTGTTCAGTTTGTTAGACGAATAAAAAATATTTAAAAAAAATAATAATTTTGCCGAGAGTAGCTCTCGGCAAATAATAATTTTTATTTTTTTAAATATTTTTTTGTGCAGTTAGCTAGTTAAAAAATTCGAACGAAATTTGAGAAAAAAAAACTTTGCCGAGAGCCGGATCTGGGCGCTCTCGGCAAAGGGGTAAGGTTTGCCGAGAGCCTCCCAGATCTGGCTCTCGGCAAAGTGCTTTCCCACTTAACCGGTCTCTCTGCCGTTTCGCTCTCTCACTCTCTCACTCTCACTGCTTTCGCCTCACCACGCCGAGCCTCGCCGCCGCCGCTCGCCTGAGCCTCGCCGCCGCGCTCGAAACCACGCCGCCCGAGCCACGCCGCCGCACTCGCCAGCCGCCCCATCTCGCCACGTCCGCGCGCGTCTGGGTCCAGCGGTGAGCACACCAAAACGCTATTCAATCAACTTTTGGCGTAATCACGCTTTTTGGCGAATCAACTTATGTCGAATGGATAATTTCTTGCTTAAACTAACACAAATGATATATTTGCATGAGGAGGAATTTCTACTTTAGCAGGGCTGCATGGTGCCATGGTATAAGGATGTACATATATCAGGTTTCAGGTCTTTGGTTAAATGATGTAGACTGCCTTATGGCTCGTACTACTAGTGCATATATGTCTAAATCCAACTTTTAGCTCTGCAATTCCATTATTGACCAATTTGGGCGGTTGACTTCGAATGAATTTAGCTGTTTTGATCTATTTCTTCCAGCGTCACAGCGAATTAGAGTTCCATTCCATATATTACCTGTTTACGTCACCTCAAAGCTCCTCACACAAAATTCTTGCAGATCTAGAGGGCAACACGCAAGGAGACATAGCCATACACCTGTATCTGGAGAACCATAAGCAAAATAGGTGCATACGTTGACAAAACATAACTAATTAACATACATCCCTTTTACACGTTAATGACATGTATATCTAATTAGACAAATGGTTGTTAGAAACTATTCTTTTGAAAGGAAACAATACAATTAATATATTGCCAGACTTTAACATAAAGTTACATTGTATTCAATAGTATGCATGCATGGTGTGTGTTCATAAAGGATACCATTTGACATACTCTATTTACAGTATATAGTCTCACAAAGAATAATCATTTGCTTCCTATTGGTGAATTTGCTATTGCACTTCAATAATTAAAATGAGTAGTATTTTCTAGAATTATGCAGTTCTTCCATTCTGTCCAATTAATGCATGGCACTAGATCTTCCGCAGTGTTTTTTCATATAGGTATATTCTGAAAGAACCAAAATTTCAATTTTAAAAGGAGCTTCATGTATTTGATCTACCCAATATGTAGCCTTCTGTGTTTAAGGATCTGATGTACAAGCCAATTAATGAACTCTATCATGCGTCCTTTTTTAGCACTTTATACTATATATTAACTAACCTATTGAAATTAAACCCTAATATATAATGAGTCTAGTTAAGGTTGTAACTCTTATATTTTCTAAAAAGTAAGAAGATAGCAGCACTGCGTGCATCTGCATTTATAGTCATACATGTGATAACTCGTCACTGTTATTTCAAGATTACATCTGGCTTCAATTTCCTTGTTATTTTCATTAGCACTATACTCTGATCTTACATCTTTATGGTCATTTGTGTTATTTTTAAAATGTAGTATTGATGAGCAGACCATTTTAGAGACCGGATCTTTTGTTTAGTGCAATAATGATCAATTCAATTAAGTTTCATCGCGTGATGCTCTAGATATATGTGGTTGTCGGCCATCGTGCCGTGGTTTTCTTCGTGTTTGGAAACCTCACCGCTCAGGGAGATTCTTGAATTTTTGAGTTGACGTTATTTTGCTTCTTTCTTTTGCAGAGCCGAGTGAGAGTACCCGTGTCCCAGTGTTCCGCACCGCGCCGCCTCGCCACTGCACCGACCCGCCACGGCCCCGCTAGCCTGACTTCACCGCCACCTGAGGTATAACCACTCTTTCTTTGTCCTGGTCATGTATCTCCACGTAACCCGCTTAGGTTTCTCCTGTTGAAAGAGATACGGTTAGAAATATGCGATCTTTGCATATCAATAACCGTGATCTGCTTCAATTGTCCACGCTTTTTGGACGGCCAGGATGCGCAGATGGTGTTAGTTTCCATGGTTCGCGCTCCGATCCGAGACGAGTTTTGATAAGATTTTCTGTTGTTCTCCGGATACACAATCTCCTGCCGGGACGTGTATTTGGAGAACAATGGGAGGTGATGCCAAATTTGCTTTCGGATAGGACCAGACCATGGGAACTAACACCATCGACGCATCCTCGGGTGGGATTAGGACCTATCCTTGCCTATTAGATGGTAGGAACGACGTGTAGATGCAAGTCCATGGTTATATTTATTACTTGGTGATATATATGTTAGAGGATGGATGACCGTGAGTGGATGTACTCGGGCCGACGGAGCGCCCGTGAGATTACCAGAGAATGGGTCGACAAGACCGAGGCTTTCATCAAGCAAGTATTTGACCAGCTCCCTGAGCGCGTGCGTTTTTGTCCTGCATCAAGCGTAAGAACGAAAGAGGCGGACAAAGGAGGTGATGACTTCACATCCGGCTAGGCATGGATTTGAAAAACTATACCAGTGGACCCACCACGGTGAAGCCGATCGTGTGAGAGAGGAGGTGGTGAGACCACGTGTCGAGGATTACAATGCTGATGCCGGGGTAGCAGCTTGGTTAGATGACTTTCACGAAGCACACTTCGCTGAAGGATGTAGGCAGCAGGAGGAGGAGGAGCCAGAGGCAAGCGCAAAGGCGTATTACGACATGTTGTCTGCGGCAGGGAAACCCCTTCATGGCCACACACAGATTTCAAAGCTTGATGGCATTTCACGCTTAATGGCCTTAAAGTCCCAGTTCAACCTCAGTCGAGAGAACTTTGATGAAATGTTGACAGTTATTGGCTCCATCCTTCCGGCCGGTCACCTTCTGCCACAGAACATGTACGAATCGCAGAAGGTCCTTCGTGCACTTAAGATGCCGTATGAGCAGATACATGCTTGTCCGAAGGGCTGCGTCCTCTTTAGAAAAGCACGCGGATGCAAAGTCTTGCCCAAAGTGTAAATCCTCTAGGTATCCGGAGGTAGACTCGTGATGGTGAGAAGAGGCGAGTCCGTACTCGTGAAAATCCTACGGTACCTTCCATTCATACCGAGGATCCAACGGCTATTCATGACAGAGGAGTCATGAAATGATGATATGGCACAAAAATGGAAAAAGATACAGTCCTGAGAAGATGGTACATCCAGCCGATGGTGAAGCATGGCATCACTTTGATAACATTCATCGTAACAAAAGTGGGGAGGCACGTAATGTGCGTGTTGCACTGGCAACAGATGGGTTCAATCCTTATGGAATGATGGCTGCCCCATACACTTGTTGGCCCGTGTTTGTTATCCCTCTCAATCTCCCCCCTGGCGTCTCCTTCCAACGACAGAATGTGTTCTTGTCGTTGATAATTCCAGAACACCCTGGGAATAACATGGGTGTGTTCATGGAGCCTTTGTTCGATGGCGGTCCATGCTTGGGACCATGGTGTATGGACATACGATCGAGCTACAAAGACAAACTTCAACATGCATGTTTGGTATCAATACTCCATGCATGACTTCCTAGCATATGGGATATTCAGCGCTTGGTGTGTTCACGGGAAGTTTCCATGCCCCTTGTGCAAGGCAGCTCTGCAGTTCAATTGGCTGCAGAAGGGCGGCAAATATTCCGCGTTCGACAAACATCGACAATTCCTCCCTGCTGAGCATCCATTCAGACGAGACATCAAGAACTTTACTAAAGGTGTCATGGTTACAGACCCCGCACCACAGATGATGACCAGTGCCGAGGTTCATGATCAGATAGATGCTCTCCGGATCAATGAAAAAGATGGTAGGTTCGTGGGATATGGTGAGGAGCATATGTGGACTCATAAGTCGCCCTTGATGATGCTCCCCTATTATAACGACCTTCTTCTTCCACACAACATTGATGTAATGCACACCGAGAAGAATGTTGCCGAGGCGCTTTGGGCAACGATCATGGATATTAAGGATAAGACGAAGGACAATGTAAAGGCGAGACTGGACCTGGCAACGATATGTGATAGACCAAAGCAACACATGCAACCTCCTAGAAGCGGCAATAAATGGACAAGGCCTAAGGCCGATTACAGATTGAAACCGGAACAAAAGAGAGAAGTATTAGAATGGTTCAAAACATTAATGTTCCCTGATGGGTATGCACGTGAATCGAGGAGGAGTGAACTTATCTACCTTGCGAATCAACTACCAAGAGTCATGACTATCACATATGGATTGAGTGTCTTCTTCCGCGATGCTCCGAGGCTATGTCCACGAGCATGTGTGGAAGACGCTAGCCGAGTTGAGCTATTTCTTCCATGACTTTGTGCCAAGGAGTTATCTCGTGGCGTGGTTGCGAACTGGAAAAATAGCACTGTGTTGCTCTGTAAGTGGAGATGATCTTTCCACCCGGCTTCTTCAACCCGATCGAGATTTGATTCGCACCTCCGTATGAGGCACGAATGGGGGCCGTGCAGAGCCGTTGGTGCTATCCAATCGAGAGATGTCTAAAAGTTCTTCGAAGAAATGCGTAAACAAATGCAAAATCGAGGCTTCCATGGCGGAGGCATTCGTTTTAGAGGAGGTTACTAACTTCACACAAGCATACTATGGTGACAAGCTTCCTAGTGTGCATAATCGACCCCCTCGTTACAATGCTGGTGAAAATGAATCAAAACTGGCCTTTCCAAGGGCAACTTGGAAGTGCGAGTGATGCGTCCTCATTGTTGTTGAAAAACGAAGAGTGGCTCACAATCATGATATATGTGTTCACCAATCTTACCGAAATGGAGCCGTACATGCAGTAAGTGGCTTCTTGCACGAACTTGTTAATTAAATATGCCGTCAACATTCTGCATCCAACCTCCTTGTTTCTCGTTGTTACAGGGAGTTTATTAATGAGAGCGGCATCTATCAAGGGAACCTACCCCGCAAGAACGTGACACCATTCTTCATCAGGGTTCGGGAAATGGAATCTCCGATTTTATTTCTTGGTTCAAACAAAAGGTACTATGCAATTTAGCTCGTTCGCCGATTGACATTCCCAGTTGCTTGTACATTCCAATTTAACGATCTATCCTCCTTGACCTTGCAGAGCCAAACCGATTTGACTATGAATCCAGAGTTGAGACAGGTTGCCAATGGCTTTGAACATAGGGTCAAGTCATTTTCTGGTTATGATGTGAATGGATACCGATTTCACACAACAAGACACGAGCAGAGCCGGCCCAATCGAAGAACCACGAATTCTGGAGTTTTTACTGGCGGCCTTGATGGGGCCGAGTATTATGGAAGAATTGAAGAGATATACGAACTTAGGTTTCGTGGTCGCAAACCTCTTAACCCTGTCGTATTCAAATGCCATTGGTTTGATCCTCAAGAAACGAGACGAAGTCCTTTCCTTGGGCTAGTAGAAATTCGACAGGATTCCGTCTATGGCGGAAAGGATGTCTATATTGTGGCTCAACAGGCCACACAAGTTTATTATCTCCCTACTGTGCCAAAGGGACCCTAGTCTTGAGGTTGGGATATTGTGCACAAGGTATCGCCACGGTAAAGCACCTTCCCAAACGCCAAGACTACAACTTCGACCCAAACACATATGATGGAGAGTTCTATCAAGAAGAGGGCCTACAAGGGACTTTTGAGATTGACTTAGGAGCTATGGAAATGGAAGTAGACAATGAAATGGATGTTGATGTGGACGAGGGGGATGAGGTGGAAAATGCGAAGGACTTGGCGTTACTTGAAGGATTACATATTGGCGATGTCAATGATGACATAGTTGCTCCTTTGGAAAGTGTTGAATATTTCGACATGGCTGATAGTGATGATGAGAGCTATGATCCAAATTAATCCCGATGGGGATGATTATTTCTAATACATGTAATATTATGTTATTTCGAAATTATGCTTTATTTATTTTGCATCTCTTTATAATAATGTCTTGTTTATGATCCATCTAATCCGATCTTATTGTTTATGTCTTGTAGGTGATTGTGCAAAGATGGCGGGCCGCAGAGCCTCGCATGGCGGTCAGTCGCTTTACGACACTGGGCAAGACACGGGGCCCTCGGGTGAAGGCTGGGGTCGGCACCACCTCAGGGGAGGAGGAAGAGGACGGCCGGGAGGAGGCCTAGGGTGCCACCGCCTCAGCCTGCAGCAGCAGCAGCACCAGAGCCCGAGGAGGAGCGGGAGGAAGAGCAGGTGGACGAGCAGGCTCAGCAGGGAGAGGCCGAGCTGCAGGCCGAGCAGGAGGCCGAGCAGCTGGACGTGCAGGAGGAGCGGGAGGACGAGCAGGAGGCCGAGGCAGGAGGTTCCAGTTCCACTGGAACCTCGGGTGTCTACCAACGAGGTCCGGCGAGCCTACCTGAGCGGCCGATACCTGAGGCTCTACGCCCGGTCATTCGACCCGTTGGGCAAAAGTACGTAACTTTTACATTCTTTTCGCTCCTACATATGATAGAATCACAATGGAAACTAACAGTTTTTTCTTAATCACTTACGCAGGTCTTGGAAGGTCGTGGTCCCAGGTGCTCACAAAAGGTTGCCCAATGGCATCCTGGGTCTTCTCTGCAGGGAACACTTCCCAGGCTTGGTTCGCTACGCCGAAGATCTGGAGCCGGCCTACACGTACGAGCACTACGTCGCCGCCCCTGATGCGGAGGACGAGACGGGCCGCACGTACGAATGCGTGGCGGAGCGGGTTATGTGCGAGTTTTGGGTAAGTCTTCCTCCCACTACTTTGCTCAATACATTGCATTCGCCAGAGTTTCTTGAACCAGTGTATTGATACATCTTTTCTATATGCAGGACTTCTTCAAATGCGCCGAGGACTACGAGGCGAGGGCGGCCAAGGCGTTGGCCAAATCTTTTAGAGGTCGCATCTCAGACATGCATTACGAGGCGCGGCTCCAGGCCATCATCGATTATTGTGCCGTCTACGAGCATCGGAAGGTAAAGAAAGAAGATGCAAGATTAATGCATCTGACCAAAGAGCAGTACCTGAAGGTAAATATACAACATCAATATTGATTTCTTCTGAGATTGGGTGCGCTTGAATTGTTCTTATATCCGTCAATGTACTTGATGTCGCATGCAGTGCCTCTGGCCGTGCGCCAATAAAGCGCGGAACTGGCGGATGATGGTCGACAATTGGGTGAGTGGCAATTGGCGGATAACACACCGTCCTCCGAACGGCGTTTGTCGATGCGGTGTATCACACCACCGTGGCAACCTTAACATCCACGAATACGGGGCTAGATGGGTACGTGACTTGGTGTAGCTTCATTTATTCTTTGAGACGTTTATTCTCGCATGATTTATAATCGTCTTGTTTTTCTCGCAGTCGGCTGCACATCAAAACCAGCCATGCGGAGAGCTCAAGTCATGGGTTCTGGCCCACAAGGGTAAGGCGACAGACAACATCGACTGGAACCCGGACGACCCAGCCGAGTCGTTCACCAACGAGAGCATCCCCGAGCGCATCAGTCAGGACACCGAGGCGGCAAGGGGAGTCCATGGGGCAGACTGGGATCCGCACACCGCGGACATTGACGGCGACATCGTCATGAGGGTGGGAGGAGGCAAGAAGCATGGGCGGTACCTCATCGGCAACAAAGACGCCGACCCGCACACCACTCCCACTCTCTCACAGTCGGACAAAGCAAAGCGGGAGGCGTGCCCATACGCCCAAGGCAGGACACTTCGACGCATCGTGTGGCAGCACTACAGGTTATTTCTGTTTTATTCGTCGTTCATTGGTTTTACATTCCTCGAAATTGCTTGTAACAATGCGGTGAAAAATTATAGGCCCAGGTGCATGCGCTCGAGGAGCATAAGGCTAGGGTCGAGGAAGAGCGACAGAGGGAGCGGGCGAGGTTTGACGCCTTGGCTCAAGATCGTGGCAAGTCTTGGCGTCACGATGGGTCGGCGCCACTAGAGCTGTTCGCTCCTCCACCGCCTGACCCATACCCGCCTTACTCATACGTGAGTTCAACTTCTCTAACAAAAGCTCTTTACTGTGCATGTCGGCCATCGTGCCGTTGATATGTGATGGGAGGCCTTCGTGCCGTTGATATATATGTGTGCCGGCCATCGTGCCGTTGATATGTGGTGGGCGGCCATCGTGCCGTTGGTTTTCTTGCAGGTTTTGGAAACCCCACCGTGCAGGGGAGGTGCTGCCGAAATTTTGATGTGTCTAGGCTTAGATTACAATTTTATACCTAGTTCTGCAAATTTTAACTTGTCTACGCTTAGATTACAATTATATGCCTTAGTATTACTATAATTACTAATTTTTCTTCTCCTTTGTGCAGAATCAATCGGCGGGTTCGAATGATGTGCCTGAGCAGCCGCTGTCGGGAGGGTCGGGGTACCACCAGCGTCGGAACTGCATCGCGGCCGTGATCGGCCGCCGTCGGGAGGATCGGGGTATCCACACCTTCCGCCGCAGCAGCAGCCGCCGTCGGGAGGGTCGGGGTGGGAGTCTTGGGGGTGAGTCTGTTGTTCTTCGGTAGATGTATTAGCACTTTGTGACATGAACTTGTGTGAGATGAACTTAGCACTTTGAGATGGACATGTGTTGTTGGATTTGAGATGTTTAGATGGATGATATATTTGTGATATATGTGATGTGGATGATATATTTGTGATATATGTGATGTGGATGACATATTTGTGATATATGTGATGTGGATGATGTGTTATATTTGTGAAATATGTGTTGTTGAAGCTGGAAATATAAACAAAAATAAAAAAATGATCTCGGACTTTTTGCGAGAGCTTAGCTCTCGGCACAAATCCTCTTTGCCGAGAGCTTTGTTCTCGGCTCTCGTAAATCGACTCTTTGCCGAGAGCTTTGTTCTCGACTCTCGGCAATCGGCCTCTTTGCGAGAACAAAGCTCTCGACAAAGAGGCCGATTTGCCGAGAGCCGAGAACAAAGCTCTCGGCAAAGAGTCGATTTGCCGACGGTCGCTCTCGACAGCGAAATTCTTTGCCGAGCGGTCGCTCTCGGCAAAGAAGTTCTTCTTCGACGGTCGCTTCTCGGCAAACAATTTGTCATCGCAGATTAACGATCGTTTGGCGTTACTGGGGCAACCCGGTTTGCCGAGAGCTATAGTTTGTCGAGCTCGTTGTCATTACTCTCGGTAAATATTTTGCCGAGAGGGCTCTCGTAAAGAATCCTTTGCGGTAGATGTTTTGCCGACGGCTATTTGCCGAGAGCTGCTCTCGGCAAATAGGTTGCCGAGCGTCAACTCGTCTTTGCCGAGAGCTTTGGGCTCTCGGCAAAGGCCGGGTGTTATCTAGTAATATCCATATCCACTCGGGCGCATTAAAAAACGTACAAGCAGTATATAAAAAAGGGTAGCCTCGATATATAGTAAAGGCAATATTTGTCTGTATTGTGTATTAGATATATTAAATCGCAGCCCAAAAATTTGTTTTGAAAAAATTGCCACCCTAAAGTAAGTTCGGATTTTTTTTCCAACTAGAATTACAGATATACACATGTTTATAATTGTTTAGTCTAAACCAAAAACTTAACTACAGGAAAAAACATGTTTATTTTTGTTTAGTCTAAACCAGAAACTTAACTATAAGCAAAAACACTTTCTGTGAAATGGTACTTATGTATAGATTTGATATAGCACCCCATATCCAAATGGCGCCTAAACCAAAAAAATGTCTACCGTCTGTGATAAAATTATCACAGACGGTTCTTCGTTAACCGTCTGTGATATATAAGTATCACAGACGGTTCTTTACACGAACCGTCTGTGATACTCTTCTCATCACAGACGGTTCGTTAAACAAACCGTCTGTGATACTTCACAAACGGTTCGTTTAACAAACCGTCTGTGATAATATTTGTATCACAGACGGTTCGTTAAACGAACCGTCTATGATACAAGCCTATCACAGACGGTTCTTTTAAAGAACCGTCTGTGATAGCCCCATATCACAGACGGTTCTTTTAAAGAACCGTCTGTGATATATTAGCATTATAAGTAGGCGCTGCCGACAGTCCCCATTTCTATTAAATCCATTTGAACCGCCGCCACCCTCCTGCTGCTGCGTCATTGCTCACAAGCGAGTCCACATTTCTATTAATTCCATTTGAACCGCCGCCACCCTCCTGCTGCTGCGTCCTCCCCCATTTTGAGCTGTTACCCCTACCTCCTCCTCTCCCATTTTGAGCTGTTACCCCTGCCTCCTCCTCCCCCGGCCCATTGCGGCATTTTGATCTGCTTGCCTCCTCCCACATTCGCTACTTTGGAGAGAAGGGTAACGATCGATCTGTAACCCTTTATATTTGCTATAGAGTACTCACTAATGTGTTTGGTCATTATAAAGGGTACTTGCGGTTTATTAATATAGAGTACTCACTAATGTGTAGATGGACCGAAACTGGATGCTTTTAGAAGAGCCGCCGAGCAGGATATGTTGAAGAAGGGGATAAAATATATGTACTGTCCATGCATTGATTGCGGTAATATGAAAATGTTTAACAACCGCGCGGATCGAAGCTCACTTAATACTGAAGAGGTTTCAAAAAGGATATACATGTTGGGCGATCACGGTGAAGAGCGATTATACGGAAGTCGAGAATGGCGACATCGCCGAGAAGTCAACGATATGCAGGGTATGGAATGTGCTTTTGATGAGGATAGATCGCATGATGACAATCTGGATCAGATGCTACGCGATGCAGAAGGGAACTACGGTGAGAGAGAGTTTTGTAAATTCGAGGGCTTAATGGAGGACTCGGGGAAACCTTTGTTCCTGGCCGCAAGCGGAATACACAAGGTTGTCAACCGTGCTTGAACTCTGAAATTGAAGGCAAGCAATGGTTGGTCCGACAAGAGTTTCTGGCGTTGTTAGGTCTCTTAGTGACATCCTTCCGGAGAAAGCGTGTTGCCCAGCCACGACCTACCAAGCTAAGAAGGTTATTTGTCCATTGGGAATGGAAGTAGAAAGAATACATGCATGTCCGAACGATTGTATCCTCTACAGTAAAGAGTATGCAGACATGCATGCATGTCCCATGTGCGAGCATCCGATACAAGCGGAAGAATCGCTAAGGCGAAGCAAGGACCTCTGCTAAGATGTTGTGGTATCGCTGTGATCCCACGTTTGAAGCGTTTATTTGCGAACGAAAGGAGGCAAGATTGATGCGTTGGCACTCGGAGGAGCGTAAGAAAGATGGGAAGCTCGGACACCTGCGATTACGCCCGGTGGAGAAACTTCGATCGAGCTTGAAGAGTTCGGTCGGAACCGAGGAACATAAGGTTAGGGTTGAGTACGGACGGAATGAATCCTTTCGGTAACATGAGCGTGAGACATAGCTTTGGCCCGTGAATCTATGTATGTACAACCTTCCTCCTTGGTGTGTATGAAGCGGAAATACATTTTGATGACACTACTTATCCAAGGGCGAAGCAACACTGGGAATGATATTGATGTGTACCTAGCACCATTCTTTGGAAGATCTTGTGACTTTGTGGAGCGAAGAGTGCAGGTATGGGATGCGTACAAGCGAGAGAACTTCACTTTACGCGCCATGTTGTTACGCACCATCAATGATTTTCCCGCCCTTGGTAACCTATCGGCTTGATACAAAAGGAGCCAAAGCTGTCGCCTTTGCTTAGATGCTCTGAGAGTGTATGGTTGAACAACTCGCGCAAGCGTCGTATATGCGTCCATGTAGGTTCCTTCCGAGAGTCACCCATACCGCAAGATGAAGAAACAATTCGACGGAAATAAGGAAGGCGGTTCGACTTCGAGGGCTTTTAGTGGGAAAGAGGTCTATGATATGGTTAAGGATATCGATGTTATGCTTGGGAAGGGCGTAAATTAAGAACCCGTGAGAAGAACATCCGGAAGAAGCGGTCAATTTTTGGGACTTGCCTTATTGGGAGTACTTAGAAGTTCGCCATTGCATCGACGTTATGCACGTAGAAGAATGTATGTGATAGCTTGATTGGTCTCTTCTTTGAACATTAGTGGCAAAACAAAGGATGGTGTTAACGCGGCGTGACTTGGTCGATATGAACATAAGGACCGAGTTAGCACGAAAGAGACCGATCTGAGACGAGCGTACCTTCCCCGACTTGCTACACTCTGTCCAAGGCGAGAGAAATGAAGCGTGCGAGCTTGCGGTGTGAAAGTCCCATCTGGTTACTCCGCTAACATTAAGAAACTTGTTTCTATGCAAGATTTGAAATTAATTGGTATGAAGTCGCATGATTGTCGTGTCTTGATGACACAAATGCTTCTGTTGCAATTAGGAGTATCTTGCCGAACAAGGTCCAGTGGCAATCTTGAGGTGTGTTATTTCTTCAACTCAATTGCTCGAAGGTCATCGATCCCCAAGGACTAGATGCTCTGCGGTAGAGGTAGTGGCGACTCTGTGTCATCTTGAGATGTATTTCCCTCCGTCATTTTTGATATCATGGTCCATCTCATTGTTCACCTTGTGAAAGAGATAAAGATATGCGCCTGTGTTTCTCGTCATATGTACCCGTTCGAGAGGTACATGGGAATTCTCAAGTCCTACGTGCGGAATCGATCTCGACCGAGGGCGACATCATCGAAGGTTATGCAGCGGAAGAGGTCATTGAGTTCTGCGTCGACTACATGGCTCAGGTGGATCCGATTGGTGTGCCTCTATCTCGTCATGAGGGGAGACTGGATGGTATCGGGACCATCGGAAGGAAATCAATCACTCCCGATCTGGATACGTACGCTCAAGCCCATTTCACGGTCTTGCAACACATGACCCAAGTGTCCCCGTACATCGACGAGCACAAAGACATGGTACGCCAACAGAATCCAGACCGGTCGGAGGTTTGGATCACGAGAGAGCACAACCGTCGGTTCAACGAATGGTTAAAGGTGCGAATCACTCGGAGGTCATCAAGTGATGATACGCTGCTATGGTTGGCAAGAGGGCCACATTTTACAATTGTCACATAGCAAGGATCGACATAAATGGGTACACATTTTATCTGGCTCGGGATAGGAAGAGCACGGTCTGCGAGCAGCGGTGTCGCATAGATGCATTCGATGCGATAAATTTGAGGAGCTCGTACTATGGGCAAATAGAGGAGATATGGGAGATCGACTACGTGCTTTTCAAGATCCCCCTATTTCGGTGCCGTTGGGTCCATCTCCCACAGGTGAAGGTCGACAAGTACGGCGTCACTACCGTGGACCTCGAACGTGTCGGATACAAAGACGAACCATTCGTACTGGCTAACCAAGTTGTTCAAGTCTTCTATGTAACCGACCCGGCAAATAAGAAGCGTCACGTAGTTCTTCATGGAAAAAGGAGGATTGTCGGAGTTGAGAATGTAGTGGACGAGGAAGAATACAATCAATTTGACGAGTTGCCACCTTTCGGAGACGGCATCAGGCTCGAGGAAGAACCCAGTTAGGAAGCTAGCTATATGCGCGTCGATCATCATGAAGGGCTATATTTTAATTAAGAATTTACTCCATTGTAATTAACTAATTTATTCCATTGTCATGTGTTAATGTGTTATGGACTTATGATCTTTAAATTGATGACAATGTGGATGTTCCTTGGTTCGTCAAGCTATTGTTAGTATATTAATGTTCCTTGGTTTGTCATGTGTTAATGTGTTATGGACTTATGATCTTTAATATGTATGTAGTTCTCCCCAGATGTCAAGCTATTGTTAGTATATTATGCATTAACTAATGTCTTTTCCCCCAAAAATTAGTTGACGTCTATTGATAAGAAAATTTCACACATTTGATCTAGCATTTTTAATGATTGTGAATAAATTCAATCTGCTGCTGATTTTTTAGTGTGTATCCTTTTACATTTAAAACACGCATATAGTGATCACAATTTAGTTTGTATTTTCATTCTTGTTTGTCGTCATCTGCAGTAAATATGGTAAACATTAGAATGGTGCATGAATTCTCATTACTCAAGTGGACGAGCCATTGCTTTCATTGAAGACGTGGCCCAGTTTTTTCATCCATGACTAGGGCAACTCTATTTTCCATTATTCTTTTCTCTAGCTAGCTTTTTTTGACATAAAAAGATAGAGAACTCTCTGCCTTATGACCATTATATTGAAATGGTTGTTAGAGGGTTAAAAGATCTTGAACATCTAAAATAAAGTCAAATCAAATCAAAAGCAAACAAATCTGTGATTTCAATAGTGACGGTTCTTCAATGATATTGAGCGACAGTTCTCTCAAGAACCGTCTGCGATGTCTGTGATGTTGTTAAAGAACCGATCAGTTTTGCTCTTATAACCCTATCAGTCCCCGACCTGATCTGCGCCGCCTCCCGAACCCGGCGCCCCTCCTCCACCGAATCCGGCCCCCGACCTGATCTGCGCCGCCTCCCGAACCCGGCGCCCCTCCTCCACCGAATCCGGCCCCCCGACCTGATCTGCGCCGCCTCCCCGAACCCGGCGCCCCTCCTCCACCGAATCCGGCCCCCCGACCTGATCTGCGCCGCCTCCCCGAACCCTCGCCGCTCCAACCCCAGGTTCGCCTTCCTTCACCAGCCCCATGTGTACTCCCATTCTTTCCGTCTAATCTATGTCTTGCCGCTGCTGCCTTTGCCTAACCAGTGTCCAGTAGTGGTTGCACCTCTAGGCATTGCATCGTGTTCGATTTCATGTGGCCATGTGGAGCAATGGGGGCGTGTGTATCAAGGCACTCGGGAACTGCATTAGTTTTGGAACATTTGGGTTAACCATTCTATTAGCCGATGTTCTTAACATAGCATTTTCAACCGTAGATACACTGGTTATGTACAGGTTGGATCTTGAATGCATCTTCTTCCTCTGTCGATGTTTGAGGTTTGTTTGTCATTCTAATGGTACTTATCCTTCTTTGAAATTACAATTAATTCACTTTGCCTCTAGGAATATAAGCTATTTGCTCTATTATGGAAAATTTATTATTTCAAATAACATAACGAAGTGAATTACATATTTGTAGATGAACACAATAATTCTTTGGCGATACTCTAGTATATATTCACCCGACTTAAATCGTCACTTGATTACAATGCATTTTGCTATAATCTTACCCCTCCACAAGTTATTGTAGAATTATCGGTACCGGAGGCAAGCCGACATCTTGAATGCCCGGCAAGATTTGAACTATTTGCCGCATTGTTGGTCTATGAGCACATTTTGCATTATGCAGTCTGTTATCCAAGACTTCAGAAATGTCACCTCTGCTAATCCTCTCATGAGCCATTGAAGGGCCAGGTTCAATTACATGAGTTTCTACCCAAGCTACAAATTGACTAAGTGTGCACCCTAGGTGTTCTGAGAATTTTAGTTTATAACTGTTGTATTTCATTTCATTCACTTTTCTGCATTTATTAAGAAAAATCTCTCTTGTAGTTGTCAGTTCTTGATCAACATTTTACTATGTTTTCTTAATAAACATCAGTACAGTCTAGTTGGTAGCGTGGTTGTGTTTTCTTAATTAATTTTCGCATATGAAACTTGAGGTATAGTGCCGAATGATGAAAACCTATGGAAGTAAGACGGTGCCGATTTACTAGGTTGGCCTAGGTATCATGGGTATCCCGGTGCCGACTAATCTGGGTTAGCCTAGGTGACTTGAAAAACCAAGATGCCGGTTAACCTAGGTTGGTGTGGGTAGTCTCGATACTTAGGGTGCCGTCTAACAGGTAAACACAGGAACCGTGATGATTCTTATGGTACAGCGGCAATTTATTTTATTTTACTACGAGATGGCAAACGTTGATTATATTTGTTTATATTTTTTGTGCAATTTCCCATATATTATATACTATGTAATAATTGCGTACGTAACTTATATAGATAGCAAGTAAGCGAGATGGCAGAGGCACCGTCTTCGCCGCCGTCATCGACGTCGCCAAATGCGTCTGGATCTCCGATCAAGGTGGTACGCAGGCGAGAAGGCGAGGAATATCAAATTGCCCTCGGCGCGCAGCGATCACGGAGGTCGATGGCGTCGGGATCCCGTGAGTCCCAAGAAAGCGGTGCGAGATTCGGACCGTCTGCGGGGTACTTGCAAAGGCAGGTCCCCATCACCACCCCAAACGGAAGTCTCGGCGGATGTACAGAGAGACCGGTTGTGGTGAACTTTACGCCTCGTTCACTTTCCTCGGCGGACCTGCGCGTGTGCGATGGCACGCGCGGCCGCGATGTCCCAGCGTGGAGGACCTTCAAGAGCACTCGCTTGTCACGCGATGCGTGAACACGGGTCGGACGCCCTTCACGGCGTATCAATTTTTGTCGCGGGATACATGGGGCGCCGTGCGAGATGAAGGCGGCGGCTGAATTTCGGGAGCAAAGTGCGGCGCCTGAGCTATCTAGGCACAAAACACTCACCCCACAGACTCGGCACCGCTGGTGCAGCGGGTAAAGCCACGCGATGGCGGCGGAGGGCGAGGCCGCCGCACGACCGTTTGCTATGATCTCGGACGAGCGCGCTCGATCCTGGTTAAGAGCGAGGGCATCAGCCACGTCTTCGGGCAACATCTCTCTGACAAACCCGGCAGACGAGGCAGTGTCTCAACGTCTGGTAAATTTCCCGAACCACTTAATTGTTAATAAGTCCATAACTTCATGGTGTCTACAATAACATGATGTTCTCTTGTAGGAAGAATTGACTTCGCATGTTCCCAAGGTTCCTTGAAGTAGGCGGGGAGAAGGATGTCTTCTCTGACCACGGGAAACAAGGAGCACCCGGTCGCACGCGAGGAGTTGGGGTTTACGTACCTTGGAGGGATGGATTCCCACACAACTCCGACACGTATAGGAGTAGGAAGAGATCCAAGGACCAGCACGACGCTCGGTTGGAACATGTGATTATTGCACAATTTCAAGAACAAATAACAAACTTGCAGAACCAAGTAAATCAACTCATGCAGGCGCAAGCCGCCCCTATTAATTTGGGAGCAAGTCCTGCTCGACATCGGATGGCGTCGCGTCCACACATAATTACGGACATGACGGCGTGCAATTACCGATCGGCGACATCGAGGTAATGTACATCTGGAGTGCTCCAAAGATAGACCTATAGGATGCCTTAGCTAATTGTATGCGCTTTTGTAGGGCCGACGCCGCAAGCTCAAGTGAGGATAGTAGGGTCGATTCCTATTGAGGCTGGGCGGGGTATGGTGTATCCATACCAGGAAGGGGCAGTGCAGCACGGTGCCCAGCTGGCGCAGGGTTACGCCAGGGTGCAGGTGGACATGGTCCATGACAATTTCATGGCCATCCACCGAGATTCCCGACGAAGAAATCGAACACTAGGGGATGCCACGCACACTTTTATCCAGTGGCCCAAGAAGGACATCGCACTGGACCCTTCAGTGATGCGATATCGAGAGGACCCTGCCTCTCCAATAGGACCCTCGATGAGTCCGCCTCAACCAAAGCTTCAGAAGGCCGCCACATCGCTTCCCGTCGAGAAGATGACAAAGGGACAAGAAAAGCGTGTCACCATATCGGTCCCTGAGGCGTCACACGGGAAGACGTCCCTCAGCCGCCTCGTTAAGGAGAAATCGAAATCGAAGAACATTAAGGCACCTCCCAAACCCGTGAAATACTCCCTCGGAAGTCCGTTGGTCTCTGGCGCAGAAATAAAGAGCTCAGGAGTAGCTTGTCAAGCTTTGCATGATTGGTACTTGCGCAAGACCCGAGCGAAGGGGGTCATACTGGAATCACCGTCAGATACGGGAGGGAGCATTTTCTCCACGAGCACAGCCGCCGTCGTGGGCTTCGAATACTTATTTAACTTATACAACCTAACTGCCCTCGACGCCTCACTTCTACGATGCTGGACACTGTAAGTGTGTGCAATCAATTTCTACACTCACGTGATACCGATAAATATCATAACTCATTGCTTATGTACAGATACATTATGAAATGTGCCCGTCGAATCAAAGAACCGGTGGGTTTCCTCGACCCACACGTGGTCTCTAGCAAACAATCAACCAAGGCGCATCCTCGTCGAGAATTACATAAAAATGGGATTGCTTGCTCGAGCGGCGGGAGTACATAATGGTACCCTACAACCGTAAGTATGTGCTTCAATATTTGCTATACAAATTACGTTTCAACATAGGTTTATGACTATAGCGACATACGAGTAGGTTCCCTTTGGATTCTTGATTCTTGTGCCAAAGAGGAACATGGTATTGTACCTTGATTCTCTACTCAACAAAAACACGACTTCACCATTCTTAAAGGAATACTCGGCGGTATATTCATTTCCTCCGCACATAACTCTATTGTAGTCTTCCTTCGTTTTAAATGGACAAGGATAACTTTTTGAATCATGTAGAGGCGTTCATCGGCTATGTTGCGAGGAGGTTTATACAAGGAACGACCGCCACACCGACTCACGAGGATGCGATTTTGATGCACGCGCTACAACACAATAATCATATATCATACTCCGTAATATTGCGTCTCGGTATTGTACATATATATGTAATTCTATTTTTGCAGTCGCGCAAAGAAAAGCGAGATCACCTATCGCATTCTCGTATGCCATCATATGCGACTATTGATTGCTTCTAGGACGAACGATCCCAGGTTTGTCAATCTCGTAATAATTATCTCCTAATTATAAATTTAAATATATATGCTTACTACTTTACTCACGCTAGCGATTGTGGCTTGAACATAGAGTTAAATGCACTCGAGATGGACCAGTCACGCACATTCGAGGAGCTCGTGGCTTCATCAAAGCGAACATAGTTAACACCAACGGAGAGTTTCACGCCGTCGACACCGATGAGCGACCTCGAAACAATTGATTCAATATTGTAATTCACTTTGGTGGTTGTAATTCAATTTGTAACTCTAGCGACAATATATACTTGAAACATTCTTTTGTAATTGATTTTGAGTTAAATGATCACTTTGAGTTTTCAACAATTATACGTGACATGTTTCTACTTGCTAGTTTTCAGAGGGCATGGCTAGCAATTCACGAGGCTAGTGAAAACACAAAAAATTTAATTAGGTTAAAGGACTTATCACGAGCGATTTTAACAACGAACCAAATGCGTGATCTTGAATAACCACGCAGCGGTTTGTAGTTGAAACCGTCGTGATATCTCTTATCACGAGCGGTTCCGACCATGAACCGTCGTGATTCTATAGTATCACGAGCGGTTCCAACAACGAACCGTCAGTGATACTAAGAATCCTGAGCGGTTCGTGGTTGGAACCGCTGCGTGATTCTCTAATATCCTGAGCGGTTCCAACAACGAACCGTCTATGATTCTTAGTATCACGAGCGGTTCGTTGTTTCAACCGTCGATGAGTGTTATCACCGGCCGTGCGTGATATCGTTATCTCGAGCGTAACATTTGGACGGTTCACAAACCGTCTGTGATGACTTTTACGAACCGTCTGTGATGGCCTTTTCTGTAGTAGTGGGAAGAGACAGAGAACGGAGAGGATCAGAGCAGGGTTCAGAGGAGAAAGACAGAGCACCGTGAAGAACAAAATCGAGCTGCCATAGAATGGGGAGGATTGAGTCGGTGGCTGTGACCTAGGGCAAACACAATAGGAGGCCAAATGGCATATTTTGGACCGGTTCTCATTTCGAATTGGGTTGGTTTTTTTGAACCCGGTTTGGAATTTAACCGGGGTACACCGATAGAACTGATTTTACTGAAAATCGATGGTTTTTGGTCGGTTACCTGAACCCTGGACACAACCACGTTTCTAACATGACAATCTATTTGGACCGAGGATCTCAAGTAACTAGCTAGATAAGACTGCAAGAGATTCATCGCTAGTATCTCTTGCTATCTAGCACTCTAGCTACTGGTAATCTATGAGAACCTATGTTTCACTGATATGCAATACTAGTACGGCGATACACAATTTCTGAAAAACAAGGATATATCGATACAATGAGGATATATGTATTTAAAAATTAGAAAAATAAATAGAGGCTACAAGAGATTGAGACAATGAGATTACCTTGATGAAAACAATGTATGCCATGCCAAGAACCATATTTCAGGCCTCTCGAACTCCTCAATTCCTCCTTAGTCCATGCAAATAAATCATGTAGACAATATTGTTAGTAATCATTAAATTGCATATTTGTAGTTGCGGGCTATATGAGAAATTCTGAATAATGAAAGGATGACTTACCCAACAAAATATCAAAATGTGATTTCACTTACTTGACCTCAGATCCTTAAATGAATCCTTGATCACTACACAATAACCAGTTCTTTGTGAATCAGGAATTTGAGAGCTTCCACTTGCCATCCTAAAACAAAATGATAACCCAATCATCTCACAAATCAGTGAATCACATTCTCATCTAGGAATCTACTGAGTATTGACTAGTGACTATTGCTAAAGAACCAACAACAGAAAAAACAAGTATGCAACAATTAATTACAGACTTGGCATCGGTCGGGCGAGATGTCTTGGTCTCTCGGAGGAGGAGGGCGGTAGCGGCAGAGAGGGGATGAGGGGCAGCAGCAGAGAGAGAGAGGAGGAGGAGGGGGGCAGAGAGCGAGGAGGAGGGGGTGGCGGCGGAGGGGGGCGGGCTTAGAGAGGAGGAGGCGGCGTGAGAGAGAGAGAGAGAGGAGAGGCAGCAGGCTGGCTTGGAGAAGGAGGGGCAGCGACGGCATAGGCCAGAGAGAGAGGAGCGGCAGCAGTAGTAAAGAGGGAGTAGTGGCAGTGGTGACTAGAGAAGGAAGCCAGGAGCAGAGATGGAGGAGGGGCAATGGTGACGACCGAAGAAGGAGTCCCGGGGGAGATGAGCGGCAAAGCTTGGAGGAGAAGGGGCACACCGCGACTAGAGAAGGAGGCCAGGAGGGGCTAGGGTTAGATGAGATGAGTTGTGATTAGGGTGGAAAAAAAGCTTGTTGGCTCGGTTCAAAATTGCTCCAATTATATTCGTTAATTGGTTAAACATTGAAATGAGTCAATTTCAAATGAAATTGGATTTCACTCTGGCTTGGCTTGGCTCGTTAGATTAGTTCTAAAAATACTTACCAACTATAAATAAAAATATATTAAACCAAACTGTGTCAATTTCAAGAAAAGCTCAATAAGACAAGTACCTAACTCGATATCCACCCCTAGCTGTGATGTTGGGCTGGGTTTTCTTGGGCTTTCAAATGAATGGTATTGGACTTCGCGTATCGGAAACGTATCACGGCGTATTGACGATGTATCGGGAGTTTTTTTTCAAAGGTAAATTCCACTGATACTCTGCAGTACTGTATCGCGTCATATCCCACCGTATCAAAAACGATAGTTTTGTGGAGTACCTCGGTATCCCAAGTGAGAACTACTGGTCACTCTGCTGCTTAACTTAAAGCAATTTTTGGACGAATCTCTAAAGTAACAATGCACGCACACTGAAACTGGATTCACACCTAAAGAAGGAAATGCAAACAACACCCAAACTTGGAGGCTATCTAGCTAGATGTAACATCCTAATTTTCAGGTTTTTTGAAAAATTTTGAAAATAAAAATAACCATTTGATTTTATTGAATTGCTAATGCTTAACAGGAGATTTCATAAAACAAAAATAATTTAATATAAATTAATTCAAATTTGGTTTAATTGGGTTTTCTGGTATTTAAAGTCTTTTCTTGGATTTTTTTGGTTTTTAAAAGGGTTTTTCCTATTCCCTAAAAAAATAAAAATAATTTATTTGAAAAATTAAAAGACAACTTTAAGTTGTAAATAATTTTATTTAAGTTTAAAATAATTCAAGGAATTTTTGTGTATTTTTCTAGAATTTTTGGACTTTATTTACTATTTTCTAAAAGCCTATTTCCTTCTTCTCGATTTCTGTAAATCAAAAATCTTTAAAAAATTTCTATTTCTCTGTTTGGGCCAAATTATCTCTAGCACGTTCCTATTCCCCAGCCCGTTCCCGAGCGCCGGCTCGCTCCGCCCCGCGCCCCCCCCCTCTCTCTGTTCGTTGGGCCCCGCCTTTAGCCTCCACCTCGCCTAGTCACTGTCTCCTTCCTCTCACCCATGCCGCTAGCGCTCGCCCGCATCACCGCTGCGATGAAAGTCGTCACCTCCGCTGCGAATCCCACCCCGTTTTCCTTGGCAGTGTGCGCATTTAATTTTCCAACTTTCACCGCACCCACCCCCTCTGTTCTTTCTCCTCCCCACTTGCTCCTATCTCGTCCCCGTCGCGTCGCCCCTATCCCGGTCGAACCGCTCCATGCCCTTGCCATCGAGCTTCTCCCCTTCGCCTCCCCCTCTCCTATAAAGAGGTGCACCAGGACCCCCATCTTTCCCTCTTGTTTTAACCCAACTCTCCCCCTCTATCTCGCCCCCTCCTCGCCGCTACCAGAGCTTCACCGCAGCCGACCAGAGCTCATGCCTTCGCCTCTAGCACCGCCGTCGTGGTCACCTTCATTGGCTTCGCAAGGGCGTGTTCAACCCCGAGTGCACCTCCTCACCAGCGAAGCATCACCGGGGCTCTAGCACCGCCACAAGCCGGATCTCGTCACCGCTCTTCCTCTCACTGCCAGTCACTCCATCCAGCCTTACCGCTGAAAGTGTGCACCTTGGGTTTACCTCGCTCCCTTCTCCCTGTTGCTACCTTCACTGCCGCTCGCCGTGGCGTGTAGCGTCGGCGAGCCATTGGGCCCGAAGAGCCCCGCCGCTAGACTTCGCCGCGCTGCCGCTTCAGGTTGTGGTCGAAACCTCCTTCCGACCGGGTGGTCAAAACTCCTATTGACCACGTGTAGTCGAACCTCCCTCCGACCACGTGTAGTATAACCTCCTTCTGACCGCATGTAGTCGAACCGTTGAACAGTAACCGAAACCCTGACTGTTGGATTTTCTCTTCCGACAGAAATGGTTTAGGCTATATCATTCACATACAAACTCCAAACCAAATAATTCTTGTTTCTAAATTCATCTAAATTCAGTGTCTTTCTTTTGGTTCTAGTTTGGCATTTTTGGCATTTTATTTATTTATTTGGCTTGTTTCTCACGTATAGACCCGACGACCGAAGCATCTCAACACTTCAACGAAGGCAAGTCGTAAACCTTTGATCATGTCATACCCATTTTATAAAATTATGTTGTTTTATATCAACATACATTGCTAGTTTTATAATAATGATTTTGGGAATAGTGAATTACCTAATTGCCATTATGCCTCCTTGAAAAATTATGAATGACATGTACCCTTGAACACCATAGGTTGGATTAATCTTAATTGGACATATTTAATTACCAACATGGGTGCGTATTATGTTTAGCCATGCTTTAGTTGTACGTTGGGATTAATGATCACATATTCATAAATGGTTAATTTTGACTTAATGATATATGGAATTATGGCAGAAGCCACTGTTATTAAAATTTGTTGTGCCATGGCAAGGGTTGCCATTTGGCCGGGTTGAACGAAAATGATTTATGCTCGGGCGAGTAGTCGGTTAGTAAAGGAGGAATGCGTGAAGCAAAGTGCGCGAAGCACATAGGTTGAGGTAGTCTCGCCTGAGCAACAACTAAGGACTTAACTTTGTGCGCCATTGATCTGGGCCTTACCATACAACTAAATGTTCAGGGTGGGGTGGATCTGACCAGCTAATTAGAAATGTTTTGATTCGGCTCTGTTAAGGGTTGATGAGCATCGCAAGAGGGAGTCCAGAATGGCGAAATCTTAGCGAGTAGAACTGAGTCAAAACGGAGCTTTGTAAAAGCCTGGTGATAGACTCTCCTTGATTCACATGTCTAAGGAAACGTGTGGTTTGTCAAGATGATTTTCTTTTGTAGGTCAAGCTGTACAACCGCTGCAGAGTATTAAAAACTATTCGAATAGCCGTGTCCCTGGCTATGGACAATGCCTGGTGATTTCACATGAGGGGTAGATTTTTATAAAAATATTGGAATTATGGTTGGGAAGTACTCTAGTTGTCGGTTGTTGGTTGGGAAGTGAACGTTCACTAGTTGTTTCAAAGAACTTATTTACTTATGTATTTAATCTTTTAAATTATGCTCCTCAATCTATTTACTGCCAATACTACTTTATGTAAAATAACCATAAAGCTATCCTTGTCAAGCCTTGCATGAATACTATTTGCATACATTTCACTATGACTTGCCGAGTACTTTATGTACTCACTGCTATACGCCATTTGTTGATCAGTCACCGCAGATGAACCAGAGAACACCGAGTTCTATGAAGAGGAGTACTTCGAAGACTAATGGAACTAGGTCGCGTTCTCCACTCGATTGCATGTGGGTATGTCGGATAGCTACAATGAGTTGTTTTATTCTGTTGCAAGTTTAGTCTATTATCTTTAGCCCTATGTGGCAAACTCTGTAAATCTTGACCATCATGTGCTTTTGCTACTAAGTAATATTACTTTATCTGCTTCTTAGCCGCCTTGTTGTATGGATATGATTTCATCGATGTTGCAAACTATGCGGACTAGCTACTGATCATGGCACTAGTCCAGAATGACAGAGAGCTCGGGCCCAACAGCCCAGGGTCCCGACAAGCGATGGTATCTGTGGATATCATGGGGATATGCTCCAGATCTTAGGATGATGTGACAATTGGCAATGGCGTTAATGGTTTGTCATTTCACGTGTTTTCGACAAAGTTTGTAAGCTGTCGGTGACAGTGGTCGGCCGCCATAGCATGGCGGTCCGACCGGTCCCAAATCGGTCGGACCGGCCATGAGCGGCGGTCGGACCGGCTGTGACCAAATGTGTTGGTCCGATCGGTCCCAAATCGGTCGGACTAGCCATGAGCGGTGGTCGGACCGGCTGTGACCAAATGTGTCAAAATGAGCTGGGCCAAAAATAGAGGGTGTAGGCAAGAGAGGGGATTCTATTGCTCTTGGTCCCATAAATTTTGGAGTCTCTAGTCAAAATTTCTATTGGTTTAAAGTTTCCAGTAGGTTTCGGATTTTCAGGGGTTGAAAATCGGCTAAGTCCTTCGGCGGTCGGACCGGCTGTGGTGGCGATCGACCGGCAAAAAGTGGCGATTCGGCCGCCCGAGGGATCGTCGACCGATATCACTTGAACGTCGGCCTTCGTGGCGGCGTTGTTCGTTGGTTAGGTCAAAGTCATGAGTTTCAGTGCATATGTGTTGCATGATGCATGTTTTGACTAACGTGGGTCAAGTTGTGAGGAACTTGTTACCAGATTCGATTTGCTTGTCTATTGTTGTGCAGGTTGCTTGGTGGTCAACGACGGTCAACGGCGAGAATGATCGGGACTAGGCTTGGCGGTGAGGTCGAGCGATCGGCGATGCGGGTGAGTCAATGAACTCAAGTGTGGTGCAGAATAGACAAGGATGACTGAAAGGACAGTTCGGTGCGACTAGTTTGATCAAGCGGCGCGGGAGTCGGTGCAAGTGCCATGGTGGTTTCGGTGGGAGCCGGATGGGAGAGACTTGCCGACATGGAGAGAGCCGTTGATCAACCTACACGTGGCGGAGCAGGCGAAGTGCTTCGCGCAGATGGACTCGGTCTTCGGAGAAGGACCGAGAAGGGGTATTTTGGTAATCTTACCAAATACCACCTTGGTGGCCTTTTGCCAATCCGCGGCGCAAGACGACGCAAAGAAAAACGGTTTAGGTCAAGAGGTGTTGAAGACGGTGCTTTGTAATGCGTGCGTGTGTGACCCGTTTGTGTTGGGCCTTAATGGGAGCCCATTTAAGTTAAACTTCTAGAAGGTCTAAGTCCCCACTAAAAATAGAGGAGGGAGGTGGCTGACCCCCTTCAACCCTTTCATTATTGTTGAAACCCTAGTTTGACTTAGGGAGAGGATTAGTGGAGGTTAGGGTTCTAGAGAGTTTTGATTTGATTTTGTGCTCTTGGATTGAGCTTTGTCCTCCATTGATGGAGTGGCTGTAAACCCAAACCCTATCAAATCAATCCAAAGAAAGTTTGCTCAAAGATGTGTCTCTTTGTCTTTCTTCTCTCAAACTGAAAAAGGTTGTAACTTTTCTAAGGATCTTCACGATCTTCGATTGGAATAGGTTTCTGACATCCTAGAGAAGGTGTGTTCCAAGTTTCATCAAGTCTGGAGTTGTAGATCAAAAGTTACATCTATTTGCAACTTCATTTTTCGGGCTATTTTTACTGTTCATCAGACTGGAGGTCAGACCGCCCAAGGTGACTGGTCCGACCGCCAAGGTGACCAGTTCGACCACCATTAACATAGAGGTCAGACCGCACAACACTTAGAATTTTAGCCCATGTTGATTTTGGTTGTTTTGCTTCGGGGTTTAGATTGGATTCAATACTAGTCTTCCGCTGTACTGGTATATTGATCTTCATAGCTTCCATAGCTATTAGAGTGAAATTTGGATTGAATCTGATCTTGGTTGAAAAAGTGAGCGTGCTCCTATTCACCTCCCCTCTAGTCGCCTTTTCAGTCCAACAGTATCAGAGCCATATCGATTGTAGGACGTAACCATAGTTAGCAATGGTCGTTTTAGTCAAAAGTTTCAAAATTTTATTTTAAAAATCAACCCAACCAATTAACATGGATAGTTATTCTTCTCTCGTCTTATTCTATTATCTTATCATCTTATTCTAAACTCTTCTCACGTCATTCTTAGGTTCTTACATCTTATCTTTTCTGAAACTTTGTTTTGAATTTAAATTGGTCCCCTTATATCAGAAATCTCTATAAAATCCAGCCTTCAGTGATCAAGGCGATGGATATCCTGGAAGCTTCAAGATCTACCGTTGGTTTCAAGTCGACCCTCCATATAAGTTAGATTGGTAGTGCCTTACCAAAATTTTCTTTCTTAGTTGTAGCACCGTTAGTCCGTGTAATTGGATCTTCTTGCTTAAGTGTCGTATTTTATTGCTTCTTAATAGCTTTCCAGCTATTTGTTCTTTGGGTTTAACGACTTTCTGCAGTTAGATTGCTATGTTTTTCTCCCTTGTTCTCTCTCGTCTTCTGTGCTTTTCCCACTCACCTCTTGTGCTTTCTTCTTCTCATCTATTAAACCCAGGAAGATTTGTTTCAAATGGTTCAGACCCGCAACTCCGCAAGTCAAAAGAAACCCCTACCCCCAGGTCGGCCCCAATCAAACCTAGAACAAATGATGGCCATGCAACTGCAACTACTTCAGGCACTTGTTCAGAATCAAGTTAATCAGCCTGCACCTGCTCTAACTCCAGTCTTTCCACCTCAGTCTAGACTTGGAGAGTTCGTGGGAACCAGGCCGCCCAATTTCACCGGTTTAGTTGATCCACTAGAAGCCAATGATTAGCTAAAGGATGTTAAGAAGAAACTTACCTTGGCTCAGTGCAATGATCGAGAAAAAGTCCTCTATGCTGCACACCAACTCAGTGGAACCGCAGGAACTTGCTGGGAAAACTATGTAACACCCTGGCTATTCGGAAGCCAAGATGTCACTCAACTCTAACAAAAACAATAGGGAACGGACAGATAAACACAAATAACAATGATTCTAAGACAATAAATTATACAAAACTAACGATAGATTTAACAATTTCAAATAAAGAAAGGGAAACACTTATAACATGAGTATAAAGTAAACATAACCAAGTTGGTTTATTACAATTATCAAATAGATGACATGAATTAAATAATATCAATGAATTCTAGTTTAAGATAACTGGCGTGCATCGTGCTGGACTACTCCCTCAAATGATTACCTTCCTCATCATTTATCTAAATTAAACAAACAAGCAAGGATGAGCCAAAGACTCAGCAAGTACTAAACATGATAAATCAAGCATAAAGTGGGCAAGCCAACTACAACCGAAATATGAATAATTCTCAGAACACATACATGAATGAATGGAATGAAAGAATGCATTGAAGGAATGGACTGCTCAACAGCTTATACCGATATAGCGAGTGACATACCCGTCGGTGTTCACTTAAGCCCAAACTTAACAAAGTCCGGGTATCCCAAATACTGTATGAAGAACATTTCATACAGGTGTCCAATATTACCCACATTGGAGTGGTGGGACTTACATGCCCATACTGGAGTTAATGGGTCTTTCAATTTCCACTCCCGTGGTCAAGCGAAAACGATGCGTGTATGAAATGAATCACATGCATTGAATCTTTATCACATAAGAATGAAAATACTACGTTGTATAGGAACATGAATAGCAAGTCTAGCAATACATCCACACACAATCATCAACATTCCATATGAAAAGACAAAGTACTTGCCTTCCGCGCTGTGACGTGCTAGGAGGCAACGAAGGTGCTCCTCTACTCACCGCCTCACCGCCTACACAAATATGTATTCCAAATAAGGACAACTTGGTACGATAAAGTTACCGGTAAACTACACTAACCCCCTGACTATCCAGCACAACCAACAGACTAAAAACTGAAATCAAACTATTTAGCCATCTGAAACCCTATTGGATAGTGGAACGGTAAAAATTATAATTAAAGATCTGGAACTCGGAATGACATGAATCCAGTGCCCAATGAAACTTAGAGAGAAAACCTATGAAACTCTAGTTTACAAGATTTTCTAATTCTGCCAACACATTTAACTAAACAGCAGTTGAAAATGCCTGACAGACATCTGTCCACACAGTAGATCAGTAGCGAAGAACATGGCATAACTTTTATTCTACAGATCCAAAGGAGGTGTTCTTTATCAATATGGAAATATTATGAAATTATATTCAGAAGTCATTTTGGGTGACTAATCTGAATTAGACTGTAAACAAGTCATATTTCATTAAACAACTATACTGATAATTCTCGTCAGGTTTCTCAGGACAACAGTAATGAATCTATCATAACTTTTGAACCACAGATCAGAATCTGGTGATCTCGGTGGCTATGGAAATCTAAGAACCGTGGCTACAATTCTCTTGCAGGTGAGAAACTCTAGATCGGCCTCTAAGAGGTCGATACTTGACGTGCAACAATCTGGACCCAAACTGGAAATCAGAAAACAGCAAGACGGTTCAATCCTAACAATCGATTCTTCCTCCAAACAGTATCAAACAACGATGTAGACTCTTCGTTACCCTTGAAGACCCGCAGGGAGGTGATGACGGCACTTGAGGAAGGCGATCTCCCTTCCCCTCACCCTCTTCTTCCCTTCAAATTGGCCGAACGGCCGGCAGTGGAGCAGCACCAAAAGACGAGGAGAAGCAGCACCAGGGGACAGCGGGGAAGGCACCATAGCAGGGAGGAGAAGGAGAGGGCGGCAGCTACAAGTGGGAGAAGGGGGGAAAGGAGAGGGGTGGCTAGGGTTTAGGGGGGAGGACACCCCCCCTTTGGCCGGCCCCCTCATGGGCCACCCTGGGCTGAGGCCTAGAGCCCAGGTTGCCGAAAAAACATAGAAACCCCGATGAAAAGACAATTCTGATTTTCCGATTAGCTCCCTCTTCCAAAACTTCTTCTAATAAGCCGATTTACTTTTGGGGTATTACAAACTACTGCGTAGCCGGTCAGAATGTTCAAGATATATCTTGGCAGGAGTTTTCTGCTACTTTCCGTATGGCGCACATTCCTTTGGGAATGATGGAGATGAAAAAGCGAGAGTTCCATAAGCTGCAGCAAGGTAACCTTAGTGTGTCAGAGTATCTCAACCAATTCACTAACCTATCTAGGTATGCATCGGAAGACATTGCAACTGAAGAAGCTAAGAGTTGGTGCTTCATGGAAGGACTTGACCCTAGTATTAAAGTGCAGTTGGTGTCAATCGACTACCCTAATTTCCAACAGATGGTCAACAAAGCTCTTCTGCAAGAAGATGCCCAATGTCAGTTGTACGAGTCTCGTAAAAGGAAGATGGTGTGGCATGAGTCTCATCAAAACCATCCGCGGAGATTTAGAATGGATGTGCAGCATCCCGTCCGTTTCACTCCTGCTACCGCATTCAGAACTACCACACCGTCACCTCGCCCAGCTGTTGCAGGATTCGACAACAACAACCAACCTCAGGGAAGCAACAATCTAGCCCTAGGAGTCACCTGTTACAGGTGCCAAGAGATAGGTCATTACGCTCACAGTTGCCCACAGAAATGTCGAGCCATGACTCAAGTTCCTTTCAACTTAGGAGCCACACCAGCGAAGACCCATACACCAGGAGTAGGCCAAGGAACAACTCAGATTCCAAGTCAAGTCAACAGGACTCCACTTCCGTCTACAAGAGGTCGAGTAGTCAAGTCACCGTAGCGCCAGTCCAATCTGTTCAAAACATCGTTCTAGGTAAGTTCTAGTCAGTTCAGTTTCCATTTCGGTTTTGTCTCACTCGGAAGGGAAATCAGCTTGGTTCAGTGAGCAAATGCCCAGTTTTAGCACATATTCTCTAGTCAGTCGAATCTCAAGGTCGATATTCCCTTATGGGGGTAGGTTTGTAGCATCCCAACTTTCAGAGATTTTTGAATTTTTTAAAATATAAATAACCATTTGATTTTATTGAATTGCTAAAGCTTAACTAGAGATTTTAGAAAACAAAAACAATTTAATATAAATTAACCAAACTTCAATTAATTCAACTTTAGTTTAATTGGGTTTTCTGGTATTTAAAATCAAAAGGGTTATTTAAAGTCTTTTCTTGGATTTTAAAAAGGGGGTTTTTTCCTTTTCTCGAAAACTAAAAATAATTTATTTTCAAAATTAAAAAGACAACTTTAAATTGTAAACAATTTTATTAAGTTCAAATTAATTCAAAGATTTTTTGTGTATTTTTTAGAACTTTTGAACATTATTTACTTCTTTCTAAACCCTATTTCCTTTTTTTTACTTTTTTCTGAAAACTTATTTCCTTTTTCTCGATTTCTGTAAATAAAAAATATTTAAAAATTTTCATTTCTCTATTTGCGCTGAATTCTCTCTGGTATGTTCCTATTTCCCAGCCTGTTCCCGCGTGCTGGCTTGCTCCACTCCGCGCCCCCTCTCTCTCTGCTCGGTGGGCCCCTCCTGTCGGCCTCCACCTCGCCTGGTCACTGTCTCCTTCCTATCACCCGTGTTGCCAGTGCTCGCCCGTGTCACCGCTACGACGAAAGTCATCGCCTTCAGCACGAATCCCGCCGCATTTTCCTCGACACCATGCGCATTTAATTGTCCGTCTATCGCCGCACTCACCCCCTATGTTCTTTCTCCTCCCCACGTGTTCCTATCTCGTCCCCGTCGCGTCGGCCTGCTCCGTTCGAACCACCCCGGGCCCTTACCGTCGAGCTTTGCCACTTCCCCCCCTTTCCTATAAAGAGGAGCACCAGGACCCCCCTCTTGCTTTCCCCTAACCCCCCAATGTCTCACCCCCTCCTCGTTGCTATTTGAGCTTCGCCGCCGCCGGCCGGAGCTCGCACCTCCACCTCTAGCACCGCTGTTGAAGCCCCTCCGCCGTCGTGGTCACCTTCGTTGTCTTTGCAAGGGTGCGTTCGACCCCGAGCGCACCTCCTCGCCGCCGAAGCGTCGCGAGAGCTCTAGCGCCGCCGCAAGCTAGATCTCGTCACTGCTCTTCCTCTCGCCACCGGTCACTCCATCGAGCCACGCCACTGAAACCGCGCACCTTAGGTTTGCCTTGCTCCCCCCTCCCCATTGCTACCTTCACCGCCGCTCACCGTAGCGCGTAGCACCGACGAGCCATCGGGCCCGAAGAGCCCCACCACTAGACTTCGTCGCGCTGCCGCTTTTGGCTGTGGTCGAAAGCTCCTTCCGACCAGGTGGTTGAAACTCCTTTCGACCATGTATTGTCGAACCTCCTTCCAACCACATGTAGTCGAACCGTTGAACAGTAACTGAAACCCTGACTGTTGGATTTTCTCTTCCAACAGAAATGGTTTAGGCTATATCTTTCGCATACGAACTCCAAATTGAATAATTCTTGTTTCTAAAGTAATCTAAATTCAGTATCTTTCTTTTGGTTCTAATTTGATATTTTTGGATTTTATTTGTAATTGTTTTATTTATTTGGTTATTTTCGTACGTATAGATTCCAGCGTTTCGGAAGAGTTCTTGGATCCGACAACCGAAGCATCTCAACACTTCAACGAAGGCAAGTTGTAGGCCTTTGATCATGTCGTACCTATTTTATAAAATTATGTTATTTTATATAAACATGCAGTGCTAGTTTTATAATAATGATTTCGGTAATAGTTAATTACCTAATCGCTATTATGCCTGCTTGAAAAATTGTGAATGACATGTACCCTTGAACACCACGGGTTGGGTTAATCTTAGTTGGACATATTTAATTACCAACATAGGTGCATATTATACTTAGCCATGCTTTAGTTGTACATTGGGATTCATGATCACATATTCATAAATGGTTAATCTTGACTTAATGATATATGGAATTATGGTGGAAGCCACTGTTATTAAAATTTGTTGTGCCACGACAAAGGTTGCCATTTGGCCGGGTTGAATGAAAATGATTTATGCTCGGGCGAGTAGTCGGCAGTAAAAGAGGAATGCGCGAAGCACATGGGTTGAGGTAGTCTCGCTTGAGCAACCACTAAGGACTTAACTTTGTGCGTCATTGATCTGGGCCTTACTGTACAATCACATGTCCAAGGTGGGGTGGATCTGGCCAACTAATTAGCAATATTTTGGTTCGGTTCTGTTAAGGGTTGGTGAGCGGCGCAAGAGGAGATCCAGAATGGCGAAACCTTAGCAAGTAGAACCGAGTCAAAACAGAGTTTTGTAAAAGTCTAATGATAGTATCTCCTTGATTCACATGTCTAAGGAAACGTGTTTTTTTGTCAAGATGATTATCTCTTGTGGGTCAAGTTGTACAACCTCTACAGAGTGTTAAAAATTATTCGAATAACTGTGTCCCCAGCTATGGACAATACCTAGTGTTTTCACACGAGCGATAGATTTTCATAAAAACGTTGAAATGATTGTTGGGAAGCGCTCTGGTTGTTGGTTGTTGGTTGGGAAGTGAACGAAGTATTCACTAGTTGTTTTAAAGAACTTACTTACTTATGTATTTAATCTTTTAAATTATGTTCATCAATCTATTTATTATATTTACTGTCAATAGTGCTTTCTACAAAATAGCCATAAACTATCTTTATCGAGCTTTGCATGAATACTATTTGCATATATTTCACTACGACTTGCTGAATACTTTATGTACTCACGGCTATACGTCATTTGTTAATCAGTCACCGTAGATGAACCAGAGAACACCGAGTTCTATGAAGATGAGTACTTTGAAGGCTATACGAACTAGGTCGCGTCCCTCACTCGATTGCCTGTAGGCATGTCGGATGACTACTAGTTGTTTTATTCCGCTGCAAGTTTACTCTGTTATCTTTAGACCTGTGTAGCAAACTCTGTAAACCTTAACCATAAGATTCTTTTGCTACTAAGTAATATTATTTTATCTGCTTCTTAGTAAACTTGTTGTATGGATATGATTTCATCGATCTTACAAATTGTATAAATTAGATATTGATAATAAAACTAATACATAATACACAGGAAGCTTGATCCGCGGCTCAGGATCCCCCACACTGGCTAGTCATACCGGAGTGACCTTCGCCGGCACAGTGGTGACGCACTATAAATGCATTCAGCTAGCAGCCAATTAAAATGCCGAACGGGTCTTCTCCAAGAATAAAAAACTGTACCATCATAAAGAAGAGAAGTGCTTTTTTTAATAAAAGGCGAAAAAAGTGCTATCATAAAGTAGAGAAGTACATTTTTTTAAAATAAAAGTCATCTATTAATAGAAACCAGGCTTACAAGGGTTCAGTCAGCAAACTAAAAGAACAAAAAGGAAGAAACCAGTAGGTACAACTCAAAACATCAAGCGAAACATGAAGCGAAGCTCGGATACTGCGATTACAACCATTGAATAAACTGTCAGCAATCAACAAACTGTCAGCAATCAACATAGAGATAGCAGAAACTGACAGAGACTGACTACCACCATAATTAATCTCGGCCTTCAGCTACTTGATCCACAGCGACCATCTCCTTCTTGCTCTAGAAACCTCCATCGCAACATGTTCTAGCACTCTGGCACCTGAAAGGTTATTCCTGATCTACTTCCTTCTACATTTTGGCCCAAAGATCAATCCAATGGGAAACATCAAACATCACTAACACTGGTTCCAGATGCCATTTTTGTTGAAAGCAAGCTGAATTTCGTACTCTCCAAATGCTCCAAATAATAGCAGCTATGCCAACTATTACCAACCGTCTTGACCTCCTAGCAAAACCTCCAACTCAGTTGGTCATCAACCGATGGACATTGGCTGGAGGACAAGGTAAGCCAAATGCATATCCTACAGTGATCCAAATAAATCTCGACAAATGACAACACAAAAATAAATGGTTGATACTCTCATCTAAACCACAAAAGATACAAGATTTTTCCCACCAGCCCCTATGTATAAGATTGTCTTTAGTTGATATCATTTGCTCAAGGACTAACCACGATAAAAATTTAACTTTTAGAGGCAATCTCACCCCTAAATGAAGTTATAAGGAAAAAATAAAATGTTGATTTCTTAATGAGCTGTAAAATGACTAGAAGAGAAGGTGCATGCACATAATTATTGTTTGTGCAATGGGAAGCAGAGTTGTGTTTGGACAGTCTTAGGAGAAGGCTGCAGTTTTGCGGGGTAATAGGTCTGTACCTCAAAAGATGTATAGTTTTTAAAAATACCATTAAAAGTTATTGGTTCAGTTGTATACCACACCATCTAGAAAAATATCATTCCATCACATTACGTTAGCTGCTCTGGCTGTTTCGGTGTGTAGAATGGAATAGGATGCCCTGTGCAAGGACTAAAACGCCCTCAACCCTAAATCAGTTTACACAGGGACCCTCTCAGGTTCGTCTCCTTTCCCGCAACAGGTGAACCCGGCCGCGCCGCCGCCCTCTTCGGTACACTCTGGCCGCATCAGTTTTGCTCCCAGGTTACGAAGCGAACTTTAGCACATCCACACAGCATCAGTTTTGCACCAGAGCATCCTTCCGAGATGACAAATCACTTCAGAGATGATATTCTCAAATACGCAGAGCATCCTTCGAGTCACCTACAGTCTACAGAGACCATCTGAAGAAAGTACTTACATCTCATCTTCCGTAAGACATGAGCTAGATTGCAAAGTAACAACACATTTTGCATAGTATACATGGACATGAACAGCAAACACTGGTTACATTTCAGAGAACCACGTAACGCCATCCTACTGCCGCGGCCGCCGACGAGTGCTCCCATCCAGCTCCCGTGGCCGCCGTTGAGCGCGCCATGGGACCAGATGACCGAGATGCGTAGGCGAGGGGGAGGAATCGATGAGGGAAGCGGGAAATGCATACGCAAGGAGGAGGAACCGTTGGGGTAATCTTCGATGGAGATTATACTGTATCGATTGTAATTATACTGTATCGATGATATGCGGGCTGACGACCCATTTTACCCCATTTTTCAAAGATGGCCTTCCATATTTTCGCAACCGGCTATGATTTCACTTGCAGATATAAACAATATCATACCTGCTCACGAGTATTTTAAAAACATTAGTTTGATTAAAATATGGTCTAATGGCTATTTTGCAACAGCTATGTGGGCAATTCAAGCCCAAAAACTTTAACTTATGACCAGAAGAGCCAAAGCGCTTCTATGGAAAAGCTTAAGTGCAGTCGTAACCTTAATACATTCTTAAATGTATCATTCATTCGTCTGATACACATTCTGATGAAAATTAAGCAAGTTTGACTACACAATGTACTCAGCAAGCCACATGACAAGTTTATTTAACTACTTGTGAGAATTTCAATTAATTGTTGAGGGGTTACCGTACTATGAGTGTGGATGCGTACTTTTAGGTAAAACACTTTGACTTTAGAATATAATAAGAGAGGGGATCAATTAATTGTAATTAACACATTAACATCTCAAAATCTCTACTTATGCCTCGTTTCCTGAAATCACCTGTGAACAATATTCCATTAACCTGGAAGTACGACGTATTTGAATACAATTGATTATACTCTGTAAAGTTGTACAACTTCACCCACAAGATACCTTAGACTCCTAATATCAAGCTATAAACACAAAACATATTCGCGTGCGATTTAGTTGAGATAACAAAGCATTTTCATTGTCTTCCTTTCTAGACTTTACACGGTAGTTTATTGGCCAAACAACCATAGGGAGACCAGCGGCTAATGGTGAAATTCGTGGTCTGATGCTGAATGGATCTGTCGTTGTGTAGATCTGCGAGTGACCCTCTGGGCCAACTCCTATCCCACCCCTTTTCAAACCCGCGGCTGCCCTTTACCGCTAGAGCAGGTCCCACTTGTAGATATTCGATTATAATGAGAAGTGTAATGAGCTAAGTTGGATATACCAAACATGTGGTTGAGCGGTTTCTATGGTCTGTTACTTGGCACAAGGTTCTAGTCATTATCTTTCTCAAGTGAGAAGATGGACCATCAACCATCTAGTGGTTGTCCACCCTCTTGGTCTCACCTTCAACATACTTTCCAAAGTCTATTGGGTGAGGAGATGAACTCCCAACCAACTCGTGTCTGTCCACCCTCTTGGCCTCAACCCTCAACTTACTTTTCCTAAGTATATTGCTGATTAACCAAATATCCTTATCAGTGTTTGTAAAAACAATTGTGTGTCATTTACCAAGGTGTAATTTTGTATCATACTAGTGCTTATTCTTATTAAGGTGAATATAGCCTACAAGAGCACAAATGAGCTTTTAGGTAGTATGAATTAACTATTTATCATGACATTCTAAACTATTATTTCATAAGAGAATAAACGAGCATTTTGGACACTATTGGCCCCCCTAGACCACTGCAATTCCAAATGTAGTCCCCTTACGCCCGAAATTCCATTATTGGCCCTCTCAACCCGCCTACTGCGCCACGGGTCCCACCCCTACAATATTGCCACCCTACTGCAGCAGGCCCCGAGGGGTACTATAGCACTATAGTAGGTTTTATCCAAAATCCATTTAGTATATTTTTGGACAAATTTCTAAATATATAAAATTAGCTCAAAAAATTATGAAATGTTTTGTGGAGCCTTTCGGCACAGTGTACTTATTTGTGTAATTTTCTCATAATTTTATCCATACTAACTTTTTTCTCAAAAATTCATTTAAGTATGTTGTTTTCTAATATAGAAAATATGGTCCAAACATTATGATTTTTTTTCAAACTCCTTACATAGTTGACTTGATTTTGTAATTTTATTTATAATTTTATATATTTTGAAATTATCTCAACAAACTAAGGGTTTAGGTCTCGAAAATTAGGATGAAAGGTTTCAGAAATTAGGTTTTTATGATTTCATGTGACTTGGAATGTGAGAAGTTTACTACCACATGACTACTCTAGGTAAGAGACACTCCCTCCTCCACACATCTATCGCTCCATCAGCTGCTGCCCTCCTTGCCCGCGGTGCTCGCTTTTATTACGGGACGAATCTCTAGACCTGACTCCCGATTGATTCGCTCGCGTGCCACGACCGGCAAGGGTGTTGTGTGACGCTTCATGGCACCACACCGGTGTTAAACCGAACATATTAGAAACCCTTCCTACAAACATGTCTGGTCCATTTAAATACATATAAATACATACTTCAAGTGCATATAAATACAAACTTACTGCATTCCTTGTGTATGGTGCAATCAGGGTGGTCGAAGTCTTAGACCAGTTTGGTCGAAGTCTTACACCAGGGTGGTCGAAGTCTTACACTAGTGTGGTCGAAGTCTCTAGTGTGGTCGAAGTCTTAGACCAAGGTTTGTGTAAGATATGCAAAGTGCACAAGGATTTGATCCATTGATAAAGCATCTCCCGCAACCTAAGTATGAGGCGCACACATAAGCAATGAGTATAAGATACTTATATGCACTACTACAAAAAAGGTCATCACAGACGGTTCATAACAGTCATCACAGACGGTTTTTGAACCATCTGAATTTGCACATCTGTGATGACAGGTGGTTATCACATACGATTTTTCAACCGTCTGTGATAAAGATCATCACAGACGGTTTTTTTAACAAAAACCGTCTGTGATATACCACTATCACAGACAGTTTTTAAATAAATCCGTGCAGGAAGGGTCACTATCAACCAGTTTCAACCAAGCTGCATGCGTGATAGTGGTATATCCTGCGGTTCTTGGCTGCAACCGTCTGTGATAGTTCTTTGTACCCAACTAATTTTTGTCGCATTTTTAGCTAGCCTCAGGAATTGCTAGCCATACCCTCTGAAAACAAACAAGCAGAAACAGGTACGTCACAGATGTATCTGACAACTGAAAGTGATCATTTAACTGAAAATCAATTGCAAAAGAATATTTCATGTATTGTCAGTAAAGTTACAAATTGAATTACAACTACTCAAATTGAATTTCAATATTGAATCAATTGTTCGAAGGTCGTTCATCGGTGTCGACGGCGTGAAACTCTCCGTCGGGGTTAACGATGTCCGCCTTGATGAAGCTGTAGAGCGCCCCTCAAACGTACGTGAGCTATTTCATGTCGAGTGCATTTAACTCTATATCTAAGAGCTGTCGACAGCAGGAGTAAAGTAGTAAGCATATATATTTAAATTTATAATTAAGAAATAATTATTACGAGATTAACAAACCTGGGGATCGTGCCTCCTATAACTAATCAATAGCCGCATATGATGGCATACGTAGAATGCGCATAGGTGATCTCGTTTTTGCTGGCGGCACTGCAAAATTAGAATTACATATATAGGTACAGTTAGTCCGAGACGCAATATTACGAAGTATGATATAGGATTATTGTGTTGTAGCGTGTACCGAAAACCGCATCCTGTGAGTCAGTGTGGCGCTCGATCCCTTGTATACCCCTCCATCGGCAACATATCCGATGAACGACCTACATGATTCTAAAAAGTTATCCGCATACATTTCAAACGAAGGAATACTACAATAGAGTTATAATGTGCAAGAGGAAATGAACATACCTGTCGAGTATTCCTTTAAGAAGGGTGAAGTTGGGGTTTTTGTTCAATAGGGAATCAAGGTACAATACCGTATTCCTCTTTGGTACAATGATTAGAAGAATCCAATGGAACCTACTCATGTATGTCGCTATAGTCATAAACCTATGTTCAAACGAAATTTGTATAACAAGTAGTGAAGCACTTACTTCTGGTTGTAGGGCACCATTATGTACTCCCTGTCGTCCAAAGCAAGCAATCCTATTTTTATGTAATTCTTGACGTAGGATGCGTCTTGGTTGATTGTTTGCTCAGAGATCACGTGTGGGTCGAGGAAACCCACCGGTTCTTTGAGTCGATGGGCACATTTCATATTGTATATGTAGATAAGCCATGAGTTGTGATATTTATCGGTATCACGTGAGTGTAGAACTTGATTGTACACACTTACAGTGTCCAGCATCGTAGAAGTGATGCGTCGAGGGCATTGAGGTTGTATAGGTCGAATAAGTCGTCGAAGCCCACGACGAAGTGGCCCGACTCGTGGAGAAAATGCTCCCTCTTGTATCTGACGATGATTCCAGTATGGTCCCCTCCTCTCGAGTATTGCGCATGTACCATTCATGCAAAGATTGACAAGCTAGTCCTGAGCCGTGTAGTTCTGTGTTGGAGATCAACGGACTTCCGAGAGAGTATTTCCCGAGCTTGGCAGGCGCCTGAATGTTCTTTGATATCGATTTTGCCTTAACGAGTTGCTTGTGTCCCGTCTTCCCGTGAGACGACTCGGGGACCGATATGGTGACACATTTTCTTATCCCTTCGGTGTATTCTCTACTGGAACCGATGAGGCGGCCTTCTGAAGCGAAGGTTGAGGCGGACTCATCGAGGGTCCTATTGCAGAGGCAGGATCATGTCGATATGGCGTCAGTGTAGGGTCGAGGGCGATGTCCTTCTTGGGCCACTGGATAAAAGTGTACATGGCATCCCTTAGTGTTCTGATTTCTTCGTTTGGGCGAATCTCCAGTGGGATGGCTATGAAATTATCATGTACCATGTTCACCTGGACCCTAGCGTAACCCTGCGCTAGCTGGGCACCGTGCTGCACTGCCCCTTCCTAGTATGGATACACCATACCCCGCCCAGCCTCAATAGGAATGGATCCGACCATCCTCACTTGGAGCTTGCAAGGCGTCGGCTCCTACAAAACGATACACAATTAGCTATGGCGTCCTATAGGTCTATCTTTGGAGCATTCCAGAGATGTACATTACCTCGATCTCATTGATCGATAATTGAACGTCGTCATGTCCAGAATTATGTATGGACGCGACGCTACTCCGATGTTGAGGAGGACTTGCTCCCAAATTAACGGGGGTGGCTTGCGCCTGGAGGAGTTGATTTACTTGGTTTTGCAAGATTGTTATTTGTGCTTGAAATTTTTCAGTAAGCACATGTTCCAACCGGGCGTCGTGCTGGTCCTTGGATCTCTTCCTACTCCTATATGTGTCGGAATCATGTCGGGATCCATCCCTCCAAGGTACGTAAACCCCAACACCTCGCGTGCGACCCGGATGCTCCTTGTTTCCCAGGGCCGTAGATAGTACGTCCTTCTCCCTATCTACTTGGAAGGAACCTTGGGAACATGCAGAAGTCAATGCTTCCTGCAAGAGGGCAATCATGTTATTATAGACACTGTAAAGTTATGGACTTATTAACAACTAAGTGGTTCGACATATTTACCAGGCGTTGGGACACTGCCTCGTTTGCCGGGTTTGTGAAAGAGCTGCTGCACGCTGCCCCAAGACGTGGCTGATGCCCTCGCTCTTAACCAGGCTCGAGCGCGCTCATCTGAGATCTCAGCGAACGGTCTGGTAGCGGTCTCGTCCTCCGCCGCCCACTGCGTGGCTTTACCCGCGTACCTAGCGGTGCCGAGTTTGTGGGGGTGAGTGTTTTGTGCCTGGAGAGCTCTGTGCGTCGCACTTTGCTCCTGAAATTCGGTCGTCGTCTTCGTCTGCACGAAGGCATCCCATGTATCCCGCGATAAGAAATGATACTTCGTGAAGGGTGTCCGAATCGTGTTCACTTACTTTGTGACAAGCGTGCTCTTGAAGGTCCTCCATGCATGGCACATCTCGTGGAACGCCTGCCGTCGCACGCGTGCCTGGTCTGCTTCAGGGAAAGTGAACGAGGTAGAAATTTTAGTCTGCAGCTGTGCTCTCTCTACATCCGTCAGAGACTTCCAGCTTGGGTTGGTGATGGGGAACCGTTCCCTTGCAAGTACCCCGCAGACGGTCCGGAATCTCGCAATGCATTCTTTGGACTCAGAGGGATCCCAACGTCACTGACCTCTGTGATAGTCATGCGGCCCGAGGGCAATTTGGATATTCCTCTGCCATCTTGCTTGCGTACCACCTTGATCGGAGATCTAGACGCATTCGGCGACGTCGTTGATGGTGGCAAAGACGGTGCCTCTGCTGTCTCGCTTATTTGCTATCTATATAAGTTACGTACACTATGATTACATAAACAAATAGAAGTTACCAATTGAACCTAAATATAGGATAAGTAGTAAAGAAAATATATAACATTGCACAAAAAACTGCAAAACACATGAATAAAACATAGTTGAATATGACTATGAAAGATTAGGATTGTTGGTTTGGTCCTGGTTTTTTCGGTCGGACTGCCCAACATATACCACAGTTTTGCAAATTCCTTCTAAAGGTGGCAGGCCGATTGCTATTTATAGTGAAGCAGAGACATGAGAGTACCTTTTCTAATAATTTCATTTGAATAATGTTATGGGGCCATGGGGTCAGAACAGCACGTAGGAAGTAACAAAAGAGTTAAGATGGGAACTATCTCACCTCAGAATTTGATATGGGTTCTTTCTGAAATAGGGAAGTGAACAGTGGACTGGTTGCTTAGTTTAAATAACATTAATCATATGGCTATATAAAGAACTCACCTGAATTTACATAAAATAGATAATTTTTAAACAGAAATAGTATGTGAGCACATATATCCATTTCACAACAAATATCTTCAACAACTAAACAATAAACACAAGTTTTAGTAGCTACTAGTCACAACTCACAAGAAATACAAACGTAAATATGATCAACCACACTTCATTCTTCTTAAGCAGAAAGCAAATTCCAATGAACAGAATAAATTCCATCTGAACAAGTATTAATATATGCTTGCATATACATAGTGACCACATGAAAATTTGATCTTTGCCTAACGGATTTGGTGCCTTTCACAACAAATAGTGCCTCAAGCTCTTCCCCACACGATGAGTGGAACAAGGTATGGAAACTTGATATACCACCGAAAATTAAAGTTTTTTTTGTGGAAGGTACTTCATGGATATCTTTCCGCATGACAAATTCTCCACAGAAGATATATTGCACAGCTGGCTAATTGTGAAGTGTGTGGTGTTCATGAAGATTCTATCTTTCATACCTTGATTGAGTGTACTTTCGCTAAGCAGCTTTGGTCTTTCATGAAAGAGCTGGTGGGTGCAAAAATCCCCCAGCTACATAAAGATTTACTTGAAGAACAAATTTGTAAGAAGGAAGATGCATCAATCATTCTTTGCGGTATGTGGACTTTATGGTTGGCAAGAAATAATCATCACCATGGGGAGCATGTAGTGAATCCAAGGCAGTCAGTTATTTGGGCAAGTGATACAATGTTCGATCTTTGTCAGGTGAGGCAAACATCCCACACCCTAGCCCAAACCACTCCTATGTCAGTGTGGACTCCTCCACCGAGAAATTGGTTTAAATGCAATGTCGATGGTGATTTCTATATATCTGATCGACAAGGTGCAACAGGAGTGATATTTAGGGATGACAATGGACGGTTTTATAGTGCTGAAGCTAAATGGTACTCCCATGCTTTGAGTGCCTTGGTAATGGAAACGACAGCCTGTAGAGATGGGGTAAAGCTAGCTATTCAGATTGAGATGCATAGACTACTCTCAGAGACCATTGCTTTTGATATAATCGACATGTGGAAGAATCTATCGAACACGGATCGAAATTTCTCTTATTCTTTCGTAGATTAAGGGGCTTAGCAGAATTTTACGAGTTTGATTTTTGTTCGTCCGTGGCTAGGTAATCTTTGGCCCATCTTTGTAATAAGCAAGTATCATGTAGTGTAAGCAGGTGAGTATCATGTAGTGTAAGCAGGTGAGTATCATGTAGTGTAAGCAGGTGTTCATGGCTTGTTGGGGCACCTGACTTCCTACGTGATACTTTGATTAGTGACTATATTCCCGCCAAAAGCTAAGGAATGAAGTTACATTTATCTAAAAAAATGCTTAAAACAACTTATGTTCCAACCTAAAAAATTAAGCTTCCCTTTTGTTGACCATTTTAGCATTGCTAAAAAAAGGATCACCTAGCATAACTACTGAACTAGAAAATTATGCACATTGTAGCTTATTCGAATTTGATCACAAAAGATCCTTCAAACAGATCAAATTTGAATCAAATATCAGCCAAACCATATTCATATCCATATTTTTTAAGTCGAAATAGACTTTCAATCAGAAAGTCATAAAAACATATATCCATTTCACAACAAATATCTTCAACAACTAAACAAATAAACACAAGTTTTAATAGCTACTAGTCACAACTCACAAGAAATACAAACGTAAACATGATCAACCACACTTCATTCTTCTTAGGCAGAAAGCAAATTCCAATGAACAGAATAAATTCCATCTGAACAAGTATTAACATATGCTTGCATATACATAGTGACCACATGAAAATTTGATCTTTGCCTAACGGATTTGGTGCCTTTGTCAGCTTCTACATGAACTTCGCTTACTAGTATAACACTATCAAGTAACATATTAACACACATATCAAATTCTAAGGTGAGACGGATCCAAACATCTCGCTCCAGCTCACTAGTACTCTAGTACAGCATGGATGTACCAAAAATTCAGAGCCTAAGATTCCTTCCCCTCTCTTCCCACCTCCCAATTCGACACATCACCACCCATCCCATCATACCGGTGCTAACCCTAGCTTTTTGAGATCTTCGCGCAAACAATTCACACATCGCAGCGAAGGAATCACGCGAAACATAGCAAAGATTAAGGACGAATCAAGGAGCGAGATTTTGGGGGTTTACTCACGAAGGAGGCGTGCCGCGCGAGCACCGGCTTCCTCGCCGCCGCCGGGGTTTACTCACGAAGGCGGCGTTTGGTGGCGCCGGAATGGGAGGCGGCAGGGGGCGATGGGGGAGGCGGGAAGAACTATGGCAAGGCGTGGCGATTACGGGAAGAACTAGGGCAAGTGCGTGGTGATTACGGGAAGAACTAGGGCAAGTGCAGTGGGCGATTCTAGGGAAGAACTAGGGCAAGTGAAGCGGGCCACTTATATAGACTAACATCACAGACGGTTCTGTTCTTTAATGGAACCGTCTGTGATGTAGTTATCACAGATGGTTCCATTAACGAACCGTATGTGATAACTGAAATATCACAGACTGTTACTTAATGGAACCGTCTATGATGTTACACCACCAACTAATGGACCACCAACTAATGGCCAGTCTGACCGCCGCCAAATCGGTCAGACCTCCAAGGGTGGCCGGTCCGACCGCCCGAGGCAAATCGACCCATACCAAAAATGTGCTTCTCTGGAATAAACATTCTGCGAGAACTTCGGAACTTCCGCACACCGGTAGTTCCGTTTGTCAACGGCAGAACTACCGCACAGAGAATCATTTCAAAGGGAAATCGGTCGGACCGCCCAACATATGGCAGTCTAACCGGTGACATGGCAGTCTGACCGATTTGGCACCGGTTAGACCGATGACCCCTGGTGGTCAAACCGCTAGGCAACAGAAGCAATGCACTTTTAACTTTGCTCAAATGACAAAACACATTTGCCCATTTGTGTGCATTTCCAACAAGGTTTCAAAGATGATATTCTAAACAAGTTGATAACTCTAACAAGTCCGCATTAACATCAACATTAGAGATGACAAGTCCATAACACATGACAATTCCACATTGACATCACATTACAATGGAAGAACAAGTCCATAACACGTGACGCGTTTCCATGTTAACATCAAATTACAATGGAATACATGCTTAATTGAAATATAGTCCTTCATGATGATCGACGCGTATATAGCTAGCTTCCTCACTGGGTTCTACCCCCAGTCTGATGCCGACTCCGACAATCATTCTTTTCCTATGAAGAACTACGTGGCGGTCCTTATTTGCTGAGTCTGTTACAAAAAAAAACTTAAACAACTTGCTTTGCGAGTACGAATGGTTCGTCCTTGTATCTGACATGTTTGAGGTCCACAGTAGTGACGCCGTACTTGTCGACCTTCACACCCTGCGGAAGTTTAACCCAATGACATCGAAATAGGGGAATCTTGAAAAGTACATAGTCGAGCTCCCAAATATCCTCTACGAACCAATAGTACGAGTTCAACCCGCGTGCCCCTGCGGTATTGAACCCCTCGTGAAATGCATCTATGCGGACATCGTTGTTCTGGACTGTGCTCTTCCTATCCTGAGCTATCGTATAAAATGTGTACCCATTTATGTCGTATCCTTGCCATGTCACAATTGTAAATTTTGGCCCTTTTGCTAACCATAGCAGCATTTCATCACTTGATGACCTCCCAGTGAATCGCACCTTTAACCATTCGTTGAACCGACGGTTGTGCTCTCTCGTTATCCAAACCTCCCACCGGTCTAGATTCTGTTGGCGTACCATGTCTTTGTGCTCGTCGATGTACGGGGACACTTGGGACATGTGTTGCAAGGCCGTGAAATGGGCATGCGCGTACGTATCTAGATCGGGAGTGATTGCTTTCCTTTCAATATTCCCGATACCCTCCAGTCTCCCCTCATGACGAGATAGAGGCACACCTATCGGTTCCAACTGAGCCATATAGTCGACGCAGAACTCAATGACCTCTTCGGTTGCATAACCTTCAATGATACTGCCCTTCGGCCGAGATCGATTCCGTACATAGGACTTCAGAATTCCCATGTATCTCTCGAAAGGGTACATATGACGTAGGAACACAGGGCCGATATCTTTATCTCTTTCACAAGGTGAACAATGAGATGGACTATGATATCAAAAAATGACAGAGGGAAATACATCTCAAGATGACATAGAGTCGTGACCACTTCGGCCTGCAGAGCGTCGAGTCCTTTGGGATCGATGACCTTCTGAGCAATTGAGTTAAAGAAATAACACATCCTAAAGATTGCCACTCGGACCTTGTTCGGCAAGATACTCCTAATTGCAACAGGAAGCATTTGTGTCATCAGCACATGACAGTCATGAGACTTCATACCAATTAATTTCAAATCTTTCATGGAAACAAGTTTTTTAATATTGGCGGAGTAACCGGACAGAACTTTCACACCATGCAAGCTTTGACACAGTTTATTTCTCTCGGTCTTGGATAAAGTGTAGCAAGCTGGGGGAAGGTACGTTCGTCCTTTATCTATCTCTTTCGGTGCTAACTCGGTTCTTATGTTCATATCAACCAAGTCACGCTGTGCATTAACATCGTCTTTTGTTTTGCCACTAATGTTCAACAAGAGACCAATCAAGCTATCACATACATTCTTCTCCACGTGCATGACGTCGATGCAGTGGCGAACTTCTAAGTGCTCCCAATAAGGCAAGTCCTAAAAAATTGACCGCTTCTTCGGATGTTTTTACGGGGTCCTTAATTCGCCCTTCCCAAGCACAACATCGATATCCTTAACCATATCATAGACCTCTTTCCCTCTAAAATCCTTTGGAGCTGAACCGTCCTCCTTATTTTCGTCGAATTGTTTCTTCATCTTGCGGTATGGGTGAATCCTGGGAAGGAACCTACGATGACGCATATACACAGTTTTGCGCGAGTTGTTCAGCCATACACTCTTGGTACCATCTAAGCAGTGCGGACATGCTTTGGATCCTTTTGTACTGAACCCCAACAGGTTACCAAGGGCAGGAAAATCATTGATGGTGCAGAATAACATGGCGTGTAAAGTGAAGTTCTCTCGTTTGTACGCATCCCATACTTGTACCCATTCGTTCCAAAGTGTTACAAGATCTTCCAGCAATGGAGCTAGATACACATCAATATCGTTCCCAGGTTGCTTCGGCCCTTGGATAAGTAGTGACATCAAAATGTATTTTCGCTTCATATACAGCCAAGGAGGAAGGTTGTACATACATAGATTCACAGGCCAGGTGCTATATCGGCTGCTCATGTTCCCGAAAGGATTCATTCCGTCTGTACTCAACCCTAACCTTATGTTCCTTAGTTTCGCACCGAACTCTTTGAAGCTTCGATCGAAGTTTCTCCACTGGGCAGAATCAGAAGGATGTATGAGCTTTCCATCTTTCTTACACTCCGAGTGTCATCGCATCAATCTTGCCTGCTTTCGGTTTGCAAATAAATGCTTCAAACGTGGGATAATAGACAGATACCACAACATCTTAGCAGGAGGTCCTTGCTTCGCCTTAGCAGTATTCTTATGCTTGTATCGGGATACTTTGCAAACGGGACATACATGCATGTCTGCATACTCTTAACAGTAGAGGATACAATCGTTTGGACATGCATGTATTCTTTCCACTTCCATTCCCAATGGACAAAGAACCTTCTTGGCTTGGTAGGTCGTGGTGGGCAACACATTGCCCTCCGGAAGGATGTCAGCTAAGAGACCTAATAACGCCGTAAAACTCTTGTCGGACCAACCATTGCTTGCCTTCAATTTTAGCAGTTCAAGCACAGTGGACAACCTTGTGTACTCCGACTTGTAGCCAGGGAACAAAGAATTTCCCGAGTCCTCCATTAAGCCCTCGAATTTACAAAACTCTCTCTCACCGTAGTTCCCTTCTGCATCGCGTAGCATCTGATCCAGATTGTCATCATGCGACCTATTCTCATCAAAAGCACATTCCACGTCCTGCATATCGTTGACTTCCTCGGCGATGTCGTCATTACTAGCTTCTGGTATAATCTGCTCCTCACCATGACTGGTCCAACATGTATATCCTTTTTTGAAACTCCTTCGTATTAAGTGAGCTTCGATCTGCGATGGGTTGTTAAACATTTTCATATTACCGCAACCAATGCATGGACAATACATGAATTTTATCCATTTCTTCAACATATCCTGCTCGCGGCTTTTCTAAAAACAACACGCCATTAATATACTCTTCACTCACACGGTTCTCAACGTACATCCAGTCTCGATCCATCTACACGTATACACATAACAAATTAATTAGTGCTAAATTATATTAATAAACCACAAGTACCTTAACTATTAACCAAACATACTAAAATTTATTAGTGATTAACTTAGAGCAAATATAAAGGATTATGTACAGATTGTTACCCTCAGAGCTCACGACGAATATAAAGGATATTCATGCATCGAATAGGATTTACATCTACCACTATCCCTAACATAACAATTTCATATCGGCATACATGCGTGCATAATAGATTTTTCAAAAGAAATATAATAAGTAAAATAGTACGATTGACGTCTAATAAAAAAGAGTTGGACTCATTGAGGTTTATGCTTTCCAACTGCGGAAACGTATTTCCTCATAACTAAATGTGCATTTCTTTATTTTCATATGGATTTCATTAATCTGACATGTGGAGTCCACATGTCAGTGACTCCTCTATTAATAAAGTTTTGACTCATCTAACAAAGACTTAATTAACTCAACTACTCTAATCATTACTCTGTCCTAATCAGCCTTGATTTGGTCTTAATGACCGGAGTTGGTGCTACACCGGAGAAGAGTGGCAGAGCTTCTCGAGCTTAAGGTGGTTTTCGCGTTTGAGCCTAACTGGGGTAGGTGAGTGAGTGTATCATCTTCAGGATGCTATTGTGATGATGTCTCTAGTAGTAGGACCGAAGGTCACCGGAGCAACGGCGGCATGGTTGCCCGGGGTGGCACCATTATCGGCTAACTTGAAACCTAAGCTATGATAGCTAATCCTCTAATCTAACGCATGCTTAAACCTCAATGAACTACTAGGAGCTCACCCGAGGGTCCCGTTGACAGCGTGCTATGGCGATGGAAGTGCTACAAGAAGGTGCGCATTAGCTTCCAAGCATCCTGAGGATGGTAGAGACCGAAGGAATCATCAATGAACTCACCGAGTCAGCCGCTACCTAGAAAATGGCTATAGCGGCCGAAAATGGGGAAGAAGGTTGAATCAAAAGATCCTCTGCGATCGAAGCTTCATTAACAGAGGGGAAAGCATCAGTGAGGTCTAAGAAATTATTTGACATGAAAAAGAGAGGTCCAAACTCACCAGACTGCTTGAACAAGGAAGTCTAGATAAAAAGAGAGGCGTCGAAGCTCACAAGACTGCCTGAACGAGGAAGTCAAGAAATAATATGCTGGAGATGTATCACAGACGGTTCTTGGTTATCACAGACGGTTCTAACCAAGAACCGTCTGTGATAGTTAATATCACAGACGGTTCATCTTGGAACCATCTATGATTATTTTATCACAGACAGTTCAAGAGAACCGTCTGTGATGAGGCGTCTTCTATGGCCTGTTTTGTAGTAGTGATGATTAACTCTAGTGCAAGTGGGAGACTGTTAGTGATATGCCCTATATGCAATCATAGATATGATTGTATCATATCTATATTTATGTGTTATTGAATAAGTGTTATTTTATTCCTTGAATGAATCATCAGTTATAAAGATTAACAAGTATGTGACTCTTTGGTGAAGTTCTTTTAACTTATGATGATGTCGTTCTAAATGTATCCCTGATCGTATATTATTGGTCGGAACACTAGTGATCCTATCAATCAGCATATGTATTGATTGATGACTATGTTTCACCAGTCATAGATATAGGGATATCAAATCAATAATGTGAATATATATTAGAGAACATGGTGTTGGATTGACCCACTTTGAGACACTACTGAGGTTGTTATGATTTCATGTGTCATCAGTTGGTCTCAAGCAATGATGATGTATAATCCTTAGACTTGAGATCAGTATGGTTACCTATATGTGTAAGAGTACACTTTGGAGTTGTCAAACGCTACTACGTAACTAGGTAGTTATAAAGGTGGCTTTCAGGTATGCTATGACATGCAGAGAAATGTGACTGGTCGGATATATGATTTGTCCCTCCTAATATAACAGGAGAGATATCTCTAGGCCCCTCGATGTGGTTGGATAAAGAAAGTGCATGCCATGCCACTAATGGTCAAAGTGTTCGACCACATGAAGTTATCCGACACTCAATCGAGAAAGTATTGAACAGTCCATGGATGACACAACATCTCACTTGGAGTTCAACCAGATATCGTGAGCCAAAGGGATAATACACAAGCTGGTCGTTCGGTTCGATCAAATACGGACTAGTTGTATAGAGATACGAGCTGGTCGTAGACTGGTCGAACATGATCACTAAGTGGTCGAAACCTAGTCGTAAGGAGTTATGAACTGGTTGAGACTAAATATAAGCTGGTCGTAGGCTGGTCGAAAGCTAGTCGTAAGGAGTTACGAACTGGTCGAGACCATATAGGATCTGGTCGTAGATCATATTGCATTAAGGTTTGTTCGGTATAATTTATGTGTATTCGAGAATAGTTATGTCCTGTTAGGTACCACTAACGACTCGTGGTCAGAAAAAGTTTCCGAGTCACAACCGATTACGCATGAACCTACAGGGTCACATACTTAACGGGTTGAAACAAACCAGTACGGATACGATTTGTCAAACGTGTTCGGAAACGATCCGTCATGGGCACTATATAAGGAGATGCTCAAGGTTGATAGAAGGGAGGAAATACATGAGGCACATGACAAGAGTTGACATGAGTTGTTCCAAACCCTAGCCATCATCTTCTTGAGAGAGCCTTCCCGTGCGACTTGGTGCTAGCACACCGGCGTATGGTATTCCTTCATCGGACGTGTGGATACCGTGGAGGCGCTACTGCGGTTGCTATTGCGCTTGAGGACGATCCACGACCTTGGCGAAGAACTCGATTAGTTGCTGGACGAGAACGATCGACTACGAGGACAATCGACGTTTAACGATCGACGACCACTACATCGACGCGCTCTTCATTGGACTAGACCGCTCCAACCCTTCTTCTATTGCACTGCGCGTCTAATGATAACGATCTGTGATCACTTTCTTGCATGGCGTCCTGGTTTATATGGTAGAATTTTTGAATTGTTAGCTGGTGTAGTCTAACCATATCCCTTCAGACGGAGAGCTGGCGGTGAGGAGGATCGACTTGGAGCTCAGGTGTGTGTTTGCAGGCTGGAGGCGATGCTAAAGGTGCGGCTGATTGGGTGGATGCGTGGACGGAAGCAGCGAATTAGAAAGAGGCTCACTGAGGGGATTTTCAGGTACAGCGGCATTGGTGCGCTGTGGCCAGAGTTGGGAAAGATGGAGGAAATGCGTGGGTGTGTGGCGGTGCTAAAGAGGAGGATGGAGCTCCTGGCTTTGGCTTTATGCACGAGGGAAGGCATTGACAACAAAGGCGGCATGGAGGGGAATTGGCGGGAGCGATGGCGGCACGAGGGTGGCTGCATCCCACTGGTGTGAGCAGCACAGTTAAGCAGCGACGGGGTGGCCTGTTTAGCGCCACTGCGTGGATCGAATGCGGCTTGTATGGACGGTGGAGGTCGCTCAGTACTGGCGCGGTGGCGATTAATGCACGACGCGAGGTAGCGGGCGAGGTGGTGGGGTACTGGTGGAGTTTTGGCGGGAGAGTGGTGGCCGAGCGGGCACGTTTGCAGGCAGCGTGCGAAAGGTGGCGTGACACGGGGCAGGAAAGAACAGGGGAGGAGGCGGGTTGAAAGGAGTGCACCTCTTGGTTGAGAGACAAAACAACGAAACTATGAGCTGAGGAAAATCAACTTATGAACTGTGGTACCGATGTCGGTTTGTGCAAAAGCTGACAGGCTATGAAGGAACCAACGAGCCATAAAAACAGGTCTTGCAAACCTGTTAGCAGACTCAACCTTTCGACAGTCAGGCTGTTTAACCAATGAAGTGACCATATTTGCATGGTTTTTGTAACAGTTTAAGACTTGCAGGAGTTGAAAGTACACGGATCCTAACAACTCCTGAATTATCCTCGCAAAAAAGCCACTCCTGAATTATCAGACAATAATGGACATATAAGGCAGACACTGTACAATAGCATGACATTCAGTATGTTCAGTAATATCTATATGTATCATTCTACCAGGTGCATATTAGTACTTAGTAAAGGCCTACTTATGTGAGCTTACTTTAAAAGTGTTACTGACTTAATTCTAATGCCTGAACCTGTGGAAGGTTCACTTCGGCTGATTTCTAAGCAGAAAGATGTGACCATTACAATGGCATGTGCCCATCATTGGGGTTCTGTCAGGTTGGCCCTTCAACAACTCACTGACATCACGTCGTCTTATTTGCTTGGAACAGATGAGCTTGCAGCAGCATTATTCCCAGGGAAGAAGAGTCATTAAATTTGTATATATAGCTGCTGTAGAATAGAGTTTCACACTACTACAGAAAAGGTCATCACAGACGGTTCGTAACAGTCATCACAGACGGTTTTTGAACCGTCTGAAATGTTATATCTGAGATAACAGACGGTTGAAAAACCGTCTGTGATAACTCTTATCACAGACGGTTCCATCCGCGAACCGTCTGTGATTCTTAGTATCACAGACGGTTCGTTGTTGGAACCGCTCGTGATACTCTGTAATCCTGAGCGGTTCCGACCACGAACCGTCTGTGATTCTTAGTATCACAGACGGTTCGTCGTTGGAACCGTCTGTGATAAGAGATATCACAGGCGGTTTCAACTACAAACGCGCTGTGGTTATTCGATATCGCTGCAGCGGTTCGTTGTTAGAACAAATGCGTGATAAGTCCTTTAACCTAATTAAATTTTTTCGTATTTTCAGCTAGCCTCAGGAATTGCTAGCCATGCCCTCTGAAAACTAGCAAGTAGAAACATGTCACAAGATAATTGCGACAACTCAAAGTGATCATTTAACTCAAAATCAATTACAAAAGAATGTTTCAAGTATATATTGTCGCTAGAGTTACAAATTGAATTACAACCAGTCAAAGTGAATTACAATATTGAATCAATTGTTTCGAGGTCGTTCATCGGTGTCGACGGCGTGAAACTCTCCGTTGGTGTTAACTATGTCTGCCTTGATGAAGCCACAGAGCTCCCCTCGAATGTGCGTGACCTGTTCCATCTCGAGTGCATTTAACTCTATGTTCAAGCCACTGCCGCTAGCGAGTAAAGTAGTAAGCATATATATTTAAATTTATAATTAGGAGATAATTATTACGAGATTGACAAACACGGGATCGTTAGTCTAGAAGCAATCAATAGTCGCATATGATGGCATCGTAGAATGCGCATAGGTGATCTCGTTTTTTTGGCGGCCTTTGCAAAAATAGAATTACATATATATGTACGGTCGATTCGAGGCGCAATATTACGGAGTATGATATATGATTATTGTGTTGTAGCTGCATCGGAAATCGCATCCCGTGAGTCAAGATGGCGCTCGTTCCCTTGTATAAACCTCCTCGGCAACATAGCCGATGAACGCCCTACATGATTCAAAAAGTTATCCTTGTCCATTTAAAGCGAAGGAAGACTACAATAGAGTTATGTGCGGAGGAAATGAACATACACATCGAGTATTCCTTTAAGAATGGTGAAGTCGTGATGTTTGTTGAGTAGAGAATCAAGGTACAATACCATGTTCCTCTTTGGCACAAGAATCGGAAGAATCGATGGAACCTACTCGTGTATGTCGCTATAGTCATAAACCTATGTTGAAACGTAATTTGTATAGCAAATATTGAAGCACTTACTTCTGGTTGTAGGGTACCATTATGTACTCCCTGTTGTTCTGAGCAAGCAATCCCATTTTTATGTAATTCTCGGCGAGGATGCGTCTTGGTTGATTGTTTGCTCGGAGACCACGTGTGGTCGAGAAACCCACCGGTTCTTTGATTCGACGGGCACATTTCATAATGTATCCGTACATAAGCAATGAGTTATGATATTTATCGGTATCACGTGAGTGTAGAAATTGATTGCACACACTTACGATGTCAAAGATCGTAGAAGTGAGGCGTCGAGGCGGTTAGGTTGTATAAGTCAAATAAGTCTTGAAGCCCACGACGAAGTGGCGAGCTCGTGGAGAAAATGCTCCCTCCAGATCGGCGGTGATTCGATATGACCCCCTTCGCTCGGTCTTGCGCAAGTACCAATCATGCAAAGCTTGACAAGCTACTCTGAGCTCTTTATTTCTGCGCCGAGACCAGCGGACTTCGAGGAGTATTTCACGGGTTTGGGAGGTGCCTTAATGTTCTTGATTTGATTTCTCCTTAACGAGGCGGTGAGGGCGTCTTCCGTGTGGCGCCTCGAGGACCGATATGGTGACACGCTTTTCTTGTCCCTTTGTCGTCTTCTCGGCGGAAGCGATGTGGCGGCCTTCGAAGCTTTGGTTGAGGCGGACTCATCGAGGTCCTATTGGAGAGGCAGGTCCTCTCGATATCAGCGTCACCGAAGGGTCGGTCGATGTCCTTCTTGGGCCTTTGGATAAAAGTGTGCGTGGCATCCCTAGTGTTACGATTTCTTCGTTCGGGAATCTCGGTAGGATGGCCATGAAATTGTCATGGACCATGTCCACCGCACTGGCGTAACCTCGCACCGGTGGGCACCGTCTTTGATCGCCCCTTCTGGTATGGATACACCATACCCGCCCGACCTCAATAGGAATCGACCCTACTATCCTCACTTGGAGCTTGCGGCGTCGGCTCCTACAAGCGTACACAATTAGCTAAGGCGTCCTATAGGTCTATCTTTGGAGCACTCCAGAGATGTACATTACCTCGATGCCGTCGATCGGTAATTGCACGTCGTCATGTCCAGAATTATGTGAGGACGCGACGCTAGTCCGATGTCGAGCAGGACTTGCTCCCAAATTAACAAGGGCGGCTTGCGCCTGCATGAGTTGATTTACTTGGTTCTGCAAGTTTGTTATTTGTTCTTGAAATTGTGCAATAATCACATGTTCCAACCGCGTCGTCTTTGGTCCTTGGATCTCTTCCTACTCCTATACGTGTCGGAGTTGTGTGGGAATCCATCCCTCCAAGGTACGTAAACCCCACCTCCTCGCGTGCGACCCGGGTGCTCCTTGTTTCCCAGGGCCGTAGAGAGTACATCCTTCTCCCTGTCTACTTCGAAGGAACCTTGGGAACATGCGGAAGTCAATTCTTCCTGCAAGAGAACATCATGTTATTGTAGACACCATGAAGTTATGGACTTATTAACAATTAAGTGGTTGGAAATTTACGAGACGTTGAGACACCGCCTCGTCTGCGGGTTTGTCGAGAGATGTTGCCCGAAGATGTGCCGATGCCCTCGCTCTTAACGGGATCGGCGCTCGTCCGAGATCATAACAAGCGGTCGTCTGCCAGCCTCGTCCTCGGCGCCATCGCGTGGCTTTACCGCGTACCAGCGGTGCGAGTGCGTGGGGTGAGTGTTTTGTGCCTGGATAGCTCTGTGCGCCGCACTTTGCTCCTGAAATTCAGCCGTCGTCTTCATCGCGCACGGCGTCCCATGTATCCCGCGACAAAAATTGATACGTCGTGAAGGGCGTCCGACCCGTGTTCACGTACTGCGTGACAAGCAGGCCCTTGAAGGTCCTCCACGCGTGGGACATCACCGGCAGCGTGCCATCACCTGCGTGCAGTACGCCCGAGGAAAGTGAGCGAGGCGAAAGTTCGATCCACAACCGGTCTCTCTGTACATCCGTCGAGACTTCGTGTTGGGGTGGTGATGGGGACCCGTTCCTTGCAAGTACCCGCAGACGGTCCGGAATCTCGCAATGCTTTCTTGGGACTCGGCGGGATCCCGGCGTCATCGACCTCCGTGATCGTCATGCGGCGGAGGGCAATTTGGATATTCCTCGCCTTCTCGCTGCGTACCACCTTGATCGGAGATCCAGACGCATTTGGCGGCGTCGATGACGGCGGCGAAGGCGTGCCTCTGCCATCTAAACACTTGCTATCTATATAAGTTACGACGCAATTATTACATAGTATATAATATATGGGAAATTGCACAAAAAATATAAACAAATATAATCAACGTTTGCCATCTCAGAGTAAAATAAAATAAATTGCCGTCAGTGTACCATAAGAATCATCACGGTTCCCGTGTTTACCAGTTAGTCGGCACCCTAAGTATCGAGACTACCCACACCAACCTAGGTTAACCGGCATCTTGGTTTTTCAAGTCACCTAGGCTAACCCAGATTAGTCGGCACCGGGATACCCATGATACCTAGGCCAACCTAGTAAATCGGCACCGTCTTACTTCCATAGGTTTTCATCATTCGGCACTATATCTCAAGTTTCATATGCGAAAATTAATTAAGAAAACACAACCACGCTACCAACTAGACTGTACTGATGTTTATTAAGAAAACATAGTAAAATGTTGATTCCAATCAAAATTAGAGCAGCGAAATTGAAAGTGTGAAACAGAAAGCTTCTGTAACAGACCCCTTCAACTCACAGTCAAGAAGAAAAAAACAGATGATACTTGTGAGTCCTTTTGACATTGAAAATTAAAGAGAGATAGAAAAAAAGTGTCACTCAACCATCCACGGATTTGAATCAACGGTGATCCCTAATAACCCAACAACCAGAACCAAGAATATTAGAACCACATTAGGAGGAAAACTAATTGCTATCTTGAGCTAAAAATGGTAACAACAAGCCTCTTTTAACCACATTATTCACTGATACTTGCATGTGGAACCTTGCTAAGCTAATAAAAACCATATACCAAAATAACTTTGTGGTAGAGAGGGGTAGAGAGGGGCAGAAAGGCATAAGAGGCAGAGAATGTAGGCAAAGGGAAGATTGCGAAGCGGGAGGAAAAAATGAGATGGTAGTATCAGTCCACCAGTTTCACCCATTCCAAGTAAGGTGTAGAAAGTCTCACTCCCTAAGCGAATTTTTTTAAAAAAAAAAGAAGGGAAAAGGTCATTGATCCTAAACCTCAAATCTAATAGTTGACAATTACATTCGAACAACGAAACCTCATCAATGTCATCAAACTATATGCACGAATAAGGAAAGAAGCATAATAAGAAGAGTACAAGACACATTAATCATTTGGATATTTTCTTGTGCTTAGCTATAACATGAGAACTTTGGGCTATTCTAAAATCAAAGATCCCCAAATATTTTCTTCTTTGAAGCTAAAAATCTACCGATCTATAACAATTGTAAGCATAGCTAAACAACTTAAAAGGACTCGGCCAGTTAAAACAATAAGGAAAATAATAGAGCTAACGGCAATTCTTTGCCCCACAATATGATGACCCCAACAACAAAACAATACATGCAGAGAAAACTAACCATTAACAAATTCATCTCAACGCCTAGAGCCTCACGATCGATGAAGCCCAATGCAAGACCAAGGTAACAAACAAAGCGGTGATACAAGATAAGCAATTGGACATTCAATTGCACCAACTAGCTAAAGCAAGAAAAATTTCAAGCTAGACAAACATCAAACAACCGTCGAGCCACCGACAAATCGCCGACCCACTACAAACACGAATCCCACCAATACAAGATAGGCGGGAACTCAAGCAACTAACAAATTGTCAAATGAAAAGGATATAGCCAATGCACAATAAAAATCTTAATCTATCGTCGCAATTCTCAAATCCACTGAAGCCCAAGCAGAGCAAATGAGAACTAGATTATGTCACAGGTTGACCACCTTCAAAAGATGAAGTTTACATCAAAACCACCATCTACTCACCACTAGAATCCAACGAACATCGAATCTAACCATACAAACCCGACAAGCGGATTATCCCAAAAGCAGTAGCGGCAATTGATGTCGCAGATTCTACCCATTCCCACCGATCCTAAACCTCCACCAACAAGTACACCCATCAACACGCCCCAAGACATAGATTAGACGGAAAGAATGGGAGTACACATGGGGCTGGGGAGCAAACCAGCATATTTAACAGCCCATTGGTTATTCCACCTTAGGTAAGAAGACCTAACCCTACTAATTCTACTAAAGACAATAATAACACGATGATTTGGATTTATATCTTCGTGACTAGAGCTAAGACATAGGCGAACCTGGGGTTGGAGCGGCGAGGTTTGGGGGGACCGAGGGCGCCGGTTCGAGGCGGATTCGGTGGAGGATCGCGGGTTCGGGGCGGATTCGGTGGAGGAGGGGCGCCGGGTTCGGGAGGCGCGCAGATCAGTCGGTGGGGGATTCGGTGGAGGAGGCGCGGGTTCGGGAGGAGCGCGGGTCGGTGGGCGGTTCGGTGGGGAGGCGGGTTCGGAGGCGCGCAGGTCAGTCGAGGGCGATAGGGTTATAAGAGCAAAGCGATCGGTTCTTTAACAACATCACGAGCGGTTCTTGAGAGAACCGTCTGTGATATTGAAATCACAGATTTGTTTGCTTTTGATTTGATTTGACTTTATTTTAGATGTTCAAGATCTTTTAACCCTCTAACAACCATTTCAATATAATGGTCATAAGGCAGAGAGTTCTCTATCTTTTTATGTCAAAAAAAGCTAGCTAGAGAAAAGAATAATGGAAAATAGAGTTGCCCTAGTCATGGATGAAAAAAGCGGGCCATGTCTTGATGAAAGCAATGGCTCGTCCACTTGAGTAATGAGAATTCATGCACCATTCTAATGTTTACCATATTTCTTTGCAGATGACGACAAACAAGAATGACAAATACAAACTAAATTGTGATCACTATATGCGGGTTTTAAATGTAAAAGGGATACTAACAATAGCTTGACATGCGGGAGAACTACATACAGACAGTAGATTCTATACATTATACTCTTATGGACAACAACGAAGAGATTAAGCAAACTTTCAATCTCAAAAATTGGAAAAGCAAACTTTCAATCTCAAAAATCTATAGACTCTGCTACGTAGGATTTAAACTGACGTGGATGAAAAAGAATAAAAAGAAAGAAATGTGATATCTACAATTACGTAGTCGATTTGTATCACTCGAACCAAGGAACATCCACATTGTCATCAATTTAAAGATCATAAGTCCATAACACATTAACACATGACAATGGAATAAATTAGTTAATTACAATGGAGTAAATTCTTAATTAAAATATAGCCCTTCATGATGATCGACGCGCATATAGCTAGCTTCCTCACTGGGTTCTTCCTCGAGCCTGATGCCGTCTCCGAAAGGTGGCAACTCGTCAAATTGATTGTATTCTTCCTCGTCCACTACATTCTCAACTCCGACAATCCTCCTTTTCCATGAAGAACTACGTGGCGCTTCTTATTTGCGGGTCGGTTACATAGAAGACTTGAACAACTTGGTTGCTTGAGACGAATGGTTCGTCTTTGTATCCGACACGTTCGAGGTCCACGGTAGTGACGCCGTACTTGTCGACCTTCACCTGTGGGAGATGGACCCAACGGCACCGAAATAGGGGGATCTTGAAAAGCACGTAGTCGATCTCCCATATCTCCTCTATTTGCCCATAGTACGAGCTCCTCAGCCCATCGATCTTGAATGCATCTATCACGGACACATTTGCTTACGCACTTTGTGCTCTTCCTATCTGAGTTGCCGTATAAAATGTGTACCCATTTATGTCGTATCCTTGCCATGTGACAATTGTAAGCGTGGCCCTCTTGCCAACCATAGCACGTATCATCACTTGATGACCTCCGAGTGATTCGCGCTTTAACCATTCGTTGAACCGAGCGGTTACGCTCTCAGTGATCAAACCTCCGACCGGTGCGGATTACATTGGCGTACCATGTCTTTGTGCTCGTCGATGTACGGGGACACTTGGGTCATGTGTTGCAAGACCGTGAAATGGGCTTGAGCGTGCGTATCGGATCGGGAGTGATTGATTTCCTTCCGATGGTCCCGATACCATCGGTCTCCCCTCATGGCGAGATAGAGGCACACCAATCGGATCCACCTAAGCCATGTAGTCGACGCAGAACTCAATGACCTCTTCCGTTGCATAACCTTCGATGATCTTGCCCCGGTCGAGATCGATTACAGACGTAGGACTTGAGAATTCCCATGTACCTCTCGAATGGGTACATATGGCGTAGAAATACAGGCCGCATATCTTTATCTCTTTCACAAGGTGAACAATGAGATGGACCATGATATCGAAAAATGACGGAGGAAATACATCTCAAGATGACACGAGTCGTCACTACCTCGGCTGCAGAGCATCTAGTCCTTGGGGATCGATGACCTTCGAGCAATTGAGTTGAAGAAATAACACGACCTCAAGATTGCCACTCGGACCTTGTTCGGCAAGATACTCCTAATTGCAACAGAAGCATTTGTGTCATCGACACACGACAATCATGCGACTTCATACCAATTAATTTCAAATCTTGCATAGAAACAAGTTTCTTAATGTTAGCGGAGTAACAGACGGGACTTTCACACCGTGCAAGCTCGCACGATTCATTTCTCTCGGCCTTGGACACAGTGTAGCAAGTCGGGGAAGAATACGTTCGTCTCCAGATCGGCCTCTTTCGGTGCTAACTCGGTCCTTATGTTCATATCGACCAAGTCACGCCGATGCGTTAACACCATCCTCTGTTTTGCCACTAATGTTCAAAGAAGAGACCAATCAAGCTATCACATACATTCTTCTCTACGTGCATAACGTCGATGCAGTGGCGAACTTCTAAGTACTCCCAATAAGGCAAGTCCTAAAAATTGACCGCTTCTTCCAGATGTTCTTCTCACGGGTTCTTAATTTACGTCCCTTCCCAAGCACAACATCGATATCCTTAACCATATCATAGACCTCTTTCCCACTAAAAGCCCTTGAAGCTGAACCGTCTTCCTTATTTCCGTCGAATTGTTTCTTCATCTTGCGGTATGGGTGACTCCTCGGAAGGAACCTACGGTGACGCATATACACGATTTTGCGAGTTGTTGACCATACACTCTCCGTAGCATCTAAGCGGTCTTGATGGGCTTTGGCTCCTTTTGTATGAAGCCCGATAGGTTACCAAGGGCGGGAAAATCATTGATGGTGCGAGAACAACATGGGCGTAAAGTGAAGTTCTCTCGTTTGTACGCATCCCATACCTGTACCCCTTCGTTCCACAGTGTCACAAGATCTTCCAGCAATGGTGCTAGGTACACATCAATATCATTCCCTGGTTGCTTCGGCCCTTGGATAAGTAGTGTCATCAAAATGTATTTCCGCTTCATACGACCAAGGAGGAAGGTTGTACATACATAGATTCACGGGCGAGTCTTTGTGTCGGTGCTCATGTTACCGAAAGGATTCATTCCGTCCGTACTCAACCCTAACCTTATGTTCCTCGGTTCCGCACCGAACTCTTCGAAGCTCCGATCGAAGTTTCTCCACTGGGCAGAATCAGCAGGGTGTCTGAGCTTCCCATCTTTCTTACGCTCCTCCGAGTGCCAACGCATCAATCTTGCCTCCTTTCGGTTCGCAAATAAGCGCTTCAAGCGTGGGATCACAGCGAGATACCACAACATCTTAGCAGAGGTCCTTGCTTCGCCTTAGCGATATTCTTCCGCTTGTATCGGGATGCTCTGACACAGGACATGCATGCATGTCTGCATACTCTTTACTGTAGAGGATACAATCGTTCGGACATGCATGTATTCTTTCTACTTCCATTCCCAATGGACAAAGAACCTTCTTAGCTTGGTAGGTCGTCTTTGGGCAACACGTTTCCCTCGGAAGGATGTCACTAAGAGACCTAACAACGCCAGTAAAACTCTTGTCGGACCAACCATTGCTTGCCTTCAATTTCAGCAGTTCAAGCACGGTTGACAACCTTGTGTATTCGGCTTGCGAGGCGAGGAACAAAGGTTTCCCAAGTCCTCCATTAAGCCCTCGAATTTACAAAACTCTCTCTCACCGTAGTTCCCTTCTGCATCGCGTAGCATCTGATCCAGATTGTCATCATGCGATCTATCCTCATCAAAAGCACATTCCATACCCTGCATATCGTTGACTTCCTCGGCGATGTCGTCATTACTGACTTCCGGTATAATCTGCTCTTCACCGTGACTGCTCCAACATGTATATCCTTTTTTGAAACCTCTTCGTATTAAGTGAGCTTCGATCTGCGCCGGGTTGTTAAACATTTTCATATTACCGCAATCAATACATGGACAGTACATAAATTTTATCCCCTTCTTCAACATATCACCTTTCGCGGCTCTTCTAAAAGCAAACACGCCATTAATATACTCTTCACTCACACGGTTCTCAATGTACATCCAGTTTCGGTCCATCTACACATTAGTGAGTACTCTATATTAATAAACCGCAAGTACCCTTTATAATGACCAAACACATTAGTGAGTACTCTATAGCAAATATAAAGGGTTACAGATCGATCGTTACCCTTCTCTCCAAAGTGGCGCAATGTGGGAGGAGGCAGCAGATCAGGTGCCGCAATGGGCCGGGGGAGGAGGAGGCAGGGGTAACAGCTCAAAATGGGAGAGGATGAGGTAGGGGTAACAGCTCAAAATGGGGGAGGACGCAGCAGCAGGAGGGTGGCGGCGGTTCAAATGGAATTAATAGAAATGGGGAGAGTCGGCAGCGGACGCAGCAGTAGGAGGGTGGCGGCGGTTCAAATGGATTTAATAGAAATGGGGACTGTCGGCAGCGCCTACTTATAATGCAAATATATCACAGACGGTTCTTTAAAAGAACCGTCTGTGATATGGGGCTATCACAGACGGTTCTTTAAAAGAACCGTCGTGCGATAAACTTGTATGACGGTTCGTTAAACGTTCGTGATATCCTGACGTATAACGAACCGTCTGTGATACAAATATTATCACAGACGGTTCGTTATACGAAACAGACGGTTCGTTAGTATCACAGACGGTTCGTGTAAAGAACCGTCTGTGATACTTGTGATAATTTTATCACAGACGGTTCCTTTTGAACCGTCTGTGATGGGGTGTCTAGTATAGCATGTTCTGTAGTAGTGTCAGAACCCTGAAGCTTATCGAGAACCTGTATAAGCATAAATTGAAATGCATGCATGCAGATATGCGTTGCAGAACCTCATCTTGACTGGATCTATGATCGATCGACATTAATTATATAACCTCATTTCTCGATGCCAAAAAATCACTATTAGCTGTAACAATCAACTTAGTCAGTTAACCAGATATATCGCATTCTTGCCTTTCTTTCTTCCATCATCATGAGCTAGCTAGCACGACCATCATCTCCACTGTATAGGATTTAACCAGCATATTGCATCCATCAGTTAAGTTGCATATCAATTCAAAAGCTATATAGCGTCGTTACCTAGCCAAACATCAAGGGGCTTATATATATATATATATATATATACACACTAGTGTGGTGTTGACCAGTGTTTGCTGCAGATTTGTTAAGACAATGCCTCTTACCGGTGTATTGCAGAGTAGGTAGCCAGAGGCCAGAGACAGAGAATCTCTCTGACCAGATCTATGTAAGAGTGAGGCAGGCAGAAACATAAAAGAAAAAAGAGCCAGGACAAAATCAAGGAGCAAGCGACGACGCATGCCGGTTGAACCAGGTAGGGCTCCATCGACAGCAGGTTACTATTGCTAATCAACTGAGGGCTAATCTGGTGTTGATGTGCTGCTGCTATATGCGATGCGTGTGCGATGTTACTGCTGTGTTTCTAAGAGAAGAGGTTAGTACCAATTAGTCCCCTCCAGCCCAGAATGCATTCTTCTGTTTTAGAAAGGTTGTTCTAGTTTTCGTCATTTTTAAGCAACATTTTTCACCAAATGCCGTGCTGCGAGGTGGTACCACGGGAAGGGGAAGGGGCCTCGATTGACGAGGCAGGTAGTGTCCACGTCATCCGTCTTAGTTTTTATTTTTTGTAGTCTTTCGACTTGGAGATTAGCCCTTGTTGTAAAGTAATAAAATTGCGATCCATCGCTGGATCAGTCCCTGACTCCATGACTCTTGCTCTTGCATGTTCCACTCTTCCTCCTCCTGCTCCATCTGCATGAACCGTCTCCTTCCCTGTGAGGTGGGAGTGATCAGCCCCTGGCCATCCTCCATGACCATCTAGCTAGAGAGCTCTAGCTAGTCGTCATCTGCATAGTAGTAGCTAGTAAGCAAATCAAGGCGTTAGCATGGAAGGTGAGGAGGAGATCGGGAGTGGTCAACTCGCGCCTCTTCTTGATGAGCACAACGACGACGACGACGAGCTCTTGGACGCGTCCCTCCTCCGCTGCCTCTACGTTGGTCACTTCCTTGCCAGATGGGGTGCAAGGTGCATGGATCCAGCTCAATTCGCCGCTCTTAACTGTCCTTTTTTTTGTTTTTTTCCTTCAGAAAAAAATTTGGAAAATGATGAAGTACTCTGTTCTTTCTCGTGCCGCGAAAAGAAATACTACCGAGTTCTATTGCTATCCAATCCATGAACGGATTACCAGGCAGATCGGGGTGTGCTAATCACTTTGTGATCACGGAAGAACATTTAGTGTTCGGCTAATTCAAATCATAGTAGTCCAATTTAGCTGGTTAATTAGCTCATCGATCTTGTGTCCCCCTTCCCTTGCAGGATGTGGGAGTTCTCAGTGGGGCTCTACATGATCCACATCTGGCCGGACTCGCTGCTCTTCACGGCCATCTACGGAGTCGTCGAGTCCTCCTCCGTCGCCGTGTTCGGCCCCATGGTCGGCACGCTCGTCGACAGGCTCACCTACCTTCAGGTGCGGCGCGATCGATCGTCGATCACAGGTACTTATTACTGTCACTGCTCAATGAATTGCTTTGTGCTGCAGGTTCTAAGCCTCTGGCTGCTAGTCCAAAGCCTATCGTTCATCGTTGCTGGGGTCTCCGTGACTGGCCTGCTCGTCTACGACAACCTGAAGGCGACAAGCTTCCCGGCTTTCATGGCGCTTGTCGTCGTGACCAACGTGTCGGGCGCGCTCGCAGCGCTTTCGACTCTTGCCGGCACCATACTGATCGAGAGGGAATGGTAACATTTACCTCGGTACCTATATATTGCACAAGAACGGGCTAGCCCTCACGCTCTCCTGGTCCTAAGTATTCTTAGACCCGACTGCTGGAATTAAGCTGTTTCAAATGAATTTCCTGTAAAATTCCTTCATTCTAAATAGGCGCTTAACGATTTATGTTGTCAGACTTCAGAGTGATACGACGTCAGTGCTTGAGTCGACGTCCGATCCTACGAACTAACCACGATGATTTTCCTGGCGCCTGTTTCGTTTTCTGAACAAATGAAAGCCTGCAACTTTTTTCAAGAATTGCTGCATGCATTGCAGGGTGGTGGTGATCTCCAGCGGGCATCCGCCGGCGTTGCTGACCAAGATCAACTCGGTGATCCGGAGGATCGACCTGAGCTGCAAGCTGCTCGCCCCGGTCCTGTCGGGATTCATCATCAGCTTCGTATCCATGCAGGCCTCCGCGATCGCCTTAGCGCTGTGGAACGTCGTTTCGGTGTGGCTGCAGTACTGGCTCTTCGTCTCCGTGTACAACGGCGTGCCCGCTCTCAGCGAAGACAGGCAGCAGCTGAGAAGGGATACGACCGCGGCGGCGGCGGCGACGGAGATTGCAGCGCCGGCCGACGAGGAGGTGCAGAGGCACGGCCAGGGCGCGCTGAACTGGAGGGTGAGAGCGACGAATCAGCTCTCGATCATACCCTGCTGGGAGTCCTGGGTTGTGTACATGAGGCGGCAGGAGGTGATGCTCCCTGGGGTTGCCCTTGCCTTCCTCTACTTCAGCGTCCTAAGGTAATTAGGCTGATTGATTGCAAGGCGATGGGGCTAGAGCCTTGATCACTCTGGTATCACTCTGGCTACATTCGTTTTCTGCTTGATTCTGCAGCTTCGGCACGCTGATGACTGCGACTCTGGACTGGAAGGGCATCCCTGCGTACGTGATCAGCCTGGCGCGGGGGTTCAGCGCCATCGTCGGGATCGCAGCGACCTTGCTGTACCCGGTCGTGCACTCGTGGGTGTCAACGCTTAGGACAGGGCTATGGTCCATCTGGATGCAGTGGTGCTGCCTGCTGGTCTGCGTCGGCTCCATCTGGGTGGGCGGCGGCGTCGCGTCGGCGTGGATGCTCATGGCCGGCGTCGCCGCGTCGCGCCTCGGCCTCTGGATGTTCGACCTGGCCGTCATGCAGCTCATGCAGGTACGATCGAGGCTAATATTATCCTACACGCCTTTCGATTGTTGTTGCTGAGTATTTTTGGCATTTTTTGCAGGACGAAGTTTCGGACTCGGACCGGTGCGTGGTCGGAGGGGTCCAGAACTCGCTGCAGTCCATGTTCGACCTGCTCACCTACATCATGGGCATCATCATCTCAGACCCCAGGGTAGCATCAGATCGGCAAATTAACTCCTTTCTCGTTGTTGCCATGCATATACTACTATCTATGCGACTATATCATGTTAAATGACAAGAAGAAGAATAAGGTGATAGACGATGATATGACTTTGTGATGATCAATCAAACTCTCAACAGGATTTCAGCTTGCTGATCGTGCTCTCCTTCTTCCTGGTGACCTGCGCCGCGGTCATGTACACGCTGCATGTGTTCCGGGTGAGGAAGCACCTGTTCCACCTGGACAAGATCTTCGGCAAGATGAACTGGTGAGCCAGCAAAGAGTATTAATACCTAGTAATCCACAGGTGGTACTAATTGTCAATTAAGCTCCTGGTTAACTTCCTTAACTTCCCTTTATTTTGGCTGTCGTTGCAGGATCAAACTTTCTTGATCTGAATGATATGAGGAGTGGAGTGAGCTGCCAAATAGTTGAGTCCGGTGCTGGCTATACCGTAAAAAAATAATTTGTTCTTGCGAGCAAGGAGCTGTTTGGATACGAGGATTTGGATCCAAATCCCTAGCATTTAGTTCAGACTTAAATCAAGTCCTAAAAAACTTCAAAGCAATCCCCTCACCCAAACACCTCTGAATGTTCTTGAACTATCCGTACAAGAGCTGCTGGTCCGGTAGAAAAATTGATGTGACTTGTGATATGCACTTGTGCGGTGTGCAGAGCATCATGCAAGGCGGATCCACAGTAGAACTTACAAATATATAAAAAATAGAGAAAAATGGCACGTATCACCTGGAAATGAATGAGGCTACTCTTTATTGCTATGAACTGGCTATTACTAGAAGTGCCTGTAATCTAGACCAATGGCTAATCCTAATAACACTAGAGCGCAATGTTTGCTATGACTTTGCAATCTAATCGACTGGTTGTCTTCTGAGAGTGATTCCCAATCGATCCTATCTTGGTCTCTCTTCTCCACCTTCCGCGGTCCTCCTTATGTAGTTGATGAAGCGTTGGCAGTTTCCCTTGGAGAGACGCCTGTTGAGAAGATGATATGGGCATAACTACTACCAAAGCATTGGTTTGCATCCCTAAATTGCAAACTAATGCTAGAACTCAAATTGGCTCCATCGGTGTTGTTTTACAACAAAAGGTAGAACAAAACATTGTGAAGGCCAACAGGGTGGATGGAGATGCTGGCCAACGAGAGGGAACATGCTCTCGGGTTAAAACCCTAGCGCATGCGGGCTGTCAAGAAAGACATGTGGTGACATGGCAACAAGGGTTGCATTGGCGTCAAAGAAAGCATCAAGTGCATGGAACAAGTTCGCGCAAAAAGCTCAGAGAAGAAAAGCCCACAACACAAGAGAAACTGAGAGGAAGACTTGACCATGCATAGGGAGGACGTCGGGAATATGGCACATGGGTTGGTTCAGTTTGGATCCAATTCGGACAGCCAATTAGTGTTTAATATTTTTATTCCAAAATTAGAATAGTTTAAGTTTCCAAATATAACTTAGATTTCAAATCAGATTACCGCTCACCGACTCGGGCACTGTTCATCCGTACAAATTACGGTTCATCGACTTAGTACTGTTCATCCGTACGGAATTACTGTTCACCGACTTAGTTTACTGTTCATCTACGATTACTGTTCATCCATATATTGGTATTGCTTGCGTGGGCGGCTATATAAACCCCCATGGTCGCACTATTTGGAGAACAAGTTATGATTTAGATAATAAAAATCAGAAAAACCGTTTTGGCGCACATCGTGTGTTCTTGAGTCATGAGATGAGTTGGAGAGGTTGAGGAAGAAAGATTGAGAGCGAGATCAAGATATCTATCTCTTACTTCGGAGTACTGTTCATCGGAGGCTACTACTTGCAATTTAATCTATTAGATTGGTTTGTGAGTTTGTTGATTGTCTTACAAATCAATTCACCGAATTGGTTTGTGAGATTGCTATTGATCTTCGAGTGTACCGTGAAAGATTGGGCCAACAATCGTGATTCATCTAATCAACTAGGTGGACCCTTATCAAGAAGTGACGTGTCTGATCGGAGAGAGGCGTCAGTTGACAATGTATCAACTGATGTGCGGTTATATGTCAGTGAACCATTTAACCGTATTCCAATGTCTTAGAGTTATGTAGCATCGCGTGGTATGGAATATACAACACATGTTCCATTTGTCACACGGTAAAGGATATACCTGGACTCGGATCCAGATACCAGTTCAAAGATTGTGAGTATTTGACTGGTCGGAGACTAGGTTAAGAACCTTGTTCGACCAGGTTATGTTTTGTGTAACCTCTGAAATCCTTACGACTAGTGAGATCGTTAGCCTTACGGGTTATGACCAAGAAGACGTATGGTCTCTATCTATTAAATAATAAATAGAGGTTTTAATCCTCGTCAGCTAGCCCCCGAACTTTAAATGAATTGGTCGTATGGACGCTTTCTCCCGATGAAGTCGTATCGGGCAGACCCCTCATTAAATGTTGTAGTACTCGAGTTGGTATGTATTCATTTTTAAAGTTGAGGAATTGCCTTGGAAGTTGAAAAAAACTTCTTTGTCCGCTGGTTAAAAAGGATTTTAATCCATTGGACTTCTCCCGGAAGTGGTTATAGTGTTGTGGCTATAAAACCCCCTTAGCACTGGGTGTTAGGGTTTCTACGCCTTTTGCTTTCCCCTTCATCTTCCTAAAAACCATCTTCGATCACCTTTGAATTCTTCACCCGAAAGAAATCATCATGTCAGATCTCATCACCAACTGGTCAATTTCCGATCTGAGTGAGAAGAAACTAAAAAGTTTGGAGAAGGTTGGATTACTACCCGATAGAAGTCTGATCCCATAGAGATCAGCAATCGGGGAGCATTCTCCAAGTGGTAAGGATGGAGAAATTCTGGTATTCCTCGCATACATTGAATGCGGCTTCAGACTCTCAGTTCACTCCTTTCTTTCCCAAGTTCACTCCCAGATCAAACTTTCTTGATCTGAATGATATCAGGAGTGGAGTGAGCTGCCAAATAGTTGAGTCCGGTGCTGGCTTTACCGTAAAAAAATAATTTGTTCTTGCGAGCAAGGAGCTGTTTGGATACGAGGATTTGGATCCAAATCCTTAGGATTTAGTTCAGACTTAAATCAAGTCCTAAAAAATTTCAAAGCAATCCCCTCACCCAAACACCTCTGAATGTTTTTGAACTATCCGTACAAGAGCTGCTGGTCGGTAGAAAAATTGATGTGACTTGTGATATGCACGTGTGCAGTGTGCAAAGCATCATGCAGGGTGGACCCACAGTGGATCATGGTCAGCAGAACACCTTTTTATTAAATGCATAATACATGTAATAGGTATATTAAGGGTATATACTCTTAGTTAGACCAAAACTATATATTTGTGCTCGCAAATGAATTTAACATGTACTCTCCACACCTTGCGTGTGGCCTATGTAACCATCTCAACCTAACAAACCCTAACCTCTGTTCTCTCTCACACATCCCGCGACTGTCTCTATGGGAGGCGACTCCGGGCTCCGGTGGCGAATGAGCGAAGGTGCGGGCTACGGAGGCGAGTGGCGGTCGGTGGGTGCAGTGCCGCGACGTGGCGGTAAACAGGCGTGAGGTGGTGCGGGGTGTATGGAGAGCATGCTACAACACATATGTGCGGATGAGGAGAAAGGCGGTGCGTGTGAGCGGGCGGCGCAAGACAAACAAGGAGGCAGGGAGCGGGCAACTGGAAGGGAGCAGTGCCTCCAACTCATCGTCGTCGTCATCTCCCCATATCTAGGTGTGCTCCACTCACTCCACTTCTTCTCCCTAACTTTGCTCTGCTCCGGCTCCGGTACTTTCTAGAGTCTACCCTCTACTTTCTTCATTCTTTCCAACGGATGTTATACTAAAATACAATCTTTGCCTTGGGCAATAGGCAGTTAGTTGGGTTGTTGTTACATATGTTTATATGCTATTTTTTGCTCCATGGAAGTAACATATAGCTTCCTCTTAGATGAGAGATTCTCGCTGACGGGAAAAGAAAAAAAAGGCAAGATCAGCAAGGTATGCAAATATCATTGATATCTATAATTTCGTGTTTAATTAATGCATTATGCTATATATATGCACACATGTGTATCGTCATATCGATGTGAATATCCATCCTGAATCTTGGGTCCGCTGCGGATATCGTGACCAAGGGCATCGTAGAACTTGAGATGTCAGTAAGGATTCAGATAATCATCCGTACGTGTCCAGAAAATTGTAGGACTAAGGATCATCATCCTGTAAAGCTTGCAATTGCACTGCCTGGAACTGGAAGTGGAGCACAAGCCAAAACATTATCATCAAACTCGTTGTAAGAGGCATCAGATCGATCACGTTTCTGTCTACCGGGGTTTCTGTTTAGAGGATGTCCCTTAGATAGTTTTGCAACTGCCACCTCTTTTTTCTGTAGAGAGAATGGTGTAAATGTTCAACTCGATCCATAAAGCTTTCAACTTGGGAACTTTCAATTAGAATTTGAAAATTTTCATTTGGAAAAGTTCAACTGGAAAAGTAAACTTTCAACTGAAAAAGAAGAGGGTTTTGAACCTCCAAATTAAATTTGCAACCTTTAACCCAAGTTCAAAAGAAGTTTCACCTTGACGGGATAGTCGTGGGTTGGAAGGTCAAGGATGTGGCATGTTGAGAGCATGAATTGTTTTTTTAAATAATAAAAAAAATTAAATAAAATTTACAAAACAAGGTAATCACCTCAAAAAATTGTAAAAATAGGTCTATGTCACCAGTTAATATGGCGACAGGCTCGACAGGGACCCTGAACAGTGGGGGAGGTTCCTGTCGACAGTTCAACTGGAGACAGAAACATATGAATTTTTTAATATAGCAAATGATCTCAAAATATTATGAAAAGTTTTGTGTAGCCTCCCAACAGAGTGTTCTTACTTGTGAATTTTTTTTGATAATTTTATCCATTCTAAATATTTCTCTAAAATTCATTTAAGTATACTATTTGTAAAAAATTGTAAATATATAAAATGAGGTTCAAAAATTATGAATTTTTTGTGAACACTCCTTACATAGTGTAATTAATTATGTAATTTTTCTAGAATTTTATATGTTCTGAAATTGTCTCAACAATTAAGGGTTTACACAATCAAGTACACTATATCAGAATCTAAATTCAGAATTTTTTAGATAATGTTAGAAAATATAAAATTCTAAAAAACTCAATTAAACTATGTAAGGAGAGTTCATAAAAATATCATAATTTTTTAACCTCATTTTATATATTTACAAATTTCTACAAACTATATATTTAAATGAATTTTAGATAAAAATTCAAGAATGATAAAATTATGAAAATATTATACAAGCAAGAAAACTATGTTGGGGGGCTACACAAAAAAGTTCATAATGTTTTGAGCTCATTTACCATATTTAAATATTCATAAGTTCATGTTACCAGTTCAACTCGCGACTGGAACCTTCCCCACCTATTTTTACAATTTTTTAGGGCGATTACATAGTTTTGTAATTTTATAAAAAATATTATTTCAAAAAAAACTCTCGAGAGCAACGGTTACCACCTTACCGGTGATCTTCGGTAGGATCGGGATGACAAAACCATCAATTTGAATTTAGTTCAAAATTAAATTAAAAAATTTAGAACGAACTTGTAGTCTGTTTATGCTACGGGACCATCTGGTTCTTTTTCCTATTACTGCGTAAAATGAATTCTTTTCACAAGAAGTTCCTATTCCTACATTTGGTGACCAGTGATTTGACTGTCCCTGTTTAATGGGATCCTTTATTCGGTAAAAAAAGGACTTCAAACCTGCTAGGAAACGCAGGCCCACGTGCAGTGGAACGAAAGATAACGCCTGAAATTCTACGGGTGATAACTAAACTTATTAATACAGTTTCGGTACTGGTCAGTATGGTCAGTATATACCATGTCACCACCTAAATCAGTACATAGTAGTCTCACATTCTATACCGGCCTCAATATCGGCAGAATTGGTAATATCGCCTATTGTACTCATCGACCTGTAAGGTATATTTGAACATACTACTATGTCTTTTGAATAATATTACATGTAAAATTTGATGTATGCACTTATATATATATATATATATCACTTTGATATTGAGTAATATGAGAGATGTATTCAAAAATATCCTTGGTTAATATTCTGATGAATAGTATTTAGATTACTATTTAAACAGTATTTGGTTGGTAATTACTGTTTAGTGAATAGTATTTTGTTGGTATGGGTCGTATTCTGATTACTATTTGGTGAATGGTATTTAGTGAATAGTATTTTGTGAATAGTATTCTGAATAAATTTTAAATTTTTACAGGATCTTGCATGTTGGCGAAACCAATATTACGGCTGGTTGTGCAGCAGTGATTGTGTTGTACTACTCGGTACTCACCATATGTATTGCTAATTTGCTTCAGAAGTAACTAATCTTTCCCTAAGCGTTTCTAGTCATAATCATATGAGATAATTTTTTATCGTCACCTCAGGCAGTTCCACCCAAAGGGAACACTTCTCTACGGCCTCATGTTCACACCACCCAACTCTAGGGGGAATTTACAGAACCATCGATTATCGAGGTTTCTCCTATATAGTCCTTAGCATAAAGCCTTATCTCATATAAATATGCTAAAGAAAGTATGAGGGATTTTCAAAGAAAAACTACTTAATTTCCACAAAATAGCGTACATATAGTTTTCCCTTTTGGGAAACCCAACTAGTAAAGTAAAAACAGAAACTTATCGTACGGGAATAATATTACAGACTTGGATGAAATATCTTACAGTGGAGTTCTTTCTCTTACTACTACGGAGAAAGATTAGGCTTAGTGGCTAATGCATAAGCTTATTTAGTTGTTAATTATGGTGTAGGAGTAGGTAGATACCGCTATCGCGATTAGGCTAAGTGTTTTTGTGGTTTTCTTCTTCTGACTACGATGCTTATGTGTGTTGTGCTTCTGATGGTTGTTGCTTGTTTTTGCCTTCCGATGCCTTAGTCTTCTCTTCCTTTTATAGGGGCGGGAGGAGCTTTGAGGAGGCTTCTTCCCGACTCTTTTTATTTTAAATTCAACTGGCTAGTCGTAGGCTTTGATTGCTTTAGGATAGGGATACATGTGTGTACATCCTTTTTGAAAAGGTTATGCCATGATGCATTCTTCTGGTGTCTTCGAATGTTTCTTTTGACCAGGCAATATTCCATCTACAATAGCAGATAGTACTACATAATTGTCCTTGCGAAATATTCTTGTTGTCGGAGATGATTCGTAGCAATAACTGTTGCGATCATTATCCACGTTTGTTGATGCAGAGGTTTTTCCTTCTCAAATTATGTCGATCTATTATTTGCTGATATTTTGTTGGTCTTGGAAATATTATTCAGATGTATGTATGAGCTGGATTATTTTGATGTATGTATGCTGACTTTCAATATATTCTTTATTTTTGATTTTGCCCATATCTAGCAATGAAGGCTCCAAAGTTCTGCAAGTCAAGAGGGGGTGCTTGGGGTGGTACTGCGCCTGCTGGGATCTGCTCATTTCCTCCGAGATCTTTGAGTACTGGAACCACTTGCGGCGATGTGTGAGTCTGAACCATCTGATGAAGTTTCATAGGTTAGATAAGGTAGCAAGCACAAGATGAGTTAAGAACCAGACAGGGGGTAGATTAAACCCAACAAACACAGCTCAAGAAACTCAAATGGAATAACCTTTATTAATAGCTTATTAGTATGGCTGCAACAAATGCCCAGGGCCTTTGCAGCTCATACTTGCACACAGAAAAATAAAGCGGACCTAAGCACCCAAACTACCGCCTAAAGGCGACTACGAAAAGGAAGCGGCTAAGCGACTAAGCTGGAACTCAACGAACTACTCCTCGAAAGCCCCAAAGCCACGGCGACGCTCGATCGGTGTAGACTCGAAGTGGTGGCATCCTCGCGAAATGGTCTCGATGCATCAGGCCGGGTGTAACAGCGAGCGTCTTTGGGTGTAGGTACTGGTGGCTCCTCCATTGTGCAGAGCTCTCTGGTCCCTCTAGCTGTGCAACCTCTACTGGCTCCTCTGGGATCTCCTCTGGGTTCTCTTCAGGATTTTCCTCTTGATCATCCTCGAGCTCATCTTGACCGTAGAGGCGTGCTCTAAGGCGGCGATCCTTTCTCGGCTTCTTCCAAGGCACGATAGGCGCACCTCGGCTCGGTGTCGGCCATCGCCGACGACTCCTCGGCGGTATGGCTGTGCAAGATACACTACTGTGGCATTGCCTTCCCTATTGGTAGACGGAAAGCGCGCAGATAGCTCCCCTGAAGCAGCTCTGGGATGGTAGCGGAAGACGGTGTGTTTCAGCTCTTCAGCGTAGATGTGGCAGACTCGGAGTATGGCCAGGCGTGATGACTCCTGAATTCCCTGCGCGAAGGTGGTCCTCCGGACTGAGATGTCCAAAGGTGGTGCCTCTGGTGTTCCTCTGGCGTGAGCTATCGGTGACATGACCCAACCATGATCTCGTCCGTTGACCATGTACTCGCTGCCACGGTACATTGGGCGATCAAAGCCCCAAGTGTCTGCGATGGCCCACACTCTGCGGCAAGTCCTCCGTTGCTATCTCGAAAGTCGGCGGTAAGGCATCATCAAGATGGACAAAGAGATGAAAACAACTTTAAATGACGAGGAGAGAAAGAATTTCAGCAATAGTTGAGTCAAGAGAGACATGAGATGAGTTAAGGAGTTCAATTAATCTTGTAAGTTAATTTTTCCTTAGAAAATAGTTTGGACTCACTAAGAACGGCCAATCTAACTAAGGTCAAGACCTACAGTCAGTATGGCTCTGATACCACCTCTGTCGGATCCCAAAATTTCAATTCGGAATCCTCTGTGTTTCGTGCACTAGTCCAGGATCACGCTAGTGCACACAGTGTTAACAAAGGTGGATATCGATCCACACAAGCGAATAATAGCATAAGCGATAAATAAATAATGGTTTGACCTTACGGTCGAGTTTACATTTATTTAAGCCACATGAGAACTAACGAGAGAAATAAAGCGCGGAAACAAAAAAGCGGCGGCATCCCATCGATTCGCCACGGGCAACCGTGGGTCAAGACCTCGCGATCGAGGCACCTTGATAAACTCCTCCTCGAAAGTGGTGAAGTCTCCTCCTCTTACGCTTGATTCGTCAAAACAAGCGTGAGTACACACCGTGCTACTTAAGCCACACCACGAGATGCAATATATATATACATGCTTGGCTTTTACAAGGAAAGGCATTCGGTGGTTCTTTTGCATAAATGCAATGTTTGCAATTGAATAATAAATATACATTGACAACAAGTAAAACAATTAAACAAACAAAAATTTGATAATTGATTTCACAAAGGCGCTGCAGTTTAACCGATTATTCACATAGCGGATGATTTATATCACATGCTCCTTCCCCCACAGTTTTATGAAAAACTACCCCTAGTGTGAAATCCCCGAGCATGCCCATGACCATGAGCGCGCTATTGAATAGATTATATTATACTCTGCGAGTTGTACACTTTACCCACAAGATATAATTAGTGTAGCTAGCACTAACCATAACAAAGCATTTGGATCCGCATCGTACTATGCTAGGCGTCTCAAAATAGACATGTGGTTATGCAGATAGGCTCAGTTCAATGGCACACATGGTGAGGTCCTTAATTGACCAAGGCAAGACTACGATTGCTAACTATGCCACCTGATTAGCTCACATGCACACGATTCACACGATCCACCATTTCACACAAGTATCCACCACATGCCTCAGTCTAAATCCTTTTACCACCGGTTGATTAAGTGCAACACATGCCATAACAAAGACACAGTACACACAGATTTTACCACAGATTTCATATTCACTTAGTCAGGTTTAAATAACTGCAGTCTCACATGACATGGTGATTCGTGGCATGGCTAAGCAATCTAATCGCACTAACCAACCCACGTTGGTGCTACAATACTTACCAACTAAATATCAACTAGGGTGACAAAGGATCAAGGCATAACAATTATACAAGGAAGGCATAACAATATGGAATTAACTACTACACCCAAAACATTTAAATAAATACTTGAATTAAGATGCAGTAATTTAAATTAAAATACTTTTAGCAAACTGGGAATCAAGATGGTCAAGGGTATAGCTTGCCTTGGAATAGGTTCAGTCTTTGGTCTTGGTCTTGAAAGCTCCTTCTTCCTCAAACCTTCGAAGTATCGTCAAGTCTACTCATGAAGCAAACAACAAGAATAAATAAATAACAGAAGCAATTAACTCCAATAAAATAATTAAAAATCTCCAATGGATAGATCTTAATTTTATACAAATTTAGAAATTTGAATGGATGGATTTGGAGTTAGGATGCAAAAGTTATGAGGGTTGGAAGATTGAATCTAAAAGAAACCCTAGAAAAGGATTTATAGAATTTCCGAATTATTTCTCAACGAAAAATCGGTATATTGCGCAAGCATGACATCGACATGACGTCACCCTAGGAAAACCGAAAAGATAAATAAAAGAAATCGGCGTGTGGGGCCCACACGCCGGGGACTACCACGGTGGACCAGGTCCACCGAGCCCCTGTGGATCTGGTCGGACTGAAGTGGGCGTGCCGTGCGCGTGGCGCTGACGCGGCGCCCACGTAGCTGACACGTACGCGCGGAGAGGTGAGGTGGCTAGCTGATCGGGCGTCCACGTCAGCGGACGACAACGGCTGCGGCGGCGGCTCTGGACCGACCGGCAACGGCGCTGCGGTGATCGCCGGCGAGAGTGGGTGGCACCAGCGGGAAGCTCTCTCTGTTGCGAACCTTTTGGTACTGGTCTAGGCACAAGAGGACGACGGAGGTGGCCGGCGGCGAGCTCGAAGCGGCGGAGGCGTTCGGGTTTTGTCGGGTGGCTACTCCGGTGAGGTCCAGGCGGCGTGGGTGGTAGCTGGAGGTAGGTCTGGGGACGGCGGACTTGGCGACGGGCTCCACGGAGGCAGGGCGTCACCGGCGGCGCAATCGAAGTTTTAGGGTTTCGGTGACCGAAACCCAATTCTTAAACCGGCGGCTCTAGGGCTCTTGGGGTGAGGTGGGTGGCGGATCCGTAAGCGGAGTCTTGGCGATCCACAGGACCTATTTATAGGCCCAGGGTGGGCTGAGGTGGCGAGATGGCGGCGGGGTTCAACGAGTCCAAGCGAACGCAAGAAAGCGGGGTAGAGGCGGCGGATTTGAACTCAAACATGTTTGAAAGAGTCCGGAGGAGAGGGCTTGGAAGGCGTCGTCCGCGCAAGAATCGAGCCGTTTGCAAAATTGTCGGACGGAGCTCGGCGGCGAAAATGGCGGGACGCGGCGTTCGCGAGACGAAGAAGATCAGGTCGGAGGCAGCGACCTCGGCGGGCCCAGCGTCGGGGACGAGGCGGCGCAGCGTGAGACGGAGATCTGATCGTCGCTCGCGATCAACGGTGAGGTTTAACGGAGCGCGTGGAGGGAGAGAGCGCGCGAGATCCAAGCGTCCAAATCGATCGGACGACCACGAAGGATCGGTGAGATGAGCAGGATGGGCGAAGGAATTGGCCCAACTACTATTGGAGATTTAAAATAGCTTTTCTTTTTAAGAAAATACCAGAAATCCAAATAAGCAATGGAAAATAGCAAATGAACTTGGAAAAATTCCAGAAAATTCTAGAAAATACAACCAAGCTCATAGAATCCAAATAAAATAGTTTTGACTATTGTCCATGTTGAAAATATTCATATTATATTGTTTGTTACACAAAGTCCAATATTAAGCTTTTAAATTAAATTCAAATAAATCCAGATGGTGAATTTTCTTCATACTAACTAATCAAAGGATTTTGAAAGCTCTGAAAATTGGGATGTTACATCCACCCACCGCCTCACCGCCCTTGAAGACCCGTAGAATGACGAAGATCAAGCGCCCAATCTGGATGGAAGTCGCCGGGAGAGGAGATGGAAGGGGGCGGCGGCTCAAGGGAGAAGGGGGAGGCCGGCGGCTAGGGTTGGGGGGAGGGGCGCCTCTCCCCTTTTAAGTGACCGGCTCCTCCCTCTTGGGCCGGCCTGGGTCGCAGCCCGCGGCCCAGGTTGGTGAAGTTTTACAGATCTCCCCTCCGAAGACTAATTTTTCTGATTTAAACCTCGTCTTTCACTCCTTCGACCTTCTATTCTTACTAATTGCGATTCGGGATATTACAATATTCCTCCTGAAAGTTTTGAATCTATTTTTTGAGCTACTATTTCTTCAAAGGATATATATATTTGTTGAGGATTAAAATATTCATATATTATCTTAATATATGATAAAGACCATACGTCTTCGTGGTCGTAACTTCTAAGACCACCGACCTAACTGGTCGTAGGTACTACAGAAGTTATATAATAAATACCCTGGTCGGACAAAGTTCCAAACCTAGTGCACGACCAGGTAAATGCTCGTAAAGCTATGAACAGGCGTCTGGGTTGAGTCTCCGACCACGCCACTCACTATGTGATGAATGAACCACGTGTTTCATATTCCGCATAATGCAACACTATCACGGTTGATGATTTAACGTCTCCTAAATCATTAACCGCATAGCGGTTGACATCTTCACCAACTACCTTTGCAGTTGGTAGAACCGTCAAACTGCCACCTCTTTCCGACCAGACGCGTCGCTCCCCAACGGGTGTCTCCTCGTGAGATAACTGCCACTGCTTCATCAAGTACTTAAGGAGGACCATAGAAGGCCGGAAGGGGGACGAGACGTACAGAACAACAGCCCAAGCACAAGACAAGAGACGAAGACATCAAGCAAGACATAGCAAAGAGTTGTATTTTTTAGATACTCTCAGTGTTTGTAATCGTGAGTTCATAGCAATAAAGAGCAAGTCAGATCCACTCCCAGGAGTCACGCACATTTTTCCTATTTTCATTTATATATTCATAAGATCGGCGATTTGATCGTCGACAGCTGGCGCCGTCCGTGGGGAAGATAGTGCAAAACTTCTAAAGAGGTTCTTCGCTCAACTCATCCGTTTTCTTCATATTCGTAATTGCAAGTATGGCAGGAACATGGGATGAGGAGAACTGGTTCGACTTGGATAACTACTCCAACCTTGACATGGAAGCTTTGCATCGAGGCCATGCAACATGGGAATCTTCATCCTCCTCCGATGGTTCGCAGTCGTCGGCGACGGCGAACTTGAGCGGATGGATGAAGATACACCGTGCGCCAAGAAGCGCTCTCGAGGGCAGTCGTTCGGCCGGTTCGGAACGTCGAATGTTTCTCAAGCCGGTTTCCCGGCCGTGAAAAAGGTGACAACACCTCAACCCCACAATCAGGGTCAATATACCCTTGACACAATCATGGTCGGCGGTATTCACCAGCGGCCTCTGGAAATTCAGGACCAACCGACACACAGTAGCGGTGTCGATGAGACCCTCACCGATAATGGGCGAGTGGGGATGATAAAACTCGATTCGATCGGCAGCTCGTCGAATCGGTGAGCCCACCACGAAGACCTCGGGAGGTTCTCATCTCCGTCGGTCTCCGTCATGGGAGTCTCTGGTAGAAAGCGAGAAGTTCTCCACTGAATTCTGATGGAAGCTCCTCGGAGGATCATTCTTTGGAAGCATGAGGTCAACGCGATCGAAATCGATCGCGATGCCACTCACGATCTGCACACCTGCCTCGCCACCACGCTAAGGAGATGGCGCGGGCAATCAAGCACCACCTACCAGAGGCAGCGGAGGCGATGGACATCCATCGATTAATATGCGTGGTGCGGCCCACCAAGGATGCGAGCTGACGGAGTTAGGCCAAAGGTCCAGAAGGAACTTGGTCTCGAACACCAACATCTTCGATGAATCCTCCGAGACCTTTGGTAGCGGTTCGAACTTGTGTCGTATTCAAGATATTCTTAATATCACGACCATTGCAGGTGAAGCTCGGGCTTTACCCAATTGGTGGAGCAGTATCGAAATTCTTCAACGAACCTATGCGGCGCGAGCGTCAGGGGCAAGGATGTCACAAAGTCTAACGGTGACTTCATCTCGGCGCTCCTCCCTCAAGAGAGGCAGCATGGTCACCACCGGTACCTAGACCTCCTCGGCGATTTCGACCGAGAGGTCATGAAGGAAGAAGGTTTTTCAAACAACGACCTCTTCCCCTAGCCTAGGAGAGCACCGGCTTGGCGAGATGATCTCCGTCATCATCCGAACCATACTAATGGTCAAAGGCGTCATGATAATGTCTGCGGCCGGATCGGGACAGCGGAGCCTCGGCGTTCACATCGAAGAAACCGATCTCCCTCGATCATAATCGGCACCTTTTCCAAGAAGGCGCTATGAATCGATCCACAGGTTGTCGAGCCTTTCTGCGGGGCTCCAAGGCGTGCGTTGGCCTAATGAGTTTCGACACGCCAACATGGATAAATTCGATGGATCTCAAAATCCATTAGAGTTTCTCGGATATATACCACCGCCATCGAGTGCTGGTGGTGATGAAAGCGTTATGGCTAATTATTTGCCCACGGTTGCGGAAGGATCGCGGTCTTGGTTGCTTAACCAGCGGTCGGATCTATTTATACTTGGGAACGACTCTGCGATCTATTGATTGTGAATTTTCGAGTGCGTCGATCGCCACGAAAGGAGGATGATCTCCATCGAACTCGGCGGGAACCAAAGGAAACTCTCGTCGATTACATCAAAGGTTTAGCGAGTTGAAATTCTATTCCAGAGATTGCAGAATCTTCTGTGATTCAGGCATTCAAGGCGGGTCTAAGGAATCGGCGGTTTACGGAGGATATCGCTATGAATCCTCCACGTACAACTGCCGAACTGTTTGACATGGCTGATAAATATGCGGCCGCTAGTGAGGCGGTTGAATGGAATGAAGCCATTGATCGAAAAGATAAAATCCCTCAACCTAGCCTTGAGAAGTCAGAAAAGAATCCCAAGAAGGTTTCCAAGAAGAAGAAGAAGCACCGCAAAATGGGCACCAAGGAAGTCCTAGCGGTTCCAGATAAACCGTTCAAGGGTAAGAAAGACTATACCGGTCGGGGCAAAGCCAAAGTTAAACCGATAGCCATAATAAAGGTAAGTGGTGTCCACTTCACCAATGAGCGAGGGCATGACTTGCGCACTGTCGTGTTTGGCAAAAGAAGGCGGAGGATTACTATGCGGTAAAGCCCGCTTCCCGCAATTCGGGAGTTGGGAAACAAGTTCCAAAAAGGACAAGGATGGCGACGAAGAGATGGAGTACCAGGAGCCTCAACGCACGGTCAATATGATCTTTGGAGGTTCTTCTTCCTACGACTCGCGCCGTCATCTGAAAGCCATGGAGCGAGAGGTCAACCTATCGGAACCTTCAATCATCACCAAACCATCAAGGTGGTGGATCAGTAATCTCCTTGGCAAAGAAGGCGCCTCGTCTAAATCAACTCGAGGGTAGGTTCCCTATTATCGTAGAGCCTACTATTAATAATTGTAAAGTTAATCGAGTTTTAATAGACGGCGGTAGTTCTTTAAATATATTATTTTCGGGAGCTTTAGAAGATATGCAGGTTCCTAGATCAAAGGTAAAACCGGTGAAATACGCCTTTCATGGCATAGTTCCTGGCTCTACCGCCAAACCGATAGGACAAGTATCCTTCAGGTTACATTGGAAGCCACGATAACTTCGAGCGAAAAGATTTCATTTGGCGTGGTTGATTTGAAACCGCATATAATGGAATTCTTGGTCGTCCGGTATTAGCAAAATTCTTGATAGCCACGCACTACGGGTATCAAAGTTTGAAAATACCAGGACCAAAAGGTGTGATCATGGTTCGCGGAGATCGCAAAATGGCATACGCATGTGATCGAAGGTCTTTAGAACTGGTCGATGAGTGCCACCGAAATTTCGACTCATCATGCATGCGGTCAAGCACTCCAGACCCAAGATAACACCCAAACCGTCCGACCAGACCAAAGAGGTTCCACTCGACGAAGGCGCTCCTTCAAGAAGCGCCATGTTAGGCAATGATGGTGGATCCTTTCCAAAGGCACTGATCGGAGCAGGACTCGATCCTAAATAGGAAGATTCGCTCGTCTCCTTCCTCCAAGCAAACAAGGATGTATTCGCATGGCAAGCGTCCGACATGCCTGGAGTCCCTAGGGAGGTGATCGAGCACAGGCTAAGCGCTCGGCGACAAAAATCCGGTCAGCGAAGCTCGGGCGTTTCGCACCGGCCAGGAAGGGCGCCATCGATCGAGATTGACAAGCTCTTAAAGGCTGGATTCATCCGTGAAGTACATCACCCTCAATGGCTCACTAATCCTGTAATGGTTAGGAAGAGTAATGGGAAATGGAGGATGTGTATAGACTTCACAGATCTTAATAAAACTTGTCCGAAGGATGATTTTTCCCTTCCTCGCATTGATCAACTTGTAGACTCTACCTCCGGGTGCGAGTTATTAAGTTTTTTAGATGCCTACTCGGTACCACCAGTTAGTATGAGTAAAGAAGATGAAGAAAACTTCCTTCATCACTCCATTTGGCACTTCTTGTTATGTAAAGATGCCCTTTGGTCTCAAAAGCGTTGGTGCAACTTTTCAAAGATTAATCTGAAAACTTTGACCCACAAATAGGTCGAAATTTGGAAGCCTCGTTGATGACTTGGTAGTGAAAAGTGTCAACTCCGGCGACCATATGCTTGACCTTAAAGAGACTTTCAATAACTTGAGAAGCCATAACCTCAAGTTGAATCCAGAGAAATGTGTGTTCGGGGTTTCCGCTGGAAAATTGCTTGGTTTCTTAGTTTCGGCTAGAGGTATCAAAGCAAACCCGGCGAAGATATCGGCCATCCATCAGATGCGCCCCCCGACCACGAAGAAGGAAGTCGAAGCTAACAGGTGTATGGCGGCAAGTCGTTTCATAGCCAGGTTACGGAAAAAGGACTACCTTTCTTCAAACTCCTTCGGAAACATGGAAGTTTGAGTGGGCGCATGAGCGAATGATGCCTTTGAAAAACTCAAAGAGTACCTTACGAGTGCCCCGGTCTTAGTCTCTCCAAGACCAGGGGAGACACTGTTGATTTACGTGGTACGCAACGCCATAAGTCGTGTCGTGATGTCTTGGTCGTAGAGCGTGAAAGCGTTCAGCGACCGATTTATTACGTGTTTAAGTCTTACATGGGCCAAAGGAAAGATACACACAGGTACAAAAGTTGCTTTATAGTCTCCTTATGGCTTCAAGGAAACTAAGGCATTACTTTCAGGCCCACAAAGTGGTCGTGCCTACTGGATATCCCTTAGGTCAAGTCCTTGGAAATAGGGAATCGTCAGGACGAATAGCAAAATGGGCGGTGGAACTAGGGACGTTCGACCTCCATTTCATCTCACGAACAGCCATAAAGTCTCAGGCAATAGCAGAATTCATTGTCGAGTGGACAAACCCGGAATCTAAGCAAGGACCTGAGTACGAACACCACGACGAGTGGACAATGTACTTTGACGGTTCCTTAATGCTTAAAGGATCGGGGTCGAGTCGTCTTGATATCCCCTACGGCGAACACATCAAGTATGCCGTCGGTTTAACTTTCCGCTACAAACAATGTGGCGAGTCGAAGGTTTCTTGGCGGGACTTGAGCGGCTCGTTAAGCTCGGATTCGCAAATTGCTAGTGAAAGGCGATTCTCAACTAGTAGCGAATCAAGTAGGGAAAGAGTACAAATGCTCGAGTACCAAGATGTCTTCCTATCTGGCGAATGCGGAAATTCAAAAAGCACTTCTTGGTTTCGGATCAACATATTCCTAGAAAGGAGAACTTTCTAGCGGTCGGTTAGCGCGGATGGCCTCTACTAGGTCAGCCGTCCCGCCGGAGTTTTTCTCGAGCAACTCGATTCACCCTCGGTGGTCGAGCATTCGAGAACATCGATAATTTACATCGGTCAATCCTATTGACTCGATAACTTAGATGCTCCACAGATTGGTGACGATCAAGGTAGAGGCTGGATGACATCGATCTACAATTATCTTGACATGACCTAATTCACGAAGATGATGTAGAGGTGATCATTATATACGAAAGGCCAAATCATACACTCTAATCGAGCGTACCTTGTATAAGCGAGGATCTCATGGAGTGTTGATGAGATGCATATCTCAATCGGTGGCATTAGGTTGCTAACAGAAATTCATGAAGAGTGCATGGAGCACATCATTCCTACTGAACCTTGGTCGGTAAAGCCTTCAGGCAAGGATACTACTGGCCAACTGCCCTTCATGATGCAAAAGAGCTCGTGACGAAGTGCGTACAATGTCAGTTTTATAGCCGACAAGTACATCAGACGGCACAAGCTTTGCAAACAATCCCTCTTTCTTGGCCTTTTACAACCTGGGGACTAGACATTCTAGGACCATTCCCAAGAGCACCCGGGGGCTTTGAATTCCTGTTCGTCATGATTGACACGTTTACAAAATGGATTGAAGCCGAGCCAGTTGTAAAAGTTACAACTGAAGCCGCTAAGAGTTTCATAACAAAAAGTGTGATTACACGATTTGATGTACCCAGTCGTATCATCACGGACAACGGTACCCAGTTCTCAAGCAGCTATTTCCAGGAGTTCTGCGAAGAACTAGGAATCAAGATCCATTTCGCTTCAGTGGCTCATCCACAGAGCAATGGAGCGGTCGAGCGTGCCAATGGTATCCTAATACGAGGATAAAGCGCCGAGTATTCGACCGATTAATAAAGCGATCGGGGCTTGGGTTCAAGAACTTCCTTACATTTTATGGGTCATCGGACCACGACCAGTCGTGCGACCGGTGAAACACCTTTCTTTTTAGTTTATGGGGCCGGGGCTATGCTTCCTCCAGAATTAAAAATTGGCTCCGCTCGCACTGATTGTTTTAACTTAAGCAATCAGGAAGAATATCGACTCGACGACATCAATTTCCTTGAAGAACGACGGAACCAAGCTTTGATACGTTCGGCAATCTACCAACAAGCCATGCGAAGGTACTACAATCGTAAGGTGCAACCTCGCAACCTAGCTGTAGGTGATCTGGTTCCCAGAAAAATTCAGAGCCAAGCAGGGCGCAATAAACTTTCCCCTAAATGGGAAGGTCCTTACACTGTGGTCGAAGTTACCCGACCAGGCTCAGTACGATTAGCCATGTCAGACGGTAGGGTTTTGTCAAATTCATGGAACATTGACCAATTGCGTAAGTTCTTTGTTTAATTTATTCATTTCAATTCATTTTATTTCGTTTAAATTCTTTTAAACATGATAATTAAATTTGGAGTAGCGAGTGATGTTATTTATATGATGTTGCCTAATCCTGGTCGACTGCGGTTCGTATGCTCTGGATTATAAAGTGTATAGTTTATGTTTCAAAATTCTGTTCTACTCTTGTTTGGCTACTGGTCGGGACACGAAAAACCTCCTAGTCGAAGTCTCTCCTTTTTCGCACGTGGTTCCGCCCACTGGAAGGAGCTTCCTAGCGACGGTCTTTTTCCTACGATCCTCGCTACCAGTCGGACTAAGAGCATGAGCACATCTTGCAAAATATATTTTATACCTTTATTTCCTAACTAAGTTCATTCCGACCAGTATTGAGCATCGCATAGAAGTAAAACCACTCGTCTGCTTTTAACATATGTTTTTCATGTTTTTCCCTCTTATCAAGGAGAATTCTTTATTTTTCCGACCATATGTTGTCTTAGTAAAGTACTTTGATCATTAAAAACAGATTTACAACTAGCCGAAACCTACACGGTTCCAACTATAAAGGTTTCCTAGTATTACCACGATCAGTTTTTTACCGATCAGTACATACTTACAAGTAATGGTTAAGATTTGGATTTATATTCTTGGCCTCAGGTAGTACTGTTATATAGTAAAGATCTTCTACTATATAACAGTCAGGGGCTAGGTAAGACATAAATTCACAAGTCGACCGGATGAATAAAAGAATTTTTTCCATTTTGATAAGAGAAAGGTAAGTCCTTACATTGTTTGCATTGTTTTCTCCTGCCTACATTTTTAAACTACTAGAGAATGCCTCAGTTAACTACTGCTGGATGGAGATCCGACTTCCATCTCTTCTGCGACCTTCTCGCCTAGAGGTTTCATCGCTGTGAGGATCTGATTTGCCTCTGCGGGTAAGCAGTTGAAATCCTCTTCGATGGCTTGAAGGTTAGTTGATGGGTCAGAAGCTTTCAGCTTTGCCAAAGCAAGACTGACACCACAAGCAATAGACTCCTTAACGGAGTGGGCATAGTTCTCCCTAGTAGTCCTGAGCAAAACTTTGAGTTCCTCCAACAAAGAGCCTAGGTAGTTAACCTTCTCTATTAGATCGCTCAAAGAGGGCAAGCTTGACCCCGCGCCCATATCAAAAAGCATTTTGTTTAGCGAGGTGATTTTCTCGTCCAAACTAAGCACGAGAGCTGCCCCCTTGTCTTGCTCAAATTCCAGAGCCTTCTTCACTCTGGTCAATGCTTGTTTTTGTTCTGCATAAGACAAAGCAAGTATTAAGTAAAAAGATTGGAAAACATACTGAGTCATGACTACGACTAGTTACCTTCCTCTCTCTTCCTGGAATCATCCAGAAGCTTTTTATTGCTGGTCGTCAAGACTTCGATCGACCGGTTCTTAGCTTGAAGTTCTTCTTCAAGCTTTATGCTTCTGGCCTTTTCAGCCAAAGCATCTTGTTTTATTTTCTCTAAGTCTATCAAAAGAATTTTTGATAAGGGAGAATAAATAAAAGGAAAGTCTTAATGAGGAAAAAAGAAGAGGAACTCTTACTCTCTATCTCAGAGTGTTTTTTTCTAATATCCTAACTCGCTCGGTTAGTCCTCCGACCGTAGCGAGGTTTTCGATCATATGCTGCATAAGTAGCATTTCTTCCATAAACCTTATTGAAAACTTCAAGAAAGGTTATGGAGAAGATTGAAGACACTTACCCGAATTACGGCATCATTGTGTCGGTAAAAATTTTATCGGGCCGCTGCGTTAAGCGATCGATATTCTCCCCCAATAATCATCAAGTTCCTTACTCACGGCAAATCGAGTTGAGAAAGGAAACTTGTTAGTTTTGGAGGGATGACCTTCAGGTACTGGAACCTGTGGAAGATCTGCAGTGGTCTCTACCTCCGTTGCTGGCCTAGTGACTACTATGGGATCTAGCTCAGTTTCCAGAGCCGAAGTTGGCTCGGGGGCTCCTCCAACCACGTCATCCTCAAGATGTCCTACCTGAGGAAGACAATGGCCAGGACCACTTCCGATCGCGACTGTTGAATGCGATTGGTCGGGCGACGAGGTTGCAGGTCTGCACAAGAGAAACAGAAAGTTCAATTCTACTTGGAATATACGAGGTATGTTTTTCTTATAAAAATTGTACATATCTGGTTGTTTTCTTAGTTTTGATCTTATAGCGCGCTGGTTTAAAATCCGTTGCGCCTGTTTTTCTCTTCTTTCCAATTGTTCCCACCAATTCCGAACTGGTAGGTTCAATTGTATTCTCTACACTCCGATCGGAGATCGAAGCAATGTTCTCGACCATGCGGTGAGAGCAAGATCCACGATTCTGGATCGAGAAGTGTGGTCTCACTGGTCTCAAGGACAGTTGCCTCATGGACAACTATACGAGACTCAGTGATTGCCGCCTGGATTAACAGACAAAGTTAATCAGGTGAAGAATATACTTCATCTTGCAGAAGTTATTTCTTTCAATTGCTTACCTCAGCGTGACCGCTGCCCTCAGCGATCACAAGGCTGGTCGGATAATCAATAGGCTCACACGTCTCCCTAGCCTCGTTGATCTTAAATCCGACCAACTACACAAAAAGAGAATTAAAACTGATCGAAAATAACCGGAAAGGTGAAAAGAAGTTAATACACTTACCCTAAGTCTTTCAGTCCTCTCTTCAGCACTAGCAAGTGCTAGGATTAAGGGAAAGCTAGCCTTGTAATCAGGTTCGCCAGCACAGATCATTTTGATCATATTTCTGATGTCCTCAGAAGACAAGACTGCAAATGCAAATGAAAGATCTTAGTTTTGCGAACATAACCAACTCGCAAAATAATCTAGTCGGGATTCTCTGAAAAATTACCTGGATCAGAATCCTTGGTAGCATCATCGCTACCGATGAACCAGAGCATCGAACGAGCCCTGGTCTTTAAAGTACTAATCTTCCTAATGGAAAAGTCCCTTACAACGTGCCAGGAGGTTAAACCCCTGACACCCAGGAGGTGGATGGCCTCCACCCATCTCCCAACTTCTCCCTCCTTCTTCGAGGAGGAGCATGTATGAGTTCTCGACCGCCTTCTTACATTATGTCTGGCCGTCTTCTCGCGTAACCTTCATGTAGAACCAGCTTTTCTTCCAAGACGACCAAGAAGACTTCGAGTACATACGAATGTACTCGTCAGCCTTGCCGTCATGAAGCCTTAGGGTATATTCCCCAGGGGTGCTGGTCGTTTTCTTCGTGTTCGCCATCCGATAGTAATACTTGAAGAGTTCCATCGTCGGTGGAATCCCCAAGTATGCTTCGCAGAGGTAGATGAAGATGCTCAGGTTTGCAATGGCGTTGGGAGCCAGGTTGATCAACTCAACCTCATAGAACTCCAGCACTTGAGAAAGAAAAGGATGTGCTGGAAGCTTGAGCCCGCACTCAACATACGCGAGGAACACCGGGATTTCTCCCTCCTCGCCGCAGGCGATGCTCTCCAAAGCCGATCTCAGGAGATCAAACTCCTGTCGGGTAGCAACCCAACCCTCTCCAAACTCTCCAATTTTCTCTCACTCAGATCAGAGATCGACCAGTTTGCGATGAGGTCCGACATGATGCCTTCCTTTTTTGGGTGAAGAACTCAAGGAAGATTTTCTTGGAGATAGAGGCGTAAAGGTTTAAAGCACTCAGCCGGGGTCGTTTTATAAGCACCTTCATCAGAATCGACCTGCGAGAAGTCCAACGGGCAAATAACTTTTTCTTTGGCGGACGAGAAGGTTTTCCTTTTTCCAGCGGTTTCTCAACTTTAAAAATGAATACAGACCGCCTCGAGTCCCACGGCATTTAATGAGAGGTCTGTTTGATATGATTGCATCGAAGAACGTGTCCGCACGACCAACATTCATTTAAAAGTTTGGGGCTAGCTGTTGAGGATTAAAATATTCATATATTATCTTAATATATGATAAAGACCATACGTCTTCGTGGTCGTAACTTCTAAGACCACCGACCTAACTGGTCATAGGTACTACAGAAGTTATATAATAAATACCCTGGTCGGACAAAGTTCCAAACCTAGTCCACGACCAGGTAAATGCTCGTAAAGCTATGAACAGGCGTCTGGGTCGAGTCTCCAACCACGTCACTCACTATGTGATGAATGAACCACGTGTTTCATATTCCGCATAATGCAACACTATCACGGTTGATGATTTAACGTCTCCTAAATCATTAACCGCATAGCGGTTGACATCTTCACCAACTGCTTTTGCAGTTGGTAGAACCGTCAAACTGCCACCTCTTTCCGACCAGACGCGTCGCTCCCCAACGGGTGTATCTCGTGAGATAACTGCCACTGCTTCATCAAGTACTTAAGGAGGACCATAGAAGGCCGGAAGGGGGACGAGACGTACAGAACAACAGCACAAGCACAAGACAAGAGACGAAGACATCAAGCAAGACATAGCAAAGAGTTGTGTTTTTGTGGATATCATGGGGATATGTTCCAGATCTTAGGATGATGTGATAATTGGCAATGGTGTTTGCGGTTTGTCGTTTCACGAGTTTTCGACAAAGTCTTAGGCATTCTGGACAGGGGCGGTCCGACCGGTCCTAGCACGGCGGTCCGCCAGGTCCCAAATCGATCGGACCGGCCATGTGCGTGATCGGACCACTGTGACCTAAAAGTGGTCAAAACGAGCTGGGCCAAAAATAGGTGTTGTAGGCAAGTGAGGAGATCCCAATGCACTTGGTCTCATGATTTTTGGAGTCTCCAGGAAGAAGTTCTATTCATTTTAAGTTTCGAAGGTTTGAATTTGGGGCATGAATTTGGCTAAGTCCCCGAGTGCGGTCCGACCGGCTCAGGAGGCGGTCCGACAAGCTCACATGGAGCGGTCGGACGGTTCTACTTGAACGTCACGCCAACCGTGGCAATGTTGTTTTGTTAGGTCAAAGTCATTGGTATCGTGGCATATGGTTTGCATGATGCATGTTTTGACTAACATGGGTCAAGTTGTGAAGAACTTGTTCCCGAATTCGTGTTTACTTGTCTATGGTTGTGCAGGTTGCTTGGTGGTCAACGACGGTCAACGGCGAGGAGGATCGAGACTAGACTTGAAGAGTTGAGGTCCAGAACGATCGACGATGCCGGGTGAGGTCAATGACTCAAGCGTATCACAAGATAGACAAGGCTGACCTATTGGCAAATCCATGGCGCATGGTGAAGCGGTTTAGGTCAAAAGGTTAAAGACGGCGCTTTGCGAAGCGTGCGTGTGTGACCCATTTGTTAGTGGGCCTTAACGGGAGCCCAATTAAGTCAAACCCTAGGAGTTCTAGGCCTCCACTATAAATAGGGGGAGGTGGTGGCTGCACCATGTAGCTCTTTCATCTCTCGCTGTTTTTCACCTCTTTTGTGGTTTTCAAACCCTAATTGGCTTAGGGAGAGTTGAGGGGGAGGCTAGGGCTTTTCATGGTTTGAGGAGAATTTCGTGATCTTAGATTGACCACTGATCCATGATGGTGTGGGTGTAATCCAGCAACAATCACGTTCTTAATCTATGCAAGGTTTGCTTGAGATAAGTTTCTTTTCGTTCTTGCTTTCAATTTCGTGATTTTAGGGCTTTCTTTGATCCGCGAGTTTGTGATTGATTCTTTCACGTAAATTAGCTTGTTGTGATATGTGTGAATCTATCTAGAATCATCTTGATCATCAATCACTCACGAACAAGCATTAGGATCAAGTTTTCGTTCTTGCCCGGTTTTAGACCCTCTGTTATTCAATTGGCAATTGTTCAGGATCTATCCAAGAATTATCATAATATTCGATTGGAATAGGTCCTCAATAGCATAGAGAAGGTGTGTGCAAAGTTTCGTAAAGTTTGGAGTTGAGAATCAAAAGTTTGACCTAATTGCAACCGTCACCGGGTGATTTCTTGTTTGGATCGGTTCGAGCACGCGGTCGGACCGCCCATCGACCGGTCGGACCGATTTTGGAGCAGTCCGACCGCCGAGATAACAATGGTCGGACCGCCCGACAATCGGTCCAACCTACCGGGTCCAGAGGTCGACCGCCGTGCTTTGTGATTCTGTAATCTTAGTTGATTTTGTTATTTTGCTTAGGGGATTTAATTGGATTCAATACTAGTCTTCCGCTGTACTGGTATATTGATCTTCATAGCTTCATCATAGCTATTAGAGTGAAATTGTGTTGAATTCATATTTTGTGAAAAAGTGAGCGTGATCCTATTCACCCCCCCTCTAGTCGCCTTTTCAGTCCAACAGTTTTTTAGATACTCTCAGTGTTTGTAATCGTGAGTTCATAGCAATAAAGAGCAAGTCAGATCCACTCCCAGGAGTCACGCACATTTTTCCTCTTTTCATTTATATATTCATAAGATCGGCGATTTGATCGTCTAAATATTACTGGTATTTTTCCTTCGAATACCATATATAAAGGTTTTAATTTTATAATTTCAGGGTTTTTTGAAATATTTGTTGCTTCATTTGTCATATGGAAATATTCAGCAAGACTATTTAGTACTGATAACATATAACCATTATTTTCTCGCTTATTGTTGTATTGATACCAGAAATTATCCAATATGCATTCTGGTATTTCGTCATTAATTATATGATCCTTCGGTTTGAATTTATATGAATTTTGTGATAATATTTTGAGCTTATTTTCAGCTCCAAAGCTGAAGGATTCAATTCCATTATATTTCATAGTCCGCTTCATTCCTGCAATCAAATTAACAAGTCAGACAAATTTTATCTTAATGCTTGTCTAAAATTCATTATAATATTCTTTATATTTGTACTAATCTCAATTTCTATTTTATTTCAGGGAGCATGTTGATAATTTCAACTTTGAAGATTTGACACACAGTTATTTGGATGCGGAGTTGGATGTGGAGGTGTCTCACCATGCTTTCGTAATTCTGAGATATATGGAATATTATTTTGATATGGAATAAATGTGATTTCGTGCTCATGTATAATTGTGGTTTGTAATAAATATTGTAAGCATCTAAGACCAATTATTATATCTTCATTATCATCGATAAATCTCTTACTGTAATTTGATCTATTATATATTTTGTGTCAATTATGTCTACTTCAATATTATATACCAATTAGCTATGAATCTTTCTAATTCCTGACATATCTGTAGATATTTCTGCTTTATTATCATCTATTGTCTGAATTATTTCAGAAAAATTTATAAAGTATTTATCATGGATAATATTTTTTGTACATCATGTATCTAGTAATGCTAATATATTATAGATAATGCTTAGTTTTAGCTTTACCTTTACTGGAATTCTTATTCCCAATATATCTTTAAAAGGTAATTTAACCATGTATTTATTACCAAGATTAGATATAGCATCTTTTAACTGGATTATTTTAGCCTTATTGCTATCCTTTAATATTATAGTTTGATATTTGAACTCAGTGTTTTATATCATTTTGTCTTCTTGTGGGTTTATAGTGCTTATATAATGTTTTAAATCTTCTATTTCTACTTCTAACTTCTTTACTCTGTTTTCTAATATTCTGATTCTACTAGACACTATTTTTTCATCTGGTTCCAATTCTATTTATTTTCTCTATTTTTGATTCTCTGCCTTGAAACATACAGAGCATGCTTGTTTTAGACATAGACTACAAGTAGCTCTGTTTTCTTGGCTTGGATAATGTAACACCCTGGCTATTCGGAAGCCAAGATGTCACACAAAACTAATAAATACTAAGAATGTACGACAATACCGGTTAAATCAGCTTAATTAAGAAAATCCATAAGTATCAACGACAAACATTAACAGTATCATGAGAGGGAATAGAAACATTCATAATAAAAACGTACGATGAGCGATACCCAAACTGGATTATTACAATTTGGAAACTTAACGAATAGTTGACATGAATGAAGGATAACAATAATATTTCTTATTTGATAAAGGTGATGTGCAGCGTGCTGGACTACCCCTCAAAAGGACTTGCCCTCCTCCTCATTTACCTAAATAAAACACACAAAACAAGGATGAGCCAAAGACTCGGCAAGTACTTAAACAGACGACAGAATCATTAAGCGAACAAAGCAAACCACAATCTGTTTGTGAAAAAAACATCTTTGAACTCAAATGTATATGAATGAAATGGTATAATGCAATGAAGGAATGGACTACTCACAACATATATCGGTATAGTGAGTGACACACCCGTCGGTGTTCACTTAAGCTCGTACTTAACAAAGTACGGGGACCTCAAATACCGTATGAAGAACATTTCACACGGGTGTCCAACATTTTCCACATTGGAATGGTGGGTCTTACGTGCCCATTCTGGAATTGATGGGACTTAATCAAATTTCCACTCCCGTGGACGGAAACGAAGCATGCATGAATGGAATGAATCATGTATCACAAGAAACATAAATATTGAAATCTATCCACCATCATGTGCACAACGCAATAACAATCATATATTCAACACATCATCATGCATTCCTTTGAAAACAACAAAATTAACAAACAGTACTTGCCTTCTGTGCTGCGACGTACTAGGAAGCAACGAAGGTGTCCTTCCACCCACCGCCTACACAAGTATTTACATGGAATAAGAATAACAAGGTATGACGTATCTACACGTGCCCTATTATACCCTCTAACCAACCCACACAACCATGGGTTCAATTTGACAACTTCACCCAAAAGACCAGATTACTACTCTACTAGCAGTTGTACGATAAAATTCACCATTAATTATCTGTAACTCCTAAAGACCTGAAACCAGTGCTCAGATAATTCTAACGAACCAGGCTACGAAACTTTAGTTGGCGGGATCCTCTGATTCGGCCAAAACAGAGGACTAATCTGCCCAAGAAGACACCGACAGAAACCTATCCATATTTCAGAACAGCCGTAAAGAAAAGCCTGTAACTTTCAGTCTATTGATCCTATGGAGATGATCTTTATGAATCTGGAAATATGGAGAAATTATCTTCAAAAACCTATTTGGGTGGCCTCCCTGAATCAGGCTCTATCTAGAACAAAACTGAAGAGCAACCAACAGTCTCCAAAATTTCTGACAGACAGAGCAGTGTGCGGTTCAAAATTCATAACTTCTAAACCACAGGGTGGAATCTCGTGATCTTGGTCCCAAAAGAAAGATAACGAGACCAGGAACATATCTCTAGGAGACGTTGACCCGAGATTCGGCCTCTAAAGGGTCAAAACTGGCCGCTCAAGGAGATGGATGCGTTCTAGAATCTCCAGAGAAACCGATTTAGATCTAATCCACCATTAAGCAATAAAATCGAATCAAACTACCACGAAAATCATTCGTTACACTTGAAGATCTGCAGGGAGATGTGGATCCACCTCCCAAGGACCTCCCTCCCTTCTCCTCCTTTCCCTCTCCAAGACCGACCACAAGATCGCCGACGAACGGTCGGCGGCGCCGTTGGAAGGAGACGGCTTCGGGGGAGAGCTTGGGGGCGACACCGGGGATCTCCACAGCAGTGAGACGCCATCAAGGAGCAGTAAGGAACACCGGGGAGGAGGGGAATGGAGGTGGCGGCTCTAGGGGGGAGAGGAGGGAGTGGGCGAGGCGGCTAGGGTTGGGGGCGCCTCCCCCCTCCCCTTGGCCGGCCCCCCTTGGGCCGGCCTCCCCCCTCTTGGGCCCTCCCAAGGACCTCCCTCCCTTCTCCTCCCTTCCCTCTCCAAGACAGGCCACAAGATCACCGGCGAACGGTCGGTGGCGCCATTGGAAGGAGACGGCTTGGGAGAACAGGGGCGACACGAGGATCTCCAAAGAGCCGAGGCGCCGTCAAAGAGCAGCAAGGAACACCGGGGACTCTAGCTCCCAAGTGGCCTCTCCCTCAGTTTGATGAGACCACAAAATTTTGACGTACTTCAGGGTTTTGTTCCTCATAACCCGTTCTGATTCATCTAATATTTTTACTGGCCGGGACTCGATGGTAAGATCTTGTGCAATGATCAAAGGCTCCAAGGGAATAACATGGTCTGGATCTCTCAGAAATTTCCTCAACATCGATACATGAAACACATTGTGAACCCCACTCATGGAATCGGGAAGGTCCAAACGGTAAGCTAATTTTCCAATTCGTGCCGCTATTGGGAATGGTCCAATATATCTTGGGCTAAGCTTCCCTTTAGTGCCGAACCGCACCACGCCTTTAGATGGCGATACTCTCAACAGAACTTCGCTCCCCACCTCGAATTCCAAATATCGCCTTCTAACATCTGCGTAGCTCTTCTGTCGGCTCTGAGCAGCCAACAAATTCTGCCTAACTTCTGCCACTCTAGCCACTGTTTGCTGAACCCAGTCGGGACCCAAGACTGCCCGCTCTCCAACCTCATTCCGGCTGCGGGACTGCACTTGCGCCCATAAAGAACCTCGTATGGTGCAGCTCGAATACTGGCATGATAACTGTTGTTATAAGCAAACTCTGCCAAAGCTAAATGGTCTTCCCAATTCCCTTTCCAGGATAAAACACAACACCTGAGCATATCCCCTAATGTATGAATGGTGCGTTCGGACTAACCATATGTCTGGGGGTGGAACGCGGTGCTAACACGAAGCTGCGTACCCAACGCACCCTGCAAACTCTCCCAGAGTTTGGAAACGAACTTGGCATCTCGATCAGAAACAATGGTCTTTGGCACCCCGTGCAAACGCACAATTTTCGTACATAAAGAGGAGCCAAATCGCTTCTTCGAATTGGTTGTACGAATAGGAATAAAATGTGCGATTCTTGAACGGTCCACAATTACCCAAATAGCATCCTTTCCTCATTGCGTGCGAGGTAAACCAACCACAAAATCCATAGATATATCATCCCATGGCCAAGCGGTACCTCCAAGGGTTGCAATAGTCCTTTGGTCGCTTGTGCTCGACCTTGACCATTGGCGCACCCACATGATGCCACATATTGTGCGATATCAATTTTCATCCGTTTCCACGAAACTTTTCTTTAAATCTTTGTACATCTTGGTCTCACCGGGATATGCGGTATAAAGTCCGATGGGCCTCCTTCAAAATCTCGATTTAACACGAGACTCTGTGGCACACAGAGGCGTCCTTTAAAGCATAAAGTATCAAACTTGTCCACACTAAAGTGACCTTGCTTGCCCTCGACTGGCGCTTTCTCACTCGTTGCGACATCGATCTTCTTTGTTGTCTTTGCCGCACCCGATCTGGAAGAGTCGACTCTAAAAGCAAGCGAGTCTCGATGCATGCGGTACATAAGCGAAGGAAATATCCATACGCTCAAAGTTAGCAATAAGACAACTGAGGGTAGGAGGTGTCGCCTTGCGACTCAAAGCATCAGCTACCACATTAGCCTTGCCGGGATGGTACTGAATAGTAAGATCATAGTCCTTGATCAACTCTAGCCATCTCCTCTGTCTCAAGTTCAAGTCATACAGGTAAAGATGTATTTGTGCTCTTGTGGTCAGTGAATACATCACAAGATTCATCGTACAAATAATGGCGCCAGATCTTCAAAGCGTGAATCACTTCAGCAAGCTCTAGATCATGAGTAGGATAATTCTGCTCATGTTTCTTCAACTGTCTCGATGCATAGGCAATCACTTTACCATCCTGCATGAGTACACAACCAAGTCCAACTATGAACGCATCTGAATAGATAGTAAACCTCTTCTCAGGCTCAGGAAGAGTAAGAATTGGAGCAGTCACCAATCTATCTTTCAAAGTGCAAAAACTGCGCTCACATGCATCAGACCACTGGAACCTAACACCTTTTTGTGTCAACTGGGACATTGGTCTAGCAATGGTTGAAAAACCCTCCACAAACCGCCGGTATAGCCAGCTAAACCCAGAAAACTCCTTACTTCTTTGACATTGGTTGGCCTCTCCCACTCTACCACTGTCGAAATCTTGCTAGGATCAACTGAAATACCCTTCTGATTAATAACGTGGCCCAGAAACCCAACTTCAGAAATTCAGAACTCAAACTTCTTCAGCTTGGCATAGAATTGATTCTCTCTTAAAGTTTCAAGTACCAACCTCAGATGGTGGGTGTGATCCTCTTCCGTCTTGGAATAAATCAAGATATCATCTATGAATACCACAACAAAATCATCAAGGTATTGATGCAGCATACTGTTCATGGCTTCCATGAAAACTGCAGGAGCATTGGTTAGTCCAAAAGACATAACTTTATACTCAAAATGACCATACCTTGTAGAGAAAGCCGTCTTCTCAATATCACGCTCACGAACCGAATCGATTATAACTTTGATGGAGGTCAATCTTGGAAAATATCTTAGCTCCTTTCAACTGGTCGAAAAAATCATCAATGCGAGGCAAAGCATATTTGTTCTTCACAGTCGCCTAATTAAGAGCCTGATAATCCACGCACATACGCCAGCTGCCATCTTTCTTCTTAGTAAAAAGAACAGGCGCTCCCCATGGCGATACGCTACCCTGAATCATACCTTTGGACAGCAGATCGTCCAATTGTTTCTTCAATTCCTCCTGAAAGGGTTGAGCCAACCGGTAAGGAGACATGGATAAGGGTCGAGTTCCCGGAATAAGATCAATCCGGAACTCCACTTTCCGCGCGGGAGGCATTCCTGGAAGCTCCACAGGAAAAACATCAGAAAACTCATTCACAATTGGAATCTCCTCTATACGCACTAAAGAGTTAGTCTTCTCGTTGAGAGACCAAAGCGACCCAATGGTTGACACTCTGCGTCTAGGAAACAGACTAGCCAATACAAACAACGAATCAGACGGTGCACTGCCTTGGTATACCAATTCTTCACCGGACGGGGCCTTTAAAGTCACCGTCTTCCAGAAACAACAGATCTTAGCATGGTAGCGGGACAACCAGTCCATACCCATAATAATATCAAACGGTGACAACTTGATCACCATCAAGTTGGCGATGAAAACCTCATCATCAATAATAATGGAACATCCAGGACAAACGGTAGAGCTGGAAATAAGACCCCCGGGAGAGCTGACTACCACAGACTCAGAAATAATTTGCAGACTCAACCCCGCCCTTCTAGTAAACTCTAGGGACACAAAAGAATAAGTAGCCCCTGAATCAAATAGAACAAAAGCTTCATGCGACTCGACTAGAAGAGTACCTGTCACCACGTCAGGACGCCCCACAGTCTCAACAGTGGGCATGGCGTAGACTCCTGGTTGCACCGGAGCAGAGCACGCCCCGACACTATGCGAAGGATAACCAGAACCCGCTGCCGGAGGAACGTACGATGGAGGTGCGAGGCGATGCGGGGTTCCATGAGAACCCCGCAGAGGTCTTTGGAGTGAAGCATTGCAGAGGCACCCACCGGAGGAAAGCGTGGTCTTTGAAACCGCCGCTAGAGTCAGGCGAACCCGATGAACCTTTGGAGGAAGAAGCTGCTGGGACTGGCTCCCATCTGATAATGCTTGCTGGATTCTGCTTGCATACTGACGACTTGTGGCCTTCCCGACCACACTGACGGCATGTCCCCCTGAAGGAACACTCTGCAGCTCGATGCCCCTCACCACACCGGAAACACTTCATGCCCCGACACGGAGCAGGGGCGCGACGGTGGGGTGGATGATGAAGAACGTGGCGCCGAAGAGGAAGGCGCCATCGCGAGCGGGGCGTGAGTTGTGACCCCCCCTGAAACCTCTTTGGAGCGGGTCGCTGAAATGACCCACCCCCACCACCAAAACTCCGCTTCTGCCCACCACCGGAACCACCGGTGACGACAGAACCAATAGCAGCTTGCCCCTGCGAAGAAGGACCTTTCTCCAACTCCATCCCTCGGCCGCTTTCGACCACCGAAGTGAAGTCGCAGACCTCGCCGCCCGAATTTGGCGATAATCCTGGTTGAGGCCCCGTCGGAACCTCTTAGCCTTCTCCCTATCGTCATTCACCACGGCTGGTACAAAACGCACCAGATTATTGAACCCAGCCTCATACTCAGATACTGTCATCTTCCCTTGCACAAGAGTCAGGAGCTATTGCTCCATGTTCTCAATGAAGGAGTCCGGATAAAACTGTGTCCTGAATCTCTCCACAAATACCTCCCAAGTGACAGGACCATGCGCTGGAGTTCTGGAAGACAAGACTCCTTCCCACCAGATGTCAGCCTGGCCCTTCAGCTGAAAGGCCACAAATCGCGCCTTCTGCGCGGATGTCAGCTCTAATGCTCCAAACTGTCGCTCCATGTACCTCAACCAGTCCGCAGCCAGAACCGGTGTGCCTGCTCCGTCAAAAGTGTCCAAACGAAGCGACATCCAATCACGGAGGCTCATTCTAACCTCGGGTGGAGCGAAGGGAACAACGAGTTCCGCCACAGTAGCACCACAGGAATTGTCGCTGCGGTTGTTGGCGGAGTTCTCGATTCTCTCTTATAAGGTTCGAATAAGATATCTTTGTTGCGGCGGTGGCTCAACGGCCGAGGCGCGGTGAGGCAATCTCCGCAGATAGCGACACGGACAACCTTTGGACGAAGACGATGAAACGGCCGGTCGCGGCCACGACCACGGCCTCTACCTCTTGCCATCTATGAACATCACAACAACAAAGCCAACCTTTAACTTAATGAGAATAGAAGTGCGAAGTAATTCAAGCATCAGAGTAATAGGTGAAAACCACCGATAGAAATGCGGAAGTATTGAATTACCCAAACCCTCCTACTGTGCACAGTGTGTCAATTTAATTTTTTTTTTGTTAACCACGGACCTGAAGCCCGCTCTGATACCAACTGTAACACCCTGGCTATTCGGAAGCCAAGATGTCACACAAAACTAATAAATACTAAGAATGTACGACAATACCGGTTAAATCAGGCTTAATTAAGAAAATCCATAAGTATCAACAACAAACATTAACAGTATCATGAGAGGGAATAGAAACATTCATAATAAAAACGTACAATGAGCGATACCCAAACTGGATTATTACAATTTGGAAACTTAACGAATAGTTGACATGAATGAAGGATAACAATAATATTTCTTATTTGATAAAGGTGATGTGCAGCGTACTAGACTACCCCTCAAAAGGACTTGCCCTCCTTCTCATTTACCTAAATAAAACAAACAAAATAAGGATGAGCCAAAGACTCAGCAAGTACTTAAACAGACGACAGAATCATTAAGCGAACAAAGTTAACCACAATCTGTTTGTGAAAAAAAAACATCTTTGAACTCAAATGTATATGAATGAAATGGTATAATGCAATGAAGGAATGGACTGCTCACAACATATACCGGTATAGTGAGTGACACACCCGTCGGTGTTCACTTAAGCCCGTACTTAACAAAGTACGGGGACCTCAAATACCGTATGAAGAACGTTTCATACGGGTGTCCAACATTGCCCACATTGGAACGGTGGGTCTTACGTGCCCATTCTGGAATTGATGGGACTTAATCAAATTTTCACTCCCGTGGACGGAAACGAAGCATGCATGAATGGAATGAATCATGTATCACAAGAAACATAAATATTGAAATCTATCCACCATCATGTGCACAACGCAAGAAAAATCATATATTCAACACATCATCATGCATTCCTTTGAAAACAACACAAATTAACAAACAGTACTTGCCTTCCATGCTGCGACGTACTAGGAAGCAACGAAGGTGTCCTTCCACCCACCGCATCACCGCCTACACAAGTATTTACATGGAATAAGAATAACAAGGTATGACGTATCTACACGTGCCCTATCATACCCTCTAACCAACCCACACAACCATGGGTTCAATTTGACAACTTCACCCAAAAGACCAGATTACTACTCTACTAGCAGTTGTACGATAAAATTCACCATTAATTATCTGTAACTCCTAAAGACCTGAAACCAGTGCTCATATAATTCTAACGAACCAGGCTACGAAACTTTAGTTGGCGGGATCCTCTGATTCGGCAAAAACAGAGGACTAATCTGCCCAAGAAGACACCGACAGAAACCTATCCATATTTCAGAACAGCCGTAAAGAAAAGCCTGTAACTTTCAGTCTATTGATCCTATGGAAATGATCTTTATGAATCTGGAAATATGGAGAAATTATCTTCAAAAACCTATTCGGGTGGCCTCCCTGAATCAGGCTTTATCTAGAACAAAACTGAAGAGCAACCAACAGTCTCCAAAATTTTTGACAGACAGAGCAGTGTGCGGTTAAAAATTCATAACTCCTAAACCACATGGTGGAATCTCGTGATCTCAGTGTCAAAAGAAATCTAACAAAACCAGGAACATATCTCTAGGAGATGTCGACCCGAGATTCGGCCTCTAAAGGGTCGAAACTGGCCGCGCAAGGAGACAGATGCGTTCTAGAATCTCCAGAACAGAAACCGATTTAGATCTAATCCACCATTAAGCAATAAAATCGAATCAAACTACCAATAAAATTATTCATTACCCTTGAAGATTTGCAGGGAGACGTGGATCCACCTCCCAAGGACCTCCCTCCCTTCTCCTCCCTTCCCTCTCCAAGACCAGCCAAAAGATCGCCGACGAACGGTCGGTGGCGCCGTTGGAAGGAGACGGCTTCGGGGGAGAGCTTGGGGATGACACCGGGGATCTCCACAGCAGCGAGATGCCGTCAAGGAGCAGCAAGGAACACCGGGGAGGAGGGGAATGGAGGTGGCGGCTCTAGGGGGAGAGGAGGGAGTGGGGGAGGCGGCTAGGGTTGGGCGCCGCCCCTCCCTTGGCCGCCCCCCAGGGCGGCCTCCCCCTCTTGGGCTCTCCCAAGGACCTCCCTCCCTTCTCCTCCCTTCCCTCTCTAAGACCGGCCACAAGATCACCGGCGAACGGTCGGTGGCGCCGTTGGAAGGAGACGGCTTCGGGGGAGAACTTGGGGGCGACACCGGGGATCTCCACAGCAGCGAGACGCCGTCAAGGAGCAGCAAGGAACACCGGGAGGAGGGGAATGGAGGTGGCGGCTCTAGGGGGAGAGGAGGGAGTGGGGGAGGCGGCTAGGGTTGGGGGCACCTCCCCCCTCCCCTTGGCCGGGCCCCCATGGGCCGGCCTCCCCCCTCTTGGGCCGCCTGGGCCGCGATCCGCGGCCCAGGTTGTCGTAAAAATGCGAAAACCCCCCTCTCCCACCAAAAATTCTATTTCTTTGCATTCTTTTTCGTGCAGACTTATTTTAAAACTCCGATTCAAATCCGGGTATTACATTCTACCCCTTTAACAGATTAGCCTCGAATCTACGATCGATCTATTAGAATGAAGAACGACTAGAATTTAACAATCTTAAACATTTACCGGCCGAACAAGTCGGGATATTGATCTCGCATACGAGACTCTAGCTCCCAAGTGGCCTCTCCTCGGTTTGATGAGACCACAAAATTTTGGCGTATTTCGTGGTTTTGTTCCTCATAACCCGCTCGATTCATCTAATATTTTCTTGGTAGGGACTCGATGGTAAGATCTTGTGCAATGATCAAAGGCTCCAAGGGAATAACATGGTGCGGATCTCTCGAAATTTCCTCAACATCGATACATGAAACACATTGTGAACCCCACTCATGGAATCGGGAAGGTCCAAGCGGTAAGCTAATTTTCCAATTCGTGCGCTATTGGGAATGGTCCAATATATCTTGGGCTAAGCTTCCCTTTAGTGCCGAACCGCACCACGCCTTTAGATGGCGATACTCTCATGTAACTTCGCCCCACCTCGAATTCCAAATATCGCCTTCTAACATCTGCGTAGCTCTTACATCGACTCGAAAGTACCAACAAATTTCGCCTAACTTCGCCACTCTAGCCATCGCTTGTTGAACCCGTCGGGACCCAAGATCGCCGCTCTCCAACCTCATTCCGGACAACGGGACTCGCACTTGCGCCCATAAAGAACCTCGTATGGTGCGGCTCGAATCTTGGCATGATAATCTGTTGTTATAAGCAAACTCGCCAAAGCTAAATGGTCTTCCCAATTCCCTTTCGGGATAAAACACAACACCGAGCATATCCTCTAATGTCCGAATGGTGCGTTGGATGACCATATGTCTGGGGTGGAACGCGGTGCTAACACGGCCGCTGTATCTAACGCACCCGCAAACTCTCCCGAATTTGGAAACGAACTTGGCATCTCGATCGAAACAATGGTCTTTGGCACCCGTGCAAGCGCACAATTTCTCGTATATAAAGAGGAGCCAAATCGCTTGCTGAATTGATTGTACGAATAGGAATAAAATGTGCGGACTTACTGAACCGGTCCACAATTACCCAAATAGCATCCTTTCCTCGCTGCGTGCGAGGTAAACCAACCACAAAATCCATAGATATATCATCCCATGGCCAAACTGGTACCTCCAAGGGTTGCAATAGTCCTGTTTGGTCGCTTGTGCTCACCTTGACCATTGGCGCACCCCACATGATGCCACATATTGTGCGATATCAATTTTCATTCGTTTCCACCAGAAACTTTTGGGTCGCGGTCCGTGGCCCAGGTTGTCGTAAAAATGCGAAAACCTCCCTCTCCCACCAAAAATTCTATTTCTTTGCATTCTTTTTCGTACCCGACTTATTTTTAAAACTCCCGATTCAAATCCGGGTATTACAGATAATATATGCAGAAAACACATTTTATATTATAATCTCCCTTTCCTTTAATCCAATCATTTTCACAGTTTACTTGATCCATCATTTCAACCTTTAAACCAGCTAATTCATGTATTAAATTAATTTCATCATCACTTGATTCTTATTCATATTCATTATTCTCAATCTCTTCTGTTTCTATTATTGAGTATATTGACTCGTCATCCTTTATTTGATCATCACAAAATAATATATTTTTGTTTACACTATCTACTATTAGAATCCTTTCTTGTTCTTCATATTTACTAGAATGTCTCTTCTGATCTTTATTAGGATAAGTTGTACTTAAATGCTCAAGTGAATTGCATATAAAACATCTACAAGTTTTATCATAATTCTTTCTAGGATCATAGCGCGTTACATTTCTTTTATGTAAATAAGGAACCTTATTATCATATTTTCTTAGGAAAAATCTTTTATTTGTCTTGAATCCTTTATTCTGAGGTTTATGATATTTTCTAGGACTGTCTATTCCATATGTTAATGGTATCTGGACAATCTTTGTAATACCTCGGAAAGAAATCGGTTAATTAGAAATCAGTCGGAGAGAGAAAAGTCAATTAAAGGCGTAGAAATTCCTGAAAAGAGAAGGGGTTTTTTGCATTTTTACGACAACCTGGGCCGCGGGCCGCGTCCCACGGGAGGCCCATTGTTGGCCGGCCAAAGGGGGGACTCCACCCCTAAAAACCCTAGCCCCCAATACCCCCTCTCCTCCACCTCCCACTCTTGCCACCCCTAGCAGACGCCACCCCCTCTCCCTTGCGCCCCCACCTGGGCCACCATCACACCACAGCGCTCTCACCCTGCCTGGCGAAGCTTTGCTGCTGTCCATTGGAAGGCGGGCGAGGAGGCGACGTTGGAGAGCCGGCCAAAAGGGGAGAAGCAAGAAGAAGAGGAGAAGAAGGGGAGGAAGAAGGAAGAGGAGGAGGGAAGGGGAGGGAGGAGAAGGGCACCGGCACACAGCGAGGTGACATCCTATAGAGATTCATCAAGGGTAACTTCGATCCCCGGTAGATCTGTAGCATTTTCAATTCACGTTGGTATTGTCAGTAGCAGATCAGATTTGTTTATCTCTGTTGCTCGTCAGTTTTGGGTGGGATGTGTACGTTTTCTTATCTTACCACCTCTTATAAAGTTGTAGCCCCCGGTCTTAGCTTTCTTTAGGCACTAAGATCACCTAATTTGGAGTTACGGATTAGAACTTTTGGCAGTTTTTGTGCGACTGTCCAAGAGATGCTAACGAGAATTGGCAGTTTGATTGTCTTGCCAGTAAGAATTATTTAAAGACCAAATCAGAAAGGTCACCCAACATGAAACTTGTGGGAAATTCAGTAATATTTCCAGGTTGATAAAGAACACAATTTTTAGAGTTGTCAATCAAAAGTTATGGAATTTTTACCGCCTCTGTTTTCTGACTGTCAGATTGAAGGGACAGAAAACTTCACCTGAACATTAGGGTTAATAGAAGGCCGAATCAGGGGACTTGCCCAACTAGATTATCGTATATGTTTTTGTCGTGATTCCAAAGAGTCTAAGATCACCTCGTTCTGAGTTTCGTAGTAAAAGTTATGATATTTTTAACGCTGCTATCCCGTGGAGCTTTCTGCTAGTCTGTCGGGAGGAGGGAGTAAAACCTTTATTTGAGCTCTAGGTCTCGAGGAGTTGGGTTAAGGGTGTAAACGGAGTCCTTTTCCTCAGCATATTTATTGTTAGCGCTACTCTTGTGTAGGAGGCGGAGTTCCGGAGTAGAGGCATCATCCCCGCCTCCTCGCGCGTCGTAGCGGAGAAAGGCAAGTACAGCTAAACACATTGTGGTTGATATGTGTTTTACCTGTTTGGTGAATATATGATGAAACATGATGTTATGTACTTGTTCATGATGGATTTGGTTTACTATGGTTTGATTATTGTTATTTTATTATTCATCATATTCATTTATGTAAGCAAGAGTTGCTCTTACGACACCCACGGGAGTGGGTAGAGAAGCCCCGCATTCCAACATGGTCATGTAAGACCCACCATTCCAATGTGGGCAATATGAGTCACCGGTTTGAAATGTTCTCAAACGGGCTTTGGATCCCCGCATTTTGTAGAATGCGGGCATACGTGAACACCGACGGGTGTTCACTCGCTATACCGGCATGAGCAAAAGAGAAGAGCATGTGCATTCAATCTTTCATATGATAACTCTATTCGACATGTTGGTTGGTTATACGATGATGAACGGTATTGTTATGTTCACATAATCTTTTGTACTTGCTGAGTCGTGGACTCACCCTTATTGTTTCTTTGTTTTTTTAGGCGAAACTTGATGGCGGCATTCGTGGGGGAAATTAGACACAGTTGCACACACCATAGCAATAATTATTTAATTTTACTCTGCATTTATGGACTGAAATTGTATTAATAAATGACTCTCGTGGTTGAGGGCACTGGACATCGTTATGCTTAGAATTGTCACGTTATGAACTCTTGCTCTTCGTTACTAGCCTAGTGGTGTTCTTTTGAATGAGGAATCTTATTTGGATTCAGATGATAGATTGGTTATTGCTGAAATTAGTTGGATTGCTTGCTAAATGTCTTTCAGCTTGTTCCTTAATCCACTCTTATAGTTTAGTATATTAGACTTTTGTTCAAAACTTGATGACTTGTGGTAATATCTTGGCTTCCGCATAGCCAGGGTGTTACAATCTTATTACAAAAATTATAGTCTGCATATTTCATGGATCTTTGAGCTTGTATATTTGTGCATACCTTTTTCAATTATTTGAAAACAAAAGTTATAGCTTCAGATATATTAATGAATGAACCTTGAGTTTCTTTTTTATATTCTTCGAATATCATGCTTCCTAAAGGATCAGATAATTTGTTGAAATATCTTTCAACTATGCCTTTATTATATCCTTGTTTAGCAGTAGTGGCATTATATAAATAATGTTGAGAAAATTCTTTTATTCATTTCCAATTTGTCTGCATTAATTTCTCTATCTCTCTCAACCTTTCATTTTGTAATGTAGTATATCCTAATTCTGGAACTTCTGCTATAATAATATTAGATATTATATTTGCAAAATTGTATGGATTACTTCCTGCTCTTTTTAATTCTTCATAAAGATTAGCATTTTTTTCTACCCATTGTTCACATAAAACCTTTATATATTCTACTAGAAAGGTTTCTAAATAGGTTATCATTTCTTCAACCTTATTTCCTATATTATGCTGATTTTGTATATATTTTTGCACTATCAAGCCTTTCCATATACTTATAATATTTGGTCAATCTATAGGATCATGTGTTGTAACACCCTGACCCAAAATCCACTCAATGTCCAGCCCACCGTGGGGGTAGACCCGCGTACACATAGCACCTCACTTACATTTTCGTCCTCGCTTCGTGTAAAAGGGTTAACCCGGAGGTGCTACGTTTGGATCCAACAGGCAATATATACTACTACAACTCACTTGAGACAAGCAATGTAGGACTAATCCCACCACACAACTCCTCATGGGCCACATGGGCCACACTACGAGCAATTAGTGCTCCTTTTGTGACATTGGCCCTGTCAGAATTGCTTTGTTAGCTCTTGAATCTAAAATTGACCATTACTTGAGCTTTTGTGTTCTTGAGATTCTAAAACTGCTCCTGTGAAAAATAAAAAATCAAGATTGTCTTATGCTTAAAATGTGCCAAACTACTCTTACGAGACTGCTTGTCAAAGACATGAACTTGGAGATAGTTTGATGATCCAGACGATCTCATGGGGATTGCTTGTCAGAAATGACATGAACCTCAAGATTTGTGCCCTGGTAGAAGCTTAGAAAGAGTTTGTGGATGGCTCCTAGTCCAGGATCTTCTTTACTAAGATATACCTTTAATCAACTTCTGGTCGAAGCTTAGGATGAGTTTGTGGATGGCTCATAGTCCAGGATCTTGTCACTAAGTTAGATCATTAGTCAACTTCAATATTCAATGCATATGAGAAAACTGTTGACAAATGAGCTTTTAAGAAATACTGAGAAAAATGATTCAACACAGGACCTGATTGACTCTTAATGTGGTCTTTGTTAGATTTTTTATCTCACTTTGACATTTTGATATGGCCAGTTTCACTTTAGGATCTCTGTTGATGAACTTGCTGAATTTGAAGCTTTGCTTAAATTGATCAATTCTATTGCTTTATTTTTGAGCCTTCGTGCTTAGCCTTGATATATATGTCTTATCATGATCTTGCTAGCGCTGTCAGGCTTGATATGCTATTTGTGCAATATTAGAGATGCTAGCTTGCTCTTTTGGGTAATCTCCAAAGCTTCTTGTAATCAAAAATTGAAAAATACAAAAATGAAGCCACTCCATTGCACTTCATGCATACTTCTTCTTTTTGCTTCTCTCTTCATTCTGCATTTTTTATCTCTGGATGAGAGGAATGCGTGATTCCTTGATGACTCTATTGTCAAAGGGGGAGAAGATATTTCAATGTTGGGGAGAAGATTATACAAAGGGGAGAAAGTTGGAGAATTTGAACTTTTCTGAAATCCGAGGATCATAGTGAGGGGGAGTTTTTGAATTGCATTCTTATTGTCTTATTGACTCTTCTGAACTTGAATTGCATTTATTACTCCTCACAATGATCAAAGGTCAATTGAACAATTGTTCTTTCATATGGACCTTAAGTGAGATTTTTTATCTTTTTCTGGAAATCAAAGTTTTTATGCTTTCTTTTGTCTTATCTCACATGCATATGCTATTCTGATGCCAGCTTGGTCATTTCCATTGCTTTCTCTTGCTTATGGACCAAGTTGTGCCTTTGTGTGAAAACGAAAGTATTTTACTTTTCAAACCTCCAAATTACATTTTCTGGATTATTGCCAATGTGTTCATCAAGGGGGAGATTGTGGATATCATGGGGATATGCTCCAGATCTTAGGATGATGTGACAATTGGCAATGGCGTTAACAGTTTGTCGTTTCACGTGTTTTCGACAAAGTTTCAGAACTGTCAGGTGACAGGCGGTCTGACCGGCCATAGCATGGCGGTCCGACCGGTCCCAAATCGGTCGGACCAGCCATGAGCGGCGGTCGGACCGGATGTGACCAAATGTATCAAAATGAGCTGGGCCAAAAATAGAGGGTGTAGGCAAGAGAGGGGATTCTATTGCTCTTGATCCCATAATTTTTGGAGTCTCTAGTCAAAAATTCTATTGGTTTAAAGTTTCCAGTAGGTTTCGGATTTTCAGGGGTTGAAAATCGGCTAAGTCCTTTCGGGCGGTCGGACCGGCCTGTGGCTAGCGGTCCGACCGGCAAGGCTGGCGGTTCAACCGCCCCGAGGCTGGTCGGACCGATTGTCATGAACGTCGCCTTCGTGGCGGCGTTGTTCGTTGGTTAGGTCAAAGTCATGAGTTTCAGTGCATATGTGTTGCATGATGCATGTTTTGACTAACGTGGGTCAAGTTGTGAAGAACTTGTTGCCATATTCAATTTACTTATCTATTGTTGTGTAGGTTGCTTGGTGGTCAACGACAGTCAACGGCGAGGATGATCGGGACTAGGCTTGGAGAGCTGAGGTCCAGAACGATCGACGATGCCGGGTGAGGTCAATGAACTCAAGTGTGGTGCAGAATAGACAAGGGTGACCGAACGGACAGTTCGGTGCAACTGGTTTGATCAAGCGGCGCGGGAGTCGGTGCAAGTGTCATGGTGGTTTCGGTGGGAGCCGGATGGGAGAGACTTGCCGACATGGAGAGAGTCGTTGATCAACCTACACGTGGTGGAGCAAGCGAAGTGCTTCGCGCAGATGGACTCGGTCTTCGGAGAAGGACCGAGAAGGGGTATTTTGGTAATCTTACCAAATACCACCTTGGTGACCTTTTGCCAATCCGCGGCGCAAGACGACGCAAAGAGGAGCGGTTTAGGTCAAGAGGTGTTGAAGACGGCGCTTTAAAATGCGTGCGTGTGTGACACATTTGTGTTGGGCCTTAACGGGAGCCCATTTAAGTTAAACTTCTAGAAGGTCTAAGTCTCCACTATAAATAGAGGAGGGAGGTGACTGCACCCCCTTCAACCCTTTCATTATTGTTGAAACCCTAGTTTGGCTTAAGGAGAGGATTAGTGGAGATTAAGGTTCTAGAGAGTTTTGATTTGATTTTGTGCTCTTGGATTGAGCTTTGTCCTCCATTGATGGAGTGGCTGTAAACCCAAACCCTATCAAATCAATCCAAAGAAAGTTTGATCAAAGATGTGTCTCTTTGCCTTTCTTCTCTCTATTTGGTGATTTTGAGTCTTTCGTTGATTCGTGAGTTTTTTATTGATTTCTTCATATGATCTAGATTGCTGCGATATGTGGGAACACATCTAGGATCATCTTGATCATCAATCACCCACGAGCAAATTTTTGGATCTAGTTTTCATTTTGACTCGGTTTTGAACCATCCTCCTCTCAAACTGAAAAAGGTCGTAACTTTTCCAAGGATCTTCACGATCTTCGATTTGAATAGGTTCCTGACATCATAGAGAAGGTGTGTTCCAAGTTTCATCAAGTTTGGAGTTGTAGATCAAAAGTTACATCTATTTGCAACTTCATTTTTGGTCATTTTTATTGTTCATCGATCGAGGTCGACCGCCCCGTGACCGGTCCGATCACTAACGGACCATCGACCGCCATTAACACAGAGGTCAGACCGCCCAACACTTCGAATTTTAGCCCGTGTTGATTTCGGTTGTTTTGCTTCGGGGTTTAGATTGGATTCAATACTAGTCTTTCGCTATACTGGTATATTGATCTTCATAGCTTCCATAGCTATTGGAGTAAAATTTGTATTGGATCTTATCTTGGTTGAAAAAGTGAGCGTGCTCCTATTCACCCCCCCCCCTCTAGTCGCCTTTTCGGTCCAACAGTTTGACATCTTTATCAACTAACTGGAGTGTGTTATCTTCTCTACCGAAGCTTTTAAATATATCCATTTTCTAAATTTATGGCTCTAGTAAATATAATTATTCTTATGAAGGGTTTTTTCTGCACTTTATATTGATATTATCCTTTGTATTGATAATTTTACCAGAAGTTACTTCTAAGTTCAAATATTGTAGCTTTTCAATTATTACTAACCTCGCTCTGATATATGTATATATATATATATATATATACACTCCAAAACAGTAAGTCGGTATAGGTTGGTACCGGAATGTTCCATTCCAAGAGTCAAACCGGTATAGCCTCCAGAACGGTATTGACAAGTATGGTGTGAACTGCGAAGGGAAGCATGGGACTCCCAACGTAGTCACTGACGAACGTGTTAGTAATATGTGGGGCCAACGTGGGGTTCGAATCCCGTGAAATGGTGAATCCCTCCATCCCTACGGCGGCTACATCACCGACAGCGAGTCTCTAGGTCTAATGGAACCCTACGCCCAGCCCCCAATGTGCTGCCTCCTCGTCCTTGCGGCGGTGGCCAACGCCAATCCTATCCTACGCATAGTCCCCGACGCCCACACCGCCACATCCTACGGCGCCGGCGACGACGCTGAATAGCTCTTACATCACTGGCTGGGGAGGTCAAATACAGATAAAGTCTTACAGCGGAAAGGATAAATAGCCATGGTGACCTTCAGGATATGCCTACATAGCGTCATCTTCAACTCCGCATGGGTAGAGATAATTATTCACTAGTTGGTATCTTCGGACATTGAATCCACATATATGAACAATAATGAGTATAAAAGTACTCAGCAAGTCACTATGCCAAATATAAGTATATAGATGCTTGGCTTACCAAAGGAGAGATCTTAGTTATTTTAGTACAAAGTAAGTTTTATTTGCAAAATACCATACCATAGGTATTTTTCAAACCTGCGACCTAACTAATTCAAAACCAAAGTGTCAAGTTTTATCATGTTAGATACCCATGAGAATTGGGATCCTTCCGCCGATAGCTATACCATAGTTGCCTCCTGCACCTTCCTCCCGCCGCCAACGCCGCCAACCACCGCCTACGCTCGCACCAAGCTACCGCCATGGCAATGCAGCGAGGAGGTGGTCAGAGGAGGCTTGAAGGCGCGCAGCACCCCGGCATTGTGAGCTCGGTGGCCGACGGGACCGAGGCTTCCTCTTCTTCAACTACGTCACCGACAACGCCTCCGGCTGCCTCACCACGCGCTTCTAGACCTTGAAGATGGCGGCGCAAGATCTGGCCGGCGACAGTCCAAATCAGGGGGCGGCGGCGACAGTGGACCTTGAGAAGGCATTGGCACACCTCGATGACAACGGTGGTGGAGCTCAAGGATGGCGTCGGTGTTGGAGTTCGTGGCCGACGGAGACGCATCGGCGTGGGGGAGGGCAGCAAGAGCAGGTGTCGGGATGCGGAAGGCACCAGCATCCGACCAGCGGAGAGGCCGAGATTCCTCTTCTTTTCTTCTGCCCGCCGAAGGAAGAGGAAAAGAAGAGGAAGAGGAGAGATCTTGGGGAGAGAGAGGAGAGAAGAAGAGTAGCAGGAGCAGTCGGCGTTGTTGGGTTAAGGGTAGTTATGAGGCAGCGGTCGCCAACAATTGAGATCCGACTCACCGAACTTTGGCAGGGAGAGGAAAGAGAATGGGAGAGAGAGAGAGAGAGAGAGAGGAAGAAACAGGAGATGAGGTTGACATGTGGGACCTCGGGTCCACCGTCAATTATTTTTTGTCTTTTGTTGACTAATGTGTCATGTCAGTGAACTTTTGCCAACACAGATTCAAGTAGGCAACATTCGGAGCAAAACCACTCTAGAATTGGACGATAGTTGAAGTTGTGAACTTTTTTTCTTTCTAAAATGATATCTTTAGAGAAGGTAGCATTTTGACAATAACTTGCCTATAGGCTTCCCCTGGAAATTCCCAGTGAAATGCTTCACACTTTTAACTACTTGGAATGTTAGAAATGTTCTTCAATATAAGGATTAATAGAAATTCTTTCTGGCAGAAGAACTTAAAAATAGGTATAGTTATTGTTATGTAAATCACCATACTCAGTTTTCATTCATTGAAAGGATACTCATGCTACAGGCAACCCAATGATATTGGCAAGACTGCCGTGCAATACAAATAAGAGAGACGGGCGGCAATGGAAGCTGAAGGATTCAAGATACTTGGAAATTCTGGGGATCAGTGGAGTGATTTGATAGGATTGCCAATGGCAACGAGATCCTTCAAGCTTCCAAACCCAATGTACTTTATCAGTTGATTTTATAAGGTGAAAATAGTGGCGGAAATGGCTATTATTTGCGTAGGGCATTCCTACCATTTTTATGGTCCCGCTCTGGAACCTCTTTCATTTGTCGGTTTTAATTTGTAAAAATTTCGTGAATCATCATTTTGGACATAAATGCTGGACTTACCTCCAAACATGTTGGAAGTCCCACTGGGGTTCGGAACCATTGGATTTGGCCAATGATGGTTTTGTAATGGATCTTTTGCTCAAAACAATGTATCATTTTCCATATTATGAAAAACATTTGTGGTGATGCAAATTGTAAGATGCTTCTAATTTCAATCGGATGCAATGTCAATCAAGCGTCTACATTTGTGGCCGTCAAATATATGTTGTGTTTCTTAAGGTGAATTTATGTGGTGGATTTTTAGAAGCATTCAGCCATTACTTGCTGTTAAACCAAAAGTCTCATTGCATTATTCTCGTCTCCAGATTAGACTTTTGTTGATTATAATGTGTTCTGTTGTTAGTTCAACCTCTTCAACCGTTCACCCTAGCATCATCCAGAAGGACCAGAATAGACCAAGCATACAGAAACAAGATTGTTCACAGAAGAAAGGAAAACTTGCTTCTGGAGGCTTCGATTGCAGAAAGCTCTATTGACAAAGGAAGACATGGAAACTGGAGATATTCTAACTCAGTGCTTAAGTGCCCCATCTCTGGTAAATCTCATCTTATCTTATTTTGCAAGACCCTGCATTGCCTTTAGCTAGAATCTGTAAAGATCTTTCTTGCTCTGGTACGCTGGTGGTTTGCCGCTGCCGTAAAAGAGGCTTGTGCTCCTTCCTCTTGACAGAAGGCGATCGGATGAACCCCTCGGCGTCTTCTTGGTTATCGTCTTGCTGCGCGGCCCTGGGACGTAGCGCGAATTCGACGACCTGTTCGCGCCTAGCCCCGCAGCAGCATAGCCTCTGCACGCCTTCATCCTGCTGTTGTAAGGCATGGTCTTCTTTGCGAGGTCTTCCACGCATTTGGCATCTGACAGCGATGTGAAGGACTGGGACTTGCCTTGGTAGTACTTGGACAGCCCTGTCCTGTGGTAAGTGAACTTCACTTGTCAAAGATCTCTATGCATTGAACTTTTAGAGTTAAACAACCATTCAGACATTTAACTTTTAGTTTGCTAGCGCTGTGCTGTTCTACAATACTGAAACAACAAGTGCTGAAACGCATAGATGACTGAATAAAATTTGATGTCAATTTTCTTCAAACTCTTTAATTTGAAACTTTTTCACAACTACAGCACAATCCGGAACAAGAAATAGGACATCTGAAGTTTCCAACTGTTTATCTCTGAAAAAAGAATGTCGTAAACTATGTACTAGTGAATGCAGAGACTGAATATCCAATTGCACATCATGTGATGCATATATATATTTGTTTTCTAGCAGGCACATTGCCTAAATCACTTTCGAAAAGTAGTATTTTCTCTGTCAATCTTCAGGACTAGTGCATTCCGAAACACAGATCCTGAATTATCCTGAGAATTAATTCTAGAGGCCGTTGACTGCAAGTTAATCACTAGCGAAGCATGATATGACAGGCATGGATGCTACCAGCGTGGATCCATCAAGGTACCTGGCAGGAAGGTGCGCCAGCAGCGGCGACAGCTCGTAGAGCGGCCCGCCGTCCCCGTCCAGCTGCATCGAGTCCGACAAGGAGGAGGAAGACGACTTACGATCACCCTTCAGGGGCGACGACGTCGCGTCCTCGGTCAGGCTCGACCTCGACGAGCACAGCAACCCGCTGGACACAACCCCGTAGTCCAAGCTCCCCGCCGTCTCAGAGACCAGATCATCTCCGCCGCCACCAACGTCTTCTCCTCCTCGGCCTAGTCCGTGAGAGACATGCACGGCCTTGCAAGGCTCTCCCATCGTGCCTAGCCTATGCAGCAGATGGTACGGATCAAGCAAGCAAGCAATGCAATGGGCACACACGAAAGCTCGGAATGAAATGCCCCATCTGCCTCTCTGCGTGCGTCCGTTTATATATATATATATATATATATATATATATATATATATATATATATATATATATATATATAGGAGGCGATGGGTTGGATGGATAATGGAATGGAAAATTGCAAAGGCCAGTGAAGAGAGAGAGAGAGAGACGTTTCATGTTTCCGTGGGCGGAAGCGTATCTGGCTGCCTGATCGGCCATGTTCAGATAGGCGGCCTGATCGACTAGATGGAGGTAAAAAAAAAAGGAAGCTGCTAATCATCATCTGTCAAGTGTCGCACCGTCACCTGTTCGCCTCGCCCAGCTTGTGGATGGATGGATGGATATTCATCGCCCGCCTCCGAGCTGGATCATTTCCTTTCCCTCCCGAACGGATCTGCTGCCTGGCATGGATGATCGTTCGAGGCGTAACCGCAGGTACGCGCCTGCGAGCCGTTGGATCCAGGATGGATGTCTTAGATGGAAGAAGATGTAGCTAGGATGCTTCTTTTCTCCAGAAAACGCGGCGGGTTTCATTTCTTCTCGGGACTTACTATCTCTTTGTAAGGTTATAACTAGTATTGCCTTTCCTTTCACTGATCGATAGTCCACTAGCGTTGCAATCTCTCCCCGGCCCATAAGGATTTGTACGTACGTGACTGGCCAGCTCATGCGTAACGCACGGGAATAAATAGGAGAGGTAAATGGTAATTAAGGCGCAGTCAGATAAACTTGGCGGAGATGTGCGTGCCGATCGGGGCTGTCAGCTCAGTATAGTGCATAAGTTTAGCAAGTCTATCATCTACCCCTTATATATCTCGGTGGATTAGCTAGCTAGCCGCCAGAGATAAAGATGACATGGATTAATTCTGCCAGCATGCAAATTAATTGCCAAATTAATTGGTCGACGCTGCCGTTAGCTATAGCTAGCTTTTTAAAATTTTATTTTTAAAAAATAAAATAAAATAAAGAGTAGGCATTCTTCGTGCACAAGATCAAATACTACAAGTGATGGATGCATGAAAAAAAAAACTCTCAGTTGCGTAAGATACTTCATACGTTGTGAGATACCGAATAAGTGGTAACTACTCTCATGAGTAGGAAAAAACAGAGAGAGAGATATATATGCCAATCGGCTAACATTTCTTTTTTTTTCTTTTTTGCTAGCTGTGGATAAAGAAGAAGAGTGGTACTCTCCATTGGCTTTCCACATCGATCTGTGTCCTATTCGGGAGCTTTTCTCTTTTCAATGATACACACTGTAAGAGAGAGAACTAGAGAAGACAATGAATGGGACGAAAACGATGGGCTTTGCATCCTCTTTTCTGTGGACGACGCGGGTTCGGAATTTCCAGCTTCCAAGTCACCGGTGGCTGGCAATGCCATGGTGAGACGTGTACCTATATATATAGATGCATATCTTCCGTTTTTTTTATAATACTATTTTTAATAATAAAAAATTATAAAAATAAATAATCGATTTTTTTAACAAAAAAATGATAATGTCGTCATTTCAAATGTAGATTTGTCCCTGGCACCATTTGAAATGACAACAGTAATCTATTTTATTAAAAAATATTTTAAAAAAATATCGACGGTTTATTTTTATAATTGTTTATTAAGATAATATTATTAAAAATATATGTCTCTTCCTACATGGTATACAAAGGCAATCGTGTGTTGTAGAGAAGAAAATACATGTAACCACATGAAAATATAGAAAACTAACGGTTGTCTTGACGGGTGTTGGCGTCGAAAAGAAGCCGGACACATATAAATTATATGAGCTGAGACGTAGATTTCAATTTTTTTTGTTATGAGTTTTTCTGACTTTTTTGTTCAAACAGGATTTTCATCCTCACCACTCCCAAATGTAGGAAGGAAGGAGATTGTTTTCCACGTGGAGTTGAGAGGGATTTGATTTGCCAACTAATTCCACTCCGGGGTTTTTCCTCACGGGGAAATCGCCCCCCGGCAGCCAAACTGCCAAACAAAGCCCTCGTGAGGATTGGATGGGAACTTGAGGAGATAATGTTTGAAGAGAGAAGAGGGGTGACATGCGGGCCATGTTAAGTCAGCCTCCTCATGAGACGGGGGGTGGTTTGGGCAACATGGAGGGTTTCCCTTAGCAAAAGTAAGATGGAGGTGATGAAAATGGCACGGGCTTTTGAAACTGGGTGGCATACAAGAGAACGTCAATTTTAGGAGGTAAATAGTTAAAAATCCCAGAATTTTTTTAAAAAAAAATTCTCACATTAATCAGAGAAAAAAAAAAGGAAAAATCGTACCCATCCAATTTATCTTATGGTACGACCTACGGTTTGGATTTATTTTTTTAGCCGGTAGACTGCATGGACTTGGATTCAAGCTTTCCTGTAATACCTGCCTTATGTGTCGATACAAATAAAAGTTTGATTGCACATTCAAACCTGACGCCAAACACCAACCTGTGGCCCAATCGGACATATACGTTACATGGCTACTAAGGCCAACACGGACTCAGAAAATAGCTTTACACAAGCTGAAGAGCCTATTCGATTTGGTTAGTGAGAGGAAAGTTTAATATTATATAAATAGAGGGTACCTTCATGTATAGAACACATTGAAAAAACTAACAACAATCGCTAAAACGGTTGTTGTTTTCTCCCGTCGATTGCTAGGTACCAAAATCAATCTCGCGTAGCCCGCACTTGCTGTTCTGTTGGTCTCCAATCTGATCGCTGTTTCCGTTGTTCTCCAATCTGATCGCCAACCCTAAGGTATCGATAAAGTCCTTCTCTGCCAAGATGCATGGGGTTATCAGCAAGCATTATGTTGAAAAATTCAGATCACTGATTCAAGAAGGAAACGTCTACATAATAAGAAATGTCAAAGTAACATCAGCAGGTCCGACCGGTGGACAATGACAAGGTACTCAACTTTTTACCCACCACAACGTTAGAGAAGATTGAAGATACAGAAGACATTCCAAGGCATGGTTTCAAATTTTCAGACATTGATATGCTCTCCAAAAGAATAGGTGACATGGTTTATCTCTCAGGTATGATATTAATGAACTCAAGGTTTTAACTTAAATTTATTATAAATTATTAATGCTAATTAACTTTTACGGTCAATAGATGCTATAGGAGTTGCAACATACATAGGACCAATTGAAGAAACTCGAACAAATTTTGGAGTTTTCAACATATTTCCACTTGACTAACTGCAGTAAGATATTGAAATCTTTAATCTCCCCTGCTACCTAAGCGTGTTTCTTCTATGTTCTAAAACTATTTTCACTTCTTTGTTGGCAGTTATGAAGAAGTAAAAGTTAGATTATAGGGTATCAAAGCAGAACAAATAGAAACCAGTGCAACAACTAAAACCATTGTAGTGACATCTACAATAGTAAAGAAATTTGGCAATAAGTTTTTACACAAAATTAATAAATCATTCATGTGAAGAGTGTACACAAAATGTGCAGGTTATTCTTCATATGCAGGTTATTCTCTATCATCAAGCAATGCAACACGAGTTTATTTAAATTTACTTATTCCCGAGACTATGAAAGTACGGAACAAGTAAGATAAACTCCTTCGCTAATATTTTCATTTTATTACATGTCGTGTGACCTAACATGTTGCTTCATATTTATTTGCATGCGAATAGGAATTGTTCACGCGAAAACACTATTAAACAAATAGGTAACGAGGATCATCTGAAAGTGACATTTGAACAGCAAATGGAGTACAATAAGAAAACACTACAAAAATTAAATGAGATTTTAAATGACTCTTCAAATAAGGTATGGAATGATATTCTTTTAGCACTTTTCTATTGCAAGTAAACACATATGGGAGTTCTTCAATCTGCAGGCAAGGATATTTACTGTGAAAGTAGCAATTAATGAGATCAACACATGATATGGCTGGTACTACATCTCATGTAACGATGACCATTGCAAAAAAAAAACAACTTGAAAATAAGGGTGATCACTACAATTGTGGCAAGTGCGACAAGAAAGCCAAACCTACACCACGGTAAATAATTCTTCTAAAGTTATCTTCATATTCTGCAATATTTAAGGGGAAAGTTATTTTAGTAAATCTACATGATTTGCAGATACAAAATCAAGCTTGAAATAAGTGATTCAACTTGGTTGAATCATTTCGCATGGCGAGGGACAGAATCAGATTTTCAAAATGTTAGAATATGGCTAATTGGTACAAGATCCAAAGATGGAAGACAATACAACCTACCAACCGCCTCGGAGGTTGCAGCGCTCATAGTAGGAGAAAATAGTGCAGAGGATATCAAACGTGATATAATAGTTGAAGACAAGGATAAACAACTCCAGAGAATTTCTGAACTACATCCAAGCTCCATGCCCATGCAATACCCATTGCTCTTTCCTTATAGAGAAGACGGGTTCAGATCTGAAATAGAATATGAACAAATAGTGTGTCGTGAAGGCAAGAGAAATTATGTCACTATGTTGGAATATTATGCATATCGCATTCAACCGCGCTTAAACCAATCATCGGTATTGCTAATGAGTGGTCGATTGTTCCTCCAGTTCATAGTGGATGCAGCAACATGCATTGAGCAATGGAGGCTTAATTGGTATAGAATGAATCAAGGAACCCTAAGAACAGAACTATATAGTGGACTGCAAGATGCAATCGAAAATGGAGATACAAGAGCTGATCAAGTGGGTAAAAGAATAATATTGCCCTCATCAAATACGGGGAGTACTTGAAACAAACAGCAGTACTATCAAGATGTTGTGGCAATATGTCGCTGGGCAGGATATCCAGATCTCTTTATCGCGTTCACATGCAACCCAAAATGGCCTGAAATAAAGTACATGTTGGACTACATATCTGGCCAAAAACCTGAAGACCATAGACATTGTCAACAGAGTATTCCATATAAAGCTGAATGGATTCATGGAAGACATAAAGAAGAAAATGTGTTTTGGAAGAACAATTGCTGGTATGTTCATCCAACATCACTTATTTATTGGTTCTTCACTTCAATTTTTAATCATATTATTCATTGGTTCTTTACTTCAGTTTTTCATTCCTAATATACTATACATTGTCATGTTTTTTGTAACAATAAATTGATATTAATAGTTGAAGGTTACATGGCTCATAACACTTTCCTGTAGTTGTCTACACCATCGAGTTTCAGAAAAGAGGTCTTCCTCATGCACACATATTGGTCTTTCTAGATCCAGACGACAGGGACCCTAGCCCAATCAATATTGATAAAATCATATCAGCAGAAATACCGAACAAGGATGAGGATCCAGAAGGTTACATGGCTGTTCAAAATTTCATGATGCACGGACCATGTGGGGAAGCAAATCTAAAAGCACCATGCATGATCAATAGGAAGTGCTCAAAACATTTTCCTAAGATGTTCTGCAATGAGACAACCATCGATGAAGAAGGATATCCAGTATACATAAGAAGAGATTATGGGAGAACTGTAGAAAAAAATGGAGTAAAACTAGATAATCAGTATGTTGTTCGGTATGTTGTGCCATACAATAGGGACTTGATAGTCAGGTACGAAGCACACAACAACGTAGAGTGGTGCAATAAATCAAGATCTATAAAATACATCCACAAAGGAATGATAAGGCAACTATAACTTTGGGTACAACAAATGAGAATGACGAGATAAAAAGGTACCTTAATGCACGATACCTATCTGCAATTGAGGCCTCCCGGCATATATTAGTGTTTGAACTTCAACATCATGAGCCATCTGTACAAAGATTATACTTCCACCTTCAAAATGAACAAATGATTGTGTTTCCTGACACAACTGAGCTTGATAAGATCGTAGCTCGACCTGGCATAGGAAAAACAATATTCACTGAGTGGATGATAGCCAATCGGTTGCACGAGCATGCCCGTGAGCTAACATATGCAGAATTTCCAACAAAGTGGACCTGGCACCCAAAGGAGAAAGAGTGGAGACCAAGACGTGGCGGAAAAAGATCTATAGGCAGGATCTACTATGCCCACCCAGCAAGTGGTGAGAAGTACTACTTGAGGATACTAGTAAACACCAAGAAAGGATGTAGATCAAACGGGATTGTAGTTCATACCAATCTGTGCACAAGGACAATTTAATAATTTTTCATACCAATCTGTGCACAATTGTTCTTGAAAAATAAATGTGAAACATAGCAGTTTAGCATGCAAACGGGAGAAGGACAGCTAATTACCGAGTGTGCAAATCAATACTTGCAACATCCTTTGTCATTTCATCAAAATTGTAGTTCAATCCAAGCATGTAAAGTATATCAAAACTGCAATCACCAAGGATTGATCTCAGAGACTCAGACCCAAAAGCTAATAATACATCCATGTCACTACTGTGATAATTGTTCAAACAATCAGGTTTGGACGGGAAAAACATAAAGCATCTGATATCAGTGAGAGAAAATCCGATCCTACAATCATTAAAAACTTCTCTCTGACTGGACCCAAAAAAAAAAAGAACAGGAGACTCAGAACTTCCATAGCCGGAAGAATACCTCCACAATTTATTTAAAAAACAAATAAAAATCCAAAGCAAGCACCACTCCCATGATAAATACCTCCATAACTCCTTGCGAAAAAAAGTAATCAAGTGTTATTATTAAATTGGTCCTTCTTCCATCCTAACAAATATTCACCTTCCCAATCAAGCGGCAAAGAGAATACAATAATCAGCTAATATTGTATTTTTTTATGATTGAATACATGATTGATTGGGCACACATGTACCCATCTTATTCTCCATAGCCTTACCATAGTTTGAAGTATATATGTTGTAGTCATAGGATATCAGACAAAGTCCAATCAGCAAAATATATCTATCAAGAAGGAACCTAAATCCTCACATGATGCACATCTTTTTTAAACAAAGACCAAAGTTCGTCAAAACTTAAGAAATCTATTCAAATACTCCACTACTACTACTTCAGGAACGGAAGATCATTCATTTGGATATATAGAGTAAAGGTTCATGACTCTTCGCCTGTTAACAAACTTGCAGCAGACAATATCTATTTACAGCTCCATGGCCATCCTGTTACCGTCACTTCATTAGTTGACAAGCAAATCGAATTGTGACATATATGTGGCTGTGGGCAGGCATCAGGTCTCCAAACTCCAAATGTAAGTGCACTAATAGAACAGGTGCTTCAAAGAAATAAAGCACAGTCATGTGCATGCGTGCTGCAAATTGGGAGCGAAGGTTCTAAATATATAAATATGCAATTAAGAACTAAGCCAGATTATTAATCAAATAAGAGAAAAACTAAAAGTGACTGATCATAGAAGCAATAAGAGATGCGAACAACTCAGCTAAGTCTCCGAAACACATAACTTTCAACTAATCCAATGACCAAAGCAGCTTTATCAGATCAACTAATTAGCTTGTCTCACCTGCAGACGGATACATGCACATGCCCCTCCTCACATCATGTGCACATGTTGATTGGCCATGACAAGCACCATGCCTAGCACCATATCCATGCTCCCGTTGCCGCCATCACAAAGCTTCAGCTGCTGATGTCGCCGCCTTATGCAAGACCAGCCTCCGTGCCTCCTCCTCGATAGCCCCAAGCGCTACCATTCATGGCGCAAAAGAGTGATGTATTGATGAGTAGTGGATTTGGGGAAGAATCGGGGGGAGAGGTACCAAGAACAGGAAGGGGAATCGTGAAAGGATTTGGATCTGAAGTAGTAGACATCAGAGAACAAAGGTGTGAAGATTGAGATAGTGCTTGGCCCTCGGTCATATCGGATGCACATACATCATATACATCATTCTTTGAACATATATATAGGAGACATCTGACTTATCCATGTAGCGATTCACAACCGTCCTCGCACCCACCTTTCACTTACGTTATATTTACAAAAAAACCCCCTCAGCGATTCACAACCGTCCTCGCACCCACCTTTCACTTACGTTATATTTACAAAAAAACCCCCTCTTGAGAACATATGCACCTGAGGGGGTTTTCGCAAATGTGGTGTAAGTGTAAAGTGGGTGCAAGGACGACCGTGGATCGCTACATGAACGGCTCAGATGTCTCATGTGCATATGTCCACGAAATGATGTATGTGCACACGATATGTCGCCGTCATATCGAAAGGCCCAAGGTGATATGGGTCGAACGGCGCGCGAACAAAGAAGGAGCACACGTGTAGTGAAAAAAAGGGTACTAGCACCGAGGTGGGCAAGAGGATTGCAAGCTGGCGACGCAACTCACGAGTGCAACGCACGCCGCGATCGAATAGCCGTGACGAGAAGTGATACGGACATCCTTAGCTATGTTGTTTCATATAGTGTTTTCAATTCATTAAATACATCAGAACAACATGAGCTTACGAAGAGAGTTGAAAAATAAGAGACTTTATCCAATAGGTGAATCTGTTCCCTGAATTTCCTTTTAAATTAGTTGAGAATATTATACTACCTAATAGCGGGTCATCGCTTGTTTTCAGGTTTGAAGAAGAAGGTTTATTGGAAGACAAAGAACACGATACTTCTCAAGTTCAAGATGATCTTCGCAGAAACTCGGAAGGATCTAGCATACACAATATATATATTTAGAAAGCTTATCAAGTCTACTTTTCAATGGATCAAACGGCATGTGATTTGAAGCTTTCTACCACAAGTTATGGTTATTTGAGTACATGCTGCACATTCAGACCGACCAACGCTCGAGAGTTGACAAAGTTGATGATTCCGTGGCTTGTACAACATCTTGGGAGGATATCAAGCTATGCCATGATTTTTCAAAGGTTCACAAGAGTCTCTTTCTCAAGTTTCATACGAATTCAAATCATTTCAATTAATGAAATTGAAGATAGGAATGTTTGGATTCAATTCGGATTCGGAATCGGCATCAAATTCGGATTCGGAATCAGCAGGACAGTTCAGAGTAAAATGGTCATAACTTTCACAAACGGAGTCCGATTAGAGTATTCTTGGGCTTGTTGGAAAGATAACTTCAAGCTCGATCCAATAGATCCTCCATCACTCCGAAATTCGTCTTGTATCAAAAGATATGATCGAAACAATATGACGGTTGTAAAATTAGAGTTTCCTTTTTGTTTTATATTGAGTCAGAATTGGAGTAGGAGTTCTAATTCCGAATTAGAGTAGGAGTAGGCCTCTTGGCCAGCCATGAGGAGGAGAAGGAGCACTATATATTAAGGGTTAGACCCCTATTGTAACCTCATACCACGTTTAATATATTTTCAAAGCTTTTGCTTGATTCTCCTGTTGTGCTTATAGCTAAAACAGAGGGAATTAAGCGTTGAGAACAAGGGGTCGTTCTTGCTTTTCCGCTGGGAATTGAGGGTTCGACGATCTTCGCTTGTGGTCAGCGAGGATCCAATCAAGTGTGTGTTTGGGCGAATTTTTCATAGAGTTGCAAGTCTATTCCCAGTAGTCGAACAATTCGTAACCTGAAGATGAATCAGAGACCCTACCTAACAAGGTGATCTCTCCCATCTAGGTAACCGATGCATAATATTCTTATGAATATTCTCGCCCTCTCGTTAGAGTCCTAACTCCTCGCACCAGCAGACTTCTCGAGAGCCCGATCCCTCTCGCCCTCACTCTAAATCAAACGGTTACCTAACCCTAAGTCTGACTATCAATCCAAAACCCTACCCCTATACCAAACGAATAGAGTTTGGGTTTATCTACCTTGGTATGAAGTATTTCATTCATTCCAAATATCTTTGAATATACTTCGTCTGCAATATTTCCTTCATCAACTCCACTAAGTATGATTAGTTTCATCTGGAGTACTTCCTTCCTTCAAGATGTTAGATATGTTTGCTTTCATTCGAAGTATTTTCATTTGGTTTGAATGTATTTGGATTTATTGGATTTCATTTGGTTGCTTTCAGATGTTCTCGGGTTCAATCGTATTCTACGTAGATAGAATCTTAAGCTATGATGGAACAACAGTCCGAGGCAGAATAAGAGCAATATTATCAGAACGTTGAGCAAGAAGATTATCAGAACATTGAGCAAGTCGAGTCAACATTTTGATCATGTTGCACCTACTTTTGAATGCTATTATATTATTTTAAATTATAAAATTGTGTTGCTATGAATTATACAACTATGTTGGTCAAGCTCATAGTTTGAGTATAATCTTCTCATCCTTGAACTTGGACACTATCCTTTGTCACCCTAGAACTAATGGTATACATACTAGTTGATAAGTCCGTATCTAAGTGTCATGCTTAGCCTTGTTTAGGTACATTGACATGTGGGCAATGATTTGCCCCAATATTATTCAACATATGAAAACTGGATTTGGGCAGTCGAGGTTGGAGCTTGACTGGTATGTGGAACTAGAAAAGTATTTTAAAACAAAAGGAAAACCAAAAACAGATTTCGAATTAGTCGGCTGGAAGCGTGGCGGGTGCTGGAAGAGCACGACAGAGTGGGTATGGGGAAGTACCGCCCAAGTCAATAAAGGACCGAGTTCTTGTATGACCTCTCGTGTAAAAACAGTGCAATCACAAGTCTATAATGGGTACGATCTGGCTACTAATTTGTTCGCTGAAGGATTGTGGGAATGCTACGATATCACAAAACAAAATTTTACCGCGCAACCAAGGAACCTCCGCTAGTAATAGAATACGAGATTACCACTAGACGCGCCGACTCGTAGCGAAAGTAGAGTCAATGTAGCGAGTTGATGCGGTCGTAGTCGTACTCGCCACGCGTCTTCTCCTCCGAGTAGTCGTACTTGCCGCGCGTCTTCTCCTCTGAGTGGTTGTACTCGCTGCGCGTCTCCTCCTACGAGTAGTCGTACTTGCCGCGCGTCTCCTCCTCCTGCTCCTATGATCGTCATGAGTTGCGGATCGTCCTAGTGCTGATGCTTCACAACAACACCTCCAAGGTATCCACACGTACGGGGCAGGGGCACCACGCGCTGGAGTGCTAGCACCGGCGGCGTGGTTGAGGAAGGCGTAGCTATTAGGGTTTCGGGAGTTCTTCAAAAAATCATCACACCCCTTGCCACCGCCCCTCTATTTATATGCATCCATAATGGGTCTCGTACTTGAGGCCCATTAGGAACTCGTAGCCTACAAGAATTCGGATCACCATCCAAAATAAATCCTAGCCCTTTAAGTGTGCGACCCTATAGGTTAATGTGTAATCAGTTGTGACTCGGAAACTCTTTTTCAACCACTAGTCGTTAGCGGTACCCAGCACATAACAATTCCCAAACACACATAGAATATATCAGACGAACCTTAATGCAATATGATCTATGACCAGGTCCATGTCACTAACGACCAGCTCGTATCTCTATGCGACCAGTTCATATTTGGTCTCGACCAATTCGTAACTCCTTACGACCAGATTTCGACCACTTAGTGACCATGTTTGACCAGCCTACGACCAGCTCGTATCTCCATACGGCTAGTCTGTATATGATCGAACTGAAAGACCTTCTCATGTATTCTCCCTTTGCCTCACGATGTCTGGTTGAACTCCAGGTGAGATGTTGTATCATCCATGGACTATTCAATACTTTCTCGATCAAGTGTCGAATAACTTTATGTGGTCGATACTTTGACCACTAGTGGCATGGCCATACACTTTCTTTATCCGACCATAACGAGGGGCCCAGAGACATCTCTCCTGTTATGTTAGGAGGGGCAAATCATATATCCGACCAGTCAGATCCCTCCGCATATTTCATAGCATACCCGAAAGCTACCTTTATAACTACCCAGTTACGAGTAGCGTTCCGCAACCCCTAAGAGTGCTACTACACATGTAGGAAACCATGCTGATCTCAGGTCTAAGGATTATACATCATCATTGCTTGAGACCAACTAATGATACATAAAATCATACCAATCTCAACAGTGTATCAAGGTGGGTCTTTTCCAACACTATGTTCTATAACATGTGTCCATATTATTGGTTTGATATCTCCATATCCATGACCTGTGAAACATAGTCATCAACCAATACATATGCTAGTCCATTCATATGCGTTCTCATATGTTTCCGACCAGGGAACATTTAAGAATAATCATCGCAGAAATATAAAGTTTCACAATCAAGTCGCATACTTGATAATAAATATTATTGATATTATTCTAGGAACAAGATAACATATTATCCAATGTTCTGAACATAATGAAATATAATCATCTTTATGATTGCCTCTAGGGCATATTTCCAACAATCTCCCACTTGCACTAGAGTCAATCATTTAAGTTTCTAATACCGATAGCACATGTGTCCACCTCATGCTTTGGCTGTGTGAGAGGCTTTGTCAACGGATCAGCAGCATTTAAATCCGTATGAACTTTGCATATCTTAACATCTCCTCTATCCACCAACTCGCGAATAAGATGATAATGCCTGAGTATATGCTTGGACTTCTGATGGGATCTAGGCTTCTTAGCCTGCGCAATGGCTCCATTATTGTCACAATAGAGATCCATTGGGCTCGAGGCACTCGGAACCACACCCAACTCAGCAATGAAATTCCTTATCCAAACACCTTCTTTCGCAGCTTCAGAAGCTACAATGTACTCGGCCTCCATCGTAGAATCAACAACCGTCTCTTGCTTGGAACTTTTCCAGCTCACTGCTCCTCCATTCAAAATGAATACAAAACCAAATTGCGAACGATAATCATCTTTGTCGGTTTGGAAGCTTGCATCAGTGTAACCATTTACAACGAGCTCTTCATCACCACCATAAATTAGGAACGCATTCTTAGTCCTTCTCAAGTACCTAAGAATATTTTTCACAGCTCTCCAGTGACCTTCACCGGGACCAGCTTGGTATCTGCTTGTAACACTCAGAGTATATGATACATCTGGTCGAGTACATATCATGGCATACATGATAGATCCAATAGCCGAAGCATATGGAATACCATTCACATGGTCTCGCTCATCACTTGTCGAAGGACACTGACTCTTGCTAAGAATTATGCCATGTGATATAGGCAAGAACCCTTTCTTGGCATCCTGCATGTTGAACCGAATCAACATCTTGTCAATATAAGTACTTTGGCTTAATCCAATTAGCCTTCTTGATCTATCTTTATATATCTTTATCCCTAAGATATATGCTGCCTCTCCTAGGTCCTTCATAGAAAAACTATTTTTCAATGATGCCTTAACGGATTCCAGCACAGGAATGTCATTCCCAATCAATAATATGTCATCCACATATAAGATTAGAATTACAAGTGCGCTCCCACTAACCTTCATGTAAACAAAAGGTTCTTCTTTGTTTTTGACGAAACCAGACCTTTTGATTTCCTCATCAAAACGTAAAGTTCAACTCCGAGATGCTTGCTTCAACCCATAAATGGATTTCTGAAGTTTGCAGACTTTACTAGCATTCTTTGGATCGACAAAACCTTCAGGTTGTGTCATATACACATCCTCACTTATGTTTCCATTAAGGAAAGTCGTTTTGACATCCATCTGCCATATCTCATAGTCGAAATATGAGTAATAGCTAGAATGATCTATATAGATTTAAGCATCGCTACCGGTGAGAAAGTCTCATCGTAGTCAACTCCTTGAACTTGTCGAAACCCTTTTACGACTAGTCGAGTTATATGAATGTGAACATTTCTATCCATATCAATCTTTTTCTTATAGATCCATTTGCACGCAATAGTTTTAACACAATCAAGTGGATCGACTAGGTTCCAAACTTGATTGTCTCTCATAGAGTCTATCTCGGATTTCATGGCTCCAAGCCATTTCTCATAGTTTGGGTCCATCATCGCTCCTCATAAGTCTTAGGCTCATCATTATTCAATAATAATACGTCATGTCCATACTTTATAGGCAATTGACGTTGCCTTTTAGATCTACGTGGGGCTGATGCTTCATCAACAGGTTCAACAATATTTTGTTCATCCTGTAGAGGTTCAGTAGGAGTTGAAACACTTTCAGACGTTTCCCGAATTTCTTCTAGTTGCACCTTACTCCCACTGACTCTTTTTGAAATAAACTCTTTCTCCAAAAAGACATCATTTCGGGCAACAAAAACTTTGCCTTCTTCCCAGTTGTAGAAATAATATCCTTTGGTTTCCCTAAGATATCATATAAAGAAGCATTTATCTGACTTGGGTGTGAGTTTATCAGACGTCAAACGTTTAACATAGACATCACATCCCCAAATCTTTAGAAAAGACAAACTATGACTCTTCCCAGTCCATATCTCATATGGTGTCTTATCTACTGATTTAGATGATACCCTATTTAAAGTGAAAGCTGTTGTTTCCAGAGTGTAACCCCAAAAATACAACGGCAGATCTGATTGGCTCATCATCGATCGAACCATGTCCAACAAGGTTCGATTACGTCACTCGGACACCCCATTCCATTGTTGAGTGCCCGGTGGTGTAAGTTGTGGAACAATTCCACATTGCTTCAAATGATCACCAAATTCATGGCTCAAAAAATCACTTCCGCGATCAGATCATAAGGATTTGATTGTCTTGCCAAGTTGATTCTGTACTTCATTCTAGGACTCCTCGAACTTTTCAAAGGATTCTGACTTGTGCCTCATTAAATAGATATATCCATATCTATTATAGTCATCGGTGCAAGTAATGAAGTACTGAAAACCACCTTTAGCAGTCGTGCTCATTGGTACACATACATCAGTATGTATGAGTGCCAGCAAGTCGGACGCCCTTTCATTCAGACCAGTGAAAGGTGTCTTGGTCATCTTTTCAAGTAGGCAAGATTCGCACGTTGCAAATGATTCCAAATCAAATGAGTTTAGAATTCCACATCATGGAGCTTCTTCATACGTTTCTCACTTATGTGACCCAAACGACAATGCCAAATAAAAGCAAAATTCATATCATTGGGCCGAAGCCTCTTCGCATTAATATTATAAACGGATGCATCATCAAGATTTAAAATAAACAACTCATTCAAAACAAGAGCATAGCCATAAAATATTTCATTCAAAAATATAGAACAACTATTATTCTCAATGATGAATTTATAACCCTCTGCCATCAAACACGAGGCAGAGATGATCTTTCTACTTATGGTTGGAATGTAATAACAATTATTTAATTCCACAATAAATCTTGAGGGCAAAGTAATGGCAAAGTCCCGACGGCTAATGCAACAACCCTTGCTTTATTCCCGACGTGAAGATCCATCTCTCCCCTTGCAATTCTCCTACTCCTTGTTAGACTATGCATTGAATTGCAAATATGAGCAACCGATCCGGTGTCAAATACCCAAGAGTTAACAGAAGAATCAGCAAGAAAAATATCTATAACATTAATACCTGAAGTGGAAGGTTTAGTCCCACCATTCTTTTTCAGATCAGCCAGGTATTTCTTGCAGTTCCTCTTCCAATGACCTGTCTCTTTGTAGTAAAAATATTCATTCTCTTGAGTCGGGCCAGACTTAGTCTTGGGCTTAGGCTTGTTAGTTTGGATCCTATCTGAAACTTTAGTCTTGCTCTTACCTTTGACCCAAGTCTTAGCCTTCTTCTTGAAGCTTTTACTTTTTTTTTGCACCATCATCACATGATTGTTGCTTTTCTTTATGCTGTCCTCTGTAGTCTTGAGCATCATATGCAGTTCGATGAGATTCTTGTCTAAGCCATTCATATGGAAGTTCAGAATGAACTGCCCATAGCTTGCAGGGAGCGAAGCAAGAATCAAATTTGTAGCCAACTCTTGACTAAGTGGAAAACTAAGTTTTTCCAAGCTCTGTGTATAACCAACCATCTTGATCACATGTGGGCTCACCGGAGTACCCTCAGCTAGCTTACTCCAAACAATTTCTTTGAGATCTCATATCTCTCAGTTCTTGCTTGTGTCTCAAACATACCTTTGAGCGCCACGATCATATCGTAGGTCTCAATATTCTCAACTGCTCCTGAAGGTCTGAGTTCATTATCCACAACATAAAATATGCAAAACTAAGACATATGATCAAGAAAAGTAACTTCTATTAAACAATTTAATAAAGATACTCCCACTGAATACCATATCCCTCTTATGACATTTAGTGATTCAAGACCCGCAATCAGTTAATCTACTAGTGAGCTTGGGCATCACTGCTAGAAGATTAGTGAATTTGGTAAGTAACCCTTTGCTAATCATATCTCTATATGACTCTTGTTGTTGGGCAGCATCTCTATGCTCCGGCGCCCAACCCTATGCCCCAAAGTCCAAAACCGTTATGATGACCTTGTCAAGTTAAACCAATGCTATGCATGTAAGTGTCCGACACAAACCCATCCAGTCAAGGAATATTAATGGCACTCTGCTTTAGCAAGATCTACCATTAAAATACATGACTTTGGATGGTGCAGCTAATTGGGAGGGCATCAATTTAACTTAAAATTATGTAAGGGAATTTTACTTCTACCATGTTAAAAGCATTTAAAGCAATTAAATAACATGCATAGAAATAAATGAACAGGAATATAAAGGCATTCACAGACAATCAAATTGCATTGTGCTATAGTTTGAGCCTTCCACATGGTGATCTCCATCGCCGAGCTTCCTATTCGCCATGTATTCAAGTGGTCAAATCCTCCAAGTACTCCCACTAAGCCATTAACCCTAATAGCACTAGTAGTAAATTACAAGGAGTGAAGAACCACCACAAGTCGACACGCAGGCCATTATACAAATATAGACAACCTTGGGCTGTAATAAACATGACACGCAGGTCATAAGCATTACACATATACATGCATCTCATACATCATGGGTCATACTATTAACAAAAACCTGCAAAAATAAATTAGGCATAGAATCGCATTCTATCGGGCGACATGAACACATACTACCTATTATGCGTGGTATCTATAAAAATTTTCGGGACATGAATCTTATCCACGTAATCGAGCTTTAGAAATTATCGGACTAATCATATTAACCCTATTCCGAACTAATCTGATCATTGTCTTGATGCGACCACACACTGTGGCATACTCTGATGGCGGAATTCCGACCGGTAGGAGTGTTATGCAGTGTGATCATGAACAAGTGCAATAAACCATCTGGTCCTTTTTGATCGTAACTCCGATTCGATCAACCAGATTGATCTTCGTGTGCTCCAATGGTTTTACGATCATCGTCTGCCCCGATGGCGGAAACCGACGGGTAAAGGCAAGTCGTGATACGACCATAAAAGCACGATCACGGAATAACAAACATGAACCCATCTGGCGACCACCACGCATGGATGATCATATCGACCATCGCCAAAAATGATCTATGACTTCTACATATCACAATATGCAGCTAATCTGAATCTAAAACTAGACGAGATGGCTCTGATACCAGTGAAGGATTGCGGGAAGGCTACGATAGCACAAAACAAAATTTTACCACGCAACCAAGGAACCTCCGCTAGTAATAGATCACAAGATTACCACTAGACGCGCTGACTCGTAGCGGAAGTAGAGTCGATGTAGAGAGTTGATGCGGTCGTAGTCATACTCGCCACGCGTCTTCTCCTCTGAGTAGTCGTACTCGTCGCGCGTCTTCTCCTCCGAGTGGTTGTACTCGCTGCGCGTCTTCTCCTACAAGTAGTCGTACTCGCCGCGCGTCTTCTCCTACTGCTCCTGTGATCGTCACGAGTTGCAGATTGTCCCAGTGCTAATGCTTTGTAACAACACCTCCAAGGTATCCACACGTACGGGGCAGAGGCACCACGCGCTGAAGTGCTAGCACCGGCGGTGTGGTTGAGGAAGATGTAGCTATTAGGGTTTCGGGAATTCTTAAAAAATTATCACACCCCTTGCCACCGCCCCTCTATTTATATGCATCCATAATGGGTCTCGTACTGTTGAAAAGATGAGCATTTTTTGAATTACTTTAATCCAGAAATATACTAGATAAAACATGGACAATGTTCTAACCTTTTCTACAAAGCAAGTGAACATGAACATCATAATCATACCAATTTCTAAAAGAACAGAAACTAACATTTCTATCTCAGTGTTCAGAACAACAACAGATAATATAGGTAAACACATAACAAAGATAAGATAGACATACGCAGAACCAGTAGAAGCAGTAGCAGCAGAAGAAGAGTTGGTGAGGTCGTCGTTCGCCATGGCGTAGTGGTAGTAGTCGTGCAGTTGATGTAGACGAAGCAGAGGATCGGATGAAGACGAAGCAGTGAGCAGTCGCGCGAACGCTCCCCAAAAACCTTATGCGTCCTCACTCGTGCAAGCCTTCAAGGACGGGGTTCCGGAGGCCTGCTCTCCCGGTTCGACCGTACGCGCGCCTTGCAGGATGGAGATCACCAGAAGTAGCAGCAAAACGATGAAGAAGTCTGTCTAAGTCTTGTGTGGAGTGAATCGGAGAGGAAGATCCCGAACAGTTCACTGTTCTGTTAATAGCCAAAAACAAAGAGGCAGAGGCCAGAGAGAACGGTCGCCATTGATTGCCATCAACCAGTGCTAATCACAGTCATCACTCACTAGTAACTGAACCGTTACTGCCACCATTTGTTAATGCCATTACTTCGAGTTGGTGCGTTTCGAATTTTGAATAGATAAAAAAAATGTGCCCGCACCCGACACGCCTGCGTACGCGCGCACGCGCACACGCACCGCACCGCACCGCACCGCACCGCACGGCACGACACGACTCGGCGAGCGAGCGCGCGCGCGCGTGTTGGCTCTCTCTAATTCCACAAGGGGTTACCATGATCCACCTTATAAAGTGGTGTAACTCCCCATCAATACTCCATGTGGGACTAAACAGTTTTAGCACGTGCACATGGGCCTTTGAGATTTTTCATGAATTAATTAGAATTAAAATTGGGTCTAGCCCGTATTAATTCCAACAATCCCCCACCAGATCCCAAAGGCACATGTCAAATGTCTTGATCCACAATATTGTTTTAATATACCAGTGTTTTGATGGAGACCGGTTAAGGTTGAACATCCACCTAGAACAGAAGCTACACTTATCCACAACTGCACAATGGACTAAGTCTTGAATTGGCAGTTTTGTGTAAATAAGTTTCACTTAAGTCCTTAACTGATACTAGGCTGCAAGGCATCCCCGCGGGTTGGAGCATATAAGTCATACACCTGGCCTATTCATGAGCTTCCTAGAGATTACCCTATCTCATAGGCGTGACTAGCGATCGGGATCATATAGGTGTGTTCTTTCAAGATCGCTCTCAGAGGACAAAGATCTTTGCTTAAACAAGCCACAGAACACATTAAGATAGAAATCATCCTGCCATACAGATTTAGGAGAGAATTACATCTCCAATGGAGTGGGTCTATAAAAGTACTCTCCTCCCAGTTAACCAGTAGCTTGTTTCGCCAATCCTACTTCACGGGATCTCTGATCACATGGGATGGATTACCACTATGGTATAACTCACGTGGGTATCAAACCCATCTCCCTCGATGCATTGTCTATCACATTCCGTGATAAACCCTTTGTGAAGGGATCTGCCAGATTCTTAGCTGTTTGGATATAATCCAAAGCTATTACTCCGGAGTTTCTCATTTTCCTGACAGACTTCAGTCTTCTCTTCACATGTCTTGATGTCTTCATATTATCTTTAGAACTGTTCACCTTGACAATCACAGTCTGATTGTCACAGTTCATGAGAATAGCCGGTACCGGTTTTTCAACCACCGGTAAATCCATCAAGAGCTCTCGAAGCCATTCGGCTTCAACAGTGGCAGTGTCTAATGTTGTGAGTTCTGCTTCCATTGTTGACCTCATTAAGATGGTCTGCTTGCAAGACTTCCATGAAACAGCGCCACCTCGAAGTGTGAAGACATATCCACTCGTGGCCTTAATCTCATCAGCATCAGATATCCAGTTTGAGTCACTATAACCCTCCAGTACCCTAGGATACCCAGTATAGTGAATGCCATAGCTCATTGTACCCTTTAGATAGCGCATTACCCTCTCAAGAGCATGCTAATGATCATCTCCCGGATTGGAAACAAAACGACTTAGTTTGCTCACATCAAATGAGATGTCAGGACTGATGCAGCTAGCTAAATACATGAGTGAACCAATTATCTGAGAATATCTCAATTGGTCCCTGGCTATTCTCTGATTCTTTCTAAGCAACATGCTAGGATCATAAGGTGTTGGAGAAGATTTGCAGTCGCTATAACCAAAACGACTGAGAATCTTTTCCATATAATGGGTTTGCAACAATGTAATCCCACCATCATCACCTCTCAACAGCTTGATGTTCAAGATAACATCAGCTACTCCCAGATCTTTCATCTCAAAGTTTTGAGACAAGAAATCCTTGACCTCCTTAATCACATTAAGGTTGGTCCCAAAGATCAGTATGCCATCAACATACAGACATAGAATGACTCCCTCACCCCCACCATGGAGATAATACACACATCTGTCAGCTTCATTCACAATAAAGCCTGCAGATGTTAAAATTCTGTCAAATTTTTCATGCCATTGCTTAGGTGCTTGTTTAAGGCCATACAAAGATTTCAACAACTTACACACCTTTCCTTCATGACCATTTACTACTAATCCATCTGGCTATTCCATGTAAATTTCCTCGTCCAACTCTCCATTTAGGAAAGCCGTCTTAACGTCCATCTGATGAACGAGAAGACCGTGTGAGGCAGCTAGAGATAGTAGTACTCGAATAGTGGTCAATCTAGCCACAGGTGAATAAGTATCAAAGAAATCTTCGCCTTCCTTTTGGGTATAACCCTTGGCCACAAGCCGTGCCTTGTACTTCTCGATAGTACCATCAGGCCTAAGCTTCTTTTTGAACACCCACTTACATCCTACAGGTTTACAACCATAAGGACGCTCAGTGATCTCCCAAGTTCCATTAGAGATAATGGAATCCATTTCACTACGGACTACTTCCTTCCAGTATTCCGCATCTGAAGAAGCATATGCTTCAGAAATGGTACTTAGAGTATCATCCACAAGGTACACAATGAAATCAGGACCAAAAGACTTTGCAATCCTTTGTCTTTTACTCTTCCTCGGAGTTTCATTATCTTTCTCCTCGGGAATCTACTCAGGGGTTTGCTCAAAATATTCCATTGAAATGGCAGGTTCAGGAGTTGTATCAGGCTCCCGACTCGATAAATTAGGCATATCTTTCATCGCAAAAATATCCTCAAAGAATGTAGCATCTCTGGACTCCATAATTGTACCAATATGCACATCAGGTACTCCAGATCTCACCACTAGAAATCTATATCCAACACTATGATGAGCATAGCCTAGAAAGACACAATCCACGGTTTTTGGTCTAAGCTTACGCTTTTTGAGAATTGGCACATTGACTTTCGCCAAACAACCCCAAGTACGCAAGTATGAAAGTGATAGTCTTTTCTTCTCCCATTGTTCATATGGGGTTATCTCTTTATTCTTTGTGGGAACCCTGTTTAGGACATGACATGAAGTCAATATAGCCTCCCCCCACTATGCTTTGGAAAGACCCGCTGTGTCTAACATGGCGTTAACCAAATCAGTTAGAGTGCGGTTCTTTCTTTCAGTAACCCCGTTTGACTGGGGTGAATAGGGAGGCGTCCTCTCATGAATTATATCATGTTCCTCACAGAATAAATTGAACTCATTAGAAAAGTACTCGCCGCCACGATCAGACCTAACCATTTTGATTTTTCTTTCAAGTTAGTTCTCAGCTTCTGCCTTATAGATTTTAAAGCAGTGAAGAGCTTCATCTTTAGTTTTCAAAAGATACAGATAACAGAACCTAGTGGAGTCATCAATCAAAGTCATGAAATATCTATTACCACCTTTTGTCAACACATCATTCATCTCACACAGATCTGAATGTATGAGTTCTAATGGTGCTAAGTTTCTTACCTCTGCGGTCTTATGGGGCTTACGAGGCTGCTTTGATTGTACACAAACTTGACACTTAGAACCTTTGGCAAGGGTGAATTTCGGGATTAACTCTAAACTGGCTAACCGCGTCATGCAACCAAAATTTATGTGACAAAGTCGTGAATGCCAAATAGTAGTTTCATTACCACTGCAAACATGGTTCACAACATTATTACACAAGTCTGAAAGAGATAAGCGGAATAAGCCTCCGCACACATAGCCTTTACCGACAAATTGTCTACACTTGGACACTACAAATTTATTAGACTCAAATACCAGTCTAAAGCCATCTCTACACAGAAGAGATCTGCTGACGAGATTCTTATTGATAGATGGCATATGATGCACGTTCTTGAGTTGCACAATCTTCCCCGAAGTAAACTTCAGATCGACCATACCAACACCATAAACAGTAGCATGTGACCCGTTCCCCATTAGAACGGCTGTATCCCGAGTGACCTGGTAAGAAGAAAATAATGAAATATCAGCACACACATGTATGTTAGCACCAGTGTCTATCCACCAATCCGTAGTTTGACATACGGAAAGAACAGTATGTAAATTATCATACCCTGATGTTCCCATCTCAGTGGTACCAACAACAATATTAGCAGACTTAGAATTCTGCCCTTGCTGATTCTTCCCACCTTTGCGTTGGCTGCAATCCTTGGCCCAATGACCAGATTTGTCACACACAAAGCAAAGGCCATCCTTTGTATTCTTCTTCTTCTTCTTGAAGCTAGTTGTTTGTGCGGTTTTGTTCTTGCCTTTGAACTTCTGAGTTTGGCCATTCTTTTTCTGCACCACATTGGCACTAGAATGTCCATCATTACCTCTAGTGTGTGCATCTTTTGCTCTCGCCTTCTCTTCAACATCAAGAGACCCAATGAGATTTTTGACAGAAAACTCGTGTCTCTTGTGTTTCAGAGAAGTAGCAAAATTCCTCCAAGAAGGAGGAAGCTTGGCAATAATGTCTACCGCGACAAACTTGTCCGGTAACACACACTTGATGTGCTCAAGTTCTGTGGCCATGGATTGTATCTCATGAGCCTGTTCAACTACAGAACGGCCATCAACCATTCTGTAATCATGATATTGCTCCATGAGATACAATTCACTGCTTGCATCTGAAACCGCAAACTTGGCCTCGAGTGCATCCCACATCTCTTTTCCAGTTTTAATCACCATGTATGCATCGATTAACTTCTCACCAAGAACGCTAACCACAACACCATCTTGGTGCACCACCTCTTGTAATTCGAACGCTTGCTCCTATTCAGGAATAAGGGTTCCTTCAGGCTTGCCATTTGCCACATGGAAAACGTTCATGGCAGTTAACCAAAACACCATCTTGGTGCACCACCTCTTGTAATTCGCACCATCGAATTCAGAGGGTTCGAGTGCAGCAGCAAAACCAGTTGACGAAAAATGCCTATCATAAGGTTTTTGGATTGTTGAAAAGATGAGTATTTTTCGAATTACTTTAATCCAGAAATATACTAGATAAAACATGAACAATGTTCTAACCTTTTCTATAAAGCAAGTGAACATGAACATCATAGTCATACCAATTTCTAAAAGAACAGAAACTAGCATTTCTACCTCAGTGTTCAGAACAACAACAGATAATATAGGTAAACAAATAACAAAGATAAGACAGACATACGCAGAACCAGTAGAAGCAGCAGAAGAAGAGTTGGTGAGGTCGTCGTTCGCCATGGCGTAATGGTAGTAGTCGTGCAGTTAATGTAGACGAAGCAGTGAGCAGTCGCGCGAACGCTCCCCAAAAACCTTATGTGTCCTCACTCGTGCAAGCTTGCGGGATGGGGATCACCAGAAGCAGCAACAAAATGATGGAGAAGTCTATCTAAGTCTTGTGTGGAGTGAATCGGAGAGGAAGATCCTCAACAGTTCACTGTTATGTTAATAGCCAAAAACAAAGAGGCCAAAGAGAACGGTCGCCATTGATTGCCATCAACCAGTGCTAACCGCAGTCATCACTCACTAGTAACTGAACCGTTATTGTCATTACTTCGAGTCGGTGCGTTTCGAATTTTGAATAGATAAAGAAAAGCGCGCCGACTCGACACGCTCACAGACGCTACAAGACACGACGGCAGACGCACGGCTCGGCTTTCGGATGGCGGAGCAGCGTGTGTGTTGGCTCTCTCTAATTCCACAAGGGGGTTACCACGATCCACCTTATAAAGTGGTGTAACTCCCCATCAATACTCTATGTGGGACTAAACAGTTTTAGCACGTGCACATGTGCCTTTGAGATTTTTCAAGAATTAATTAGAATTAAAATTGGGCATAGCCCGTATTAATTCCAACACGTACTTGAGGCCCATTAGGAACTCGTGGCCTACAAGAATTTAGATCATCATCCAAAATAAATCCTAGCCCTTTAAGTGCGCGACCCTATAGGTTCATGTGTAATCAGTTGCGACTCGAAAACTCTTTTTCGACCACTAGTCGTTACCAGTACCTAGCAGCACATAACAATTCCCAAACACACATAGAATATATCAGACGAACCTTAATGCAATATGATCTATGACCAGGTCCATATCACTAACAACCAGCTCGTATCTCTATGCGACCAGTTCATATTTGGTATCGACCAATTCGTAACTACTCACAACCAGGTTTCGACCACTTAGTGACCATGTTTGACGACCTTTACGACTCAGATTCCATACGACTAGTCCGTATCTGATCGAACTGAAAGACCTTCTCGTGTATTCTCCCTTTGCCTCACGATGTTTGGTTGAACTCCAGGTGAGATGTTGTTTCATCCATAGACTGTTCAATACTTTCTCGATCAAGTGTCGAATAACTTCATGTGGTCGACACTTCGACCACTAGTGGCATGGCCATGCACATTTTTTATCCGACCATAACGAGGGGCCCAGAGACATCTCTCCTGTTATGTTAGGAGGGGCAAATCCTATATCCGATCAGTCACATCCCTCCGTATATTTTATAGCATATCCGAAAGCTACCTTTATAACTACCCAATTACGAGTAGCGTTTCGCAACCCCTAAGAGTGCTACTACACATGTAGGAAACCATGCTGATCTCAGGTCTAAGGATTATACATCATCATTGCTTGAGACCAACTAATGATACATAGAATCATACCAATCTCAACAATGTATCAAGGTGAGTCTTTTCCAAGACCATATTCTCTAACATGTGTCCATATTATTGGTTTGATATCTCCATATACATGACCCGCGAAACATAGTCATCAACCAATACATATGCTAATCTATTCATATGTGTTCTCATATGTTTCCGACCAGGGAACGTTTAAGAATAATCATCGCAGAAATATAGAGTTTCACAATCAAGTCGCATACTTGATAATAAATATTATTGATATTATTCTAAGAACAAGATAATATATTATCCAATGTTATGAACATAATGAAATATAATCATCTTTATGATTGCCTCTAGGGCTTATTTCCAACATTCGCCTCATTGCAACCTCGCCATTGGTGTGTGTGTAGGTAGGTATGGGTAGGAGCCACTGAACTACATGGAGCAAATGGAGACCTCCCGGGGGCACGACCCAAGGAGGTGATGCCTAGCGGTGTGGGGTTGCGGTGAGGTTGGGCATTGTAAAGACCTTGTGATAATCAACTTAGTTGCACACCTATGGAAGTGTGTCAGGAATATTATAAGTTGATTGTCTCTTATATGTAAAGTGTACGAACTCTGCAGAGTGAGAAAACTATTTGGATAGCTTTTCCCACAGTCATGGGTGGTGCAGAGAACTTGCTTGAATTAGCTTTCATTTTTATAAAACAATTTGTGGTTGGAATGAAAAGATGTGTTAGAATCCAGAGATTTGAGATGGTCTGGTTGAGAGCCAGTGAGATGTGACCTATGAAAGAATATCAACATTGGGAGGATGGAGCCACTCAATGGTATAGGAGGTTGGAACCTCCACTGGTACTTTACAACAAAACTCAGTTTTATCAAAACATGTGTTAGTTAAAATGCTAGGTTTTAGGAATTGCGTACTAACTATTCTAATTCAAACTTAGCTTTGTGCAAATAAAAGAACCATGAACCTCCCTTTGATTAGCCTTGTATATATAATAATTACATTCTATGTGTTGGCTCGCGAGTACGATTGTTTACTCATGCTCACTCATTACATTATTATTCAGTAAGCATAAAAGAAGACTACATGGACAATTATGAGCATTAGTCAAGACTGAAGATGACGAAGGCCAAGAACTAGATCGTGGGCCCTAGTCGATTGCCTGTGGGTATATCGTGAGGGTTTCACGTGCTTTATTTCAATTCCGCTTCTGCTACTGATTCTTTAAAGGTATTTGGCATGGTTGGTCATTCTGAAATACAAACGGCATAAGGTATATTTACGCTTTGTGGCGGGGTGACAACGACCGGCGGTGAGGAAGAAAGGGCGGTGGCGGCGGTGCGCCACGGCGAGAAATCACCCGAGAGGAGGGGGAAAGGAAGATGATGCCTGGGAACACGAGATGACACAGCTAGACAAACGTCCAAGTTTGACCAGTTGAAGGGAGCATGGGAAAACAAAAAAATCAACGTCGAAGGTGCTCTGAAGGTTTTGAGACTTTGAGGGTGTGTAAAGGGGTAGATGAGGTGACAATATACCAATTTATAACATCTCCCGTGATTCGAATCACTGGGAATGCGAGGGAATTCGGGCCACGATTTCGGGTTAACATTGAAACCCGATAAGAAACTGAAAAATTGAAAGCGTGGGTTGATGGACACGTGTAAATGATGGTGTCAAGACGTGGGTGATGATGACATAGTCATTTCGCTTCAGATGGAATTGGAATTGAAGAATTGCAATTACTGATGCATTTATGTTATTTTCGGACTGGGAACAGAGAACAGACCAACGCAGGAGGTTGAAGACGATAGAGTAGGAGAGAGAAAAAGAATAAAAAATCCTAAAAATTTCATAAATAAAATAAATTTTAGAAAATTCAAGAAAATTTCAAAAAAAAAACCATGAAACCTGAAAAGATTGAATAAAATAATTTTCAAATTATGAAAGTTTATTTTATTCATTTAAAATATTTTTAATTTTATAAAAATTCAAATTAAGCTTTAACTATCCAGGAAAAATCAAATGGTGATTTTTATTTTAAAATTTTCAAAAAGGCTCCAAAAAATTGGGATGTCACAACATTCTTGTAGATTTTTTTTATAAGAAACTCCAATCCAATAAGAGCGAGTTTTCTTCCTCGAAGCACTTATACATTTTTTGTGTTCTAAATTGAGTCTCAGTTTGTCTTAGCTTTCACTAAATGGTCTCTAATTGTATCATTGTATAAGCAGCAACTAACGCCTTATCTTTCGTAGGAGGAAGGCATGTTAAATTGAACTACTTAAACGATTGGAGCAATGATTAATGGCCTGTTTACAAAGAGAAAATATGTTGCTCTAAAGAGAGCATAATGACAGTAAGGTTTTCCCTCCCGATGTACCACAGCTCTTCAAGAAGTCTATATAGGGCTTGTTTGACATGACTTTAGCTTTCCTGAAAAGCAGCTTCCGGCTGGGCTGCAAAGTTGAATGACTGAGCTGAAGAGATTTGGTGTTTGACTGTCTTTTATGTAGGCTGGCTGCAGCTTCTGAGATGAGAAATATCTGGAATGCCCCTGAGGTAAATGATGGCATAGTTGATGCCGTTTAACAACAATAACAACAATTAACGACAACTAACGACCATTAATGACAACTAACGATAATTGACGACAACTAACGACCATTAATGACAACTAACGACAATTGATGACAACCACCGCAATTGACAACAACTACCGCAATTGACGACAATTGACGCAATTGACCATAATTAATGCAATAGACGACAATTAACGACAATTAACGTAGTTGATTGTAATTGATAATAATTAACGTAATAGACCGCAATTAATGACAATTAATGAAATTAACAAAAATAATTACAATAACTAATAACTACAATAAAAATTTATTACATAAATAATTACAATAAATAATTATTAAAATAAATAATTATTACAATAGGAAAAAAAGAAGAAAAAAGGAAAATAAATATATTTTGGGCGGTGGCGGCCTCAGAGCCACTCGGCGATGCTTGGGAGAGAGTGCGGCGGTGAATGGAGGCCGTGGTTTGTGAGGAGGCCAATGTTAGGGCTCATCTTAGGGTCGAGGGAGGAGGCCGGCATCAGGGCCGATGGCGGTGGCTCGAGGTCGGGGGAGGAGCGACGGCATTGGGGACGTGTAGATCCGGTGGGGGGGCGCGAACCTAGAGGAGGAAGGAGGCGACACTTGGAGGAGGGAGGCGGCGCCCAGATCAGTAGAAAATATATGGGCCCTTAGCCTTCTAGACCACACTTGGAGGAGATATTTCGTACAGCGTGTTTTCTACACAGAGGGTCCAGATAGTTTCTATGGCGTGGTCGCAGCAAAGGCAAAGATCGGCGTGGGTGGTGATGTGGCGGCGGCCGGCTTGGAGGAGGAGAAGGGGATGGCGGTAGCTCGGGCGAGGAGGAGGAGAAGGGGCGGCACTGCTCGGGGGAGGAGGAGGAGAAGGGGGAGGGCGTCGTGCGCGTGGAGAAGGAGGATGGGGGTGGGGCGGGCATTAGCGCTGGAGAGATAGAGGAGGATTAGGGGCGGGGCGTTGGTGTGGGAGAAAGTAGAGAGAGTAGGAGGGAGGAGGCATGGGAGGAGGACGCGGGCGGGCTGGGGGCTGCGACGACGCTTGAGCTAGGGTTCAGGCGCAGGAGGAGGTGAGAGGGGGGTTTTGTTCTGTGGTAAAAGCGGGCAATTTCCCCTCAACTTTAGGGGGATAGTTGGAATGGGGTTGCGGGAAGCCGCGGGAAGCTCCCCGCGGGCGGCTTCCACCTTCCAGCTTTTGCACGTTGTAACGGCTTCTGGCTTGGGGAAAAGCGTGGGGGGGGACCGTTTGGAACGGTTTTCGGCTTTTCCGAGAGAGCACTGGAGCCGTTCCAAACACGCCCATAGTACACAAAAAGTAGAGGCTTTACTTCCGAAAGTTTTACGGCTTTTCAAATGCCACACGGTTAAGCAATGGTGCATACAACTGTTAATGAAGCAGACCCAAACACTCGGTGTAATGACACGTAATTCCCTTTAGGGCTTGTTTGGATGCTAGAGAAAAGAAACTAAAGGAATATTTTCCCTAAAGGGTATTTTGAAGGTAAGTGGAATCCACCTCAAACCCCTGGGGCAACTTCCCGGCCACCATTTGGAAGCCACCGGGATAAAAAATCCCTACAATAAAAAAATTCAAAAAACCCTAAAAAATCAGGGGAAATCAGAAATATTCAGGAAAAAATAGAAACTTTGGGTACATGCATTCTCAAGATGCTACATGTAGTAGCAGTTCCTCAAAATGAACAATTCAAGTGTCCTCAGTTTAATTGATTGATATATACTGATTACAAAACTACAAGAAACTACAACTCATCCTGAGCAAAATGTGTGTCCATCATTCACCAAAGCTACACAAAACAACAAATTACAATGTACACACATGGTCTCAAACCTCAAAACATTAGCTGCATTACAATTTTCTAACTACACACACTTCGCTCAACTAGCAGCTCATCGGCACAAGAAAACTATGACGAGAACTATGTGACACAAAATTGTTTGAATCCTGATTTGGATCAGTATAAGGTCAAATTTGATGAATATCTTGTGGTATCAACAGTGCATCATAATCATCAGCCATGACCTGCCATGAAACAAAAAGGTTGGCAAATTTGTTGACAAAGGCTTACATACAGACATGATAGTATGTAATAGGGATGCTAAATTATTCTCTACCTTGTATTTCTGACCATGAAATGTGTATTCAACAAGTAATAGCTTCGGATCTCCAGGGCACGGATCATAGAGGCCCATTATTCCAGACTTCTTTATCTCCTCATGAAGCTGCAGGTGGCAGACAGAAAACATTCAGTATCAGATAACCAGACAAATGCTTATGTCAAATAGTTTAACCTACTTAATTTTAAAGAATGAATCCGATCTACACTGTCAAAGCTAAGATTGCAAAAGTTGTGAAGGTCTTTCACCGATGGAGCTATTCTATATGAGGAAAGTGGTAGCGATGCGAACATGGATCAGAGTTGGCTTGTTCTGATTTCTGATCATGAAATTGAAGAAGATGATACTCTAGTAGATAATTTTTAGACATTGATGTTCAAGAAAATGATATAATAGATTAGTAGGTCATCTAGGCAGTCAACCATCTGTCAGTGGCATTTGCTGATATTGTTGAAAGAGAGCTGAACATTACTTCTCTGAAATGTAATTGTATAGAGCAAGGCAGGAATTGGGTGTTTTTGTGGATGGAAAAAGGGCGGATTCGGTTGGCTTACCATCTTCAAGGCAAGTATCCCATTGTACGGCTGGTACGTGGCAAGGCCCCTGATGGTGAGCTCCCTCTCCTCCTCGTCCCCTCCGCGTCCCCTCCGCCCACCATGAATGCCTCCATGGCGTGCTCCTCCATCCATCTCCCCAGCAAATCCAATGACAACTGCATCACCAGCCCCTGATAGTGAGGCCCCTGCAGCGGCACCACAACGCGCATCCCCCCGTAAACAGAGATCACATAAACATAGATCGTCACTGTATAACCAAACAGGGGAATTGAAGAGAAAAGGAAACGAAATTACCATTTTTCCCCGGAGATTTGGCAGTCTCGGCGGCGGAGCGTGGGGAGGAGAAGCCGTGACGGCGGAGCTAGGAGGGGGGGGGGGCCTCGGATCAGAGCAGATCGAGGTCAGGGAACCGAGGGAAACCAAGGAGGAGGCCACCCATGGCCTAGGATCACCTGCAGTGCGCGTGTGAGGCGGCGACTTGTCGGGCGATGGCGTCACTAGGGTGGCGGCGCTCAGGCGGTTTAACCAGAGTAGATCTCGAGGGAGCTAGGGGAGGCCATCAAGAAGGCGAGGCTGGCGGAGGTTGGTGGCACGCGCAGGAGTGATGGAGCGAGGTGGCGGCGGCGGACGGAGGGAGGCGTGCGGCAGCGTCGATCGCAAGAAGAGGAAGGAGATCATGACGCGAGTTGTTCACCAGGGGAGAAGTTCCCTGTCTGCGGAGGCGATGGTTTTTTCCACGTGGAAACGACGGGGGTTGGCGCAGGGAATCAACGTCGCTCTGTCATCCAAATGGTCGGATCGACTGACCCGGAAAATTTTTCCACGGTGATTTTGGACCACGGGATAGGACCGGGATCCCGAGCGGGAATGATGCTCCCAAACAAGGCCTTAGTGTTGTAAAAAAAAAGGAAAAAGGTAAAGTTCGGTTGGCGTAAAAACAACACATTTATATGACAGTCGTGTGTGGCTTGTGACAAATGTACACAAGGATATACATGTGTTGATTTTCAAAAGCCACGTGGTTAAGCAATGTTAGAATGATCTCGGGGCATTTGGTCCAACGGTCAAATGCCCACCCCTCCGATCGCGCCCTGATCGGGGGCGCCCAGCCCAAGATGGCTGGTGGGCCCCTGTCGCCAGCGCTATAAAGAGAGGTGGGGGCCGGGGCGGCACACATCACGAAGTTGACCGCGCCGCCGCCACTAACCCTAGCCGATACAAACCCTAATCCGATCTAAGGAGGGTGCGCTCAAGCGACGGAAAGTACCACAAGGGATCTCGCCTCCGCTCGGGACACGCCACCGCCGTGGAGCCTCGGACCTCTCCACCGACCATCGCTCTCAAGGACGATCCGCGATGGCCAACCCTACCTCATCTACGCACGACGGTAATCCCTCTCTCTCTCGGTCACTCTCGGACCCGATCCAAAACCAAGAACCCCAGATCCAGAGAGATCAAAAGACCAACAATGGTATCAGAGCCACAACGGCAAAGATCTAAAAGAAAAGATTCAAAAGAAAAGAACCGAAACCCTAGAACCCTAGAACTCCAGATCTAAAACGCCGGGACGCTCTCTCGGGTCTTACCTGGAGTAGGGGAGGGTTGGGCGAGCCGTGAGCTCGCCGACGTGTGGAAGACCGCCGTAGGGTGCACGCGGTCCGTCCCGCGTCGACGGAGGCCGAGCCGCCGACACGGAGCCGCTGACGGCGCGCGCCTCTCTCGAGGGAACGCGCACGCGGCGAGAGGGCTCGCGGCGGCGGCGACTCTCTTCCGCGACTTCTTCGCAGCTTCCGCCGGCTCGGGAGCGAGAGAGACTCGGGATCGAGAGAGACGAGCGAAGGAGACGAATGGATTAGGGTTTTCACGGGCGCCGTAGCGGCCGCTTTTTATATCTGCGCTGAAAATGTTGCTCACCAGACGACTACCGAGATCGCATCTACGCGGCGTGGCGGCGGAGGATTCATTGCTATGGAATCGGTAGTCGGATGTGAATCCGACTACGCCATCAACCCTAACGGCGAGACACAAGATCGGGCGAGACACGATCGGGCCGAGGCACGATGAACGCCAAATGGCCGGTTTTAAACAGTAAATTCGACCGGTTATGAACAGTAAAATCCCGAAAATGATTTTAATTATTTCCAAAAGTATTATTTGGATGATTTTAATAGAAAATTGAATAAAATCTCTGTAAACTTTTGCACCAACGTGTTATTATTTCCAGAGATTAAAGGTGTACAGTATAATGCTTCTGAATAATTAATTATTTTAGAATAATTACAGTTTCCGCTGCAAAAGTTAATGTTGATTAATTCTTTTAATTAAATTCGAACCAACGAGAGTATTTAATTTTTAAGAATTTATTGTGAATTATGATATTGTTATTTTCTGACCAAAGTTGATAATAACAGTATTATAATTTTAATTGATGTTTTTTTATGCATTGTTTCTATTTCTGCCCAACGGTGATATAGTTTTAATGTATAGATATAATTGTTTTAATTGTATGTCGTATTTTTTACCAACGTTGGAAATAAGGCATATAATTTTCAAGTTTCGTTCTCACTTTATTTGAACTAAATTTTCAGGAGGATACAACTTGATGGGTTGTATCAGAGAGATCCCCACTCTCAAAGGAGATAATTATGGAGAGTGGAAGAAAAAGATAGACTTAGCGTTTATCTTAGCTGAGGTGGACTGGGTCCTCACTACAGCACGACCCACTGAGCCTATGGCACTAGTGAGGGATCAAAATGAGGATGATACTGCTTGGCAGAAAAGACAGAGAGATCATGCTCCCTTACAGATGTCTTATGGCATAGAGCATAAGAAATGGACCACAGCCAATAAGAAATGTATGGCTGTGATAAAGAACACGATTGAGCCTGCAATTGTGGGCTCAATCGCAGATCGTGACATTATCACGAATACCTTGATAAAATAAAGAGTCAGTTTACTGGCTCTTCAAAGACATATGCTACACAGCTGATTAAGCAGCTTGTGACAGAAAGGTATTCTGGTGGTGGCAGTGGAATAAGAGAACACATATTAAGGATGAGCAACTTGGCATCCAAGCTTAAACCAATGGATTTGGCACTCAAGGATGAGTTCCTTATTCACTTGATTTTTGCTTCATTGCCAGAAAAGTTTGACACTTTTGTTGTCAATTACAACATGCAGCCCGATAAATGGGACTTAGAAAAGTGCATAGCTATGTGTGTTCAAGAGGAGGAAAGAATTAAATCCTCACATGGTGGATCTATCAACTATGTGAAGGATAACAAGAAAAAGCACTTCAACAGTACCTCCTTCTCAAGGAACAAGGGAAAAGCCTCTGTCCATCAGCCTCAACAGAATAAATTTACTGTAGACAAAGATCAGTGTCTTCACTGCAAGAAGACCGGACACTACAAGAAGAACTGTCCTGATTACTTAAAGATGATAATGGCAAAGAAAGGTGAGAACATTATTACCTTCATAAATGAATGCTTGTATGTGCAATATTCGAAATCCACTTGGTGGATTGACTCAGGAGCAACTGTTCATGTTGCTAATTCCTTACAGGGATTCCGTTCGACGAGGACTACGCAAAGAAACGAAAGATGCATTAAAGTCGCAAATGGAGTCCAAGCAGAAGTTGAAGCCGTTGGCGATCTTTCATTAGAGTTAGCTAATGGCTCCAATCTTTTACTTAGAGATGTTCTTTTGTTCCTCTTCTGAGAGGAATTTGATTAGTGTTTCCAATTTGGACAAAGATGGTTATGATTGTAATTTTGGAAATGGCAAGTGCGAAATAATATTTAATAAAGAATGTGTTGGTCTTGCCATATTACAAAATGAGCTTTATTTGTTATCATTATGTGATGATGTGAATGTCGTATGCGATAATGGGAACATCGCGTGTAGAAAGTGATTGAATCCTCGTCTCACGAATGTAAGCGAAAGCGAAAGAGAACTCATAATGAATCGTCGAAATTATGGCACTGTCGTTTGGGCCATATTTCGAGGGGGAGAATAGAAAGACTAGTTAAGAATGAAATTCTTCCTCTATTAGAGTTCTCAGACTTAGAACAATGCAGAGAATGCATTAAAGGAAAATATGTAAAGAAAATTAAGAAAGGCGCAAAAAGAAGCACAGGAGTTCTACAAATTGTTCACACAGACATTTGTGGTCCTTTTCCTGTGAAAAGTGTGGATGGTTATGACTCGTTCATAACATTCACAGATGACTACTCCCGTTATGGATATATTTATCCAATCAAAGAAAGAAATGAAGCCTTGGATAAATTCAAGATATTTAAATGAAGTTGAAAACCAACACGATTTAAAGATTAAGATAGTTCGATCTGATCGTGGGGGGGAGTACTACGGTCGACATACCCCATATGGACAAGTTCCTGGACCTTTTGCGAGGTTCTTACAGGAAAATGGCATAGTAGCCCAGTATTCTACACCGGACGAACCTCAGCAAAATAGAGTAATGAAAGACGCAACTGCATTCTCGATGGATATGGTGCGAAGCATGATGAGCTACTCCACACTCCCATTGAGTTTATGGATAGAGCGTTGAAAACCGCCATTCATATTCTCAATAGAGTGCCTAGTAAGTCGGTGCCCAAAACACCGCATGCGAGTTGTGGATGTGAAGAATTCCTCACTAAACCACTTACGTGTGTGGGGAGTCCTGCCGAGGCTAAAGTTTTTAACCCAAACATTGGGAAGCTAGATCCCAAAGCGATGAAGTTGCCATTTCATTGGCTACCCGAAAAGTCAAAAGGTTTTCGTTTCTCGTCGAGCATGATATACAAAGTTTGTAGAAACGAGACACGCTGTCTTCTTAGAGGATGAAATGATGAAGGGAGCATGGTAGCTCGAGAGATTGATCTTGAAGAGAAGCGGGTATATGTGTCCACTCCGATGATTCAAGAGCCACTCTTCTCACTACTGCCGTCATTTGCACTAACGGTACAAGATCTTGTGGTGCCAAGACTGTTATTGTTCCTCTGTGGCAACAATGAATGAGAATGAGGAACCCGTTCTTCAGATCCTATAGAACCCATTGCCACAAATGAGGGGAGCAACAATGACCTCAAGCAGAAGATGTACCAAATGAGGAGGCCCCAGGAGGTCTCAAAGAGTAAGAAGATCGTATTTCGATGATTATCATTTATCATCAGAGGAATTTCAAATGGAGGATGACCCCACCTCATTTGAAGAAGCCATGAGAAGCAAAATTCTTCAAAATGGCTTGAGGCCATGGAAGAGGAAATGAGGTCCATGAAGACTAATAAAGTGCAGGACTTGGAAATTATTCCTAAAGGAGCCAAAGCAGAGGTCAGTAAATGGGTCTACAAAACAAAGCTCGACTCCCAAGGGAATGTAGAAAGATACAAAGCGCGACTTGTGGCAAAAGGCTTTACGCAAAGAGAAGGGATTGATTACAATGAGACTTTTCTCCGGTCTCATGTAAAGATTCCTTCGAATCATAATGGCATTAGTAGCACATTATGATTTAGAGTTACATCGATGGATGTAAAGACGGCATTTCTTAATGGGGATTTGGAGGAAAATGTTTACATGGCACAACCAAAAGGTTTTGTCATGGAAGAAAATGAAAGAATGAGATGCCGCCTAAAGAAATCAATTTATGGGTTAAAGCAAGCTTCAAGACAGTGGTACTTGAAGTTTGACAAGATACAATAAGAAAATTTGGGTTTAAAGAGAATGTAGAGGACAAGCGTGTCTATACAAAGTTTAAAGATGGGAAGTTTATCTTCCTAATCTCGTATGTGGATGATATCCTCTTGGCTAGTAGTGATGTCGATCACATCGAGACAAAGAAGTTTTGTCCTCAAACTTTGATATGAAAGATCTTGGTGAAGCTTCGTTCGCTTTAGGGATCGAAATTCACCGGATAGAAACAAAGGGATATTGGGACTATCACAAAAGACATACATAGAGAAAGTCTTAAAGAAATTTGGGATGCATAAATGTAGTCCTTCACCGCACCTATAGTCAAGGGCGATGATATGGGGATTTTCAATGCCCCAGAACCAAAGATGAGATCGATCAAATGAAAGCGGTTCCATATGCTTGGTGTCGGAAGCTTACAAGTATGCTCAAGTGTGCTGCATACGACTTAGCTTTTGTTACGGGTTATTTGGCGATTCGAGCAATCACGGAATAGAACATTGGAAATTGATAAAGAAAGTCTTGCGTTATTTGCAAGGAACAAAAGGCCTCATGATGACATACGAAGATCGATTACTCCATATAGTGGGGTATACTGATTCGATTTTGCGGGAGATGATAGAAAGTCAACATCCGGATATGTGTTCACTCTCATTGGAGGAGCTATATCGTGGAAAAGCTCAAAGCAAACCGTCACTACATCGCCCACAATGTATACCGAGTTTGTAGCATGTTATGAGGCTACGGGCAGTGAATCGGCTAAAGAAGTTCATACCGGTTTAAAAGTGGTTGACGACATCAATAGACCACTTAAGTTGTCTCGCGACAATGAACCCGCAGATAATGTATGCCCACAACAATAAGTCAAGTGGTGCCGCCAAACACATTGACATAAAGTACTATGTTGTGAAAGATAAAGTTCGGATCAAATTATAAGTCTTGAGCATATAAGTACCCGCAAAGATGTTAGCGGATCCGCTTACTAAAGGCTTACCACCCAACGTGTTCAGAGAACATATAGCCGGCATGGGTTTAAGGGAAAGCCTATGATTCCTGGACTAAAAGATGGCCCAAAAGATTAAAGTAACTATTTCAAAACAATGAGGTGTATTGTAGCTGTTGAATCTATCGGCAATTGACCGTGACGATGAGACATGTTCTATGCACTAATCTGTGATGGAATGAGTAAAGTCAAAAGCAATTAAAGATAAAGTATAGAGTGAGATCAAGGGGGAGAATGTTAGAATGATCTCGGGGCATTTGGCCCAACGGCCAAATGCCCACCCCTCCGATCAAGGCTACGATCGGGCGCCCATTAAAATGGTCAAGTGGGCCCTCGTCGCGGCGCTTATAAAGAGAGGTGGGGGCCGGGGCGGCACGCATCACGAAGTTGACCGCGCCGCCGCCACTAACCCTAGCCGATACAAACCATAATCCGATCTAAGGAGGGTGCGCTCAAGCGACGGGAAGTACCACCAGGGATCTCGCCTCCGCTCGGGACACGCCACCGCCGTGGAGCCTCGGACCTCTCCACCGACCATCGCTCTCAAGGACGATCCGCGATGGTCAACCCTACCTCATCTACGCACGACGGTAATCCCTCTCTCTCTCGGTCACTCTCGGACCCGATCCAAAACCAAGAACCCCAGATCCGGAGAGATCAAAAGACCAACAAGCAATGGTGCATGCTCTACGACTGGCAATGAAGACAAGGCAAACACTTGATGCAATGACACGTAGTTCTCCTTAGTGTTCTCGAAAAACAAAAAAATAAAAATAAAGTCCAGGTAGTGCAAAAATAACACTTTTATAAGACAGTTGTGTTTGGCTTGTAACAAATGTACACAAAGATAGACATGTGTTGATTTTCAAAGGCCATAAGGCTAAGCAATGGGGCATGCTCTTCAACTGGCGATGAAGGATGAAGGCGAGACAAACACTCGGTGCAATGACATGTAGTTCTCCCTAGTGTTCTAAAAAAGGGAAAAAAAATGGAGTCTAGGTAGCGCAAAAACAACACTTTTATACAATAGTTGTGTGTGGTTTATGGCAAATATACACAAAGATAGGCATGTGATTTTCAATGGCCACGCGACTAAGCAATGGTGCATGCTCTACAGCTAGCAAGGAAGCTGAGGAAAAACTCAGTGCAACGACATATAGTTCACCCTAGTGTTGTAAAAAAAGGAAAAAACAAAGTAGAGGCCAGGTGGTTCAAAATGACATTTTTATATGACAGTTGTGTGTGGCGTATGGTAAACGTACACAAAGATAAACATATGTTGATTTTCAAAGGCCATGCAGCTAAGTAATGGTGAAGATGATGGAGACAACGTTAACTAGGTCCTAATTCATGTCGTTTGCCCGTGTCAAATCATAGAGGTGACACTCTTTTGAAGTCTTTCTGCTGCTCCGTTGCTTCTCTGAACTTTTGAACTATTGGTTTGTCGGTCCGTTCTGTAAACCCTAGCTTTAAAATTTATTTACCTTGTTTTGTAATAATATTTAATTACTGTTATATATATATATATATTGTATAAATATAATATTTATCGATACCTATACTACGTCACCGGACTAGTAAACATGCCATCATGTGATTAACTCGAAATATGCCAGAGGACCTGTACGAAAATCCGGATCCCACGATAGTCTGGAGCCACCGCAAATAAAAGCTCCTTCCTCTTCCTGTCCACACACGTGAGTCCTAGCCTTCTAGACCACGCTGTAGAAAATATCTGCTCGCGTCGCCGGCCGCAACGCCACGCCGATCTGCCTGCTTCCCGCCGCGTTAATCATCCCACCGAACCCATTAACTACTTAAAAATTAGCAATAATAAATCGAACGAACCCCCTAATTCCCCCGCAAATATCCATTAACAACCCCCCCCCCCGCGGCAAAAATCTCGCCCCCAATCCCAGCCCGGAAAATAGAGGCGGTAGCTCATCTACCCTCTCTTAGGTCCTCTACCTATTCGTCTCCTCCACCCCATCTCCCCTCTCTCCGCTTCCTCCTCCCCCTCGACGCCGCCTCCACCTAGCTAGGGTTACGCCCCCGCCGCCGCTGCGGCGGCCTACTGTGCCGCCTCCTCCCTGACCGCAGTGGGCGGCGGATCCGCCTGGCGCCGCGGGAACCGTCTCCGATCTGGGCACTCTCCCCGCCGATCCAGCCGTGCCGCGCGGTTTCGATCTGATTCGGGCGGCGCGACCCCGTCGGTTCCGTGGGGCATTTTTTTGGGGGGGAGTTACGGATTCAGGGGGCGGTGGATTTGCGGGTGATGAGGGTTTCTGTATCGGGGTTGTTTGGATCCGTGTATCAGGAGGATCCCTTGGTCGGATCCTACTAGGACCCGTGCTTCTGTTGAGAGCCAATATAGGAGTCGGGGGTTGCGGATTCAGCCGGGAGAGATCGTGCCTTACTCGATTTCGCGAGCAAGCTTGGATTTTGCGGCGGTTCGGCTGCAGTTTTTTTTTGGGGGTGGGGTGGGGAGTTTGTCGGGCTTTGAGGCGCCGATCCGTGCTAGTTAGGTTTTCTGTTTCTTGAGAGCTTGGCCTAAAGGCTTCCGGGAGGGAGGATTATTTTTTCGCGGTATCTCCCTAAGGTTTTGTGGTTTTTCCGAGATTCGATGGCGAGCTCGAATGCTGCGAAGCCAATATCGTTGGCTGGACCGGTGGAGGCTGATCTCCACAAGACGGAGGAGTTAAAGAAGGTTCGGAGCAATTTGCTTGTCTAATTCGATTACTGGTTGTTTTACATTTCATTTTCGAGTTAAGATTTGTTACTTAGATGTATTGTTTCGTTTGTTTATCGTAATTTTAGTTCTTGGTTGAAGCGGGTCTATATGAGAGTGCGGAGGAGTCTGCTAGGCGAGTGGAGGTGCTGAGGAAGCTTGACAAGGTAACTTTTCACTTGCCACGCCAATTGCTGCGATGTGAAGATTGGAATGTTGTATTCTAAATGCTTACTAAATGAAACCATGGTTTCAATTCTTTCCCTTTCATTTATTGCTGTCCTTGGTAGATTATCATTGGCTAAACACCATCCTTGTTTGAATTTGCAGATTGTAAAAGATTGGGTGAAGCAGTTAACTAGTCAGAGAGGATATACTGATCAAATGGTTGATGAGCCAAATGCCGTACTTTTCACCTTTGGGTCATACCGTCTAGGGGTAATTACTGTGCTTTGCTTTGGCTCTTTTTTTCCCTACCGCTCATACCTTTCTACTAACTCATCAGACCATGAAAATTACACTATTTTGTTGGACCTTCTTGGTTTTTGTACTATGTGTGTAGTTGATGCTTTAGTCAGTACACCTCAGTAGTTTGTAACATTTTTTGCTTTGGTTCTCCCATCTCCTTTCATTCGATTGTGGAATTGCGGTAGTTATGGTTTAGACATTCTTTGGACCCATTCAAACAGAAAAGAAATGGAATTATCTGGCATTTGAAAACTAATTGGATTTCGATATGTTGAAGTTCTCCTTGATGATCAACAGAATGATACTATCAACTTAATTTTTATGGAAGTTGAACAATCATCGGAGTAAGCAGCAGCAATAGTTTTAAAATTTGCATTGTGTAGGGCAATAAATATGAGGGGGATACATTTTGTGCTTGTGTACAACCTGGATTGCTTGTTCTGCTACTTCGTTATTGCCTTTTTTTTATGTGCCTTACACTGAATGATTGAAATTAACATTGAAGACGATTCCTTTTCAAATAGATTGGTACAAACCTCCAATATGCTCCACTACCAATCGGCTCTCATGAACATAGAGCATCACATCAATTGGTAGAACAGCTTAGGGATTGTTCGACATAGCTGTACCGTGGAATCAAGTATGTTGTAGAGAATCGTTGCCAGTTATTGTATAATATTTATCTCTCTGCTCTAAAAAGTAGGTTGCCAATTCGTTAGCAACTTAATATAAAAAATTAGTAAGTCAGCCACCTCAGTCCATGTTCTGGCTTGTGGTAGAGTAGCAATTATTCACATTGCACTCTCTTTTATAGGTGGTGGTATGCCACTGTTGGTGTTCAATACATGTTCATGAGTTATTTGGTTTGCTTTGCACTCAAATCAAGCCAATTACCAGACAAATTAAAACTCAACCCATTATTTTGAAGATCATTCTCATGCTTACCCCTAGTTGCGGCTTGGTCAAATTTGGTCACCTTGCATTGCCAATATGTTGCATTTGCGCCTTTCTTATGCCATTGTTCCACAAAAGGTTTTGAGCTCTAGAATCATCATTTTGGAGAATGGACAATAGGTAAATTACTTTTTTGTACATGAAAGATTCATCTAAAAATTCTGGCAGATCACTGACCACTACAAATTTGTGACCATTTGTAAAACATTTGGGTTTGATGCTTCTGTTGAGATGTTTCTGTTCTGCATCTGTTGAATTATTATTATTTCTATGTGTTGTTATGTATAACAGAATTTTTTGTTTTTGGAAAAAGTCCATTTTTTAACCTTCAACTATCGCCTGAGTCCGATTTTCAACCTCCAGCTCCAAAACCGTCTAAAACACAACCTCCAACTCTCAAAACCGTCCACTTTGCCCCTTAGCCCCTTCCCACCCAGTTTCATGCCACGTGATTGCCATGTGTGCGCTACATCATCTAACAAAACATAAAAATAAAAAAGAAATGTCTGGGCCCACATGTCAGTCCCTTCCCCTTCTTCCTCTCTCCTGTTTCGATCACGTCCTCTAGTGCCTCCGCCGTAGCCGTTGATGGCAAGGAGCACTGACGGGAGTCGACGGGCGATGACCTTGTGGGTCCGGTCTGCGCTAGGCCGAAGGAGTGCATGCCACATCCAGTCGGTGCCGAAGAAGGGCTGAGCCCGTGGCGTAGCGGCGAGCGACGTGGTGGGTGTTATTGTTGCCGGCGAGGAAGCAGCGAGAGGCCCGGATCGGGACGTCCGTGGGGTGGTTCTTGGGGTCGTCGAGGAAGCGTAGGGCGGCGAAGCCATCGTCGTAGGGCGTGGGAAAGCGGTGCTCTGGGGACACAGTGGAGAGGAACGCGAACCTACCGCTGTGTAAGAAGACGATCGTGAGGAGGGGCGCCGCGTCGTCGCTGGGGCTCGCCAGGTGGAAGAGGCGCGGAGGCAGTGGTGGAGTTCTCGGAGGAGAGCAGGCGGTGGTGGAGGCACGGAGAGGGAGGGAGGTGGTGGTCGGTGGAGGCATGGAGAGAGGGGGGTAGCTCGGGGGAGGCTTGGAGAGGGAGGAACGGAGAGGGAGGGAGGTGGTGGTGGGTGGTACGGTGGAGGCATGGAGAGAGGGGGGCAGCTCGGGGGAGGGCATGGAGAGGGGGGAGGAGGGGGTGGCATGGAGAGGGAGGGAGGAGGAAGGCGCGGGTGGGGGGGGGGGTGGAGAGAGGGAGGGAGAAGGTTTGGTTCTGCAATTCATTCGCATAAATGAAAAAAAACGAGATGTGCACGAAAGAAGATCATAGTTCAGCTTAAAAATGATGGTGTCCCTATGTTGACAGGGAGGGAGGGGGCGATGCTGTGGAGGCACGGAAAGGGGAGAGAAAAAGAAAAAGGAGGAAGAAGGGAAAAATAGATTGACATGTGGGCCCCACCCTAAAGCAAAAACCACCGCCATGTCAGCAAAAACTGCCTCCACAGAAAACTGGAGGGGCGAAGGGTGAAAAAAGAACGGTTTTGAGAGTTGAAGGTTGTGTTTTAGACGGTTTTGGAGTTGGAGGTTGAAAATCGAATTCGGGCGATAGTTGGAGTTTGAAAAATAGATTTTTCCCTTTTTTTCATATACTGTGTTATATATGCTTCTGGCATATTAATGTTTTGTCATTCTTATAGAATAATTCACCTGTGCATAATTTGATATTTCTGCTTTGATAGGTTCATGGACCTGGGGCTGACGTTGATACTCTATGTGTTGGACCTTCATATGTGAATCGCGAGGTATGTCTTCTTTCTATTGTGCGCTATCAGTATGGTTTATTGGTTAGATATTGCATTAGTGCTTTCTAACATGATACTCTTTACACACAGGAAGATTTCTTTATTGTACTACATGACATATTAGCCCAAACTGAAGAAGTGACTGAACTGCAACCTGTACCTGATGCACATGTCCCTGTTATGAAATTTAAGTTCCATGGAATATCAATTGACCTTCTTTATGCCAGTGTTTCTCTCTTAGTAGTACCACCAGTAAGTTTATGTTCTATAAAGTATTTTCATATGCTCACTTATTTCTTTATGCATAATTTATAAGCTTGCATCTATATAGAACATGTTTTATGTGGTATTTTAACTTGTATATTCGTTGAGCATATTTTACGAATAAGGTATTTTGTGCGAGTTATTTTCTAATATCTAATATCTTGTTATCAAGATACCTATGTATTACTCTTTTATGTTTGTGTCATATTTTGATGGTAATAACTAATAACAAAAGACCCTATTTGAGCTTAGCATGCCAGTGTTGTTGGTATGTAGCATAGTGTTGTCTTGCCATCCATAGGTGATTTATTTGATTGGGGAGGCTCAGCACTCTCCTGTTGTGCTGACTTTTAGTGTTTCTAATATGAGAGAATTGTCAGTGGAGTTATCTTGCAGGCCTCTATTTTGTAGTACAAAATGAGTTCTTTACTTGCATTCTTAAATTGCAACATTCCTAATATTTTGGATTACAGTCAACTTGTTTGCTGTTAAAATTCCATAGTGAGTCTCCTGTTTGTTGACCTCATGTTAAAACTTAGCTGTTGCCATCAGCCTCTGGTGGATACCTTCTGACGTTTTGCTCTAGTGAGATGTTTATTTCTTATTTTGTTGATTTTACCACAATGCCTTTTTATGAATGACTATTTTTGGGACTTGAGATGCATGCATGTAACTGACAGTTCTTCACTAACAGCCTTGAGGTGATAAAGAGGACAATTTACAACCATCAATGCACCACTTCATTTGCTGTTGATTTTGCCAGCTCTTTAATTTCTTTTGTTGTCGTGTCCTTTCTTAGAATGTGAAAGAAGGTTTACTTGGAAGTCCACTTCCTGCCTCTTGTGTCTTTTTATGTTGATTCTTTCAAGAGATACATTGTGCGCTAAACGTATTGCTGTAGGATTTGGATATCTCTCAGGGCTCAGTTCTCTATGATGTTGATGAAGCAACAGTTCGTAGTCTTAATGGGTGCAGAGTGGCAGACCAAATTCTTAGACTTGTTCCAAATATTGAGGTTGACTCTGGGAATTATCATCTGTCTTGTCTTCTACCCCACCATTTCTTTATTTCTTCTTCTAGGATAGCAGTCTCACGATGAACATACTTTATTGTAGAACTTTCGAACAACACTAAGGTGTTTGAAGTACTGGGCAAAAAGAAGAGGTGTTTACTCTAATGTAAGTCTGGTTTTATTGTCATTGTTGATGACTTCTCTTTAAGTTATGGCAATTAATTTTCTGCCTTGCTAGGTTACTGGTTTTCTTGGGGGTGTCAATTGGGCTTTACTGGTCGCACGTGTCTGCCAGCTCTATCCTAATGCTGTGCCGAGTATGCTGGTCTCGAGATTCTTTAGAGTTTTTACCCAGTGGTGCTGGCCAAATCCAGTGATGCTTTGTGCCATTGAGGAGGACGAACTTGGTTTTCCTGTGTGGGATCCACGAAAAAATCCTCGTGACAGATCTCATCACATGCCCATTATCACCCCAGCCTACCCATGCATGAACTCCAGCTATAATGTTTCAACAAGCACACTGAGGGTTATGTTGGAGCAATTCCAGTTTGGTAATAAAATTTGCCAGGTAGTCTTCTTTGCCACCACTGAAGTTACTATTGTAGTAAGTGCTTACTGTTTTGACTATGTCTTCATTGCTCTTCTTCAATGCAGGAAATCGAGCTGAATAAGGCTAATTGGTCTGCCCTTTTCGAGCCTTTCCAATTTTTTGAAGCGTATAAGAATTATCTACAGGTTGATATCATCGCCGAGGATGATGAAGATCTTAGACTTTGGAAGGGGTGGGTTGAATCTCGATTGAGGCAACTGACTTTAAAGGTAATTTGTTGCTTAAGTTCTCTGTTTTTGTGTAACACAGCTTGTAATCAATCTACTGCCTTTTGCGGCCATCCTCATGGATATAGTGGTGGGAATTGTTGGTTGGGGAATGGGGAGTCACTGTTGCAATGTTCTGATTGTGGGAGTTGTTTATTGGGTATAAAGAAATGAAGTCCCTCTGATTCACATCAACATATTCCATGGGGAAGATCAGAGGAATGGTAATTAAAGGTTGGCTTGGGTACAAGTGGGGATAGTTGTCATGCCTGTTCTTAGCGGCAAACAGCCCCTTTCCGATTTAATTTTTAAAATGGACATTTTCACTGTTAATTTGTCATGTGCATGACTGATGATCATTTATTTCTTGGTTGTTGACACTTGCAGATTGAACGGGACACATATGGAATGTTGCAATGCCATCCTTACCCGCATGAGTATGCAGATCCTTCTAGACAGTGTGCTCATTGTGCTTTCTTCATGGGCTTATCAAGGAAAGAAGGTGTGAAAATACAAGAAGGTCAACAGTTTGATATTCGTGGAACAGTAGATGAGTTTAGGCACGATATCAACATGTATACGTTCTGGAAACCTGGGATGGAGTTAGCTGTTTCTCATGTTCGGAGGAAGCAGATTCCATCTTATGTGTTTCCAGAGGGTTACAAGAGACTTCGTCCTTCGAGACATGTGAATCATCAGCAGCAGTCTGATAAAAATATCATTGAAAATGGCACAATGACTGGATCTCCGGATGGTCAGCTCAAAAGAAAGCATGATTCTGCTGGGCCTGATGACACTGAACCTTGTAGGCCTGTTAAGAGGGCATCAGTCAGCCCATTTCTCCCGAAAACTTCATCAGCTCAATCTGGGAATGTTGGTGATGGGACCAACCAAACAAAAACGGGTTCTAGTGTGAGTGGTGGGAGTCAGACTTCACCTGGCAGTGGCAAGAGTCAGACTTCACCTGGCAGTGGCAATCTAGAACAAGCAAGTTGCTTGAGTTCACCACAGGCATCTGAGAAAAGCTTGGATTCTGTCGCATCAGGCTGCAAGTGCGCGACAGGGGGAGCAGTTTGTTCCGGTGACGCGACTAGCAAGCATGGTAACTGTGTTTCCCATGTCAATAACTGCACCACTCCAACCGTAGCAGTATGTACAACTTTAAAGCGTGTTGCCGAGAAGGTTGTATCAAAGCTCGTTGGAAGTGAGAGCTTGGGAAACAGCAACAGTGCAGAGTTACTGGAGAGAGCAGAAAAGGACATGGGAAATGTCCTTGTTGAAAATGTGCATTTCGGTGGGAGTGGAGTTGCTCCGAGTGGGCTTCCTGAAGAGTTAGAGGTCTTGCTTCTGGTTCATTCTCTTGTTTTTTTTTGAAATTAAGATTTCCTTAGATATGATCTCAACTTTTTTTATTTGTTTACTTCATTTGATCTATAAAGCAAAACAATGGGATTGAAGTGGTTTCTAAAGCTCATGCAGGTGTGAACTCGGATGCACCCCAGAAGGCGTCACTGAGGCATGATCTTGAACTCAATCCTTGTGCATTCAGTATTTCAATTGCTCTGTTTTCTTTATACTCTGCCGTTTGGTACCTGTTTGTTACTTTATGGCAGGGTTAGTCTGACATCAACCACATGAGATTGGAAAATGGCGTAAAAAAAAGGAACAAGTACCACCTCTGCTGGAGGGAATAGAGGGTCTGGTGTCTATTTGGTAAGTTGCTCGACTCACAAAGTTTCCTTTTCGACACAGATCTGCAAGCATCTGGGACTCTTGAAGGAAGGTTTTCGTGGTAGGACATAAGACGTGTGCCAGAAACTCTAGATCTATGGCATTTTTGTTTACACAGCTTTGCTTGCTCCGCAACTTCAGTTGTGGGTTTTGTCTGGAGTAACTGAGCAGCTGGCTCTAATGTATGAACTGAACTCTAGAGGGCATCCCTGGGTTGACTTGTTTGCCTCTCAGATAAGCCCTGCCCTGCTGTAGGTACCTCTAGATTAGAAATAGATGTGATACTTTCTACCGTTTTTCTCATGCCCCCCTTGTACTCTTCCTTATCTTGTAATATAATAATTTTCAAGGCTGTTCCGGTTGCTCATGCCTCTGTTGCTTACGGGCTATACGATGTTTGGCTTTCCGTCTGTGAAAATGCAATGAGCTAATCGTTATGCATTAGATGCGATACATGGAAGTGGCCTATCTGATCAACTTGTTTGCTAAGCCCTAGGACTGCGAGCGAGCCAGGCATGCTAATGCAGCTCGCGGTAATAGAGGCTGGTTGGCTGCTTTCATAGTTGCAGCTAGGTCGTTGTGTCTTGCCCTGTTGGATTTGGTTGCCTTTTTCCGCTGCTACGATTGTCTGCTCAGAAAGCGACATGGCGATCAATGCTCGATTCAACCTACACGTTGAATCACCCACCTTTCAAGGCACCACGTAGTGCGGTGGTGCCTTGGCCTGCCTGCTCTACCAGTAATTAAAATCTCAGGTAGGACTACGAAGCTGCGCTGAAGAGAAAGGAAGCTCCGGCAACCGAGCAAAGCTACATCTATCTCAGCCCAGGACTCTTGGCGGCCTTGAAACGCCAAGAACCTCCATTGCACCAGGTGGCCCTACCTGGCCACTACTGGCTCTCCCCACTACGCCTTATTTTAGCCCGTTTCAGCGGGAAGGAAACAAAAACCACACCAAGACCAAGCAACCCCATCGTGCATCAATCGACAGGGTGATCCATCCAGCCTAGCTAGGTCTCCCATCTCCCAGCTTTTCCTCATTGGGAAGCACAAAGAAACAACATGTTACATGCTACTACATATTTCTTGCGTACTTTCAGGCCGGATCCCGACAAAACAAAAACGTTTTCGATCACCTGGAAAAACGCTGGTCGCACCAGATGGAGCTACGAGCTCGCTACCAGGACGCCTTTCTGCCCAAGTGCCAAACCAACAATGATGACGACGACTCCCAAAGCCGAAATGTATAGTCATGAGCTGCATGCAGCCTGCGCGCTGCGCAGCAGGCTACTAGCAATACCATTAGTACCGATCATGAGTCGCGACAAACAAATTAAGCTATTATAACAAGGCCTCCACACATGCCTGAATGATGTGACAGAGATGTTGCGCTGCTAGGGTGGCCAACTCAGCTAAACCCATCAGAACCTTCCATGAGTGTCACAGTGCCCAATCCGCCAGGTGGACCCTAATGCTTGCAATGCAATGCAATGCCCCTACAGATGATCCCACTGGCGGCCGGACAGATGCGATGCCCCTGCAGCAGCTTAGATCTCCAATAATGGCCGTGCGGAGACGACAGAGGTGGCGACGACGAGTAACGGCACGTCGGCGCGGTCTTTTCACCGGCAAACACGGCGGCCAAGTACTTCTTGTCTCTGGCACTAGACAGATCACCGGTTAATTAAGCTTTGCTGGTGACGTAGAATTGCAGGTGGGAGAGATAGCACAGGGAAACCTCTATGCAAATCAGACCGACAGGGGCGCATTATCGGGGGGCACTGTGTGTTTCAGTTATCGTGTGCCTCGCTGTCTGCTTCGTATGTACCACGCGCTCACTGACCGAATTGACGCCGACAGAGCGGGGAGTGTGAAACAGCTGATGCGTCAGGAGATCTATGATGATTGCTCACCTGATTAACTAACCAGGCAACCGATGATAGCACCATGTGCTGCTGTTGTGCATGTGTAATCTGTGCTAGCTTCAGTTCAGTTCAATTCAATCACTGATTCACTGGCCGCTAAATTTGACAAAACTTGTTCAAAATGAAAGTTCCACGAATCAAACATGTTTGCAGAAAGTGATTTGCTTGCACTCGTCTAATGACTCGGTAACCGCACCCGTTGTCACTTTAGATTAGTAGATTCGCACTCACCTATCTCGATCTAGCTATCCTAATTGTACTGCACCAAGAACACACAGATTTTGTTAGGTGTCGTAATCATTTAGGAGTTCGAGGGGACACAGGCACTACTTATGTTTCCAGGTACTCAAGACTCAGACCGCATCTATCTGCTTGCTTGGCTCAATCAAAATTCCACACCGGGGCATGGTTTTTATCATACCTAAACTTTCCTTTTGAGACTTTTATCATCAAGTCTAATATCTAGGGATCACCATATCATGCTTCCCAGATTCCACCTCCTAATTAGGTAGGATACGGAATGATCGATTGATGTCGAAGTTTACTTCCTCCGGTTTACAAAAACAAGTCGTTTTGGGCATCAACACGGTTCCTAAAATGCAACTTTGATAACTAATTACTATTATAATTATTTATAAAACCCTAACAAAATTATAATATTATAAAACTACTTTCTGAGACTAATCTACACATATGATTTTTTTTTTCATATTTCTAATCTAAATGTTTTAAAAGATATTGTTAGCCAAAGTTTCTAACGTTTAACTGCACCGTTTCAAAACAACTTGTTTTTTTGTGAACTAGAGAGTAGTTCGGTGTGGCAAAAGGTTCCCCGTGTCGATGGATCGCCGTTCTCATGGGCAATCATGTAGAATTTCCTTTCTTATTGATGACCACATATAATATAAGTCTCCTACAGGATTCTCTCTCTTCTTACGGGAATGCCAGTTTCTGATCTTTTTTCCCCGGCCAGTCTTCCTCCTCCTCGTATTCTTTGTAATTCCTGCCGCTCTACAGGGATTCTGGAGACCGGTTAATTAGTTCCCGCTTGTTTTTTTGGAGCTTAAGTACATGCCCTTCCTGTAGCGCACTCGCACAATTAATTGCGTCTGAACATGTTTCTTTAACCATCGAGAATGTTTTAATAAACTACTCGTTTCAAAATATAAGTTATACTGCTTTTTCTAGGGGTAAATTTTACTTTTAATCATGTAATTTTATTATAGTTTTACTTTGCATTATCCTTAACAAATCTTTTCATTTTGCACCATCTCTTCTTACCATTTATTACACTTTGTACCAGGATAAGTATTTGACCGACGGTAAACGGCGACGTAGGAGGCATCGGCGAGGCATAAAATATATATATATAGAGAGAGGAGGTAGATGGAGCTAACAAATGGGTCAAAAACGGTGAAGAATAACCAAATTTCTATACGAATTTATAGATTTTTTTTTATCAGTCCTTATTTATCATATTTTCTCTGTCACACATTTATAAGTAACACTCACTCGCGAAATATTCTATCTCACATTTATGAGTTATTTATAGCATAAACAGTCATATCCTCTTGTCTTTATCTTGGGTTTGCAACCTCCCTAGTCCCGTGCCTAACGTGGCCCCATAGAGCAATCGTGTGGCTACTGTCTAATAATTATATTTTTATATTTCATTATTTCACTAGATGCTAGATAATCATGAAGAATGTGATTCTATTACGTACGTAAAAAACAAACATATCGAGTTTGAGATGTATTTATTAAATCGAACTTCTCAAATTCACACAGTTAATCTATATCATTAAATTCACGCCCGACAAAGACGTACTTATGCATAGGATCTTTTCTTTTTAATCTTTCTAGGATGTAAACATGCGGCCAAAATTAACATGATGTCCCTAGTATGGGCCTATATATGTTGCTCAGATAAAATTGTAATGTATGTCTTACAATTTGTGGGATTGTGTCAATTAGCTCTCTGAATTTGTATTTTACCTTCTCAGCCTCTTGAACTTGCGAAGTTGAGCCACTTAACTCTCTGAGCTTACATTTTACTTTCTCACCTCCTGAATTTACGAGGTTGTGCCACTTAGCTCCCTAAAATTACGTTAAAGAGATGTTCGTCGGATACGATACCAATGACTTTGTCCCCCCGAATTTGGATTCGTCGCCGCTCGTTCCGGCCGTATTCACCATCCTTGTCACCTCACGCTGACAAAAATGGATTCTTCGGGCCCGAGAACGCATCGTGCTCGCGTCTTCCCCGGAGCTGCACCGTCGCAGCTTGCTGCCGCCCTCGTCCTTGTCTCCTCTGAGTCGGCCGTGAGAGAGAGAGAGAAGTATATTACCAGCACAAGAGCAGAAGTTACTCACCCTGCACAAAGTCCATTTGGCCGTTTGCTAATAGAAAATCTTGGTGACGAATCACCGAGAGAGAGAGACAGAAGTATTGTGCTTCTGCTCTGACACTGGGTATGTACATCTCCCTCTCTCATGGCCGACTCAGAGGAGGCAAGGGCGAGGGTGGCGGCAAGCTGCGATAGTGGGGCTCTAGCAAAGACGTGAGCATGGTGCTTTGCTGGGTCTGAAGAATATGTTTTTATCGCCGTGAGGTGACGGGGACGATGAACATAACTGGAACGGGGCGACGACATGTCCACCGGACTTGGAAGGGACAAGTCACTGGCATCGCATCCGTCGAACTTCGCTTCAACGTAAGTTCAGGGAGCCAAGTGTCACAATTTCGCAAGTCAGGGGGCTGAGAAAGTAAAATACAACTTCAGGTAGTTAAGTGGTATAACCTCACAAGTTCAGGAGGCTAAAAAAGTAAAATACAAGTTTAGAGAGCTAAGTGACAACCTCATAAGCTCAGAAACCTACTGTTAATTTTCACATTATATACAGAGAGATGCAAAACTACACACAGCTTAGCTGCTTGTTTAATATTCGTTCGGTGCAAATTCGATGAACCACTTCAAATATTCACAATCAACTCCTTGTACATAGTGTTGCTATAGCATGCAACGATTATCAACCTATTGCAACAATTTAATTCAATTCGAATGATGTTGTTCCTTGTAGTATCCCTAAGATATATAATTGGACTGTGGGTCTCTAAACTTGTGAGGTCTTGCCACTTAGCACCATGAACTTGCATATTACTATCTTAGTCCCGTAACTTACGAGGTTGTGCCACTTCGGTTTTTGAATTTATATTTTACTTTCTCAGCCCTCTAAAAATAAAGATATGCTTAGACATTACTTAGATCACAAATATTTGATTTTGGGGGTATTTTAGCCAAAACAACAAATATTGATTAAAAGCCTATGACATTGTTTTGTCATGGTGGATTTTTGCAAATGTCTTTGAAAAAAATAAAAAAATGGGTTTGGACTTGGGTGGAATGGACAACTGGTGGGTGCAGATTTATGCACGGGCTCAATCCGGGTAGGGTTGAGGCCCAGGGGTTATTTTGGAAGTCGTCCAAGTCAGTTAAGGACCGGTCTTCGAGCCGTATCTTGCAAAGCTCCACTGTACTACAACGAGCCTGGAATGGGACAGGCTAGGATGAATAATTCATAACGTTCCATTGTTAGTTGTGCTATTTTGGTGTGTGGGTGTCGGTTAGACAGTATTCCCACTTGGAGCAAGAGGGGGTTTCCGGCGGGTGGTTAACCCAATGGAAGTGTAACCTTAGCGGCGCAAGAGGGGGCTTCTAGCGGATGGTTAATCGAAAGGAAGTGAAACCTTAGCGGGCATGACTACGTTGGGATGACACATTGTAAATGCCTCATGATAATCACTTAGTCGCACACCTACAGAAGTGTGTCAAACGGACATTAAAAGTGGATTATCTCTTGTGGGTAAAGTCGTACAACCTCTGAGTGTAAAACTATTGAATAGCCGTGTCCACGGTCATGGACATGCTGAGCAAAGCCACTCTAAGTTAAACTTTGTTTTTTGTTTTAAAATGACTTTACTAAATAATTTTAGGATGATAAATCCTTGTGATAAAATTGGACGGTTAGCCATGTGATAGGAGGATATCCATCACCATGTTTCATATAGAGGTTATCCACATTAAAACTGTCAATTTAAAACATGATTCTAACTATGGATTAAAAATATGCCTTGAAACTTTGTATGGTTATTTAAAACTGAAAATGCTCTTTATGGCAAATAAACCTTATCAGCCTCATTTGTTTACTTATGCATACATCATGCTTCTCTATTGGGTGTAACTCTCGAGCATGGAAGTTGTGCTCACTCTTGCTGAATAATATTTATTCAGGAGAAGACTTCTATCCAGTCGGTGAGGATCCAGACTTTTAGGACTACGCCTACAGACGATTGCCTGTGGCGCGTCGTGTGGTCTACTACTTTTGTTTTCCGCTGTGTTATTTTATTTGGCCTCAGGCCCCCTTTTTGTAATATACTCTGATTCATTTTAAATAAATATGTGATATGATTGTGATAATATTTTTGTTGGACTGTGTACACTAGAATTCCTGGACTAGTGTGGAAAACACAGAGAATTCATGATCCTTCATTCACAGGTTCGATAGGATCTGCATCGATTGGGTCGATCGTGGCGCCCATGCGGATGTGAAGCCCACACGGAGACCGTCTACCACTTGGTCCAAATATAAGTCCCGAGCGTGGCTCCTTGTGTGACAAGTCCGGCTCGTCCTAAATTGGTGCACGACACTGTAAAACATTACATTACACATGTAAACATGGCGAAAACCACAAAATATGATGTTACACAAGCAAGCAAGGTAGTCATACTTGGTCACGCAAGGCGACGACGGTAGCTCAGCGTACTCCTGCCCTGTGTACAGGTGGAACTCAGGACCTGTAAGAGAAGAATGTCGTTAGTAACTACTGGGGTTAGAAATAAAGAAGTGGATGTGAATGTCTCATGCTCACCTGCAAACTATCCCAGGGTGCTCGTAGTACAGTACCATGAGGACCCGCTTGCCACATTCGGGTGAGGAGCCCACGGCCGTGAACCACCATGTCTACCCTTCGTCCACGCACTGGTGGGTCCACCGGGTCCCTCGGCGTGCGTCACGTCGCGATCTGGATCCCTCGCCTCGACTTCTCGAGGAAATGCTCCATGACCCCTCTAATGTCTTGCGCCGTCATGCTAAAGCACTCCCTGAGCGTCATCTGTTGCACGGAGGATGCCAACTTGTGCACCTCTCATTGTAGATCCACCTGTACATATAATCAACAAGTTGAAAACCTAAATCTTGCAAATTAAATATCAAGTACAGACCGTTCAATACATACCATGCAGTGGAATGTGGAGTCCGGCTAGGGTGGGCTATGTGTCAGATGTCGCAGCCTCGGTCGTGGTGGGTCGTCCACGACCCTAACACAGTGAACCCTCGTCCGACTAGAATACCACTCCATGTAATCCACATACGTCCCGGCATCGTAGGGGGCAAGATCCTCGACGACGTTGCTGTAGGAACTTAGCCAGCCCTGAACCCAAGCGAACACCCTCCGCACCCTGGAGGTAGTAGCAGGTACTTCCTTCCTAGTGTACCTGTGGAAGGCAAAACAATTATTTCATGGGTATGTAACGTGAATTTTACTAAAGAAGTAAAACTTGAACTTACCTATGGACGTTCGGCGGCACCCGCTACCCCTAGAAATTTGGGACATCTTGTCATAGACCGAGCGGCGTATGACCCGTTGCACCTGGTACTCCTCCATGAAGACGTCGTGCACCAAGCACATCCGCGTGTACCAGTACATGTAGTCTCACTTGCACATGCTCGATAATCCTCGGGGCGCGCGCTTACACCCTTTCGGGACTGTATGTTGTCCAAATGATACGGTTATCCATCAACTGATTGAACATCGCAACGTAGTCCGAGTAGGATGCGTGCGTAGTGATCGGTATGTAGGTGACATATGTAATAGAACAAAGAAAACATAGCACACGAATTTGTGATCACATTATGAAAAAGAATAAATGTTCACGAAACTAACCAGTCGACAACACCACACCTCGGCCATGGACAGCCGGTCGACGTCATCGTCCTCGGCGTACAAGCTAACTATGTATGCTCTCAAGTCCAGCTGTGGTCGTCCGATCTAGAAGCGCTCGAAGGACCACAGCTGCAGAAGCAACGGGCATTCAGAGAGGATGAAGCTGTCCTTGGCCCGGTGGCATGCCTCGCACAGTCCACGGTACATCACGCACAGCACCGCCGGACCCTAGGCGTAGGGCTGGATCTACTCCATCACCATCCTTGATTCACATGTGTACCAGATGTAGTGCTTGTCGATGCTGTCGCCGTGAGACCAGAGGAACATGACCTACCCAAATAGCCACAACAGGTAGGCCTCAAAGTGCCTCCTAATAATGTGGTCGGGTGTGTCCTCCGCCATACGCTTGGGCTACAAGAAGACATATACACGTTTACAAGGATCACAAATGAATTGATAGGAGAGGACAATAGTTATGAAGACTTACATAGAACTGGCAGATCCACTTCAGAGTCGGCCCGTGGGTGCTACTGAACTCCCTGTACCCACTGTCTGGCTACAACACCTCCTAGAACCTCGCTAGGAACTCTGTTTGCCATGTGGCCAGGATGTCATACGCCGCCAGGGGGAAGCCAGCGCAGGGCAACCCGGTCAAGTAGGTCACGTCCTGAAGGATCGGTGCTATCTCCCCACACGGAAGGTGAAACATGTGCGTCTCTGACCTCCAACGGTCAACCAGCGCTGTGAGTAGGCACCGATCGTACAGAAAGCACCTCGACGTACGATCACCGCCTGTGTGGTCTTGGCCGTCCTCCCACATCGCCTCAACCATTCTCGCCAGCGGAAGGAGGCCTGCCGCCCTCAAACTGCGTCGGATAAGGTTAAGAATAAACGTTAGTCCACCAAAAGTAGTAAGGTTGCAAATGAGTACACAAAGATCGTAATGGCACGTACCTTGGAACCCAACGTGGGTCCACCCTCCACACCCCCACGGGCGCGCGCAGCCATAACGCACCAAGCTCAATCGCCGCCTCGTCCTCTTGGGGGGGGGGGATGGTACTGAGGCGACTGATGCGTGTCAATCACCGAGTCGAGCAACTCGTACGACCACTGTGTAGCTGTAACACCCTGACTATAAGGAAGTCAAGATGTCACCTACAATCTCTACTCTTCAAATGAATAACAACAAGTAGCATAACAAAAAGAAGTGGTTATTGTGAATGTATGAAAACAAGCATTCGTCCTCCAGTCTTACTCAACGAAATGGAAGTAAACAGTTCAGCAAGATAAGTAAACAAGGCCATGTGGGCTTATTACATTGCAACACAAATCATAATTAATGATAATAAAAGTCCTCAAATTGTTTGATAAATGATAGTGAGTGCATCGTGATGAACTACCCTCCATAAGATCATTCTTCCTCGTCATTTACCTAAATAAGACAGTAAAGCAAGAATGAGCCAATAGACTCAGCAAGTAACTGTATGTAACAATCAAACATACAATGAGCCATATATCACAAACACAATTTGAACATATACTGGAAACGAATGTATGAATGAATGAAGTGGAATGGTGCATTGAAGGAAATGGACATATTGTAGCATATACCGGTATAGCGAGTGAAGCACCCGTCGGTGTTCACTTAAAGTATTCGTATGAAGAACGTTTCATACGACTGTCCAACGTGGCCCACATTGGAATGGTGGACTCACGTAACGTGGCCCACATTGGAATGGTGGACTCACGTACCCATCTTGGAATTGATGGGATTTCAAGTGCCCATACTGGAATTGATGGGTCTTACCAAAATATTGTATGCATGTCATGATGATCACATGTCAATATGGAATAGTATTCATAAATGAAAAGAACACATGGCATTCATCTACATATACGAACAAATGTAAACATTCATTCACACATCATACGTGACATCAAACATGGAATACAAATTACTTGCACTGCACTGCTGCGGGTTGGGAGGTAATTGTGATACCCTCCACTCACCGCTTCACCGCCTACAATAAAATATAATCGAAATGAGGGCAACGAATAATGCGATGCTACACGTGTCCTCCCTCAAACTTCTAGCCAAACTAACCAAATAAAAGTCAATTTGATCCATTTACCCAACCATTTCAATTAACCCTAATCTGGCAGTTTTACTAGAAAATTCACCAATAAAAAACCGTAAGTCCAAAAGACCTGAAACCAGTGCTCAAATTTTCTTAACTTAACTGGCTACAAAACTCTAGTTGAGGGTAAACTCTAATTCGGCCATTACAGGGGTCTAACCATCCATTGAAAAACTACAACTGCAGTCTGCCCAGAAATCTGATCAGCCCTAAAGAAATTGCTCTAACTTTTAAACCACTGATCCAAATAAAGTGATTTTTATCAGCCTGGAAACATGGTGAAATTATCTTCAAAAACCTAGTTGGGTGGCCGACCTGATTCTGACTCTAACTAGATCAAAACCTAGGTGCAACTCACCAAACCCATCAGTTCTGACAGACAGACCAGCGCGTAGTAAAACAGCCATAACTTTTAATCTACTGGGTCAAAATTCGTGATCCAGGTGCCAAAAGAAAGCTAATGAAATAAGGAACAAAACTCTAGAAGGCGAAATCATCCAATTCTGCCTCTAAGGCACCCAAAACCGAGTTGCAACCTACTGCACAGAACCGATCTACTAACAGAAATACGCGATTCTACCAAAAACATGAAATTGACAACTCTAACGCAATCAAACAGCGATGGGGTCTCTCGTTACCCTTGTAGACCCAAGAACGACGAGGAACAACTTCCCAAAGCCTTCCCTCTCCTCCTTTGGCCAGCTCCAACTCCACGAACCCGATTGGAGCGAAATCGCCGGCGGAGGAAGAATCGAAGAGGAACACTTGGAAGGCGGGGTGCAGCTCGGGGATCTCCAATGGCAGCCACCAATGGAGAGGGGCGCCTAGGGGAGGGAGGAAGTGAGGGGCGGCACAAGGGGAGGAGAGGCGGCTTGGGGAGGAAGGGGAAGGAGTAGGGTTTTGGGGGAAGTGGTGCCCCCTTTGGCCGGCCACTAGTGGGCTGGCCGGCCCACTAATGGGCCTCCTGGGTCGCGAACTGCGGCCCAGGTTGACTGAAATTAACGTAAACCCCCCCGACGAATGGAATTTTCCGCTGAAAATAGTTTCTTTCGCTCTCTCCGACCTCTTTCTTTCTACCGATCCATTTCCGGAGTATTACAGTCTACCCCCCTTAACAGGATTCGACCTCGAATCTAAACACAGATCTTATTCGAAAGAAAACTGCGACTGGAATTATTAACGAAAAACATGTACCAAAAGCGAGCAGTGCGGATACTTATCGCGCACGAGGTCTCCGGCTCTCAAACGGCCTCTCTTCGGACTAGAAAACCACCACCCAAAGACCCAAATCGACGCCTGACCTAACATTCAACCTAAACTTTCTAGGTACCCTCATCAGAAGAGGATCGAAGGTAAGACCATACTCAATGGTTAACGTCTTAAACTTTAACTCGAATCTTGAATAGTTGGTGACCACTCGGCACTGAACACACCCGACGTTGCGTGCTTGGCGTGTACGAGACGGTCAAAGCGAAATACCAACTTTCTAATTTACGCAACTTTCAAAGCGAAGAGAATCCAATTGAAAATAGAGAGTCCTCATCGCGTCCACTCAATGCTAACTCTCCACCAAAAGGTTAGATTCCAAATTTGACAATCATCTCGAAAACAAATCCGTTCTCCAAATAAGCGACTTACAAAGGAACACCACGACCACCAAAGGAGAAATCACTCGAACGCTCAAACCAAATACTTGCGGTTTATGCGGATTTGGAAAGAATCAACACGCCAACCCAGCGCCAACTCAAAATTGCGGAAGATACAAGTCAACGACACAAAACTCAAATGAGAATCAAGAAAACACCTCATTATCGATGAACATTCCTTTCCAGACTTCTCTCCTCTAGGAATAAAATTTCTCTAATTTGAATTCATCGCATACCACAAGAGATTAAACCTCTTAATTGAACATTATCAAATTATGATCAAATCGAAGGACATCATCCACACAATTGTGGAGAGGCTAAATTGAATCCACAGAATACTCTAGACAATTCATTCTACTAACCAAAATCGATTTAATAGAAGGCGTTCAAGGCACCACAGAATAGGCTTCAAACCATCACATTACCTCCAATTTCCAACAACAACAACTCGAGAATCCTTAACTCGCACAAACATGTACTACATCAAAAGGGTTCTATCAATTATCATTTTCTTGATCAGAAGCTCCATTATTCCACTTTCTCTACACATAATCATTGGATGACCAAAGGTCTAACATAACAATGCAAACCCAAATTTAACTTCCAAAACCTCTACACAGATTGTTCTTATAAGCGATAGTGAAATCATCGAATTAAATCTCCAATAGTACCACCATTCTAACATACTCCATCAATGACATCATCATAAATCACCCACACCATCTCGCAATGCTATTCAATTGCGTTACTCTAAAATTCAATGAAGGTTTCCTTACCTCCGATAATCACTAACTTTTCAATCTCGAATTGAAGTTCTAGAATTTCACTATACTGGGTGTTATTCAGTAGTAACACTATTCGAGCTTACTTGAAGTCAAACATTTGGTGAATCAATTTCCCTCCAAGGGATACAGATCAAAACCATTTCACATTCTACTACTCCTCCGATAACTTGGTAGCAAAATATCATCATTGCGATTACTCATCCACCACCAAACAGTTGCCAAACTTATCCTTTGCAAACACTTTGCAACCCAAAGCTGTGATCCTTTCTCAAATGGAAGAGGCGAACAAAGATAAGTTTATTCACACGAAAGGCGTTGCTCATCACGGCGAGCGAAACCAAAAGAAATATTACGATAAAGGTGATCTTGGAAAGCGAAAGTGAGTTCATAATTGAGGCACACATCCTCAAAAGAGAATAGTAGATGACGGTATGACACGAAAGAAAGATATTACGTTTGAAATTCGCCATCTCTTGAGCGGAAAGAGCAACAAATTTAGGGACGCTTCAAAATAACCACAAGTTTTAATTAAGAATCGATAAGATCCTTCAACATGCCAACTGCTCAAGCAGTTCATCTACTTGGGAAACACGAGATCCAAATGTTCTCAGCCACAAAACTCGAAACATTTCCATTTACAGGATTTCACGGAAAGCAAATGGATTAACTTCGTCTCGAAGAGATCAACGAAAATTTTCTTTTATTGCAACCTCACTTTGCGAACTCAAACCAAGGAACCTTTCGGACTAAATCACACGAAATCTTTAAAGAACAATAGGTTAATCCAATTCCTCAAGTTACCCAAAATAATCTCAGTTACCAGTTGATTCACGAGCTCCAAGGTACCGTGAAAGCTAAACTTGAAATCTTCTTATTTGAACGATGTCACCCAAAGGCGATCAATTTACTACAAGTAATAACATCGAGCTCACCACCACATTTAGAAAACATTTCGAAAGACCAACGCGAAAAGAATGGGTTGAATATATCTCAAAAGAAGAGGCACGTGAAAACGCTTTTCACCAACTGGGAAATCACTTACCACTCGTAACGAACACAGAACCAAGGGGAAAACCAATTAGGCAATGACCTCATTGAACATAGGTGGAGTCCACAATTGAAAACATAAGCCTCGCAAGAAGAGAATGTCGGACCTTCTGAGATAAGAACAACGAGCATTCAAGATCAAAACGCTCGCATCATTGAAGAACCATTATAACTTTGCAACAAATCGTTTTACGCGGCAAACTTCGTTTATCAAAATAAACTTGGACCTCCAGTAGGTCATGAACACAAAACTCGAAATTGAATCATTTTGGAAACATCAAGAAAGGTGGTTAAAACTTCTTTCTCTATAAAAGAATCAACCTTATTCTCACATTACTGATCATATCAATAAACCTTCTAAAGGAAACATGACAAATCGGGTTATAGAAATTTTCAGCATCAAATGGAATTGTAATAACAACTTGTTCTCGAAAAGGAACCTAGTACGAATGCCACAAAGCTGAGACAAACCTCTCACACAACACCACAAAACATTAGAAAGAGGTCGCGACACTTTTCCTTTTCAAAGGGAGGTTATAAACTCCAACACTCCAACTACTCCAAAAGAATTGAACTGAGTCGAAATTTCTTCAATAAACTTAGTAGAAGATAATTCCCGTTATCAAAATACCAAACGGTTAATCAGGTCCCCTTAAACAACAAGAGAGATAGGACTCTTACAAAAAGAATGATCTTGTCAATAATATCGTGTACATGTAGCAAAGAAAGCTCAGCAATCAGAAAGACAAGAATTGTTTTGAAAAACATCTAGGGACCAATAGGAACCCGTAGCCAACCAGTTTGTTTGATTACCATCTCCAACTTAATCACCACAAGGCACCCCAAAAGGGTTTTAACACTAATCCTCAGAAAAGAGATGCGTTAAACTTCAAGGCGGAATGATCCAAAAGAAATACATGGAGCCAATGCTTCCTCGTGTTAATGAACTTGCAACAGAAAACTCTCATTATAAAAACTATCAAACGAGTAAACGAGTCGCTATTTTCCAATGAGAAGGAAGGAACAAACATAGAAATATCAATATTGCCAACTGTCGAAGATCATTTAAAATAAAAGAAATTCAACACCTGAAAAATAATAATATTTTCAGAGAACCATTAAAGACCTATTGGATCTCATCACTACCATGAATCATGAACCTAAGGAAATTCATCAACTACCACCGGACAAGAATTTGTCAAAATCAGAAATCAAAGAAGAGAACCTCTGTCTAAAGCATCCCAAAAAGAAATATGCAAGATCATTGTGCACTTGATAAAGAACTTGCAAAAGAAATCTGCCATTGCCCGAAACCTCAAGCGAACACTCGGGTTGAATTTTCCAACAGGGGTAAAACAGAACTTCCGTGAAAAGGTAAATCTTGCAATTTAACTATGCTTACGTGAGCGAAATATCACAATAGTAGAAAGAACAATAATTGTTTCAAAGAACGATCGAAATCTACTAGAGATTGCCCACTTCATTATAACCCTCCATTCAAAAGAAATTCACGAACTATCGAAACTACAACGAGAAAACGGATACAAACTTGAGAAGGACAACAACATCATCAATGAGCTCGGGCTCAACCGAACTTTGGAGCAGGGTAAGGACTTCTCTACTATTACAACACGAGCGAGTGGTGTAGCACAGTAAATCGGGGCGACAACCACGAACTCACCGCTCGGCGTCCGCTACCGATACGCATAACTAATGCAATCAATTATGAATATATATAGGATCATCTCATGACAATCATAGAATAATTCATAGATATATAGGATATCACATCATATCATAGTTTAACACATCATAGCACAAAACAACTCAACAACGACTCATTAATCGAGTCACAACAATTGGAATGCGGAAGCAATGGTTTTACCAACCCTCCTAATGTGCACAGTGTGTCAATTTAATATGTTTGAATGAACCATGGACCTAAAGCCCGCTCGATACCAAGCTGTAACACACGACTATAAGGAAGTCAAGATGTCACCTACAATCTCTACTCTTCAAATGAATAACAACAAGTAGCATAACAAAAGAAGTGGTTATTGTGAATGTATGAAAACAAGCATTCGTCCTCCAGTCTTACTCAACGAAATGGAAGTAAACAGTTCAGCAAGATAAGTAAACAAGGCCATGTGGGCTTATTACATTGCAACACAAATCATAATTAATGATAATAAAAGTCCTCAAATTGTTTGATAAATGATAGTGAGTGCATCGTGATGAACTACCCTCCATAAGATCATTCTTCCTCGTCATTTACCTAAATAAGACAGTAAAGCAAGAATGAGCCAATAGACTCAGCAAGTAACTGTATGTAACAATCAAACATACAATGAGCCATATATCACAAACACAATTTGAACATATCTGGAAACGAATGTATGAATGAATGAAGTGGAATGGTGCATTGAAGGAAATGGACATATTGTAGCATATACCGGTATAGCGAGTGAAGCACCCGTCGGTGTTCACTTAAAGTATTCGTATGAAGAACGTTTCATACGACTGTCCAACGTGGCCCACATTGGAATGGTGGACTCACGTAACGTGGCCCACATTGGAATGGTGGACTCACGTACCCATCTTGGAATTGATGGGATTTCAAGTGCCCATACTGGAATTGATGGGTCTTACCAAAATATTGTATGCATGTCATGATGATCACATGTCAATATGGAATAGTATTCATAAATGAAAAGAACACATGGCATTCATCTACATATACGAACAAATGTAAACATTCATTCACACATCATACGTGACATCAAACATGGAATACAAATTACTTACTGCTTGCTACAGCAGGTTGGGAGGTAATTGTGATACCCTCCACTCACCGCTTCACCGCCTACAATAAAATATAATCGAAATGAGGGCAACGAATAATGCGATGCTACACGTGTCCTCCCTCAAACTTCTAGCCAAACTAACCAAATAAAAGTCAATTTGATCCATTTACCCAACCATTTCAATTAACCCTAATCTGGCAGTTTTACTAGAAAATTCACCAATAAAAAACCGTAAGTCCAAAAGACCTGAAACCAGTGCTCAAATTTTCTTAACTTAACTGGCTACAAAACTCTAGTTGAGGGTAAACTCTAATTCGGCCATTACAGGGGTCTAACCATCCATTGAAAAACTACAACTGCAGTCTGCCCAGAAATCTGATCAGCCCTAAAGAAATTGCTCTAACTTTTAAACCACTGATCCAAATAAAGTGATTTTTATCAGCCTGGAAACATGGTGAAATTATCTTCAAAAACCTAGTTGGGTGGCCGACCTGATTCTGACTCTAACTAGATCAAAACCTAGGTGCAACTCACCAAACCCATCAGTTCTGACAGACAGACCAGCGCGTAGTAAAACAGCCATAACTTTTAATCTACTGGGTCAAAATTCGTGATCCAGGTGCCAAAAGAAAGCTAATGAAATAAGGAACAAAACTCTAGAAGGCGAAATCATCCAATTCTGCCTCTAAGGCACCCAAAACCGAGTTGCAACCTACTGCACAGAACCGATCTACTAACAGAAATACGCGATTCTACCAAAAACATGAAATTGACAACTCTAACGCAATCAAACAGCGATGGGGTCTCTCGTTACCCTTGTAGACCCGAAGAACGACGAGGAACAACTTCCCAAAGCCTTCCCCTCTCCTCCTTTGGCCAGCTCCAACTCCACGAACCCGATTGGAGCGAAATCGCCGTGGAGGAAGAATCGAAGAGGAACACTTGGAAGGCGGGGTGCAGCTCGGGGATCTCCAATGGCAGCCACCAATGGAGAGGAGGCGCCTAGGGAGGGAGGAAGTGAGGGGCGGCACAAGGGGGAGGAGAGGCGGCTTGGGGGAGGAAGGGGGAAGGGAGTAGGGTTTTGGGGGGGGGGGAAGTGGTGCCCCCCCCTTTGGCCGGCCACTAGTGGGCTGGCCGGCCCACTAATGGGCCTCTGGTCATGAACTGCGGCCCGGGTTACTGAAATGCGTAAACCCCGGCGAATGGAATTTTCCGCTGAAAATAGTTTCTTTCGCTCTCTCCGACCTCTTTCTTTCTACCGATCCATTTCCGGAGTATTACAGTAGCCTGTCCTGGGTCCACCATAACTAAAAATTCAGTGCATGCGTTGCAAAAACTACGAAACATATACATGAGGTAATAAAAACCGGCATTAACAAAATAATTACCAGGCACAAATAGAAACTGAATTTAAGTTGGGGTTATTTTGGTAAAGCTACACAAACCCCACTAACCTACTCTATACTTTTTACAACTTTTTAACAGGAATGTTGCTATTTTCCTACTTTAAAAAGAATTTGTAATAGGGTCTTCCAATTTTAACAGAATTTTTAAATTAGAATCGAGCGCAAATAAAAATAATAAACAAAGTTTATAATTTTATCATTCAGCTATACATAGTCTATGTACCAACTCTGGATTTTCTTTACAATTATAAGAAGTGTGATGCTATTTGTCGACGATCAAATCGCCGATCTTATGAATATATAAATGAAAAGAGGAAAAATGTGCGTGATTCCTGGGAGTGGATCTGACTTGCTCTTTATTGCTATGAACTCACGATTACAAACACTGAGAGTATCTAAAAACACAACACTTTGCTATGTCTTGCTTGATGTCTTCTGCTTGTGCTGTTGTTCTGTACCCCGTGTCTGTCCTTTTTTTCTCCTCCGGCCTTCTATGGTCCTCCTTAAATACTTGATGAAGCGGTGGCAGTTATCTCATGAGGAGACACCCGTTGGGGAGCGACGTGTCTGGTCGGAAAGAGGCGGTAGTTTGACGGTTCCACCAACTGCAGAGACAGTTGGTGAAGATGTCAACCGCTATGCGGTTAATGATTTAGGAGACGTTAAACCATCAACCGTGATAGTGATGCATTATGCAGAATATGAAACACGTGGTTCATTCATCACATAGTGAGTGGCGTGGTCGGAGACTCGACCTAGACGCCTGTTTATAGCTTTACGAGCACTTACCTGGTCGTGGACTAGATTTGGGACTTTGTCCGACCAGGGTATTTATTATATAACTTCTGTAGTACCTACGACCAGTTAGGTCGGTGGTATTTAGAAGTTACGACCACGAAGACGTATGGTCTTTATCATATATTAAGGTAATATATGAATATTTTAATCCTCAACACTATTTTCCTAGTTTAAATAGTATTTTCGGCACTAGCAAAATAATTACCGCACACAAACTCTACAACCCGTACTAAGCTATTCTTAATTTTTTTTTACAGATTTGCAATAGTTATCTTGCTACTTTCCTAGTTTAAAAAGTGTCTCTAGCACTGCTTAAATATTTATCGTGTGCAAATGGAAACAAAAAATAATGACCACAATATTTTAATTCATCTCTACGTAACCTATGCAACAACTCCAGATTTGTATTTATAATTTAAGATGTGTCATTCTATTTTCCTAGTTTAAAATTAATTTTTGGTATTAATAATATAATTACCGCACATAAAATGGAAAGCTAAATAAAGCTGGGATTATTTTGATTACGCTCTACCTTCCCTACTTAGCTACTCTACAATTTTTACAAATTTGTAATAGGCGTCTGCCTATTTCTGCAGATTTATCCTAAATCGTTCGAGTGTTGGAACATTCATAATATGTGCATGATGAACTAGACTATACACAGCTAAAATGATGTACTACATAATTTGACTAAAAATATCTAATCTATTGAATTCTATGTCGCTATTTTTTTTGCTAACCGACAAGGTTTTGACATAATGTAAGAAGTTGCAAAAACTTGTACCTGCAGATGGCTGACCGGATCTGATGCTTCGTCTCTCTCTCATCCGCTACGAACTGGTAGGGCTTCGCTACCTTTCTTCCCCCCTCTCCTTCTCTCTCGACTGTTTTTTCTAGAATTAAAATGGCATTTGAACTGATTTTTTAGGGTTTATATAGATGGATCCGTGTCACTAGTTGAACTGGCGACAGAAATACTGTTCACTTCCTGTCACTAGTTGATTCAACTAGTGACAGGTAGTCGCGAATGGAAATGGCGACAATGACCTAGTTTTGTAATTGTTTTGGGGGACTACCTAGTTTTATTTTTTAAATAATATTATTAAAAAAATTCTATTGCGATTAGGTCTTTTTCAAGTAGAGATTACCCCTTGTGTATTGACACACTACGTGATTTTCTGTTTTTTGAACTCCTAACTCTTTTCAAATTGAGTAACTCTTGGGAATTTGTGAAGAATTTTTTTGAAATTTGTGTACGAATAGAAAGGAGTGCGATACAAATAGACTTAAGTGATAAAAATAGGGGTAACATGGTCTTTTTGCATCAAATCCTCATTTTTAGAGTTTTGGGAGTCAATATTATACCAAACACTTCCGCCAGTCAGCTCAGATTCTCATAAGAGTTGATCATATGAGAATCAGGAGTTGGGAGATAAAAAATGAGGAGTGAAGCCCTACCAAAAAGGCCATAAATTTCTCGTAGTGCTGCAGTAAAAGCCATAAATTGTCGATTGTGTGGGGCACACCTAGTTTTATTGTCGATTGCGTGGGGTACGTGTTTTTACAGTCGGTTGCGTGGGGGCACACTTAGTTTTATTGTCGATTGCGTGTGGTACGTGTTTTTACAGTCGGTTGCGTGGGATGCGTACCGGAGTTACAACCCAAGCATAGAATAAACTATACTACACTCAGGTGCTAAATAGCACTATACACACACACACACACACAGAGGATTGGTACGTAGCTAGTTGGAACGCCGCATCTTTTCCAGGATATATACTTTGGTGATGGGATTAAGCAATGTCAATTGCCGACGAGGTTGACGTGGGCTAGATGAGCCTGAAACGTAACTTTGGCAGCAGGGATAGGTTCGAATAAAATCGAGGATGCACGTCAGCAATACCAGAAGGACTGCAGTGCTCACCGATCGAGTTTCTTTAATTTGGGAACTACGTGTGGCAATCTGAATCCTCCTAAGGGAGTGTACTGTACATGGTATCCTCAAGGGGGGAGAGAGAGAGAGAGAGAGAGTCCTCCGGATCTGGAAGGAGCAGATCGGGTGTCGCTGCCGTTACTTGGACCAACACCCTCCCAGCTCTCCATTGATGTCGCCCTTCCGGTCGTCCTCAGCAACAGCAGATCGAGCACGACATGCTACAGGAGGCCAGATGAGCAGCTAGCAACTGCTGATCCATTACTTTAAAGTAGCTTTATTTCTGTATGAATCTTCACAAACATGCAAGTAGGAGTAGCATATATGCCACATTTTGATAATATGCGAGTGGCAAGTGCATTTAATTGTCGGAGAAAAGGAGGAAGCGAATGCGTGGACGACAACGTGCGACGCAACGTCCGTCGACAGGCAGGTCAAAATCAAGCTTTGCTTTCTTCTTCAGTACGTCGTCCATTTTGGTCACGGCCATCTCATGGTCCGAAAAAGACGACACACGGATATCAGATATGTGTGGACGTTAACATCCATACACACATGTTGTCAAAGTGGCCGCCACCGAAATGGCCAGGAAAAACCTACTTTTGTCGGTCAGTACCGTGAAATCTGGTTACATTTTGTTGAATCTACATCATAAGCTGTTACCAACGTTGGACTATTTGGCATGCAAAAATTCCGTACGAATTTCGTAGGAAAATAGTATCGTTTCTTCGAAATTTCCTACGAATCAAAGCTCAAAAATTGCTGCAGTGTTAGACAGCGACATAGCTACTTTTACCGTTTCTACAGTACTAACAACAGACTTAGATTACTGTTGTTACAGTGTCCCTGGATCCCGATCCGCATAGGTGTGGGTGCACTGTTGCACCATATATCTTGAGCTACCTCATGGCTGACGTTTCCTTGCCTAGCCTGGGTGAGAACGCACGTAGCCGAAATTTCTGTGCTTTGCCCGGTCTTTTTATTGCTACATGGCCGACACTCTAGAACTTCACTGGCAAATTAATAAAGTTTCGGCTACGAATCCAAGATCAAGTCGAAAACCATTAACCAAGACACATGGTTAAAGATATAGTAATATATATGCATGCGTCAAGCCCCACAATGACAAGCACTGCCGCCTTAATTTGTTCCCGCGCATAAAGTGGCCAGCTACACACACCTGAAATCATCCTGTCTTCCTTTGCATTTTAGCCAGCAAAGATTTGCATGTACTTTCTATAAAGTTCGGCACACACCATGATTGCAATAGTGGGAATTAAAAAGTTTTGTAATACTATTACTCTCTCTCTCTGTGTGTGTGTGTTTCGAAATATAGGGACCTATTCTACCTTTTTCTTTTCTTTTGCCACCAAGATTCAGAAACAGTGGCTTGTCTACCTTTATGAATGCGCAAGTCATCACTCAATATACATATAGCACCGCAACAATTCGACACGAGTATTAAGTAGGAAAAAATGGATTAAATACATACACCTGACTTATATTCTGAAACAAGATCAAAGGCAAATTAAGAAGCCTTATATTATGGAACGGGTGAGTATAATGGTTTAGTAAATGGTAGGATCGATCTCCTGTATATAATAATTATATAGTGTTCCTAAACTTAAACATGGTTAATATATGGGGTTAATTATATGCAAGGGATCAAACTAAGTTGCCTGTAGCACAGTTTGTGGCTGGTGCATTAAGAATGGTAGGTTGATTATGGAACACGAATGGATTTGCACAATGTGCATTATTGTAGGTTACACCAGATCTAGATCCGAGATAAAGATTTCAAACCCAAGGATCGAACGCCACCAAATGGCGTTCATTATTTTGGTGTGTGATCATAACAAATGCACGCATACTCGCAAATGTAGTGTCGTGTCAAACAACTTTAGCCGCGCAATATTTGCACGAGGATATATATATATATATATATATATATATATATATATATATATATATGTGTGTGTGTGTGTGTGTGTGTGTGTGTGTGTGTGTGTGTGTGTGAACATATATAGTGCAAATAGGAATTGAGTGCTAAGGTGCAAATGACATCTTGATCGTTGGATCTGGATTGAACAGCCAAGATTAATACGGGCTCTCACCCCCTAAATCATTTAATCACCTTGCATGCTCCCACCTTCAATGCGTCTTCATTAATGCGCCTGTATGCTTCCACATCCAATGTCCTACATTAAACACCCTTCATGATCCACTCAATTACCCATTTGCACTAGATATGTTCCATATATATATATATATATATATATATATAAAGGAAGTACACCTTTCAGTCTCGCTTGGAAAGTTCATTTGGGATAGAGAGGAGAGAGAGACAGCGCTTGAGCTTCACAAATGGAACATATACATAGATATATCTCGAGTGAGAGTTTTCAGCTCGTTTAACCTTTTTTTAATAAAATAGCAAAACTAACATATGTGCGAACGAAATGATAAAAATGGTATCCTTATCGTGCAAAACCACCGCGCAAGGCGACCTGCCACGAACTAGCCGTGACAGGCAACTTGCCACGATAGGTCGCCTGCTGCGTTGCCACCTGAAGTGTTCCAGAAGCGCTGTATGCCATTTTTGTCATTCGTTGGGGAAAGATCTAGATTTGATATTTCATCGCTAAAACAGGCCAAATGAGTAAAAAAAAAAAAAACTCCTTATGTAGTGAGAAAGTCAAGCAAGATGGGCTATATGATGGGTTCTTCCTCCTTACTTCTGCGGAGAAAACAAGCGTGCATCGAAGGAAGAAGATGGTTAATTAATGAATGGCATGCATTGCCTTTGAAGTTTTGAATAAGACTAGTCAAGCGCGTGTGCAAGGAAGAAGATGGTTAATTAATGAATGACATGCATTGCTTTCGAAGTTTTGAATTAGACTAGTCAAGCGCGCGTGCAAGCATACACACGAGTGACCTAATTACTTAATTTAACTGTCACACTTTAGTTAGTGCTGGAGTTTAAAGATATCTCTAATAGTATCATATCAGTCGTTGGTTAATCTTTTCATATCAGCAAAATCCTAAGTGGAAGAGAGAGAAGCATGAGAGATAAGGGAAGCCATCTCTTCCTCAAACAACCATCTCTACACACGAACCAAGACAAAATAACATGTACATGTGAGAGAGGGATGAAGGAGTGAGAATATTATAAGTTTGGCATTAATGTTAGAGACAACTTGCTAGAGATAGCTTATTGGAGATGTTATCTCTAAATCTGTCTTTCGGTGACGTGAAGTTGATATAGTAAAATTAGAGACGGTAGAGATACCCTAAATGTACGGTTGACTATCCAAGTGCCCATGACATATATCCACCTAGGCTTTCCATATAGCGATGTCACTCTAGCAGAGGAAACAGAGTAGTGGTATTACAACAGAATTTGGAATGCGGGCATGCTTGCTTTGTTATACAGAAAAACAACGGGGCCATACATATACTATTCAGAAAACAAATTAAGATCCTTCTTAGAAAGGGTGCTGGGAATGGCAAATCGAATTTCCTGACTTGGTTCTATCAAAAAGTAACTTCTCTATTAGCTAGTCCTCTGAACATAATACTTACTAAGTAAAAAGGAGCTAATACATGAAACCTATTCTATTGATCTTGTAGAGCTTGAAGGACAAGTCTATGAGCAGCGAATTAAGGCAAGTTTTCAAGGATGCCACACTCGGGTGTTGTCCTATAGTACCTACGATGCGAATAGGTATCACTTCCGAACAATGACATATGAGAGGGAACGACCTAATGCAACAACAATTAATAGTGGATTGGTGACTATAGGGTAGGATGAGAGCAATACAACTATGGAATACTATAGAGTAATTAAAGAAATAATTGAACTATATTTCCATGGTAGCAAACCTCTCAAACATATGTTATTCAAATGTCATTGGTTCCATCCGTTTAGGGGAGTTAGACAGGACACATCACTTGGGCTGGTTGAAGTTGCACATCAATCAATCCTACCAGGCAATGGCCCATTTATTCTGGCTCGGCAAGTCATACAAGTATATTACATCCCGTACTAATGCAAAACTATGCGTAGTCTAGTGGATTGGTGGGTAGTACATAGGTGCAACCATACAGTAAACTACCTACCCCTAGTGAGCAGGACTACGACATCGAGACCAATAATTGTATCGACCTATTCTTTCAACAAGATGGGCTACCATGTACTGTTCAAATAATAATTGGGGAAGAGGACGATCACATAGATGACATTCAAATCGATGCCGAGGAGGTTGTCAACGAAGAGGACTTGGAACTACTTAATCGCTTAGACATTGATGGCACCGAGGGGGATGGGGTCGAGTCAACACCTTATGATAGTGACGATGACTTTTTAAAGGGCCCATCTGGAGAGGATCCCATTGTAAATGACTACTTCTAAGCATGATCTTCTTGTACGTCTTCCATCTATTTGCTGGATGTATTTATTTTTTTGTTCAAATGTGCACCTTTCTATAAGCTTACTTGATTATGCTATATTAATTGCTATGAGGGGCGTCAAAGGGGCAGCATACCCTAGCCGATGCTGACGTCTATCTTCCAAAGGGGTAGCGCCATGTCATGAAAGGCAGAGGGGTAGCCGCAGCCCCCAGAGGATCCACACACTCAAGACGAGGTAGAGAGGCAGCCATAGACCTGAGAGGGGGCAGCGTGGGGTTACCTCTACTCGATCAGGCTCCTCTACCCGCTGACTCTCTCGTGCTAATCATGTCGATGATGAGTATCATCCTAATGAGGAAGAGGGTGAGGAGGATGAGTACCCTTAGGTGGGGGGCAGTACTACAACACAAGATTTTTGGTTGCGAGAACCTGCGAACCTACCACCACAACCAACTCGACAGGAGGACAAGACTATCATCATTCCTACAGGAGGCACGTAAGTATCTGTTAGCACTCTCACTAATTTAGCTCAGGTTGTAGACCTAAAAAAACTAATATGCAGGCAATGGTGCGAAGAAACCGGGGTTGGGAAATGTAGACTTCCAAACAACATAATTGACGTGTTGATTTGATGGTATTTCCCTATCTTGGTCACTTACAGAGGAAGGCAGGAGCCTGTATGGACATAGCGCCACTATAAGGCCGCTGAAGGAGAAATACAATTTGATAATTGTTTGTAGAGTGTGGAGGAAAGTTTTTGGGTAAGTTTCTCTCCCTACTCATCCATTTAACAAAAGTTTGATTTTTGTTTGTAGTAGGTGGCTGATTTGTGCAAGTGACTGATTTTAACAAGAGTCAATTCAATTTATCTATTCAACTATTTATCTACTTAACCAGTAGGAGACTGATTTGTGATACCCCAGAATTGGATCGAGTAATTAGAAAAGGAGCCGGCGAGGGAAAAGATAAATAAGAACTGCAATTTCCTGGATCGGCGGGGGGTTTTTAGCGAACTTCCGGCAACCTGGGCCTGGGCCGCAGCCCAAGAGTGGCCCATGAGGGGGGCCAGCCAAGGGGTGTTTCCTCCCCCCAAACCCTAGCCTCTCCCCTCTTTCTCCCCACTCCCCTCCCCAAGCCGCCACACACCCCCTCCCCATCTCCAACTGGCCGCCACCTCCTCCCTGCCCTTGGTGCCTCCCCTGCTGCACTTGGTGCTACTCCTCCCCGCCATTGGTGCTGCTCCTCCTTGCCCTTGTTGCTGCACACCCGTTGCCGGCCTTCGCGAGGACGAGAGGAGGAGGACAGCACCTGTTCGGCCATTGAACGGAGGAAGAAGAGAAGAGAGGAAGTTCTTCGGGAAGTGGATCAACGTGTCCCTGCGGGTCTTCAAGGGTAACGAAGGATCTAACTCACTGTTTGATAATATTTGGAGGAGAAATTGATGATTGGGATTGAACCGGCGTGCTGTAATACAAATTCCAGAAAATGTCCAGTATGTTGTGCGGTCTCTTTCGACCTGTTAGAGGCCGATCTAGAGGTTATTCCCTCCTAGATAATTGTAGCCACAGTTGTTAGCTTTCTATAGCCACTAAGATCACCAAAATCTGATATGTGTTTCAAAAATTATGATAGATTCATTATTGCTGTCCTGAGAAACCTGACGAGATTTGTCAGGTTAGATGTTTGATGAAATATGAATTATTTAGGGGCAGATTCAGATTAGTAACCCAAAACGACTTCTGAATATAATTTCATAATATTTCCATATTGATAAAGAACACCTCCATTGGATCAGTAGAATAAAAGTTATGTCATGTTCTTCGTTACTGATCTACTGTCTGGACAAATGTTTGTCAGGCATTTTCAACTGCTATTTAGTTAAATGTGTTTGCAGAATTAGGATATCTTGTCAACTAGAGTTTCGTAGGTTTACTCGTTAAGTTTCATTTGGCATTGGACTCATATCATTCCGAGTTTCAGATCATTAATTATGAATTTTCTGTATCGCTGTCCAGAATTGTTTAGATGGGTGATTTGTATGTTTTCAATTCGGGTCTATCCATTGTATTGGGTAGTCAATGGGGTATTGTAGATCGCCGGTAGTATCGTCATATCATATGTTCTTATGTTTGAATACGCATTCGTGTAGGTGGCGAGTGCAGGAGCACCTTAGTTGCCTCCTAGTACGTCACATTGCGGAAGGCAAGTACAATGTGTTAAGACATGTTGATTTCTATTGAATGTTGTTAATGCGATGTTACTTCTATGATCCATGTTCATACTTCATGTTATACAGTTGAATATTGTTGATGCGATGTTATTTCTATGATCCATGATTCATACTTCATGATGTTTATTCGTTCTTAGTTGATAATCTGCGTGAATGAAAGAGGTGGCACTCATTGCATATATTCATTCCATTCTTACATTGTTCATGTTCCGTCCACGAGAGTGGACTTGTTAAGACTCATCAATTCCAATATAGGCACATAAGACCCACCATTCCAATGTGTGCAATTTCGGATACCCGTATGAAACATTCTTCATACGGTGATTGGATCCCCGGACTTTGTTAAGTACGGGCTTAAGTGAGCACCGACTGGTGTGTCACTCGCTATACCGGTATGAGCATGTGTACAGTCCCTTCCTTTCAATGCATCCATTCATTCCATTCATACTCATAAGTGTTCAGAGATAAGTTCAGATTTCGTATTGAGATAGACTTGTTCATAACCTTGTATGTTCAATTGTTTACTGTACTTGCTGAGTTTCGACTCATTCTTGTTTTCTGTATTTATTTAGGTGATCGTTGATGATGACTCTGTTGGGAGGGAGTAAACCAGCACGTTTCACACAGTTCACTATAATTTACTCTCATTTGTAATGTCGTTTATGTCTTTGATTTGTTAACTGAGAAACTGTAATAAATAAGTTTACTATTGCATGATATTTCCCTTTCTGTTAGGTTTTTCTTGTTAAATGATGCTAGTGGTTCACTTTAATTATTCCTTGATTATGTTTGATGAATTCAGTCTTTATTCCTGCCATGTTGCTATTAAAGTGGTCCCTACATATGCTTAGAAGAGATTCAGTTTAAATTCTTCCGCAATTTGGTTGTATGTTAGTTCATTAGGTAGCATCTTGGCTTCCGAATAGCCAGGGTGTTACATGATTTGCCAAGTAGGTGACATAATATTCAAATCTGCATAAAACACCATAGTATGAACACAATGACATTGTAGTTGCCTCAATTTGGTACTTGCCTACCCACATATGCAGCATAAACAAGATAACATGAAGATAGGGGAACACAAAATTATGTTTCCCAATGCCAATTTTTGTTTTTCAATTATCCAGCTCGATAGTCTTAACTAAGAAAATTTCAGACAAGATCTGTCTTTGAAACATCATATTCTTCTAATATTCTTATCAATAAATGATGACAATTCAAAAGGCAAGAATGTTAAACAGAATACTAACAACCTAATATTTCTAAATTGCATGATACTATATCAAGCAGAACTCCAGAACCAACTTATACTCTATGAAAATTACTCTCTCCATATCTAAAATATTGGTGTTTTAGGGGAAAAAATTATTGTCCGTTTGTCATTCCAGTAACTAGCTTAAAATGATGAGGTAAGCATCTTCCTTTGGTATGAACAAACTTGAGTGATAACTGATAATTTAACAGTACCATCTTAGAATCTTTTTTATGAACATTCCTATTGAACCTAGAAGTTCTCCAAATCTAATGAACATTCCTGCAGATTTGGATCTCATTCATTCGAAGCTGCTTTTAGCCTCTAATTCCCCAGTTTAGCTTATTTAAGTGAATTTTTGAAACTAGCTTTTGCTTTAGGCTACCAAGTATAAGCTAGAATGAAAATTTAAAACAAGTATAAGCTAGCTGTATGTTGCTTTCCCCATACTCATCAAGGCATACATTTATTGTTCATTGGCTAACAGCTCCCAATATATGCCGGATTGTAGTGGTGGTTTAGATGGGTTCAGGGATAGGAAGCCGATTCTAGGAGAGTGGTGCGTAATGTTGCTAAGTTGATCCCACAGATGATCTATGAAACACACATTCAAGCTGTGATCTATTACCACACACAAGTTCTTGGAAAGGAAATTTATAGGGCCGAGGCTTGCCAAACACATATCACTTTGGAGGAGTACATGCAGGTAACTAGCTATACAAACGATGTTCTTGATTACGATTAATTCTAGTTTATTCAGAAGTGTGAAGATGCATGGAAATAGATTGCACAAAAGAGGTGGTGCAACGAACAATGGTTAGAGGCCTCTCGTGCTGCTAGGGAGCGGAGATTGTTGATGGGCGGGGCAGCACATCGTCAAGGCAGCTCCCCCATAGCTCGTTACAAGAAGCACTTGGTAGGTCAGCATGTTCATATTAATTCTATGTTGCAGATATATATTTATTTACCTCTATGGTTTTTATTGGGTGTAGGAAAAGAAGAAGCAGAGGCCTGTCTCTGATGTAGAGGTATATGTAGAAGCTAGGAGGGGTGATCAGGAGGGCACCTTGTGCAACCAGCGCGTAACAGAGAACTTGGTAAGATTTCTTGATTATAAACATCACCTGTTTGAGACTATTTCATCATATCCTTGCATATATGTTTTCTTTTTTTTGTTTCATAGACACAATTGTTTGATTATCAATACTTCTATGTTAGATTATTGAATTTTTGCTTCTGGTGATTTTCTCCAACAGGGGCATATATTGAGGTCGCTAAGGAGATTCATGTCTGGACTTTGACATAATGAATGCCCCACTTGACGTGATTCTTTGTGTACAAGGCTAGAAAGGGCAAGAAACATGGTCATTTCTTGATGGGTGCCGGCTACATTAGCACACCGACAACCCTCTCGGAGGTCCGAACATCGAGTAGTGGATCACACCAGATGTTGTACACCCTCAAAGATTACTACAACCGTCAACTGACAGGGTTTCTCAGCTTGAGCTGAAGTGCAAGAGGAAATCAAGGCAAGGCAGCGGTTGGAGCAAATGGTCCAGGTTAGTTGGAGCATGGCAGTACAATAACAAAGTAACATAGAAAAAATATATTGGTACTAGGCTAATGTATGGCAATTTACAAACAAATTTACAGACTCTTCATTCTCGACTTGATAGCAGTACACTAGGGGCACCACTGCCTACATTATCTAATCTGGTTAGTTCTCTTCACATGATATATTCAAGCAGCAATACTTCTCTGATATTCTAAAACTGCAAGTATGCAACCTGTAAGGTGATACAAATCTCTGGTTAAGTGCTTTACTTGAGGAAATAATAAATAGTCATCACATACTACTTTTGAAGTGCATGTTTTTTTACATCTGGCAGTTCATGTTGACTTGCCTATTGTATATGTTCTAGTGGAAAATGAGCCATAAATGATTTTTTTTCCTGAATGTATGTGTTGACTGTATGTTGATGTTAGTTAAATAGCTACATTTTTTCTTACCTTCATCGGATTATAAAAATATAGGCAACAACTGGATCAATGGCAGATCCAACGCTCCCGATGGTCATGCTGGAGATGGTACACATGTTAGCAGCTCAAACCAAAATCATGTGGATGAGTACATTGTCGAGAGGTCACTCGAAGATAATGCGAATTAGTCCACTCACAAGTGAACTATTTATTATGTCACCAAAAAATGTGAGTCATTGCTACTCTCTACATAAAAGATAAATTTACTAGCTGTAGTGGTCCACAGTTTGAATAAGGATTTTTTTTTTCTTCTTTTACTGCTTTCAGAAAAAAAACTGTTTTCCTTATTGTTGATATGGTATATCAAAACTTCTAAAGTCACTAGCTCTAGTAAAGATCATAATGAGAATGGTACTACTATTCATTTGATATGGTATAGACTATGCATGGATCAAACTTTACTAGAAGCAAGCAAGGCAGGCGGAGGAAAACTAAATTGGAGGTGTATTACTTCAACCAAGACAGTAAATGACCAAATATTATGTTGGCTTTATCATGTTATACACATGGCACAAATAAGGTTGATTTTCTAGGGTGTAGGATTTTTCTACGGATGTAATTGAATAAAAAATTGTATATACAATAATGAAAAGGGGCATTCAACCAAAATTTGAATTATTTCGATCCTGAGACCGCTACATTTAGTGGTAAATGGGCATCTTATTTGAAAAAGAGAACAAAATTTGGACTTTTTTTTAGTATTTCTGAATCTAAACAAGTGCAGATGTACTAATGTGAGGCTATGGTTCTGACCAAACCCAAATAATTTAAGTGCAGATGCAAAAGGAAGATAAAGAGAAAGAAAGATATGCACTACACTTTTCACCAAAACATTACTAGCATTCCAAATGCATTCTACAACAACTACTCATATTAATCAGTTCATCACTATCGTGTTGTAGGAAAAGGGTGACAATAATTCACTATGTTTATTAGTACATCGCACTTAGTCCCAATAATACCGAATATTGCACAACATCATTTTACGCACTCGATACGAAATCATCCAGCAACTAATGGATTACTAGAACAAAAAAAACCACACTACTAATGAAAAAAAGTCATCACAAATGATTTCGTGAGCCATCTGAATTTATGGGTCAGTAATGATATGAGGTCATCACAGACGATGTTTGAACCGTTTGTGATGCGTACTATCATAGACGGTTATTAACGCGGAACAGTCTGTTATAGTCAGTTGACTATCACAGATGGTTTGTAGATGAAACCGTTTGTGATAGCTTATATATCATAGACGGTTTGTGGATGAAACCGTTTATGATAGCTCATGTATCACAAACAGTTTGTCCAAATGAACCATCTGTGATAGTTACTTCTCTATGAAATCTCTAAGCAATGGCTGCTTGTGCCTTATATATATATATATATATATATATATATATATATATATATATATATATATATATATATATATATATAGCTAGTAGTTCCTTGTCAGCTAACTCGAGCTCTAAATTCAGGTAGCTATCTCGCTCCTTGGGCGTTCATCCTAAACGTGTTAACCACAACCTACTTCGAACCTGACACACTAGAGTGTGTGATTTGCTTCATGCCACGATAGGATTTAACAGTGGTATGAAGCAAATCACACACTCTAGTTTGTCGAGTTCGATGAAATAGGTCACGATTCACTGCATGTTTAGGATGAGCACGCCCAGGAGCGAGCTAGCTAAATGAATTCGTGGCTCGAGTTAATAAGAAAGACTGAACTCTCTCTCTCTCTCTCTCTATATATATATATATATATATATATATATATATATATATATATAGCTAGTAGTTCCTTGTCGGCTAATTGAGTTCTAAATTGGTAGCTATCTCGCTCATGGCGTTCATCCTAAGCGTGTTAACCACAGCCTACTTGAACTGACACACTAGAGTGTGTGATTTGCTTCATGCCACGATAGGATTTTACCGTGGTATGAAGCAAATCACACACTCTAGTTTGTCGAGTTCGATGAAATAGGTCATGATTCACTGTATGTTTAGGATGAGCGCCCAAGGAGCAAGCTAGCTCAATCGTCGTGGCTCGAGTTAGCTAACAAAGACTACGATCTCTCTCTCTCTCTCTCTCTCTCTATATATATATATATATATATATATATATATATATGAAGTCGGTTTTAAAGGCATAAGTAGCCACTTGCTTGGAGATGTCATAGAAGAGATCGGGAATGGAATGGAAGGACCCTGGGATGCAAGGGAGGAGGCAGGCTCGGGGAGGAGGGGCGCTGGGTTCGGGGAAACAATTGACCAAGATAACATATAAATTTGTAATTTTTGTAAGTCAATTAACCAGGATAAAATACCCAAAAGATAAGATAAGGAACCATATGAAAACATCATATTGCTCAGTTTTGAGTGTTTATGATTACCTTCACATGTAGAGTTGCACAAGATGTAATCTTGGCCTCTTGATACTTGCCAATATTCTTAATCAATTAAATGTGATAACAATAAATCAAACTTTTGAGCTCAAATAATACTTCACTGGAATGTCAAGAATAACTTCTAAAACAACAGTTTTATACTTTCAGTCGCCAGAAGATCAATCAACTAACGATTGTGCGAAATGCTCTATTATCATATTAGCCATTTAGTAACCGATTAAATGAAAAGCGATGTAATCACTAATCTCAAATTTGGGCGAGAATCACTAATCTCAAGAAAATAGCCAATCTGCTATTAGTAAACCGGCAAACACAAATTTCGCCCGGTTTCAAAGAAAGCGAAAGATATCGAACTAGTGATTAGTACAAATTGACAATGAGAAGCAATCCAAATAGCCCAAGTATGGTATTTGTGGATATCATGGGGATATGCTCCAGATCTTAGGATGATGTGAAAATTGGCAATGGCGTTTTGCGGTTTGTCGTTTCATGTGTTTTCGACAAGTTTGAAGCTGTCGGCGATGACGGGCCTAACTTGGTCATAGCGTGTGATCGGGCCGATACCAAATCGGTCCGACCGGCCATAAGCGGCGATCGGAACGGTTAACTTAAAAGTGTTATTTTGAGTGGGCCACAAATAGAGGGTGTAGGCAAGAGAGGGGATTCTATTGCACTTGGTTCCATAATTTTTGGAGTATCCAGTCAAAAGTTCTATTGGATTGAAAAATCCAGTAGGTTTCGGTTTTCAGAGGCTGAAAATCGACTAAGTCATTGCTAGCGGTCAGACCGGCCATGGTTGGCGGTCGAGACCGCCTTAAAGCGATCGACCGGTTTCCACTGGTTAAATCACCGTTGTGGCGGCGATGTGCGGTTGTTAGGTCAAAGTCATGAGTTTAGGGCATATATGGTGCATGATGCATGTTTTGACTAACATGGATCAAGTTGTGAAGAACTTGTTCCCAAATTCGGTTTACTTGTCTATTGTTGTGCAGGTTGCTTGGTGGTCAACGACGGTCAACGGTGAGGATGATCGGGACTAGGCTTGGAGAGCTGAGGTCCAGAACGATCGACGGTACCGGGTGAGGTTAATGTACTCAAGTGTGGTGCAAGATGGACAAGGGTGATCTATTAGCTAATCCGAGGCGCAAGATGGCGCTAGGTGTAGCTAGTTAGGTTAAGAGGAGATAAAGATGGCGCTTTAAAATACGTGCGTATGTGTCCCGTTTGTTTTGGGCCTTAACGGGAGCCCAATAGGATCAAACATCTAGAAGGTCTAAGCCTCCACTATAAATAGGAGAGTGTGGTGGCTGCACCACCTCTTTGCCTTTTTGTTATTTTGGAAACCCTAATTTTCTTAGGGAGAGCTTTGGTGGAGGCTAGGGTTTAGAGAGTTTGATGTGATTTTCGTGCTCTTGCATTGAGCATTGTCCTCCATTGATGGAGAGGTCAAGCCCATATCATATCAAATCAATCTAGAGAAAGTTTGATCACGTCTTGCCTCATTGCGTTCTTTCTCTCTATTTGATGATTTTGGGTCTTTCTTTGATTTGAGAGTTTTTGATTGAATTCTTCACGTGATCTAGCTTGCTGTGACGTGTGGAAACCTATCTAGGATCATCTTGATTATCAATCACCCACGAGCAAGATCTTGGATCAAGATTTCGTTTTGATCCGGTTTTGAACCCTTCTTTGATCAAATGAACAAAAGATCTTTATTCTTTCAACAATTATCATAAATTTCGATTGGAATAGGTTCCTGATATCATAGAGAAGGGGTGTTCCAAGTTTCATCAAGTTTGGATTAGTAGATCAAAAGTTGCATCTATTTTAATCTTCGTCATCGGGGCTGTTCTTAGGTTCTAGAGGCTGGCGGTCAGACCGCCGTAGCCACCGGTCAGACCGGCCTGAAATCGGTCCGGCCGCCCAAGGCCAGCGGTCCGACCGGCAGCGCACTGATAGTTGCTATCTTGTGTTTTGATCGTCTGTAGTCTTGCTTAGGGGTGTTTATTGGATTCAATATTAGTCTTTCGCTGTACTGATATACTGATCTTCATAGCTTCCATAGCTACTGGAGTAAAATATTATTGGATCCATTATTTGTGAAAAAGTGAGCGTGCTGCTATTCACCCCCCTCTAGTCGCCATTTCGGTCCAACAGTATTGCTATCACATCAATTTCATAATTTGACCATTAACCTCATCAAGCAATTACCAGAGCACGACACAATACCAAGTCTTCCAGTGCTAGTCAAGACAGATTGAAATACATCTAGCACATCACACTTAGTAAAGTAAATCAATTCTAAAAAGTAGAAACAACTCACGAAGAGATGGCAAGAACCACCAAGGATGCACTGGCTGAGTGCACCTCAGAGCAAGAGAGGGTGCGTGTCGGGTTCGTCAAGGAGGTGACACGTGCTTAGGGGCGGGGAGGAGGTGGGCTCGAGGAGGAGGCGACGACAGGCTCAGGGGAGGAGAAACTTAATCATTTCACTATTACAAAAAGGCTAATACTAGACGCCTCATCACAGATAGTTGATCAAAACTATCTGTATTAAATACAATCACATACAGTTTTGGTTTAGCGACCGTATGTGTTACTAGCTGCGCTAAAACCGTCTGTGAAGAGGTAATATCTCAGACGATTCGTGTTGAAAACTGCCTGTGAAGTATTACAGACGGTTCTTGTTCAGGGTGTAGGGCATTTCAAGTTATGGTAAAATCACAGTGTAAGGCATTTGAAATCATGGTAAAATCACATATGATTCATGTTGAAAACTATCTGTGAAGTATCAGAGACGGTTCTGAACAAGAATCGTCTGTGATATTACATCACAAACGGTTTTTGTTTGAAACTGTTTGTGATTCACATCGCGGGAGGGTGAAATTTTTTGAACGCGTGCGCAGCAGGCGAAATGTTTTGGTGTTGTCTTTATATATTATAGACACCCCCCGGCTTGTCTTCAATCAGTCTCTCCCTCTCCCGTCCCCACGCCGAGCTCCAGCGACCGCCCTCGATTCCCCGACGCGGTTCGGCAAGGAGACGTAGCCTGCTGTCTCAGGGCGCCTCCGGTGAGCGGACGTTGCGGCTCGACCAGTACCGCCAGATCTGTCCGCCCCCCCATCTTGGCCTCAGGGGAGCACAAAGTTTTGCCCTCAAATCTGAAGGATCGCGGGAAGACTACGATAGCACAAAACAAAAAATTTTACCACGCAACCAAGGAACCTCCGCTAGAAATAGATCACAAGATTACCACTAGACGCGCCGACTCGTATAGAAGTAGAGTCGATGTAGCGAGTCGATGCGGTCGTAGTCGTACTCGCCACGCGTCTTCTCCTCCGAGTAGTCGTACTTGCCACGCATCTTCTCCTTGAGCAGTCGTACTTGCCACGCGTCTTCTCTTCCGAGTGTCACGAGTTGCGGATCGTCCTAGTGCTGATACTTCGCAACAACACCTCCAAGGTATCCACACGTACGGGGCAGGGGCACCACGCGCTGGAGTGCTAGCGCCGGCGGTGTGGTTGAGTAAGGCGTGGCTATTAGGGTTTCGGAAAGTTCTTCTCAAGATCATCACACCCCTTGTCACCGCCCCTCTATTTATAGGCATCCATAATAAGTCTCGAACTTGAGGCCAATTAGGAACTCGTGGCTTACAAGAATTCGAATTACCATCCAAATCTGTGGATATCATGGGGATATGCTCCAGATCTTAAGTTGATGTGACAATTATCAATGGCGTTAATGGTTTATCGTTTCACGTGTTTTCGACAAAGTTTTAGAACTGTCGGTGTGGTGTCCGACCAAGCCATAGCATGGCGGTCCGACTGGTCCCAAATCGGTCGGACCGGCCATGAGCGGCAGTCGGACCGGCTGTGACCAAATGTGTCAAAATGAGCTGGACCAAAAATAGAGAGTGTAGGAAAAAGAGGGGATTCTATTGCTCTTGGTCCCATAATTTTTGGAGTCTCGATCAAAAGTTCTATTGGTTTAAAGTTTCAGTGGGTTTGGATTTTAGGGTTGAAAATCGGCTAAGTCCTTCAAGGCGGTCGGACCAGGCTGTGGTGGTGGTCCGGCCGCAAGGTAGCGATTCGGCCGCCACGAATGATCGGACCGATTGTCCTGATCGTCGGCCTTCGTGGCGGCGTTGTTCTTTAGTTAGGTCAAAGTCATGAGTTTGATGCATATGTGTTGCATGATGCATGTTTTGACTAACGTGGGTCAAGTTGTGAAGAACTTGTTCTCGGTTCGATTTGCTTGTCTTTTGTTGTATAGGTTGCTTGGTGGTCAGCGACGGTCAGCAGCGAGGATGATCGAGACTAGGCTTGGAGAGCCGAGGTCTAGAAAGATCAACGATCTTTGGGTGATGTCAATGAACTCAAGTGTGGTGCGAGAATAGACAAGGATGACCGAACAGACAGATTCGGTGCGGCCCGGTTTGATCAAGCGGCGCGAGTCGGTGCAAGTGCCATGGTGGTTTCGGTGGGGCCGGATGGGAGAGACTTGCCGGCGTGGAGAGGCCGTTGATCAACCTATACGTGGCGGAAGCGAGCGAAGTGCTTGGCGTAGATGGACTCGGTCTTGGAGAAGGGCCAGAAAGGGTATTTTGGTAATCTTACCAAATACCACATTGGTGACCTTTGCCAATCTGCGGCGCAAGGCAGCGCAAAGAGAAGCGGTATAGGTCAAGAGGTGTTGAAGGCGGCGCTTTGTAATGCGTGCATGTGTGACCCATTTGTGTTGGGCCTTAACGGGAGCCCATTTAGGTTAAACTTCTAGAAGGTCTAAGTCTCCACTATAAATAGAGGAGGGAGGTGGCTGCACCCCCTTCAACCCTTTCATTATTGTTGAAACCCTAGTTTGGCTTAGGGAGAGGATTAGTGGAGGTTAGGGTTCTAGAGAGTTTTGATTTGATTTCGTGCTCTTGGATTGAGCTTTGTCCTCCATTGATCTTCACGATCTAAACTTAGTCCATAAGCAATAAAAATGTCGTAAATTTTCTAAGGATCTTCACGATCTTGATTGGAATAGATTCTTGACATCCTAGAGAAGGTGTGTTCCAAGTTTCATCAAGTTTGGAGTTGTAGATCAAAAGTTACATCTATTTGTAACTTTGTTTTTTGGGCTGTTTTTACTGTTCATCAGACTGGAGGTCAGACCGCCCAAGGTGACCGGTCCGACCGCCATTAACATAGAGGTCAGACCGCCCAACACTTAGAATTTTAGCCCATGTTGATTTTGGTTGTTTTGCTTCGGGGTTTAGATTGGATTCAATACTAGTCTTCATTTGTCTTGGTATATTGATCTTCATAGCTTCCATAGCTATTGTCTTGAAGTTTGGATTGAATCTGATCTTGGTTGAAAAAGTGAGCGTGCTCCTATTCACCCCCCTCCAGTCGCCTTTTCGGTCCAACAAAATCAAATCCTAGCCCTTTAAATGTGCAACCATATAGGTTCATGTGTAATCAGTTGTGACTCAGAAACTCTTTTCCGACCACTAGTCGTTAGCGGTACCTAGCAGCACATAACGATTCCCAAACACACATAGTATATATCGGACGAACCTTAATGCAATATGATCTACGACTAGCTCCATATCACTAACAACCAGCTCGTATCTCTATACGACCAGTTCATATTTGATCTCGACCAATTCGTAACTCCTTACGACCAGGTTTTGACCACTTAGTGACCATGTTCGACCAGCCTACGGGCAGCTCGTATCTCCATACGACTAGTCTGTATCTCATCGAACTAAAAGACCTTCTCGTGTATTCTCCCTTTGTCTCACGATATTTGGTTGAACTCCAGGTGAGAGGTTGTATTATCCACGAATTTATTCAATACTTTCTCGATTAAGTGTCGAATAACTTCATGTGGTCGACACTTCGACCACTAGTGGCATGGCCATGCACTTTCTTTATCCGACCACAACGAGGGGCGCAGAGACATCTCTCTAGTTATGTTAGGAGGGGTAAATCCCATATCCGACCAGTCACATCCCTCCGCATATTTCATAGCATACCCGAAAGCTACTTTTATAACTACCCAGTTACGAATTACGTTTAGCAACCCCTAAAGTGCTACTACATATGTAGGAAACTATCTCGATATCGGGTCTAAGGATTATACTTCATCATAGCTTGAGACCAACTAATGATATATAGAATCATAACACTCTCAACAGTGTCTCAAGGTGGGTCTTTTTCAACACCATGTTCTCTAACATGTGTCCATATTATTGGTTTGATATCTCTATATCCATGACTTGTGAAACATATTCATCAACCAATACATATGCTAGTCTATTCATATGTGTTGTCAAATGTTTCCGACTAGGGAACGTTTAAGAATAATCATCACAGGAATATAGAGTTTCACAATCAAGTCACCTACTTGATAATAAATATTATTGATATTATTCCAGGAACAAGATAACATATTATCCAATGTTATGAACATAATGAAATATAATAATCTTTATGATTGCCTCTAGGGAATATTTCCAACAAAATCCCCATCTTGGTTTCCTTCTCACTCTGATTTCATCCCCTGCATCCTGTCAGATTTCGTTCTCAATGAGGACCCCCATGTGTGGTCGACAAGGGAGGCCGATTTGGTTCGAGATGGACGACTCTACTCGACCTCTTCCTCATCAGAGAGTGAGCCATTGATTGAGAGAGAAGGAGAGAGAGAAAGAGTATCTTTTAATTACCTTCTTGAAAACTATTGAAAGAGCATATAGAAACTACTATCCAGCAATTGATTAGTTTGGCTCAAAATTTGATTTTTTTGCAATACAAAAAACTATCACAGATGGTTTTTACTAAAAAACTGTCTGTAATAGTCTATTTTCACGAGCAGTTACGAACAAGAGCATGCGTGATAATTGACTATCACGCGAGCGATTATTGTTGAACCGTTTGTGATAACTTTTTCACGAATAGTTCAAAACTATACGTAATGATCTATAGTATCAACGACCCATAAAGTCGGAAGGTTCAAAAACCATATGTGATGACGATTTTGAACTATTTGTGATTACCTATTCCGTAGTAGTGTTTGAGTGGTAGGCGCGGGCAAACCCTAGAGTAGAACCGTCTGTGATAGGGTGGTACATCATAGACAGTTCTAAAGTAGAACCGTCTTTGATAAATATACATCATAGACGGTTCTAAAGTAGAAATAAATGCTGTGATAAATACACATTCTCATATACATAAATGCAAATTCAGAATATTGACAAAAATGGCTAGGAATTATATACGAATATTAGTAAAGTAGTAGTTTGAGCTCGAAGTATGATTTGCAGTTGTTAGATTTAATTAGTGAAGAATATTGACAAAAATGGAGAGGAATTATATCTGAATATTTGCTAAAACCGCTAATTTTATGACAATTAGTTCAATTGCACCTGTGCAAAGAACCTGGCATACTCATGCCTAATCCTACAGTCGTCGCTGCAAAAGACGATGTAGTCATCCCACCCTTGCGTCACGTCGCAGCTGGTGCTCGTGCCGTGGCGATCCTCAGAGTGCCAACATCCAGCCCTGCGGCCTGGCCATGTTCCATTTCACCTCCTGGACTACGTCCGCAGCGAGTCTCCGACACCCCTGGCCATGTTCCATTTCACCTCCTGGACTACGTCGCAGCCGAGTCTCCGACACCGCCTACACTACTGAGTTGGTCCTCTTTGCTATCGTGCACTCACTGGCCGGCCGGCTCGCCTCGACTGCTAAGGAGGAGGCGACTCACCTGCGTCGTCGCCTCACCGGCTATGTAGAGGAGGATGCCGACCATGTAGGCGCGAGACTTGTGGCGGCGGTCGTCTGGTCTAGGCACGCGATGCCACGTTGCATTTCTGGTGCACGAGCGAGCATGAAGCCGCGATGATGTAGGCCTTCGGGTTCTTGGCGTCGGCCGGTGGTTGATGACGGTGAGTAGCACTCATTTTTCACCACTTCATCGCCCCCTCTAGCTCTAGCACCACGTGCCTCCCACAGCGCCCTCCTTGGGCGCCACATACATGGCCTTATAAGCGCAATATCGTAGACAATTCAAGACGTCAGAATAATCTTAATACAAGAATTACTCCATAAGAGAAAATGAAAAGGAAAAATACGTACGTGGCTGGTGGGCAAGAGAGGTCGACGATGACTTTGTGAGGAAGAGCGACGGTGATCGCCGACCTCCACGCCTTTGTCCTCCCTGTCATGCTCTGCGTGCTCACCATGGCTCACGATCGATGTCTAGTAGCTAGCTAGCTGCGTGCGTACTGTTGATCAGTATCGTGTGTCATCACCATGGTGTACGATGATCATTCTTATAAAACAAGGAGTAACGGCGGCGCGCAAGATGACGTGACGAATAATGTCGGCGCACGAGACAAAGAGGCGTGATCGTGAGACGAAGAGACGCATCGTTAAGTCAACGGGCGAGACGCATCGCATGGGAGCCAAAGCATTGAATTATCATATACGGTTATTATTAAAAACCGTCTATGATGAGACCTCCAGCTTGAGTCATTTAATAAATCCTATCAGTCGAACTTCCGTCTTTATTCGTTTAATATATCTTTTGCCACAAGTGGTTGGCACATAAATAACCATTAGAGAAGTATCTAAGAAAAAAATATTCACTCACAAACTTCCCATCCTTTCTTAATATACATTTCTTCTTAAAGTTCTCATTGGTAGAAGAATATTCCTACGATCGGTGGACACTTCACTTTGTCTATGATGTGTAACTTCCGATCAAGATGTACCAAATTATACTCACCTTTCTTTTGTTAATTGGAAGTTACACATCAAGACAACTGAAGTACTTACATATCAATCCCGAGGCTGGGATCGAATTGCGACTAACGGTTAGAAGAAAGCATGTCATAGAAGGAATGTAGCTATATGATTTTTGCAACATTTTGTAATATGTGTTTATATCGATCGGATCGTGCCCACTATTATTTACCGCAATAAATCGTTCTCATTACGAGACATTCCAATAAATAATCGTATGTGAATTTAGTAATATCACAGACGATACTTCAACATGATGCATGCGTGATACTTCACGATAGTCTTAAACATGAATCATACGTGATATGACCTCTCAGAGATAGTTCTTAGAGAAGCGAGAATACGGATGGTCGCTAAACTAAAACCATACGTGATTGTATTTATCTTGCGGTTTTGGAAAACGGAAATCTGTGATAAGGCATTCGATATTAACCTTTTGTAATAGTGCCAACTAGTTGCGGTGTCCTTCATTTTTGTACATATTCATAACAAACCAAGCAACCAAGGTTCACGTTTGACAGATATGGTTGTCATTCCATTATAAGATTACAAAATCTATTCACATTACACATTACAAATTGTTATGAATAGCGCTTGTATTCATCATAAGGCGATGGACGAGTATATATACAAGTACATGTATAACATATATGCAGGTAACCCTTTATACAACAGAAAAATACACAGATAATAATACACATCTAACACCCCCCTCAAACTTATGGTGGATCAATAACATGAAGTTTGGAGAAATAGAAGTTGTACTGGGCTTTGGTCTGTGCCTTTTCGAAGAAGTCTGCTAACTGAAGCTTTGAAGGCGCATACTGAAGAGCAACAACCTTGTCTGCACTTGTGCGCATATAGGAAGCATCAACACCAATACGCTTTGAAAGTCCATGTTTCACTGGATCTTTAGCAATGCTAATAGCACTTGTACTGTCAGATAAAAGAGGAGTTGGTGCTGAAACAGAAACACCAAAATCCTCAAGTAACCAACGTATCCAAGTAACCTCCGTATTCAACAAAGTCATAGCTCGCAACTCAACCTCAACACTCAAGTGAGAAATTGTTGTCTGCTTCGTAGTCTTCCAAGCAATGAGAGAACTATCGAGAAAAACACAATAGGAAGAGAGAGCCGCGATTAGAGTGATCACTAGCCTAGGTGGCATCAGAATATGCCTAGAGCTGTAAAGAAGTAGAGCGAGGGAAAAAGAGACGACCATTGACGAATATATCGTAGAATATGAAGAAGATGCCTATAGTGGAGTGAGTGAGGCGAAATAAAATGACTCAAGATGTGCACAGGATACAAAATGTCGGGACGAGTGACACCCGGATAAACAAGACTCCCAACAAGGTGGCGATATCAAGTAGGATCAACAAGAGGCTTGCCATCAGTGGGCCCAAGATGAACATGAAGCTCCATGGGAGTCTCGGTACGTGCGCTAATCAGGAAGAGAAGCACTATCAAGAAGATTCTGGATATACTTTTCTTGGGACAAATAGAAGCCCTTAGACGTAGAAATGACCTCAACCCCAAGAAAGTAGCGAAGAGGACTAAGATCAAACATGAGAAACTACTCACTAAGCGCTCGTTGACAAAAGTGATGTATTGAGAATCATCTCTAGTAATGATTATATCATCAATATATAAAAGAAGAAGCGTCCGTCGTGAGATGAAGTATGAATAAAAGAGCGAGAATCATGAGCACTAGCAAAAAATCGGTTGTAGTGACAACAAAGAAAGCGATCAAACCGGGCATGAGGAGATTGCTTGAGGCCATAAAGAGATCGGTGAAGGTGACAAACCACACCCTTAGGAATAGAATACCCGACGGTTGGTGCATATAAACCTCCTCATGCAGCTCACCATTGAGAAAAGTATTCTTGATCACATCAAGCTGAGAGATGCCCGAACAGACGCCACAATAAAAAGAGTGCGAACAGTGGTCATGTGAGCCACAAGAGCAAAAGTTTTATCATAATCACGACCATACTCCTCTTGAAAGCCACGTGCCACGAGATGAGCCTTGTAAAGCTCAAGAAACCTATCGAGCGGGTCTTAACCTTATAGACCAGTTGCACATGACAGAGCAATACGCACGGGAAGAGGACAAGATCCCACGTGCGATGACGCTCAAGGGTAGAAATCTCCTCTGTCATCGTATCTTGCCACTCTTGATGAGGTCGGTTCGGCAAGAGCGGCAACAACAAAACCAAAGCGCGAGAGAGCGAATACCTGGCGATCACGAAGAGCATATCGAGAAGGATAGGCATAAGAAGATGACCCATCGAAGAAGATGGCACATCAAAAGAATCCTCAACTCGCAGACGCGAGTGTAGTAGAGAGGATAAGAAGGAACAAGGCCGGGAGGAACCTCTAGATAGGGTATACGTGGTGGAGGTGCGGTGGTGAAGGAGCCAGCGACAAGGAAGGAGGCACAGGAGAGACCAAAGGTTGTAGAAGAGGTGTGGTGGCTATGGGGTGTCGGAAAAGTCAAAAAGAAAGTGGCTTGGTAAGAGATGTTGGAGTGGTGGAAGGAGAAGGACAACGGTAGAAAGGATGAGACCAATCAAAAGTGATGTCTGAGAAATCCGCATGTAGGCCAACAAGATCCAAACAATGATATCCCTTATGCTCATAGCTATAGCCTAGAAAAACACACTCGATGGGTGGCGATCGACTTGATGCGCTCACGAGGTGCAAGAAGAACATACCACACACACCCAAAGAGGTGAAAACCAAAAAATCAGAGTCTTGCCATAGATACACTCAAGCGTGATGCCTCCTGAAGAAGCGAAGAAGGTTGAATATTGATCGAGAAAAGTGGCGGTGAAACAACCTCACCAAAAGCGTGGTGGAGCAATGAGAAACATGCATAAGAGCACGAGTTGTCTCAAGAAGATGACAATGCTTTCGTTCGCCACCTTTGTTCTAAACATGAGAACGAGCCAAGAAAATTGAGAGAGAGTGCTACTTTCGGCATGAAAACTACAATGAACTCCCGACAAGTATTCTCAGTGAGAATCAACACGAAAAACACAATAGGAGAGTCAAACTAAGTCTGAGATCATGGTGGAAAAATTCTTGTATATGGATAGAACCTTACTACGAGATGACATAAATTATATCTATGTTTGTCGAGAAAAGTCGTCAATGAAAATGATATAATATCGATGACCTCCTTTGAAGCGAAAGCGGACCCCATACATCATAATGAACAAGATCAAAAGGACATTTGTGACACTAACTTACTAGAAGGATAGGGGAGTTGAAGATGCTTACTAAACACAACCACGTAATTTAGAGAACAGGCACATACCCTAAAGACCACGATGAACTAAAGAAGATAGACGCAACTTCGCAAAGATATCCCAAGCGATAATACCACCGAGCAAAATATGTTATGGAGGATGCAGAAGCGGAGGTGGTGGTGGAGGTAACAAGGCACAGGGCAGCAGAAGGAAGATGAAGCCGGTCAAACTCCTAGGCACGCCTTGTGAGTCACGGCGGCGAAGGCGATACCAACCAAAGTCCCGTGTGTCGATCCGAGCGAACAATAATCAACATCGAGAATAACATGACAACCACGATCGGTGGTGACCGGCGGATATAAATGCATAGTTAGTTTGGGAACATAAGAAACAACAAGAACATGAAAAGATAAATTCGAAAGAGTGCCTCGTCCTACGTCGGAGAGAGAGGTATCATCCGCTGTCTAAACAGTGATAGAAACAGCTAAACGACCAATGGAGGTGAGACTGGTGGAATCAGATGTCATATGAAAGGAAGCACCAAAGTCAAAAATCCAAGGTGATATACCTGAGAAAGAAGAGGTAGAATGTGGTCTTTGATCACTAGAAGACTGTGCAGCAGAACCAGCAGAATCGTACGATGCAAAGCAGCCTTACGATGTAGCAATGTGAGAATCTTCTGAGCATCAGAAGCACCAGAGCTCCTCTTAGAGGAGGGCGCGATGCCCTTTGGAGGGCTGACCACCACGATGTATATCCTTTTTCTTCCTATAGTATAAGCGCTCCACATGTCCATCCTTGTTATAACTGGTGTAGTGGAGTCCCCTACCAACATTAGCTGTAATTGGTGGAGGAGTAGTTGGAGACGTAGTGCTTGTAGAAGCTTGAGGAGCGCGGAACCGAAGAAAGCATTGGGACGACAACGGACCGCATCACAAAGCCAATCTCCTCGAGCGAACAACTACAAGGGCCTCCAACAAAGTTACGAGGGTGGCGTGCCAACAACTAAGCGCGAGTCTACTCATAGTCGGCCAGAAGATGGGTCAAGAAGTCGTAGATGCAACAAAGCTCGAAGTGAGGCTGGCGACAACAGCAGCGGTATGGCAAACATCTGGTCCCAAAGAGTCAATCTGATGTTATATCGTGGACAACTGGGCATAGATCTCATCCACAATGACATCTCCCTCTTGCTACAATGCTCTGACGCACAACAACAAGATACAAGGAATTACGGATGACTCGTAGTGATTGCTTGAGATGTGCCCACATTAACTATGTTAAAGCCAAGCCAATCACATCTCGGTGAGATACACTTTCATGCTAGCAACGAATAGCATAGGCATAGACATCCTCATCAATCTATATCTTATAGGCACCATACTAAGTCGAAAAGTCTCCATGTCATCCTCAAAAGTATTATATGCCTCTTTACGAGTGTCTTTGGATGCATCCTTGGAGCACAAGTTCAATAGGTGGAGCAAGTCGAGATAGACGGAAATCTCGCTAGTGAGAAAATCCCAAACACACTTGACCACGCATGTGGAGGAGCATGTGTTGAAATCAATCCAGATAATTGGACCATCAAAAATCACCGTGCAACGAGGCACAAAAATAGTGCACGAAGAGGGCGACATTTTTCTCATTCTCTTTTACGGGCGAGCCGGCTCACACTAAAGCAATCACGGCATGCGGCTTGCGGTGAAGGAAGAAGAAGGCACACGTGGGGAACTACGGTTCCCCACGGCGGTGGTGGCCCGAGTGATGTGGCGGCGGCTCATGTGGAAGGCTCGGCTCGGCGAGCTCGGGGAGGAATAGGTGCGGCTCGGGCTCGGGCGGCCGTGGCGCAGATCCAGTGTCGAGGCTCGGGGTGACAACCGACGAAATGAGCCGGGCGAGCGGCCGAGGCAAGAGACAAGTGGAAGAGGCGACCTCGAGGTGGCGCCGATCGGGCGACGTCGAGTAGATCGGGAGGCAACCTCGCGGTGACCACGGGTGAGGGCGACCAGCGGGATGAGGCGACCTCACGGTGACCATGGGCTTGGGCGCGCGATGTGGCGAAGATGAAGTTGAGGCGGCGATGGCGGCGAGCGAAGAGGAACCAGTTTAGCGGGGAAGATGACAAGCGATGGTTGGAGATGGCAAAGCGAGTGATGGTTGGAAGAAGAACGTGACGGTTTGTGAAAAAACAAAATACTAGATTTGCTCGATACCATATTATGAATAGTACTTATATTCATCATGAGACCAATAGACCAATATATATACAAATGCAGGTGTATGACATATATGAAGGTAACCCGTTATACAACAGGAAATACATAGGTAATAATACACATCTAACACAAATCACATGAGAAAGACAACAAAATGTTATCCACTTTACATGGGTGCAAAAGAACTTCCTAGACAAGTCACTACTCTCACTAGTAAGGAATAATGACAATGGTTGGTCACATGACACACTATAAATGAATTATGATCCCACTTGGTTGGCGGACCTATTTTGCTCTCCACTATCTTTAGAAACAACATCTTAGCCAAATAAGAATCATTTGCAATATTCTAGATAGATATACACATTATCTGACACACAACATGATCATATTTATGTATATATGTTCTCGGTAGTGTGCCCTCGCATTTACAATTTAAATCATTACGAGTATCACAAGCCGAGCCCATGTGTTTTTATTAGTACAATGATATAAAAAAATGGCCACATAGGAATCAACAACTATATATGGCGAATTTACTAAATGCGGGAGATACATTTATTTCTGCATTTCTTGTCTCTTTTGGTTGAATATGCCAACTGTAGTGACAAACTATTGAAATTTTCCTAACTATATATTGTAGTTTAGCCTTATAAATGTGCATGACCTCGTAGTTTTGCCTTATGGTAGTGTGACTTCACATGCCTCTTGTGTCTTGAGCTAAATGCATTTGGCATCGCCTACCGATTGCTCACACTACTACTGAGCAGACCTTTAGTCGAGCGCCAAATGGGCAATAGTCTCGGAGAAAATTGCGTCGGGACAAAAAGATCTTTCGTCGGTTGGTGACACCAGCAAGGACTAAAGTCCCCAGCGGCTCGGTGGCGAGCTTTGCGGGAGGGCGTTTAGTCGGTTGGTGTTACCAGCAGGGACTAAATCTCAACTTTAGTCGGTTGGTACTACAATCGGGACTAAATCTTTAGTCGGATTGTAGTACCAACTTTGGACTAAGGTTGGCAACCAACGGACTAAATGTCCTTCTATTTAAACCCTGTTTGGCGTTAAATCACGGAAGCCGGGAACGCCGTCGTCGCCGCTTTGGACACGCTGCATTCTTGCATTGTCACCGCGGAGCCGTTCATTCACTCAACCGTATTCACGGCGTGTTCGCGGTAAGCTCGATGCTAACCCTGCCGTCCATTATGAAAAATATGAAATGTAAAATTTGAATAATTTTTATATGTTATAAAATTGCCGATTAATTCATAAATGGAACTTTCATGATTTTTGTAGGCCACAATAAATTTCCAAAATCATGAAATTTGTTATTCCACTAAGTTACACTGTGAGCAGTCCATATAAAAATTTTAAGACTATTTGGACAAAGTTGAATTTATACCTATTTTATGCTTATTTATTTAATTATTATTCCATGAATTTTGTAGGCTAAATTAATGATCAATTTAAATTCTGTAGTTGCCTCAATTTGGTACTTGCCTACCCACATATGCAGCATAAACAAGATAACATGAAGATAGGGGAACACAAAATTATGTTTCCCAATGCCAATTTTTGTTTTTCAATTATCCAGCTCGATAGTCTTAACTAAGAAAATTTCAGACAAGATCTGTCTTTGAAACATCATATTCTTCTAATATTCTTATCAATAAATGATGACAATTCAAAAGGCAAGAATGTTAAACAGAATACTAACAACCTAATATTTCTAAATTGCATGATACTATATCAAGCGTAACTCCAGAACCAACTTATACTCTATGAAAATTACTCTCTCCATATCTAAAATATTGGTGTTTTAGGGGAAAAAATTATTGTCCGTTTGTCATTCCAGTAACTAGCTTAAAATGATGAGGTAAGCATCTTCCTTTGGTATGAACAAACTTGAGTGATAACTGATAATTTAACAGTACCATCTTAGAATCTTTTTTATGAACATTCCTATTGAACCTAGAAGTTCTCCAAATCTAATGAACATTCCTGCAGATTTGGATCTCATTCATTCGAAGCTGCTTTTAGCCTCTAATTCCCCAGTTTAGCTTATTTAAGTGAATTTTTGAAACTAGCTTTTGCTTTAGGCTACCAAGTATAAGCTAGAATGAAAATTTAAAACAAGTATAAGCTAGCTGTATGTTGCTTTCCCCATACTCATCAAGGCATACATTTATTGTTCATTGGCTAACAGCTCCCAATATATGCCGGATTGTAGTGGTGGTTTAGATGGGTTCAGGGATAGGAAGCTGATTCTAGGAGAGTGGTGCGTAATGTTGCTAAGAAGCCGATCCCACAGATGATCTATGAAACACACATTCAAGCTGTGATCTATTACCACACACAAGTTCTTGGAAAGGAAATTTATAGGGCCGAGGCTTGCCAAACACATATCACTTTGGAGGAGTACATGCAGGTAACTAGCTATACAAACGATGTTCTTGATTACGATTAATTCTAGTTTATTCAGAAGTGTGAAGATGCATGGAAATAGATTGCACAAAAGAGGTGGTGCAACGAACAATGGTTAGAGGCCTCTCGTGCTGCTAGGGAGCGGAGATTGTTGATGGGCGGGGCAGCACATCGTCAAGGCAGCTCCCCCATAGCTCGTTACAAGAAGCACTTGGTAGGTCGAGATGTTCATATTAATTCTATGTTGCAGTATATATATTTATTTACCTCTATGGTTTTTATTGGGTGTAGGAAAAGAAGAAGCAGAGGCCTGTCTCTGATGTAGAGGTATATGTAGAAGCTAGGAGGGGTGATCAGGAGGGCACCTTGTGCAACCAGCGCGTAACAGAGAACTTGGTAAGATTTCTTGATTATAAACATCACCTGTTTGAGACTATTTCATCATATCCTTGCATATATGTTTTCTTTTTTTTGTTTCATAGACACAATTGTTTGATTATCAATACTTCTATGTTAGATTATTGAATTTTTGCTTCCTGGTGATTTTCTCCAACAGGGGCATATATTGAGGCTGCTAAGGAGATTCATGTCCTGGACTTTGACATAATGAATGCCCCACTTGACGTGACTGCTGTGTACAAGGCTAGAAAGGGCAAGAAACATGGTCATTTCTTGATGGGTGCCGGCTACATTAGCACACCGACAACCCTCTCGGAGGTCCGAACATCGAGTAGTGGATCACACCAGATGTTGTACACCCTCAAAGATTACTACAACCGTCAACTGACAGGGTTTCTCAGCTTGAGCTGAAGCTGCAAGAGGAAATCAAGGCAAGGCAGCGGTTGGAGCAAATGGTCCAGGTTAGTTGGAGCATGGCAGTACAATAACAAAGTAACATAGAAAAAATATATTGGTACTAGGCTAATGTATGGCAATTTACAAACAAATTTACAGACTCTTCATTCTCGACTTGATAGCAGTACACTAGGGGCACCACTGCCTACATTATCTAATCTGGTTAGTTCTCTTCACATGATATATTCAAGCAGCAATACTTCTCTGATATTCTAAAACTGCAAGTATGCAACCTGTAAGGTGATACAAATCTCTGGTTAAGTGCTTTACTTGAGGAAATAATAAATAGTCATCACATACTACTTTTGAAGTGCATGTTTTTTTACATCTGGCAGTTCATGTTGACTTGCCTATTGTATATGTTCTAGTGGAAAATGAGCCATAAATGATTTTTTTTCCTGAATGTATGTGTTGACTGTATGTTGATGTTAGTTAAATAGCTACATTTTTTCTTACCTTCATCGGATTATAAAAATATAGGCAACAATGGATCAATGGCAGATCCAACGCTCCCGATGGTCATGCTGGAGATGGTACACATGTTAGCAGCTCAAACCAAAATCATGTGGATGAGTACATTGTCGAGAGGTCACTCGAAGATAATGCGAATTAGTCCACTCACAAGTGAACTATTTATTATGTCACCAAAAAATGTGAGTCATTGCTACTCTCTACATAAAAGATAAATTTACTAGCTGTAGTGGTCCACAGTTTGAATAAGGATTTTTTTTTTCTTCTTTTACTGCTTTCAGAAAAAAAACTGTTTTCCTTATTGTTGATATGGTATATCAAAACTTCTAAAGTCACTAGCTCTAGTAAAGATCATAATGAGAATGGTACTACTATTCATTTGATATGGTATAGACTATGCATGGATCAAACTTTACTAGAAGCAAGCAAGGCAGGCGGAGGAAAACTAAATTGGAGGTGTATTACTTCAACCAAGACAGTAAATGACCAAATATTATGTTGGCTTTATCATGTTATACACATGGCACAAATAAGGTTGATTTTCTAGGGTGTAGGATTTTTCTACGGATGTAATTGAATAAAAAAATTGTATATACAATAATGAAAAGGGGCATTCAACCAAAATTTGAATTATTTCCAGTCACACAGACCGCTACATTTAGTGGTAAATGGGCATCTTATTTGAAAAAGAGAACAAAATTTGGACTTTTTTTTAGTATTTCTGAATCTAAACAAGTGCAGATGTACTAATGTGAGGCTATGGTTCTGACCAAACCCAAATAATTTAAGTGCAGATGCAAAAGGAAGATAAAGAGAAAGAAAGATATGCACTACACTTTTCACCAAAACATTACTAGCATTCCAAATGCATTCTACAACAACTACTCATATTAATCAGTTCATCACTATCGTGTTGTAGGAAAAGGGTGACAATAATTCACTATGTTTATTAGTACATCGCACTTAGTCCCAATAATACTGAATATTGCACAACATCATTTTCTGGCACTACTGATACGAAATCATCCAGCAACTAATGGATTACTAGAACAAAAAAAACCACACTACTAATGAAAAAAAGTCATCACAAATGATTTCGTGAGCCATCTGAATTTATGGGTCAGTAATGATATGAGGTCATCACAGACGATGTTTGAACCGTTTGTGATGCGTACTATCATAGACGGTTATTAACGCGGAACAGTCTGTTATAGTCAGTTGACTATCACAGATGGTTTGTAGATGAAACCGTTTGTGATAGCTTATATATCATAGACGGTTTGTGGATGAAACCGTTTATGATAGCTCATGTATCACAAACAGTTTGTCCAAATGAACCATCTGTGATAGTTACTTCTCTATGAAATCTCTAAGCAATGGTGCTTGTGCCTTATATATATATATATATATATATATATATATATATATATATATATATATATATATATATATATATATAGCTAGTAGTTCCTTGTCAGCTAACTCGAGCTCTAAATTCAGGTAGCTATCTCGCTCCTTGGCGTTCATCCTAAGCGTGTTAACCACACCTACTTGAACTCGACACTAGAGTGTGTGATTTGCTTCATGCCACGATAGGATTTAACCGTGGTATGAAGCAAATCACACACTCTAGTTTGTCGAGTTCGATGAAATAGGTCACGATTCACCGCATGTTTAGGATGAGCGCCAAGGAGCGAGCTAGCTAATGAATCTGTGGCTCGAAGTTAAGCTAAGAAAGACTACGAACTCTCTCTCTCTCTCTCTCTATATATATATATATATATATATATATATATATATATATATAGCTAGTAGTTCCTTGTCGCTAATTCTGAGTTCTAAATTAGGGTAGCTATCTACGCTCCATGGCGTTCATCCTAAACGTGTTAACCACGGCCTACTTGAACTGACACACTAGAGTGTGTGATTTGCTTCATGCCACGATAGGATTTTACCGTGGTATGAAGCAAATCACACACTCTAGTTTGTCAGGTTCGATGAAATAGGTCATGATTCACCTGTATGTTTAGGATGAACGCCCAAGGAGCGAGCTAGCTAGCTGAATTCAGGGCTCGAGTTAGCTAACAAGGGACTACGATCTCTCTCTCTCTCTCTCTCTCTCTATATATATATATATATATATATATATATATATATATGAAGTCGGTTTTAAAGGCATAAGTAGCCACTGCTTGGAGATGTCATAGAGAAGAGATCAGGAATGGAATGGAAGGACCCTGGGATGCAAGGGAGGAGGCAGGCTCGGGGAGGAGGGGCGCTGGGTTCGGGGAAACAATTGACCAAGATAACATATAAATTTGTAATTTTTGTAAGTCAATTAACCAGGATAAAATACCCAAAAGATAAGATAAGGAACCATATGAAAACATCATATTGCTCAGTTTTGACTGTTTATGATTACCTTCACATGTAGAGTTGCACAAGATGTAATCTTGGCCTCTTGATACTTGCCAATATTCTTAATCAATTAAATGTGATAACAATAAATCAAACTTTTGAGCTCAAATAATACTTCACTGGAATGTCAAGAATAACTTCTAAAACAACAGTTTTATACTTTCAGTCGCCAGAAGATCAATCAACTAACAGTGTGCAGAAATGCTCTATTATCATATTAGCCATTTAGTAACCAGTTAAATGAAAACTGAACAGAATCACTAATCTCAAATACTGGACAGAATCACTAATCTCAAGAAAATAGCCAATCTGCTATTAGTAAACCAGCAAACACAAATTCCGTCAGTTTCAAAAGAAAACGAAGATATCGAACTAGGCGATTAGTACAAATTGACAATGAGAAGCAATCCAAATAGCCCAAGTATGGTATTTGTGGATATCATGGGGATATGCTCCAGATCTTAGGATGATGTGAAAATTGGCAATGACGTTTGCGGTTTGTCGTTTCATGTGTTTTCGACAAGTTTGAATCTGTCGGCAAGAACCTGTCCTAACAGGTCATAGCGTGTGATCGGGCCGACCAAATCGGTCCGACAGGCCATAAGCGCGATCGACCGGTTAACTTAAAAAGTGTTATTTTGAGCTGGGCCACAAATAGAGGGTGTAGGCAAGAGAGGGGATTCTATTGCACTTGGTTCCATAATTTTTGGAGTATCCAGTCAAAAGTTCTATTGGATTGAAAAATCCATGAGGTTTGATTTTCGAGGTGAAAATCGACTAAGTCGTGCTAGCGGTCGAGCCAGGCCATGGTTGGCGGTCGACCGCCTTAAAGCGATCGACCGGTTTCCACTTGGTTCGTCACCCGTTGTGGCGGCGATGTGCAGTTGTTAGGTCAAAGTCATGAGTTTCCGGGCATATATGGTGCATGATGCATGTTTTGACTAACATGGATCAAGTTGTGAAGAACTTGTTCCCAAATTCGGTTTACTTGTCTATTGTTGTGCAGGTTGCTTGGTGGTCAACGACGGTCAGCGGTGAGGATGATCGGGACTAGGCTTGGAGAGTGAGGTCCGAGCGATCGTGATGCGGGTGAGGTTAATGTACTCAAGTGTGGTGCAAGATGGACAAGGGTGATCTATTAGCTAATCCGAGGCGCAAGATGGCGCTAGGTGTAGCTAGTTAGGTTAAGAGGAGATAAAGATGGCGCTTTAAAATACGTGCGTATGTGTCCCGTTTGTTTTGGGCCTTAACGGGAGCCCAATAGGATCAAACATCTAGAAGGTCTAAGCCTCCACTATAAATAGGAGAGTGTGGTGGCTGCACCACCTCTTTGCCTTTTTGTTATTTTGGAAACCCTAATTTTCTTAGGGAGAGCTTTGGTGGAGGCTAGGGTTTAGAGAGTTTGATGTGATTTTCGTGCTCTTGCATTGAGCATTGTCCTCCATTGATGGAGAGGCTGTAAGCCCATATCATATCAAATCAATCTAGAGAAAGTTTGATCACGTCTTGCCTCATTGCGTTCTTTCTCTCTATTTGATGATTTTGGGTCTTTCTTTGATTTGAGAGTTTTTGATTGAATTCTTCACGTGATCTAGCTTGCTGTGACGTGTGGAAACCTATCTAGGATCATCTTGATTATCAATCACCCACGAGCAAGATCTTGGATCAAGATTTCGTTTTGATCCGGTTTTGAACCCTTCTTTGATCAAATGAACAAAAGATCTTTATTCTTTCAACAATTATCATAAATTTCGATTGGAATAGGTTCACGATATCATAGAAGGGTGTTCCAAGTTTCATCAAGTTTGGATTAGTAGATCAAAAGTTGCATCTATTTTAATCTTAAGTCATCGGGTTGTTCTTAGGTTCTAGAGGTTGGTGGTCGACCGCCGTAGCCACCTCGACAAACTGAAATCGGTCCGCCGCCAAGGCGGTCCGATCCGACGCCGTAGACCGATAGTTGCTATCTTGTGTTTTGATCGTCTGTAGTCTTGCTTAGGGTGTTTATTGGATTCAATATTAGTCTTTATTGTCTTGATATCTTGATCTTCATAGCTTCCATAGCTCTTTGGAGTAAAATATTATTGGATCCATTATTTGTGAAAAAGTGAGCGTCTTTGCTATTCACCCCCTCTAGTCGCCATTTCGGTCCAACGAAGTATTGCTATCACATCAATTTCATAATTTGACCATTAACCTCATCAAGCAATTACCAGAGCACGACACAATACCAAGTCTTCCAGTGCTAGTCAAGACAGATTGAAATACATCTAGCACATCACACTTAGTAAAGTAAATCAATTCTAAAAAGTAGAAACAACTCACGAAGAGATGGCAAGAACCACCAAGGATGCCTTTGGTGAGTGCACCTCGAGCAAGAGAGGGTGCGTGTCGGGTTCGTCAAGGAGGTGACACGTGCTTAGGGGCGGGGAGGAGGTGGGCTCGAGGAGGAGGCGACGACAGGCTCAGGGGAGGAGAAACTTAATCATTTCACTATTACAAAAGGCTAATACTAGGCGCCTCATCACGGATAGTTGATCAAAACTATCTCGTATTAAATCTAATCACATCTGATTTTGGTTTAGCGATCAGTATGTGTTACTTAGTCGCGCTAAAACCGTCTCGTGAAGAGTAATATCTCGAACGATTCGTGTTGAAAATCGCTGTGAAGTATTACAGAGCGGTTCTTGTTCAGTGTAGGGCATTTCAAGTTATGGTAAAATCACAGTTGTAAGGCATTTGAAATCATGGTAAAATCACATATGATTCATGTTGAAAACTATCATGAAGTATCGAGACAGTTACGAACAAGAATCGTCGTGATATTACATCTAAGCGGTTTTTGTTTGAAATGTTTGTGATTCACATCATGGGAGGGTGAAATTTTTGAGCGCGTGCGCGCAGCGTAAATGTTTTAGTGTTGTCTTTATATATTATAGACACCCCCGCTTGTCTTCAATCGTCTCTCCTCTCCCGCCCCCACGCCGAGCTCCAACGATCCCTCGATTCCCCGACGCGGTTCGGCAAGGAGGCGTAACTCTTGTCTCGGGCGCCTCCGGTGGCGGGCGTTGCGGCTCGACCAAGATGCCGGATCTGTCCGCCCCCATCTTGGCCTCGAGGAGCACAAAGTTTTGCCTCAAATCGAAGGATCGCGGAAGACTACGATAGCACAAAACAAAAATTTTACCACGCAACCAAGGAACCTCCGCTAGAAATAGATCACAAGATTACCACTAGGCGGCGAGCTCGTATAGAAGTAGAGTCGATGTAGCGAGTCGATGCGGTCGTAGTCGTACTCGCCACGCGTCTTCTCCTCCGAGTAGTCGTACTTGCCACGCATCTTCTCCTTGAGCAGTCGTACTTGCCACGCGTCTTCTCTTCCGAGTGTCACGAGTTGCGGATCGTCCTAGTGCTGATACTTCGCAACAACACCTCCAAGGTATCCACACGTGCAGGCGGGGGCACCACGCTACTGGAGTGCTAGCGCGGCGGTGTGGTTGAGTAAGGCGTGGCTATTAGGGTTTCGGAAAGTTCTTCTCAAGATCATCACACCCTTGTCACCCCTCTATTTATAGGCATCCATAATAAGTCTCGAACTTGAGGCCAATTAGGAACTCGTGGCTTACAAGAATTCGAATTACCATCCAAATCTGTGGATATCATGGGGATATGCTCCAGATCTTAAGTTGATGTGACAATTATCAATGGCGTTAATGGTTTATCGTTTCACGTGTTTTCGACAAAGTTTTAGAACTGTCGGTGTGGTGGTCGACCGCCATAGCATGGCGGTCCGATTGATCCTAAATCGGTCGGACCGGCCATGGCGTGATCGGACCTATTGTGACTAAATGTCAAAATGAGCTGGACCAAAAATAGAGAGTGTAGGAAAAAGAGGGGATTCTATTGCTCTTGGTCCCATAATTTTTGGAGTCTCCAGTCAAAAGTTCTATTGGTTTAAAGTTTCAGTGGGTTTGGATTTTCCGGGTTGAAAATCGGCTAAGTCCTTCAGGCGGTCGGACCGGCACTGTGGTGTGATCCGGCCGGCAAAGTAGGGCGGTTCGACCGAACCACGAGGGGATCGGACCGATTGTCCTGATCGTCGGCCTTCGTGGCGCGTTGTTCTTTAGTTAGGTCAAAGTCATGAGTTTCAGTGCATATGTGTTGCATGATGCATGTTTTGACTAACGTGGGTCAAGTTGTGAAGAACTTGTTCTCAGATTCGATTTGCTTGTCTTTTGTTGTATAGGTTGCTTGGTGGTCAACGACGGTCAACAGCGAGGATGATCAGGACTAGGCTTGGAGAGCTGAGGTCTAGAAAGATCAACGATGCTGGGTGATGTCAATGAACTCAAGTGTGGTGCAGAATAGACAAGGATGACCGAACGGACAGTTCGGTGCGACTGGTTTGATCAAGCGGCGCGGGAGTCGGTGCAAGTGCCATGGTGGTTTCGGTGGGAGCCGGATGGGAGAGACTTGCCGACGTGGAGAGAGCCGTTGATCAACCTATACGTGGCGGAGCAGACGAAGTGCTTCGCGTAGATGGACTCGGTCTTCGGAGAAGGACCGAGAAAGGGTATTTTGGTAATCTTACCAAATACCACATTGGTGACCTTTTGCCAATCTGCAGCGCAAGACGACGCAAAGAGAAGCGGTATAGGTCAAGAGGTGTTGAAGACGGCGCTTTGTAATGCGTGCATGTGTGACCCATTTGTGTTGGGCCTTAACGGGAGCCCATTTAGGTTAAACTTCTAGAAGGTCTAAGTCTCCACTATAAATAGAGGAGGGAGGTGGCTGCACCCCCTTCAACCCTTTCATTATTGTTGAAACCCTAGTTTGGCTTAGGGAGAGGATTAGTGGAGGTTAGGGTTCTAGAGAGTTTTGATTTGATTTCGTGCTCTTGGATTGAGCTTTGTCCTCCATTGATCTTCACGATCTAAACTTAGTCCATAAGCAATAAAAATGTCGTAAATTTTCTAAGGATCTTCACGATCTTCGATTGGAATAGGTTACTGACATCCTAGAGAAGGTGTGTTCCAAGTTTCATCAAGTTTGGAGTTGTAGATCAAAAGTTACATCTATTTGTAACTTTGTTTTTGTTTTTACTGTTCATCAGACTGGAGGTCAGACCGCCCAAGGTGACCGGTCCGACCGCCATTAACATAGAGGTCAGACCGCCCAACACTTAGAATTTTAGCCCATGTTGATTTTGGTTGTTTTGCTTCGGGGTTTAGATTGGATTCAATACTAGTCTTCCGCTGTACTGGTATATTGATCTTCATAGCTTCCATAGCTATTGTACTGAAGTTTGGATTGAATCTGATCTTGGTTGAAAAAGTGAGCGTGCTCCTATTCACCCCCCCTCCAGTCGCCTTTTCGGTCCAACAAAATCAAATCCTAGCCCTTTAAATGTGCAACCATATAGGTTCATGTGTAATCAGTTGTGACTCAGAAACTCTTTTCCGACCACTAGTCGTTAGCGGTACCTAGCAGCACATAACGATTCCCAAACACACATAGTATATATCGGACGAACCTTAATGCAATATGATCTACGACTAGCTCCATATCACTAACAACCAGCTCGTATCTCTATACGACCAGTTCATATTTGATCTCGACCAATTCGTAACTCCTTACGACCAGGTTTTGACCACTTAGTGACCATGTTCGACCAACCTACAGGCGGCTCGTATCTCCATACGACTAGTCCATATCTCATCGAACTAAAAGACCTTCTCGTGTATTCTCCCTTTGTCTCACGATATTTGGTTGAACTCCAGGTGAGAGGTTGTATTATCCACGGACTGTTCAATACTTTCTCGATTAAGTGTCGAATAACTTCATGTGGTCGACACTTCGACCACTAGTGGCATGGCCATGCACTTTCTTTATCCGACCACAACGAGGGGCGCAGAGACATCTCTCTAGTTATGTTAGGAGGGGTAAATCCCATATCCGACCAGTCACATCCCTCCGCATATTTCATAGCATACCCGAAAGCTACTTTTATAACTACCCAGTTACGAATTACGTTTAGCAACCCCTAAAGTGCTACTACATATGTAGGAAACTATGCTGATATCGGGTCTAAGGATTATACTTCATCATAGCTTGAGACCAACTAATGATATATAGAATCATAACACTCTCAACAGTGTCTCAAGGTGGGTCTTTTTCAACACCATGTTCTCTAACATGTGTCCATATTATTGGTTTGATATCTCTATATCCATGACTTGTGAAACATATTCATCAACCAATACATATGCTAGTCTATTCATATGTGTTGTCAAATGTTTCCGACTAGGGAACGTTTAAGAATAATCATCACAGGAATATAGAGTTTCACAATCAAGTCACCTACTTGATAATAAATATTATTGATATTATTCCAGGAACAAGATAACATATTATCCAATGTTATGAACATAATGAAATATAATAATCTTTATGATTGCCTCTAGGGAATATTTCCAACAAAATCCCCATCTTGGTTTCCTTCTCACTCGATTTCATCCACTGCATCTGTCAGATTTCGTTCTCAATGAGGACCCCCATGTGTGGTCGACAAGGGAGGCCGATTTGGTTCGAGATGGACGACTCTACTCGACCTCTTCCTCATCAGAGAGTGAGCCATTGATTGAGAGAGAAGGAGAGAGAAAGAGTATCTTTTAATTACCTTCTTGAAAACTATTGAAAGAGCATATAGAAACTACTATCCAGCAATTGATTAGTTTGGCTCAAAATTTGATTTTTTTGCAATACAAAAAACTATCACAGATGGTTTTTACTAAAAAGCATGCGTAATAGTCTATTTTCACGAGCGGTTACGAACAAGAACATGCGTGATAATTGACTATCACGAGCGATTATTATTGAACCGTTTGTGATAACTTTTTTCACAGATAGTTCAAAAACTATCTGTAATGATCACATAGTATCACTGACCCATAAAGTCAGAAGGTTCAAAAAACCATATGTGATGACGATTTTGAACTATTTGTGATTACCTATTCCGTAGTAGTGTTTGAGTGGTAGGCGCGGGCAAACCCTAGAGTAGAACCGTCTGTGATAGGGTGGTACATCATAGACAGTTCTAAAGTAGAACCGTCTTTGATAAATATACATCATAGACGGTTCTAAAGTAGAATCGTCTGTGATAAATACACATTCTCATATACATAAATGCAAATTCAGAATATTGACAAAAATGGCTAGGAATTATATCTGAATATTAGTAAAGTAGTAGTTTGAGCTCGAAGTATGATTTGCAGTTGTTAGATTTAATTAGTGAAGAATATTGACAAAAATGGAGAGGAATTATATCTGAATATTTGCTAAAACCGCTAATTTTATGACAATTAGTTCAATTGCACCTGTGCAAAGAACCTGGCATACTCATGCCTAATCCTACAGTCGTCGCTGCAAAAGACGATGTAGTCATCCCACCCTTGCGTCACGTCGCAGCTGGTGCTCGTGCTGCCGGTGGCGATCCGAGAGTGCCAACATCCAGCCCTGCGGCCTGGCCATGTTCCATTTCACCTCCTGGACTACGTCCGCAGCGAGTCTCCGACACCCCTGGCCATGTTCCATTTCACCTCCTGGACTACGTCCGCAGCGAGTCTCCGACACCGCCTACACTACAGGTTGGTCCTCTTTGCTATCGTGCACTCACCGCCGGCCGGCTCGCCCTCGACCTGGCTAAGGAGGAGGCTGACTCACCCAGCGTCGTGCGCCTCACCGGCTATGTAGAGGAGGATGCCGACCATGTAGGCCGCAGACTTGTGGCCAGCGGCGGTCGTCTGGTCTAGGCACGCGATGCCACGTTGCATTTCCTGGTGCACGAAGACGAGCATGAAGCCGACGATGATGTAGGCCTTCGGGTTGCTGGCGTCGGCCAGGTGGTTGATGACGGTGAGGTAGCACTCATTTTTCAGCCACTTCATCGCCCCCTCTAGCTCTAGCACCACGTGCCTCCCCACAGCGCCCTCCTTGGACGCCCTGTACATGGCCTTGTAACTGCAATATACGTAGACAATTCAAGACGTCAGAATAATCTTAATACAAGAATTACTCCATAAGAGAAAATGAAAAGGAAAAATACGTACGTGGCTGGTGGGCAAGAGAGGTCGACGATGACTTTGTGAGGAAGAGCGACGGTGATCGCCGACCTCCACGCCTTTGTCCTCCCTGTCATGCTCTGCGTGCTCACCATGGCTCACGATCGATGTCTAGTAGCTAGCTAGCTGCGTGCGTACTGTTGATCAGTATCGTGTGTCATCACCATGGTGTACGATGATCATTCTTATAAAACAAGGAGTAACGGCGGCGCGCAAGATGACGTGACGAATAATGTCGGCAAGACGAGAAAGAGGCGTGATCGTGAGACGAAGAGACGCATCGTTAAGTCAACGGGCGAGACGCATCGCATGGGAGCCAAAGCATTGAATTATCATATACGGTTATTATTAAAAACCGTCTATGATGAGACCTCCAGCTTGAGTCATTTAATAAATCCTATCAGTCGAACTTCCGTCTTTATTCGTTTAATATATCTTTTGCCACAAGTGGTTGGCACATAAATAACCATTAGAGAAGTATCTAAGAAAAAAATATTCACTCACAAACTTCCCATCCTTTCTTAATACTTCTGTTTCTTCTTAAAGTTCTCATTGGTAGAAGAATATTCCTACGATCAGGTGGACACTTCACTGTCTATGATGTGTAACTTCCGATCAAGATGTACCAAATTATACTCCTGCTTTCTTTTGTTAATTGGAAGTTACACATCAAGACACTGAAGTACTTACATATCAATCCCGAGGAACTGGGATCAGAATTGCGACTAACCAGTTAGAAGAAAGCATGTCATAGAAGGAATGTAGCTATATGATTTTTTGCAACATTTTGTAATATGTGTTTATATCGATCAGATCGTGCCCACTATTATTTCTGCTGCAATCGTCGTTCTCATTACAGACATTCCAATAAATAATCGTATGTGAATTTAGTAATATCACAGACAGTACTTCAACATGATCTGTCTGTGATACTTCACAGGTAGTCTTAAACATGAATCATCTGTGATATGACCTCTACAGAGATAGTTCTTAGAGAAGCCAGTAACACAGATGGTCGCTAAACTAAAACCATCTGTGATTGTATTTAATACTGACGGTTTTGGAAAACCGTCTGTGATAAGGCATTCAGTATTAACCTTTTTGTAATAGTGCCAACTAGTTGCAGTGTCCTTCATTTTTGTACATATTCATAACAAACCAAGCAACCAAGGTTCACGTTTGACAGATATGGTTGTCATTCCATTATAAGATTACAAAATCTATTCACATTACACATTACAAATTGTTATGAATAGCGCTTGTATTCATCATAAGGGCGATGGACCAGTATATATACAAGTACATGTATAACATATATGCAGGTAACCCTTTATACAACAGAAAAATACACAGATAATAATACACATCTAACACCCCCCTCAAACTTATGGTGGATCAATAACATGAAGTTTGGAGAAATAGAAGTTATCTTGGCTTTGGTGCATGCCTTTTGAAGAAGTCTCGCTAATCAAGCTTTGAAGGCATCTTGAAGAGCAACAACCTTGTCCTGCACTTGTGCCCGCATATAGGAAGCATCAACACCAATACGCTTTGAAAGTCCATGTTTCTTTGGATCTTTAGCAATGCTAATAGCACTTGTCTTGTCGGATAAAGAGGAGTTGGTCTTTGAAGCGAAACACCAAAATCCTCAAGTAACCAACGTATCCAAGTAACCTCCGTATTCAACAAAGTCATAGCTCGCAACTCAACCTCAACACTCAAGTGAGAAATTGTTGTCTGCTTCGTAGTCTTCCAAGCAATGAGAGAACTATCGAGAAAAACACAATAGGAAGAGAGAGACCGGCGATTAGAGTGATCACTAGCCTAGGTGGCATCAGAATATGCCTAGAGCTGTAAAGAAGTAGAGCGAGGGAAAAAGAGACGACCATTGACGAATATATCGTAGAATATGAAGAAGATGCCTATAGTGGAGCTGAGTGAGAGCAGAAATAAAATGACTCAAGATGTGCACAGGATACAAAATGTCAGGACGAGTGACACCCAGATAAACAAGACTCCCAACAAGGTGACGATATCAAGTAGGATCAACAAGAGGCTTGCCATCAGTGGGCCCAAGATGAACATGAAGCTCCATGGGAGTCTCGGCTGTGCGCTAATCAGTAAGAGAAGCACTATCAAGAAGATTCTGGATATACTTTTCTTGGGACAAATAGAAGCCCTTAGACGTAGAAATGACCTCAACCCCAAGAAAGTAGCGAAGAGGACTAAGATCAAACATGAGAAACTACTCACTAAGACGCTCGTTGACAAAAGTGATGTATTGAGAATCATCTCTAGTAATGATTATATCATCAATATATAAAAGAAGAAGCGTCCGATCGTGAGATGAAGTATGAATAAAAAGAGCAGAATCATGAGCACTAGCAAAAAAATCAGTTGTAGTGACAACAAAAGAGAAACGATCAAACCAGGCATGAGGAGATTGCTTGAGGCCATAAAGAGATCGGTGAAGGTGACAAACCACACCCTTAGGAATAGAATACCCCGACGGTTGGTGCATATAAACCTCCTCATGCAGCTCACCATTGAGAAAAGTATTCTTGATCACATCAAGCTGAGAGATGCCCGAACAGACGCCACAATAAAAAGAGTGCGAACAGTGGTCATGTGAGCCACAAGAGCAAAAGTTTTATCATAATCACGACCATACTCCTACTGAAAGCCACGTGCCACGAGATGAGCCTTGTAAAGCTCAAGAAACCTATCAGAGCGGGTCTTAACCTTATAGACCCAGTTGCACATGACAGGAGCAATACGCACAGGAAGAGGGACAAGATCCCACGTGCCAGTACGCTCAAGGGTAGAAATCTCCTCTGTCATCGTATGCTGCCACTCTTGATGAGGTCGGTTCGGCAAGAGCAGCAACAACAAAACCAAAGCGCGCAGGAGAGCGAATACACTGGCGATCACGAAGAGCATATCGAGAAGGATAGGCATAAGAAGATGACCCATCAGAAGAAGATGGCACATCAAAAGAATCCTCAACTCGCAGACGACGAGTGTAGTAGAGAGGATAAGAAGGAACAAGGCCAGGAGGAACCTCTAGATAGGGTATCTGTGGTGGAGGTGCCAGCGGTGAAGGAGCCACTGACAAGGAAGGAGGCACAGGAGAGACCAAAGGTTGTAGAAGAGGTGTGGTGGCTATGGGGGTGTCAGGAAAAGTCAAAAAAGAAAGTGGCTTGGTAAGAGATGTTGGAGTGGTGGAAGGAGAAGGACAACGGTAGAAAGGATGAGACCAATCAAAAGTGATGTCCTGAGAAATCCGCATCTGTAGGCCAACAAGATCCAAACAATGATATCCCTTATGCTCATAGCTATAGCCTAGAAAAACACACTCGATGGACTGAGCGATCAGCTTGATGCGCTCACGAGGTGCAAGAAGAACATACCACACACACCCAAAGAGGTGAAAACCAAAAAAAATCAGGAGTCTTGCCATAGATACACTCAACTGTGATGCCTCCCTGAAGAGCAGAAGAAGGTTGAATATTGATCAGAAAAGTGGCAGTAGAAACAACCTCAGCCCAAAACTGTGGTGGAACAGCAGAAACATGCATAAGAGCACGAGTTGTCTCAAGAAGATGACAATGCTTTCGTTCCGCCACACTGTTCTAGGCATGAGAACCAGGCCAAGAAAATTGAGAGAGAGTGCTCTGCTCAGCATGAAAACTACAATGAACTCCCGACAAGTATTCTCCAGCAGAATCAACACGAAAAACACAATAGGAGAGTCAAACTAAGTACAGATCATGGTGGAAAAATTCTTGTATATGGATAGAACCTTACTACGAGATGACATAAATTATATCTATGTTTGTCGAGAAAAGTCGTCAATGAAAATGATATAATATCGATGACCTCCTTTCGAAACGAAAGGCGGACCCCATACATCATAATGAACAAGATCAAAAGGACGCTGTGACACTAACTTACTAGAAGGATAGGGGAGTTGAAGATGCTTACTAAGCTTACAACCCTGGTAATTTAGAGAACCAGGCACATACCCTAAAGACCACGATGAACTAAAGAAGATAGACGCAACTCGCAAAGATATCCCAAACGATAATACCACTGAGCAAAATATGTTATGGAGGATGCAACAGAAGCGGAGGTGGTGGTGGAGGTAACAAGACTGACAGGGGCAACAGAAGGAAGATGAAGCCAGTCAAACTCCTAGGCACGCTGTGAGTCACGACGGCGAAGGCCAGTACCAACCAAAGTCCCCGTGTGTCGATCCAGAGCAGAACAATAATCAACATCGAGAATAACATGACAACCACGATCGGTGAGCTGACCAGCAGATATAAGCTGCATAGTTAGTTTGGGAACATAAGAAACAACAAGAACATGAAAAGATAAATTCGAAAGAGTGCCTCGTCCTACGTCGGAGAGAGAGGTATCATCCGCTGTCTAAACAGTGATAGAAACAGCTAAACGACCAATGGAGGTGAGACTGGTGGAATCAGATGTCATATGAAAGGAAGCACCAAAGTCAAAAATCCAAGGTGATATACCTGAGAAAGAAGAGGTAGAATGTGGTCTTTGATCACTAGAAGACTGTGCAGCAGAACCAGCAGAATCGTACGATGCAAAGCAGCCTTACGATGTAGCAATGTGAGAATCTTCTGAGCATCAGAAGCACCAGAGCTCCTCTTAGAGGAGGAACTGCCAGTGCCCTTTGGAGGACAGCCACCACGATGTATATCCTTTTTCTTCCTATAGTATAACTGCTCCACATGTCCATCCTTGTTATAACTGGTGTAGTGGAGTCCCCTACCAACATTAGCTGTAATTGGTGGAGGAGTAGTTGGAGATGTAGTGCTTGTAGAAGCTTGAGGAGCTGCCAGAACCGAAGAAAACGACTGGGACGGCAACAGACCCGCATCACGAAAGCCAATCTCCTCAGAACGAACAACTACAAGGGCCTCCAACAAAGTTACACGAGGGTGACGTGCCAACAACTAAGCACGAGTCTACTCATAGTCAGCCCGAAGATGGGTCAAGAAGTCGTAGATGCAACAAAGCTCCAGGTGAGACTGCTGACGCTGACAACACTGACAGGTATGGCAAACATCTGGTCCCAAAGAGTCAATCTGATGTTATATCGTGGACAACTGGGCATAGATCTCATCCACAATGACATCTCCCTACTGCTACAACTGCTCCTGACGCACAACAACAAGATACAAGGAATTACCAGATGACTCGTAGTGATTGCGCAGATGTGCCCACATTAACTATGTTAAAGCCAAGCCAATCACATCTCCAGTGAGATACACTTTCATGCTAGCAACCAGAATAGCATAGGCATAGACATCCTCATCAATCTATATCTTATAGGCACCATACTAAGTCTGAAAAGTCTCCATGTCATCCTCAAAAGTATTATATGCCTCTTTACGAGTGTCTTTGGATGCATCCTTCGGGAGCACAAGTTCAATAGGTGGAACAGGTCGAGATAGACAGGAAATCTCGCTAGTGAGAAAATCCCAAACACACTGACCACGCATGTGGAGGAGCATGTGTTGAAATCAATCCCGATAATTCAGACCATCAAAAATCACCAGGCAACGAGGCACAAAAATAGTGCCTGAAGAGGACGACATTTTTTCTCATTCTCTTTTTCTGGGCCAGGCCAGCTCACACTAAAGCAATCACAGCATGCACGGCTTGCAGTGAAGGAAGAAGAAGGCACACGTGGGGGGAACTACGGTTCCCCCTGGCGGTGGTGGCCCGAGTGACGGTGGCGGCGGCTCATGTGGAAGGCTCGGCTCGGGCGAGCTCGGGGGGAGGAATGGGTGCGGCTCGGGCTCGGGCGACCGGCGGCGCAGATCCAGGTGTCAGGGCTCGGGGTGACAACCGACGAAGTAGACCCGGGCCGAGGCTGACCAGGCAAGAGACAAGTGGAAGAGGAGGCGACCTCGAGGTGGCGCCGATCGGAGCGACGTCGAGTAGATCGGGAGGCAACCTCGCGAGTGACCACGGGCTGAGGACGACCGCGGGATGAGGGCGACCTCACAGGTGACCATGGGCTTGGCTGCACGATGTGACGAAGATGAAGTTGAGGCAGCAGTGGCGACGAGGCGAAGAGGAACCAGATTTAGCGGGGGAAGATGACAAGCGATGGTTGGAGATGGCAAAGCCAGGCGGTAGCTGGAAGAAGAACCAGCGACGGTTTGACGAAAAAACAAAATACTAGATTTGCTCTGATACCATATTATGAATAGTACTTATATTCATCATGAGACCAATAGACCAATATATATACAAGTACAGGTATGACATATATGAAGGTAACCCGTTATACAACAGGGGAAATACATAGGTAATAATACACATCTAACACAAATCACATGAGAAAGACAACAAAAATGTTATCCACTTTACATGGGTGCAAAAGAACTTCCCTAGACAAGTCACTACTCTCACTAGTAAGGAATAATGACAATGGTTGGTCACATGACACACTATAAATGAATTATGATCCCACTTGGTTGGCCAGACCTATTTTGCTCTCCACTATCTTTAGAAACAACATCTTAGCCAAATAAGAATCATTTGCAATATTCTAGATAGATATACACATTGTACAGCACACAACATGATCATATTTATGTATATATGTTCTCAGCGGTATTGCCCTCGCATTTACAATTTAAATCATTACGAGTATCACAACTGAGCCCATGTGTTTTTATTAGTACAATGATATAAAAAAAATGGCCACATAGGAATCAACAACTATATATGGCAGAATTTACTAAATTGCAGGAGATACATTTATTTCTGCATTTACTGTCTCTTTTTGGTTGAATATGCCAACTGTAGTGACAAACTATTGAAATTTTCCTAACTATATATTGTAGTTTAGCCTTATAAATGTGCATGACCTCGTAGTTTTGCCTTATGGTAGTGTGACTTCACATGCCTCTTGTGTCTTCGAGCTAAATGCATTTGGCATCTGCCTACCACAGTTGCTCACACTACTACAGAACAGACCTTTAGTCGAACTGCCAAATGGGCAATAGTCTCGGAGAAAATTGCGTCCGGGACAAAAAAGATCTTTCGTCGGTTGGTGACACCAACCGACTAAAAGTCCTCCTAACGGCTCGGTGGCGAGCTTTGCAGAGGGCGTTTAGTCGGTTGGTGTTACCAACGGGACTAAATGCCAACCTTAGTCCCGGCTGGTACTACAATCCGGGACTAAATCTTTAGTCCCGGATTGTAGTACCAACCTGGACTAAAGGTTGGCAACCAACCGACTAAATGTCCTTCTATTTAAACCCTGCTTTGGCGTTAAATCACAGAGCCGGAACGCCGTCGTCGCCCTTTGGACACGCCGCCATTGCCACCACCGCCGAGCCGTTCATTCACTCAACCGTATTCACCGCGTGTTCGCGGTAAGCTCGATGCTAACCCCGCCGTCCATTATGAAAAATATGAAATGTAAAATTTGAATAATTTTTATATGTTATAAAAATTGCCAATTAATTCATAAATGGAACTTTCATGATTTTTGTAGGCCACAATAAATTTCCAAAAATCATGAAATTTGTTATTCCACTAAGTTACACTGTGAACAGTCCATATAAAAATTTTAAGACTATTTGGACAAAGTTGAATTTATACCTATTTTATGCTTATTTATTTAATTATTATTCCATGAATTTTGTAGGCTAAATTAATGATCCAAAAATTCTGAAAATTGTTTTGCCATCTAATTAGGCTATGAACTATCTGTACAAAAATGTTGGGATCAATCTGAAGACTTTTATTTTTCACCTTATTTAATAATTATTTAAATAAATGAAAAATGACTTTTACATGTGTTAGTTAGGTTAAGCTTTGAGGGGTGTTTGATGAGATAAGTCTTATCTTATCAGATCCAACCTCTTGGGTAAAAATAATAAATATTAATTTTGTTTTAATAAATAAGTTTAATATTTAATTATTAAGTAATTAGTTAATATCTTAATTAGCTTAATCACTTAGTTATTGTTTGCCTTTTGGATTGATTGTTGACCTAGGGTCATTCACCCTTAATGACTTTGGGCAATTTAGTTAATTATTAATTATCATTTAACTTGATGTCCCTTCTCCTTAAGCTTGCTGTTTTGCGTTAAATCACGGGAGCCGGAAGTCATTAAGGGCAAGGTGAAGCTCCTAGTGCAAATATTTGTCAAATAGTCTTGATTCTTTGAAAATTCAAAATAAATTCATCTTAATTTCAAAATTCTAAAATTTTTGGGTAGCCTCTCTATCATGTGTACTATCCGGGAAAAATTTGAAACTTGTAATTTAATTATGTGATATGTCATATAATGCGACGATGACACGCCATTGGATGTACAATGCCGATCGCCGCTCAAAGAGTTCATTGATGGCGTGCATTATTTCTTAAGAGTGGCCGAGGCAAACAAGCGGGATGGTTTCATGTGTTGTCCATGTGCCCCTGTAAGAATTTGAAGGAATATTCTAGCTCAAGGAGTCTTCACTCACACTTGTTGAAGTCGGGTTTCATGCCAAACTATATTTGTTGGACCAAGCACGGAGAAACCAGGTTATAATGGAAGAAGGTGAAGAAGAACAATTGGACCCTAACGACATTATTGCTCAATACGGTGACTTCGATGATACCGCAATGGGGCGGTCAAGAAGAGGCAAGGCGTAAGACACACTCGTGAAGATGATGCTCTTGGTGATGTCATTCGTGATGCACAAAGAGATTGCGAAAGTGAAAAGGAGAAGGCTAAGTTTGACCGCATGCTAGAGGATCACAAGAAATTACTATACCGTCCGTAGAAGATGGGCAAAAAGTTGGGTACAACAACTCGAGTTGCTACAATGGAAGGCCAGAATGGTGTATCCGACAAGGCATTTGGGCAATTATCAAGATCCAAAAAGATGCTTCAAGCCTAACGAATTGCTCGCCACTACGTGCGAAGCAAAACAGTCGTCGCCCTTTGGGATTAGAAATCCGGAAGATACATGCATGTCCTAATGATCGCATCTGTATCGTGGCAAGGACTACGAGAATTTGGATGAATGCCCGTATGCAAGCGTCGCGGTATAAGATCGGCGAGATGAGCGAAGAACGTCCGGAAGAAAATCCGCCAAGGTTATGTGGTATGCTCCTATAATACCACGCTCAAACGTCTGCTCATAAACAAGGACCATGCAAAGTTGTCGCGATGGCACAAAGAAGACCGTAAGGTAGACAACATGTTGAGACACCTGGCGATGGGTCCCGGTGGAGAGCAATAGACAGAGAATTTCGGAGTTTGCAGATGACGCAAGAAACCTAAGGTTCGCTTAAATGCGGATGGTATGAATCCTTTTGGGGACGAGCACTAGTCATAGCACTTGGCACTGTTACTCTATGTATCTACAACCTTCCTCCATGGTTATGCATGAAGCGAAGTTCATTATGATGCGGTGCTCATCCAAGGCCCGAGGCAACCCGGCAGCGACATCGATGTCTACCGAGGCCATTAGTTGAGGAACTCCGCTTTTATGGAGCAAACCAGTGTACGTGTGTGGGATGAGTACAAGCAGAACACTTCGACTGCGAGCATTGTTGTTCGTAACAATCAATGATTGGCTGCTCTAAGTAATCTTCGGAGACAGACAAACAAGGGATACAATGCATGCACACAATGTTTTGATGACATTGACGGTATATATTTGAAAAATGTCGAAGGTCGTGTACCTTGGCCATCGTCGTTTTCTTCCTATGAATCACCAACTAAGAAAGAAAGGCAAGCATTTTAACGGTAAGGCGTAACACCGAACCAAGCCTCGCAACCGAATCGGGAGGATGTACTTGATATGGTCAAGGATGTGCAAGTAGTCTTTGGAAAGGGACAAGGCAAATAACTGTTAGAAAGATGCTAAGGGACACGCACCCATGTGGAAGAAGAAGTCTATATTTTGGGAGCTACCCTATTGGCAAGTCCTAGAGGTCCGCAACGCGATCGACGTGATGCACCTGACAAAGAATCTTTGTGTGAACCTGCTAGGATTCATGGATGTGTATGGAAAGTCTAAGGATTCACTCGAAGCACGCGGGACTTGCGGCGCATGAAAGAACGAGACAACCTGCATCCAGAGAAGACAGACGATGGACGCCATTACTTAAGACCTGCTAGCTTCACTCTTAGCAAAGAAGAGAAGGAAAGCATGTTTGAATGCCTAAACAGCATCAAGGTCCCATCTGGATTCTCCTCCAATATAAAGCGTATAATAAATATGCCAGAGAAGAAATTCCTACACTTAAAGTCCCATGACTGCCACGTGCTTATGACGCAATTGCTTCCGGTTGCTTTAAGAGGAATTCTACCTCCACATGAACGTCTGGCCACCGTGAAGCTATGTGCATTCCTCAATGCAATTTCTCAGAAGGCAATCAATCCAATGGAACTAGCTACTCTACAGAATGATGTGGTTCAATGTCTTGTCAGCTTTGAGTTGGTGTTCCCTCCATCCTTCTTTAATATCATGACACACCTCCTAGTTCACCTGGTCAAGGAGATTAATATTCTCGGTCCTGTGTTCCTACACAACATGTTCCCCTTTGAGAGGTTCATGGGAGTCCTGAAGAAATATGTTCACCAGCGTGCTCGGCTGAAGGAAGCATCGCCAAGGGCTACGGGACGAGAGGAGGTCATTGAGTTACTGTGTTGACTTCATTCCGACCTTGACCCGATTGGTGTTCTGAATCGCGACACGAGGGAGACTTAGTGGAAAGGGAACACTAGGGAAGAAAACATATATCCATGCGGGGACGATTATTTCAATAAAGCGCACTACACAGTTCTTCAAAACTCCTCCGTGGTGGAGCCGTATGTCGAGGTACACAAGGAGTTCCTACGATCCCAGTTTCCAGGGAAGAATGAAGCTTGGATTAGGCGTCATCACATGGAAACTTTCAGCGGTTGGTTGCGAAAAGAATGTCGTGGTGATGACAATATTGATGAGCAAGCGTATTTGTTGGCTAGGCAACCATCGTGGCACATCCTCACGTACAAAGTGCGAGATAAATGGAAATACATTTTACAATCGTAGCCCAAGATAAAAGGAGCACGAACCAAAGCAGTGGTGTCGCGTAGATGCCACAGACCCAAATGGAAAGAGGCAAACATATTATGGCGCATAGAGGAGATTTGGGAACTAGACTACGCACCTAATTTTAAAGTCCCTTTGTTCCGGTGGCAATGGGTGAAGATGACCAGGAGCGGGGTAACGATCGACAAGGAGTATGGAATGACAACGGTGGACCTCAACAATATTGGGTACAAAGACGAACCATTCGTCCTTCTTTGCGATGTGAATCGGTGTTCTATGTGAAAGACATGTCTACAAAACCCAAGAGAGGGAAAACGACGACAAATCAACCAATGAGCCAAAACGCCACATAATTCTTTCAGGGAAAAGAAACATCGTGGGAATTGAGGACAAGTCAAACAAGTCAGAAGATTATGAAAGGGATGACCGAATCCCGCCCTTGATGTGACCAAAGACCCAAGCATCTCGCTAAATGCCGAGGCACTCCATGGTTACTGGCATGATCATAACCAAGGGTCATCGTCAAGAAGAAGTTCACCATCGTGCCCGCTTGATATATAGTGATGTTTAATAAATAGTGTGTATTAGAGATTTTATGTAATAATTGTAACTTCAGATGTTTCTATCATATTTTTCTTGTTTTTTATCGTTTCAAATGAAATTCCTATTCGATAAAAGGACACATTTAGCAAGTATTTATGCCTTCAAATGAAATTCCCAGCTTGTGGTTTGAGCCCTTCATTTTGTTTATAGTTGGCTCTTCACTTCTGACTTGTGGTCACTATAAAAGTCGTTTGAAATGTCAATAAGATAAAAGGAAATGCAATTATTATTTTAAAAAAAATTTATGCCTAGTATTTAATTTACTATGCATTTAACAAGAATTGGCATATTTATACAAATAAACTTAATACAAAACCCAAAGCTGTGAAAATCGTGGCGGAATCGGGACCTTTAGTCCCGGTCCGTATACCTCCGGGACTAAAGGTCACCTGACCGGGACTAAAGGTTCTCTCGAAAATATGTCCCACAAGAAGACCTTTAGTCCGGCCAGAAACCACCGGGACTAAAGGTCCGACCTTTAGTCCCGGTCCGTGATACCACCGGGACTAAAGGTCTTTAGTCCCGGTTGGTAATACCACCCGGACTAAAGGTCCCCTCGATATAAGCAACAGTGGCTTCTTCCTTCTTCCACCCTTCCGTCTCCCTCGCGTCTCCTCAAGGCTTAAATCGTCGGCTCCGGCCGTCGCGCCCGGCCTCCTCCTTCCTCCCGTGGCGCCCACTCCCGCCACCACCTCCACTCGGCCCCTTCGCCCCGTGCTGCCCCATTTGCCGCCGCGGCTCCCGCCTCTCAGTCGCCGCCGTCAAGCTCCTCCCGCGCCGCCCGTGGCTCCATCGCCCGGCCTCCTCGGCACCCCCTCCACCGCTCGGTGAGCCTCCCCTTCTCCCGTGCCTAGCTTTCTCCCCTCTCTTTTCCTCCCGCCACGCTGCCCGGCCGCCCTGCACCCGAGCCCCCGTGATGCCCTTGGTCGGACCGTTGCCCCCACCCGGTCGAACCGGCCCACTCAACCCGAAGCCCCGGCTCGGCTCCCTCGCCTTCCCTCTCTAATCAAGATTGTGATTAGCAGGATTGAAGTAATCGACATTTGCAGAGATCTTGTATATATTGAATCATATGTGTTTGTTCTTGATTGATTATTGAACAATAGTTGTTGTCAGTGATTAAGATGAATTGTTGTGATTGTTGTATGTGATTACTGAGCATCAATTTGGCAACGAATGTAGTATGTTGCAAGTAGCATTTTGCTTAATCTGTGTGTGATCTCGAAATTGAATATTTGTGTAGTAAGAGGTGTTTGTCATTTTGAAATGTGGGTTATGTCATCTTGGAATTCCCGTCAATTAAGTTGTTGTGTCGTAGAAGTTGCGATCAATTATCATTTGTCCATTTCGTTTGTCAACATTTGATTCGTAGTTACCTTCCCGGATCATAGTGGTAGCATTGAGGTTGCAATCGATCCAACGATTAGGAATTTTTGCAATAAGATCAATCGCTTTCTTTGGTAGTAAGATTGATTCTTTTGTCGATGCATGTCACGAACCGCACGCCACTTGATGCGAAATCATAACCCGATCACGAACCGTTCTAACGTCCTACACATATATTTGCAGAAATGGCCGACCCGAATGACAACATGGACGATGCCATGATGGATATTATCAACAATGACGCCTTACAAGGTGCCCAATTCGAAGGTGATGACAACAATCAAGAAGTAGATGACGGGAGTCAGTACTTTGCCGATTATGAAGATGAGCAAGACAATGCTGGCGAGGTCTATCTACAATCTCTTATGTATACATGAAATTCAGAATAATTTCATTTGTCGTATAAATATATTTATTTAAATCTTTGTGTTTCTACATTCGTAGCCCTCGGATCGGCGACAACAACGGGAAGAGTAGAAATGTACGAGGCCCGAAGAAGCCGTTGGAGGGTCGGTTCATTCTCTCGGAATTCGAGGAGGATACAGGCAAAGTACTTGGACCACATGCACAGAAATTTATCAGCCACTGTGGGTACCTTGTAAGGGACAGGATCCCGATCAATGCTCGTGAATGGAAGCAAAAGAAAGTTGCTCCTCATATTAGTTTTGTCTCGATCGTGACAAGGCACTAGTTTGGCAAGATGTCCTTCAACATTTCGCTCGTCTGTAAGATGAAGCTTTGAAGGAGAGAGTTAGGAGCTGGCTATGAAGAAGATGGCCACACAATTCCGGTGTTGGAAGAAGAAATTGTACAACACATTTATCGGGAAGAACTCGGCGCGATTTCAACACTAAGGCCTACGTCAAGTTGAGGCCGTTTTGGGATGAGTTTATGCAGTTCAAGACATCGGAAGAGGGTGAGGCACGGTGAGAAGGAACCAACAGAATGCCCGACAAAGCAATACCACCATCACTTGGGATCGGTGGCTACAGAGTGCCATTCCTAAGTGGGAAAGAATGGAGCAGGAGATTCTTGCCAAGGGATCGAACGAGAATCAATCAAGCCGCCCGAAAGCGCCAAGTATTGGTTTTTCGGTCATGGGGAAGCTCGGACCTAGAGACCAGGAAAGATAGTGTATGGCGCAAAACTCCAAAGAGCAAAGAGAAGATTTGCTTATGCTCGAGGCTTGGTGAGAGTGGCGGTGGCACGAACAGAGATAAGGATGGTGACATACGCCCGGAGAGTACCAACACGGTGGGCGAACAAGAGGCTATGGGGAGGTGTCGTGGGAGCATGCCTTCCCTAAAGACAAAGCCACCTATAGAAGCCGCCAGAGAAAGAAGTACGAGGAGGCAGAGCGGATGCGCAGGATGGAGGAAATGGTTCTTGAGTCACGGGAAGTGGCTCGTGAAGCAGTAGAGCGAGAAAAAGCACTTGAAGCCAAAATGAATGAGGAAATCAAAAGGCATGTGCAGATAGCAGTAAGTTCCATCCAAAGGCAAAGCGCATCGAGCCGGAGTCAACATCGGCCCCTAATCGGAAAAGCGATTGCGCTTCCACGGAGGTGCTAGTGATTCAAGATGACGCAGGGCTGCGCTTCCCCGTGGATGACATCACCGATCCTCTCACGACATGTGAGCCGCACATTCGAGGGGAATGCCACATACCATGGTGGCTATCGGTGTTGTATCTCGATCGACCCTACGAAGACACCAAGATGCCATGGGGCATTAATACCTCCTGGATATGCTAGCGTCTCGGTGGATAGAGTTGTGAAAGGTAATAGCAATGTGCCTCTTGACATTGAAGGAGGTGATAGGGAGAAGACTTTAGGAGAAGGGGAGAAGACATTCATATGTTGGCGCAAGCGCTATATCATTATTCCCGGGCGTCACCTCCTCCTCCTCAACAACCTAACCCTAGGTGCGGATGAAAGTGAGCGAAATATTTTTCACTAATTATGTATTGGCTTAAATAACGGTTTACTCATACCACGTTGTTTTCACTGTGAGAACCTCCCCAACCTAAGTCCAATTATCCATTCACCACCAGTCACAGTGTTGCGGGCGATGACAATGAAGTGGAAGACACTTTGCATCCCCACCGGCCCCATCGCCTCCACGGCGGGCTCCAACGCCGACACCGGCCGCCCCATCGCCTCCACGGCGGGCTCCAACGCCGCCACTGGCCCCATCGCCTCCACGGCGGGCTCCAACGCCGCCACCGGCCGCTCCATCGCCTCCACGGCGGGCTCCAACGCCGCCATCGCCCCATCGCCTCCACGGCGGGCTCCAACGCCGACACCGCCGCCCTCCGCCAAAGAAGAGGCGCACCCACAAACAGCGTCGGCCACCACCGCCAAGAAGAAAGCCTCGGGAGAACACCACTATTTCTAAGACGCACGAAACTTTCCTATGAGAAGACCGCGAGGAAATAGATGCTTGATGAAAAAGATGTGGGACAGTTTCTCGCGAAAGTCAAGGCTAAAAGTGAAGCGAAGCGAAACCCTGAGAAGCCGTACTTCTTCGTACGTCCAGAAGTTCTAAGGCAAAGGGTGGACGCTCACCAGAAAAAGTTACGTCATGCTCGTAAGGATTCGCCACTATCGGACTATGACCGCACTCTCACCAAGTCAATTGAGGAGGCGAAGAAGAAAGTGAAGAGAGCACGAAAGGGTGTTGCGGCTGGGAACAATCACAACAATCGATTGCCCCGCTAGTTATTGGGAATGAATATGGTTCAAACACGAACGTGCTAGAACAGATATCCGAAATGTGCATTTGGATCAACTTGATGAATTTTTCATGAAACCGGTCTAAGCATTTCCCAAATGCTCGTCCGAGCACACATCAAAAGTGCTCCGGAAGTTGATCATTGGAAGAAGGAATATGTATATGGCAAGAGTCTATACAACCCTGAGAAGCTCATGGAACTTCGTACGCAAATGTACTTGTTAAACAAGTGGTACATGGCGGCGTGTCGCAGAAAAGCGGATGACTATATTTGCGTCAAAATTAGAAACCATCATTACTTAGTGGCGATGACATTATAATGGTTCAGTTTAATGAGTTACACCAGCTATGCCATATGAACGCTCTAGACAAATCTCTCATCAGCTGCTTTTGTCTGTACGTGATTCTTTCTTTTAATAATCTCACTCTAGCATATGTATATGTATAAGTAATTATCCTCACACTAGCTAGCATGTCTATACATATGCAGAGACATGATGAGAGACCTCACACGAGAAACGACAAGAACATTGGTTTCGTTGATCCATATATCGTATTCAAGGACCCAAACACTCCCTACGATCAATGGAGACCTCAAACGGAGAGGAATTTCCGGAGGTTCTTGATCAACCAAAAGAACAAAAGATTTATACTCTTCCCTACAACTTTGGGTGAGTGTTGTTATCGTGTGCACATTTTACTTTACTTACTCAATCCAACATAAAGATATATATGTTGACTCTATAAACAAATGCACTTTCATCGATCTCGATTGTCTTCGATCTCTCAAGCGGTCATTTGCTAATCTATGACTCGTTGAGAAAACCGCAGGAAGATTACCAAGATATGATAGACATTATCCAGGTAACTTCGATCTTTAAATATTTATTCCTGCTCTTTAACTCGCAATAGTTAATTAACGATCCAATTATTAGGCGGTGGTTTGGGCTTGGTTCGTTCGGCTACACCGTCCGGATCCGAAAGCGCCACTTCTCGATCCACACCGATCGGATGTAAGTTGTACTAGCTCCCGCATCTTTACCTTATCATGCTTCACCACGCGGGATGACGAGAGTAATCTTTTATATCGCATGCTGGGTTCTACTGGCGACCACCGGGCAACAATTTGTGTGGATACTACGCTTTGCGAGTTCCTCACGGTGTATGCAAAAGAACCCATCTACAGATGCGTAAAGTACGTAACAAGTATATATAATAAATCCATTTTATTTATTTGTTGCTATTAAATAAATCTTATGTATATTAATACTTCTTTCGTTTAATGCAAATTGAAGGAGATATGGTTGAAGGAACAGGTGTTGGATATGGACCGCCTCAAAGGAATTCAAGAGACAATCGCAGATTTCTTAATGAGCATGTCCTCAAGCCCGCACCGAGTTCTACTTTAACCGGATGAACAATTGAAGCCAAACCAGGACGAATATTTGTATGACATTTAAGTGGAGGACAACATTTGTGTTGTAAATACCAAGGATGCATGAATAATGTTGTAAATTTTATGTGCATATATATATATATTATACATATATATAGCTCCATAATATATATAGTTTCATACTTTATTTGTGTGTAATAATGTTCCAAACTAAATTATATGTGGGCGTATACATATATTAGCAGCGAAGAATACGCATTTGAAAACCTAATGTAATTGTAAAACCAAAATCAATAATGAATTGAAATGGAAACAAAAAGAAAAAAACACCTTTAGTCCCGGTTGGTAATACCAACCGGGATTAAAAGGGCCAGCCCCGTGGCCCAGCCCAGCGGACCTTTTAGTCCCGGTTGGTATTACCAACCGGGACTAAAGGTCGGCCTTTAGTCCCGGGCCTGGGACCCGGGACTAAAGGTGAGACATTTAGTCCCGATTTCCTAGTCCCGGCTCTATAACTGGGACTAGAGGCCCTTTAAGCCCGGGACCAAAGGTCTGTTCTGTAGTAGTGTCATCCAAACACAATTCACATGGAAAATATAAAATGTTGTGTAGTGTACAAACAACACACACTTGTATGAGGATAAAAGTACGTAATGCCATGGTGTACTTACAACCTTTTTTTGTGTTCCTTGAGCTAACATATGTATATGACGATTTTTGTGTAGAACAAAATGATATTGTTTATTTATTATTCATGAAATTTCGATAGTGCCAACAAGCAATTCTGCTATGTCTATGACATCTAAATGTATAAACAAATTGTCGATGAAAATACTGGTAGTGTGTGCTTCAGCACAGTTTCTGTGTAGACATTGCTCCCACAATCACGAGAGATCACCAAGCGAACATGTGGGATAGTTTTCCAGCTCTCGCGCGCCCAAGGACAGGCTTGGGAGCTCTATTCCCAGCAGCCATATGATTAGTTACTTGGAGTTAATGCGAAGCAGTTTAGTGATAGTTGAGGGATTTGATTTCAATGTGCCCAATGGGTTGTGACATCTATAACAATGCAAGTGCTATGAATCACCATCATCTCTACAATAGGTTGATCAAAACCAATAATTGTTAGAATCATGAGCTTTTCAAATTTGAACTTGCAGTTTGTCAAATTTATATTTTCCAATAATTTCTGCAATAGGTCGATCATCTCTACAATAGGTTGATCACAGGGCTTGTAGTTTGTCATGAGCTCGTAGTTTGTCACATTTATCTTTTTCCAATGAATTTTGTTCAACTGCTGCGTGATTGCAAAATTAGTTGGTGAGTTAAAGAACTGATCCATTGTCATCATCTTTGCAGTTGAGCACTGGGAGCGACAAGTTAAAAGTTAACTCATGCACCTCGAGAATTGATGTATTAAGCACTCACTCTGTGAAATTGAACCTATCTTGTTCAACTACTTGTAACTGTTATATGTTGTGGTTGTCGGATCTATATATGTGAATGTTGTATTGTGAACTCGAACATTAGGTCAATGTTGTCGAATCTATATATGTAGTGATTTGTGGCTAATTTGTGGTATTTTTATTGTCTGGTACAAAATGAAATGCACGATATGTACAAAATTGGGTGCATATGTTGTTCGGGTAATTCCCGAGTGTCCTTTGTTGAACTTCACTCGAGAAAAAAATTACGATTCCCAAGGGATCACACTCGAGACAGTTTTCGGGAGCTGTCGAGAAAAATCGACATGTGGTGAGAATCCCGAGTGTTTCCACTTGAGACAGTTTTCAGGAGCCGTCGAGAAAAATCACCACGTGGTGGGGATCCCGAGTGTTTGCACTCAGGACAATTTTCGGGAGCCGTCGGGAAAGGTGCGCCACATCACAAGGCTTCCTGAGTGTTTCTACTTGGGACAATTTTCAGGAGCCGTCGGGAAAGATGCGCCACGTGGCGAGGTTTCCTGCGTGTTCCCACTCGGGACAAATTTCGGCAAGAAAAGGTCGCCACGTGGCGACAACCTAGGAGGGAAACGTGCCAAACCAAAAAGGGAACATATGTCCAACTTCTCCGAGTGCCAACACTTGAGAAAGTATTTCGTTACGGTCGCTAAAACCATTATGGAAAATTTATCCCAAGTGTTGGATTTTCCCGAGTATAAATTCGAACACACGGCGAATGTCTGTCTCCCGAGTGTAACTATCGGGAAACTAGTTTATACCTGACGAAACGATCCCGGGGGGTTTTTTTTTCCGACGGCCGACCTTTGGAAATATTGTCCCGAGTGTGTTGTGTTTGTTCGCGAGTGTTTTGGGCACTCGAAAAATTAACAGTTTCTGGTAACAGTTTGGCCGGCTCCACAAATTAAGCCAACACCTCCGACGTAAGTTCAACCGCTTGGACCGGTTCCAACACGAACCAACACCTCGATCCACTCGGGTTGCTCTTCCTTCACTCCGGAGATGATGAACACCAAACCACTCACAACCACACTGGGCCTTCTTACAAGCTTCTTGAGAAGATCACCGGTCATGACGTCTCCACGCCGTCAAGGTGTCGAAAAACACCAAGAGTAACAAGTCTACAACTTTCACTTGAACTAATAAGTGTCTAAGCTCAATGGATACACAATCCACTACCTAAGGCAACACATGCACTTAGGGTTTGCTCTCCAAGCTCACTAAGTGCAACACATGCACATAAGAGATGAGAGGCTTGCACTTTGCTTAAGGGACTCAATAGAGGTGCCAAATATCTCCAAAAGATTGTTCCCAATCGGCCAAGGTGGGTATTTATAGCCCACACACAAAAACTAGCCGTTGGAAGAGAATCTGCTGAAAAATCAGCACAAGTGGTACTACCGCCGTTCACTGGCCGGTACTACAACACCTGAACGACAAGCACAGTAACAGCTATATCAGACGAGAAACTAGCCGTTGAAAAGTGAATCTCGGTACTACCGACGTTCAACTCGCGGTAGTTCCGTACTCCAGTAGTTTCATTTTTGAAGGGCGGTACTACCGCTTCCACTTAGGTCCAACACATGGCACCTGCTATAAAAAACATACCGCACTAACTTCCGGAAATACCGAGCTGCGGTAGTTCCGCTCCCAACACGCTGGACTACCGCATTTCCATGAGAGCAAATCAAACTTGAAAAAGCGTCTCTCTGGGAAAAAACATGTCGCAACAAATTCGGCACAACCGGCAAACGGTAGTTTCGCTCACATAACGCCAGTACTACCGCACAGCGGTAGTTCCGTCTTCTTAACTACGGAACTACTGATCTTTCTGAGAAAAACAGCAATGGCTTTCACAACAACGTCAATTGTAAAACACATTTGCCAATTGATGAACCATGCTAACAAGGATCAAATGCAAGATTCCTAACAAGTTGCAACACACATTTACCAACTTTTAGAATCACACCACAAGGAATAAGATTCATGGACTCAAACCATTTGCAAAACACATTTGTAAACTAAAGTCACATGCTACAAGAAACATGGATGAGCATCAACTATTTGTAAAACACATTCGCAAATAATAACATCATGCCACAAGGCTAAGGTGCATAGACTTCAACCATTTGCAAAACACATTTGCAAATTATAGTTTTGTGCCACAAAAGAGTTAATGCATGAGCTTCAACCATTTACAAAACACATTTACAAATTATAGTCCCATGCTATAAGGATTAAATGCATGAGCCTCGTTATTTGCAAAACACATTCGCAAATAATAGCACCATGCATAGATAAGCTAGAGCAAGCACAATGAGCTACCAACACATGACTAACTCTTGCTACTAGTCAAGACCCCTCTTAATAGTACGACAACCTATACTAGCAATCTGGTCTTCCAACCACACATCAAGACCGGTAAAAGACTAGGAACACATCCTTAGCCCTAGGTAGTCATACCTTTGCCTTGTATCTTCTTGAAGCTTGATGACGCATATCATCACTTCAAGTCCGGGTCATTGACTTGATAATCATCAACACATGATGATCTTATTCACTTCGGGATATTTTCTTGAACATCATCAACACATGATGATTTCTCCATCCCGAGTTTGGATATGCATCAACACATGATGCATCCTTCATTAGACCTCCATCAACACGTGATGGGTCTTCTCTTGACTTGATGATCCACTCATGATCATCTCCTCTTCTTGAACATCATCGACACACGATGATTCCCATTTCTTCAAGCTCTTGACTTGGATATGCATCAACTCATGATGCATTCTTCACTAGATCTCCATCAACACATGATGGATCTACTTCTTGAACATCATCGACACATGATGATTTCCATTTCTTCAAGCTCTTCATATGCATCAACACATGATGCATCTTCTTCTTACACCTTGATTTGATGACAATCAACTCATGATGTCATCCCAAGTCTTCAATATCCTGGAACATAAACTATTCATCCAACTCATGAAAAATGTTAGTTCCACAATATGATTATCATTAATTACCATATCATACCATTAACTCATAATGGCGGATAAGATACTTCAATCTTTCCCTCTTTGGTAATTGATGGTAACAACTTCAATTGCAAATAATTGAATGTAAATAAATGAATGTAACACAACATGAGTATACAAGAACTACACAAGTTTTATATACTCACAACATGAGTATACAAGAACTATACAAGTTTTATATACTCAAAAGGATATATTTCAAAGTAAAGATCCCAAATATATGTGAAGAACGAAATATGGATCAATACTAATGAAACCACAAAACATAGAGTGAACTCCCCCTAAATGTGTGCATACACAAATGTGTAATAGAAACATATGCACATATTTAAGTTAAACTTATGGTTGAGTTCAACCTATATTTTGGATCCGAGGAGTGCAACAATATATAGAAATATGATGTCGAATGCATACCTCGTTGAATTTTACCTTTATATCTAAATGAGACTACATACTAGATATAACAATAAAAATATTAGTCTCACAAATAAATTTGTCATTAATCACCAAAATACTCCATTAACTCATAATGGCGGGTCTAGATCCTTCAATGCTCTGGTCGAGGAAGATGGCTGCGAGAGCAGCGCAGCTAGGGCGAGTGAAGATGGTGGTGACATGGCCAGTTAAGGGTGACTGCTATCGATGTAGAGGAAGACGACACCTGATCTGTGAGGAGGGATCAGATCCAACCGTATCTGGATGGCGGCGACTAGATCCCACCCATATATAGTCGGAGAGTAGCACGATGATGATGAATCACGGCGCGGCGGTGGTTGCATGACAGAGGCAGTGACGTCGATGTAGAGAAAGAAATCGGAGGGGGGGAGCAAAGGTGAGTGCGAGGAGGTCGCCGGCGATGCTGTGATGGAGGAGTGAGCAGTGGCGGCGATGTAGGGCCAGCAAGGGGGCCACGATGTAGAGCTAGCACATGTGTAACACCTTGGCCCAAAATCCATTCAAAGCCCAACCAACCGTGTGATGAGCCCACACATTCATAGCATCCCACTTACACTTTTGTTCTCACTTTGTGTAAAGGATTAGCCTGGAGATTATACGTTTGGACTAATAGGTATTATATGCTAGTACAACTCATTTTAGACAAGCGATGAGAGACTAATCCCACGACACAACTCTGCATGGGCCACATGGACGGCACTACAAATGGTCCTGGGTATTACATTCACTCAACTTAAAGGCTGAGTCCTCGGCAGACACAGTACACACGGCAAATGCCTAGAACCACCACTCAGCACACGTCTGTGCTTCCAGTGCCAGCATATGCCATGTTGTGTGTCCACTCTGGGCCCACACACACCATGCGCCTTACAGCGACGCCCTTGCCCCGCACGTGTTCGTGCAATGAAGGTTGATGCTCTCATACCATCTGTAACACTCCAGCCCAACATCCGCTCAAAGCCCAGCCCACCATGTGCTCATAGCATCCACTTACACTTTCGTCATCACTTCGTGTAAAAAGGTTAACTTGGAGGTGCAACGTTTAGACCCAACATGCATATATGCTAGTACAACTCACTTTAAACAAACAATATGGTAATGATCCAACAATACAACTTTACCTGGGCCACATGGCCCGCACTACGAACAGGCTAGGGTATTACAACATAGGTGCGCATGGGCAGTAGTGCAATTGATGGAACATGGGGAAAGTTTTTGAAAGTTGAGGGAGCTCACTGTGGGGCTATGAGATTAGGTGTTGGTTTTTGTAATTTGTTTTATGCTCCTAGGGTTAATAATGTAAATTGTTGGACAAAAGTGTGAACTAAGATAATATAAGGGCTTAAAAGAAAAAAGGGATTGAAATGCAAAACTATTTGTGGGTTAATTTGAAGCCACAATGTATTGTGGTGTTAGTGTCTTGTTAGTGGCTTCATCCTATGTGGAGCACTATCTCTCCTCCCGAGACCACCATCCTATGGTGCCTTGTACTGTACATGCCCTAAGGGCATCCAAAAGGAAAGCCACCCCAAGTTGGTGGTTTCAAGAGAGAAATTGCACCACATTAGCTGAAGTTACTACACAAAAAGGTTGTTCCCTTGCAATGCATGGGGCTTGAAGTGGTTGCTTGTGTAATTGTATTTTAGTCCACTTTTCTTTTCTTTTCTATACCCTATATTATCCCATTTTATGAATAAAATCAACATTTTACAAATAAAACCCTAGAGAAAGAAAATAAATTACATAACACCCCCCTAAAACACTGACCCCCGCAAGTTAGTCTCTCCCCCATCCCCTCCCTCCTGTCACTTCCCCACCCTTCACTATCCTACTTTGGTTGCCGCTGCCACAATTAGCCTCCATTATAGCCGCTCTTCGACCAGATCCGGTTACCGCGATCTAGTTCCGGACAGATGTGCCGCCACCGTTGTTCCCGAGCTCGCCCAGATGTCTCCACCTTGCCTGACATGCGTGCCAACACTACAACAAAACATGCTATACTAGATATCCCATCACAGACGGTTCATTTGGAACCGTCTGTGTTACACTTTCATAGACGGTTCTATACACAAACTGTCTATGATACTTTACAGATGGTTCTTAAGAAGAACCATCTGTGATAATCGAGGTATTACAGACGGTTCTATTCATGAACCGTCTGTGAATTATCACAAACGGTTCTATTCATGAACCGTCTGTGATAGTTATGTATCACAGACGGTTCGTGAATAGAACCGTAGGTGATACTTTTTTCGTTGGGCAGGAACACGAAAATTTTGACTTAATGGGCGGGCTACCGAAACTCGCTTTATATTAACATCTCCATCTCCTCCTCTGCCATCTCTCCTCACACATCCATCTCCTCCTCTACCGTCTTGCCCTGTTCTTGCTCTCCGTCCTCCTCCGAGCTCGTTGCCCGCGTCCTCCTCCACCTCGCCCCAGCCTCGTCGTCGTCGACCTCCCTTGACCTAGTCGCCCCTGGCCTCCTCCACTTCGCCGCCCCGTTGACCCCCGAGCTCGTCGCCCGCGGCCTCCTCCACCTTGCCTCAATCTCGTCGTCGCCGGACTCCCACAACCTCGTCGCCCCGGCCTCCCACGACCTCACTCTCTCTACTCCCCCTTTTGCTCTGTGATGTGGATTACTAAGAGTTAGTGTTAGTACTCTATGAATGGATTGAGTTGATGCTACTGTGATGTGAGTGATGTTGTGGCTATTGTGGGAAGCTCTCTATGCATGTGTAGTTCATGCTACTGGGAATGAACTCGGATTGCGACGTTCTTTGGCTCGTTGGAACGCTAACGAAAAGTTCAATCCGAAATCCATAAGCCCATATCAGATTCATTTACGAGGCTCGGGAGGCTCCAGACGAAATAAAAACCCCAAAAATTTTAGCACCTGTTTTTTTTTTTGTAATAGAAAAAGATATCACAGATGGTTCTAACCAAGAGCCGTCTGTGATACCTTTTTTCAAACGTTATCATAGACACATAAATTCAGATGGTTCAAAAAACCGTCTGTGGTGACCGTCTGTTATCACAGACACATAAATTCAGATGGTTCAAAAAACCGTCTGTGATGACTGTTTAGAACTGTTTATAATGAGCTTTTGTATAGTAGTCACCGCCCTTGCCCGATGCCGTCGTCGTCCGGCGCCACCCAAGCCATGTCGTCGCGCCAAGGAAGAAGGACGGTGGAGCGCTTAATCAACATGGTAGCCGCCATCGTCTAGATCCTGACGCTGCTATCTCGCCCGGACGTCACCGCCGCCATCCTGGCCACGCCCACCATTTCCTTCACCCTTCGCTGACTCACACGAGCTGCGGATGGAGTCATAGAGGTTCACCCCCTCGGACACAGAGGACCACATTCTTTTTTAACCACCACCTCCTTGTAGAGCCACTCTGACAATCTGCAAGCCACCATCTTTTCTCCCTCCCTCCTCCACGGTGGTACTGTTCCGACGTGGATGATTGAGGCTACCATCCAGTGTGTAGCACTTTCGAACTACCAGCATCTTTCCTTTCCTTTCGAACTACCAGCATCTGCCTCTCTATATTTCTCTGTACCAGGTGATCGTATCGAGTGCTTTTACTGTCATCCACGTGCCTCTAGCTCGGCGCACATATATAGTTGAAAAATGTGGGTGTATTATTCCTTTTCCATTACATCCGAAACTAACAAAGGGAACTTTCATAAATTTCAATATGTGCTGGGCTTATTCGCAAAAAAAAAGTTGTGGAGTTTAATGTCATTCATTGTTTCTCAGTGCCTAGTTAACTGTAATTCAAGCGCATCATGACAGCTCGATCAAGAATAAAGATATCGAAGGAGTCGCTCTCGATGTTCGCACGCACGTTTGAATGTTGATCAAGATATCTCTGGTCTCCATGGCGGTGGCTGTCACGTACCTTTCTACCGGCTTCTTCTTCTTCCCAGGTGACACACCATACATTTCTACAATTACCTCAACAAAGCATATCTCATCAACCTGATCCTCATCAAGCGCACACCTAGTCACTTGCCTACATATATATGTACCGTGACTAGCTAGCTAAGCAGCCATGCATGTCTACCAGCTCAGTTTGGCAACCTGGGAAATTGGCAATTACTAACATCTGCATACATATAAAGCCGGAACTGCTCAAATTTGCATTAAAAGAGGCCGAAGGCAACATTCACGCATACCCATGCGTGGTATCACGGCTACTTAAGAGTTTTTGCATGTAAATAAAACAACAAGCACGTGTATAGATTAGTACGTTGATGGTTACTAAATAAAAATATAGTCAAATGCTATACATCATATGGTTGCCCAAATGATGTGACGGTGGCCCGATCTTCCGAAAGGTACTGATGAGTCGATTGTTGAGAACTCGACGTTGATGATCCGAAGGCTCCGACCAGAATAGATCAAACCTCCTGCAATTACTACACCACTGCTCCGATGGTTATCAACCGTGCCGAACGCGGTTGATCTCGCCAAGAAGGCTATCTCCTGCATGCGAATCGAGAATACAAGCAAGAAAGTAGAAGATGCAATCTGATATTATATTGCGAATATAGATGAAGCACACAATGTGGGGTTCCTCAACCGAACTTGCGGCGAGGCTGCTAAGCAGAATAATCTCAAAGAAAAATCCACCCTAAACTATGACGGCTACCGTATATATATAGGGGACGTGAGAAGATCAACCTAGGGTTGTGCGGCCGCGGGAAGAGGCGTACACAACCTGGACTCCGACCTCGGCACGCTTACAAGACCATATTAGGCCAAAACGGTGACGCAACACCTTATTCACTATTCAGGTCGCGTATCTCTGGTCGAAGACCTGGTCGTAGGACTGGTCTTGGGGTGGTCTTGAGGAGTCCATGTTATCTCTGGCCGTAAGCCTTCTTGAAGTGGTCGTAAACCCTACGGAACTGGTCGTAGACCTTCTTGAACTGGTCGTAGTGCTAGATTCCTAAGTATAAGTAAATCATCTCCGTTATGCAGCACCATAGAGTTCTCAAATAATACACTCAGCCCTAGAAATAAATTTACCTGATAAATAAGTTGACGTGTATGAGCTCTTGTAATTGGAATAGCAAGCATAGCAAATGTGGTTGTATCCATAGGGGTCATGTCCTCATCATCCTCCCCTTCTTGAAAACAAAGCCGTCCTCGACTTTTGATAAGGTAAAAATAGGGTAACAAAGAAGCCAAGGTGTATGCATGGTATATGTATATATCATTCATTTTAACTGTTCTTCGTTGTTGCACAATTAATGTTATAGAACAGCAGCGATTATAAAAGCTCATTGTATTATTAGCCCAAGGATATATGTTAATGAGCACAACAAATTTCTTACACAACAATTATTGCAACTAGTTTTGTAAATATAAGGGAAACATTTATACAATTCAAATCCCTCAAGTTGTAAATTTGTAGTGCTAGCACATATGAACAAATCTACAACCTTTGGAATCAAACAAAGTTCATCCATATAATCATATTTCATTTGAGTGTTAGCAAATTCATCTAGCAAGGGTGAAAAGATTTGAAAGTTTTTCCATTCTTCAACATTATGATGCAGATTGTCAATACTAGATGATGCAATAAGAGATGAACACATAGGCGTTGGATGATCACTTAAGTTTATTTCCTTCTCATAATGAACAAGATTTGGTTCACAAGAATTGTTGTTCAAAATAGTAAGGTTCAATTCATCTATGTGATCACAAGTTATACATATTCGTATACATGAAATTGATTGTCTACAACATAATCTCCAATCAAATTAAACTTATATCAAAGAGTGTACGCACTAGACAAGGATTTCAAACATGTGATTTCAGAAACTTTCTCCACAGCATGTGACAATTTCATCGGTGGCTTCAACATAATGTAACATAAAGAATTAGTAGGAGAAATTCTAGTCAAAACTTATTTATGTCTAACCAATTCCACATGATCATTATATGTGATTGACTCATCATATGAATCGCTCAAAACAGCAGACAATTCAATTATGTTATCAGAAGGTGTACTCAAGTCAACAGGTAAATCAACAAGTTTATCACATGGTGCACTAAAATCAATGCGGTCTGAATTCTCTTTGTGAAATATGTGCATATCAGAATTGTTTTTCACAAATTTTTTCTTTAAAATAGCATGACCAGTGGACAATTGTAGTCCTTCACAAGCATACTCACCTTGAGTGATGATAGTATCATGATCTGTACCTTTTTGGCTCTCCTCAGATGAATTAGGTGCATCCATCTCCTCATCTTCCTTCTCAACCAATGAAGTCGATGGTTTAATCAGCTCATTCTCCTTTTCAGCATGGTTCTCTAGCTCTTTTTGAGTACTCAATATTGGCTGCACAATTATGGTCCTATAATTCGTCGTAGCAGCGGCACCTAGAATTTTATCACCATCGCTATCTGCCTCATGATCTTTATCATTGCCTGCAAGGTAAGCTGCAAGAGCATATTCATCCTCAACATCACTAGCACTTACATAACCACCATCTTCTGTCGCAATGTACGCCCGCTGACTTGGGCAATCTCTCATGAAGTGCCCCATCCCTTTACAACGGTGGCACACAATGCCTGTCGTACGGCCCGTGGAAGCAATCGATGAAGAGCCCTGTACTGGTGCCTGCACACTAGTAGATTTGGTCGTCTCGAATGCGCGTGACGGTGGTGGCGGTGCTGCCAAACGCGCCCTACTCACTGAGGGGGCAGCAGATCGAAAAACAGGAGGTGGGGCTGTCTTTGCTTGTCCCAGCGTTGATCTCGATGTAGACATACTTCCAAAGTTGTTCATAGTCCTTTGTTGCCTACCCTATAATTCCTTTTCTGCCAAACAAGTAAGCTGGAACAACCTATTAATATCATTATAGTCTTTGTAATCAACTATATCCTGAATCTCACGCATTAAACCACCATAAAAATGAGCCATCTTATCCTCCTCATCTTCAACAACATTACAACGCAGCATGCCTATTTGTAGTTCTTGATAATATTCATCGATAAATTTATTACCTTGGTCTAAGCGCTGTAATTTCTTACGCATATCATGTTTAAAAGCAGGAGGAACAAATCTAGCACGCATAGCTACCTTCAATCTATCCCATGTATCAGGTGTTAAGCCAGAATTAACCACTTGTTTCCACCAAATGATAGCAAAATCTTTAAATTCACTAGTAGCTTGTCTGACTCTATGCACTTCAGGAACTAGATGGGCATTAAATTTTTGTTCAATTGTCATCTCCCAATCTAGATAAATTTTGGCATCATAAACACCTACAAAAGATGGTATGGTAAATTTAACTTTAGCAAATGGGTCATCATTAGCACGAGCATTGTGATGCTGAACATTATTACCTCCCATACCATGATAGTTGTGATGTAGGCGGCGTCGTTGACGTGCATCTTGGTCAGCAAACACAGCACCGGTATCACGGTTTCTCCTCTCATTATCATCTCCCTCCTCAAGATCTTGGGCTGCATCGTGATCATACCCACGTCCAATGTTTGGTGGTCGGTTCACCATTCTTTCAAGGCGTGTAGTGAGCGCGGTAATACTATCATTGATTGAGCGCTGCAATGTGATCGTGGTAGCTTGAAACTTCCTGTCGATGTCCTCATTAATGGTAGTGCGTTGTTCATCCAAGAGCGTCATGAGCTCTCCCTTTATAACATACTCTTTCTCATCAGACGTTTCACTTGTCATGGTTAGCAGAAAATAAAAGACAACACAAAGGTATTCTCCCTATCAACTTCCCTATCAACTACTAGGTGATGGAAGGTGGAAACACACACTCTCAAGCATCTTACCACACTCTTACAAGTGTTCTTACCAACGCAGTAGGTGGTACGACCGGTGGCTGGTTCGTGATACCTTGTCGAGAGTGGGTATGATTGCAAGAGGGGACATGTTCTGATCAAGAGTAGGTGGAGCTCGGAAGGCACAATATGTAGCAAGGAGTAGCAAAAACCGTAATCTGATTAGCAAAGTTGAATAAGGTTCCAAAGTACCTGTCACGGTTGCTGGTCTAAAAAAGTGTCCCTAGTCCTAGCACAACAATGATCGATAACAAGGACTAGATACAAAGGATTCAAATAATACAAGATTGTGAGTGGTCGTAGACCAACTGGGGGTGGTCGATTTGATTCTTCTTCACTGGGGGTGGTCGATATGCTTCTCCTTCTTCTCTTTTTTTTTGACTGTCGAAACTCAACCTAGGGTTCCCTTTCTTTTTTTTTGGCTGTCGAAACCCAACCTAGGGTTCCTCTTTCTTTTTTTTATATCTTTTTTTTTGACTGCCGAAACCCAATCTAGGGTTCCTTTTTTTGGCGAATGTGACCCTGGGCTCAAAACTCTTTAAAACACTCTTCTGGGTCTATGGATATATATGGTTCACAATTTTTTTGTAGAAGGCAGGGGTATATAGGTAATTAAAAGATTGTTCGGCTATGGAAATTCTTCTCGGACTTTGTGTAGTAGGCACGATATGATGAGTGCGTGGGGTGGCCGAGAGCAACAAGAAACAAATAAGGTGGTCGGGCGAAAACGAAAAGATGGTCGATCCCGAGTAGGTGGTCGAATCCGACTAGGTGGTCGAACGCGAGTAGGTGGTCGAGCAAGAGGGAGTGGTCGGATGGGCGATGGCGCGACCAGGATGGATGGTGGCACGGCGGGTGACGGTGTTGACTAGCGACCAAAAACACGACTCTAAACCAGTAACACGACTTAGACAAAGGACACTAATTCAACAACACAAAACAAAGAACGGAAATTGTAAAGGCACAATGGGTGATGGGACAGCGGAAGAACACGATGAACAAAAATATTTTGTGGGGTAATTTTCTAGAGTTTTAGGACGATGGCAAACAACTAATCTAACAGGGGAAAAAATGTGATTACCTAACGGGCAACTTTTGCTCTGATACCAATTGATGTGATGGTGGCCCGATCTTCCGAAAGGTACTGATAAGTCGATTGTGGAGAACTCGACGTTGATGATCCCAAGGCTCCGACCAGAACAGATCAAACCTCCTGCAATCACTACACCACTGCTCCGATGGTTATCAACCGTGCCGAACGCGGTTGACCTCGCCAAGAAGGCTATCTCCTGCATGCGAATCGAGAACACAAGCAAGAAAGTAGAAGATGCAATCTGATATTGTATTGCAAATATAGATGAAGCACACAATATGGGGTTCCTCAACTGAACTTGCGGCGAGATTGCTAAGCAGAATAATCTCAAAGAAAAACCCACCCTAAACTATGACGGCTACCGTATATATATAGGGGGACGTGAGAAGGTCAACCTAGGGTTGTGCGGCCGCGGGAAGAGGCGTACACAACCTGGACTCCGACCTCGACATGCTTACAAGACCATATTAGGTCAAAACGGTGATGCAGCACCTTATTCACTATTCAGGTCGCGTATCTCTGGTCGAAAACCTGGTCGTAGGACTGGTCCTGGGGTGGTCTTGAGGAGTCCATGTTATCTCTGGTCGTAAGCCATCTTGAAGTGGTCGTAGACCCTGCGGAACTGGTCGTAGTGCTAGATTCCTAAGTTCAAGTAAATCATCTACGTCAGACAGTATCATAGAGTTTTCAAATAATACACTCAGCCCTAGAAACGAATTTACCTGGTAAATAAGATGACATGTATGAACTCTTGTAATTGGAATAGCAAGCATAACAAATGTGGTTATATCCATATGGGTCATATCCTCATCACCAAAATCAAGTGCACCCATTTGGTCAGGCTACTAGCTAGGACCACATATATTGAGTTAGTTAGAACCGATGCTAACTCCCTGTAACACTTTTATTTTTTCTACTCTAATTAACGAACTATATAAAACCTTCCTGACTCTTCACAGCAACATTTTCTTTGATTATTAGTTAATAGCTGACTTGTGTACTCTAAAAAGTAGTTGTTTTTTCTCGCTAATCCATGCAACAAATACCGAACCATGGCAAGCCCATCGTCCTCTTGGGGACCCAGAGCATAACTCGCACGGTTCTACACCCATGTGAGCGAGCCCAGTCTTCCAGCCCGTCAGTGGGACCAACTTCACAGTGAGACCCACAGCCCCGCTATTTCCGGCCAAAGGTCCCCGAGCATTTTTACCATTTCGGGAAAAATGCGAGCGAGGCATGGCGCCCGCACGTGCCGGGAGTGGGGTGGAGTAGGCCCGTCACCTCGGGATCTGTCCAGCCTGGAGCCAAATGCCTCGCGGGTTACGAGACGTGTGCGGTTACGAGACGTGGCACCGCACACGTGTCTCCATGCCTGTGGGCTTGTGCTTCCGTTCGTACGTACCGTTGTCGTCCGTGTATGCATACCTTTCAGCGATCTGCAGTGTTTTTGCACAGAAGGTCAGAGAATTTGGACGTTCGACGTGGCGACATGTCAGCATTTCGCCAAATAAATCATTTTCTTTTACTTCTCTTTTGCGAGGAATGCTAAAAAAACATAGTATGATAGGGCTGGCAAAAATAGAGTGAACAACGAGTTGACTACGGTTATACGACGTAATACTAGTGGCGAATAGAAGATTAAAATGTACTCGGTGCCAATGGGACAAGGGTAATATGATATACACGAGGGAGCTAAACATGCATTTATATATGTCGCTTTGGTACTCTAGAGGTAACCGGAGTTGTGCAGCTATCATGACCATACCTTAGAAATTGGGTGTGAAATCAATGCCGAACTAAATAGGGGGGCAGCTGGGGCTGGTGCAGACCCTACCTCTGGTTGGGCTGTGGGTACCCCAAGCCATTCATGGAGTGCCATGACTGCAACCTTTGGTCAGATTAGAGGAAGAAGAAGACTGGAGATTTGGGCCTCGATTACCTCCCGTGGGCCATGCCAACTCCCCACCAGCCGAGCCTACCAAGGCACCAAAGCCTACATATTGTAGCTCTCCCACCAGCCAAGCCTACCAAGGCACAAAGCCCACATATTGCAATAGGTAGTAGCTCTCTCTCCCCCATCTAGGCAACCATGAACAACTCCCAAATCGGTGAATGACAGAGGCAACCATAGCACGATGACAGTGGGCGGGTGGTTGGCACAGGCGAAAGGAGGCGAGGGGCGTCCCGCGTGGGCGGCGGGCCTACAGGGCGCCTCGCACAAGCAACGGGTGGGTGGCGCAGGCGGGCCTGCATTGTGTGGGCGGTTGACACAGGCAGTGGGCCTGTGGGACATCTCGTGCGGCGGGCGCACGGGTGTCTTGCGTAGGTAGAAGACGACGCACAAGCGGTTGGCCTGTGATGAATCTCGCGTGGGCAGCTGGCTGCGTGCGGACGTCTCGCACATGCGGAAGGTGGCGCACAGGTGTCTAGTGCAGGCATCGCAATGCATCTCGCGTAGCCGGCAGGGCGGCAGGCCGCAGAGCCCAGAGGCAATCGCAGACTGAACGGGGGCAGCCAGTGACCGAGCGAGCGAGTGACCCAGCTACAATGACTTAGCGACTAGCAAGGTATTTAAAATAGAAACAAATGAAGTTTTCAATTAGCGATATTGTGAATTTTTTATTTAGTATTTTAGTTTCATCTATTGACTATTATGATTTATCGATTCGTAGATTTGCAAAAGATGGAGAGACAAACATTACATAAATATTTGTCAAGCAATACTAGTACTCCTCATACTAATGAGTGCATGAATCAACCAAAGAAGGCTCAGGTGGATTTTAATCCCGATGAAATCATCGTTGATCCAGTGAAACGCATACCAATTGATGAGTATGTCAATAAAATTAGAGATCAAGTGAGGAGGGCATATTTGTTGAGAGGTCCAACCCAACCAAAAGTGCATGATTTTCCTCGTGAAATACATAATGAATGTTCAAGGGCATTTCAACAATGTTGGTTCGATAAGTTTGATTGGTTGGAATATAGTGTCGAAAAGGATGCTCCCTTTTGTTTCTATTGTTTTCTTTTTAAGAAACCTGGAAGGCCTGAAAATTTTGGTAGTGATGTCTTTACTATGACTGGGTATTCCAAGAGGAGGAAGGTTTTGGAAACATTTCATAACACATGTTGGTGGACCTAGTAGTTGTCACAACATTGCAAAGGGGGATTATGAGGATTTTAGAAATCAAAGGGCAAGTGTGACTCAAATACTTTCTGATCATGGTCGGGAGTCAGAAATTGCATACAAAATTCATCTGACTGCTTCTTCACATTGTGCAAGATATCACCTAATGCAAGGTGAATCTTTTTGAGGACACGACGAATATTCCACTTCCATCAATAAAGGAAATTTCAAGGAGTTGGTTGAGTGGTACAAAGATAAGAAAGAAGAAGTGAAGAAGGAGTTTGATCAAGCTCCCTTACATTATGTGATGACTTCTCCAAAGATTCAAAGGGATCTTGCCAAAGCTTGTGCACAAGAGGTCACGAATGTGATTATGGGTGAGCTTGGGGATAGGAATTTCTCGGTGCTTATTTATGAGTCACGAGATGTATCAATAAATGAGCAAATGGTCATGATTTTGAGATTAATTAGTAGTTCGTTTAATGTTTTTTAGTTGTACAATTCACTCATGTAATCATGTAGTCTTGTTTTAAGTTGGGATAATCTGTGGCATGTAGGTTTGTGAATAATCAAGGGAAAGTTGTTGAAAGGTTTCTTGGTATTAAGCATGTCACAAATTGTGCATGTCCTGCTTTGAAGGAAGCTTTGTTTGATTTGCTTGGAGATCACAAAATACTAATTTCTAGGCTACACGGGTAGGGTTATAGCGGAGCTTTAAATATGAGAGGAGAATTTAATGTTCTGCAAATGCAGACTCGAGATGAAAATTTGTATGCTTTCTATATCCATTATTTTTCCCATCAGCTGCAATTAGTGGTTGTGATTGTTGCAAGTTGTAGTAGAGATATTGCTGATTTCTTCAACTATATTCCCTTGATAATGACCACTGTGGGTGCAGTTTGCAAGAGAATGGATGCAATGCTTGCAAAGCATCAAGATGTTTTGTTGGAGAAGTTGGAGAATGGTAAAGCTGTCACTAGAATAGGGTTTCACCAAGAAATGAGACTGGCTAGACCTTCAGATACTAGATGGGGCTCCCATCTTAAAACCTTGCTTCGAATTTACTAGATGTGGGAGGTAGTGTTAGGGGTGCTAGAGATTGTGACCCAAGATGCTTGCCAACCATGAAGGTATGGTGGAGCATCAGGTTTGATAATAAAAAATCAAAAGCTTTGAATTTGTATGCATCTTGCATTTGTTGATAGACTTGTTGAGCATTACAAATGAATTATCACTTTCTTTGCAAAGGAGGGATCAAAATATTTATGAAGCCATGTGTTTTCTTTAGATGTAAAAGTGCGGCTACAAGACTTGAGGGACAATGAGTGGGAGCCATTGTTCCAACAAGTCAAAACCTGTTGTGAAGAAAATGGGATTCATCTGCCCAATATGGAAGAGCTCATATCAGTTAGAGGTAAATATGCACGTAGGAAGCATTCAGTGACTCACCTTCATTATTACCATGTTGAGATTTTCATTGTTGCTGTTGATGCCATTACATCAGAGTGAACCATCGGTTTAATGAGGTTTCTTCAGAGTTATTGGTATGTATATCTTGTCTTGATCTAAGGAACTCTTTCTCGTAGTTTGATGTAGACAAACTTGTTTGACTTGGTGAGATTTATGTTGATGACTTCACCATAGCTGACCTTTTGTTGTTAAGAAATCAACTTCAAACTTTTGTTCTCAACATCAGGAGAAGTGTAGAATTTCATGGATGTGGTTATATTGCCAAGCTAGCTCAAAAGATGGTTGAAATACGAAAAAAAGAACTTTCCCATTGGTCTATAACCTTATTGAGCTAACGTTGATCCTTCCAGTGGCAATGACATCGGTTGAAAGAGTCTTTTCAATGATGAATATTATCAAGACAAATTTGAGAAACAGAGTAGCAGTGGTTAAGTGACTTGATGATATGCTACACTGAACGAGACATATTTATAAGCCTTGATGATGACATAATTAGAAAACGCTTCCAAGGCATGAAGTATTGTGGAATGTCATTGCCTCGTACTCGTACTACTGAATGCTAGCGCTTGTGGTATGTGTTCTTTTTTCAATGTTTATAACTATTCACAAATCACAATTTATGCTTGCATCACTAACTTTGGTAATTTTGGTGTGCAAATAGCTACTTACACATATTTATTGGCTTTTGGGAGCGCACTACCCATTACCGAGGTACTACCTTCGTTGTATTTTGCATTTTCACTATGTCTCTCTTCTAATTATGTATGATTTTGGATCGCGAAAGATGATTCTATTCTTGTTTCTTTCGTTTATCTTATGTTAGCATTGTCTCATTATCACTACCTAAATTTTATACCTAGGTCCACCACTGTATGGAATGGTAGCCCTTGTGGACCTGTCGTCAATTGTATGTAGAGGCAGTTGGTCTGTAGGACAAGGGAAGCCAAAGAGATACAAGGGAGGGGTTGTAGCCGACAACCATCTACCATCGAGGGGAAATGAGTATGAGACGCTTCGGCCAAAGAGAAGGTAGCTAGCACACAAATAATGGATTAATCAGCGCAAATTGCAGATATATATATGTTGCCAACTTGCCACGTATGATTTTGCATGTAAGGTAGCTAATTAACATAGAAAAGAGACTAATTATCCACCGTGGCTTATGGATTTGGTTCACCGAGCTGGTTGTTATGCCATGAGTTGGAGCAGGGAAATTAATAGAGTTCCATGTACATGACAGGGGTAAGGTCATCGACTTGAACTGTTTATTGTTTGTGTTAGCAGTTAGGTGTCTAAAAAAGTAGTTAAGCATGCAGTAATGCCAAGTATTGCCATTTTTTTGAAGAAGCAGGGATGTAATGCTAAGCCATGTAGTGTTGACCTAGCATAGGTGCAACAATTTGCTAGTATATTGCCTTTCTCTAACATAGTAATTATATGTAATCGATGTCTCCTAAATGATTACCAGTCGCAAAGACGGCAAATCATAAACCACACAACCTAGAAGTTAACCCATAGTTTCCCAAAACATCCAATTAAAACTTAAGAGTTGATGGACATGATCTGTAGGTTACTTGCTTCGAGATTTATATTGCACCTTGTCACGGTTTGAAATGGGTTCTTATCTCCTGTAAGCTAGATTTTTTTTTCACAGGATCCTGTATGCTAGACTGGAGACTGCATGATTTTTTTTTCCTGGATTGAAAAAATAACATTACCCGTTAGAACTTGCTTATAAGCAATTATGTTTAATTTGTTCCCTAAAAGACCAGCCCATTTGCAGTGTAACTACATGCAAATGCATCTACTTAATACTTCATGCTCATGACCAGGAATTGAACACGTCGCAAACATTGGTTAGCCAGCTCTCCTGAAACAAACTTTCATAAACAGCAAGGAGTCAATCGATGCTTCTAAAGGGCAGGAAAGAACGAATCAACCTTTTTCTTACAGTACACGAAAACTGCTGGAATAAATCGACAGCATTGATTGGTCCATTTTGGACAAGACACAGCTGAGTCAGCCGAAACATCTGTGCTACCCCGTTTGCCAAACTAAGGTGAAGGTCGGATTCCAAATAAACTATTTTTTAATCTTTTTACCAAAAAAAAGCCTATAATGTATTTTTTACATAAATAACCCTCAGTCGCTAGCCCACCAGGCGACTATGCCCAATCACATGGTGGACCAGCGATTAGGTGACCGAGGAGGCCCAGCCGCATGACCGAACCGTTAATGAGGCATTGGTCTACCACATATCTAAATCGCTAGCTGGTGGCACGACTGAGGCCCATTCCAGGCATAGTCGTCAGGCCAGAGCGCGACTTAGACCAGTCACAGATCAGGTCTATGACTGAGCACAATTTTAAGAAATAATTTAAGTAAACTGCACTTTAATCTTACGAAATTAAATAGTCTGGTTTATAATATATCGAATCAAGTAGCAACATGTTTAAAGCTAAGGTAGCTCGCAACAAACAGGATACAACCATGAAATGAATTACATAAATCGACAACGACGCTAGGAACCAAGCACTCCTAACGTGGGCACAAACTATATCAGGTAGCAACTTCAGCTTCATGATTGGCAACATGTCACCCTCCATAACCTCCTTGATAGACTCGCCCACGATCACCACTAGCTGTGCTGTCGTGACCTTCACCCGACCTGTTATGCTTTGTGCACTTGTTCTTCCTATGCCTATAATATTCGCAAAGGATATATCACTTAACAGAGCCTCTGGCATCATACTCGTCCATGTCGTTTTGGATATGACGAGTCTACTGACGACCCTTGCCACCCTTCAGCAACTTCAAATCAGGGACCCATATCCTATTTTGCACATCGTCCTCTGTGAAGTTACCAATAACACGGAATCAACAGATCTCCCCGCTCCAAGTCTGAACCACATTTTCTTTCATGAAGAAGCTCGACACATACCATGCAAAGTCCATCTTGATCATTCTACATGCTGCCAATATATGAGAGCATGGCTTATGGAGTAGCATTGGCTTGTTATACATGTACTGACAAGTGTTGTTTCCCACCTGTCTAAGGCCCACCTCGTGCGTGATGACTCCACTTGCCGCTCCAAGCCCACTACGGTTCCTTAGCAATACCTCGAACCAAAGCTCGATGGTGCCCATAAGGAAGACTGAGTGCATTCCGACCTTCTTTCTTTTCTCAGCCATGTACTCCATCTTGGTATAATAGGACAGATGTGCATTCAGCATATGCAATGCAGCAGCACTACGTCTTTCCCTGATGTATTTGATTATACTATGTAACATACCCTAGACGATTGCAATGAGTGGCATGCTGTGTAGATCCCTGATCACTCAATGGTACACCTCACCTAGATTGGTCATCATTACATAATACCTTCACCGTCGGTGTCGTAAATCAATGCCCACTTCTCCACTGGCTCAATATCGATCCAATGCGAGAAACATTCGTTGTTCCTCACTGTCCTTCTACTCAAGTCGGGTGGGTTAATCATGGGCAACTGCGCCAACCGTTCCCGTACATCGGTTGTGTTTTCAGTAGGTTCCTTATTCCTCTCCTCGAGTTGTAAGATCGAGGAGACTAACTAGAGAAAGGTGAATAGGTGGTTTTAAAACTCTTTTTACCAAGACTGGGTTTATATGCGCAAGTGTAAATGAAATCGGTTTTGAACAATTAAGGCCTAAATCAACTAGTCTCATTAAGTGCACCAACAACCTAATTCTGGATCAAGGTTTGCAATCCTAGGGTGACAAGTAATCAATTTAATTCTAGAAATGTAAATTTCCAAGAATGTAAATAAGTGCGCGATAGCAAACCACAATGACACACGATCTTTTTCTGTGGTGTTCGGAGACTTGCTAGTCTCCCCTCATCCATGTTGAGGTAAGCCCAAACAAATTGGACTGGCTCCACGAATTAAGCCAAACACATCAAATCCACTAGTGGTAGTTCTTCCCCCGTCTGGGTAGGTGAGCTCCAAGTTTCACAACCACACCAGGCCTCTTCACAAGCTTCTTGAAGAGATCACTAGGCACGACACTGTCGGACCGGGGAGTAATACCCCTAAATCCTCTGTGTATTCTGAACTAGTCCCATGATCAGTAGCTAGCTCACACAGTAACCAAAAATGGTAACATCCATAATTCGCACAAATTTATCATTAATTATCATAGTTTAATACAACAAAATTTTACCAGCTAATAATAAAGAACACGACAGAAGCCGAAGAAGAAGTAGTAGAGTCCAGCTAATACGCCACAGGAAATCGAATGGGGTAGCGGCCTAGTTGTCGAGATCTTCAGCAGTTGCAAGGTCCTTCTCTTTTGAACAACATTTTATTAAGCAAGGGTGAGTACAAATGAATGTACTCTGCAAGTTGCACCCAATAACAGATTATAATACATGCAAGGATTTATCAAAGGAAGGCTTATAAGGTTGAATTTGCATAAAACAATGTTTTTCTTTTAAAATATATATACTAAGTTCCAAAGTAGTTATTCTATAACTAAAATTTATTTTCTAAATTCTCAATTTTTATAGTAAAATAACCTCCATACAAAATGGTGAAGGATATCTTCCTGTCACATGGCCAATGCCCAATTTCTCAATTGAAAAAACTATCCAAAATCATTTTATAAAATCTTTTGTAATCAAAACCAAAGTGTAACTTTGAGTGGCTTTACTTAGCATGTCCATGACCCTGGACACAGCTATTCGAATAGTTTTTAACACTATGTAGAGGTTGTATAGCTTTACCTACAAGAGATAATTGGCTTATAATGTCAGTTTCACATATTTCCTTAGGTGTACGACTAAGTGGTTGTCATAATACCTTTACAATGTGCTATCCTATAGTAGTCGTGCCTGCTAAGGTTTCACTTCCTTTGGATTGAACCATCCACTGAGATTAAGCCCCCTCTTGCGTCATGTGAGAATATATAAACAAAATAGGCCATTTTAACACCCACGCATCAACATGACACAACTATAATAGAACGTTGCAAATTATTTACCTACTCTTGCCCACACAGGCCACATTCTAATACGATGGGGCTTTCCATAAAATCCTAGTCTCGATCATAGAAATGAATCGATATTGTGCATAAACTTGTACCATCCAAACATCCATTTCGCCCAAGTCTAAACCAGTTTATCCTTTTATTTCAGTTTTCAAAGCATTTGTAAGCTTTCATGACAAACCAATGTCATGGATACAATTTTAAGCAACATTTGATTTATGGCTGTAAATTCCCAAATTAAATTTTTTTGATCTAAGCATGACTAAGCACATTTTTTTTTCACAAAAGCAGCTTGTGAGTTCTATTGTGTTAACTAGAGTTTTATCTAGGGTAACAAGGTGTTAGGGTTTCGCTGTCCAATAATTGTCAACTTCAAGATTAGTAAGTCAACCCTCAATACTAGAATCATAATCTCCAAATCAATCTATTATGTCTATTGATCCAACACGTCATTGCTTACATTAGTCCAGCAACAACTGTAGATCAACTAAGCACTATGATTCAATTAATTCCACCAATTTCATCAATTCTCTATAATTCAATCAATGCACCTGAAATCCATTCATAATACTCTAACAATCCAACTTCAATCTTTATTCATCACATATATCTGATAAGTTTGTTAATACTAAATTTCCAATAATCCAACAATGATATATCCCAATAATCCAGCAAAGACATACTTCTACAATCCAACTAAGATATATTTCTATAATCCATCCAAGATATATTCCTACGATCCAATATCTAACAATTATATATTCCTACAATCCAATATCCAACAATTATATTCCTACAATCCAATATCCAAAAATTATCTATTCATATAATCCAACATCCCACAATCCAATATCCGACAATAATCTATTTCTATAGTCCAATCCCCAACAATAATCTATTTTTATAATCCAACATCCAAGAATACAATATCCAACAATAATCTATTTCTATAATCCAACATCCAGCAATCTAATATCCAACAATAATCTATTTCTATATATAACCCAACTTCTAACAATCCAATATCCAACAATAATCTATTTCTATAATCCAACATCCAACACTTATATACTCCTACAATCTAATATCCAACAATTATAATACTCCTTCATAATCAATGGGTTTCCACAAATATTCATTTGATTCCTTCAGTTCACGAAAATATTATCCGATCTTTTCAATTTTCTAACTCCAAAATACATCACATCCAGAATGATTCTCCTTATTATTGATCTTGACAACAATTAGCTGTACAAAGGTCTAGGATTTAGCTACAATTTAAAGATAGCAATTTAAATTACTTTGAATAAAAGTAAGCATGAAATAATAATTTAAAATCATATTTAAATAATTTAAAATAATAGGATCAAATATGATCAAAAATGTAACTTACCTTGCCCAATTAGGTGTATTGAAACAACGTCGAAATCCGACTTTTCGAAGTTGTCGAAATCTACACGCGAAAATAAACCAAATAAATACAACAATTCCAAATAAAATAAAATAAAAATCAAATTAGAACCAAAAGAAACGTACTAAATTTAGAAGAAAATAGAAATCGAAATCGATGAGATCGGAGTTCGTATGAGTGAGAACTAACGTCCGGAAGTTTGACATCACGTGAAAAGATAGAAAATCATGAATTGGAAGGAATATTCCCTGGAAAGATGATGTCTAATTTTTGCATTGCAAAGCAATTGATACTACTATGAAATGGGCTATGCTGGACATCTCATCACAGATGGTTCCCCATAACCGTCAGTGTTGTAATTATCACACACGATTTTACAAGGTTGATCGTCTATGTTACTAGTGACGACTAAAACCGTCTATGATGCGTAATTATCACCGACGATTTTTCAATATAACTGTCTATGGTAATTCCCAGATGGTTTTAAATAAAAACCGTCTGTGATAATTGTAGACATCACAGATAGTTTTTTCATAGAACCGTCTGGGATAATTCGTAGGCGTATCACAGATGGTTCTTGGTTTGAAGTGTCTATGATATGTATCAATACTGCTTCGGCTCCTGCGCGATGCGTCTCTTCGTCTCGCGTGCCATCGTTACTCCTTGTTTTATTAGAATGATGATTCGCCATCGAATATGAATCCCCGCATCGCTCTACTCTCAAAGCACAAACAAAATGGCACCCCACACTTCTCCCCTAACACCAGTATTGATGGCATAACTGGCCATCCTGTATGAGCAACTCGCTAGCCGTACGCTGGTGGAAGCTACGGAAGGATACTATGTTAACAGTGTCCTCCCTCCTCCGACGGGGGTTATGCCGGCACACGTGACGACGACGTTCTGCCGTCTTGACGACCTTCTCCGCCATATCTTCCAGGTGGTCTGCATCTTTCGGCAAGCTAACCTCACCATTGACGTAGTCCTCCACAACGACGTTGAACGTCTCCAGGAGCATTACCGTTGCTTGGGATGCCACATCGAGGTGACGGGCAACCGAGTTGACCAAGCCACAACCCCTTAAGCAAGAGTAGAGAGTCTATGGATGCATTTCTACTTGGTTCTTGAGTCGGAGGGTCTTTGTGCGACTATCGAACGATCACGTCAACGGTTGGAAGTGTTTCAGGCTTACGACGCTGATCCTGAACCCTCTGATGCTAACGACATTGCCTACGAAGTTTTGATAACAGGGATAGTAGGCTACTTGGGCCGCTAGAAAAAATTGATCTTTTATTATTTCTACTTTTTAAAAATCTTTTGTAAGAAGCAATTGGTCACGTTATTTGACCATATGTAAATACAAAAATAGCTAATGTAAAAGGAATCACAATTTCAGTTTGGAGTTAAGGTTACGTACTATCTTTGTTGAACGGACTATTACAGGTGGTTTAGTGGAACAAACTATCTGTGATATGTTTCATAGACAGTTCTAAACTAAAACCATATGTGATGTCTGTGATATGTTTCACAGACGGTTCTACACTAAAACTGTCTGTGATATGGTCGTATTCACAGGCTATTCTATAATATACCCGTCTATGATAATAGGATAATAAGAGGCTATTTGTGTTGAAAACCGTCTGTGATATCTATGGTGAGATCTGTCTCTGATATGCATCTACTTTGAATAAGACGATGAGTACGCCTAAGAAAGTAATCAAGCCCACCACACTGGAGTGTCGTCCACGTAGCATGGGGAGGATGAGACAGCAACCATGACCAACTTCATCAAACCTAACACATTGGAGTGTGTGATTACCTGGTGCTCTCTTGGCAGCTATGCTTCTTGAACTTGGCTACTGTGTGTCAGGTTCGACAAAGTAGGCCGTGGCTGCTGTCTCATCCTCCTTATGCTGCGTGGACGCCCCCCCAATCATGCTTCGTGGTGGGCTTGTTTGCTTTCTTAGGCGTACTCGCCGTCTTCTTCAAAGCAGCCGTATATCAGAAACAGATCTCACTACAGATAGATCTGTTGTCAGGACGACCAGATATTTAATGGCGCATATCACAAATAGTTCTTTTTAAGAACCGTCTGTGATACTTTTCACAGACGATTGTAAATATAGACCGTCTGTGATAATCAGAGATATCATGGACGGTTCTATTTTAGAACCATATGTGATAGTTAGCAATGTCACCGACGGTTTGTATTTACAACCGTCTATGATAATTATCACAAACGGATCTTAAATGGAACCGTCTAGATTATGCACCATTAAATATATGGTCTTCCTAACAGATCTGTCTGTAGTGAGATCTATCTATGATATGCGGCTGCATTGAAGGAGGCGGCGGCCTTGGGGCGTTTGGTGAAAGAAATTAATATCGTAGATTTACAATTGTGCATTTTGATTTATTTGTTCTTGACGATCTAAGGTTAGTATTCCTTTTTATTTCCCAGCAAACGAATGGCATATTGTTCTAGAAATCCTACATATTCTTAGCATGATATTGGGGAATCTCCTTGCTATTACTCGAACACTTGCATATTCGTGGTAAATCGAATATGTAATTATTGGAATAATTGTTGGGCACTCAAATGATGGATATGCAAGTCTGAATATTGCTTCATGAATATTCTGCAGCTAGCTACTTTAGGAGCATTAATCTAATTTAACACTAATTTGTTACGTGTGTAGCATAGATGGACCGAAGCTGGATGTACGCTGAGAACCGTGTGAGTGAAGAGTACATTAATGGCGTGTCTGCTTTTAGAAGAGCTGCCGAGCAGGATATGTTGAAGAAGGGGATAAAATATATGTATTGTCCGTGCATTAATTGTGATAATCTGAAGATGCTTACCAACCAAGCGTAGATGAAAGTGCACTTGATTTCAAGGAGTTTCAAATAGGATTATACATGTTGGACAAGTTGTGATGAACAGATTATACCAGAAGGTAGTAACATCGTCGAGGGAGACAACGATATGTTGGATGTAGGCTGTGCTTTCGATGAGGATAGGTCGCACGATGACAATCTAGATCAGATGCTACACGATGCAGAAGGGAACTATAGTGAGAGAGAGTTTGATAAATTCGAGGGCTTAATAGAGGACTCGAGGAAACCTTTGTCCCTGGGTTGTAAGCCGGAATACACAAGGTTGTCATCCGTGCTTGAACTGCTGAAATTGAAAGCAAGTAATGATTGGTTCGACGAGAGTTTTACAGCGTTGTTAGCTCTACTAGCAGGCATCCTTCCGGAGGAAAACGCTTTACTCGACAAACTTCGTTTACCACATAAAACTTGAAACTCCCAAAGATCATGAACACAAAACTTGAGATTTGACCATTTTAGAAATTTCATAGAAGACGATCAATTTTTCTTTCTCTATAAAAGAATCAACATTACCCTCACATTACCGTTCATATCATTAAGACCAAATACGTTCATTTTTGGTAACATTCAATTTACCTCACTATCGCATAAATAAACCCTCTAAAGGGAACATAACAAATCGCGTCATAGAAATCTTCAGCATCAAATGGAATTGTAATGACGACTTTTCCTAGAAAAGAAACCTAGTACGAAAACCACAAAGCTGAAACAAACCTCTCACACAACACCACAAAACATTAGAAAGGGGTTTCGATATTTTTCTTTCAGAGAGAGGTTCTAAACTCCAACACTCCAACTACCCCAAAAGAAACGAGTAAAGTCAAAACTTCCTTCAATAAACTTTGTAAAAGATGATTCCTGTTCTCTAAAATACCAAACGGTTAACCCAGTTCCCTTGATCAACAAGAGAGATAGGACCCTCACAAAAGAATAATCTTGACAATAATAACGTTTACAAGCAGCAAAGGGAGCTCAGCAGTCAGAAAGACAAGAATTGTTTGAAAATAAAACAAATAGGGACCAGTAGAAACCCATTGTAATACCCCGAAGGTGATTCGGCTTATTAGAAGAAGTTTCGGAAGAGGGAGCTAATCGAAAAAACCAGAATCATCTTTTCACCGGGGTTTTCGTGATTTCACGGCAACTGGGCTGGGCCACGGCCCAGAGGGGCCCATGTGGTGGCTGGCCATAAGGGGGTTCCCACCCCCAAACCCTAAACTCCACATTTCTCTCCCCCTCCCCCCTTTGGAGCCGCCGCCACCTTTCTCCATTGCTGTGCGCCGCCTTGTACGTCGATTTTGGGTAAGATGCGTTCGTTTTCTGTCCTGTCCATCTCTTAGAAAGTTGTAGGTATTGTTCTTAGCTTTCCATAGCCACTGAGATCACATGATTCCGCCTTACGGTTTAGGAGATATGATTTTTTTTAGTGCGCGCTGTTCTGTCTGTCTGACAAGAAGGATCTGTCGGCTTGATCCTAGGTTTTGATTTTGTTAGAGGCATTTCCAGAACCTCCACCCAAATAAGTTATTGTATCCCTTTAAATTATCTTTCAAAGCTGATAAAGATCATCTCCATTGGATCTGTATAATGAAAGTTATGATATTTTCTTTACCACTGTTCTGAATTCTGGGCAGATAAATGTTAGCGTTTTCATCTATTGTTTAGACTACTGTAGAGGCTGAATCTGGGGTTTTGCCCTTCTAGAGTTTTATTCCTGGGAACGTTAGATTTCTTTTGGCACCAAGATCTGGAAAATCTGATTTGTAGTTTGGGAGATATGAATTTTTGATTGCGATCTGTTCAGTCTGCCTGAAAACTGGGGTCAGTAGGTTTGTCCCTCGGTTTTGTTCAAATTAGGGGCCGAATTAGAACCTTCACCCAACTAAGTTATTGTAGTTCTCGAATATATATTTCCAAGTTGATAAGGATCATTCTCATTGGATCAGTAGGCTAAAAGTTACGCCATTTTCTTTATTACTGATCTGTATTCTGGACAGACGTAGATGGGTTGTGTTTAACTGATAATTAGCCCTCTGTTTTGGCCGAATAAAGGGATTCCGTCAACTAATGTTTTGTAGCCTGTTTAGTTAAGAATCAGTGAGCACTGGTTTCATGTATTTTAGAGTTACAGACAATTAATGGTGAATTTTCTCGTACGACTGCCAGAAGTTAGGTAATCTGGACTTTTTGTGTAGAGGATCAAATTGAACCTTTTGTTTGGTTGGTTTGGTTAGAGATTGTGGGAGGGCACGTGTAGCATCGTGCTCGGTTGTCCTCATATCGATCATTTTATATTGTAGGCGGTGAAGCGGTGAGTGGAGGGTACCTCGATTACCTCCCAAACCGTCAGCAGCCAAGCGAGCAAGTAACTTGTATACTATGATTGATGCATTATGTGATGTGTGAATGAATGATTATATTTGTCTGTATTTGTAGATGAATGCCATGTGTATCTTTTCATTTATGAGTACTATTCAATCTTGCCATGGGATCACATCATGACATGCATAAATTACCTTTGTAAGACCCATCAATTCCAGTATGGGCACTTGAAAATCCCATCAATTCCAGAATGGGTACGTGAGTCCACCACTCCAATGTGGGCCACGTTACGTGAGTCCACCATTCCAATGTGGGCCACGTTGGACGGCCGTATGAAATGTTCTTCATACGGTTACTTTAAGTGAACACCGACGGGTGTTTCACTCGCTATACCGGTATATGCTGCGATATATCCAATTCCTTCAATGCATCATTTCACTTCATCCATTCATAAAGTTGTTTCCAATCAATGTTCAAGTTATGATTGTGATAAATTGTTCATGGTATGTTTGATTGTTACATACAAGTACTTGCTGAGTCTTTGGCTCATTCTTGCTTTGTTGTTTTATTTAGGTAAATGACAAGGAAGAATGATCTCGTGGAGGGTAGTTCAACACGATGCACTCACTACCATAATCCAAATATTTTGAGAACTTTTATTGTCGTTATTTATGTCTTGTGTTGAATTGTAATAAGCCATTTTGGTCATAACTACCGTATCCCTCTGAATTGTTTATTTCCATTCCGTTGATTAAACTTGATGATGAATCCTTGTTTCAGTATATCCTTATTAACTCCTTCACCTTGTCATGCTTTGATGTTATTATTCTAAAGAGTAGTGATTGTAGGTGACATCTTGACTTCCTTATAGTCGGTGTTACAGATTGGTATCGAGCGGGCTTTAGGTCCGTGGTTCATTCAAACATATTAAATTGACACACTTGTGCACATTAGGGGGTTGGGTAAACCTGTTGCTTCGCATTTCAATTGTGGTGACTCGAGTATTGAGTCGTTGTTAAATTGTGTTGTGCTATGATGTGTTAATCCATGATATGATGTGATAACCTCTATCTATGAAATTATTCTATGATCGTCATGAGATGATCCGATATATATATATACATATATATATATATATATATATTCATAATTGATTGCATTAGTTATGCGTTTCGCTAGCGGGCGTTGATCAGTTGAGTTCGTGGTTGATGTCCTGGGTTTTGCCAGGCTACACCACTGTTTGTAGTATGATATTAGAGAACTTCTTACCTCTGTTCCATAAGCTCTGTATTGAGCATGAGCTCATTGATGAACTTGTTGCCTTTCTCGAACTGATATCTGGTTTCCTGGTTGTGGTTCCTGGCAGTTCGTGAATTCTTTTGAAATTGGGGTTTTAATGAAGAAGGCAAGCTCCAGCAGTTCTCTGATTCGTTCTTTGAAATAAATATTGCCCTTTCGACTATTGTGATATTTCTGCTCCACGTGAGCATAGTTCAAATGCAAGATTCCTCTTTTCACAAAAGACTTGTTTTACCCCTATTGGGAAAATTTAACTCATTCGTTCGTTTGGAATCTCGGTATTGGAAAACTTCTTTTGCAAGTTCTTTATCAAGTGTGTATTGATCTTGCATATTTCTCTTGAGCTGCTTTAGTAAGTCGTTCTCTTCCTTGATTTTCGAATTTGACAAATTCTTGTCCGGTGGCGATTGATGAATTTCTCTTGGGTTCATGATTTTGGTAGACGAGTTTAAAAAGGCCTTTAATGGTACTCCAAAAACATTATTATTTTTCGATTGTCGAATTGCTTTTACTACGAATGATCTTTGTAAATTGGCAACATTGATATTTTCATGGTTGTTCTTTCTTTCTCATTGAAAAAGAGCGACTCATTTACTCGTTTGATGGTTTACCTAATGAGAATTCTTGTTGCAAGTTCGTTAACACGAGAAAGTTTTGGCTCAATGTATTCCTTTTGGAACCCTCTGCTTGTTGAAATTTGATGCATCTCTTTTCTGAAGAAAAGCGTTAAAACCCTTTTGGAGTGCTTGGTTATGCTTAAGTCGGGGGTTGTACCCAAACAAAGATTGTGGGCTACGGGTTTCTATTAGACCCTATTTGTTTTTCAAAATAGTTTCTTGCCTTTCTCGTCACGAGCTCTCATTCTTTGTTTGAACGTTATTTTGACAAGATCGATCTCCTTATGTTAGCCCTATCTCTCTTGTTGATAAGGGCAGCTCGGTTATCCGCTTGATTCGGAGAATAAAATTTCCTTTCACAAAGTTCATTGAAGAAATTTCGACTATGTTCATTTCTTTGGAATATTTGGAGTGTTGGAGTTTAGAACCTCCCTTTGGAAAAGAAAAGTGTCGAAACCCCCTTTCTCTAGAGTTTTGAAGTGCTGGGTGTGACGTTTGTTCAACTTTGTGGTTTTCGTACCAGAATTCTTTTCTAGAACAAGTTGTTATTATAATTCCATGTGATGCTGAAAATTTTTATGACCCGATTTATCATGTTTCCTTTAGAAGGTTTATTGACACGATCAGTAATGTGAGAGTAAGGTTGATTCTTTTGTAGAGAAAGAAGTTTGACCACCTTCTTGATGGTTCCAAAATGATTCAATTTCGAGTTTTGTGTTCATGACCTATTGGAGGTCCCAGTTTATTATGATAAACGAAGTTTGCCACGTAAAACGATTTGTGCAGAGTTATAATGGTTCTTCAGTGATGCGATCGTTTTGATCTTGAATGATCGTTGTTCTTATCTGTAAAGATCCGACATTCTCTTCTTGTGAGGCTCATGTTTTCAATTGTGGACTCCACCTATGTTCAATGAGTTCATTGCGTAATTGGTTTTCCTCTTGGTTCTGTGTTCACTGCGAGTGGTAAGCAATTCTCTAGTTGGTGAAGATCGTTTCTATTTGCCTCTTCTTTTGAGAAAGAATCAACCCATTCTTTCCACGTGGGTCTTTCCAAATACTTTCTAAATGTTGTAGTGAGTTTGATGTTGATACATGTGGAAATTTGATCGCCCTTGGTGATATCGCTTAACATGAGAATACTTCGAGTTTAGTTTTCGTGACCTTTTGGGAGTTCATGAATCATCTGGAAACTGAAAATATTTTGGGTAACTTGAGGTATAGGATTATCCTATTGCTTCTTAAGAGTTTCGTGTGATTTAGCCCTAAAGGCTCCTTGGTTTGGGTTCGCTAAGAGAGGTTACAATCAAAGTAAATTATCGTCGATTCGTTGAGAATCCGCTTGTTTTCCCTGAAGTCTTGTAAAGGGAAATGCTTCGAATTTTGTGGCTGAAGGCATTTGGATCTCATGTTTCATGAGTAGATGAACTGTTCCGAACAAATTTGGCGGGTTGAAAAATGTTATTGGTTCTTAAGTAGTTCCGTGGATTGGACTAAAGAACTTACCTTGTTCATGTGGCAAGGTGTTATTCGTTCAAGGACTAATTGTTGTGTTAAAGGAAAGGGTACAGTAGAAGTAGCTGTTAGTCCGAGTCAAGTTTTGTAACTTGAGGTTTTTAAAACATGCCTAAATTTTCTGCCCTTTTCACTCCAAAGATTTCGAGTTTCAATCGTAATGCCGTTTTCTTATCGGTTGTTATTTGCTATTATCTTCTGAGGAATGTGTTCCCTCAACTACGAACTTAGTTTTCGTTTTCTAAGATCACCTTTAGCATAATATTTCTTTTGGTTTCTTGGCCGCCGTGGTGAGCAACGCTTCCCTGTATGAATGAACTTGTTTTTGTTCGCCTCTTCCTTTTGAGAAAGGATCACAGTTTCGTGTTGCGAAGTGTTTGCAAGGTGAAAGTTTGGCAACTGTTTGGTGGTGGATGAGTAATCGTAGCGACGATATTTTGCTACCAAGTTATCGGAGGAGTAGTAGAATGTGAAATAGTTTTGATCTGTATCCCTTGGAGGGAAATTGATTCACGAGATGTTTGACTTCAAGTAAGTCCGAAAAGTATTACTACCGATTAACACCGGTATAGTGAAATTCTAGAACTTCAATTCGAGATTGAAAGGTTGGTGATTATCGAGGTATGGAAACCTTCATTGAATTTTTAGAGTAACGCAATTGGATAGCATTGCGAGATGGTGTGGGTGATTTCGATGATGTCAATGAGTGAGTATGTTAGTATGGTGGTAATGTTAGAGATTTAATTCGATGATTTCACAATCGGTTATAAGAGCAATCCGTTGTAGAGGTTTTGGAAGTTGGATCTGGTTGTGCATTTTATGCTAGACCATTGGTCACGCGATGATTGTGCGTAGAGGAAGTGGGATAATAGAGTTTCGAGCAATGAATGGTCATTGATAGAACTCTTCGATGTAATACATGTCCGTGCGTGCTAAGGATCTTGAATTGTTGTTATTGGAAATTGAAGGTAATGTGATTGCGTGGTGCCTACTATCGTGGTGTTATGGATGCCTTCAATCAAATCGATTTTGTATTACCTAGAGTATCCTAGTAGATTTCATAGAGTCTCTTCACAATGGTGTGGATGATTTAATTCAGTTTGAGCATGATTTGAGGATATTTAACTAAGAGGTTTAAGCTCGTGTGGTATGCGATGAAGTCAAATTCCAAGGTTCGAGAGAAATTTTATCCCTAGAAGAGAGAAACTGTGGAAAGAAATGTTCATCGGATAATTAGGTGTTTTCTTGATTCTCGCTTGAGTTTGGTATTGTTGACGGTGTTTTCGCAATTTGAGTTGAGGTGTGTTGGCATGTAGATTCTTTCCAATTCAGACAAACTGCCAGTGTTTGGTTTGGGCGTTCCAGTAATTTCTCCTTTGGTTGTAGTGATGTTCATTTGTAAACTGCCTATTTAGAAAATGGATTTGTTTTGAGATGAATTGTCAAATTTGGAATTTAATCTTTTGGTGGAGAGTTAGCATTGAGTGGACGCGATGAGGACTCTCTATTTTCAATTGGATTCTCTTCGTTTTCGAAAGTTACAGAAATTAGAAAGTTGGTATTTCGTTTTGACCGTCTCGGGTATACACGCGAAGTACACAACGTCGGGTGTGTTCTGGTGCTGAGTGGGCAGCTGAACCATTCAAGGTTCGAGTTTTAGTTTAAGACGTTGACCATCGAGTAAGGTCTTACCTTCGATCCTCTTCTGATGAGTGTACCTAGAAAGTTCAAGTTGATTGTTAGGTCAGACGTTGCTTCACATCTTTGCTTTGTGGTTTCTCTATTCCGAGAGAGAGGCCACTTGGGAGATAGAGTCTCGCATGCGCGAGCAGTATCCAGACCCGTTTGTTTCTAGTACAGGTTAAATCCGTTGATTTCAACTCCTTGGAAATTCGTTCTGGTATTAGTTGCTGGTTAGAATTCGAGGTCGAATTCTGTTAAGGGGGGTAGAATGTAATACCCCGAAGGTGATTCGGCTTATTAGAAGAAGTTTCAGAAGATGGAGCTAATCGAAAAAACCAGAATCATCTTTTCACCGGGGGGTTTTCTGTGATTTCACGGCAACCTGGGCCTGGGCCACGGCCCAGGAGGGGCCCATGTGGTGGCCGGCCATAAGGGGGGGTTCCCACCCCCAAACCCTAAACTCCATATTTCTCTCCCCTCCCCCCCCTTTGGAGCCGCCGCCACCTTTCTCCATTGCTGTGCGCCGCCTTGTACGTCGAGTTTGGGTAAGATGCGTTCGTTTTCTGTCCTATCCATCTCTTAGAAAGTTGTAGGTATTGTTCTTAGCTTTCCATATCCACCGAGATCACATGATTCCGCCTTACGGTTTAGGAGATATGATTTTTTTAGTGCGCGCTGTTCTGTCTGTCTGACGAGAAGGATCTGTCGGCTTGATCCTAGGTTTTGATTTTGTTAGAGGCATTTCCAGAACCTCCACCCAAATAAGTTATTTTAGCCATTTAAATTATCTTTCAAAGCTAATAAAGATCATCTCCATTGGATCTGTATAATGAAAGTTATGATATTTTCTTTACCACTGTTCTGAATTCTGGGCAGATAAATGTTAGCGTTTTCATCTATTGTTTAGACTACTGTAGAGGCTGAATCTGGGGTTTTTCCCTTCTAGAGTTTTATTCCTGGGAATGTTAGCTTTCTTTTGGCACCAAGATCTGGAAAATCCGATCTGTAGTTTGGGAGATATGAATTTTTGATTGCGATCTGTTCAGTCTGCCTGAAAACTGGGGTCAGTAGGTTTGTCCCTCGGTTTTGTTCAAATTAGGGGCCAAATTAGAACCTTCACCCAACTAAGTTATTGTAGTTATCGAATTTATCTTTCGAAGTTGATAAGGATCATTCTCATTGGATCAGTAGTCTAAAAGTTATGCCATTTTCTTTATTACTGATCTGTATTCTGGACAGACGTAGATGGGTTGTGTTTAACTGATAATTAGCCCTCTGTTTTGGCCGAATCAGGGGATTCCGTCAACTAATGTTTTGTAGCCTGTTCAGTTAAGAATCAGTGAGCACTAGTTTCATGTCTTTTAGAGTTACAGACAATTAATGATGAATTTTCTTGTACGACTGCCAGAAGTTAGGTAATCTGGACTTTTTGTGTAGAGGATCAAATTGAACCTTTTGTTTGGTTGGTTTGGTTAGAGATTGTCGGAGGGCACGTGTAGCACTGTCGTACTCGGTTGTCCTCATATCGATCATTTTATATTGTAGGCGGTGAAGCGGTGAGTGGAGGGTACCTCGATTACCTCCCAAACCGTCGCAGTGGCACAGCAAGTAACTTGTATACTATGATTGATGCATTATGTGATGTGTGAATGAATGATTATATTTGTCCGTATTTGTAGATGAATGCCATGTGTATCTTTTCATTTATGAGTACTATTCAATCTTGCCATGGGATCACATCATGACATGCATAAATTACCTTTGTAAGACCCATCAATTCCAAAGATGGGCACTTGAAAATCCCATCAATTCCAGAATGGGTACGTGAGTCCACCATTCCAATGTGGGCCACGTTACGTGAGTCCACCATTCCAATGTGGGCCACGTTGGACGGCCGTATGAAACGTTCTTCATACGGTTACTTTAAGTGAACACCGACGAGTGTTTCACTCGCTATACCGCAGATATATCGCGATATGTCCAATTCCTTCAATGCATCATTTCACTTCATCCATTCATAAAGTTGTTTCCAATCAATGTTCAAGTTATGATTGTGATAAATTGTTCATGGTATGTTTGATTGTTACATACAAGTACTTGCTGAGTCTTTGGCTCATTCTTGCTTTGTTGTTTTATTTAGGTAAATGACAAGGAAGAATGATCTCGTGGAGGGTAGTTCAACACGATGCACTCACTACCATAATCCAAATATTTTGAGAACTTTTATTGTCGTTATTTATGTCTTGTGTTGAATTGTAATAAGCCATTTTGGTCATAACTACCGTATCCCTCTGAATTGTTTATTTCCATTCCGTTGATTAAACTTGATGATGAATCCTTGTTTCCGTATATCCTTATTAACTCCTTCACCTTGTCATGCGTTTTGATGTTATTATTCTAAAGAGTAGTGATTGTAGGTGACATCTTGACTTCCTTATAGTCAGGGTGTTACACCCATAGTCAACCATTTTGTTTAATTACAGACTCCGACTTACCTGCAACATAGCACCACAAAAGGGTTTTATCACTATTTTTCAGAAAAGGGATGCATTAAACTTCAACAAGCGGAATAATCCGAAAGAAATACATGGAGCCAATGCTTTCTCGTGTTAACGAACTTGCAACAGAAAACTCTCATTATACAAACTATCAAACGAGTAAATGAGTCGCTCCTTTCTGATGAGAAGGAAGGAACAAACATGGAAATATCAATATTGCCAATTGACAAAAATCACTTGTAGTAAAAGCAACTCAACAATCGAACAAAACAAAAATGGTTTTAAAGACCCATTAAAGACCTATTGAATCTCATCAACTACCCTGAACCATGAACCCAAGAGAAATTCTTCAACCACCACCGGAGAGGGATTTGTCAAATTCAGAAATCAAGGAAGATAACAACTTTCTAAAGCAACCCAAAAGAAATTTGCAAGGGCAATGCACACATAATAAAGAACTTGCAAAAGAAATCTTCCAATGCCCGAAATTCCAAGCGAACACATGAGTTAAATTTTCCAACAGGGTAAAACAAAACTTCCGTGAAAAGATAAATCTTGCAATTTAACTACGCTCACGTGGAGCAGAAATATCACTATAGTCGAAAGAATAATAATTGTTTCAAAGAACGATCAGAGACCTACTGGAGCTTGCCCACTTCATTAAAACCCCCCATTCAAAAGAAACTCATGAACGGCAAGAAACTACAATCAGGAAACCAGATACAAGCACGAGAAAGACAACAAATCCATCACGAGCTCAGGCTCAACCCAGAACTTATGGAACAGGGGTAAGAACTTCTCTAATTTCCTATCACGAATAGTGGTGCAGCCTGGCAAAACCTAGGCATCAACCACGAACTCAACTTCTCAATGTTTGCTACTTATACGCATAACTAATGCAATCAACTATGAATATATATATATGATCATCTCATGACAATCGTAGAATAAATTCATATATATAGGATATCACAACATTTCATAGATTAACAATAAGAAAGATAGCACAAAAGCAATTCGATACAGTACAATATAATGAACCACATTACTAGAAATGCGGAAGCAATATATTTCCCGAACCCCACCTACTGTGCACAGTGTGTCATTTTAATACTTTGCTTACTACGGACCTTGTAATACCCCGGCCTGCTCGTAGCATGGCCCATGTGGCCCATGAGGAGTTGTGTGGTGGGATTAGTCCCACATTGCTTGTCTCAAGTGAGTTGTAGTAGTATATAATGCCTGTTGGATCCAAACATAGCACCTCCGGGTTAGCCCTTTTACACGAAGCGAGGACGAAAGTGTAAGTGGGGTGCTATGTGTGGGCGGGTCCGCCCCACGGTGGGCTGGGCATTGAGCCGATTTTGGGTCAGGGTGTTACAAATGGTATCAGAGCATCAACCTTCATCAGACGGGCGCGTGGGACAGGGCGCGGCATATGGCGCATGGCACATGTGGGCCCGGAGTGGACACATGGCATGGCATATGCGCAGACCTGGACGACGGACGTGTACCGAGGGGTGGTTCTGGGCATTTGCCGCGTATGTGGTATGCTGTCGAGGGCGTCAGCCCTTAAGGGGGGTGAATGTAATACCCCGGCCTGCTCGTAGCATGGCCCATGTGGCCCATGAGGAGTTGTGTGGTGGGATTAGTCCCACATTGCTTGTCTCAAGTGAGTTGTAGTAGTATATAATGCCTGTTGGATCCAAACATAGCACCTCCGGGTTAGCCCTTTTACACGGCGAGGACGAAAGTGTAAGTGGGTGCTATGTGTGGTGGTCCGCCCACGGTGAAATTTGGGCATTGAGCCGATTTTGGGTCAGGGTGTTACAGACCTAAAGCCCGCTCTGATACCAACTGTAACACCCTGGCTATTCCGAAGCCAAAATGTTACCTAAAAGCACAACATACCATCAATTTACGGAATAAGATTCAATATGCATCTAACCAATTAACGATAACAGGGTAACGAGATGTAAATAACCAATTCATCAATGGCGAATATTCATGAAAGTAAACGTGGAACGACATGACATGAAGTCTAAACGATACTCATTACATTCATCTCTCATCAAAGAAAAACATAGTTGAAAACATTAATGAAAATATAATGTGATGATCTGTGTGGAACGTGCTGGTCTACTCCCTCCCATTAACATCATCACCAACAAGGATCACCTAAATAAACACAGAAAAGCAAGGGTGAGTCGAAACTCAGCAAGTACAATGTTCATTTAAACATGACATAACTGAATGAGGCAACAATCTCACAAGTTATACACAAGTCTCTTTAAAGTTGTGAGGATGAATGGAATGGATGTATACACTGAAAGTAAAAGGACTACTCAACTGCTTATACCGGTATAGCGAGTGATACACCCGTCGGTGTTCACTTAAGCCCGTACATAACAAAGTCCGGGGACCCAAATACCGTATGAAGAACGTTTTATACAAGTGTCTGAAACCGCCTACATTGAAATGGTGGGTCTTACATACCCACATTGAAATGGTGGGTATCATGTGCCCATACTGGAATTGATGGGACTTACAAAATTCCACTCCCGTGGAAGGAAATAGAACAACATGAATAGAATGAATCAATGAATATGAATGCCATTAACTGAAATCACATGATGTATCCATTCGAAACGAAATAAATATCATGGACGAATATCAAGAACATTCATTATCTTCTCTCACAAGAATTATCACTTGAACCAGAATCGACATCATGGATGAATAACAAGGACATTCACAAACATATCACATCATCAAGCAACAGTCGAAATGAACACATTTTAACTCATGGTACTTGCCTTCCGCGATGTGACGTGCTAAGAGGCAACAACGGTGCACCTCCACTCACCGCCTCACCGCCTACACAAATAATTATTCGAAAGAAGGAAATATGGATTGACATAACTACAGGTGGCCTACATTAACCCTTTGGCTATTCTACGAAATTAACGGAGTTAAAACTAGCATCACTCTATTCAGACTCCTGCCCCTCCTACTGGACAGCGGTACTAGAAAAATCATATTTTAAGTTATGGAACTCAGAATGATATGAGACTAGTGCCAAAATAAACTTAACAGAAAAATCTTCAAAACACTAGGAGACAAGATTTCCTAATTATGCCCACAAATAAGACTAATCTGTAGTTGAAAGTGTCTGATAGACATCTGTCCTGACAGCAGACCAGTAGCAAAGAAAGTCGCATAACTTTTCATCTATAAGTCCTAATTGAGTGCTCTTTACCAATCTGGAATCATGCCAAAACCAGCTATAATAATCTAGTAGGTCAAGTCCCTGATTCGGCCTCCTACTAATTATTATATTCAGGTAAATTTTCTATCTCTGTAATCTGCCAGTCAGCGAAACAGCGGCGGTAAGAACTCCATAACTTTTGATTTCCAACTCTAAAAATTGTGTTCTTTATCAACTTGGAAAGCTTACTGAATCCTCTACAACATTCATTTTGGGTGGATTTTCTTATTCGGCATCTAAAGAATTCAATATGGCCAGACAAGACAACTGCCAATTCTCGTTAGCTGTCCTGGACAGTCGCGGTAAAACTACCATATCTCCTAAACCGTAACTCCAAATCAGATGATCTCGGTGCCTAAAGAAAGCTAAGATCAAGGGCTACAACTGTCTAAGAGGTGAGAAGATTATAAAACGTACTGAACTTACCCAAATATGACAAACAAATCTGGCGCACGACAGGGAGGAGGGTGGCGGCCGGTTGGAGAGGGAGAGGAGGGGGTGGCGGCTTGAAGAGGCGAGTGGGGAGAGAGAGGAGAGAGGCTAGGGTTTGGGGGGAGGAAAAACTCCCCTTGGCTGGCCCCTCTCATGGGCCCCTCCTGGGCTGCGGCCAGGCCCAGGTTGTCGAAAGATCGCTGAAAACCCCCCGATTCAGGAAATTTCAGTTCTTGTTTGCCTTTTCCCTCCCCAGCTGCTTTTCTAATTACCCGATCCGAATCCGGGTATTACACTAAGACACCTTGCTAATTCTACCTAGTGGAGAAATTTCGATAGGATCTTCAAAGACTTCGGTGCGGAACCAAGGAATATAATATTTTGGTTGAGTACAGATGGAATAAATCCTTTCGGTAACATGAGCAGCCGATATAGCACCTGGCATGTGAATCTATGTATGTACAACCTTCCTTATTGACTTTGTATGAAACAGAAGTACATTTTGATTCACTACTTATCCAAGGGCCGAAGTAACCTAGGAACGATATTGATGTCTACATAGCACCACTGCTGGAAGGTCTTGTGACACTGTGGAACAAAGGGGTACAGGTATGAGATGCGTACAACGAAAAAACTTCATTTTACGCACCATTTTGTTCATCAATGATTTTCCTTCCCTTGGTAACATGTCATGGTTTTGTGCAAAAGGAGTCAAAGAATGTCTGCACTGCTTACATGATACCGTATGTGTTGTTACTTATCACAGACGCCTCAAAAACCGTCTGTGATAACCATAGGTTATCATAGACACATAAAATCAGACGGTTCAAAAACCGTATCTAATGATGGTTTAGAACGGTCTGTGATGACCCTTTGTGTAGTAGTGTGAGTGACTTGCACTCTAGGCCCACTTGCTAGAGAGACACAGAGAGAAGGAGGTGGAGAGAACAAAATGTATGTGAGCATGACCACGAGGGCCCACATGCTAGAGAAAGACAAAGGGAAAGAGGGAAGTGATTAAAGAGAATGACAGTGGGGCCCGCTTGTCATTGAATCAAAGCACAAACAACAGAGAGCCAATTCACATAGCAAAATAGGGGACTCCGTGGGCGGCTCAGGCTCAGCGGCAGCGTTGGCGAGGGGAGGGGCAGTGGTCGCTAGCAAGGGACAAAACGAAATCCACTGAGGGTGGGGATCACATGGGCGGTGGCGGAGTCGCCATCAGTGAAGCGAGGTGACGGCAGCACGGCTTGGAGCGTTGGCGGCATGTCTGGTTGCGCACGGCGCATGCGAAGGGGTGGCGCCCCGAGGGACTTAGCGAGAGCACGGGCATCACCTGAGCAATGGGAAAGTGTAGTCAGGGTCGGGGATGCCAAAGGACAACCGTGGTGGTGCGGCGACGGCGCTGGAAGCAGGGAAGAAGGTGGCAGCGGTGGGAGAGCTTCATGGTGACGAAGAGACCAAATTGAGGGGGGTTAGGAAGAGGAGGTCTGGGAACATGCGGTGACGTGGTCAATACGGCGAGGATTTCACTGAGGAAGATCGGGCAATGGGGTTGATTTCAACCTGAAGAAAGGAATAGTGAAATTCAGCGAAGAAAAGCATGAAATAAGAAATCGATATAGGAGAAAAGATCCTGAGGCTTGGGAACACGCTGTGACGAGGTTGAGACGTTGAGAACTTCACTAGAGCAGTAGGAACGGTGAGAAGGGGTGGCGGTCAGCGTGCAGCGGTGCTCTTCTTTGGTTTTGCTCGACGAAGGAGGGGGGAGGAGAAGAATGGTGGGGGGAGGCAAGGACAGGGGACGACCGTCTTTTATAGCCCAGGGGGAAGGAAGCAAGCGGCATGGGGCATGCACGAGTAGTGTGTTCGGCGTAGAGCAAAGCATGAGCGTGGCGGGCGATATGGAGGCGGTGCGCTAGGGGATCGGTGAGCGGGCGATGCGCTCGGTGCGCAAAGGCTGCGCTGTATGGGCACGGGGAGCGGCGTGGTGCGCTACATGCACCGAGAGTGTGGCGGCGTGGCACACGGGGAGGATGTGACGGCCGGGCGAGCTGGCATAGGGAGATAAAGAAGGGGAAAGACAAAAAGAAAAGAGGGAAAAAGAAAGAAAAGAAAAGGAAAAGGAAAAAATAGGGAAAATATTTTTGGCCCAAGAAAAATAACATGAAACTATAAGGTTTTCCTTTTGGGAAAAATTCAAATAAAAGTTTGAATTTTGTAATTCAGCTAAGATTTGAATTTGAGATAGACGAATTCAAATTGAAAATTTGAATTCGGAATTAGCCGCAAAAGGAGTAGATTTTGGAACAAAGATTTGAATCGAGAATTGGAATTTGGATTTTGATTTGGAGATGAACTGAGATTCGGGATTTGATTTGAAAAATAATTATATAAGCAAGAACTCTAAATTAAAAACCAACAATTTGAAATAATTAATGAAATTAAAATTTTCAATAAAGAAAAGAAGTTTTTGGAGAAAAATGAAATAAATAGGATTCAAAGAAATAACAAAGGGACTTGGAATATCTAGAAGATCCAAAACATCAAATAAAATAGTTTTGATTTTAATAAAATCACTTCCATCTTAAAGTAAACTCAATAAATTTGTTTTTGACTTTTAAAAACTAAGAACTTCAGGGAAAGCAAGGAAACTCTTTTAAAACTCAGAAAATCTAATAAAATAATACTTTATTAATTTTATTTTTGGTAACAGAACTTTAGGATGTTATAGACACCTCCAAGCCGTCTAGGTCACGGCAACCACCAAGAGTAATAAGCCAAGAGACTCACTTGACTCCACCAACTGCCCAAAACCCAAACTTGAATGCAATGCACTTAGAACTTTCCACTAACCTTGCAAGATACGACACACGCACTTGAATCTTGCATCTAGACCTCACAAGGTGCAACACATACGCTACAGAGTCGAAAGGACCTACACTAGCTTATGGATGTTGCAATGGAATTCCAAGAGACTTCAAATGCCAGCACAAGCTGACCTTACAAAGCCCTCCAACCAAAAATAGTAGTTGCAAACTCTATTCAGCACAAACATCACGATATACATGTGTTGGACCGAAACAACGACTAGAGGGGGTGAATAGGAGCACGATCTCTTTTTCATGAAGATCAGATTCAACACGATTTTCACTCCAATAGCTATGAGAGCTATGAAGATCAATATACAAGCATAGCGGAAGACTTGTATTGAATCCAATCAAAACCCTGAAGCAAAACAACCAAAAACCATAAAAACTTAATCTGCCATAAGATGGGCGGTCTGACCTCTCAGATTGGCGGGTTGGCTTTTACATGGGGCGGTCTGACTCTCAGATGAGCGGTCTGACCTCCAGCCTGATGAACAGGAAAATCGGCCCGAAAAACGAAGTTGCAAATAGATCTAACTTTTGATCTACAACTCTAAACTCGATGAAACTTTGAACACACCTTCTCCAGGATGTCAAGAACCTATTCCAATAAAAGATCATGAAGATCCTTGGTAAAGTTCTAACATTTTTCCGTTTGAGTGAAGGATGGTTCAAAATCAAGTTAAAACAAAAATAAGATCCAAAAACTTGCTCGTGGGTTAGAGATGATCAAGATGATCCTAGATGAGTTCCCACATGTCACAGCAAGCAAGATTGGGGGCGGAAACTAAAAGAAAACTTGAGAATCAAAGACGGCCCCAAAATCACAAAATAGATAGCAAGAACGAAAAGAGACTCGTCTCAAGAAAACTTGCATATATTAATTTGTAATTGTTGCTGGTTTACAGCCACTCCAACATGGAGAACAAAACTCAATACATGAGCACACAATCAATCTTCTCTTCAAGAATCCTAACCTCTCCACTCCCTAATCTCAAAAACAAAACTAGGGTTTCCAAATAAGTAGAAGGATTAAGGAGGTGCACAACACCATCCAATATTACAGTGGAGGCTAACCTTCTAGAAGAATTTCTATTGGGCACCCGTTAAGCCCACACATAAACGGGTTTAACTCACGCACGTATTTTAAAGCGTCGTCTTCATCTTCTCTTGACCTATACCGCTTCTCCTCGCGTCGTATTGCGCCGCGGTTTAGCCAAAAGCAATCAAGGTGGTATTTTAGTGATATTACCAAAATACCCCTTCTCGATCCTTCTCCAAAGACCGAGTCCAATCTTCATGAAGCAGTTCTACGCTTCGCCACGTGTAGGTTGGTTAACGGCTCTCATCATGTCGGCAAGTCTCTCCCATCCGACTCCCACCGAAACCACCATGGCACTTGTACCGACCTGCGCCGCTTGATGCAACCCGTCGCACCGAACATCCCGTTCGTTCATCCTTGTCTATTTTACGCCATGCTCGAATCCAATGACATCACCCGACATCCTCGATCATTCTGAACCTCAGCTCTCAAGCTTAGTCCCGATTATCCTTGCTGTCGACCGTCGTTGACCTCCAAGCAACCTGCACAACAATAGACCAAGAAATCGATTCCGGGAAGAAGTTCTTCACAACTTGACCCACGTTAATCAAAACATGCATCATGCAATACATATGCACTAAAACACATGAACTTGACTCAATAAACAAGTATCGCCGCCACAAGAGCCAATGAAACAAGTGGAAACCGGTCAGACCGCCACTCAGGGATTGAAATCCCGGTCCTGGGGAAATTTCCGGCGCATGACCGGTACCGGTAACCGAAAAATTCAAAAGAAACCGGGCCGAATTTGAATTTCAAAATTTAAACTTGGTTTTTTACCGGACCGGTTACCGGCCGGCAACCGAAAAACCCGGTAAAAAAACCAGAAAATGGTAATTAGCAAATTTAAATTTGGAATAATGCAAATAATAATGAGGAAGTGTTTCAAGTTGTACATAAAAAGTCATCCTCTATGTTTTAATAGTGCTAAATATACTAAAAACTAATGTTTCAATACATAATCTAGCATAAAAATGCATAAACCAACTAGGGAAGGACATTACAGAGTCAAAAATTCAAATTTGAATTTAAAAGATCCTCGCAGCTATTTTTTTTCCCGGAGCCGACAGGTAAACCGGTTACCGGCCGGTATTTCAATCTCTACCGCCACTCAATGGCCGGTCTGACCACCGCCCTGGCCGGTCAGACCGACCAGCAGGGACTTAGCCGATTTTCAACCCGTGAAAACTGAAAGCTCTCTGGAAATTTCAAACGAATAGATCTTTTGACGGGAGACACCAAAAATTATGAGACGAAGTGCATTAGAATCCCTCTCTTGCCTACACCCTCTATTTTTGGCCCAGCTCAAAACTCCAATAAAAATAATGGCCGGTCCGACCGTCGCCCATGGCCGGTCAGACCGCCAATGACCTGACAGAATTGAATTGTTGCCGAAAATGCGTGAATCGACAAACCTTCAACGACATTGCCAATTATAACATCATCCTGTGATCGTGAGAATATCCCCATGATATCCATAATCTCTCCCTTGATGAACACATTGGCAATTTCCCAAAAATATAAGTTTAAGATTTGTTAGGTAAAACTACTTGTCGTTTTCGCAAAAAGGCACAACTAGGTCCAAGAGCAAGAGAAAGCAATAGAAATAACCAAGTTAGCTTCAGATTAGTATAGGCAAACGAGATAAGTCAAAAGAAAGCAAGAAAGCTTCAAATTCCAAGGAAGAGTCAAAAATCTCACTTAAGGTCCATATGAAAGAACAATTGTTCAATTTGACCTTTTGATCATTGTAAGGTTCCAAGAATTGTAATTCAAGATCAGAAATGGCAGTAAGATCATAAGAATGCAAAATACAAGCTCTCCCTCACTTTGATCATTATTTTTTTCAGAAAAATTCATTTTATCTATTTTCTCCAAATAGCTCCCCCATTTAAAATTTTTGCTACTTCTTCTCCTCCTTTGACAATGGAGTCATCAAGGAATCACGCATTCCTCTCATCCAGAGATAATAAATGCAGAAATGAGGAAGAAGTATAAGAAGGAGCATGCATGAAATGCGATGAAGTGGCTTCATATTTTTTAATTTTGCATATTTTAGCACAAGAAGCTTTGAAGATTACCCAAAAGAACAAACTAGCATTTCTATAATTACACAATACATATCAAGCCTGAAAGCGCTAGCAAGATCATGTTAAGACATATATTTCAAAGCTAAGCTAGAAGACTTAAAGTAAAAGCGATGAATTGTAACAATTTAAGCAAAGCTTCAAAACTAGCAAGTTCATCAACAGAGATCCCAAAGTGATAATGACCATGTCATAATGTCAATGTGAGATCAAAAAGCTAACAATGACCATACTAGAGACAGAAAGTCCAGAATTGAATCATTTTGCTCAAAAAGCTTCAGTCACCCATTTTTACAACATTTTTTCATTTGCAATGAATATTGATGTTGATTAAAGGTCTTATCTTAGAGAAGAAGATCCTGGACTAGGAGTCATCCACAAACTCTTCCTAAGTTTCAACCAAGGTAATTTAACGGTCTATCTTTGTGAAGAAAATTCTGGACTAGGAGCCATCCACAATCTCTTCCTAAGCTTCAACCAGGGCGATAAATCTTGATGTTCATGTCAATTTTTATAAGCAATCCCGTGAGATCGTCTGGACCATCAAACTATCTCCAAGTTCATGTCTTTGACAAGCAGTCTCGTGAGAATAGTTTGGCACATATTTTAAATTTTGATTTTTCAATTTGCATAAGAGCAGTTTTAGATTCGCAGGGAACAAAATGCTCAAGAGATGTTCAATCCTAGATTCAAGATCTAACAAAGCAATTTTGACAGGGCCAATGTCACAAGAGGATCACTAATTGTGCAACTTAGCTAAAAGATCCACGAATTGTAATTTTTAGTTCAAGTTGTCTTAAAATTCTAGCTCATTTAGCAAAGACTAAGCTACACATGTGAAAGCATGATAATTCTAGCAAGTCAAAGAACTAGACATGATATTGAGCAAAAATTGAAATACTAAAGCTCAAGAGGGTAATAAGCAAAGCTTCGTCAATTTAAAAGATAAGCAGTAATGCTTATATTACAATGCATTTTTTATGATTTTTATATGAATGCAATATAATACAATGAGATGCAAGAAAAACCTAAAAAGTTCAAAAAGATCAACAAGTTCAGAAAAGAACAAGGAAAGATCAGATGAACAAGGAAAGTTCAGAAAAGAACCAACTCCCCCTCAAACCAACCCATAGGGGTAAATTACCCCTAACTCACTTCTCAAGGTGGCAAACCTAGTTGGATCTAAAGGCTTGGTGAGGATATCAGCTAACTGAGCCTCAGACTTCACAAAATGTAGCAAAATATCACCCTTCTCTACATGGTCTCTAAGGAAGTGATAGCGAATGTCTATGTGCTTGGTCCTAGAGTATTGCACAGGGTTTTTAGCAATATTAATGGCATAAGTGTTATCACAGAGAAGAGGAACACTAGCAAAAGATAACCCATAGTCCTTAAGAGTGGACACTATCCACAAAATCTGACTACAGCAACTAGCAGCAGCTACAGACTCAGCTTCTGCAGTGGATTGTGCAACAGAGGACTGCTTCCTATAAGACCAAGAGACAAGAGAAGTGCCTAAGAAGTGACAAGTGCCTGAGGTACTCTTCCTATCTAACCGATAGCCCGCAAAATCAGAATCCGATAACCCCCGAATGCACAAAGAAGAAGAGCAGGAATACCAAATGCCATACTGGAGGGTAGAGTGAAGGTACCTGAAGATGCGCTGACGGGTTGGCGATGTGAAGTCCTCGGAGATGCCTGAAACCTCGCGCAGAGGCAGACAGTGAAGTGGATGTCCGGTCTTGAGGCCGTTAGGTACAAAAGGGAGCCGATGATGCTGCGGTACTCGCGTTGATCCACGGCTTCTCCTTCCTCATCTGGATCCAAAACAGCCGAAGTCGCCATGGGAGTGGTGATCGGCTTGCAGTCACCCATATCGAAGCGTTTGAGCAGATCCTTAGTGTACTTCGTCTGATGGATGAAGATCTCTTCTTTGCACTGCTTGATTTGAAGCCCCAGAAAGTAGTTGAGCTCTCCCATCATATTCATCTTAAATTCCCTGAACATGGTCTCAGAAAAACTAAAAACAAGAGCATGAGAAGAACCACCAAAGATAATATCATCTAAATAAATCTGAACAAGCGGGAAGTCATTGCCATACCTAAGAATGAATAGAGTCTTATCCACCTTACCGATCTCAAAATTATTCTTAAGCAAGAAGGTCTTAAGTCTATCATACCAAGCTCTAGGGGCTTGTTTAAGATCATACAAGGCTTTGGATAGCTTGAAAATATGATGTGAATACTTGGGATTCTCAAAACCCGGGGGTTGCCTAACATACACTTCCTCCTCTATGTAACCATCCAAAAAAAACACTCTTAACATCCATCTGATGCAGCCTAAAACCCTTAGATGCAGCAAAAGCAAGCAGAATACGAATAGCTTCTAATCTAGCAACAGGAGCAAATGTTTCATCAAAGTCTAACCCCTCTACTTGGCTAAAACCGTGAACTACCAATCTAGCCTTTTTTTATAACCACATAACCATCCTGACTTTGTTTATTTTTTAACACCCAACGGGTTCCTATCACATTGTGACCACTAGGAGGCTCTACTAGGTTCTAGACCTTGTTCCTCTCGTAGTTTTCTAACTCCTCATGCATGGTATTAACCCAACTCGAATCAGACAATGCATGAGATATATCGCGGGGTTCAAAAGAGGCAACAAAAGCAGAATGAGAGTAGACACTCGGATCATGATACCTGGAGCGAGTGACTCGCTCATGAAGCTGACCGATCATCTGATCCGGAGGATGACTCTTTTGAATGTGAAGTGGAGCGCCCGGGGGTGATAGCGTTTCTTCGACCTCCGTAGGTACTGCTGATGATGAAGATGCAGCAGGAGCCTCAAATGAAGGTGAAGTAGTCACGGCAGGTTCTTGTGCTGGAATGGGAGCCTCGACAGCAGCAGGTGGAAGACAAGTATCAGCTTCATCCTGATCTTCCTCCACAAAGATGCTCTCTGTAACCAGTGAATCGCCTGAAACATCGGATCTAACTCCAGGGTTAGTCTCATCAAAAGTGACATTGCATATCTCTTGGACAATGTTAGTTTCAACATTAAAAACTCGAAACCCCTCGAATGTGCAGGATAACCCAGAAATAAACCATCAGAAGTTTTTATTCAAATTTATCTAGGTTTCCTATCTTTAGAATAAAACACTTGGCTCCAAAAACTCAAAAATGAGAAACATATGGTTTTCTACCAAACCGAAGCTCATAAGGAGTCTTACCCAAATAAGGTCTGAAGAAGACACGATTTGCAATATGGCAAGTTGTAGCAATATGTAACGTCCCGTTTTTTGGAGTTTTTGAAAAATTTTAAAAGAGAACCATTTGTTTCTATTTGCCCAAAGTTTAATTTTGGAAATTTCAGAATTCAATTGCATGTTTAATATGAGTTAGTCAAACTTCAATTAAATTAAAATTGGTTTGATTGAGTTTTCTGGAATTTAAAATCAAAATTTATTATTTTAAGAATTTTCTTGGATTTATTGGATTTTAGAAATTTATTTTCCTTTTACCCGAAATTAAAAATTTATTTAATTGCAAAAGAAAAAGAATATTTAAAGTTAAAAGTATTTTTATTAAGTCTAGAATAATTCAAGTAATTTCTGTGAATTTTTCTAGAATTTTTGGAGTCTATTTGCTATTTTCTAAATTGCCTTTTGTTTTATTTGAATTTCAAATCAAAATGAATTTCAAATCCTTTTTTCGTTTTAGGCGAATTCCTCCGCCCATCTCCTGTTTCCCGCCCGCCCGCCTCGCTGTCGCCCTCCGCTGCTGGATCTCCATCCAACGCCCTCGTTCTGTGCGTCTCCCTTCGCCACCGTCCGATCCCATCCCGCGGTTTCGATCGGCGCGCCACCTTATCGCCTCGACCGTTGGATCGAGATCCGCGCTCCGTTCGCCGCGCCTCCGTCTTCCCACCGTCCGACGAATCGGACGGCCCGCTTCCTCTCCCCCGCGCCCTTTGGACTTCCCACCGCCGATCGAACGGACGGCTCGTTCACCGCGTCTCTCGCTCCCACCGTCCGACGCGATCGAACGGCTCTGATCGTCGTCTTCGTCGCGCGCCGCCTCTCTCTCTCCCACGCCGCGCGATTCGCGCCGCGAATCTCGCGCCGTCTAAATCGCCCGCCTGGCGCCGCCGCGCGCCGCCACGCCGCCGTCCCATCGCCGCTCCGGCTTTTGCGCGCGAAGCGCTTATAAACCGCCGCGCCTCTTCCTCTCCTCTCTTTTTCTTTCTCTCTGCCGCTTCGCCGCCGCTTCTCCGTTCTTCCCGCCTCCGCGTCGCCGTTCTCCGCCGCCGTCTCCCCGGCCGGTCGCCGCCATCACCGTCACCCTCGGCCCGGCCGCCGCCATGCCCGCCGCCGCGTCCCTCTCTCTCTCTCTCTCTCTCTCTCGACCTACGGGCTCGAAGCCGACGTGGGACGCTGCGGCGGGTCCGCGGTCGGCGCCGCCGATCCTTTCGCTGCGTGGCGCCATTGCAGCGATTGCGTGTCTTGTTGACGTCAAAGTCGGAATTTCAAGAGAAAAATAATTCCGGAAAATCCGAAAACCCTAATTTCATCATTTTATGTGATTTAAAATTTCTTTTGGCTATAACTTTCACATCCGAACTCCGATTTGGGTGATCCAAATTTCTAAATTCATATAAATTCATCCTCTTTCATTTGGTACTGGTTTTGTAAATTTTGGAGTTCATTTGGTGCTGTTTTATTTATTTGTTGCTATTCTCGCACGTAGATTCCGCTTTGGAAGATTTCTTCGATTCGACGATCAAGACCCTCTCCTCGTCAACGAAGGCAAGTCGTAGGCCTTTGACCATGTTGAACCCATTTTACAAATGTATATTGTATTAAATTATCATGCATGGCTAGTTTTATTAAAAATGGTTTTGGGAGTAGATAATTACCAAACTGCCATTATGCCTCCTTGTTAAATTGAAAATGAAATGTCTCCTTGAATGACATATATCCTTGGACACCATAGGATGGTTAATACTAGTTGGGCATAATTGTATACCAACTTGGGAGCGATATTGCTTAGACATGCTCTAGTTACCCGCAGACTTTCGATCACATGTTCAATGATTATTGAAATTTGACTAATGGAACTATGGAACAGTGGTGTGAGGCCACTTTTATTAAAGATGTTGTGCCATGGCGAGGATTGCCATTTGGTCGGGAATGAACAAAATGTTTTATGCTCGGGCTTGAGGTAGGAGCTAGAGTGGGTGCGTAATGCACATTGGGTTGTGGTAGACTTGTCTGAGCAGCCAACTAAGGACTTAACTTTGCAAGTCATTGATCTGGGTCACCTCGTGCAACCATAAGTCCGGTATGGGACGGACCTGGCCAATTAATTAGGAAAGTTTTGAGTCGGTTCTGTTGTGGTATTTATTGGCGCAAGAGGGGCCGTGATGGCGAAACCTTAGCGAGGCGTAACCGAGGCAAAATGGAACTTTGTAAAAGCCTTGTCACGTGCTCTAGACTACTCACCAAAGGAAGTGAGCGGTGGTATCGACGGATGCCAAACAAACTAGAGAATTCGTGTCTTGTGGGTAAAGCTGTACAACCTCTGCAGAGTGTCAAAATCTATTCAATAGCCGTGTCCCCTTCACGGACATGCCCAGTGATTTCGCGCAAGGGGTAGTATTTTCAAAAATGTGGTTTGGCTCGATGGAAACGTTTGGTTGGAATGGTTGGGAAGTGAACGGGATGTTCACTGCTTGATTCAAAAGAACTTGGTTATCTATGTATTATTCTTTTAAAAATCCTGCTTTGCAATCTAATTAATGTATTTAACGTTAAACTTGCTTTCTTGCAACTTAACCATAAAGCCATCCTTGCTTAAGTCTGACATGAATACTAAGTGCATACATTTCTCTACGACTTGCTGAGTACTTTATGTACTCACGGCTTTATGCCCTTTGTTGATCAGTCCCAGCAGAAGGATCAGAAAATGTTGAGTACTATGAAGAAGGCTACTTTGAAGACTTTGCGAACTAGGTCACGTCCTCCACTCGATTGCCTGTGGGCATGTCGATTGGTCTCCACGTATTTTTGAGATTTCACGCGGATACTCTGTTGTTGTTAAGCCCTGTGTGGCGACTTTTGTAAGAACCTTGACCATAAGGTCTTTGCTGTTTTAATTAATATTACTTTGTCTGCTTCATTAGTTCGTTGTTGAATGGTTATGAATGCATCATTGTTGCTACTGTGCAAGCTAGCTACTGATCATGGGACTAGCTTGGTATGCACAGAGGGTCTCGGGGTTATGTGACACCCAGGGCGCCGACAAGAGATGGTATCAGAGCCATATCGACTGTAGGACGTAACCTTTAGTTAGATGGTCGTCTTAGTCAAAGATTCAAAATATATTTTCTAAATCAAACCAAGCAATTAACTTGACTAGGTATTCTTCTCTTATCTTATTATGTTCTTTCTCACCTTGTTCTATTCTTTTCTTATCATCTTACCCTCTTATATCATTCTTGAGATTCTTTCATCATATCTTTTCTGGAACTTGGTTTTCAAATTTAAATTTGACTCCCTCATCTCTGGATTATCCCTAGGATCGAGCCCTTCAAGATCAAGTAAGGGAAATTTTGGAAGCTCAAGATCCGCAGTCTGTTTCAAGTTGCCCCTCCGTAAAGAATAGAATGGTAGCTGCCTCCCTAGTTTTAGAGTCGTTTAGTCTGCGTAATAGTGCTTTCGTGCTTGAGTGTCTGTTTCTTGTTTGCTTCTTGATAGCTTTCCGGCTATCCGTTCGTTGGGTAAAACCAACTTTGTCCGCATTAGGTTGATCCATCTATCTCCCTTGTTCCTCGCTCATCTCCGTGCTTTCCCTCGCATCTAAATTGCTTTCTTCTTCTCGTCTATTAAACCTGTGAAGCTTTGTCGCAGATGGTTCGCACCGCAACTCCGCAAGCCGTGATGAGACTCAGCGCCCGATGCCCGCCTTCCCGAGCCGCGGTGCAGATCCGGTTTGAGTCGATTCATGGCAGCCAGACGCGGTGATGAGCTCTTTGATGCGTAACATGACTCGATGATGAATCGCCAGAACTGCATCGGCTTCGCCCCGCCGCAATGATGAATCGTAATAGCCAAGCAACCGCCACGCCCACGCTGCTTCCACCCCGCTTTTCCTCATCCCAGTTGGCGAGTTTTGAGGACCCATCCGCCCACTTTCTCTAGCTCCTCTGAGCCATTGGACGCAGATGACCGTTGCGTTCCATGGAAAGAAGCTCGCTATCACCCGTTGTGATGATCGCGAGAAGGTTCAGATGCCACTCACCACCTTGAAGGTACCGCAGAATGGTGGGAGAACTATTGTGCCGCCTATGGAAACCATGAGAGTATCACTTGGGCCGAAGTTTTGTGAGCTTTCCGCCACTCCCATATCCCCGATGGAAAGGTGGAAATGAAGAAGAATGAGTTCCGTGAGTCGCAAAGAAGGCAACATGTCGCTGAGTGAATACCTCAAATGATTCACTCGGTTGTCCGTTATGCCTCGAGGACGTTGCCACGATGATGCCCGCGAAGCGTTTCAAGAGAGGACTCAACCCCGCTTTGAAGGTGCAAGTCATTGGGAATGATTATGCAGATTTCCAAAGACTTGGTGAACAAGGCCATGCTCATCGAGGAATCCCGCCGTGAACTTGAAGAATCTCGCAAGAGAAAGATGATGCACAAAGTGCCCATCGGCCTCACTCCCAGAGAGCCGTAATGAATGTGCCCCCGCCCGTGTTGCTCCACTGCCACCTTCAGAGCCCTCAGCAAAGACTCGCCCAAATAGTTCCAAAGAACCGCAGCCTTCAACAGCCCAAAGAACCAGAGCCAAGGAATGTCAACCTGCGCACTGGATCACCGCTTTAAGTGCCATCACCGGGCACTTCGCCAATAGATTGCCGCAGAGGCAAGGCCCTCTCCTGCTCGTTTCAACATGGGAGCCACCCGACCAGACCCCACTCCCGAGTCGCCCGTGGAGCCCTCGGACTCCAACCGCACCGGCCAAGTCTCCTCGGCCTTTTGAAGAGGTCGTGTGAACCACACCAGCGTGGAGGAAGCCAGACGGCCCGGACGTCGTGGCCGGGTAAGTTCCTTGTCAATTCAAAGACCGCCTTTGCTTTGTTTGATTCTCGAGCTTCGCATACGCTTGTTTCTGAGTTTTGGCTTTGAAAGGCACCAATTGGAAGTTTTGCCTCTTAAAAGTGTTTTGTTGGTTCATCTCCTCGCTCGAATTGAGTACGAACCAAGGTTGCCCTAAGGTTAAAGTGACCATAGAAGGGTAGAATTCCTTGCTAATCTCATCATCATAGACACCAAGTCTCTTGATGTGATTTTGGGAATGGATTGGCTTGCCAATCACCAAGCCCTCTTGGATTGTGGTGGTAGAAGCATCACTTTGGTCATCCGATGGAACCAAGGTAAAGTTTGAAGCCTCCTGCAGAAGCTAGTTGGATCTTTAGTCCGCAGCGCTGTTGTATCTATGGAAGAAGTGCCAGAGTCGAGAGTTTTCGATGTCTTTCCGATGACCTACCGGAATGCCGCTGCATCGAGATTTGGAGTTTGTCATCAATCTTGTTCCAGAACTGCACCTATTTTCAAGAGACCCTGCTGATTGCCTCACAATGATTTGGTTGAACTAAAGAAGCAAATTGAAGAAATGCAAGAGAAAGGTTTTGTCCGACCAAGTTCTTCACCTTGGGAGCCCCGGTGATCTTTGTTGCAAAGAAGGATGGTACCCAACGGATGTGTGTGGATTACCGAGCCTCAATGAGGTCACCATCAAGAACAAGTACCTCCGCCAGATCGATGATTTGTTTGATCGGTTGAAAGGAGCCGTGTGTTCTCCAAAATAGACTTGAGGTCGTTACCACCAGCTTGAAGATTCGCCCGTAAGATATTCCCAAACGACTTTTTCAACCCGGTATGGATCAGATGAGTTCACGGTCATGTCTTTTGATTGACCAATGCCCCGCTACTTTATGAACTTGATGAATAAAGTATTCATGGAATATTTGGATAATTTCGTCATTGTCTTCATTGACGATATTTTGGTGTATTCCAAGAGTGAAGAAGAGCATGAAGAGCACCTCCGCTTGGTCTGAATAAGCTTAGAGATCATCAACTCTATGCTAAATTCAGCAAGTGTGAGTTTTGGATGAAAGAAGTTACTTTCTTGGGACATGTCATGTCTGCAGAAGGAGTATCTGTTAACCCTAGCAAGGTTAAGGATGTGCTTAATTGGGAGTCACCCAAGTCAGTGCCTCAGGTCAGAAGTTTTCTTGGAATGGCAGGATACTATCGCCGATTCATAGAAGGATTCTCCAAGATAGCAAGACCCCTCACTCAGCTGTTGAAGAAAGAAAAGAAATTTGCTTGGACAACAGATTGTGAGCAAAGTTTTCAAGAGTTGAAGAAGCGTTTGACCTCAGCTCCGGTGTTGATTTTGCCCGATGTCCGGAAGAATTTTGAGATTTTCTGTGATGCATCCCGGCAAGGACTGGTTGTGTCCTGATGCAAGAAAGGAAGGTAGTAGCTTATGCTTCCGTCACGCTTGAGGCCTCATGAAGTGAATTACCCCACTCTTGACTTGGAGTTAGCTGCCGTAGTGCATGCTTTAAAGATATGGCGTCATTACCTTATTGGTAATCGATGTGAAGTCTACACGGACCATAAGAGCTTGAAGTACATTTTCACTCAGGCTGATCTTAATATGAGGCAAAGAAGGTGGTTAGAGTTAATCAAGGATTATGATATTGGAATCCATTACCACCTGCAAAGCTAATGTTGTGGCGTATGCCTTGAGCGTAAAAGTCACCGCAATACCTCGTCGATCAAGGAAAATCACCACTCTTCATGAAGAGTTCTCAAGCTCAAGTTAGAGTTGGTTGAGGAAGGTTACCTAGCGCCTTAGAAGTTCAACCCACTTTATGGAATCGGATCAAGGAAGCTCAAGTTGAAGATGCCAATATTAAGGAAATCAAGAGCAACATGAAGAAAGGTAAAGCCCCGAGATTTTCGGAAGATGAGCAAGGCACCATTTGGTTTGATGTTTAATTTGTGTTCCAGATCGTAAAGAGCTTACAAATTGATACTCAAGGAAGCCCATGAAACTTTATACTCCATTCACCCCGAAGCACAAAGATGTACCAAGACCTTAAAGAAATGTATTGGTGGCCTAGCATGAAGCGTGAGATTGCCGAGTATGTAGCTCGGTGTGATGTCTGTCAACGAGTAAAAGCCGAGCATCAAAGACTCTTTGGACTCCTCGCAACCCTTGAAAGTGCTCGAATGGAAATGGGAAGAAATTGGCATGGATTTTATCACTTTGGTTTGCCAAGGACAAGGTCGATATGATTCTATCCGGGTAATTGTGGATCGCCTAACCAAGGTTGCTCACTTTCTCCCACCAAGACTACTTACTCGTGATAGATCGCGTAATCTGTACATGGCAAAGATAGTGTGCCAAAGATGGAGTGCCAAGAAGATCGTGTCGATCGAGGAACCCGATTCACCTCAAGATTTTGGCGTGGTTGCATGTTGTTTTGGGTACTAATCTAAATTTCAAGATGACTTATCATCCCTGCACGGATGGATGAGATGTAAAGAGTAAATCAAATCCTAGAAGATATGTTAAGGGCTTGTGCCTTAGCAAATCGCATCATTGGGATCAAATGCTACCTTATGCAGAGTTTTCTTATAACAACAGTTACCAGTCAAGCCTCCAGATGTCTCCATTTGAAGCTCTTTATGGAAGAAAATGCAGAACACCCTTGTATTGGAATGAAGTAGGCGAAAGACAAGTGTTTGGGCGGATATTTTGGAAAAAGCCAAGAGCAAGTCCGATCAATCGAGAAAGGTCAAAACAAATGCACATCAGCGAGAAGAGTTATGCTGATAACCGTCGCCGAGATCTAGCTTGTGCACCTGGTGATCATGTGTACCTGAAGGTGTCGCCTCTCAAAGGGATGCGTCGTTTCAGAGTAAGTGGAAAGCTTGCACCAAGGTACATCGGACCTTTCCCAGTTCTAGCCCGAAGAGGAGAAGTCGCTACGGTTGGACCTCCCGCCTCACCGCCGATGTGCATAATGTCTTCCACGTGTCGCGGTGAAGAAGTGTTTGCGTGTGCCCAAGAGCGATGCCGGTGGAATCAATTGCCCTGCAAGAAGACCTCACCTACAAGGAGCATCCCATCAAGATCTTGGAAGTAGCAGAGCGAGTGACAAGAAGCAAGATCATCCGTTTCTGCAAGGTCCAGTGGAGCAACCACACCGAAGAAGAGGCCACTTGGGAACGAGAAGATGACTTGAAGGCTGAGTTTCCCCACCTATTCTCTAGTCAGCCTGAATCTCGGGGTCGAGATTCCCTTTAAGAGGGGTAGGTTTGTAACGTCCCGTTTTTCGGAGTTTTTGAAATTTTTTAAAAGAGAACCATTTGTTTCTATTTGCCCAAAGTTTAATTTTGGAAATTTCAGAATTCAATTGCATGTTTAATATGAGTTAGTCAAACTTCAATTAAATTAAAATTGGTTTGATTGAGTTTTCTGGAATTTAAAATCAAAATTTATTATTTTAAGAATTTTCTTGGATTTATTGGATTTTAGAAATTTATTTTCCTTTTACCCGAAATTAAAAATTTATTTAATTGCAAAAGAAAAAGAATATTTAAAGTTAAAAGTATTTTTATTAAGTCTAGAATAATTCAAGTAATTTCTGTGAATTTTTCTAGAATTTTTGGAGTCTATTTGCTATTTTCTAAATTGCCTTTTGTTTTATTTGAATTTCTGAAATCAAAAATGAATTTCAAATCCTTTTTTCGTTTAGGGCGAATTCCTCCGCCCATCTCCTGCTTCCCGGCCGCCCGCTCCCCTGTGCGCGTCGCCTCGCCGTTGGATCTCCATCCAACGCCTCGTTGCGCCGCTCTCTTCGCCACCGTCCGATCCCATCCCGCGGTTCCCGATCGGCCGCGCCACCTTATCGCTCGACCGTTGGATCGAGATCCGCGCTCCGTTCGCTCGCGCCTCCGTCTTCCCACCGTCCGATCGAATCGGACGGCGCCGCTTCGTCTCCTCCGCGCCTTTTGATTTCCCACCGCCCGATCGAAATCGGACGGCTCGCTCACCGCGTCTCCCCGCTCCCCACCGTCCGTCGCGACGGACGGCTCTCGTTCGTCGTCTTCGTCGCGCGCCGCCGCTCTCTCTCCCACGCCGCGCGATTCGCGCCGCCGCCAATCCGCCGATCTGTCGCCGCCACGCGCCACGCCCGCGCCCGCCCGCCACGCCTCGCCGCGCCGCCGCCACGCCATGCCGTTCCATCGCCGCTCATTGCTGCCAGGCCGCGAAGCGCCTATAAAACCGCCGCCTCTTCCTCTCCCTCTCTTTTCTCTCTCTCTCTCGGCGTTCTTCGCCGCTTCTCCGTTCTTCCCGCCTCGCGTCGCCGTTCTCGCGCGCCGTCTCCCTCGCCCCGTCGCCGCCGCCGTCGTCCTCGGCCCGGCCGCCGCCAAGGCCAAGGCCTCTCTCTCTCTCTCTCTCTCTCTCGACCTGGGCCCGAGCCGACGTGGACGCCTTGTCGCCGGTCGGCCTTGCGTCACATTCTTTCGATCAAGCGTGGCGCCACGTGTGCGATTGCGTGTGCGCTGACGTCAAAGTCGGAATTTCCAGTAGAAAAATAATTCCGGAAAATCCGAAAACCCTAATTTCATCATTTTATGTGATTTAAAATTTCTTTTGGCTATAACTTTCACATCCGAACTCCGATTTGGGTGATCCAAATTTCTAAATTCATATAAATTCATCCTCTTTCATTTGGTACTGGTTTTGTAAATTTTGGAGTTCATTTGGTGCTGTTTTATTTATTTGTTGCTATTCTCGCACGTGTAGATTTAGCGTTTGGAAGATTTCTTCGACGACGATCAAGACCCTCTCCTCGTCAACGAAGGCAAGTCGTAGGCCTTTGACCATGTTGAACCCATTTTACAAATGTATATTGTATTAAATTATCATGCATGGCTAGTTTTATTAAAAATGGTTTTGGGAGTAGATAATTACCAAACTGCCATTATGCCTCCTTGTTAAATTGAAAATGAAATGTCTCCTTGAATGACATATATCCTTGGACACCATAGGATGGTTAATACTAGTTGGACATAATTGTATACCAACTTGGGAGCGATATTGCTTAGACATGCTCTAGTTACATGCGGACTTTCGATCACATGTTCAATGATTATTGAAATTTGACTAATGGAACTATGGAGCAGTGGTGTGAGGCCACTTTTATTAAAAGATGTTGTGCCATGGCGTGGATTGCCATTTGGTGGGAATGAACAAAATGTTTTATGCTCGGGCTTGAGGTAGGGAGCTAGAGTGGGTGCGTAATGCACATTGGGTTGTGGTAGACTTGTCTGCGCGACCAACTAAGGACTTAACTTTGCAAGTCATTGATCTGGGTCACCTCGTGCAACCATAAGTCCGGTATGGGACGGACCTGGCCAATTAATTAGGAAAGTTTTGAGTCGGTTCTGTTGTGGCTGTTTATTGGCGCAAGAGGGGGCTGTGATGGCGAAACCTTAGCGGGCAGAACCGAGGCAAAATGGAACTTTGTAAAAGCCTTGTCACGTGCTCTAGACTACTCACCAAAGGAAGTGAGCGGTGGTATCGACGGATGCCAAACAAACTAGAGAATTCGTGTCTTGTGGGTAAAGCTGTACAACCTCTGCAGAGTGTCAAAATCTATTCGAATAGCCGTGTCCCCGGTTACGGACATGCCTGGTGATTTCGCGCAAGGGGTAGTATTTTCAAAAATGTGGTTTGGCTCGATGGAAACGTTTGGTTGGAATGGTTGGGAAGTGAACGGGATGTTCACTGCTTGATTCAAAAGAACTTGGTTATCTATGTATTATTCTTTTAAAATCACCTTTGCAATCTAATTATCAGTATTATCGTTAAACTTGCTTTACGCAACTTAACCATAAAGCCATCCTTGCTTAAGTCTGACATGAATACTAAGTGCATACATTTCTCTACGACTTGCTGAGTACTTTATGTACTCACGGCTTTATGCCCTTTGTTGATCATCCCATGAAGAATCGATCAAAATGTTGAGTACTATGAAGAAGGCTACTTTGAAGACTTTGCGAACTAGGTCACGCCCTCCACTCGATTGCTGTGGGCATGTCGATTGGTCTCCACGTATTTTGAGATTTCATTGCCGGATACTCTGTTGTTGTTAAGCCCCGTGTGGCGACTTTTGTAAGAACCTTGACCATAAGGTCTTTCTTTGCTTTAATTAATATTACTTTGTCTGCTTCATTAGTTCGTTGTTGAATGGTTATGAATGCATCATTGTTGCTACTGTGCAAGCTAGCTACTGATCATGGGACTAGCTTGGTATGCACAGAGGGTCTCGGGGTTATGTGACACCTGTATGCCGACAAGAGATGGTATCGAGCCATATCGACTGTAGGACGTAACCTTTAGTTAGATGGTCGTCTTAGTCAAAGATTCAAAATATATTTTCTAAATCAAACCAAGCAATTAACTTGACTAGGTATTCTTCTCTTATCTTATTATGTTCTTTCTCACCTTGTTCTATTCTTTTCTTATCATCTTACCCTCTTATATCATTCTTGAGATTCTTTCATCATATCTTTTCTGGAACTTGGTTTTCAAATTTAAATTTGACTCCCTCATCTCTGGATTATCCCTAGGATCGAGCCCTTCAAGATCAAGTAAGGGAAATTTTGGAAGCTCAAGATCCAGTCTGTTTCAAGTTGCCCCTCCGTAAAGAATAGAATGGTAGCTGCCTCCCTAGTTTTAGAGTCGTTTAGTCTGCGTAATAGTGCTTTCGTGCTTGAGTGTCTGTTTCTTGTTTGCTTCTTGATAGCTTTCCGGCTATCCGTTCGTTGGGTAAAACCAACTTTGTCCGCATTAGGTTGATCCATCTATCTCCCTTGTTCCTCGCTCATCTCCGTGCTTTCCCTCGCATCTAAATTGCTTTCTTCTTCTTGTCTATTAAACCCTGTGAAGCTTTGTCGCATGGTTCGCACCGCAACTCCGCAAGCCGTGATGAGACTCAAGCGCCGGTGCCCCGCCTTCCCGAGCCGCCAAGCAGATCCGGGTTTGAGTCGGTTCATGGCAGCCCGTGACGCGGTGATGAGCTCTTTGATGCGTAACATGACTCGATGATGAATCGCCAGAACTGCATCACGCCGCTCGCCGCAATGATGAATCGAGCAGATCAAGCAATGCCACGCCACGCCCGCTTCCACCCCGCTTTTTCCTCACCCGTGTTGGCGAGTTTTGAGGACCCATCCGCCCACTTTCTCTAGCTCCTCGGAGCCATTGGACGCAGATGACTGGTTGCGTTCCATGGAAAAGAAGCTCGCTATCACCCGTTGTGATGATCGCGAAGGTTCTCAGATGCCACTCACCGCCTTGAAGGTACCGCTGCAGAATGGTGGGAGAACTATTGTGCCGCCCATGGAAACCATGAGAGTATCACTTGGGCCGTTTTGGGAGCTTTCCGCCACTCCCATATCCCTGATGGAAAGGTGGAAATGAAGAAGAATGAGTTCCGTGAGCTGCAGCAAGGCAACATGTCAGTGAGTGAATACCTCAACAGATTCACTCAGTTGTCCCGTTATGCCTCAGAGGACGTTGCCACAGATGATGCCCGCCAGAAGCGTTTCAAGAGAGGACTCAACCCCAGTTTGAAGGTGCAAGTCATTGGGAATGATTATGCAGATTTCCAGCACTTGGTGAACAAGGCCATGCTCATCGAGGAATCCCGCCGTGAACTTAAAGAATCTCGCAAGAGAAAGATGATGCAGCACAGTGCCCATCAGTCTCACTCCCAGAGAGCCAGAATGAATGTGCCGCCCCCTGCCCGTGTTGCTCCACCTGTCACCTTCAGAGCCCCCTCAGAGAAAGACTCGCCCAAATAGCCCAAAGAACTCCGCAGCTTCAACAGCCCAAGAACAGCCAGTTCCCAATTTCTGCAAGTTTCGGGAACGAAGAGAATCCAATTGGAAATAGAGAGTCCTCATCGCATCCACGCAATGCTAACTCTCCACCAAAAAAGGTAAAATCCCAAAATTTGACATTTCAACACGAAAACAAATCTATTTTCTAAATAGGCGCTTACTTAATGAACACCACGACAGCCTAAAGAAGAAACCACTCGAATGCCCAAATTAAATACTTCTTTTGGTTTGTCTGAATTAAAATGAATCATACATGCCAACACAACGCCAACTCAGATTGCGGAAAGAACAGTCAACAACACATAACTCAAACGAAATCAGGAAAACGCTTCACTAACCGAGGAAACATCCATTTCCTCAGTTTCCCTTTTAGGAGTAAAACTTCTCTCGAACCTTGGAATTAGAATTCATCGCATACCACATGAGCTAAAACCTTTAATTGAACATCCTCAAATTATGCTCAAACCAAGATCGAGAAACGCGTCTGGAACTTACCCAAATCGATGAACAAAAGCACCGCACAGGAAGGTGGAAGTGGCGGCTCCAAGTGGGGGAAAAGGGAAAAGAGGAGTGGGGCTAGGGTTTTGGGGGGTGGGGTTCCCCCCTTATGACCAGCCAAACACATGGCTTTTCCCTAGACCATGCCGCGCCCAAAGTTGTCGAATAACAAAAGTAGAAAACCCCCTATTTTTCTCAGAATTTCTATTCCTTTCTTTGCATTTTTCTCCTCCGACTGAATCTCTAACTACCGATCCATTTCCGGGGTATTACAAAACCTCTCGTGAGATCAAGGTTGCTAACTCGCGTGAGATGATCAAAATCAATGTGCCCCAAACGTCGGTGCCAAAGCTAGAAATCAGAAGAAGATGCAAGCAAACATTTGAGAGATCTAGCAAGAGACTCAGAGAAATCAGCTCCAAATATTCTGTAATACTCTGAAAAATAATATTAATATTAATAAAAACGTCTTAAGGGTCGGAGCGTAATTAATCGAATAGTATACATAAAAACGTCTTAAGGGCTTGCGCGTAATTAAATAAAAAGAATTTGTGAAAAATAGAATTTCAGAATTTTTTTAGAGCTATATAAATGGATTGTGGATTTTTAGAAACCCTAGCAATCCTTTCATTTTCTTTTTCCACCGCGCCTCCACATTTTTTCCAAGCCGTCGCCGCCAACCTTTTTTCTTTTCCTCTGAGGCGAAGCCTTGATCTTTGCCATTCGCAGCGTTCTTTGTTCTTCTGTCGCCGCCCCTGTCTTGTACTTGCCGCTTGCCGCTTAGCCGTTGCAAGCTGGTCGCACTTCGTGCTGTTTGCTGTCGCACCGCACTGCTTGGGCTGCTGTGGTCTTCGCCGCCGCCGCGATCTGCTTCTTCATTGCATTGCTATTCGGCCAGCTACCGCTTGCCGCCGCCAGGAGCCGAGCCGCTACCTTCGCCGCCGATCCATTTGTCTTTGTTGTCTTTCTTCTTTGCCGCCATTGTCTTGAAGCCTTCCTCGCGGCCGCGTGGACGCCGCTTCGAGCCGAACGCCGGGCCGCTTTGTTTTTGACACGACGTCGCGTGGAGAATCGGTTTGTGTGTATGTGACGTTCTCGCATGCAGCCATTAGAGATTATAATTGAGATTAATTAGAGAGGTTTAATTTTTCTAATAGAGAGGTCGATTAATAGATCCGTTAGCCTGCTGTTCGGTTGTACGATTTATTCGGGTATCTTAATGGCAAATTTTGGAAATCTCATCTACTGGTTAATTGTAGATAATTTCGATATCTTTCTATAGCATATTTTATCATGTCAATCGGACAAGTAGAATTCGAGTTATGATTTTCGGAAAGCTGCTGTCATTGTGGTTGTCGTCTTTCGGCGCTGTTTTGGTAGACTGTAGATTAAAAATAGTGAATAGCTTAATTAGAGTTTTTGATCTACATGAAAGTTATAGATAATTGTCCAATGGTTCTGTAGAATCTAAGAACGTGAATTTTGGTTGAGTAAAACAAAAGTTATGAATTTAGTAAGACTGCTGTTCCGAAGCGGACAGATCGGTTTTCTGGGCTAAATACGGAGGGTTAGATGAATTAATTAGAAGACTTCGTAATCTAAGAAAATGTGGATAATTTTATGAAGAATCCAGAATGGGGTGGTTTGTGGTGATCGGACTTTCGAGTCAAAAGTTACGTTCGTTTTAGTACTAAGACCGCAATGGGTAACTTTTCGCATGAGTAACGTGGTATATTTGGGGACGGTAGGAGCGATGTCGATTGATTGTTGTTCTTATGATGCTGTAGCTTGTATTGAGATTTGTGTATTTAATGTAGGAGAGGCGTCGTACTTGTTGCCATCTCGCTAGCCAAATCGTCGGCCGCAACTAGTAAAGGCAAGTGCATGGTAGACGTGATCAATGATGATCCCTGTGATTCTTTATCTTCTATTACCATTATTGTTGTGCTTTTATTTTGTTTAATTGCAAACAAGGAATTGGTATGTTTATATCTTTGTTGACAAGCATGATGAAAAGTTGGATATGATATTTATGATGGAGTTTGCATGTTTGCATTCATAAGCATCTTTGCATAAGAGCAGGTGATCATGAATGATCACAACTCCACGGGAGTGGAGGAGGTCCCCGATCCTTATGGAGGAACGGGCTTGAGAGTGAATGTTGTCGCGAGCATTCACTCATGCTATACCTGCATATCTGTGAAAGAAGTGCATGTGGACATGTAGATTAGATTTGCATTGATACATGAGATTAATTGATGTGAATCAAATAGAAGTACCTGTGATGATAATGAAGTTATTGAATGCTGTGGATTTATTATTGCTCGTTGTTTATGGATGTGTTTGCTGAGTCGTGGACTCACCCTTGCTTTATTGTTGTCTTTAGGTGATCTTCGAGGGTGCCGTAACTGAGAGCGAGTAGAGCACATGGACAACACATGATCATTCGCCATGATAATCTTTTCATTCAATATTGGTTTATACTTGGACATGTTAGAGGTTGAATAAAGTTTAGGACAATGTTTGGACTAGACTATTTGCTTTATTAATTTGGATTCATTGGTTGATGCTATTTTGGACTGTTTACCTGGTTTTATTCCCCTTGCTTATTGATTATCGTTTGATCCATAATTATACATGTTCTTTTGTGATCCATGGATATGTTTATCATTGTTTTCTTGCTGTAATTATATAGTGTGTCGATATTTATTAGTTTGAAGAGTAGTGTGGTGGCATTCTAGGCTCAGTTTTGGGCTGGGGTGTTACAGTTGGTATCAGAGCGGGCTTTAGGTCCGTGGTGAATAGATTAACAACTTAGGCAAACTAAAATTGTTAAAATTTGTTTTAGTATTAGTAAATCAACTAAAATTTGCTAATGGTTAACTAACCTAAAATTTGACACACTAGTGCACAGTAGGTTAGAGAGAGGTACGAATATAGTTTTACGCTTCCGTTATGTTGTTTATTGATGCATGAGTTTATTTTGATATTTGAACTCATTGTGTATTGTTGATTGTGGTTGATAGCTATGCCGAGGGGTAGAGGACGTGGTCGTGGTGGCCGCGGTCATGGAGGTCGTGGCGTGGCGAGGTTCCGTGGAGCCACCTCTGAGCGAGTGAGTCGATGTCGAGGGGTTCTTGCTGACCCGCCTCGGCTGGGGCCCAAGATGAGACCCCGCTTGGCCGAGAGTTGGTGGGAGATCCGTGCTCTTCGTCAGCGCCAGTAGCCCTGCTTGCGGCATCTGTTGTTGCTCCTGCCGCACATCCTCCGGCCTCGAGGCGCGGATGACACTTCGAGAGTGGATGGGGTTGAGGTTTGATCCGCTTGACGGCCTGGGCACACCGGTCCAGCAATGGACTGGTTGCGCTACATGGAGAGGCGGCTTGGAGCTTTGGAGATGTCTTCACATCGAGGGTCCGCTTTGTAGTCTTTCACCAAAGGGCAAGCAGATATTTGGTGGGAGGGCGTGTTGTCTTCGAGGACCGCCACTCAAGGGCGATCACTTGGGAGGACTTTGTTGATCGGTTCAAGGGAAGTTCTACCCCTACTCATTTGTTGAGAAGATGGAGGTTGCCTTGACGACCTTTGCTCGGGAAGAGATCTATTCTCGAGTATGAGGCCGAGTTCAACAACTTGGTTCGCCGTCCCTTCAAAGAGCGAACGATGATCTTCGTAAAGCCAAGAGGTTCCGTCGGGTCTCACCTCGAGTACCGGCATGTGTTGGGAGCTACTCCACTCCGTGATTACGCTCTGTGGTGGAGCAAGCTAGGGGCATGGAGTTGGAGATGCACTCACAAAGGGGCAAGCCTCCGTGGATAGTAGTTTCGGTGGTGACCGAAGAGGAGCTCTAGTGAGGGAAGTGGGTCTATTCAATGACCGCTTTCAAGAAATTCAAGGAGGACCGCAGCTTTCGTGTCTAAGGTCGAGGCCGTTCTTCTTGGCGCCTCGCCCTTTGAGTACTCCCGCTCTTCGCCCTGTCCCGTAGCGTGGCATGCTTTGCTTTAAGTGCGGTGATGGACACCGCTACGCCGAGTGCACTTGGACGGAGATTGCCGCTGGTGGCCGATCGGGTCACAAGTAGCGGTGTGTCGCCGTAACCCGCTTAGCGTGATCAAGTGGGAGCTGTGCCATCTTCTTCTTGATGGGTCCCGCCGAGGATCTTTCCAGATGATGATCGCTCCTCGGTACGCCATTTCCTTCACTTGGCGCCTCAAGAGGGTACTATCGGCACCGCCACCTCCGCACCGCTTCAGTTGCACGACCGGCTTTACTCGCACCGCCACAACAGATTGTTGGGGCTCGCCGCCCGCGTCGTCTTCTTTCGCCATGGCGCCACCGAGTGTACGCCATGCCCACAGTGAGTCCGTGGGTCGCCCCGACGTGGTGATGTGTACTTTGCTTGTGGATTCGTTTGATGCTTTAGTCCTTTTGATTCGGGAGCTACCTTTTCGCTTGTTTCGACGGCGCTTGCTAGAAGAGCGAACTTGAATATGCAGATGGATTTCTCGACCGGTGTTAGTTAGTTCTCCCGGGGTATTATTGCTAGCTCTCTTTGCTTGTCCCGGTGTTCTATTGTCATTGATGGAGAGAGTTCACGCGAATTTGATAGTTATACAAATGGAGCCGCTCGATGTTATCTTGGGTATGGATTGGTTGCACTCTTATCGAGCCGTGATATCTTGTTTTCAGAGAGCGGTCTCATGCGCACCCGGCCTGGGAGACGTTGACCTTTCAGGAGTGCGCCCGCGCTCTCTTTCAATGTTGGCCTGACTGTTCCGGTCGCGGCGCGAAATCGGGCTTCTTTTAGCTCTTGCCGAGAAACCGAGTGTGGCTTCGCAGATTGAGGAGATTCCGGTGGTCGTGATTACCGGATGTGTTCCGGTGAGCTAGGGTTTGCCACCGCGCGAGACGTGGAGTTTCGCATTGATCTTGTTCCGGTACTCGCCCCATCTCGATGTTCCATATCGATTAGCACGTCCGCTTTGTGACGAGTTGAAGAAGCAATTGGATGATTTGTTGGCTAAAGGTTTGATCAGCGTAGCGTATCGCCGTGGGAGCTCTGTCGCTCATTCACAGAGAAGAAGGATGGGAGTTGGCGATGTGTATTGATTACCGTGCGCTTAATGCGGTCACAATCAAGAACAAATATCCATTGCCCCGCATTGAGGACTTGTTTGATCGGTTGAATGGAGCTCAAGTGTTCTCCAAGATTGATCTCGATCGTGGTATAATCAAATCCGGTGCGTGGCGAGATGTTGAGAAGACCGCTTTCTCCACGGTATGGGCATTATGAGTATAAAGTTATGTCTTTTGGATTGACTAATGCACCTGCCATTTTTATGGAGACCATGAACAACATGTTGCACGAGTATCTAGATGATTTCGTGGTGGTGTTCATTGATGATATTCTTATCTATTCCAAGACCAATGAGGATCATGAGCGCCATTTGAGGCTGGTTTTAGATACTTTGAGAGAGCACAAGTTCTATGCGAAGTTGAAGAAGTGTGAGTTCTGGATTTCAGAAGTGGGTTTTCTGGGTCATGTGATTAACCCTCAGGGTATTGCTGTTGATCCTAGCAAGGTCTCCACAGTGGTGGATTGGAAGAGACCGACTAATGTGAAGGAGGTGAGGAGTTTCTTGGGATTGGTGGTTATTATCGGCGCTTTGTGCAGGATTTCTCTATCATTGCCAAGCCGATGTCTCACTTACTCAAAAGGTGTGAGATTCCGGTGGGTGATGAGTGTGAGCGAGTTTCAGATTTTGAAGGACAAGTTGGTGACCTCTCCTATTCTCACTCTTCCCGAGCCGGAAGCGATTCACGATCTTTTCAGATCGCCTCGAGTGGGTCTTGGCTGTGTTCTCATGCAAGACGGTAAGGTGATTGCTTATCGCCGAGGCGCTTAAAGAAGCACGAGCGAATTATCCCACTCATGATTTGGAGTTGGTTGCGGTTGTCTTTGCTCTCAAGATTTGGAGGCATTATCTATCTGGCGAGCCTTGTGATATTTTCACAGATCACAAGAGTCTCAAATATATCTTCACCGTAGGATCTGAATTTGAGGCAAAGGAGTGGTTGGAGTTGATCAAGGATTAGGATCTTACTATTCAAGATCATCCAGGCAAGGCCAATGTAGTTGCTGATGCTCTTAGTCGCAAGGCGACTCCTGCTACTCTAGATTGCCTCATTGTTGATTTTGATCGCATGGGAATATCTTATTGTTATGCGGGCACGACACTTGTTGAGACACATTGATTCTTGAGTCACTATTCTGCCGTGTCTGGAAGCACAACAGAGTGACCGGTTATTACAGGAGGTTAGGAAGCGCCTGGATGAGGGTAAAGAGGGTGATTTTAGTATGGATGATTTTGGTACTTTGAGGTTTAAAGGCCGTCTTTGTGTACCACAAAAAGCGGAGGTCAAAGATGATATCTTGAGGGAGGCACATCGCACTCCGCATAATCGCTCATCCTGGTGAGACTAAGATGTATCGAGATTTGAATGTAATTTTTGGTGGAAAAGAATGAAGGTGGATATTGCTAATTATGTGGCTTCTTGCGGTGTTTGTCAGCAAGTGAAAGCTGAACACAAGCGCCCCGCAGGTTATTGCAGACCTTTGGAGGTACCCAGTGGCCTTGGGATGATATCTCTATGGACTTTGTGGTGGCGTTGCCTCGTTCGCCATGAGGAAGGATGCGCTTGGGTAGTGGTGGATCGATTCAGAAGTCTCACAAGACTTCATTCCTATTCGCACGACAAATTCAAATGAGTGATCTAGCTCCTATTTATGTGCGTGAGATAGTAAGACCGCATGGTGTGCCAAAGACCATCGTTTACGCAGAGACGCCAAGTTTGTCTCAAGTTCGGGAGAGTCTGCAGAGTGCATTGGGCACACTCCGCCTTAGTCTGCGTTTCAGCCACCCATGCATGATGGGCGATCAGGCGTACTATTCGGACTTTGGAGGATATGTTGCGATCTTGTGTTCTATCTTGGAAGGGTAGTTGGGAGGACCATTGCCACTTGCGAGTTTGCTTATAATAATAGTTACCATTCCAAGATTAGAGCCGCGCCATTTGAGGTTCTCTATGGGCGGAAGTGCAGATCTTTGCTTTGTTGGGATGCAGTTGGAGAGAAGGCAATTTTGGGTCCGGATTGGATTCAGAAGACCGTCGAGCGTATGGCCATGGTGAGGCGTAATCATTAGCGGCTCAGTAGTAGATGAGAAAAGTTATCTTGATTTGAGGAGGCGTGACTTGGAGTTTGCGGTGGGTGACCAGGTGCTCTTGAGAGTGTCTCCCACTAAAGGTATTGTTCGGTTTGGTACCAAAGGGAAGCTTAGCCCGAGGTACGTCGGACCGTTCCTAATTATTGCAAGAATTGGAAAGTTAGCCTATCGCCTGGACCTTCCTGAGTCCATGCGTGGAGTTCACAATGTGTTTCATGTCTCGATGCTGAGAAAGTTTTTGAGAAACCCAGAGCATAAGATTTCATTAGAGCCGCTGACTATTGAGCAAGATCTCACAGTTGAGTCGCGTCCGGCGCGCATTCTGGAGAGGTCGGAGCGAGTGCTGAGGCACAAGACGTTGGTATACGTCAAGGTGCTGTGGACGCATCAGTCTGAGAGAGAGGCGACTTGGGAGTTGGAGTCTCACATGCGCGAGCAATACCCAGAGTTGTTCACGTCGAGTATGTGTTATTTTGTTGTTTAATTTCAGCAGTGTAGTTTTTAGTTGAGTAGAACGGCGAGTAGAATTCGGGGTCGAATTCCGTTAAGGGGGGTAGAATGTAATACTCTGAAAAATAATATTAATATTAATAAAAACATCTTAAGGGTCGGAGCATAATTAATCGAATAGTATACATAAAAACGTCTTAAGGGCTTGCGCGTAATTAAATAAAAAGAATTTGTGAAAAATAGAATTTCAGAATTTTTTTAGAGCTATATAAATGGATTGTGGATTTTTAGAAACCCTAGCAATCCTTTCATTTTCTTTTTCCACCGCGCCTCCACATTTTTTCCAAGCCGCGCCGCCAACCTTTTTCTTTCCTCCCCCGGGGCCCGGGGGGGGCCGGCGGGTGGCCTCCTGGCGTGGCGCCCGGGCCGGTGGGAGGGGGTGGCCACGTCGCGTCGGGCGGACCGCCGGCGGGCGTCCGCTGCGCGAGGCTCGCAGACGGCACGGCGGGCCGCGGCTGGCGTCCGCGGCGGCGCCCGTCGGCTGGTGGCTCGCCGGTGGCCGAGCTGCCGCCGCGGCGCGGCCGCCGTGTCCTGCGTGCGGCATCTGCGAGCCGGCCGGCGGTCGCGTGCTGTCGGCTCGCGCAGCGGCGATGCGCCGGCCGTGGCTCGCTGGGGCGCTGCGCGCGGCTGCCCGCTGGCGCACCGCGTGCCGTGCTGGGTCCGGTGCATGTCGCCTGTCGGTGCTGCGCTGGGCCCGTCAGCCTGCGCGGGGCCTCCGACGGGCCAGGCTGTGCAGCCGGCGTCTGTCCTCGCGACTGGTGGCTGCCGACGTGGAACGCGGGCTCACGCCTCGGCGCGGCGCGGGCTGCTCCGACGGGCCGGCGCCGCGCGTGGCAGACCGGGCGCGCGGAGCTGCCGCGCGGGGCCGCACGCGGCCGGGCCAGCGGGCGGTGGCCTGAGCTCGAGTTGCTCGCGACGGTAGGCCTGGAGCTGGGACTCCGCGGCACGGAGCAGCGAGAGCGGGTGACATCGCTACGAGCAGTGAATGCCTTTGACTCGCTAGGCCAGTGGTCCACTGGTGGGTCTACTGGCAGCGAGTACTGCTTGTCTTCTACTTATAGCTTCGCACAGCTACGTTTACTGGTCCTACTTGAATGGTTGCTACGTAAGTTTCAGTTCTCTATTTTTGCAGAGTATGCATACTGAGTTTACTACTTAAGAGCTTCTTAACTATATTACTATGATTCTAGTCTCTTGCATTTAGCTATGATTGGAACACTTCTATATTTATTTTAAATTTATTTATTCATAATGTGCTAATATATACATCTTCTAGAATGTATTATCATTTAATTTCATTTATTCCTTTAATTACAGCATTATTTTATTTGAGTTTCAATGTTATTAGCTCTAGTTTATATAAATTCTTTCTAACTTATAATAATGTTCCTAAACAGATAAATTGAAGCAATTTGCACCACATTAATACATTTATCATGATAATTGCTATACTAATAAATTATCATTCAATTTAGTATTGCAATTTTATTTTTAATGCGTTTATTACTATTGATTGTTACTAAATTTTACATAATGATTCAATTGTATGAGTCATTCTTGAGTTACTTGTAATTATATTTTTTCTATTGTTATTTATATGTTATTTGTAGTATAAGTTACTGATTATTTGATCAATACTAAATTTTGATGAGGGTTTGATATTTGATCTAAGACATTACTTAAAGATAACTTGAAATAGAGCATTATATATAGCTATAACAGAATTGCTGATAATTCATAATTGTCTAAGTCTATGTAATTATGAGAGTAGAGTTCTTGCTCATAAACGACAGTAAGCTTTCATTGGTTAGTATCTTAATTTGGATTCATTGGTTGATGCTATTTTGGACTGTTTACCTGGTTTTATTCCCCTTGCTTATTGATTATCGTTTGATCCATAATTATACATGTTCTTTTGTGATCCATGGATATGTTTATCATTGTTTTCTTGCTGTAATTATATAGTGTGTCGATATTTATTAGTTTGAAGAGTAGTGTGGTGGCATTCTAGGCTCAGTGTTGGGCTGGGGTGTTACATATTCTACCAACTTTAGAAATAACAAAAACAAGTTCACCAGTAGAATCAAGCACACGACAAGCATTTTTCTTAAATCTAGTCTCATAGCCATCATGAAGAAGCTGTGAGACAGAAAGTAGATTGTACCTTAGCTTGTCCACAAGAGCGACGTCCTTCAGAATAAATTTGTCGTTCACCTTGATCGATCCCGTCCCTTCAATCCGCCATTGTGTATCATCTTCAAAGGTGATGAAGTCATCACCCGTCGCTCGTGTGAAGGAGGTGAACCATTTTGGATCTCTGGTCATGTGGCGTGAACATCCGGAGTCGACGAACCACGTGTTTTCCCCTTCCGCGGCGATCCTAAAAATCAAGGCACAGAAAAATAATGTGTCTCAATACTGGGGCTAGTTAAACATGACTGGGGAACCCAGTACTGAGACACACGTCTGCGAGTAGTATGCAAAGCAGAAGTGCTATCCTTGATTCTATTTGAAGTTCTATCATGAGCAATGGTCACACGGACATGGGAAGCATCCTGTTTAGGAACATGATAATGATGAGTATGATAAACAAATCCTATACCAGGTTTATTCTTTTCAAAATGACCATGTATGATGACGGCTTTAGGTTGATGAGATGAATTTCTAACAAACTTTTTCCTATCATTTTTCAACCTACGCCAACAGAACTCAACCAAATGCACATCCTTCTTGCAATAGGTGCAATAATACTTGGTACCACTGGGAGAAGCACGCTTTAACTTAACAGATGGTTGGGCAAAACCCGCAGATTTAAAAATTATTTTTGCAAGTTAGGTTTTGAATTCAACTAAGCCATTTTCCAAGACTTGAATGATATTTGGCTCAGAATTATCTTGGGCTGAGTTGTATCCTAACCCTTGCATCTTGTAAGGAGTTTTAGACTTGTCTAGAATCATGTTTAACTGTTTCTTACTTTTAGAGAATTTTTCTAATGTGTCCTTAAAATAAGCATTTTCTTTTACAAGATTAAGACAATATTCATAAATTTTATTTTGAATATCCCTAGTATGCCTACTCTTATGGAAAACTACTTCAAGTTTAAGAGCTTCACATGAAGCACAGGTAGCAGAATCAATTCTATCCTTAAGCTTAGCATACTTAGCTCTAACTGCATCTACTATGTCTTGAACTTCATATTCTGGTTCAATGCAAAAAGAGCAAAGGCTAGAATCAACAATACCAGAAGCAACCAAATTGATAGATTCTAAGCATTTTTCACAAGGAGCAGATTTAACTTCAATTAGCTCAGTTCTAGCATTTTCAAGTTGATGCAAAGCGACATCATGAGCAGTTTAGCAAGTTCAGAATGTAACGCATGGCAAGATGAACATTCATCATCGTCAAGACTCTTAGCGTTCACAAGTTCTAATTTCATATTATCAATTTGTGACTCTAAATCCTTGTTCTTAGCCATTGTAAACTCTAAAGCTTCATCCTGACTAATCAGTTGCTCATACATGGTTTCACATCTAGCAAATAGAATGTCATAAGATGTAGGTACCTCATTGATGTCATCGGCGTCGACGGAGTCGGCCATGAAGCACATGCCGGTGAAGTCCTTAGCCTTCCCTTTCTTCTTGTCTTGGGGAATCTCCTCCTCCTTGTCCTCTTCGCTCCCGGAGTCCATATCGCTCATGGATTGCTCTCCAAAAACGGCAAGGACCCGGTGAGCGGCCTTCATGAGCTTGGCAGTATCAAATTTAAGCTTGTTCCCATGAGGCTTCCTCCAAGCCGCCTTCACCTCCTTGTGGTTGCCCTTCCCTTTCAGCTTGGGGAAATTTGCCCAAATGTGGTTTAGCTCTCCACACTCATAGCAAGTCATAGGGTCGCCTCTCTTTTTGTTTCTCACATTGTTATAGGCCCTTGTGAACTTTCTGGCTAAAAGAGCTAGTTCAGCCTCAGGGATACTCTCAAGTTCCTCTTCATGGATAGCAGATAAACAAGCAAGAGAAAATCCAGAAAAATCATCAGAAGCTCTATTGAGAGGATCTGCTACCAAAGCCATATTTTTCTTCTTGGGATGGTCAACTCTTTTAATTTCATGGGTCTTGAGTTTGCTATAAAGCAACTCCAAAGTAAGACTCGAAAGGTTGATGTTCTCCTCAATGGCGGTAGCCTTCATCTCCCACTCTTTGGTGTTGATTGCAGCCAAGAGGTGGGTGTCATTCTAAGATTGAGAATACTCAATATCAACCGCTCTCAGCTGGTTGAGAACCTTGTTGAAGCGAGTAAAGATGTCATCGATGCTCTCTCTAGGACGCATCTCGAACTTGTTATACTCTCGCTTAAAGATCGTCTGACGCACTTGCTTGATCTGGGATGAACCCTCATGGTAGGTTTCGAGGATGTTCCAGATCTCGTGTGCGGTCTCAAGGTGATAGATTCTATCATACTCCTGTCTACCAAGTCTGGCATATAGGAGGTTCTTTGCATTATAGTTGTTAGCCAAGAGGGCTGCTGAATCCAGCGTAGCAACCTCGGGTAAAACGAGCGGAGCTTGAACAACCTCCCAAATGGCTTGTCCTTCGCTCTGAAGGTAGACACGCGTGTGATTCTTCCAATAGGTATAGTCGAGCCCATCAAAGACATGTGGCTTTGTGGTGTACTTCTCCATCGCCAAAGTTCAGTGACCGGTTAAGATCAAGATTGAACTAACCGGGCTCTGATACCACTTGTTGGACCAAAATGGCGACTAGAGGGGGGTGAATAGGAGCACGATCTCTTTTTCACAAAGATCAGAGTCAATACGATTTTCACTCCAATAGCTATGAGAGGTATGAAGAACAATATACAAGCATAGCAGAAGACTTGTATTAAATCCAACCAAAACCCCGAAGCAAAACAACTAAAAACCATAAAAACTCAATCTGCCATAAGATGGCTGGTCTAACCTCTCAGATTGGCGTGTTGACTTTTACATGGGGCAGTCTGACCTCTCAGATGGGCGGTCTGACCTCTAGCATGATGAACAGTAAAATCAACCCAAAAAACGAAGTTACAAATAGGTCTAACTTTTGATCTACAACTCTAAACTCGATGAAAATTTGAATACACCTTCTCTAGGATGTCAGTAACATATTCCAATCAAATATCATGAAGATCCTTGGCAAAGTTCCAACCTTTTTCCGTTTGAGTGAAGGATGGTTCAAAACCGAGTCAAAACGAAAACTAAATCCAAAAACTTGCTCGTGGGTTAGAGATGATCAAGATGATCCTAGATGAGTTCCCACATGTCAAAGCAAGCAAGATTGGGGGCAAAAACCAAAAGAAAACTTGAGAATAAATGACGGCCCCAAAATAACAAAATAGAGAGCAAGAACGAAAAGAGACTCATCTCAAGAAAACTTGCATATATTGATTTGTGATTTTTGCTGGTTTACAGCCACTCCAACATGGAGAACAAAACTCAATACATGAGCACACAATCAATCTTCTCTTCAAGAACCCTAACCTCTCCACTCCCAATGTAACACCCTGTCTATTCGGAAGACAAGATGTCACCTAACAAGACAACCTACTATTCAATTCATAAGATTTACATCGCTTTCAATGCTAAAGAAATGAATAACCATGATAACAATCTATAACTTAATAACAGTTCAACTATAAATTTAAACGAGAATTAACCAAAGCGATAATAATGAACCTCCAAGTGACAATTATTACATCCATTACATTATAAATAAAGCGAAGAGATGTAACTAGAACTTTAACGAATGGTTATTTTATTCATGTGCATGGAGCGTCTTTGGACTACACCCTCCCGCTAGCAACCGTTTCACCGAATTCACCTAAAAATAAATAAAAGCAAGAGTGAGTCGAAACTCAAATAAGCACAATATATCGTTCACATAGAACTTTGAATTGGAACAATCTTCCAAGTACATCATTTACTTTATGAATATAAGAAAGCATGGTATGAATGAATGAATGCATTGAAGGAGAATGGACTTTCCACATGTTTATACCGGTATAACTAGTGACACACCCGTCGGTGTTCACTTAAGCCCGCTCTTAACAAAGAGCGGGGATCCAAGTCCGTATGAAAAGCGTTTCATACGGAATGTCAAAGCGCCTACATTGGAATGGTAGGTCTTACATGCCCATATTGGAATTAATGGGACTTAAACAAGTTTCCACTCCGTGGACGACAACTGAATTATGTATGCATGGAATGAAAAACATAACTTAGCATTCAACTCAATGTATCATCGAATAAGGTATTGAACTCTACCACATCATACTCAAATCACAGGAATATTCATAATTTACCAAGTTAACATGTAATCAATGAATTCACATAAATTAAACATTTGTACTTGCCTTCCGTGTGGTGACGTGTTGTGAAACAACGAAGGTGTCCTTCCACCCACCGTCTCACCGCCTACACAAGTATTACCACGTATTACGGATAATCGAATATGGCACAGCTACAAGTGTACTACGATGCTCTCTAATCAACCCACTCCTCCCAAGGGTTCAATTTGACATCTACACTAAAAGTCCAGATTATCATTCTACGGGCAGTTGCACAAGAAAATTTGCAATTAATTATCTGTAACTCTAAACGACCTGAAACCAGTGCTCACTGATTCTTAACTGATCAGGCTACAAAACATTAGTTGGCGGAATCTTCTGATTCGGCCAAAACAGAGGGGTAATTAACTGCTAAACCTAACCCATCTACGTCTGTCCAGAAAACAGACCAGCAGTAAAGAAAATGGTGTAACTTTTAGCCTACTGATCCAAATGGAATGATCTTTATCAACTTGGAAAGATAATGTCGAGATCTACAATAACTTAGTTGGGTGAATTTTCTGATTCGGCCTCTATTTTGAACAAAAACGAGGGACAAACCTACTGACCACAGATTTCAGACAGATTGGACAGTTGGTATTCAAAAATTCATATCTCCCAAAATACTGGTCAGATTTTGCTCATCTTGGTGCCAAAAGAAAGCTAACGAAACCAGGAACAAATCTCTAGAAGGGAAAAACCCCAAATTCGGCCTCCAAAGTACTGTAACAAGCCGCGCAACATTCTGATCAAATCTGTAAATTCTGGAACTCTAAACCGACGTGACTCAAATGATCTCTACCGCAACAAAACTTGATCAAACAAATAACCGGGGTGCTCGTTACCCTTGAAGACCCGTAGCACGACGAAGAACCACTCCCCGCTGGTCTCCCTTCTTCTTCCTTGGCCGGCCACACCACAGCGAACAACCGGCGAAGAAACGACCCGCCGGAGGACAGATCGGAGGAGAGCGCCGGGATCTTGGAGACCAACTTCGGGAGCACCAATGGTCGGCCACCAAGGGAGGAGACGGCGCCCAACCAGGGGAGGAGGCGCCGGCCAAAGAGGATGGAGAGGGGAGGGGGTGGCGGCTTGGTGGGAGGGGAAGGAGGCGGCTAGGGTTTGGGGGGGAGTGGCGCCCCCTTTATGGCGGCCCTTCATGGGCACCACCCCCTTGGGCCTCTGGGTCGATTGCGGCCCAGTTGCTTGAAAATATCGATAACCCCCCCTGCTAATTGGAATTTTCGACAAAAACTATTTCTTTTTCTCCCTCTGACTTCTTTCTTTTTACCGAATGCGATTCCGGAAACTTTTAAATCTTGTTTTCAATTAAATTCCAAACTATACGAACTAGCTGGATTTATGAGGTATTACACCCAAATCTCAAAAACAAAACTAGGGTTTCCAAATAAGCAAAAGGATTAAGGAGGTGCACAACATCCTCCCATATTTATAGTTGAGGCTAACCTTTTAGAAAATTTCCTATTGGGCACCCGTTAAGCCCACACACAAACGGGTTTAACTCACGCACGCATTTTAAAGCACCATCTTCATCTTGTCTTGACCTAAACCGCTTCTCCTCGCGTCGTCTTGTGCCGCGGTTTAGCCAAAAGTAATCAAGGCTGTATTTTAGTGATATTACCAAAATACCCCTTCTCGATACTTCTCCAAAGACCGAGTCCAATCTTCATGAAGCAGTTCCATGCTTTGCCACGTGTGCGTTGATCAACGGCTCTCATCATGTTAGCAAGTCTCTCTCATCCGGCTTCCACCGAAACCACCATGGCACTTGTACCGACCCCCGCGCCACTTGATGCAACCCGTCGCACCGAACTTCTCGTTCGATCATCCTTGTCTATTTTGCGCCACGCTCGAATCCAATAACTTCACCCGGCACCATTGATCGTTCTGAACCTCAGCTCTCAAGCCTAGTCCCGACCATCCTCGCCGTTGACCGTCGTTGACCTCCAAGCAACCTGCACAACAATAGACCAAGAAATCGATTCTGGAAACAAGTTTTCGCAACTTGACTCACGTTAATTAAAACATGCATCATGCAACACATATGCACTGAAACCCATGACCTTGACTCAACAAACAAATATCGCCGCTACAAGAGCCAACGAAACAAGTGGAAACCGATAAGACCGCCACTCAATGGCCGGTCTGACCGCCGCCCTGGCCGGTCAGACCGCCCAGCAGGGACTTAGCCGATTTTCAACCCTTGAAAACCAAAAGCTCTTTGGAAATTTCAAACGAATAGATCTTTTGATTGGAGACACCAAAAATTATGATACCAAGTGCATTAGAATCCCCTCTCTTACCTACACCCTCTATTTTTGGCCCAGCTCAAAACTCCAATAAAAATAATGGTCGGTCCGACCACCGCCCATGGTCGGTCGGACCGCCATTGGTCGGTCTGACTGCCAGGGGTGGCCAGTCAGACTGCCACTGGTCGGTCTGGCCGCCGCCCTGGCCGGTCAGACCGCCAATGACCTAACAGAATTGAATTGTTGCTGAAAACGCGTGAATCGACAAACCTTCAGCGACATTGCCAATTGTAACATCATCCTAAGATCATGAGAATATCCCCATGATATCCACAACATATTCATACTTGCTTAGACATGTCTAAATGGATAGAAGTTGTAACGGCTAGTGCAATAAATGCATAAATCCGACAATTGGTGGTTGCGCATCTCTAACGTTGACATTTCTACAGTGTACTAGACATGTGTAATTCCTCTCTATCTTGTTGGGCCTCAAGAAAGCACAACCCTGGACATGTCTAACTCATTCTAGACAAACCTAATGCTTCTCTATCCATAACTTGACATTATATAAAAAAACAAGACAAGGACAAGAGTCAATGGGCATGCATGATACACCTCTAAACAAGTAAAACCACAAGCAAACCATGGACATCTAGTTGGGTCTAATAAAGATCAAGATCCTAACCAACTTTTCTCAACTACAACTAGATAACACTTTAATGCACATGCCTAGAGCAATATGAAATATGCATTTGAGATTGAGTAATCGGCACACGATGAAAATCAAGATAATAGCCATCGACAAAACTAATACAGCAATCCGGTCTAACTTGAAACACTAAGACCGGTAAAATAACAAAGAAACATATCCTTAGTCTTGATTATATACCTTTGCCTTGAGCTATTCCAACTCAGGGTGATAACTTGATGGCAAACATCGCAAGTCTGAGTTCTTGACTCGATGATCATCAATGTTCTTGACTCGATGATCATCAATGCATGATGGCATCCTTCACTCCGGGAACTTGACTTGATGCCCATCAACACATGATGACATTCTTCATTCCGAATCTTGAGTTGATGACTTTCAACTCATGAACTTATCCAAAGTCTTTCATCAACATGGAACAAAACCTATTTCACCAACTCCGAAGATTTTCATCTTTCTATCTTAATAAGAATAAACAATAGCATATCAACAAAAGCGTTAGTCTCACACTTAGATGTTTCATTAATCACCAAAAGTAAATTAACGGAGTTTGAACTTACAATCTCTCCTTTTTGGTGATTGATCACAAATCCTTTATCAATAGACACATTTGGATGATAGAGCTTAAAATACGGATGTAAATCAACGCATGATAGGAATTAATCTATTGAACCATGCATGTCAACGAGCAATTCAAGCACAATGCACATGAGTATGACATGCTAGTACATATGATGCATATGTGAGACTATTTGTATGAATGAATTGCTCCTCCTCAAGACATGCACCGAAATGAGGTCAGACCACAAGAGAAGATATGGATTTGGAGACACATTGTGAAACCACTCAAATGTGGAATTTGAACATAGCTCACAAAAATTCTCCCCCTTTTGGCATTAATCACCAAAAATGCAAAAGAAAGCTAAGCCAAATGGCGTCTTTTCACAACAAAGCGTTTGGTGGTGAATTCATCTTAATTTGGTCATAAAGTTTATAAAATAAATACATATGACCTATTTGAGATTTTGATTTTAAGAATTTTGAGTAAATGCCAAGAAACCACAAACACCCCCTTTATGTTCTAAAAAAGTAAAACAACTTGAAATGATACCATATTTTGTGCTATAGAAGTAAATGATATTTGAAACACATTCAAAGAAACTCACTCTCGAAATATCCTAAAAATACTTTTTCAATCGCTAAAGAGTTCATATGGAGTACTTGAGAGCATAAATGAGTCTAAAGGAGAAACGCATCCAAAAGTGGTCCAAACTTCATAAAAATTTCAAAGAAGATATAAATTATAGCTAGAAATATTTTTTATGAAGACACCATGATCAAGGTCTCAACTCCTAAAGAGATATGTGCATTTCGAATCATGTTAAGGTCAAAAAGACATCACCACATGACTCTTTTATGCATTGGAAAACAAGTGCAAACAAGCTCCGAAAAATCTTAGATAAATAATAGACATACTACTTAGAAATACAAACAAGTTTTAATTTGGGAGGATAACCCAAATATCAACTATTTGGAAGATATGAAAATTATAAAGTTTCATAAAACTAAAAGTTCCAGGTTTTAAGTTTTTCACATTCCATTTGAGCTTTTAAGAATGAAATTGCTTAAATGAGATCCAGTAAATCCGAAAAACTTTGGCAATGAATATAAACTATGGAGGATAAAAAATAACAATAATACCATCCTCAAATTATGAACCTATTTTGATATACAAAAATCACAAATCAGCTCAAAACCATGCAAAAGTATGAATTTTCAGCATGTTGAACAAAGGAGGAAAAAGTCATCATATTTTCAAATCAAGTCCAAATGGTTTCAAATTTTACAAAAAAGAACTTTGGACTATTTATAAAAATTTCCAAAAAGAATTTATGAAAACTGAATTTTATTACATAAGATATGGAAAAATACGATTTGTAGGCACGTAAAGAGAGCAATTTTTCATCAAAGGCTCGAAATGCATCAAAATTTTAATATCTCAGATATTTTCACTTTTGTGCCTTTGTATGGGTTATAAATACTATTTCGGTCAAGATACACAAAGGAAACCAACTCAAGTAGCCAAACCCACAATATACAAGAATATGTCATTTCGGGTCAAAGCAAGAATTTTGATGAATTTATTAATCTTGTCCCTTGGTGGGGGTTGTAAATTCTGACTAAACTACTTGTAATTATTTCTATTAATTAATTAATTAATGTAGCTATAAATTTTAAACGATTGTTCCTTTCCGAAACGTGTGTACTAGAGAAATGCTTATAATAGCCAACTAGTTTTTTCCTTTTGGAACCATTTTCAAAATCCTTTTAGAATTAATTTATGGCAAATTTTGAGTTTAAAACCAAAAGAAGATACTACATAGCTAGTTTTGGGCTAAAAACTTATTTTTTTTCTTTGAAAATGGTTTTTTCCCCAAATCCAAAACATTTGGAAAACCTTTGAAACACATTTGTATACATTTTGTAACTAGTTTTTCACAAGATTACTAATAGTTACAAAACTTTTGACTATTGGCTAAAAAGGCTCAATTTTAAAGATCAATACTAGCACCTAATTAATTTAAGCACACTTAGAGATGTGATATACATGGTTATGACTTATCGCTCCCCTTCACGTTCCACTTCATATCTTGCTCTAGATTGCAATAATAAAGTTTTTGAACAAGAGTAAGAACCATAGTGTTCGGAGACTTGCTAGTCTCCCCTAATCCACGTTGAGATAAAGCCCAAATGAATTGGATTGGCTCCACGAATTAAGCTAAACACCTTAAATCCACTAGTTTTAGTTTTCCCCCCTCTGGGTAGGTGAGCTCCAACATTCATAACCTCAAGCTTCTTGAAGAGATCACCGGACACGATTCCTCCAAGCTGACTAAGTGGCGGCGACCACCAAGAGTAACAAGCCAAGAGACTCACTTGACTCCACCAAGCGCCCCAAGTTCAATCTTGAATGTAATGCACTTGGAACTTGCCTCTAACCTTACAAGATGCAACACATGCGCTTGAGTCTCCCTCTAAACCTCACAAGTTGCAACACATGCACTAGAGAGTGGAGAGGACTTGCACTAGCTCAAGGATGTTGCAAAGGAATGCCAAATGACTTAAAATGCTAGCCCAAGCCGACCTTATAAAGCCCTCCAACCAAAACTAGTCTGTACAAACTCTATTCCATACAAATAGCACGATAGACATGCCCATACTCGCTTAGACATGTCTAAATAGGTAGAAGTTGCAACAACTAGTGCAATAAATGCAAAAATCCGACCATTGGTGGCTGGGCATCTCTCAGGTGGACATGTCTACAACGTACTAGACATGTCTAACTCCTCTTTCTTGTTGGGGGCTCAAGAAAGCACAACCCTAGACATGTCTAACTCATTCTAGACAAGTCTAATCCTTCTGTGTCCATAACTTGACATTACAAAAAAAAACAAAACAAGGACAAGAGCCAGTGAACATGCACAATACACTTCTAAACAAGTCAAACCTCATGCAAACCATTGATGTTTAGTTGGGTCTAATTAAGATTAAGATCATAATCAAGTTTTCTCAACTGCATCTAGACAACACCTTAATGCACAAGTCTAGAGTAATAGTTTTGGGCTAGAAACTCTTTTTCCATAAAAAAAATTCTAAAGCCAAAACATTTGGAAAACCTTTGAAACATATTTTTATACATTTTACAACTAGTTTTTCACAAGATTACTAATAGTTACAAAAAGTTTTACTTATGTCTAAAAAGGCTCAATTTTAAAAATCAATACTAGCACTTCATTAATTTGGGAACACTTAAGGATGTGATATACATTGTTATGACTTAGCACTCCCCCTTCATGTGCCACTTCCTATCTTGTTCTAGATTGCAATAATTAAGTTTTTGAACAATAGCAAGAACACATGTTTTTTAAACAATTTTCATGCAATGCAACCTACACAAGGCTAGGGGCTAGATACTTCAATGTAAATACTTATTACCGAGATGACACAAGGCAGGTCACGCCATGGAAAAGGGTCATCTGGATCTTATTGCAGCTTTTTAATGGCCTTAATCTACACAGCATGTCGATAATGTATTATGCAAATGTATAGGCGTTCACCAACGACTCAAACCTTGAGGTGCGCGAAGAACAATAACCAACTATCAATGTTCACTCTCCACAAATGCAACAACAATGGGAAGGATCTGATTGTTGGCATCCACATTGATTGATGTTAAGAACTGCCCCTTGTACTTCTCAGTTAAGAATATTCCATCCATGCACATCAGCGGGCGGCAGTGACGGAAAGCATCAACGTAGGCACCAACTGTAAGGAAAGCTTGTTGCATTACCATGTACCCCTCTAGTTTTTCCAAAACTTTATCCTTCACAGTGATGTATGTTCCGGGGTTTCTGTCCCTTAGCACCTCAAGTAGTCGAGGGAGATTGTCGTAGGCTGATTCAAACGTATTGAACCTTCTCTCCATTGCCTTCTGCTTCACCCTCCATGCCTTCGCATAGTTGATCTTATACTTGTACCTCTGTTCAATGGCCAACATGACACATGTTTCGCTTCCATGTCCTTCTCTATAATCTCCCCATACACGACATTTGCGATGAAAGAAGAAGTGAGGTTGCATTGCTTTGGTAGTATGTTGCTTATAACACACGAGTGGTTCCCCACCTTCGAGACAATCTAGTACATTTCATACTTTAGCTTGTAGGTGTGAACAAGCCAAGGATACACATCTTTCTCACACTTCACAGTGTACTGCTCTTTGCTTGATTTGACAACCTTAAACTACATCACTAACAATTTGACAACATAATGCAGCGACGAGGCGCGACGCTCTCACGGTCGATCCACTCCTAGATCTCGCCGGCGACTTCGCCTGGCAAGCACATGATCCTTCTCCTTGCCGTGTATCTGTGGCAGCGCGCGCAAGGATCCAAGAACCCCGATGTAGTCCGACGGTGGCAGAGAAATGCGCCTTGGACCAGAGAATGAAAAAGAAAGAAGTGGAAGAGAGTGGAAGGAGGAAGGGGTGGGAGAAGAGGGCAAAAAAGTTTTTTCACGTGTTAGTTAATAGAGAAGGTAACGAAAATGGCATAGGGTGGATCAAAACAGACTCTCGGTGGCACTTAGGGGAGAGTTTTTTTGTTTTTGTGGCACAGAAGGAATTGGGACAACTTTCGGTGACATGTGATGAATTTTCCCATAATTATAAGACTTGAATCAGTGAAACTCAGGCATTGACCGAGCCAGGATTTAATAATTAATATCTGCGAGGCCTAGTTACTAATATCCTTGTGATCTATTTTCTTCAAAAAAAAAAACAGATTCTTAATGTTCTAGGCGTTATTTTCAAAAATTATAGTATATTCCGAGTCATTTTGCAAAAAAAGGTTGTAGGTTCTACTGCAATGGGGCCGACCTCACACGCAAATCACCGTCAGATCAGCGCAACGAAGGTCCATAAGAAGGTTTCGCAAGGGAAAACAACACACTCCTCCCCCTAATTCCCCGTTCTGTTGATGCACAGCGTCGATCTGCGATCCGACGGCATCAAGTCGCCAAACCACTGAAGCCGATCAAGATTCCCAGTTACAGGCTGATTTAAAATTTTACTCTCACAATATTATTTTGATAGAATACATAGGCAGAAACCATTTTCGTTCAATGCGCAGTAGTAAGGTTAACCTACATTCCCAGGAGTACTTTGAAAAGGTTAAGCTCTAAGCTGCCACCATGCTTATAAAACCCCATGCACTCAGTCTCCACCTTCCACAGGGTGTCCCAAGACAAAGTACACACCTCCAACTCCAAGCTTTAAGCTCTGCTCTGCTCTGCTTCTACTACTCTCCTACTCTTCTTCTCAATCTTGAGGCTGCTGTACGCAGCCGATCGATGTGCACCACCACCCCCGTGCCGTCCGCGCCGTCGGTGGCGGTGGCCGGTGGAAAGGGCGGCCACCCCGTCTACGTGACGCTGCCGCAGTGCGCGGACGTCCACGTCGACGGCGACGCGGCCGGCGCCCATTGCGGTCGCCAGCTCAAGTGGGACCTGCCGGCGGCGGGGGAAACCGTCCGTGAGGCGGCGGCGCTGTGCCGGCTGGCGTGCCCGATCGCGCTCACGGCGCTGCTGCTCTACTCCCGTTCGGTCCTGTCGATGTTCTTCCTCGGCTCCCTCGGCGACCTACCGGCGGGGGAGACCGTCCGTGAGGCGGTGGCGCTGTGCCGGCTGGCGTGCCCGATCGCGCTCACGGCGCTGCTGCTCTACTCCCGCTCGGCCCTGTCGATGCTCTTCCTCGGCTCCCTCGGCGACCTCCCGCTCGCGGCGGGGTCGCTCGCCGTCGCCTTCGCCAACATCACTGGCTACTCTGTGCTCTCCGGCCTCTCCCTCGGCATGGACCCGCTCTGCTCGCAGGCGTTCGGCGCTAATCAGCCGCGGCTCCTGGGCCTCACCCTGTACCGCTCTGTTCTCTTCTTGCTCTGCTGCTCGCTGCCGCTCTCCGCGCTCTGGATCAACATGTCCAAGATCCTCGTCTTCCTCGGCCAGGACCGCGAGATCACGGCGCTCGCGCAGGAGTACCTCCTCTTCTCCCTACCCGACCTCTTCTCCTTCTCCCTCATCCACCCGCTCCGCGTGTACCTCCGCTCGCAGGGGATCACGCAGCCGCTCGCCGCCGCCGCGGGCGCCGCCGTGCTGTTCCACGTGCCAGCCAACTACGTGCTGGTGGGGAGACTCCGGCTCGGCGCACCGGGGGTTGCCGCCGCGGCGTCGGCGTCCAACTTCGTGCTCCTCGGCGTGCTGCTCGCTTACGTCGGTCGGCGCGACGCGGCGCTGCGCGCGACGGGGGGCCCCACGGCGGAGTGGCTCGCCGGGTGGGGCCCGCTCGCGCGGTTGGCCGCGCCCAGCTGCGTGTCGGTATGCCTGGAGTGGTGGTGGTACGAGGTGATGATCCTGCTGTGCGGGCTCCTGCCGGAGCCGAAGCCGGCGGTGGCGTCGATGGGAGTGCTCATGCAGACGACGGCGCTGGTGTACGTCTTCCCGTCGTCGCTGGGGTTCGGCGTGTCGACGCGGGTGGGCAACGAGCTGGGCGCGAACCGCCCGGGCCGCGCGCGCGCCGCTGCGCACGTGGCCGTGGCCGGCGCCGCTGCGATGGGGCTCGCGGCCATGTGGTTCGCGGCAGGGATGCGCCACGCCTGGGGCCGCCTGTTCACGGCCGACGCCGACATCCTTCGGCTGACGGCCGCCGCGCTGCCCGTCGTGGGGCTCTGCGAGCTCGGCAACTGCCCGCAGACCGTCGGCTGCGGCGTGCTCCGCGGCAGCGCGCGGCCGGCGCGCGCTGCGCACGTCAACCTCGGCGCCTTCTACTTGGTGGGCATGCCCGTCGCCATGGTGCTCGCCTTCGGGCTCGGCGTGGGCTTCGTCGGGCTCTGGGTGGGCCTCCTCGCCGCCCAGGTGTGCTGCGCCGGGCTCATGCTCTGCGCTGTGGGCTCCACCGACTGGGACGCCCAGGCGCGGCGGGCCCAGGCGCTGACGTCCTCCTCCGCCGACGTGGACATGTCCGACGTGGAGAAGAGCCGGGCCCACGCGTCGGCGACGGCCGCGGCAGGGGGAGCCAGCAAGCCGGAGAAAGGGGAGCACGAGGAGGACGCGGGGGAGAGGAGGCGCTACGAGCTGTTGATCTCGAACGAGGAGGCCGAGCCCGCCGGGACAGGGCAGGTGCTTTGAGATTGGGGAAAAGCACGAAGCTATTGTACTTTTTTACTTGTTACCTCTGATTAATTGGACTATTGCTACACTACTGAGTACTACTACTAATGCATATGTTTTGTTCCCTTTTTTTTTTTTACGTTTCTTCCATATTTTCTCTTGGTTTGTGTATTATTGATGGTTCGTACGTAGTGTTAAGGAGCTGTCTTGAATATGTTATTAGCTCAATATATGGAGTATATTTTTTATATTTTGGCTTTCCTCTATGCATGGATTTCTGTAGAGTTCATGTTTCCTTCATTTTGACAAGCACGGAAGGGGCGCAAATAAAATCTACATTTTCTCTATCATTAAGAAAATTTATACTAATATTCAGTATTCTTTAATACATGCATAATATATATATTTACTTTCAAACTTTATTAGCTTCCGTTGCTAATACACATAAAACAATTTACATTGGCCATATCAAAATGGTACCAGCCGATCAATTTGACTAGAATTGCTTTCGTAACATTATAATTTTACAAGACTTTGCCCATACATTAAAATTAACGGATTTGCTAATTTTTAGTTGTCTGGTTTTTTATCCATCAGTCACCTGCAATTGCACAGTACTAAGACTAAAAATACAGTACCAAGTGATGTGCAATTTTAGCACAATGTTACTGTAACTTTTAATTATATTTGTTTTTGTTTTTGTTTTCTTTTTTGGTTATTTTTTGTATTTATAAGGTTCACCTAGATTTACTTTTGTCTATTTTAGATTTTTTTTGTATTTGTAGGGTTCACCTGTATTTACTTTTGTCTATTTTAGAAAGAGACAATCTAACTTATAAAATGTTGATCGAACGGTAAGAAAAGGTAATATATAAATAAAGAAATTTCAGTCACCTGAAGCATAGACACTCCCATATACATATATGAACATTGGTGCTATCTCTGTTCCGACGCAGAGATGGGAGTGTCCACTGGAAGGTTTTGTTACTGCTCAAAATCCGACAATGTAACGAAGCATTGGTGGCTTGGTGCTGTTTCATTGCGGGGAGGAGTAAGATGGCGTATATGTCAGCATTCCTGATCCGAGATCGTCAAGCACTAGCTTGTTGAGATGGTGCGAATCTTGCGGCTAACCCGGGGGGGGGGGGCTTTATGCGAGTTATTTTGGAATCCAACAATTTTTCGCTGGTTAGTATCCTAAGTCTCTCGAGTGGAATGGATCGGAAACCGCCGGTCATTGCCGAGCTATGCAAGAAGAAGTAATACCTTTTAGTGCTTTTAGTATTTCGGGTTTCCTAATTTTCAATTGCTTGAAAAAAAAATTGATCAGTCACCTACAATTGCACAGTACTAAATCTAAAATTGCATAAGTAATTGATTTGCAATTTTAACACAACTCTACTGTAACTTTTAGTTCTATTTGTTTTTTTATATTTGTAGGGTTCACCTAGATTTACTTTTGTCTATTTTAGATTATTATTTTTATTTGTAGGGTTCACCTACATTTACTTCTGTCTAGTTTAGATTTTTTTTTGGTATCAACACAGAAATTTGTGATATCTATTGGATCAAAATCATACGACTAAAAAAGGTGATTGATGGATAAAAAAATTTCAATCGCCTAAAGCATAGACGCTCCCTAGAATTAACTGTCAAAAGTAAATCGTAAAGGCTGAGGACCTATTTGAAACACAAAATATTTATAGGATGCATGGCTAAAATTTCCAAAGCTACGTAGGTAAAAGTGCATCGACAAACCAATAGAGTTTGATTATGTACCCTACGAACCTTATCAAATTTTGGCATGACCAAAACCGTGGCATGCGAAAAATATTATGTAGCGAATCAAGAAACGGTCAAAACAGGGGCAAGCCAAAATTTTGCTCGCTCTTGCTTGGCCCACATGGCATAGAGAGAGAAAAGTTACCAAAATTTTGGTCACCAATTTTGTCAACCTTACCAAATCTACGAGGGCACGACAAATTTTGGCCACCAATCGAGTAGATGTCAAAATACCTAGACATTACCAATATTTGGTTAGACAAGTTAGGATACAGAACCAAGCACTGTATATATTTCCTTGGCTCCTTTCACACTGGGCTAGATGGGAAGCTAGGGAGGGAGCCGTGCCTCCCAGTGGGGAAGCAAGCCGGGCCTAGGATGGGAAATGGAATAGATGCGCCGATTCATGAGGGCATAGTACGTGTTAAAACCCAGCTTTTTTTAATTAGTTTTACCTTTCGCTCGCACGATTGCGTGCACTACTCTGTAGTCTCTACTAGCTCCCACCCCACGAGCATGATAGGACCTTAAAGAGGGAGGAGGAGACAAGGCAAAAAAACAAGACAGATACTGTGCACAGGGACCAGCTTCTCTCTCGGCTTTGCAAGGAGCCCACCACAACACATGCACGCTATTTAATACTTAATTACTTGTGTTCATACTTTTCTCCGTCCTACTGGATCGTACTCTCTCCGAGTTAAAAAAAAATGTCATCAGGTCGTTACTCGGACCGCTAATTTCTATTGTATTGTATTTATGAACCAAATAAAGTTATAATATCGTGAAAGTATTTTAAAAGAAATATGTATATATGATTTTTCATATATCCGATCTAAATATTTAAAAAATATATCAATAGCCCAAATTTTAAAAGTTTGACTATAGGTATCCCAAAACGACATGTTTTGTAGCTGAAAGGAGAATATAGATATATTGGAACTGCCTTTTTTTTGCACTTCATGAGCTGCTCAGAGTTTGAAATGCCATTATCCATGATTTAGTATTTGTTGTGTGTTTTTTCCTGCTTGGTTAGTTATTTTAGGATTTGGTCATGTGACCTCCTTAGTGACACGTCTGAGACATGATTGTTTTATTTGATCAACTCTCCTTTTGTTCCAAAAGTGTAAACACACCTCCTTTGCATACCAACCTCAAATTCTAATATTCATCTCTAGATATATCTTTTAATAGCCACAATTAACCTCAATGTTTAATAGCGTACTTACCATTTGCACATATTATGATGGGTTGCACTTTTTTATTTCTATATCATCCTATCTATAACTATATGTTGCTAGATTAGCTACACAAATTATGCTACCCCACAGCAAGTAATGTTACCTTCTTTTATAGCCAAGCTAGTACTCACCTTTTCACAAGCCATTTTTTTGCCAAAGTGTTAGCTTGCCTACAGCTAGTCCACTACATACGGGCCTGTTTGGCACGATTGTAACTTTCTGGCGGCTTACGGTTTGGTGCGAAATTTGAATAGTTGTAGTGTTGAACATCGAAAGTGAAGAAATTTGGTGTTTGGTATGCAGGTTTTAGGTATCTTGATCGCGACTTCCGAGATGGTAAATATCTGAAATACCCCTAAGGCAAGTAATGGCTTGTTTGACGTCGTTTAACAACAATTAACGCAATTGATGGCAATTAATGATATTTAATGACAACTAACAACAATTATTGACGATTGACGACAATTCACAATATTGACGGAAATTAATGCAATTGACAACAACCACTGTAATTAACGATAATTAACACTGCCCATGAATTCTGCGGTAAACATCGATCATCCTTGTTTAAATTTGTAATTCATTACAAAAATTGGAGAGAAGCATGTCTTAAAGACATGCAACAGAACAAAAAGGATAATAAAACTAGAGATGTCATAATCTAATACTATTGAACAATATAGTGAAATGAGTATCATCAGTCCAATTTCATGCTAATAACAAGTACAGTGGCATTTACCGCATACTAATAACTAGTGTGAACTGTTTGTCAATCAAGCATTTGGTTACAAAACTGTAACAACACCTTCTTCATAATTTAAATACTCAGTAACACCTATATATGGTCTTCATCGCTGTCCAGTTTTCATCATTGTCAACATAAGTTCCCACTCACACTCCCTAATTCTTGACCTGAATGGAATACCATCAAAAGGTTCTTTCTGCCTACCACTACCACTAGAAGAAAAGTGCCAAGAAACAAGATCCCCAAGCAGTAGGAGAGGGTGCCTCGTCCCCTTGATCGCGCCCTAAAATACAAACATGAGCGAGCAGCAAGCCAAGATCATCATTCCGCTTCGCCATCGATATCCCGGCCACCGGGAGGATGCCGCCAGCGTCGCTGTTGTCGTTGTAGGAGTTCCATGAGGGGCCCAAATGACCCCGGAGGACTGTACACGCCGGAGGTGCCCCTGGTGCCGCTAATCCTAGCAGCACTGCAGGAGAAATGCACAAAAAGTTTACGTGTGTGATATGAGTTGTGCCTCTTTCGTCTCCCCACTCTTGTAAAAGGAAATTATACAGGTCTTTAAACATATGAAAGATGCTATGGAATCAAAGGTATAAATACTGATAATCAGCCTACTTAACAATCGAGAGTATTACTCAATTGTGCGTGCCATTTAAATCAAGATTCCCTCTAGTGTATCAATAAATAAAACATTTACAAGGATTATGTACTTAGGCAAATAGTTACTAAACGAGAATATGTGTATAGCATATTCTATAAGAGATGTATAACTTCATCTAGAATGCTCTATTAATATTCTGTTTTCGGAAAACCAAAATGTGGTCCAATTTACTAAGATTGGGATGCATGACATTCCAAACTAATAAAAAAGAATTAGTGAAACAATACGAAGGTGTTGCAACTGCAACAAACCATGACAGAAATTTTCTTTTAATATTTCAGAGCGGAAGGTGTCGCAACTTGAAACAATAGGAGGAGGGAGCCGGAGAGTCGCAGATAATTACCCCCGATCTTCGGGGGTAAATTCGAATGGATACTGCAGGAAGCCGTGGAAGCTCTCTGCGGTGGCTTGCGGCTTCCGTACGTTGTAACGTGAAACAGCCGGAGAAAAGTAGCTACGAAAAGCTATATATGTGCTTGGAATGGTTAATTTAGCCAAAGCCGTTCCAAACACGCCCACAATCACATGGCTGCCAACTTTGCCTGTCGTGTACACTCGTGTTAGTGTTGGATTAATTGGGCTTGGACCATTTTAATTTAACAATTAATCAAATGAAATTCCTAGGCCCACATGAAAATTTTGATTAGTCCCATATGGAGAATTGAATGGGAGTTACACCACTTTAAAAGGTGGAATGTGGTAACCCCCTTGTGCAATTGGAGAGAGCACATGCTGACGCTCGCTGCTTCGCTCGCCTCGCCACGCCGCGCGCTGCAAAGCATGTGCTGCGGTCTTGATGCGGTGCGGTGTGTGTGCGTGTGCGTGTGCGTGTCGAGCGTAGCGTTTTTCTTTATCTATTGAAAATCGAAACGCGCGACTCGGCGATAATGGCTGCGATTACTAGTCTCTTTATTTTTTTTATTCGAGGAGGAGTAATGGAGGCGATTGCTTACTAGTCTCTTCGTTTCGCTGCATTGAAGAGGAAAGGCTCTCTACTCCATAAAGGGATGACTACTCACTGCATTCGGTTCTTTGTTGTTCTTGCTCTCTGTAATCTCGGTTCGAGAACCTTGCGCGAAGGCTCTGGCAGTAGGCCTCGAAACTCCGTCCGGTTGAGTACTTTCGGGTAGCAGGCGATCAAGTTTTGGGAGCGCATTAGCGCATTGCTCATCTGTGACCGTCTTCATCACGGTGGTGAACTGCTCACGATACTGCACGGCGAACATCTTCCTGCATCACGTCTCGTCCTGCGTCACGCCTCGATCGACTACATCGAATAGGCCACCATGTCGACTGGTGGTAACGACGCATCCGGTGTCACGACATCGCCCCTTGAGGGTATACTCTGAGATCTTATCTGATGTTTCTGTGCGCTATGAATATGTTAATAGAATCTGCTGTTATCCTGTTCATTAGCGAATATGAATACATCATTGTTGAATCACTCATGCTCTTGTTTGTCATGTTTTATATGCTTAATTTCTGGATTAAAATATGCCGAAATTTGACTAGATATTCAACAGTTAGGACTTGATTTGAAGCAGCATTCATGCATGATCTCGTGGCCAATTAATTCAGATACACGCACGTGGATATTTGTAATACTAGTTAAGCTAGATCGATATCTGGAAATTGTCAAGGATCACATACCTTTGATTTCATGTTGTCCATTGATTTATTGGGAGTTGAGATCGACCAGTCATATTTACATGCATATATATGACTTTCTAAGTTGATCTTTTGAACAAAGACCGCACGGGATTTCAATGTTAAAGACGATCAGGCTAGCTAGGGAAGGACGTACGTACGATAGCGAAAACTGCAGGCTAACCCACGAGATCTGGAAATTTTTCGTTGGACATTAATTCATGAAAAAGCTAGGTCAAATGATTTGACTTACTGGGATTATATTTGGAATGATTCATCCTTTTTTTTATAAAGGAAAGAAAACAGACAACAATTGAGATGATTAAATGAAATTAAGTGGGGGAAGTAATATACAACACGATCGAAAACAGGTTAAACAAAGGGGTGAAAAACTAGCAGAGAGATTAACAATGAACCACGTGAACATATATTTATGCTAGCTTAAACTTTACCAAACCTATGCGAAATTTTTTCTTAAATTCGCTCACGAGCAATGCGGGAGAGAGATCGACCATCGTTGCTTTCTTAGAAAGGCAAAGATCGATGACCCAACAAGTTAAGATGGAGTACGTCTTAGCTATATCAAGCTAGCATCTTTTCTTGTTTGTTGAAACAAGAAGTTAAGAAGAAGACATTTTTTTAGAGATCTTTAGATACACTTATTCACTACGGCGTTGCTACGTACGACATTTTCGTCGATAATCTTACGACGCAATGAAGGGGAAAGGTCAAGCGGGGCACATCCTTCCGCAGAGATCCAGAGCTCCAAGGATCGTAAGACTATCGTACAGCAAAGATCGTATGCATAGCAATTTCCTATTCACTAACAACCTGCGGGTTTTGATTATCGAAAACCGGCTCTAGACCACCTATATAAAGAGCGTCGTTCGTTTTTCTGGGTGCTTTTCGTCTGGCTTCCGGGAAAAACAGATCGTACAAAAAAAAAATCTAGTTTTCAAACCCTAATGCTGGGATCATGTGTAACAAGTACTCTAGCTATGGAGACTATGTGGTATAGTCTTAATCTAGATGTTGAACAATTGATGTCAGTGTTGAGGTGTTTGGTGAGTAAACCCTTGGTTTAGTAGTTTGTCGGATTTGCTATCAGGGCACTCGCAGTCTGACCGGCCCTACCCGGTGGTCTGACCGGCCAGGGGTGGCAGTCAAACCGACAGTGTGGGATTTTGAGTAATGGACATCAAACACTTCTGTGAGAGTATTAGGGGGTGAATTTGCACCAAGTGCCATTGAAAATGGAGACGGGATGAGTAGTGAGGTGTGTCATGTGTAACAAGTACTGCAGCATATGTATTTTGTTTAAACTGGGGATTAGGGGCAGTGGCGGACCTAGGATGGGTGTTCGGAGTCAATAAAATACTCCTTTCGTTGATTTTTATAAGACACGGTTTTACTTTGCGTGATCTCCAAAATTGAATGGTGGCCGTGAATTTATTTTACATTATATTGTGAACAATTATAAAATCAAACTTGCATTAAAGTACTTTCAAATACGAATCTAAAAATACCACTTTTGTGCAACTAAACCTAGATGCTCTTGAGCTAATTATTCGTCAAACATTACAAAGTTTGAATCACAAAATACATGGGCGCCTTATCAACAGAGAAAGTATTATTCAATGGAAAAGGCCAAGGTACACAATCGAAAAAAAAAAGTACAAATTGTTCACACTAGAGAAAACATCACAAATAATTTAGAGATATATTAGATGTCAAAGGTGGTATGCAGTAGAAGATGCAAATATTAGTTTTGAAAATTTTGATAGAGGAGATGGAAAGTGGGAACATACAATAGTGAATAACTAATCTTATTGGCCTTGTAATTTATGAAATACAGTGCATTCATATATATTAAGCAACATAAAAAGTTCTCAATAACTCACAACAATCAAAACAGAGAAGAAAACAGAAAAACACTATAAGGTCACAGCAATTAAAAAAAACAGAAAAAACTATGAGTTCACAGCAATCAAAATAGAGAGAAGAAAACAGAAAAAAAAAACATGAGGCCACTGGAAATTGTACTCAGGACCTAGTGAATCAGAGAAAGGACCACTAACCAACTAGTCATAACTACTTTTGCTTCGGGATTCTAACGAATTTGCCAAATATTTAGGTGTTCAACTGAACTAGCGTGGGTCCGCCCCTGATTAGGGGAGGGCATATGGGGGATTAAGGGACTGAACTGTTCTAGCCGGTTTTCTAATTAAACCCTGCTGAAATTAAACCAGGTTTTTTTTCTCACTAACAACAGGTAAACTAAACCAGATAATCAAAGAACCATGGGCTTCTTTGATCAACATGCATGTGCATGTATGAACTAAGATTATGAGATCGAGCTGCAGATAGCTAGATATAAATCAAACGTTATATCATCGGTCAGATTCATTGCTGGTGATAGAACGGTAACGTACTGGGCCAGCTAATTAAGGTGATAAGGCTGGTTTAGCAAATAATTGCATCCATGCATGCTAGCTGAACATAGATATTTCCTAGGAATAATTGGAGTTGAGTGCGTGCATGGGATCCGAGCAAGTGAGACTGCACTTTCACGACCCGGCCTCCCCATGTGCTGATGGAACCACGAAACAGACTCCATGTTTGGTTGCTAGCTTCCAAACATGACCATTTTGGCCCGCGTGGTACTTGGAGCCAGCCTTCACGGGATATATTTGGAACACATAAGATAACTTTGTATGATCAATCGAGAAGGAAGAACAGTTGAAATGTCAATTATTATTTTTTCCCTGAAGGAAGAACAATGAGAAAGGTAATTAATCTTCACCACTGAATTATAAGGAAGAGAACTTTTGCCCATATTTATTAGAGGATCTCTAAACAATAAGTCAAATGAAGACAAGAAGTACATGTAACAAGATCGATATCTTTGACTGACCATGCATGTGGGAAGAAAATATATAGCTCTGTTTAGTACAACCTTAATTTGATTACAGATGATATAGAAGAGAGCTCGAGCGAGATACATGCACATTCTGGCCTCTAACCTTAAAGAAGAAATTAATTGTAACTAAATGAATGAAGAAAAGGATGGTAAAGAAGAGCTACTCCATGAAGTAGTGTTTAACTAAAAGTAAGAAATGGTTGGCACCCAATTCTTCAAAAGCATGTCAACGTCTTCTTCGGCCTAACGCCCTAACACTAAACCAAACTCTATATGCATGTCATGAAAGCCAACACATCACGACTGTCACATTTAATCATATTGATGTTCGCTTCTAACTGCCTAGAACTATATCTATGCTGCTAAGCTATAATAACATGTAGCACAAGGGGAGAATTTGTTTGGGAAAGCGATAGGGTTCTCTATTACCACACTCATCCAGATCCCAACTCCTAGATATTTGTCACATCCTTATTGCACCATGATGTTTGCACTAAATGAGCATACTTCGATAATTATTAATTGGGATTGTCTATTTATCACTTAATTACAATTTTCTTTGGATGTAGGTTACATGCCTCAGATCTCTCCCTTCCCCTATACAATCATGGGCCATATCCAACAGTGAGAAATTTGATTGAAATACAAAAAAAAAAAAGTTGAGTGCTATATATATATATATATATATATATATATATATATATATATATAGCATCCTCTTATTTATTTATTTTATGGTGAAAAGAGGCAGTTATTTATCTTTCTAGTATGGGTCATGTTCACCCGTTAAGCATGGGATCGTAATCCACTTTTTGACTAACGCGACCGGTAGTTGCTTTTCTAACACGTTCAAACCTACACCTCCACGGACAAGGCAACCAATTTTGACGAGAGAGAGAGAGAGAGAGAGAGAGAGGGAGGTGTCAAGTGAGGGAGGCTAGGCCGTCCATTTCGGGAAAGTAGGAGGAGGTGGAAGATTTTTTTTGGAAGGCAATGGGTGCACGTGATGGCTTCCCCTCCCACCGGCAAAGCCCCGAAAAGGGTATCCATCTTGCTAATTAATTAAGCGAGTCACCTCCTACCCTACCTTAAGTCCATCCATCTCACTCTCATCCGATCCCTCTACCTGCAGCTGCATCCACGCACTGCACCAGCAGATAACAAAAGCGCCGGTCTCATCACCTCCATTAATTAATACCCATCGCGCTCTGCTCAACTGGCTAGCTGCTGGTCAGTTTTAGTTCACCATGTTTGCTTCGATCACCACATGCAGCACGTACCCCTTTCACTGTACTCTTCTTGATTATCGGCTAAAAATACATGCATATATATATATGTACCCTTTCACATGATTAATTAGGTGAGAATAATTCAGCTGTTGATCAACATTGCGCTGGCCGGATCGAAATGCTCAGGTCGGTTAGGGAGCGATGGTCGATCATACTGGTGTTCTTACTGTAGCAGAGAAGGATCTATTGGCCTGAAAAGGCTACAGATCGATGCGTCTGCCGATCATCATCGTTGTTGTTGTTGTTGTATTCAGCGGCAAACTCAGGATTTCTCAGATGATGTTTGGAGTTAATAAAATAATATTTAATAAGAAAACAAAGGTATACAAAACCAAAAATCAAAGTACAAAGTTTCCATATTAGAGATAATACCTCAAAGAATTTAGAGAAATTTAAAAATAATTAAGAAAAATATGTTGATTCGGGAATTTAGATTTAGTACCGAGGAATCGAGGAATGACGGTGCTGCTATCGACGTGTGTAGATAGCCACTGACTCGCATTCCGTCCCCAGGTCACGGCTCCCATGAGACCCGGCTATATCTCCACATTCTTGGCGCTTGCTACATTGCTCCTACCTCCTGTACAACGCGCTCCTGCTCTTCACGCGCCGCCGCCAAGATTCGGCCAAAGCATAGGAGCCGCCCTCACCTTTGCTTGCACCAAATCGCCTCGCCCGACACCTGGTTGCCTCGTAAACCAGTGCTGCCTAACGATATGAGAGAGAGAGAGAGAGTTGTGTTAATTAGGGTTTGGTTTGAGGGAGAAGTTGTGTCTCCGAATGGGCTGAAAGCTATACAGTTGGCGAGGTGAGCCAAACTATTTGAGGCGAATTGGGAAGGGGGATTTGGGAGTGGGATGAAATCTATTTGAGATATAAATATGTGAAGTATTTAATCTAATTATCAATATATATGCATAATATATATATATAAAAGGTGTTCGACGGCATGCATGCACACGCACATCCATTCGCTTTTACAGCTAGACATTGTACGTGTGCGTACGCTAGCTCTCTCGAACTAGTTCGTGCGTGTCTGCCTGTCTGGTTCGTGTTGGTTGCATGCTCGCACTGCACCAATAATTGGGAAAAGCGTACGTGCCCTAGCTAGCTAGCTAGGGTAGGCTAGTGAAGTGTCGGTGCCCAGGCTAGCTAGAAAGTGCTGCTGCCGCATGCATTGATGCATGGTCCACTCCACGGTTGCATGTGTTAATTGGTAGATCTGCTTGTATATATCATTCATTGTATTGGCCCGTTGCAAAACATCCAGCGACCGCGGCCGATCCAGCAGCTATCTGCTGTTAGCCTACCTTCACGTGCCTGCATGCTGCATATATATTTTGATCCCTAACATCAATTCAGCCCTAGCCGTATATATATTTTGCACGCAGATTGAGTCTCATGCCGCGCGCTCATCATCGATCGTGGCCAACAATTATATGCACTACATCCACCGGCCGTCCAATCGGTATACGGTCCGGTGGGCTTAACCACTGCATGCAACGCATGCTTATACCTACAGATATCTTGCACGCACTCGCGTACGTACGCTGGGGCGGAGGATCCCTGCCAATCGGTTTGAATGTAGAAGAAGACTAGCGTCTTGTGAGTATCCTCTTCATTTTATTCATGAGTCTGCCACTGTACGTACGTGTGACACATAAGTGGATATGACACGTAGGCAGCCTGTGTGAGTACATACATACATACGTACGGGTGCGTGCGTGCGTGCGTGACGTACGTGGTTCGTGTGTCCCACACTCTTCACATGTAAACGTGCGTGCGTCCAGCAGCAGCTATACTATTGCATGCGCGCGCGCGTGCCATGACGTGTGAGCCATCTCATTATGTGCGCAGCCGCTTCGCGGACGCACGCACTGGCACTACATGCGCGTGCCTTGACGTGACGTGATCGACGACCTCGCGCCATGCATGCAGGCATAGCCACTCGATCATTGATTGATCCATGAGAGAGAGAGAGAGAGAGAGAGTCTGTGGAGTGCAGAATAATTGGTACTACTAATAAGTAGTGTGCACATAATACGGCGTCCGTGGCATGCACGCGCACCGGGGCTCGTAGTGTGCACACTTGTTGTGTTGGCGTGCAGTTTATCTGCCTATGTCGTCAGGCCGGGTCTGGGCTTCCACTTATCGAGGAACTGTCGCTGGCGACAGTCCGATCGATTATTTTGTAAACATGCGTATAATTACATAAAATAATGTAAGAATAAATAGTACGTACATTGAACACACAAAGAGACAAAAGTGTATAGGGGTATTCTTCCTTATTTATTCTTTTATCAAGTGGTCGGCCTTTTACAACTACTAGTACCCCTTATTTATAAGCTAGGCTAGAGACCCTGCTAGGGTTTTGGATAGAGCGCCCACCCATGGGCCGACTGCAGGACCAAGCCCATGGTTTCCCAACACCACCCCCCCTTGGGCACCCATCCTCACATGTTCATGTCTTGTCAAAACTTCATAAAAACCCAGTGGAAAAAAATTAGAGAAAGAGTACATGATACACGTTCTGCTGCATTGCACGAATTACCTCATTAAAAACCTTAGCCGAAAAACTTCAGAAAAACTCGTTAAGCGAAAAAGAGTACAATCCACCCAATTTCATTTAATCTTCATAATTTACTCTTTGGGTACTCGATCTTCGTGATCAAGTTTCAATAATGAGTTCGTAAATATTCTTCCCCTGAATTCTGCACTTTTCTAAGTCTCATCATTCCAATTCTACGTATGCACCTTTCAAAGTTAGATGCTAAAAGTAATTTAGTGAATAAATTTGTCAAATTTTCACATGACTTAGTATGCAGTACTGTAATTTCGTCCATCTTTTGCAATTCATGAGCATAAAAGAACTTGGGGTTCATATGCTTTGTGAATTGACTCTTCACATAACCCATCTGTCCTTGTGCAACACAAGCTACATTACTTCATAAATAATAGTAGGGGTTTGTGCGGTATTCCATCCACACGACTGCTGTATATGGTGAATCATCCGCCGAAGCCATGCATATTCTCGTGAGGCCTCGTACAGTGCTATTATTTTCGAGTGGTTCATTGAAATCGATACAAGACATTGCTTAGACGATTTCTATGAAATTATAGTTCCACCACATTGGATTACACAGCCTATTTTTGACTTTATTGTATACGGGTCCGAAAGGTACCCAGCACCTGCATTGCCATTCATAGTTAGGTCTTGGTTCTTTCTATAGATAGACCAAGATCTTTGCTTCCTTGGAGGTACCGGAATATGTCCTTTATTCCCACCGGTTCTTTGCTTCGACGGGCACATTCATAATGTATCTGTACATAAGCAATGAGTTATGATATTTATCGGTATCACGTGAGTGTAGAAATTTATTGTACACACTTACAGTGTCCAGCATCGTAGAAGTGAGGCGTCGATGGCAGTTAGGTTGTAGGCCAAGCTCGTGGAGAAAATGCTCCCTCCCGTATCTGACGGTGATTCCAGTATGACCCCACTTCTCTTGGGTCTTGCGCAAGTACCAATCATGCAAAGCTTGACAAGCTACTCCTGAGCTCTTTATTTCTACGCCGGAGACCAATGGACTTCGAGTGAGTATTTCACGGGTTTGGGAGGTGCCTTAATGTTCTTCGATTTCGATTTCTCCTTAATGAGGCGGCTGAGGGACGTCTTCCCGTGAGACGCCTCAGGGACCGATATGGTGACACGCTTTTCTTGTCCCTTCGTCGTCTTCTCGACGGGAAGCGATGTGGCGGCCTTCTAAAGCTTTGGTTGAGGCGGACTCATCGAGAGTCCTATTGGAGAGGCAGGGTCCTGTCGATATCGCGTCACTAAAGGGTCCAGTGCGATATCCTTCTTGGACCACTGGATAAAAGTGTGCGCGGCATCCCCTAGTGTTCTGATTTCTTCGTTCGAAGGAATCTCCAGTGGGATGGCCATGAAATTATCATGTACCATGTCCACCTGTACCCTGGCGTAACTGATAGCACTAGCGGTTCCGATCTTTCGATGAGAGTGGTAGATTCGATTAGGAAGGAGATGACGTTGACGACCCGACTACAACCATACAAGGACGTTGCGCCTTAGCGATCGATACACCAACTCCAGGGGTTGTTCGTGATCTTGTCGGCGCACGATCAACCTAACCACGAGGATACTTGTTCCTGCAAGCAATCAAGAACATGCAAGAACAAGATGAACAGCAACTCAATTGCAAATAAACGTTATAGGATTCAATCGAAAACATAAAATGGTGGGGTTCTGAAGACAAGTATTCGGGCGGTCTAGCCGACACGCGCGAGTACAAGGCGAAGTAGCAACAGCTAACTTAGTCTAACAAAAACCCAACCCTAGAAGAGGGTGCGGCTGCCTATTTAAGGGACACGGAAGGTGGAGGGACGGCCAAAACACATGGAAGCCGAACAGGACTCGATTACAAGGCCCAAGGCCCACTTTGACTCGGACTGGAAAAGTGACGTGACTTGTTTTGCATTTTTCGATCAACTTGTATCGAATTTGGAGGTGAAACTAGATCCGTCTAAAAGTAGACTTCAAGAGCTTTCCAACGAGTACTCACGGGCCCCAAGAAACCTTCTGGATCAAAAGTTATGGCCGTTTGAAGTAGACGCTGCTGGGAAGGCCGAATCCGAGTTGAACTCGCGAACAGGACTTGGTTTGCGCTTGACGGTTCCACTTCTATACTTGAGATCACGTGGTTCTTCCCCGTGGTTCCTAAGGACAATTAAATCATCACTAGAATTAAGTAGTATGCCATTCTTTGAAACATTTGTTTGCAAACACAGGAACGCATTCACCTGTTGGTTAAGTTGACGTGCTCGCGCTCTAGTCATTGGTCCTTGTATCATAGTTTCAATTTGATGTGGAGCCGGTATGGTTGTATGCATGGAAAGGATGTCCTCATCAGTAACCCTACGCCGGTGGGCACCGTCTTTGATCGCCCCTTCTGGTATGGATACACCATACCCGCTTGACCTCAATAGGAATCGACCCAACCATCCTCACTTGGAGCTTGCAGGGCGCTGGCTCCTACAAAATGGTACACAATTAGCTAAGGCGTCCTATAGGTCTATCTTTGGAGCATTCCAGAGATGTACATTACCTCGATGTCGTCGATCGGTAATTGCACGTCGCCAAGTCCAGAATTATGTGTGGACGCGACGCTACTCCGATGTTGAGGAGGACTTGCTCCCAAATTAACAGGGGCGGCTTGCGCCTGCATGAGTTGATTTACTTGGTTCTGCAAGTTGGTTATTTATTCTTGAAATTTTCCAATAATCACATGTTTCAACCGAGCGTCGTGCTGGTCCTTGGATCTCTTCCCACTCCTATATGTGTCGGAGTTGTGTGGGAATCCATCCCTCCAAGGTACGTAAACCCCTACGCCTCGCGTGCGACCCGGGTGCTCTTTGTTTTCCAGGGCCGTAGATAGTACATCCTTCTCCCTGTCTACTTCAAAGGAACCTTGGAAAGATGCGGAAGTCAATGCTTCCTGCAAGAGGACATCATGTTATTGTAGACACCATGAAGTTATGGACTTATTAACAATTAAGTGGTTCGAGGAATTTACCAGGCGTTGAGATACTGCCTCGTCTGCCGGGTTTGTGAAAAAGATGCTGTCCGAAGACGTGGCTGATGCCCTCGCTCTTAACGTGCTCGAGCGCTTCGTCGAGATCTCAACAAGCGGTCGTGCGCGGTCCGTCCTCCGTCGCCATCGTGCGTGGCTTTACCGCGTACCAGTGGTCTGCCGAGTCGTGTGGGGTGAGTGTTTTGTGCCTGGATAGCTCTGTGCGCCGCACTTTGCTCCTGAAATTCGGTCGTTGTCTTCATCTACACGAAGGCGTCCCATGTATCCCGCGACAAAAATTGTTACGTCGTGAAGGGCGTCCGACCCGTGTTCACGTACTGTGTAACAAGCTAGCTCTTGAAGGTCCTCCACGCGTGGGACATCGCCAGCCGCGCGTGCCATCGCACACGTGCCTGGTCTGCTTAAGGGAAAGTGAATGAGTCAGAAAGTTCAGTCCACAACTGGTCTCTCTGTACATCCATCAGAGACTTCCAGGTTGGGGTGGTGATGGGGACCCGTTCCCTTGCAAGTACCCCGCAGACGGTTCGGAATCTCGCAGCTGCTTTCTTGGGACTCAGCGGGATCCCGATGTCACTGACCTCTGTGATCGTCATGCGACCGAGGGCAATTTGGAGATTCCATGATTAGAACTGCAATGGGCCCTCTCCCGACGTCCGACATAATCAATTTTAGACCACCAACATACAACATTCATTCACCTATGCAACTAGTGCAAGGGTCAGCACTGAAAATTTATAATCTTCGCAGATTTGGTTGCAAGATTTATGTACCTATACCACCATCGCAGTGAACTACAATGGGCCCTCTCCAAAAGTTTAGGATATACGTTGGTCATGAGACAACATCCATAATCAGGTATTTGGAACCCATGATTAGAAATTTGCATGAAGCCCGCTTTGCTGATAGCATATTAGATGAGGATTGTTTCCCGTCATTAGGAGAGAAAATCAACCCCTTGATGAAAAATGTCGGGAAATAGTTCAAGTCCAGAAGATAATTAAAATCCATGCACATAACCCACGCACTAGTGAAGCAAATAGAGAAGTCCAGAAGATAATTAAAGTCTAGAAGATAATTGAAATTCAGAAGATAATTGATTTGTAAGTATTAGTGAATCAACTGCCTGACCACTTTAGTAATTTGAAGAGCGTGACCAAGTCGCATATGCCTGTACGTAATGCACCGGGGAGGGTTGAAATACCAATGAAGGTATCCCTAATCTCGTCCCAAGGCCTCAGAAAGGAAGAGAACTCCGGCCCCTCGAATCCGAAGTAACTGGGGACGCCTAGTGAAAAAGAATAAGAAAGACTTGACACAGTCGATCACCCAGAACAAGAAGGGCAGTCAGTTGAGACCTAGCACTAGTACCGAATATTCAAAAAGGCATACTGGATTTAAACATCCCCATGAAGGGAGACATCAACATGGATGTGTGCATACACATCGGGGCTGAAAAACTAAAGAGGCTTGCCCCCACAATTGGAAGCAGCGGTGAGCAAGTAGAAATATTAGAAAAATTCCCCCATGAAAAAATAGCTATAAATTATGTAACCACAGGAGAATCTATGAATAGAACAATAGTCAATGTTGATATTTTTTGTAAAGAAAATTTTCACAATCATCAATCTTGATCTAGAGCCAGCATCGCTCACTGAATGTAAGAAAAGATCAGATTGGGAAGATTGAAAGAAGCCAATAGAAGCAGAGTTATTATCTATGAATAAAAGAGAGGTGTTTGGCCTATAAGCAGCACGCCTCCCCATGTGCACCCCGTATGGTATAAGTGAGTATTTGTTCGAAAGAGAAATAAAAATAATGAAGTCATAAGACATAAAGCAAACCTTGTTGCACAAGATTTCACTCAATGTCAAGGAGATGATTATGAAGAAACCTATTCCCCGGTCATGGACGGAACCATCCTTTAGATATTTAATCTCAATGACAGCTAACTTGAATTTAGAAATGAAGTTGATGGATGTGGTAACTGCATACCTTTATGGAAATTTGGATTCGGATATTTATATGAATGTATCTGAATGTATCCCTGTCCCGAACCAAGACAGAGCAAATGGAAATATGTACAGTGTGAAACTCAGAAAATCATTGTACAGACTTAAGTACTCAGGCAGGATATGGTATAATCGGTTGAAGCGACTTTCTATGTAAGAAAGGCCACGCGGACAATGAGAATTGTTCCGTGTATTTATACGATGATCCCAGGATGAATTTTGTATAATCTCAGTATATGTAGGTGATCTGAATATCATCGGAACGCTAGAAGAAATTAAGAAAGCAAGCTCTTACTTGGAGTTAGAGTTCGAAATGAAAGATTTGTGTAAAACCAAATATTGTCTAGGCTTGCAGCTTAAGCATACCCCTGTAGGGATATTAGTACATCAGTCAACTTACACTCAAAAGGTGTTAGAAAGGTTCGGCTTTGAAAAGGCATACCCTTCGAAAGTGCCAATGGTCGGAAGATCCTTGCATCCAGACAAGGATCCATACATATCTAGAGTAGAGGGGGAGGAAGTCTTAGGACCGGAATTCTCATACTTAGATGCAATAGAAGCACTCACATACTTAGCAAACAGTACTAGATCAGACGTTGCATTTGCTGTGAACCTATTAGTAAGGTATAGTGCAGAACCTACCAAAAGATACTAGCAGGGAATAAAAGACATCCTCCGATACCTCTAAGGAAGCAAATAGATTGGTTGTTCTACATAAAGAACCAAGACTTGTGTATGAATGGCTATGCAGATGCCGAGTTCCTGTTGAACCCGCATACAGCCAAGTCGCAAACAAGTTATGTATTCCGCATCAGTACTACATATTTTGATCTATAATCTCATACTAATGTCATTATATTTTATAATAGTCAGAATACATGTTTGCATTTCATATTAGCTTCACATCAGCTTCACAACTATGTTCCTATTAGCTTCCAAGCTAGTCTACCACCATTTCAGCAAGTAATTTCTTATTTTGCAAGCTAATATTTGAATTGAATTTGTCAATTTGGTACTCAGTTGAGCATAGTAATTTGTCGTATAATGCTGATTATCTCAGTTGCGATGATAATTTTGATATTGTGATACTTAGAATGTGAAAAATGGTTTTGCAGTTAATCTTTTTACATGAATTAAATGATTCAAGTTAATGTATTAGCAATAACCAATAGTGCAATACATGCATGATTGCAGTTAATACATTACAACAATTTGTCAATTAAGAAATTCTGACAATTTAGCGTAACATATCATCTTGCAAACTTCAGATATATGTCAAATTAAAGCAATTCTAACATGATATCGAATATCAAAGCATATAACTAAATGCATACTGAAATATAAGAACATAAATAGTGAAATGCTATCTAGCACTAATCAAATGGAATGTCAAGTATATCATCATTCTCTAATAACATACTCGTCACACTAATACAGTGGCTTTGTCAACAAGCATTGTAATGTTAAAACTTTTTTAACCAAACTAAAACCCTCATTTTATATAGCTATTTGGTCCATTTCGTTGTCATAGGTCACCATCCATACCATAAGGCCAAAAGGCCAATAACATCGTCTTTTTCCCAAAATTGAAAAGAAAACAAATTAAAATTTGGGGGGGGGTTTTTCGGGACAAGGGAAAACCCAAATACCCCCGGGGTTCCCCCTGGGCTCCGGCCCAAAAAAACCTTGGGAAATGGGGTTTTTCCCCACCTTTTAATTACAAAAAAGAATAGGGTTGTCGTAGTGGGATGAAGCGTACACAACCGGACTCGACCTCGTTACGTTTACAAAGTCTTATTAGTTTCCAAAGCGGTGTGTGACACCTTGTGTTGCGTATTTACGTGAAGATCTAGTCCTAGGGTGGTCTTGAGGAGTCCATGCTATCTTTGGTCGTAGATTGTGTCCACGAGTCTTGTGCTCACTTTTACGGTCGTAGATTGCTCCAATCGAATCAACTAGTCGTGGTCCTCTTGTAGTGGTCGTAGATCTTCTTGTAGTGGTCGTAGACCTTCTTGAAGCTGTCGTAGGCCTAGATTCCAGTACAAGTAAATCATCTCCATTAGGCGACATCATAGAGTTCTCAAATAATACACTCGACCCTAGAAAGCGACTTTACGATCGATTAAGTGGCGTGCTCTAGCTCTTGTCATAGGACCGTGTAGTTCAAGACCCGGATCTGAAGGGTCTTGTGTCGTGCGTGTATCCGAAGGAGGGATGTCCTCATCATACTCCCCCTCTTGAATTGGAGTCGTCCTCGACTCAAGCTCATCTTCTTCTCCCACGTATGGTTTCAAATCTGAAATGTTAAACGTGGGGCTAATCCCAAAATCTGCAGGTAATTCTAATTGATATGCATTATCATTTATCTTCTTAATTATCTTAAACGGTCCTTCAGCTCTAGGCATCAACTTTGATTTTCTTAATTCTGGAAACCTATCCTTTCTCAAATGAATCCAAACTAAATCACCTGGTTCAAATTTTACAATTTTCCTACCTTTACTTCCAGCAACCTTATACCTTTCAGTCATACGCTCTATATTCTCTTTAGTGGTTCCATGCAACTTGAGAATAAATGCAGCACGCTTCTTAGCATCTAGATTAATTTTTTCAGAGGTCGGTAAATGTAGTAAATCAATAGGACACGGGGTTAAAACCATACACTACGAAATGGACTTACCTTGGTGGTGGAGTGTCTTGACCTATTGTAAGCAAACTCAACATGCGGTAAACACTCTTCCCACATCTTCAAGTTTTCTTTAAAACAGCCCGCAACATGGTGGATAACGTCGATTGACAACCTCCGTTTGTCCATCGGTTTGGGGATGGCATGTAGTAGAAACAGACTTTGTCCCAATTTATTCCAAAGTGATCTCCAAAAGTGGCTCAAAAACTTGCATCACGATCCGAGACAATAGTTGGCCACTCCATGTAGCGAATGACTTCCTAAAAATAAATCAGCTATGTTTGTAGCATCATCGCTTTTGTGACAAGATATAAAATGTGCCATTTTAGAAAATCGATCCACTACTACAAATATCTTCTCTCCCCTCTTTGTCCTAGGCAATCCTAAAACAAAATCCATAGAAATATCCTCCCAAGGGCGCTAGGAATAGGAAGAGGCATATAAAGTCCATGTCGAAGGAGGCGGGACTTAGCTTTGTTGCATGTAGTGCGGCTGAGCTACGTGGCTCGACATCACGCCTCATCTTTGGCCAAAAGAAGTGGGTGGCCAGCACATCTTCTCTTCTTTGCTCCAAAATGTGCCATCGATCTCCTCCATGTGCCTCCTATAACAACAAAAGACGAACGAGCTATTGGAGCATACGACTTATTAGCACGATAGACCAAACCATCATTCACACATAGTTATTCCATGTCTTCCCTCCTTTACAATGTTCAAGCACTTCCTTAAAGTCCAAATCGTGACATATAAACTCTTAATGGCCTCCAAACCAAAAATCTTATGGTCAAGTTGAGATAACATGGTATAACGTCTGGAGGCGCATCGGAATCACATTATCCTTACCTTTCTTATGCTTTATAACATATGGGAATGATTCAATAAATTCTACCCAATTAGCATGTCGTTTATTCAGTTTAGCTTGACTTCTAATATGTTTTAGCGATTCATGATCCGAATGTATAACAAATTCTTTGGGCCATAGATAATGCTGCCAAGTTTGAAGCACTCGAACTAAAGCATACAGTTCCTTATCATAGGTGGAATAATTCAAACTAGGCCCATTTAGTTTTTATTTGAAATATGCAATGGTTTACCTTCTTGAATCAATACACCACCTATCCCAATCCCTTGGCATCACATTCAATTTCAAAAGTCTTACCAAAATCAGGGAGTTGAAGTAGGGGTGCTTGGGTGAGCTTCTCTTTCAACAAGTTGAATGCCTTCTCTTGTGCAGGTCCCCATTGGAAAGGCGCTCCTTTCTTTGTCAATTCATTCAATGGTGCGGCAATGGTGCTGAAATCCCGCACAAAGCGCCGATAGAATCCAGCAAGGCCATGGAAGCTCCGCACTTGTGACACGATGAGTAGGCGTCGGCCGACTTTGGATGGCTACAATCTTTGTCTCATCCACCTCAATGCCCTGTGCGTCACAACATAACCAAGAAATGCAACTCGATCGGTGCAAAGGTGCACTTCTCGAGGTTACCAAACAAACGTGCGTCTCTCAAAGCATTAAAAACATCACGTATATGATTTAAGTGTTGCTCATGTGACTTGCTATAAATCAAGATATCATCAAAGTAAACCACCACAAATTTTCCAATGAAAGGGCGTAAAACCTCGTTCATCAACGCATAAAAGTACTAAGTGCATTAGTTAGACCGAAGGCATCACTAACCACTCATATAATTCGAACTTAGTTTTAAAGCGGTTTCCATTCATCTCTAATTTCATTCTAATCTGGTGGTAACCACTCCATAAGTCAATCTTTGTGAAAATAATAGAACCACTCAATTCATCTAGCATGTCGTCTAGCCTTGGGATAGGATGACGATACCTTATAGTAATGTTATTAATGGCTCGCAATCAACACACATCGCCAACTACCGTCTTTCTTAGGAACCAAAAGAATGGACAGCACAAGGACTAAGGCTTTCTCTTACGTCCCACGGTCCAAAAGATCTTGGACTTGTCTGAATTTCCTTAGTCTCCTCTGGATTGGTCCTATATGCAGCACGGTTTGGCAAAGTCGCTCTGGATCAAATCAATTTGATGCTCAATTCCTCGAATAGGTGGTAATCCGGGGTACCTCGGTTGAAATACATCCACATACTCCTGCAAAAGGTTAGCAACAGCAGGGGGCAAAGAGCTAGCTATGTCCTCAAGCGAATATAAGGCCTTTTTGCATATCAAAGCATAGCATGACAGCTCATTATTACAAATTTCGGTAAGTTCAGATTTAGTGGCAATCATAACACATCCCTTCAATTTAATTCCCTCGGACTGAGGACTAGACGCCACTTTCTCCCTTTTGGGTAGGAAAACACGTTTTGCTACTTGCTAATTTTCAGAATCATGTTTATCGGTGTTTCTTTCATTTTTAGCGCGCTCTTCTTCATCTTTCAGAATCTCAGCTGGTGTCAAAGGCAACAACTTAATCTTCTTACCATTATATGAAAATGAGTAGGTATTAGCTCTACCATGGTGCAAAACATCATTGTCATATATCCAAGGTCTACCGAGCAACAAAGAACATGCTTGCATAGGCACGATATCAAAGTCGGCACTATCTTTGTAATTACACCTAAAATTGCACTTTCACAACTTTGTGTACCTTTAATTTACCACAGAATTGAACCATTAGATGTAGTAGGGACGTGGGTGTGGTTGTGTGGTCAAGCCAAGCTTCTCGACCATCTCGGAGCTTGCAAGGTTGTTGCAGCTCCCTCCATCAATGATGACTCTGCGAGCTCTGTCCTTCACGAAATCGTGCGAAACAAGTTGTGCCGTTGATTTTGCTCCGCTCTCTCCACTTGTGCGCTCGGCCTCGTTGCAACAAGGCTCACATGATACTCGGTGTCAGCAGACTACTTGTTCCTCTACATCATCGGCATCACTGTCTATCTCATCTCCTCCACCGCAATGTTAGTGCAAGTACATATTAGTCCTCAATATCACTAGTACTTACATAACCACCGTCTTTGGTGGCAAGGTATGCTCATTGGGGCGATCCCTCATGGCGTGCCCCATTAACTTGCAGTGGCACACAATCCCGATGGTACGACCGGTGGAAGCAACGACGAAGAACTCTTGGTGGTGCCGCACACTAGTAACTACTTACCTCGGTGCATGTGATGTGGTCGAGGTGATCTTGACGCGCCCTACTCGTGGAGGGCAGCGAGCGTGTAGTGAAGGTGGGGCTATTTTGGCTTGCCGCCTTTGGTCGTGGTGTAAACATGCTCCCAAAGTTGTTCCTTGGCCTCTGTTGTCGTCCCGCAATTCTTTTTACGCCAAACATGCAAGTTGGAACAATCTAGGGCGCTATCGTATTCTTTGTAATCCACTATGTCCGAATTTCATATCTTAATCCTCCATAAAAGCGTGCCATTGCAGCTTCTTCATCCTCAATAATATCACACGCAACATGCTAATTTGTAGCTCGATAATATTCTTCTACGGATCTATTACCTTGGTTTAAGCGCTGTAATTTATTACGCAAATCACGTTTAAAGAAGGTGGGACAAATCATTACGCATAGCAACCTTTAAACCATCCACGTAGTAGGCGCTAATCCTTGGGCATACCCTATTCCACCAAATGATGGCAAAGTTTTTAAATTCACTTGTGGCTTGCCTAACTCTATGCGCTCGGAACTAAGTGAGCATTCAATTTCTGTTTACCGTCATCTCCCAATCTAGATATATTTCAGCATCATAAGCACCCGCAAAAGATGGTATAGAGAACTTAACTTTAGCATATGGATCATCATTAACACGTGCATTATGTTCTTGAACATTATTACCTCTCATACCTTGCGGTTGAAGTTCGTCGGTTCCGTTATCGTGCATTAAAAGCGTCGTGGTCGTGCATCTCATTATCATTATCAAACTCATGGTCATGGGCTGCACCCTGAGGTTCCACACGACCAACGTTTGGTGGTCGGTTCACCATTCTTTCGAGGCGTGTAGTGAGTGCCGTAATACTATCGTTGATTGAGCGTTGTAATGTGATCGTGGTAGCTTGAAGCTTCCTGTCGATGTCCTCATTAACGGTAGTGCGTTGTTCATCCAATAGCATCATGAGCTCTTCCCTCAAAACACATTCTTGCGCATCCAATCCTTCACCTGACATGGTTAGTAGGAGACAAAAGACAACACAAAAGGTATTATCCCTATCACTATTAGGTGGTCGGAGGGTGGAGTCACACACTCTCAAGCGTCTTACCAAGCTCTTATGAGTTTCTTACCAAATTGCAGCAGGTGGTCAATTCGGCGAAGGTGGGATGTACGATCACGGCGGAGGCGAATGCGAGGATTCAATCTGAGGGTCGAAAGTATGTGGAGCTCATACAGGCAATGTTTAGTAGCAAGGAATAGCAATAATAAAATCAGATTAGCAAAGCTGAACCAAAGCCCACAGTACTCGTCACAGTTGCTGGTCTAAAAGTGCTCCTAGCCCTAGCACAATACTGATCGAAATAAGGACTCGATATAAAGGAGTCCAAAGGATGCAAGGCTGGAACTGGTCGTAAACTAACTAGGGGTGGTCGAATTGCTTCTTCTTCTTTTCTTTTTGCACTTTTTGCTTCTTTCTTTTCTTTTGCACTTTTTGCTTCTTTTCTTTTCTTTTGCACTTTTTGCTTTTTTTTTTGCAAAGCGTGACCCAAGCCCAAAATTCTTCATTACCTCTTCGGATCCGATGAGGTGATTGGGTCTAAACTTTTCCGGAGAGCGAGGGTAAATAGGTAATTAAAAGATACTCTCTCTCTCTCTCTAAACTTGGCTAGTTCATTGCGCTACGAATCCGACCGAGGATCGAATCCGACCGGTGGTAGTTCTGAGTGGATGGTAGAATGGGTGTTGCTCGAAGAGGTGGTCGGATCCGAGTAGATGTTCGATTCCGACCGGATGGTAAATCCGGCGGTGGTCGAATGGGTGTCGCTCGAAAAGGAGATCGTCGTCGGGATGGATGGCGACGGCGAGACGGCAGTCGACTAGAGACCAAGAATGCTACTCTAAACCAGCAACAAAGACACCGACGATGGACTCGAACTCAACAATGCGAAAACTGAAAATAAAATTGCGAAAGGCACAAAGTGGTTTGGACAGCGGAATAATTACGATCTAAAACTTTTTGTAAGGTAGTTTTTCTGGACTCTAGGTGAGGGAACACAACTAAACAAAAGGGGATAAACGAAATTATCTAACGGGCAACCTTTGCTCTGATACCACTTGATGAGTCACGGCGGCCCGATCTTCCGATAGGTTCGATTTGGTTCGTCGTGAGGACATTGACGCTTTGAGGCTTTCGACCAACAGATCGTCACCTCGCAATTCGCTACACCCGCACGCTTGTCGTTATCGACCACGCTTGCACGCGATTGACCTTACCACGAAGGTTATTGTTCCTGCAAGCAATCGAAGCAACTCACAAGAACAAGGTAGATGCAATCTGAATTGTATTGCGGATATGGATGAAGTTTACAAGTGGGGTTCTCAAACCGATAATCGTGAAACCGCAATTGGCGTAATAATCTAAGAAAACCCGCCTCTAAACTATGGCGCATCGATATATATAGGGAACGGAGGAGGTCGACCTAGGTTGTGCGGCCGGGGATGAAGCGACACAACCTGACTCACCTCGTTACGCTTACAAAGTCTTATTAGTTTCAAACGTGACGCGCACCTTGTGTTGCGATTTCGGTCGAAGATCCGTCCAAGGGTGGTCTTGAGGAGTCCATGCTATCTTTGGTCGAGATTGTGTCCAACGAGTACTATGCTCGCTTCGTCGTAGATTGCTCCAATCGAATCAACTAGTCGTAGGTCCTCTTGTAGTGGTCGAGATCTTCTTGCAGTGGTCGAGACCTCTTGAACCGCGTCGAGGCCTAGATTCCTGAGTACAAGTAAATCATCTCCATTAGGCAGCATCATAGAGTTATCAAATAATACACTAAGCCCTAGAAATGACTTTGCCTGATCGATTAAGTGACGTGCTCTAGCTCTTGTCATAGAACCGTGTAGTTCAGTATCCGGATCTGAAAGGTCTTGTGTCGTGCGTGTATCCAAAGGAGGAATGTCCTCATCACCTTCACCTCCCCCACATCCAGCCGCCATAGCTCTGGTAGCGCCTCTACCGTCCTAAAAATCCAACTCGTCACTCTCGGTTCGTGGTCATTCTACTCAACGTCGCAAAATGACGGAGGGAAATACATCTCAAGATGACACGAGTCGTCACTACCTCGGCTGCGAGCATCTAGTCCTTGGGGATCGATGACCTTACGAGCAATTGAGTTGAAGAAATAACACGACCTCAAGATTGCCACTCGGACCTTGTTCGGCAAGATACTCCTAATTACAACAGAAGCATTTGTGTCATCGACACACGACAATCATGCGACTTCATACCAATTAATTTCAAATCTTGCATAGAAACAAGTTTCTTAATGTTAGCGGAGTAACCAGACGGGACTTTCACACCGTGCAAGCTCGCACGATTCATTTCTCTCGGCCTTGGGCAGAGTGTAGCAAGTCGGGGAAGATACGTTAAGTCTCCAGTCGGTCTCTTTCGGTGCTAACTCGGTCCTTATGTTCATATCGACCAAGTCACGCCGCATGCGTTAACACCATCCTTTGTTTTGCCACTAATGTTGACAAGAGACCAATCAAGCTATCACATACATTCTTCTCTCGTGCATAACGTCGATGCGATGGCGAACTTCTAAGTACTCCCAATAAGGCAAGTCCCAAAAATTGACCGCTTCTTCCGGATGTTCTTCTCACGGGTTCTTAATTTACGTCCCTTCCCAAGCACAACATCGATATCCTTAACCATATCATAGACCTCTTTCCCACTAAAAGCCCTTGAAGTGAACCGTCTTCCTTATTTCCGTCGAATTGTTTCTTCATCTTGCGGTATGGGTGACTCCTCGGAAGGAACCTACGGTGGCGATATATACGATTTATGCGAGTTGTTGACCATACACTCTCCGTAGCATCTAAGCGGTCTTGGTGAGGCTTTGGCTCCTTTTGTCTTTCAAGCCCGACGGGTTACCAAGGGCGGGAAAATCATTGATGGTGCGAGAACAACATGGCGCGTAAAGTGAAGTTCTCTCGTTTATACGCATCCCATACTGTACCCCTTCGTTCCACGGTGTCACAAGATCTTCCGGCAATGGTGCTAGGTACACATCAATATCATTCCCGTGTTGCTTGGCCCTTGGATAAGTAGTGACATCAAAATGTACTTCCGCTTCATACAGAGCCAAGGAGGAAGGTTGTACATACATAGATTCACGGGCAGTGCTATGTCGGTGCTCATGTTACCGAAAGGATTCATTCCATCCGTACTCAACCCTAACCTTATGTTTCGGTTCCGCACCGAACTCTTCAAGCTCCGATCAAGTTTCTCCACCGCGAGAATCGCAGGTGTCTTAGCTTTCCATCTCTCTTACGCTCCTCGAGTGCCAACGCAGCAATCTTGCCTCCTTTGGGTTCGCAAATAAACGCTTCAAGCGTGGGATTACAGGCGATACCACAACATCTTAGCAGAGGTCCTTGCTTCACCTTAGCGATATTTTGGCGCTTGTATCGGGATGCTTTGCACACGGACAATAATGCATGTCTGCATACTCTTTACTGTAGAGGATACAATCGTTCGGACATGCATGTATTCTTTCTACTTCCATTCCCAATGGGCAAATAACCTTCTTTGCTTGATAGGTGGTCTTTGGGCAACACGTTTCCCTCGGAAGGATGTCAGCTAGGAGACCTAACAACGCCGTGAAACTCTTATCGGACCAACTATTGCTTGCCTTCAATTTCAGTAGTTCAAGCACGGTTGACAACCTTGTGTATTCCGGCTTGCGGCCGAGGAACAAAGGTCTCACCGAGTCCTCCCTTAAGCCCTCGAATTTACAAAACTCTCTCTCACTGTAGTTCTCTTCGCATCGCGTAGCATCCGATCCAGTTGTCATCGTGCCCCTATCCTCATCAAAAGCACATCCACATCCAAGCAAATCGTTGACTTCCTCGGCGATGTCGTCATTATTAAACGGTATAATCTGCTCTTCACCGTGGATGGTCCAACATGTATACCCTTTTTGAAACCCTTGAATCAAGTGCGCTCGATCTGCGCGCGTTGTTAAACATCTTGATTATCGCAATCAATGCACCAGACGATACATAAAATTTATCCCTTCTTCAACATATCACGCTCGTGGCTCTTCTAAAAGCAACCACGCCATTAATGTAATCTTGACTCACACGGTTCACACCGTACATCCGATTCGATCCATCTACACTACGCATGTAACAAATTAGTGTCAAATTGATTAGCGATTAATTTATAGCAAACGAAAATGTGCAATATAAACTCATTCTCCAACATTTGCATCTAAGGTTATTGAAAGAAAAGTCTTCACTAGTTAAGTACCACACGCGGTGGCATAAGCGTAGCCATGCCTACGGCCACAACCATGATCCCTACCTCTCGACACGATATCTATCTCAATTGAACAATCATGCAACCCAAATATAGGCATCATCTCATACAACACTTATTAAACTGAAATACCGGAACCATAAATGCAATATTGCTTGACCCAAACCCCACCGCATTGTGAACGGTGTGTAAATTTTATTTTTAAGCCAATTAATTATCCTAACTCAAATTTTAGTGATTATTAGACCTAATTCAATTTTATTAAGTTACCACTCCTAAGTCAAATTTTAGTTCATTAGTTATAAGGGAAACCATTATTCAAAACTAAGATTTGCGAGGCTAATATTATTTATTCCAACATTGACGGTGCAAGATCGATCATGTGCTCATACGATATTAGAGGAGGAGCCGCAGTTGGAGGAGCTAGGCAGGGAAGTGGCGCTGGAGCGTAGAACACAAGCAGATGAGGAGCTAGGCAGGAAGTGGCGAGGTTGGAGGAGCTAGAGGCAGGAAGTGGCGCTGGAGCGGTGACACTGCGCAGATGAGGAGCTAGAGGCAGGAAGTGGCGCTTGGAGCGGAAGACACGGCGCAATGCGGTGAGGATGTCTCGGCTCAATTTATATTAAGCGCAGAAATCACAGAGCGGTTCTATTTGAGCAAATGCAGCGATGGTGCGATATCACGAGCGGTTACGATATAGAACCGTGCGTGATGTTATACGACGGTTCTATATCGTAACCGTCGTAATATCGCGAGCGATTACGATATAGAACCAAATGCGTATAAATCACGAGCGGTTCTATATCGTAAGCGTGCAGCGATATCACCGACGGTTACGATATAGAACCGTCGTAACATCACGAGCGGTTCTATATCGAACCGCTGCGCGATATCACCATCACGAGCGGTTACGAAATAGAACAAATGCGTGATAGGCCAGGCCGCGCCAAAACAAGGCCTCAGATAGACCCAACACGCAGGCGGTTCCTTAGGAACCGTGCGTGATGGACCGTCTGCTATAGACTCTTTTGTAGTAGTGAGAATTGCTTGGTCCTCACATGACCAAGACTTCAGTAAACCAACATAATGCATATGTATGAATTCTCAAATTAATACAAATATGCATCCATAACAACATTGCGTTTGAATAACCTATTCTTACTCCAAAATCTCATAACCACAGACCAACAACCATGAATAACACGTGATTCATACCTCTAGCAACCATGAACAACACCAATAATGCCATCATCATCACCAACATGAACACACAAGTACTCATAATATATACCAAATATTGCCATTCAATAATACACATTATATTCATCATTATACTTGCCTTAACCACGAGAGAACGAGGGTTATGCTGAAAGTCTTGCCCGGTACGATCCACCACGAATAAAAATTATAACACACACTAAGACACAGCAGCGGACCAAAGCAAAATATATAAGAACAACCATGGACTCGCAAAACATCTAACTCGATCCCGTCCCCAAATTCCTAAATGTCGATCTATCCCCTCAGTGGATAGTCAACTTCAAAAAATCCATATCTATTGGTACAGGAGTCCAAATAAGATGTTCTTAGACTTTATGGAAAGCTAGTTAAATTCTCCAACTAAGTCTAGTTAGTGAGCATTACTGAATCGGTCAAATAATACTCCTACCGGGCCAGTTAATAAAACATCAATTTCACGTCGGGTTCTCTGGACAGAGCACTAAAACCACCATAACTTTTGCTACGCAACTCAGAACGAGGTGATCTTGGACTGTCTGGAATCAAGATAAAATCAAATACAATAGTCTAGTTGGACAAGTCTCCTGATTCGGCCTCCTACTGATTCTTATATTCAGGTAAAGTTATCTAAGTTTTCTGTCTCTGCATTCTGACCGTCAGCGAAACAGCGGCGGTAAAAATTCCATAACTTTTGATTGCCAACTCTAAAAATTACGTTCTTTATCAGCTTGGAAAGCTTACTGAAGCCTCTATAATATTCTCATTTTGGGTTGCTTTTCTAATTCGGCCTCTAAATAGTTCATAATGGCTAGACAATACAATCTGCCAAAACTCGTCAGCTCTCCTGGTCAGTCGCGGTAAAACTACCATAACTCCTAAACCGTAGGTCCAAATCAGGTGATCTCAGTTCCCAAAAAAGCTAAAACCGAGATCTACAACTTTCTAAGAGGCGGCCAGATCTGAAAACACATGAATCTTACAAAAGCAGACGAGCAATGTTGCTGAGCAGATCGATCTGCTATCTCCACTTGGCCGGCCCTCAATTGTCGTCTCCGCCTTCCTTCCAATGGGCAGCGACAAGGGGCTTCGCCGGGAGGGAGGTGGTGCTGTTGGGGAGGTGGTGGTGCGGGGAGGCGCAATGGAGCAGGGTAGGGGTGGCCAAAGGGCAGGGGGTGGCGGCTCTAGGGGAAAAAAGAGGGAGGGGAGAGGTGGGGCTAGGGTTTTGGGGGTGGGAGCCCCCCCTTGGCCGGCCACCCTTGGGCTTCCCCTCTGGGCCGCGGCCCGCGGCTCAGGTTGTCGAATAAAGTCGAAAAGCCCCTTTAAACTTCAGAATTTTTACTCCTTTCTTTGCCCTCTTTTCTTCCGGGTGATTTTCTAATTACCCGATTCAATTCCGAGATATTACATAACCACATCTGATAGCATTTCATTTTTTTGATCAATGATCCATGAGATGAGTAAAATTGTGACTTCCATTTGTTTATTGCACTAGGAACACACACACACACATAAATGGAATTGGAGCAAATGCAACCAATAAAAATATGGCAGGGAATGTTTCTTTAATTAATACCTTCAAATCACCAGTAGTATTCGACAAGCGTATCCTCCCAGTCCCAGGTGAGGTGAGGGCGCATCGTTTCGCTAAGTTTGGGAAATTCACGACTAAGTAGTACACATGAGATCTGCCCAGACCAGAAGAAGCAAGGGCTAGGCGGCTAGCTATATATTACAGGTTCATATCAACCCGTATCAGCAGCTACGATCTGTTCTCCTGTAGTTTATGTACGCTTCTGACATTTATAAGCTTTACGATGTTCGTACTGAAACAAACATAAGAGGCTAGTAACAAGATGCATGCTACTAATGGACAGGGATGTCGTTTCCGGATATGAAAGGGAGCATCGATCGATCGTTAACATGTCGATCTTGGGGATCATCTTTAATTACAGGTGCATTGCATCAAGACGCAAGGGGTGACTTGGATACTTTCTACTTGTCATATTGTGTTAGATCAGGAGAATGTGGGGACGCGCGCGCGGGCATAGATGCATGTTTGAAATTTCTAAGCATCCAGACAAGCTATAAATGATCATTTAGACCCCGATGCCTGATGTATGATATGTGCATAGCATTGTTGTCAATTACAAGCTAGAATGACATGCTTGAAGAGTCATCCATCGTTGATTCCCTTGACGTATCATGCCCGCTTAGTTCTATGAGTTTTTGGTCTAAATGGTATTGTTGGGTTTTTTACAAAAGTAGTTGTTCTCGCACTGTATTGTCAAAAATGGCACCTGGATGTGCTGACGGCCGACACGTGTCTAAAATCGTGCATCTAGCGACAGGATTTAACCACCACCGCTTATCTGCCGTCTGGACTTGGCTTCTCCCGCCACATGGCCGCCACCGTTGTCCTAGCGCACGAACATGCCTTGTCCGTGCGCCCAGCGCCCACCGGACACACCCTTGTTCGCAACTCCCTGGCGCGGTTTCTCTTGCTCGTACACCTAGTGCGTGGACAGCCTGCTATTTCGCCCCCCCCCCCTCGCCTGAATGCGCCATGTGGGCGACACTGCACCACCCTAGCCCAGATGCCCTTATCCCCTCTCACTTGTCCATCAAAGTCTTCTCACTCGCATGCATGCTGCCAGCGTGGGAGGGAATCTAATTCCTCCCGTCGCTCGCTGTCTTAGCATCGCTATAAATTCCAAGTAGCAAGCGAGACACTTCGCTCACTCTCATCCTCGCTTACTCTCTCATTCTCGCTCGCTTTGTCATTCACAGCCTCGGTCGATTTCATTTTCGCAAACGAATAAGGATTGTTTAGAGCCGTCATTAGCGGACATATTAATAGGTAATTTTTTCTCGTGTATATTTTCCTTATTAACTATGTAGTTTGTTAATTAGTTGTAGTTATTTAGGCTTGGTTAATTTTGTCGTAATTAAATTTGTGTTCGCTAATTATTTCTAATTAGTTACATCATAATTCATTTGTCATAGTTAAATTAATCTTACGTAATTATTCGTGGCATAGTTAATTATTTATGAATTGTTTAGTCATAATTAGTTAGTGCTAGTTAATTAATTAGTTGGAATGTATCAGCCGTAGTTAATTAAGTCTTAAATAATTAGTCGTATTTAATTAGTTATAATTAATTTTGTCGTAGTTAGTGAGTCGTAATTAATTTTTTACCTTATTAAGTCGTAATTTATTTAGTTGCCTTATTAAGTTGTAATTAATCTGTGGTAATTATTTAGTTATAATTAATTTAGTGGTATTTAATTCATTGTGAATAATTTAGTCTTAAATAATCTAGTTGTCACTATTAAGTCCTAATTATTTATTTGTAATTCATTTGTGGTAATTAATTATCCTAATTAATTTAGTGGTATTTAATTACTCGTATTAATTTAGTCATTATTAATTAGTTATAATTATTATGTTGTAATTAATTAAGTATTAATTCATTGGTCGTATTTAATTAGTCGTACTTAATTTGGTCTTGGTTAATTAGTTTATATTATTTTGTTGACCGTATTTAGTATTGAGTTTTAATTTCTAATAAATCATCGTCATTATTGATTTATTCACTAATAATCTGTGTCTTTCAACTCTTGCAAATCATGCATCTACCAGAGCTACTGGAACCCTTCTATGACGAGCCTCACCAGTGCAAGTTGTGGATCATTGGTGTCGGTCCCCCGGGCGTGGAATACCCGAAGACCCTATGTGTGTACCGTACTAGTCCCATGATCAGTAGCTAGTACATGCATTCACAATATTTAGGATTCACATTCAAATATACAAAGTAAAGTAAAATGATACTTAAAGTGATTACAGGTTATTACATCAATGGACGACCGACCAAATAAAATCAGGTATCAACAGAGTAAAAGTAGCAGCAAAAGAAGAAATAAAAATAGAGTAATTCCAGCGGTATGCCCATCCAACCCTCAGGCAACCGACAAGAAACAAGGTATAGATACCCATCACCGAACCCTCCGGTTCCAGATATGAAGAACGTATCGTCGGGTGTTACACTACTACAGAAAAGCTCATCACAGACGGTTCGTAACAGTCATCACAGACGGTTTTTGAACCGTCTGAAATTTTATGTCTGTGTCTGTGATAAGTCTTATCATAGACGGTTCCAATCACGAACCATCTGTGATTCTGTAGTATCACTAACGGTTCGTGGTTGGAACTGTCTGTGATAAGTCTTTAGACCTAATTAATTTTTATCGTATTTTCAGCTAGCCTCAGGAATTGCTTGCCATGCCCTCTGAAAACTAGCAAGCAGAAATATATCACAGATAATTGTTGACAACTCAAAGTGATCATTTAACTCAAAATCAATTACAAAAGAATGTTAATTTCAAGTATATATTGTCGCTAGAGTTACAAATTGAATTACAACCAGTCAAAGTGAATTACAATATTGAATCAATTGTTTCGAGGTCGTTCATCGGTGTCGACGGCATGAAACTCTCCGGTGGTGTTAACTATGTCTGCCTTGATGAAGACGCAGAGCCCCCCTCGAACGTGTGTGACCTGGTCCATCTCGAGTGCATTTAACTCTATGTTCAAGCCCTGTCGCTAGCAGGAGTAAATTAGTAAGCATATATATTTAATTTTATAATTAGGAAATAATTATTACGAGATTGACAAACCTGGGATCGTGCGTCCTAGAAGCAATCAATAGCTGCATATGATGGCATACGTAGAACGCGCATAGGTGATCTCGCTTTTCTTTGGCGACCTTTGCAAAAATAGAATTACATATATATATATCGATTCGAGACACAATATTACGGAGTATGATATATGATTATTGTGTTGTAGCGCGTACCGGAAATCGCATCCTGTGAGCCAGTGTGGCGCTCGTTCCCTTGTATAAACCTCCCTCGGTAACATAGCCGATGAATGCCCTACATGATTTAAAAAAGTTATCCTTGTCCATTTCAAACGAAGGAAGACTACAATGTAGTTATATGCGGAGGAAATGAACATACCTGTCGAGTATTCCTTTAAGAAAGGTGGAGTCATGTGGATATTGTGAGGATATGTGCATGATCTCAGGATGATGAGTCAATTGGCAATGGCGTTGTTGGTTTGCAAAATCTCGCATTTTCGGGTTTGCTCCAAGGCTGTCAGGCCACTGGCGGTCTGACCGGTTGTGCCGGGCGGTCAGACCGCCCGTGGAGCAGTCTGACCGGCCATGGTGGCCGGTCCGACCGCCACAATGAAATTTGGGTTTTTGGAGCTGGGCCAAAAATAGGTTGTGTAGGCAAGTGAGGAGTCTCTGGATGTGGTCCCATCATTTTGGAGCTCGATCAAAAGTTCTATTCGTTTGAAATTTCCGGAAGGTTTGAATTTCTCGCTTGAATTTTAGCTAAGTCCTTTGGACCGGTCCGACGCCGTTGTGGGAGCGGTCCGGCCAAGCATGAATCGGTCGGACCGGCCGTGGGCTGATCGGGCCGGCGATCCTGGAGGTGAGCCAAGTGTTGCATTGAGTTTGTTTTGAGTGTGTTATTATATGAACTTCAATGCTTTATTGATGTATATTGCATTCTGGAGGCGATGTGGGTCAAGTTGTGAAGAACTTGTTCCGGAAATGGTTTGTTTGTCTATTCTTTGTCGCGGTGGCTTGCGAGTCAACGGCGTCAGCGGTGAGTGGATCGGGACTACGCTTGGAGAGCGAGGTCGAGCGATCGGGGATACCGGTGAGGTCGTGTGACACAAGCATGGTGCGAGATGGACAAGATGAATCGAGCGGGTGGTTCGACATCTGTTGGTTGGATCGGTGGTGCGGATATCGGTGCGAGTCTCAGGAGGTTCCGATGAGATTCGGACAAGAGAGGCTTGGCGGCGATGAGAACCGTGATCAACCTACACGTGGTGAAGCAGGCGATTGCTTCAAGAGTTATTTGTGTGTGGGTCCCATGTGTAAGTGACCCCAAAAAGGAAACCCTAGCTCTCTAGTATAAATAGGAAAGGGGGAGATGGAAAACCAAGCTAAGCATTCATTTAGCCCCCTTCTTCCTTTTTCTAGGGTTTGGAGGAGAGGAGAGGACAACTAGGGTTTGGAGTGTGCTCCTTGTTGAGCTCTTGCCCTCCTTGGTGGAGAGGCTTTGTAAGCATCTATTGTGAGTGAACAATCTTGTGATGCTTAATTGAAAGATCAATTGCTCCCTTTGTGCTCTTCTCTCTTTTGGATGTTTTTGGTGCTTCCTTGATTCAAAGGTTCATGCTTGGTCTCTTGGCCTACTTTATCTTGCTTTGATGTGTGGGATTACTCCTAGAGTCATCTAGTTCATCAAACCCCCACAAGCAAGTCTTGAATCAAGATTTTCTCATTTCTAGGGTTTGTGCACTTCTTTGGTAAAATCTCGAGAGATCGATTCTGAAGTGGATCGGCGGATCGTCGCTAGAAATAGGTCTCCAATATCATTAGGGAGGTGTGCTAGAAATTTGGTCAAGTTTTATTGGTTGAATCAAAAGTTGGATCAAATTTCGTTTTGGATTTGGGTGGAGTTTTTGATCTTGGACTCACCGGTCCGACCAAACCTTTCAGCGGCGGTTCGACCGCCCGTGTATTCAGACCATTGGTTTCTTGGGTCGAACCGCGTCCACCGGTCCGACCGCTAGTTAGTTTGCGGTCGGATCATTGGTTGACCGTCGGTCCGACCCGCCGTGGTAGCCGGTCGACCGCGATGACCGATGAAAAACGGTGAGTTCTTTTCTCCATTTGTGTCGTGTGGTTGAGGGTTTATCAAATCCAACACAAGGCTTCCGTTGTGTGCTTACTGATCTTCTTAGCTTTCATAGCTAAAGGAGTAAAGTTCGTGTTGGTTTTTGATTTAGGCGAAAAAGTTTTGAAAGCGCCTATTCACCCCCCTAGTCGCCTTTCCGGTCCTACAAGTGGTATCAGAGCCGGTTAGCTCTTCTCATAGATCTTAACCGGTCTTTGGAGCCATGGCGACTGACAAGTACTCAACCAAGCCACACATTTTGAAGGAGTTGACTTTGCATCTTTGGAAGGCTCGTATGCAAGCATATATCGAGGCTCAAGGGCACGCTTATTTGGCTAAAGGTGAAAAATCCTTATGTCGTGCGGTTGATGGCGATACGATCACTCGGATGTGGAGGCCAACAAAGAAGGCTCGAATTATTTGATCCAAGGCCTTAGTCGATCTAAGTTTGAGCGTGTTGCTCACTTACGATGCTGCTCACGAGATCCGCGGACTCTTTGTGACTATCATGAAGGGTCCACTGCGATCAAGGAAGTGAGACAGAACCAGCTCAGAAAGTATATTCAAAGATCGAACAAAGGCACCGTGAGTCTTTGGATGATTTGTTGGGAAGATTTTCTAAGATTCTTCATGATCTTTATTTGTTGACTGGTCTTTCTGACCGAGAATGCACGCGACACGGGTGCTCTTGATGTGAAGGTCTGGGAATGAAGATCACTTCCATCAATGACAACCTTTGTCATGAGTGAGCTTACCATGGATAAGCTTTACTCGAGGTTGAAGACGCATGAGATTGACTTTATCTCGTGTCTCCCCAAGGCAGTCGATGGCATTAGTGGTCGACAAATCCAAGGGTTGTTCTTGAGTCTCTTGATTGTAGCTCATCCGGTTTTTCATTATCGCTTTACATTCTTTAAGTGATGAGCAACTAGAGCTGCGCCGAGGATGACTTAGCCCTCCTTTCCACCAAATTCACAAGAGCGTATAACAAGGTGAGGAATAGGAGGAGAAGTGGACCTATCACATGCTTGAATGTGGTGAGCCAAACCACATTCGCTCCAGTACCCAAGCTAAAGGGCAAGGAGGAGAAGGAGACACGAAGACATCCCCAGGAGAGGGATGCTAAACCCAAGAAGACAAACTATCGAAAGTTTGTCAGCCGGGTCCTTGCCGCTCTTGAAAATGTAAATATGAGCGATGTGGACTTGGAAGCGGAGGGCGGCGAGTGACTCGTGGCAAGAAGAAGGCGCATGACTTCACCGGCATGTGTTTCATGGCCAAGAACAGCCACGACAGCGACTCCTCCAACAATGAGGATCCTTTCAGTGATCCTGATGAGGTCCGTCGTGCGAGGAAGGAGGACATATGGCTTGTTGACTCGGGTGTTCTCGACATATGATGGAGATTCTAGATGGTTCTCCTCCTCACACGTGCATCCGGCAATGAATTGATTACATTTGGGGATGCTTCTCACGGACCGTGGATTGCAAAGGGCTTTGTCTTGGCGTCAACGACAAGTTCATGCTAAAAGGCGTCGCTTTGGTAAGTAAGGTGAGGTATAATCTTCTATCTGTTTCTCATTTGCTTGATGAGGGTCTAGAAGTGAGGTTTAAGAGAGGTGAGTCTGAGTTCTAGATTCCTCGGGTGAGCTTGTTTTGAGATCTCAGATTTGAGAAGATCTTACGTGCAAATTTGGTAGCTCTTGATTTCAGTCCTAGGTGTCTTGTAGCCTCGATTCTCATGACCTTGTTTTGTGGCATCGTAGACTTGGGCATATAGGTTTTGATCATTTGTCTAGAGTCGGTTGCAAGGACTTGATTAGAGGTTTGCCTAGGTGAAGGTCATTAGAGATCTTGTGTGCTCACCTGTAGACATGGTAAGATGGTGTCCGCTTCCCACCCACCTCTTACTTTGGTAATGGTGATGGACGGGATGACTTCTTCACTTAGATCTGATTGGTCCTTCTAGAGTTGATCGGTGGTGGGAAATGGTATGTCTTTGGTGGTTGTGGATGATTACTCCGGTATTCATGGGTTTATTTTCTTGCTTCTAAGGACGAAGCATTTGGTTTCTTTAGAGATTTGGTCCTTAGAATTCTGTTGATATACCGGAGCTTTGAGAGCCATTAGGAGTGACAATGGGATGAGTTCAAGAATTCTTCTTTTCTACCTTACACCGATAGGGAATTGAGCATCGATTTTCTTCTCCTAGAGTTCCTCGTGAGAATGGTGTTGTAGAAAGGAAGAACAGAACCCTTGTAGAGATGGCTCGGACCATGCTAGATGAGCATTCTACTCCTAGGAGATTTTGGGTGAGGCGATCTCTCGCTTGTTATATTTCCAATAGGGTTTTCTTGAGATCGTGGTTGGAAAGACTTCTTATGAGCTTAGATTTGGTCATTCTCCCAAAGTCTCTCATTTCAAGATTTTTGGTTGCAAGTGCTTCATTCTTAAACATGGCAATCTTGATAAATTTGAGTCTAGATGTTTTGATGGCATATTTCTTGGTTATCTGCTCATTCTCGTGGCTATCGTGTTTTTAATGTTGATACTAACAAAATTGTTGAGACTTGCGAAGTCACTTTTGATGAGGCTAGTCACAGTACTAGACCCGATGCTTGGTACAGGTTCACGAAACTCAAGAAAGCATCTTCGTCGATGATGATTACGAGGATGAAGACCCAAACCATCCTCCCGCTACCTCACGAGAGGGTGGAGAGCTGCTACTACTACTTGATTTCAGGTGAGCGGCCTCCTCCTATCCCCACCGACGATCCGAGTGGCTCTGTTCCTATCTCCACAACTCATGGGGTAGAGGCCACTCGCACCGGGAGCACCTCTTCGCATTCGACAACATCCACTGAGCAAATGATTGGGGATCTTCAAGAGCGAGTCACTCGCTCGTGTTTATTTCTCCGATTCCCATGCACATTACGCTTTTGTCGCTTCTTTGAACCCCGAGATATCACCCATGCTTTATCGATGCCTCTTGGGTCAATGCCATGCATGAAGAGCTTGAAAATTTTGAAAGAAACAAAGTCTGGTTTTTAGTTGAGCGACCTTCTGATTCTCATGTTATTGGAACAAAATGGGTTTTTAAAAATAAGCAAAGTGAGGATGGATTGGTTGTTCGCAATAAGGCTAGACTTGTTGCTCAAGGTTATTCCCAGGTAGAGGGCTTAGACTTTGAGGAGACCTTTGCTCCAGTAGCTAGATTGGAAGTCATTCGCATTCTTTTAGCATTTGCAACATCCAAGGGTTTCAATCTTTTTCAAATGGATGTTAAAAGTGCTTTCTTGAATGGCTTCATAGAAGAAGAGGTCTTTGTCAAGCAACCTCCTGGTTTTGAAAATCAAAAATTCCCAAATCATATTTTTAAACTCTCTAAAGCCCTGTATGGATTGAAACAAGCTCCTAGAGCTTGGTATGTGACTTAAGAGTTTCTTACTTGAAAATGATTTCAAAATGGGAATGGTTGATAAAACCTTGTTCACTCTCAGGCATGGCAGTGATTTCTTGTTGGTTCAAATATATGTGGATGATATTATTTTCGGTGGTTCTTCTCATGCTTTGGTGTCTAGATTTTCAGATTCTATGAGCAGTGAATTCGAGATGAGCATGATGGGAGAGCTGACATTCTTCCTTGGTCTTCAAATCAAGCAACTGAAAGAAGGCACTTTCGTTCACCAGAGTAAGTATACAAAGGACCTTCTTGGCGCTTCAATATGGGAAGCGATGGGCCAATGTCTACTCCCATTGCTACAACCACCGTCTTTGGACCACGATGAGGATGGAGAGTCAGTGGACCGGAAGAAGTACCCTTGATATGATTGGCTCCCTCCTCTATCTTACAGCGTCGAGGCCGGACATACAATTCGCCGTATGTCTGTGCGCTCGATTTCAGGCTTCCCCTCGTGCCTCTCATCGTCAAGCAGTACGCCGCATCTTCAGGTATCTTCAAGATACGCTTGACTTTGGACTCTGGTATTCTTCTTCTTGGCTCTTTCAATTCGAGCATTTTCGATCTTGATTTCACGGTGTAGAGTTGATAGGAAGAGTACTTCGGCACTTGTCATTTCTTAGGCACATCTCTTGTTTCTTGGTCTTCTAAGCAGTCTTACATTGCCTGATCTGGTGAGGCGAGTATGTAGTGCCGCCGATGGTCGCTCTCGAGTTCTCTGGATTTTGTCCACGCTGCGAGACTATGGGTTATCTTTGGGAAGTGTTCCTCTTTTACGTGACAACACTACGCAATTAATATTGCCAAAACCCAAGTGCAACATTCGAGGACTAAACACATTGACATTCGATTTCATTTTTCGAGAGACCATGTTGAGAAAGGTGATGTTGTGCTTCACTTTGTAGAGTCCGAGCAACGACTTGCGGATATTTTCACTAAGGCTCTTGACTCTTGGCTTTTCTTTGCTTTGGGAGAGTTAGGGGTTATTAGTCCTATTGGGCTGTTTTGAGGGGAAGTTGCTCTTTTGCACTCATTGTATCATAATGCATGTTTCAATTCATTTGTCTTGCATTGTATAATAAAATTAGTGGAGCTTTGATTATTATCCTTGTATGACTTAATTTGATCTTCTATACCTTGTCATATCAAGTGATAGTCTGCTAGACTTCTTTTATGGCTCTTCGTGTTTGGCTTAGCCTTTGCCTTGCTAGCTTTGTATCTGTGAGAGATTTGAATCAAATCATATCTTGTTGGATCTTGTGACTAGTCTTGCTCTAGTGATCCTCTTATGATTCTCGCCATGTCTTACAAAGTTGAATTGAGTCTTGAACTTATTCGAGTTGAAAAATGAGCTTTTATCTTATTAAGTCAAGCAAATGAAAAATGATATTTTCTGTGCGAAAAAACTGATCTCACCAATCCTTTCTCATGAGACGGCTTGCCATTGCACTAGGCATGAACTCAGGGGGAGTTTTGGATGACCTAGATCATTCTTTTAAGCTTATCGCTTGAGATGGTCGCGGCAAGGCTTGAGATCTAGCACAGCAAAAAAAAGAGAAAGAAAAAGAAAAATTACCCAAAAAGGGCTAAGTGCTTGAGCTTTGCTTCAAAAGAATTTTCTTAATGCTCAAAATGCCTCAATTCTTGTTTTGAGTCTCTTTCTACTTATAGACATGGCTTGACTCATTTTTGGTTGCTTTGAGTGAATCTATTATTTTGAGCAACCTTTCATGATTTTAATTACATTAATCTCGATTGTTGCTATCTTGGTTTTAGCTTTGCGATTACACGTTTTGCCATGATTGGATATAGCGTCTACTCTTTATATGGCTTGGTATAATACTTGTACTGTCTTCATGTATAATGGTCATGGCTCCTTTTCACTAAAGTTTAAAAATAAAGTCATTCCTTCATGCTCTTTCTTTTCCATGCATCTTGATGAATTCATTGTCAAAGGGGGAGAAAGATTGTGAAGAAAATGTTTGGAGTTTGGAGCTTTTGGTTTAATATACAAGGTTTTATATAAAAGAACATACAAAAAAAAATGTGAACCTTTTGAAAATTTGTGATCATAGTGAGTTGAGTCTCTGGGTCTTATTGTCTTTTTCTGATTTGATTTGCAATTCAATAAGACTCACAATGATCAAAGGTCAAATAGAACAATTTGTCTTTCATATGGACCTTAGTGAGATTTTTGGCTACTTTCTGGAATTTGAATACTTTTGTGCTTTCAATGCCTTATCTCACTTGCCTATACTATTGTGAAGCCAGCTTGGTCGGTTCCTAGGTTTTTTCTTGCTTATGGACCAAGCTGTGCCTTTATGCGAAAACGGCGAAATTTTTACTTTTCATTTTGAAAAACCATATTTTCTTGAAAATTGCCAATGTGTTCATCAAGGGGGAGATTGTGGATATTGTGAGGATATGTGCATGATCTCAGGATGATGAGTAAATTGGCAATGGCGTACTTGGTTTGCAAAATCTCGCGTTTTCGGGTTTGCTCCAAGGTGTCGGAGCCCTTGGCGGTCTCGACCAGGTTGTCGGCGGTCGGACCGCCCGTGGAGCAATCCGCCGAGCCATGGTGGCGGTCCGACCGCCACAATGAAATTTGGGTTTTGGAGTGGGCCAAAAATAGGTTGTGTAGGCAAGTGAGGAGTCTCTGGATGTGGTCCCATCATTTTGGAGCTCGAGTCAAAAGTTCTATTCGTTTGAAATTTCCGAAGGTTTGAATTTCTCGCTTGAATTTTGGCTAAGTCCTTTGGACCGGTCCGACCGCCGTTGTGGGAGCGGTCCGGCCAACATGAATCGGTCGGGACCGCCCCGTGAAGCGATCAGGCCGGCGATACTGGAGGTGAGCCAAGTGTTGCATTGAGTTTGTTTTGAGTGTGTTATTATATGAACTTCAATGCTTTATTGATGTATATTGCATTTGGGCTGATGTGGGTCAAGTTGTGAAGAACTTGTTCCGGAAGCGGTTTGTTTGTCTATTCTTTGTGCGGTGGCTTGCAGTCAGCGGCGTCAGCGGTGAGTGGATCGGGACTACGCTTGGAGGCGAGGTCGAGCGATCGGGGATACGGGTGAGGTCGTGTGACACAAGCATGGTGCGAGATGGACAAGATGAATCGAGCGGGTGGTTCGATCTGGTGGTTGGATCGGCGGTGCGGATATCGGTGCGAGTCTCTGGGAGGTTCCGATGAGATTCGGACAAGAGAGGCTTGGCGGCGATGAGAACCGCCGATCAACCTACACGTGGTGAAGCGGTGATTGCTTCAAGAGTTATTTGTGTGTGGGTCCCATGTGTAAGTGACCCCAAAAGGAAACCCTAGCTCTCTAGTATAAATAGGAAGGGGAGATGGAAAACCAAGCTAAGCATTCATTTAGCCCCTTCTTCCTTTTCTAGGGTTTGGAGGAGAGGAGAGGACAACTAGGGTTTGGAGTGTGCTCCTTGTTGAGCTCTTGCCCTCCTTGGTGGAGAGGCTTTGTAAGCATCTATTGTGAGTGAACAATCTTGTGATGCTTAATTGAAAGATCAATTGCTCCTTTGTGCTCTTCTCTCTTTTGGATGTTTTGGTGCTTCCTTGATTCAAAGGTTCATGCTTGGTCTCTTGGCCTACTTTATCTTGCTTTGATGTGTGGGATTACTCCTAGAGTCATCTAGTTCATCAAACCCCACAAGCAAGTCTTGAATCAAGATTTTCTCATTTCTAGGGTTTGTGCACTTCTTTGGTAAAATCTCGAGAGATCGATTCTGAAGTGGATCGACGGATCGTCGCTAGAAATAGGTCTCAATATCATTAGGGAGGTGTGCTAGAAATTTGGTCAAGTTTTATTGGTTGAATCAAAAGTTGGATCAAATTTCGTTTTGGATTTGGGTGGAGTTTTTGATCTTGGACTCTACCGGTCCGGCCGACCTTTCAACGGCGGTTCGACCGCCTGTATTCAGACCGCTGGTTTGCCGGGTCGAACCGCTGTCCACCGGTCCGACCGCTAGTTAGTTGCCGGTCAGACCGCTGGTTGACCGTCGGTCCGACCGCCCGTGGTAGCCGGTCAGACCGCCAGTACCCAGTGAAGAACAGTGAGTTCTTTTCTCCATTTGTGTCGTGTGGTTGAGGGGTTTATCAAATCCAACACAAGGCTTCCGTTGTGTGCTTACTGATCTTCTTAGCTTTCATAGCTAAAGGAGTAAAGTTCGTGTTGGTTTTTGATTTAGGCGAAAAAGTTTTGAAAGCGCCTATTCACCCCCCCCCTAGTCGCCTTTCCGGTCCTACAAGTCATTATTTTTATTGAGTAGAGAATCAAGGTACAATACTATGTTCCTCTTTGGCACAAGAATCAGAAGAATCCAGTGGAACCTACTTGTGTATGTCGCTATAGTCATAAACCTATGTTGTAGCGTAATTTGTATAGCAAATATTGAAGCACTTACTTCTGGTTGTTGGGCACCATTATGTAGTCCTTGTCGTCCAGAGTAAGCAATCCTATTTTTATGTAATTCTCGACGTAGGATGCGTCTTGGTTGATTGTTTGCTCAGAGACCACGTGTGGATCGAGGAAACCCACCGGTTCTTTGATTCGACGGGCACATTTCATAATGTATCTGTACATAAGCAATGAGTTATGATATTTATCGGTATCACGTGAGTGTATAAATTGATTGTACACACTTACAGTGTCCAGCATCGTAGAAGTGGGGCGTCGAGGGCAGTTAGGTTGTGAATGTAAGTGGTTCGACAAATTTACCAGGCGTTGAGACACTGCCTTGTCTGCCATGTTTGTGAAAGAGATGCTGCCCGAAGACGTGGCTGATGCCCTCGCTCTTAACCAGGATCGAGCGCGCTTATCTGAGATCTCAGCAAACGGTCGGGCAGCGGTCTCGTCCTCCGCTGCCCATCGTGTGGCTTTACCCGCGTACCCAGCGGTGCCGAGTCTGTGGGGGTGAATGTTTTGTGCCTAAATAGCTCTGTGCGCGCACTTTGCTCCTAAAATTCGGCCGTCGTCTTCGTCTACACGAATGCGTCCCATGTATCCCGCGACAAAAATTGATACGTCATGAAGGGCGTCCGACCCGTGTTCACGTACTGCGTGACAAGCAGGCTCTTGAAGGTCCTCCACGTGTGGGACATCACGAGCAACGCGTGCCATCGCAAGACGTGCACAGTCCGCTTGAGGGGAAAGTGAACGAGGCGAAAGTTCAGTCCTGGCGGTCTCTCTGTACATCCGTCAGAGACTTCCAGGTTGGGGTGGTGATGGGGACCCGTTCCCTTGCAAGAACCCCGCAGACAGTCTAGAATCTCGCAGCTGCTTTCTTGGGACTCAGCGGGAACCCGACGTCACTGACCTCTGTGATCGTCATGCGGCCCGAAGGCAATTTGGAGATTCCTCTGCCTTCTCGTCTGCGTACCACCTTGATCGCAGATCCAGACGCATTTGGCGACGTCGCTGACGGTGGCGAAGACGGTGCCTCTGCCATCGATATAAGTTACGTACGCAATGATTACATAATCAAATAGAAGTTACCCATTGAACCTAAATATATAATACGTAGTAAATAAAATATATGAAATTGCACAAAAAAATGAAAAGGAGAAGGAAATATTGCAAACAAACAAACACACATACATGACTCGAAAACATACAAAATTGGCATAATGCTCAAATTTAAATATTTGTTTATTTGCTCTCAGATATCGGGCTGCTCGAGATGAAATCTTGGCCTACTAAATGTCAAAAGTTAATCTCTTATATAACAAGTTATTCTATCAGCCAACAGAGAATTGAATTTGCTTAATAGTGCAATTAATTTCAGAATTAAAACTATAGCATTTTAGTCAACAGAGAAGTAAATGTCTAACAGAGCTAAAGTATCACAAATCAGAGCATGGTCAGAGCATAGAAAATTACTGGCTTCATATGCCAGACTTTGAAAATTTAGTAATTCAAAGCTGGACACGAGGGACTAGAAACTTGTCTAGTGTCTCCATAGCCAATCTCAAGCTGAGACGACTACGGGCAAAAATCATAGCCTGCCAACTGAACTTGACAATACTAAGATCACTTTAGAGTACTTTGATAGTATGGAGGAATGGAGACCACTCACATCACTAGAATTTATTTTCAGAAAAATGTCAGAAAACATCTTCAAGAATTAATCTAGTTCTAGACCCTAAAGTGGAAGTGTCGGGCGAAAGTTAAATGGTGCAAGTTGGGGGATGAGAACACACAATTCTTCCATGTGACTTCATCTATCAACCACAGAAGGAACAACATAGAGGTCCTTGTGGAGAATGGAATTGAGCATTATGACAATGCCTCCAAAATGAAAATTAACCTTGCATATCTTTACCAACAAGATGAAAATCTGCATGCTCTCTCTGATTGCTTCACTTGGGAAGAGATAGCAAAGGCAATTTTACACTCTCCGAACAACAAAAGTCTAGGACCAGACGGATTCACCAATGAGTTTTTACAAGAAATTCTTGAACATTATCAAGCCAGATCTCGTACACGTTTTTGCGGACTTGCATGCCAATAAACTAGACATGTCAGGGATAAATAACTCTTATGTCACTTTGATACCAAAAACTGAGATACCGATGCAGATTAAGGATTTCAGACCCATTTCCCTACTACATGCCTGTACACTACATGTAGCAAAGCAAGGTGAGAAGAACCGTAGGGTGGCGCCAGATCTGGGGAGGAGGCGTTGGGTGGCGCCGAAACGGGGGAGGCGGCGTTGGGTGGTGCCGGATCTGGGGAGGCGGCGTTGGGTGGCGCCGGAACGGGGGAGGCGGCGTTGGGTGGCGTCGGATCTGGGGAGGCGGCGTTGGGTGGCGCCGAGCAGGGAGGCGGCGTTAGGTGGCGCGGATAGAAGTCGGTGTTGGGCGATTCTGGGAAGAACTAGGGCAAGTGTTAAGAACTAGGGCAAGTGCCGGACCACTTATATAGACTAACATCACACAGACGGTTCTATTAAAGAACCGTTTGTGATAACTATAACATCACAGACGGTTCTTTAATAGAACCGTCTGTGATAACCCTAAACATCACAAACGGTTCTTTAATGGAGCCGTCTGTGATGTGAGTAATCAATCCAGGGCGTTGATATCCAAATCGGACAGTTCAAGTGAACAGGGTGATCGGCCGGTCCGATCGGCCACTCAATCCAGGCCGTTGATATCCGAATCGGACAGTTCAAGTGAAAGGTGCGATCAGCCGGTCCGATTGACCACTCAATCCAGGCCGTGATCTCCAAATCGGACGGCTCGGATCCAGGAGCGGGAAGGCCCGAGTGGTTCGAACGGGTACGAGATCTGGACCGGAGGATCTCCATCGGACGGCTCACACACGACGCGGTTAGGCGGTTGAGCTGAACCGCGAGACTCGGGTCGGAGTCTGACTCGGGTTCGAGCGCGAGGAACAGTGATTCCAGATTTTGAATTGAAAGGTTGAGATGATTTGAGAATTTCCAGAGGTAGCTCCACAGCTTCAAAAATTCTAAAATTTTTATTGAGTGATCCTGACTTCAAGATCAACCGTGTATGAATTTTCCAGAATTTCTCATGTAGTGCATTGTCCGCTAGAAAATTCAGAAGGTGCTGGACAGGGGGTTTGACCAGGGAGACAACAGGTTTGACCAGCCCTTAAGAAATAGCAAATAATTTCTAAAAATTATAAAATTTCCCGAGGATGATCACAAGGTTTGACTAGAAGACCTTGAATTGCAGCACTTCGAGTCAATAACCTTAATTGAATTTGAAGTCCACATTTCAAGGAGATAAATTCTAGAGAATTCAAATTACAATAAGGATGCATCCAAAAGTTTTAATTTATTCTCATTTTCATACATTTGAAACACAACTAATTGCTGGTCTGACCGCCGCCAAATCGGTCAGACCGCCAAGAGTGGCCGATCCGACCGCCCGACACATGGCAGTCTGACCGATTTAGCACCGGTCAGACCGCTAGGCCACAGAAGCAATGCACTTTTAACTTTGCTCAAATGACAAAACACATTTGCCCATTTGTGTGCATTTCCAACAAAGTTTCAAAGATGATATTCTCAACAAGTTGATAACTCTAACAAGTTCGCATTAACATCAACATTAGAGATGACAAGTCCATAATACATGTTAACATCAAATTATAATAGAGTACATGCTTAATTGAAATATAGTCCTTCATGATGATCGACACGCATATAGCTAGCTTCCTCACTGGGTTCTTCCTCCAGTCTGATGCCGTCTCCGAAAGGAGGCAACTTGTCAAATTGATTGTACTCTTCCTCATCCACGACTTTCTCAACTCCGACAATCCTTCTTTTCCCATGAAGAACTACGTGGCGGTTGTTATTTGCTGGGTCTGTTACATAAAAAACTTGAACAACTTGCTTAGCGAGTACGAATGGTTTGTCCTTGTATCCGACACGTTTGAGGTCCACAGTAGTGACGTCGTACTTGTCGACCTTCACACCCTGCGGAAGTTTAACCTAATGACATCGAAACAGGGGGATCTTGAAAAGTACATAGTCGAACTCCCAAATCTCCTCTACGAACCCATAGTATGAGTTCAGCCCGCGAGCCCCCGCGGTATTGAATCCTTCGTGAAATGCATCTATGCGGACACCGCTGTTCTGGACTGTGCTCTTCCTATCCTGAGCTGCCGTATAAAACGTGTACCCATTTATGTCGTATCCTTGCCATGTCACAATTGTAAATTTTGGTCCTTTGGCCAACCATAGCAATGTTTCATCACTTGATGACCTCCAAGTGAATCGCATCTTTAACCATTCGTTGAACCGACGGTTGTGCTCTCTCGTTATCTAAACCTTCGACCGGTCTGGATTCTGTTGGCGTACCATGTCTTTGTGCTCGTCGATGTACGGGGACACTTGGGTCATGTGTTGCAAGACCGTGAAATGGGCCTACGCGTGTGTATCTAGATCGGGAGTGATTGCTTTCTTCCCGATGGTCACGATACCCTCCAGTCTCCCCTCGTGACGAGATAGAGGCACACCTATCGGTTCCACTTGAGCCATGTAGTCAACGCAGAACTCAATGACCTCTTCGGTTGCATAACCTTCGATGATACTGCCCTCCGGCCGAGATCGATTCCGTACGTATGACTTCAGAATTCCCATGTATCTCTCGAAAGGGTACATATGACGTAGGAACACAGGTTCACATATCTTTATCTCTTTCACAAGGTGAACAATGAGATGGTCCATGATATCAAAAAATGATGGAGGGAAATACATATCAAGATGACATAGAGTCGTCACCACCTCGGCCTGCAGAGCGTCGAATCCTTCGGGATCGATGACCTTTTGAGCAATTGAGTTAAAGAAATAACACAGCCTAAAGATTTCCACTCAGACCTTGTTTGGCAAGATACTCCTAATTGCAACAGGAAGCATCTGTGTCATCAGCACATGACAATCATGAGACTTCATACCAATTAATTTCAAATCTTTCATGGAAATAAGTTTCTTAATATTGGCGAAGTGCTTGGACGGAACTTTCACACCATGCAAGCTTTGACACAGTTCATTTCTCTCGACCTTGGACAAAGTGTAGCAAGCTGGGGGAAGGTACGTTCGTCCTTTATCGGTCTCTTTCGGTGCTAACTCGGTTCTTATGTTCATATCAACCAAGTCACGCCTTGCGTTAACACCGTCTTTTGTTTTTCCACTAATGTGTAGTAAGAGACCAATCAAGCTATCACATACATTCTTCTCCATGTGCATGACGTCGATGCAGTGGCGAACTTCTAAGTGCTCCCAATAAGGTAAGTCCCAAAAAATTGACCGCTTGTTCCAGATGTTTTTCTGAGGGGTCCTTAATTTACGTCCCTTTCCAAGCACAACATCGATATCCTGAACCATATCATAGACCTCTTTCCCTCTAAAAGCCCTTGGAGCTGAACCGTCCTCCTTATTTCCGTTGAATTGTTTCTTCATCTTGCGGTATGGGTGAATCCTGGGAATGAATCTACGGTGACGCATATACACAGTTTTGCGCGAGTTGTTCAGCCATACACTCTCGGTACCATCTAAGCGGTCGCGATGGGCTTTGGCTCCTTTTGTCTCGAACAAACGGGTTACCAAGGGCAGGAAAATCATTGATGGTGCAGAATAACATGGCGCGTAAAGTGAAGTTCTCTCGTTTGTACGCATCCCATACTTGTACCCCTTCGTTCCAAAGTGTCACAAGATCTTCCAGCAATGGTGCTAGGTACACATCAATATCGTTCCCAGGTTGCTTCGGCCCTTGGATAAGTAGTGACGTCAAAATGTATTTCCGCTTCATACACAGCCAAGGAGGAAGGTCGTACATACATATATTCACAGGCCAGGTGCTATGTCGGCTGCTCATGTTACTGAAAGGATTCATTCCGTCCGTACTCAACCCTAACCTTATGTTCCTTGGTTCCGCACCGAACTCTTCGAAGCTCCGATCGAAGTTTCTCCACTGGGCAGAATCAGCAGGGTGTTTGAGCTTCCCATCTTTCTTACACTCCTCCGAGTGCCAACGCATCAATCTTGTCTCCTTTCGGTTCGCAAATAAACGCTTCAAACGTGGGATCACAGGAAGATACCACAACATCTTAGCAGGAGGTCCTTGCTTCGCCTTAGCAGTATTCTTACGCTTGTATCGGGATACTTTGCACACGGGACATGCATGCATGGTTGCATACTCTTTACGATAGAGGATACAATCGTTCGGACATGCATGTATTCTTTCTACTTCCATTCCCAATAGACAAAGAACCTTCTTAACTTGGTAGGTCGTGCTGGGCAACACGTTTTCCTCCGGAAGGATGTCAGCTAAGAGACCTAACAACGCCGTAAAACTCTTGTCGGACCAACCATTGCTTGCCTTCAATTTCAGCAGTTCAAGCACGGTTGACAACCTTGTGTATTCCGGCTTGCAGTCAGGAAACAAAGGTTTCCCCGAGTCCTCCATTAAGCCCTCGAATTTACAAAACTCTCTCTCACCGTAGCTCGCTTTTGCATCGCGTAGCATCTGATCCAGATTGTCATCATGCAACCTATCCTCATCAAAAGCACATTCCATACCCTGCATATCGTTGACTTCCTCGGCGATGTCGTCATTACTGACTTCCGGTATAATCTGCTCTTCACCATGACTGCTCCAACATGTATATCCTTTTTTGAAACCCCTTCGTATTAAGTGAGCTTCGATCTGCGCCGAGTTGTTAAACATTTTCATATTACCGCAATCAATGCATGGACAGTACATAAATTTTATCCCCTTCTTCAACATATCCTGCTCGGCGGCTCTTCTAAAAGCAAACATGCCATTAATATACTCTTCACTCACACGGTTCTCAATGTACATCCAGTTTCGGTCCATCTATACGTATACGCACGTAACAAATTAATTAGTGTTAAATTATATTAATAAACCGCAAGTACCCTTCATAATGACCAAACACATTAGTGATTAGTCTAGAGCAAATATAATGTGTTACAGATCGTTACACATTAGTGATTAGTCTATAGTAAAAATAAAGGGTTACAGATCGTTACCCTTCTCTCCAAGGTGGCGCAATGTGGAAGGAGGCAGCAGAGGTGCCGCAATGGGGGAGGAGGAGGCAGGGGTAACAGCTCAAAACAGAATGGGCAGCAATGGGCTCTGATACCACTTGTTGGACCGTAAAGGCGACTAGAGGGGGGGTGAATAGGAGCACACTCACTTTTTCACAAATTATGAACTCAATACAATTTCACTCCAGTAGCTATTAGAAAGCTATGAAGATCAATATACGATCAATGGAAGACTAGTATTGAATCCAATTAAACCCTAAGCAATGCTACAAAAATCAACTAAGATTGCAAAGACTCACAAAGACGGGCGGTCGACGCTGGACCCAATCGGTCGGACCGATTGCAGGCGGATCGACCGACGTTAAGTTTGGCGGTCGGACCGCTCAAAATCGGCTCGACCGGTGATAGCAGGCGGTCGACCGCCGACTCGTAACCGACCGCATGTGAGAAAATCGGCCCGATGACGAAGTTGCAATTAGGTGAAACTTTTGATTCTCAACTCTAATCTTTATGAAACTTTGCACACACCTTCTATATGCTATTGAGGACCTATTCCAATCGAATATTATGATAATTCTTGGAACGATCTTAAGCAATTGCCAATTGATTAATGAAGGTCTAAAACCAGGGCAAGAACGAAAACTTGATCCTAAAGCTTGTTTGTGAGGATTGATGATCAAGATGATGCTAGATAGATTCACACATATCACAGAAAGCTAATTCACATGAAAGAATCAATCACAAACTCGCGGATCAAAGAAAGCCCTAAAAACACGAAATTGAAAGCAAGAACGAAAAGAGACTTATCTCAAGCAAACCTTGCATAGATTGATTTCGTGATTGTTCTTTGGATTACATCCACACCATCATGGATCGATGGATAATCAAAGATCACGAAATTCACCACAAACCATCAAGAGCCCTTGCCTCCACCTCAACTCCCTAAAGACAATGCGAACTTGTCAAATCAGTAATAATGAGTGTCATGCTATGCTTTGATATGCAAAATGCATTATATTAAGCTTGAGGACATAGCTAGCTCTTTGCCTCCTCTTTGTTGCTAACCTTTGCAGAATATGTGGATGTATTTCAACCGAGGTACCCCCGGGATTACCACCTATTCGAGGAATTGAGCATCAAATTGATTTGATCCCAAGAGCGACTTTGCCAAACCGTGCTGCGTATAGGACCAATCCAGAGGAGACTAAGGAAATTCAGCGACAAGTCCAAGATCTTTTGGACCGTGGTACGTAAGAGAAAGCCTTAGCCCTTGTGCTGTTCCAGTTCTTTTGGTTCCTAAGAAAGACGGTAGTTGGCATATGTGTGTTGATTGCAGAGCCATTAATAACATTACTATAAGGTATCGTCATCCTATCCCAAGGCTAGACGACATGCTAGATGAATTGAGTGGTTCTATTATTTTCACAAAGATTGACTTGCGGAGTGGTTACCACAGTTAGAATGAAATTAGGAGATGAATGGAAGCGCTTTTAAAACTAAGTTCGGATTATATGAGTGGTTAGTGATGCCTTTCGGTCTAACTAATGCATATAGTACTTTTATGCGTTTGATGAACGAGGTTTTACGTCCTTTCATTGGAAAATTTGTGGTAGTTTACTTTGATGATATCTTGATTTATAGCAAGTCACATGAGCAACACTTAAATTTTATACGTGTTGTTTTTAACGCTTTGAGAGACGCACGTTTGTTTGGTAACCTCGAGAAGTGCACCTTTTGCACCGATCGAGTTGCATTTCTTGGTTATGTTGTGACACCACAGGGCATTGAGGTGGATGAGACAAAGATTGTAGCCATCCAAAGCTGGTCGACGCCTACTACTGTGTCACAAGTGCGGAGCTTCCACGGCCTTGCTGGCTTCTATCGGCGCTTTGTGCGGGATTTCAGCACCATTGCCGCACCATTGAATGAATTGATAAAGAAAGGAGTGCCTTTCCAATGGGGACCTGCACAAGAGAAGGCATTCAACTTGTTGAAAGAGAAGCTCACACAAGCACCCCTACTCCAACTCCCTGATTTTGGTAAGACTTTTGAAATAGAATGTGATGCCAGTGGGATTGGGATAGGTGGTGTATTGATTCAAGAAGGTAAACCAAATTGTATATTTCAAATTGAAAAACTAAATGGGTCTAGCTTGAATTATTCCACCTATGATAAGGAATTGTATGCTTTAGTTCGAGTGCTTCAAACTTGGCAGTATTATCTATGGCCCAAAGAATTTGTTATACATTCGGACCATGAATCGCTAAAACATATTAGAAGTCAAGCTAAACTGAATAAACGACATGCTAACTTGGTAGAATTTATTGAGTCCTTCCCATATGTTATAAAGCATAAGAAAGGTAAGGATAATGTGATTCTTGATCGCTCTCTAGGCGTTATACCATGTTATCTCAACTTGACCATAAGATTTTTGGTTTGGAGGCCATTAAGAGTTTATATGTCACCGATTTGGACTTTAAGGAAGTGCTTGAACATTGTAAAGGAGGGAAGACATGGAATAACTATGTCTTTGAATGATGGTTTTGTCTATCGTGCTAACAAGCTATGCGTTCCAGCTAGCTCTGTTCGTCTTTTGTTGTTACAGGAGGCACATGGAGGAGGTTTGATGGCGCATTTTGGAGCAAAGAAGACAGAAGATGTGCTGGCCACCCACTTCTTTTGGCCAAAGATGAGGCGTGATGTCGAGCGCTACGTAGCTCGCTGCACTACATGCAACAAAGCTAAGTCCCGTCTCCTTCCACATGGACTTTATATGCCTCTTCCTATTCCTAGCGCCCCTTGGGAGGATATTTCTATGGATTTTATTTTAGGATTGCCTAGGACAAAGAGGGGGAGAGACAGTATATTTGTAGTAGTGGATCGATTTTCTAAAATGGCACATTTTATATCTTGTCACAAAAGCGATGATGCTACAAACATAGCTGATTTATTTTTCAGGGAAATCATTCGCTTACATGGAGTGCCCAATACTATTGTCTCGGATCGTGATGCGAAGTTTTTGAGCCACTTTTGGAGATCACTTTGGAATAAATTGGGGACAAAGCTGCTGTTCTCTACTACATGCCATCCCCAAACTGATGGACAAACGGAGGTTGTCAACCGCACGTTATCCACCATGTTGCGGGCTGTTTTAAAGAAAAACTTGAAGATGTGGGAAGAGTGTTTACCGCATGTTGAGTTTGCTTACAATAGGTCAAGACACTCCACCACCAAGGTAAGTCCATTTCGGGGTAGTGTATGGTTTTAACCCCGTGCTCATATTGATTTACTACCTTTACCGACCTCTCAAAAAATTAATCTAGATGCTAAGAAGTCGTGCATTTATTCTCAAGTTGCATGAAACCACTAAAGAGAATATAGAGCATATGACTAAAAGGTATAAGGTTCTTTGGAAGTAAAGGTAGGAAAGTTGTAAAATTTGAACCGGTGATTTAGTTTGGGTTCATTTGAGAAAGGATAGGTTTCCTAATTAAGAAAATCAAAGTTGATGCCTAGAGTGAAGGACCGCTTAAGATAATTAAGAAGATAAATGATAATGCATATCAATTAGAATTACCGCAGATTTTGGGGTTAGCCCCACATTTAACATTTGATTTGAAACCATACGTGGGAGAAGAAGATGAGCTTGAGTCGAGGACGACTCCAATTCAAGAGGGGAGTATGATGAGGACATCCTCCTTCGGATACACGCACGACACAAGACCCTCGGATCTTAGTCTTTGAACTACACGGTCCTATGACAAGAGCTAGAGCACGCCACTTAATCGATCAGTAAAGTCGTTTCTAGGGTGAGTGTATTATTTGAGAACTCTATGATCTTCGCCTAATGGAGATGATTTACTTGTACTCGGGAATCTAGAACTACGACTAGTTCAAGAAGGTCTACGACCATCGCAAGAAGATCTACGACCACTACAAGAAGACCCACGACTAGTTGATTCGATTGGAGCAATCTACGACCGTAAAAGCGAGCACAAGACTCGTTGGACACAATCTACGACCAAAGATAGCATGGACTCCTCCGGACCACCCTAGGACCACCCTACGACGGATCTTCGACGTAAATACGCAACACAAGGTGTTGCACACCGCTTTGGAAACTAATAAGACTTTGTAAACGTAACGAGGTCGGAGTCCGGTTGTGTACGCTTCATCCCACGGCCACACAACCCTAGGTTGACCTCCTCACGCTCCCTATATATATCTGATGAGCGCCATAGTTTAGAGGCGGGTTTTCTTAGATTATTACGCCAATTGCGGTTTCACGATTATAGGTTTGAGGAACCCCACTTGTAAACTTCATCCATATCCGCAATACAATTGATTGCATCTACCTTGTTCTTGTGAGTTGCTTCGATTGCTTGCGGGAACAATAACCTTCGTGGTAAGGTCGATCGCGTGCAAGCGTGGTCGATAACGACAGCGCGGGTGTAGCGAATTGCGAGGTGACGATCTGTTGGTCGGAAGCCTCAAAGCGTCAACGTCCTCACGACGAACCAAATCGAACCTATCGGAAGATCGGGCCACCGTGACTCATCAGGTGGGGTGGCTAGGGTTAGGGGGGAGGGCACCCCCCTTGGCCGGCCCCCCTCTTGGGCCTCTTGGGCTGCGGCCCAAGGCCCAGATTGCTGGGAAAAAGCGAAAACCCCTCCGAAAAATTGAAAACTCCGACTTTCTGATTATCTCCTTCTCCGAATTCTTTTCTTCTTTCCTGATTAAATTTTTGGGTATTACAGGACAGCGGCATGGACATGCTTTAGTGATGGCTGAGCGACGTGGCGTGGCCGGGAGAGAGAGAGATGGTGACTGTGTTAGTTCGGCTGAGCAAAAAGGAAAACCAGGTGCTGGCTTGGCTAAGGAAAAATGGATGAGGAGAAGAAAACCATACACTGCCAAATTGACCGAAGGAGTGAGGTTGCAACATGGTTTGGCTTGGCCAGAGAAACAGTAGACAGTGAAAAAGAATAGGTTAGGGAAAAGCATGGTGATTGCTATTTTCCTGTTTTTTGCTAAGAGAATTCTTGTTGGATATGGATCAACTCTGATACTTGCTACACAATTCTAATTGGGCTTTTGATTTTAGGTTTTATATTTTATGTAACATTTCAAAGGTAATACTTTGTTATGATGATTTATTTGTATATGTTTATTTCGCTTTTACAATTTTTTGATTCCAGGGTTTATGTTTTTAAGGTTTCTGTCTCTAGAGTTTTTATGTTTTTAGGGTTTCCTGTTTTACACCGCTTGTACCGGCAAAAGAGACAATGCAATTCAAATATTTCTCAAAACTGCAGGAAAAAATAACGGCAATAGGTACTACACAAAAGTTTTAAAATCTCATATTTTTGCATTTAGGCATTTTTGGGATGTTACAGGTGCAGACGAAGCTGGGGAACACCCAATCACACTGTATGGTGGGAAACAGGGCCGAGCCCAAGAGATGAAGAAGGTAAGCGACGAGGTGCGTCGTAACAATCTCGTTAGGTGCATCCACCGCGCATTGACTGAAATTCCTCAACTATGTCCGAGGGATACCACGGCGCTTTCCGGGATAAGTATGCCGAACTGATGCCCCAACCGGACCTTCTAGTCTGCCGGCGGACGGCCTGGAACAAGTGGGCCACCCCTGATTGGGAGACCGCTCAAGAATGAGATATCCTAGAGAGGGGCCCTCATCTCTCCTCACCGAAAGTGGAAGGTGTGCATATCGTATCTCCGCCTGTCAATAAGTGCCAATATCACACTGTTGTCGAGAGTGAAGAAGTTTCCGACCGAGAATAAGCCCGTGTCATGAAGGATTGGGACGTAGCGAGCATCGAGCTTCTAGTAATGCTTCTCGGACCGAAGCATGAGGGGTGGAGGGCCATCCGCGTCCCCGGTGATCCACAACTTGCACCCGTGATGCTCGTCGTATAAGGGTTAAAGTAGCTCCGGTAGAGGCATGACTTGCAAGAGATGAAAGACATATTATTAGTGAATAAATTAATAATGATGATGAATTACTAGATATTTAAAAAAAAATACGACTAAATACGAACAACAAATTAATATTCATTAATTAACTATGACCAAATTAATTATGACTAATTATGTATGACAAACTGACTATTACTAAATTAATTATGACTAATTAGGTACGACTAATTAGTAAAGACTTAATTAACTTCAACTAATTAAGCGCAACTAATTAATTATGATTAATTAATTAACTAACACTAAATAATTACGACTAATTAATTACAACTAATTAATTCCAAGTAATTAATTACGACTAATTAATCAGCTAACACTAACTAATTACCATAAATAAATATGTAAGATTTATTTAACAATGACTAATTAATTACTACCGAATTAATTACAACTAATTAACTAACAGAAATGATAACGACTAAATTAATTACACCTAAATAACTACAACTAATTAACTACGACTAATTAATCATGGCTAATTAACTAACTACACAGTTAATAACGAAAATACAAACGAGAAAAAATTACATGTTAATGTCACTGCTAATGATGGCTCCAAAAATTACTTAATCGTCGCGAAAACCAAATCGATCGAGGCTGCGAGCGAGCGAGCAAGGATGATCGTGAAAAGGTCTCGCTTGCTACTCAGAATTTATAGCAAGAATGAGAGAGCGAGCGACGAGAGGGAATTAAATTCCCTGCCACGCACGGGCAGCATGCATGTTAGTGAAAAGATATGGACGGGTGGCATGCATCGAGTCCGGGCCAGGGTGGTGCGGCGTGAACGCGTGGCGTGTCCGTAGGAGGGTGGCGGAAGCCTGCAGCCGTCGCGCGCTGTGGACGATCGAGTCGTGTTTGGGCGTGGAGCCGCGGACGGCATGGGGAGCCGAAGTCGTGTCATGTCTGCGTGCAGTGGTGGGCGAGGAGCGTCCAGGCCGAGGAGCTACGAACAAGGGGCGTCCGGGGCTGGGTTGTGCGGACAAGCTCCACGTGGCGGCGTCCGGGGTAGAGTGGTGCGGATGCGGTGACATGGCAGGACGAGGAGTGTTCGGCCCACCCAGGAACGGTGCAGAATACGTTTGGACTTAGGTAGCACGAACGTGAACAGATATCGACGACCAACGTGTACAGATATCGACGATCAACGTATCTGTAGTGCCAAAATAGCATTTCACAATTAGTACCAAAAATAGCATTACGACGGGGAGAACGTCGATTTTGCTAATGGTGACGCGAACGTGCGATCAAAAAGTCCTCAATTAACCACCTGCACACATGAGTACATGTCAAGTTACTGTGCCTATGGACAGAGCAGTAGGTACTAGTACTAGGTACTAGGAGTAGCACAGGATTGGAGACCGCCCTGGAGTACTGGACCACGAACAGGAGGGAAATCTAGGAGGGGGCAAAACGATGCATATAAAGTGGTATGCATGCAATTAATGCATGCCAGATCCATCCAAAAGCTAATCTTGACTTTGATGCAAAGGCCCAAATGTGCCACTAACTGACTGACACACAGGCGCACACACAAACAAGGCATGATTGCATCATCATCGTCTCCATCATCAGTATTAATATACACTAGTGTTATAAGAGAGCTAGCTAACTTGCTGCTCAGCGGGGCCAGTCACTGGGAAAGAGACGAGGGCTCCTCATGCAGTGCAGGGCAGCATGCACTGTGGCAGCTAGTCTCGCATGCAATGCAGCTGATGATGATGATGATGATGAAGCTGGTGTTGTCGTGTTGTGCCTGCACTTGCACAGTTGGGGGGATGTGTCTAGAGGCTCAACCAACCAACCAACCCAAAGTCTGTTTGGTGTGGTGGTGGGAGCTAGGTTGATGCCACATAATCAGGGGGCCAGAGCTATATATGATGACACCAACAGAACAAATTAAGTGTTCTTCTATATATACTCCAACAAACTCTTCTTTCTTTCTTTCCTTCCTTCCTTTTTTAATTTTCAGAGATATGTTTGTGTAAGGATAGATAGAGGTAGAGAGAGCTACCATGCAGATTAATTTCTTAATCAGGTGCAATTAATATGCAACCAATGATGTTTTTGAGGTATTTATTGACAAGTAAGTCAGCACTCAGCAGCATAAGCAGATTCCTGTTCAATCCGTATTACTAGCTAAATAGTCCAACAATCTGGTTTCCTGGGCTTTCTATGCAGATCGACTGTGTATCGCGTAAATATGGCCCATCATGTGGTGTCTTCTGGGCCGGAAGGCCCATATACTTGTGACAGGCTCATGTCTCAAATTATCGTGTAGGAGGCAGAAACAGCCGAGAAAAAAGAACAGGGAGAAGCTTCCCTTAAATAAATAAAAAAGAACAGGGAGAACCAGGGGTGATCGCCGTGCCGTGACAAGGCGCGGTCCCGACGCGGAGGCGATGCCACTGCCGGCGGCACTGCTCTCGCAGGCTACCTACCTCCGTTTCCGAGGCCCTCCTCGACCGTTGCGATTCTCTCCCGCCGGTCGCTCCCCGCGCCCGCGCGAGGCCTCCGCCTCAGGCGGCGACGGCCCCCTCGGCAACTAATGGCCACGACGATGCCCCTCGCCGTTCTCGTCAGAACTCAACTGGTGGATCTCTTCATTCCGAGGCGGCGCTCCGCGAAGCGCTTCCTTATCGGGTTACCGCCGTATTACCGACGCCGGATCGCCGGGGGCAACACCACCCGCTTATTCGTCGCTGAAGAAGAGCACATCAAGGTACATGTTTCGTTGGATTCGATTCGAATTCCTAGTGTTAATGTAAATGTGGGCGGCAATGGAACGATGGAAATTTTTAGTGACTGTGTGTCTGTGTCCATTAGGATGGGTGTGGCTGCGCTTGTTTGATCTGGACTACTGTAATGGCTATTTTAGTGGACTTGTCAATGTCTCAGATCGAGCAACTTCCCTTGTGACAAGAGTTAATGACATTGCAGCCATCTGATAGTGCCTGCTAGCTTGACATAAGATGGAACACTTTGATTACATGGTGCTTTTCTAAGTGCATACTACGTATTTGTATAGCATTTTGACTGAAATTCAGATAACTCCTATTTCAGGACATAGGCTTTGTTTGTTTAAGCTTTTTCTTTGGCTTAAAAGCAAAAAAACTTAAGCTTAAATAAAGGAGTGCCTTTTTCATTCAGCTTATGGATGGAGCGCCGTGCAGATCACTATACCTGTGTCGTTGACATGCTTGGCCAAGCAGGGAGGCTTATGAGATGGTGCAGACGATGACGATGGGACCCCACCCAGGGGCTCTTGCTGCACTGCTGAGTGCTTGCAAGACACATGACAATGTTGAGATAGCAGAAATTGTCGCAAACAAGCTTTTTGAGTTGGAACCTCGGAACACTGGGAACTATATACTGCTGTCGAATATATATGCTGGGAAAGAAAACAATGGGAGGAGGCAGAATGAGTTAGGTCGCTGATGAGAACAAAATTGCCCTTCAAACAGCCAGGGATAATTGGATCATAATTGCATTATTTATGATCGAATAATATTTTGTTACTGTGTTATTTTGTTTGGTTGGCTCATAGTATTTCTATATTAATTTCTTTCATTACGCAATGTCCAAAATTAATACTTACATGCATGGACAAGCGATATCTTGCTATGAATAGGTTGCCTGTTATACTCCGGTCTTCTTAGATATACATCTCTGATAGATGTCGAGATTTACAATTTAGTTGGATAGGCCATGGTACACACACGCATGCTCGTACAAGCAAATCTATTTTGTTTCATATATACACTTGCACGTATCGTCATATTTACAAATTCCATGTAAAAATAAGTTTAAATGCATGCTTCAAAAGATCCTTTATACTAAAAGGCAATTCAGACTTTTTATCCTATACATACAACTCAATAAACTAACATCTTATAAAAATCCAGATTATCAAACACCATAGCTTGACTTAAAAGCTAAGAGACTTATAAGCTTATTAAGCCAAAAAGCTCAATCCTAAACAAATAGGGCCATACTAGTTTCTGACCAGCCCATCTGTTTGTACAGTGTAGCTGTGGCACCCCGATTAGAGTCTTCATTGCCCTTTAATAATCCGACTATATAAGCTTTTGCGTGATTACGGATGTGTAATTGAGAGACCATGTGAGTAGGGTCCCCGTTTGAGTGATGAGTATTTGACGCTGTGGTGAGAAGTTTGTGATTGAAATCATCGCGCTTATGCCGCCGGTTTTGTTTCGTAAGGCGCGAACTTTCGGCTCGCTCGCTTTGGTAAAACGGAACTTCTGATTATCCTGACGTTTGCGTTCTGTTGAGTTAATCGGAACTTCCGCACCTGGGAACGTGGTATGTCCGATAATACTGACAAGAGTATTCTGCTGTGACGACAATCGGATCTTCAAACCTGGGAGTGCGGACGGTCCGATAATCGGAACTTCCGCAATGGGAAGTGCGGAACTTTCGATAATAGGAACTTCCGCAATGGTAAAGGCGGAAATTCCGATTGTGGGCAGAACTGTGCAGAAAGGCATAGTTTTGATTTTGAGTTGTGAATTGCTTTGAGATAAATGCAAATGATGATTCTATGATGTTGAGCAATGCTATGTGATGTGTTTCTTGTCTGTGCTGGTTGCAGGGCATCGAGGTGGAGTCGTGGCGAGACATGTGGAGATCGGACTAGACGCAGGCGGCGTTGAGGTCAGAACGGTAAAGACGTGTCGAAGACGGCGTGCACTCGAGGTGTTTGCGAGTCGTGAACAACAAGGAACGCGGGAGCTTCCAGAAGGTGTGCGAGGGGCGAAAGGGTCATTTCGCAAAGCGGCACAAGTGGAAGCGGGCTCCGTTAGGGTTTAGCCGGCATAACGGGTTGAGACCCGTTAGCCAAGGGCTATAAATAGAGTGAACCCCGGTTGTTGGGTTAGACTTTTAAGTGAGATAAAATTAGGTTAGCTTTAGCTAAAGAGCCTTTGGAGAGGTTGTTTTGCTTTTGAGAGTTTGTTGAGTTGGAGAGGATGAATGAAATTTGTGTAATCATTCCTCTGTGTTTCCCTCTGTAATCTTTTGATTTCTATCAATGAAACTCTGAGGTTTTGGTTCTTTGTTTATGCCTCTTTTCGTCTCTATGTTCATACGTTGAATATCTAGGGTTTTTAGTGAATCTTTTGATTCCTCTTATGAGATGGCATGAAACTTGGTATTTAGAGTCTTATTAATATTGCTAATATATCTTCAAAGTCTCACGAGCCGAGAATCTAAGAATCTTGCAAATTGTGGATTTTTGGTTGTTCTTGCCTAATACTCAAGAAATCCGTTTTTGCTTTGATTAATGGATCTTTGTCTGCGATTCTTCTCCATGAGGTCAAGATATTGTTTAGGATGATGTCCTGTGAGACTTGACCTGAGAAGAGCATTCAAGAGTTAGTATTTCGGATTTTTGGGCAAAACCCCGAGCGTACTGTTCTTCGGTCAGGACAATCGGAACTTCCAATTATCCACGGCGGAACTACCGTTGGCGGAACTTCCGTACTGAAACCCGGAACTACCGCAGTGCGGAACTACCGCTAGGTAGAATCGGAGCTTCCGATATCTGACAGAACAGCCCTTTTTGTTTAACTCTTTGGATTTGATTCACATCACACATTTTGTTTAACAGTAAGTTTTTGAATCGCTGTGTGGACACTTGAGAGGGGAGGATCTTAATTTTTAAGGCACCATTCACCCCCCCCCTCTGTTGCCATTTCGGTCCTTCAATTGGTATCAGAGCCGGTTAGCTCTTTTCGATAGATCTTTAACCGGTCTGTGAGCCATGGCAACGGACAAGTATTCTACCAAGCCTCCCATCTTTGATGGCCTGGATTACCCCTTCTGGAAGAGCCGAATGGAAACATACATCCAGGCTCAGGGGTATGCCATTTGGCGGAAGGTGAAGGTTAGATTTGCTGTTCCTGCCAATGAAAACATCAATATGGGAAACATGCCCGATGTTGAGGCCAATGCAAAGGCAAGGAATATTATAATCCAAGGTTTGAGCCGAAGTGAGTTTGATCGCATCTCTCATCTTACGTCGGCTTTCGACATCCGGTGACCTCGACGCTACCATGAGGGCACCACCCGGATCAAGACGATTCGACAGACCAGTTCAAGCGAGTACAACAAGTTTGAAATGCTCATTGGCGAAGTCTCTTGATGAGTGCTGGCGTTTTCACAAGATCTTGAGTAACCTCCGAGCGGTCGGTCTTACATACCCCGACTCGGACAATGCTCGTCAGATGCTCGCAGCTCTTGATTTGTGCGTTTGGGAGATGAAGGTGACTACCATCAAGGATACCACGGACCTCTCGACCTTGACTCTTGATGCGCTTTACTCGCGCCTCAAGACTCACGAGATTGACATAGTCTCTCAAGGTCAAGTCACAGTCGATGGCTCTAGTCACCGATCCCACTTCTGGATCTTCTTCTGATTCTCTTTGCGGTTTCTCCCTGGCTGCTCTCTGTGACATAACTGATGATCAGTTAGAGTAGCTTGTGGATGAACAACTAGCCCTCCTAGCTCGGAAGTTTTCCCATGCTTTCAAGAGAAGGAGGGATGGAAGAAGAGGAGGACCCATGATTTGTTTCGAGTGTGGTGGCCCCAACCACATCCGAGCAAACTGCCCCAAGGTGGGGAAGGGCAAAGGTGACTACGGCGGTCCGAGCAAGAACGACTACATCGACAAGAACCGCAACATGAAGCCCTCAGCACCTACTCAAGACAAGAAGAAGTTTCGCAACTTTGGGAAGGCCAAGAAACTCTTCCATCGCGTCCTCACCGCCTTCGACGACCTCAACTTCAGCGACGTGGAGGGATGGAGCGACGACGAGGGCAAGGATGATCAAGATCCCAAGGACGGTGACGACTTCATCGGCATGTGCTTCATGGACAACGGGACCGACGTCAGCGACAGCGAGCTCTACAGCGACTCGGATGAGGTAGGTCCCTCCTACGACCAGCTCAATGATGCATTCCTTAAGCTAGGAAAGTTTTATGCTAGATCTAGAGCTAGGGTTGGTGATCTTGAGAAGGAAGTAGATAGACAATCACGGGAGCTTACTTCACTTGGATCTGCTTCCTCCCGTGATGATTGTGATACATGCTGTGGTTTGATTAGTGACATGGAGAAACTAAGGACCTCGCATGATAGTCTGACTTCTGAGCTTGATAAGCTTAAGGTGGAGAATGCTAGTATGCTTACTGAACTAGAAATGAGTAGGGTAGCACCTAGTTCATCGACTAGTATAGAAACTACTTCTTGCACCTCATGTGAGGATAAGGACAATGCTTTTAAAGGTCTTTATACTATGTTGCTTGATCTGCCTGAGATTTGTGAAAGCTGTAATAATCTAAAGATGAACCTAAAACGGGCAGACCATAAAATTACTGAATTACAAGCATTCTTACTTGAGCCTATTGCTTTATGTGTGAATTGTCCCAAACTTACTGCTGAACTTGAAGCTGTGTCCAAACAGTTTCAAGAACTAGTTGATGAAAATACCAAATTGGCCAAATATGCTTCTAAGGACCCTGCTAGCTCACCATGTGATCATTGTAACAAACTAAAATATGAATTGATTGCTCTAGATGAAAAATGTGTGAAGCTAACTAAGGACCTTCTAGAGAAGCAATCATCTGCTTATGATGTGTGTGCTGGGAAGAAGCATGAGAGTTTGGTAGAGACGCCTAGCGACGTAAACCAACTGGCTAGTAGTAGGACTGTTCCCCAGTCCTTTGTGCATGCACAAGCCAATCTTTCCTCTATTTGTTGGTTCTTCTTCGCTCTCTTATCTCTCATCGTTCCTTCTTCCCCTGCTCTTCTTGCACCTCTCTCTTTCGGGAGTGTCGTGATCTTATGAACACTCTCGAGAGGTTTGTAGGAGGCAAGAAGAAGCTCAATCTCATTCTAGACCAATCTAAGATTTGCAGATTTAATCAGGGTCTAGGATATGATTTCCATGAGGATATGAGGAAGCATCCACCTGTCATGCTCAGAACCATAGCACCAGGTGTGATCAAAACTAAGCCCAGGACTGAGAAAGTCAATTTTAAATCAGCGGGTTTTGTTCAAAAGATCTCTGACAGCAAGGTGGTTTCACCTGCAGCTTCGACTCTCTATATGAAGTATCATTGCACCTTCTGTCAGAAGGATGGACACTTGTTTGATCATTGCTTCAGGCGCGCCAAGATCGCGTGTAGAGATCATGTTGAGTCCTTTAGGCGCATTCAGGGTCAGCCCCAGACCATGAGTGCACTTAAGACTAACATGAGGTCTAGGTTTGGTACAGCTGATGATTTAGGGCAGCATCGAGGACTTGGTTTTTCTGAGTTTTCTGATTTTCGTCCTCATGCTCCCTTTGGTCGTGACTTCCGTCGCTTTGAGGGTAGATCTCGGTTTCCCTTTCGAGATGGCTACCCGCGGCGTGATCAGCATGTTGCCAGAATTCTGACTCGCTCTTCCATAGCAGTCGGATTCAGCAACAGTTTCAGGTCTGCACACAGACCTTCTGGCTTGTTGAGTGACAGAGAGCGTAGGGTAGATAGAGGTCAGTCTTGCTTGACTACTTCATCTGTTCGACGTGTTACTCAAGATTGGGTGCCAAAATCATCGCTGATTCACCCCAAGATCGAGACTTTACTCTGCTTGACTCGAGTTCGCCGGCGGGAAGGGAAAGGTTTGGCTTGTAGACTCTGGTTGTTCTCGCCATATGACCGGAGATTCTCGTTGGTTTTCTTCCCTAGCCCGTGCTCCAGGTGATGAGACGATCACCTTTGGAGATGCTTCGTTTGGGCGCGTCATTGCTAAAGGTACTGTGCGCATTAATGATTCATTTATTCTGAAAGATGTTGCCTTAGTAAGTAAGCTGCAGATAATCCGCTTTGATCTCTCACCACCGATGACGATTTGAGGTGAGTTTTAAGAAAAACAATTGCAAAATTCTTGATTCTTGGGTAGTCGGTTTATGGATTTCGTTATGGGAGGATCTTTCGTCTGATTTTTCCGAGTCTTGTGGTGATCCTCTCCGGTGTTTCATTGCTTCAATCCGTGATTTGACCTTCTGACATAGGAGACTTGGTCATATAGGATTTGATCATTTGACCCGAGTTAGCGGCCACGATCTCATTCGTGGTTTGCCTAAACTCAAGATGGTCAAAGATCTAGTTTGCTCTCCATGCCCAAGCACGGCAAGATGGTTGCCGCTTCTCACTCTCCAAATACAAAGTGACAATGACCGATGCACTGTGACAACTGCTCCATATGGATCTGATTGGCCCGGCTGAGTGATCGGCAGGAGGGAAGTGGTATGTTCTTGTTGTGGTCGATGACTTCTTGAGGTACTCTTGGGTGTTTTTCTTAGCCTCGAAGGATGAGACGTTTACTCATTTTCGTGGTCTTTTTAGTAGGCTTTCTATTGAGCTCCCAGGTGCATTACGAGCAATTCGCAGTGATAATGGCACCGAGTTCAAGAATTCCTACTTTGAGAGTTTCGGGTGAGACAGTGTAGAGCACGGTTCTCCTCTCCGCACGCCCTCAAAGAAATGGCGTTGTGGAGAGGAAGAACCGCACCTTGGTCGAGATGGCGTAACGATGCTAAATGAATATTCTACACCTAGGAAGTTTTGGGTGAGGCAATTGCCATTGCATGCCATGTTTCAAGCAGAGTTTTTCTTAGGGCACTCTTGCATCGCACTTCTTATGAGTTGAGATATGGGCGAAAGCCCAGTGTCTCGCATTTTCGTGTGTTTGGTTGCAAGTGTTTTATTCTGAAGTCTGGGAACCTCGATAAGTTCGAGTCACGATCGTGTGATGGGATCTTTCTGGGTTACTCGACTTCTTCTCGTGCCTATAGAGTCTGGAACTGCGAGTCTAGCAAAATGGTAGAAACCTGTGAGGTGACCTTCGATGAGGCCAGTCCGGGGACTAGGCCTGATATCCCAGGTTCGCTAGAGCAGTCTGAGTCCATCTTTGTGGATGATGAGGAGGACGGAGATGAGGGTTGTCTACCTGATCCAATTCTTTCTCCTACTCCTGAGGTGTCTTCTTCCACCGCACCTCGAGGAGATCAGCCCTTACCTTCTGCTTCTTCTGAAGCTAGTGGCTCTGTCCCTATCTCATCTGCTCATGAGATAAAGGCCACTTCTTCATCTCACCCTGGACCTCCTAGACACATTCAAAAGGGCTATCCTTCAGAGCAGATCATTGGAGATCTTTTTGAGCGAGTCACTCGCTCAAAAACTGGCATGTCTCTCTTCTGTCTCCATTCTGCCTTTGTTGCCTCATTTGAGCCTAAAGACGTTTGTCATGCTCTTTCTGATGAATAATGGATCAATGCCATGCATGAGGAATTGGAGAACTTTGACAGAAACAAGGTCCGGACGCTTGTTGAGCCCCCTCGAGGTCACAATATCATTGGGACCAAGTGGGTCCTCAAGAACAAGCAAAGCGAAGATGGGGTAGTCATTCGAAACAAGGCTAGACTAGTAGCTCAGGGTTACTCCCAAGTCGAGGGTCTCGATTTTGAGGAGACTTTTGCCCCTGTAGCCAGACTTGAAGCCATTAGAATCTTGCTTGCCTTTGTAGCTTCTAAGAGCTTCAAGCTTTACCAGATGGACGTCAAGAGTGCCTTTCTCAATGGACTTATTGAGGAAGAAGTCTATGTCAGACAGCCCCTAGGTTTCGAAAACCCCAAGTACCCTAATCATGTCTTTAAGCTTTCAAAAGCTCTTTATGGACTTAAGCAAGCTCCTCGAGCCTGGTATGAAAGGCTTAAGTCTTATCTTTTGAGTCATGATTTTGAAATGGGTAAAATTAACAAGACCTTGTTCATCCGCCGTCTTGGCACTGATCTTCTGCTCATCCAGATTTATGTGGATGACATTATCTTTGGCGGCTTCTCGCATGCTCTCGTCTCCCAGTTTTCGGATGTCATGAGCTCAGAGTTTGAGATGAGCATGATGGGCGAGTTGAGTTTCTTCCTTGGCTTCCAAATCAAACAGACTCGGGAGGGTACTTTTCTGCACCAAGGCAAGTACACTCGCGATCTCCTGAGACGCTTTGACATGAGTAATGGCAAGCCAGTGTCAACTCCAATGGCTTCTACAGCTTCACTTGACCCAGATGAAGATGGCGAGCCAGTTGATCAAAAGGAGTTCAGAAGCATGATAGGCTCTCTCTTGTACCTCACAGCCTCGCGACCAGACATACACTTCTCTGTGTGTCTTTGCGCTCGGTTTCAGGCTTCTCCTCGCGTATCTCACCGCCAGGCGGTGAAGCGCATATTTCGGTACCTTCGAGCTACCATTGACTATGGTATCTGGTACTCTTCCTCCTCTTGTCTATCTCTTAGAGCCTTCTCCGATGCGATTTATTGGTCAGAGGATAGATAGGAAGAGCACATCCGCACTTGCCAATTCATTGGCACTTCTCTTGTCTCCTGGTCTTCAAGGAAGCGATCGGTGTTGCACTGATCCGCTCGCAGAGGCCGAGTACGTTGCTGCAGCCAGTTGCTGTAGCCAAGTGCTTTGGATGGTCTCGACCTTGCAGGACTTTGGGTTAGTAATCGACCGTGTTCCACTCTTTTGTGATAACACGTCTGCGATTTGCATTGCCAAGAACCCAGTGCAACATTCTCGGACCAAGCATATTGATATCAGATATCACTTTCTTTGAGACCATGTAGAGAAGGGTGACATTGTGCTTGATTCGTGGAGAGTGAACACCGGTTATGATATCTTCACTAAGCCTTTGGGCTGACTCTCGGTTTTCACTCTGGGAGAGCTTGGGGTGGTTTGTCCTTATGGACTATTGTGAGGGGAGCTTATGTTTTCATTGTATTATATTTTAATTATGCTAGTTCTCCTTTCTGGTTGCATTTCATTTAAGTGCTTTGGGTATAAGTCCTTCCAGCATAGGTTAGAGTGGTTCTCTTGCCAAGTTGCTTTGACTGCTAATTCTTATCTTGTGCTTCTAGGATGCTGCTTATTAGCTGTTTCTCCTCTCTCTAAGTAGAGCTTACTCACTTCTTATAGGTTCTAGCGAGGGTCGGGCCACCCTTGGGTAGACAGGGACAGTGTTTGCTCCTTAGTGTGTTAGTTGATCAGCTGATAGTCCTGGAATCATATGGGGTAGATAAGAATCTGTCTGAGCTATAGTATTCTCTATATCTTATCTATGCTCTAAGGACTGCCTTTTCTGTTTCTCTTTCCAATTTCTCGATTTTGTTCCTTTGGTTCAAGGGGAGTTCATCTTGTCTCTTCTAGTTCTTAAATTTGTCATAACTCAACTTAAATTAAAAGATGCATCTCATTCTGAAGAGGATCTGGTTTTTCGTGCATTTCATCCTGCATTGTAAAATAATCATTTGGAGCCTTGTCTATTATCCCTTATGATCTGTTTTCACTGTTTTACATCTTGCCATGATTTATGCTAAACTGCTAGATTTATCATGACTTTTTATGTGTAGTTTAGTCTTTGCCATGCTAAGGTGATTTAAAAAAATGCTCAACTTGAATTAAAATCTTGTCATGATAGCTCTTGAGACTAGTCTGTTGAAGTTATCCTTTTATGATTCTCGCCATGTCAAGTAGGCTGAGTTGAGTTCTGAATCTCTTTTGAACTTTAGATTAAGCTATGTCAGCTCATTAAGAAACATGACTTATCTTTAATCGTTGGTCTAAAAACTTCAAAAGCAAAAATGATCTCTTTTGTGCGAAAAAACTGATCTCACCAAATCTTTCTCATGAGACTGCTTGCCATTGCACTAGGCATGAACTCAGGGGGAGCCTTGGATGACCTAAGATCACTTCCTTAAGTCTGTTGCTTGGAGTTGTCGCATAAGGCTTGGGATCTAGCACATGGTTAAGATTTGAAAAATGGTTGAAGCTTAGGAGGCAGTTGTGGATGGCACCTAGTCCAGAGCTTGCTTCACTAAGATAAAGCCATAATTATGTTTCCAGAAAAGAAACTTGTGCTAAAATTGCTTATCTTCGAATAGACCAAGTACTTGATCAAATGAGTCTTTCTTACAACTAGTAGCACTCTAAACTGTTCAATAGTATGCTTCTTGGTTCCACTTAGAGTATTTGACATGGCTTGTATCATCCTTGGATACCTTTAGCTAGACTATAATCTTGGTTTACTTGACTTGCTAAAGAATTGGACCAATTATCAGATTATGGATTTTCTATCTTAGCTATTCTATACATCATTTGTCATGATCTTGATAGCATTCTTATGTGTTATGGCTTGGTGTAATACTCTAATAGTCATTTTGGATAATCTTCATGGCTCCTAATGCTTAAAATGAATATCATATAGTCATTTCCTTCCTTTAACACTTCTTGATGTGTTTATTGCCAAAAGGGGGAGAAGTTAGTTTTGGAGAGAAAAAGTCCTATGAAGCTTTGCAGAAAAATTTGCTCTTTCATTTCAAGCTTCAATCGTTCTCTTTTGACAAACATGGTTTTGAGCCTTCTTGTCTCCTAGATTACACCATGTTTGGTCTTTATCACAAACTCTTTATATGTTTTTTCGTGTTTGTCAATATACTCATCAAGGGGGAGATTGAGAGACCATGTGAGTAGGGTCCTCGTTTGAGTGATGAGTATTTGACGCTGTGGTGAGAAGTTTGTGATTGAAATCATCGCGTTTTTGGCTGCTGCCGGTTTGTTCGTAAGTGCGGAACTTCCGTTCGAAAACGGAAGTTCGATAATCGAACTTCCGCTTTGGTAAAACGGAACTTCCGATTATCCCGACGCTTATGCGTTCGTTGAGTTCATCGGAACTTCCGCACCTGGGAACGCGGTATGTCCGATAATACTGACAAGAGTATTCTGCTGTGACGACAATCGGATCTTCAAACCTGGGAGTGCGGACGGTCCGATAATCGGAACTTCCGCAATAGGAAATGCGGAACTTCCGATAATAGGAACATCCGCAATGGTAAAGGCGGAACTTTCGATTGTGGGCAGAACTGTGCAGAAAGGCATAGTTTTGATTTTGAGTTGTGAATTGCTTTGAGATAAATGCAAATGATGATTCTATGATGTTGAGCAATGCTATGTGATGTGTTTCTTGTCTGTGCTGGTTGCAGGGCATCGAGGTGGAGTCGTGGCGAGACATGTGGAGACCGGACTAGACACAGGCGGCGTTGAGGTCAGAACGGTAAAGTCGTGTCGAAGACGGTGTGCACTCGAGGTGTTTGCGAGTCGTGAACAACAAGGAACGCGGGAGCTTCCAGAAGGTGTGCGAGGGGCGAAAGGGTCATTTCGCAAAGCGGCACAAGTGGAAGCGGGCTCCGTTAGGGTTTAGCCGGCATAACGGGTTGGAGACCCGTTAGCCAAGGGCTATAAATAGAGGTGAACCCCTGGTTGTTGGGTTAGACTTTTGGTGAGAGAAAATTAGGGTTAGCTTTAGCTAAAGAGCCTTTGGAGAGGTTGTTTTGCTTTTTGGGAGTTTGTTGAGTTGGAGAGGATGAACTGAAATTTGTGTAATCATTCCTCTGTGTTTCCCTCTGTAATCTTTTGATTTCTATCAATGAAACTCTGAGGTTTTGGTTCTTTGTTTATGCCTCTTTTCGTCTCTATGTTCATACATTGAATATATAGGGTTTTTGGTGAATATTTTGATTCCTCTTATGAGATGGCATGAAACTTGGTATTTAGAGTCTTATTGATATTGCTAATATATCTTCAAAGTCTCATGAGCCGAGAATCTAAGAATCTTGCAAATTGTGGGTTTTTGGTTGTTCTTGCCTAATACTCAAGAAATCCGTTTTTGCTTTGATTAATGGATATTTGTCTGCGATTCTTCTCCATGAGGTCAAGATGTTGTTTAGGATGATGTCCTGTGAGACATGACCTGAGAAGAGCATTCAAGAGTTAGTATTTCATATTTTTGGGCAAAACCCCGAGCGTACTGTTCTTCGGTCAGGACAATCGGAACTTCCGATTGTCCACGGCGGAACTACCGTTGGCGGAACTTCCACACTGAAACCCGGAACTACCGCAGTGCGGAACTACCGCTAGGTAGAATCGGAGCTTCCGATATCTGACAAAACAGCCCTTTTTGTTTAACTCTTTGGATTTGATTCACATCACACCTTTTGTTTAACAGTAAGTTTTTGAATCGCTGTGTGGACACTTGAGAGGGGAGGATCTTAATTTTTAAGGCACCATTCACCCCCCCTCTGTTGCCATTTCGGTCCTTCAGTAATCTCCATTACTTTGGGGGTGAATCATATATGGTGTACCCGTGTTTGACATTTTCTATAGAAATCTAACTTCTATTAAATTTCAGATATATGATGAAAAACAAAATGGAATATATTACTACTATTAGAGCTTAAGTCATAGAAGATTAATGTAAAAAATGTTCCTTGTAGGGACGGATGGTGCGTGTTGGTCCACATGGCACAAATTTTCTGCAATAAACTGTCACAACTTTGTTTTGGGGATCAAAGAACAGAAAACTCTTCAAAATTTGCTGTTACAATTTATGTACCAATAATTGATATATGGCTGCTTTTACTATGCAGTGAACTTTGCACCATGGGGCAACCTAGCGCACAAGTGGTGCGTCATAACTGATCGGGGATGTGTGTCCTTGAACCAGGTAATTCAACTTAAAACTGACTTGTTTGATAAGGTTTGATCTGGTTCATTCACACATCTTTTTTATATGTTTGTATTCTCTTTTTATTTGACATGTGGAATAGAACTGATCTGTTCAACCCCGTTTGATCCAGTTCATTACAAGTATGGTAAGGTTAACTATGTAGATAGTCCAGTAAACTGTCTATCAAGGACTTGATTGTGTGAATAACCAAATAATTGGCATGGTGAAACCCTTTATTTACTTGGAACAGTTAGGGAAAATTTGCAATTTACTGATACATCGGCCGATCGATATGATAACTTAGAACACGTGGCAGATACATGTTTGAAGAATTTAGAGACTTGTCTTTCTCATAATTGTCTTCGTCTCATTTGACGACCTTCTAATTCAGATGACTTATGAACTACATGGTGTTCTGTTCAGCGTTGTAGGACCTGCAGGACCTCCTTCATTGATGGCCTTGAAGATGGCGTTATGCCTGTGCAAATTAGTCCTAGCTTGAACACCAGTTGCACCTCAGGCAAGTAAGCTGGATCTCGTATATCCGCGTCAACTACATCAGTTAACTGGAAGCCCTCATCTTGAAATTGCCACCACACCCATTGTGCCAAATTCTCGTACCTGCCCCCACCATTTGCATGTTGAATAATTCTTGATGTTGTTAGTATTTTCAGTTTCTTGTATGTTAGAAATAATCAAGTGAGTGCGTCCACGGGTATAATTTCCAACATTGTAGCAGTAAGTAGTAGTGGTTTTCATTTTCTTGATTGCATTAGAAGCCAGTTACGATGGCGTTCATTGCATTAGTAGTCATTTCTTTGCATGTGGCTGAAACGTTGCACTGTTGGCTGCTAGTAACGGCCTCATTGATTTGCACCATTAGTGGTATAGGAAACTGCTAGCAGGTTAGTGGCACATTATGCATGTAGGTAGTGTCTCTTGTAATCTCTTGATCAGTATAAAATGAGAAGAAAAACCAGAAAAGGTGTGGAAGTTAAACAACACCAAAATTCCTGTGTTCTCGCTTGTGATCGGTATCCAGGCGTTCGTCCAAGTCGGCGTTGCTAACAATTGGTATCAGAGCTTCGTGCTCTTCTACCTGTGAAGATGTCGCGCTCGGAGTCTCCATCACGTACTAGGACCCGTGTCGAGGACGGCGCGAGCAGCGAAGGCGCTGCCCGCACACTGGTGGTACCGCCGGTGAGGGAGGGAGCTGTGACCCTCCAATACCCCATACTTACGGAGAGCAATTACGGAGTGTGGGCGGTGAAGATGAAGATCGTCATGCGTGCGTAAGGAGTATGGGCGGCAGTGGAGGGCGAAGAATTGGTCGATGAGAAGAAAGGCCAGATGGCTCTCGTCGTCATAGTTCAAGCCGTGCCGGAGGCCGTTGTAATGGCCATATCCAAGAAGGAGACGGTAAAGGAGGCTTGGGACGCGCTCAAGGAGATGCACGTCGGCGAAGAACGTGTCAAGAAGGCGCGTGTTCAAACTCTCAAGAGGGAGTTTGAACGCATCTGCATGGGGGACTCAGAGAAAATCATTGAGTTCGCCTTGAAACTCACCACCATGGTCAACGAAATACGTGCTCTCGGTACCAAGGTGGAGGAGGGTGCTGTCGTGGAGAAGCTTCTACGCTCCTTCCCTGACAAATTCCTACCGATTGTCAGCACCATTGAGCAATGGGGCGATGTATCGGCGATGTCGGTGATGGAGATCATCGGACGCTTGAGGGTGTACGAGGAGAGCTTGAAGGGGTGGCGGCGTGACAAGGAAGAAGGGGAGCACCTGTTGCTCACGCGCGCTGAGTGGGAGGCCAAAACCGCCGAAGAAAAGAGGAGCGGCGAGGACTCCGACAGCGGCACAAGGAAGAATGGTGGGCGTGGCGATGGCCGTAGCCGTGGCCAAGACGGCGACAAGAAGAAGCACCGCGGAAAGTTCGACAAGTCGAAGATCCAGTACTTTAATTGTTGGGAGTTCGGCCATTTTGCGTCCGAGTGTGATGAGCCGAAGAAAGGACGGGTGTATCTCACTAATGTCCAATAGGACGACAAGCCGGCTCTCCTAATGGCTGTGGCATGCGAGCATGCCGCGGACGTCATCATGCTGAAGAAGAAGGAAGAAGAGGAGGAGTGGCTTGCACGCGCCAAGAGGAGGGAGCAAGGCGGCTACTCTTTCGACGGTGACAAGGGCAGCGGCAGCGGTGGTGACAACCACTGTAAGCCGAAGCGTACCGAGCAGGCCCACCTGACGCAAGCCGACGATGATGAGCCTGCGCTTCTCATGGCGCAGGTGTACGCGTTCGCTGAGGCATCCGTGGGCGCGAGTACTGACGTGGCATGGAGGGCGCGACGAGTGGCACACAAGGATCGGCATCGTCGAGATCAAGAAAACACATCAAGGATTAGTAGGTATTTGTTGAATGATTCTTGGTGCTGTTAGATTTTCAGTTTCTTGTAGCAGTAAGTAGCAGCGGTTTTCATTTTTCTTGTTTGCATTAGAAGCCAGTTACGATGGCGTTCATTGCATTAGCAGTCATTTCTTTGCATGTAGCTCAAACGTTGCACTGTTGGCTGCTAGTAACGGCCTCATTGATTTGCACCATTAGCGCATAGGAAACTACTAGTAGGTTAGTGGCACATTATGCATGTAGGTAGTGTCTCTTGTAGTCTCTTGATCAGTATAAAATGAGAAGAAAAACCAGAAAAGGTGTGGAAGTTAGACAACACCAAAATTCCTGTGTTCTCGCTTGTGATCGGTGTCCAGACATTCGTCCAAGTCGGCGTTGCTAACATTGCATACCTCCCTGTTGTCAGCTCCAGGAGAACCACCCAAAGCTGTACACATCAACTTTCTCATTGATTCTGTACACATCAACTTTCTCATTGATTTTTCTTGAGGTTCCGAACTCTTAACAAAAAAGTAAGTCGTTGGTCATATAGCTATACTACTGAATTCAAAACAATTGAATTTATCAAGTTCGTACCTGGAGCCATATATCCAAAGGATCCAACCGTAGCTGAGACTGACTCTGGCTCACCAGCTTTAACAAGTGCACGGGCTAGCCCAAAGTCTGCGATCTTTACTTTGCACTCAAGATCAAATAGGGTGTTGCTGGTTTTGACATCTCCATGTGCAGTAGGCAGAGAGCAATCGTGGTGCATGTAGCTCAGTCCTCTTGCTGCATCAATTGATATTCACAACCTTGTTGGCCAATTCAACCGTCCAGTTGTAATGGTCTGATCTTTCTGATGCAACTTTACGATGCTTTCATGTCGGATAGAACCAAGAGTCCTCGTCCGCTGTCATCCCTAGATGCTGGTTACCGATCCTCGTCCACCGCCTCCCCAGGTTGCAGCTCGGGTGAAGCACAGAGGGGCTGCCACCGGTCGCCGTTGGTCGCCACCATCCGTTGACGTTGGTCGCCGGTCCCTGTCCTCGTCCACCTCCCCAAGTCGCCGTCCCCAACTTGATCCTCCTCCGCCTCCCCAAGATGGAGCCAGGGGCGGAGTTAGGGTAGTGCCCGGTATGCACCAGCAACACCCGAAAAATTGAAAAACATCTAGAAAGTATATAGGTATTAGAACCAAATTATTTGTTCTATTGAACCTTGATGAGGTTACTGTACAAAGCAGCGAGTAGTCCTTATGACGACGATGATGGATCACGTCGTGACAAGAATCGCCCGCTTGACATGGATTACTTCGGATGACTAATTTGAGGCAGATTTGATGAGAGGATGTTTTGGACTTTGGAGCTTACTTTTGCTCTATTCGAACTTAAGAATATTTTATTGTAGTTGTCGTTAAGAACTCGTTGCTTAGTTATACACTTACGGTAATTTGCTACCCCTATTTAATGCTCGTGATGTCATTTTATTTGCTACCCTAGCACTGTACATCCCATTAGTAACCGGTATAAACTCATTACTATTCATCAAACATAACCTATTAGGAATAGTATTAACCCAATACTATTCACCAAACCTGTTAAACACCCGAACCGATAGCAAATAGTGCTAACTCGGTAGTACTGTACATTCAAATCCATTATTGTTTATTCCACAGTAGTTAAGACATTATATGTTCATTTCGATCGTTTTGAGCTCGTGAAACCCTTTTTCGACACCGTTCGACCTAACCAAGCACCAAATAAACCCTAACAACTAACATCACCTTTCTTTATAATTCTCTTTGATTTTTATTTTATTTTATTTTGTTCCTAGCTTGCTCTTGTTGAGCCTGAACTTATTTATTTTAACTTTCTTTTGCGTTAGGCTCCGACTTCGAAGATCAAGCCCCAGAAGACATCGATCAAGACACAGAAGAGACCTTGATCAAGAAGGTAAGTCACATTCTTTGATCATATTGAGCCCACACTACTACAGAACAGACCTTTGGTCCCGGGCCTAAAGGGCCTCTAGTCCCGGGTATAGAGCCGGGACTAGAAAATCGGACTAAATGTTCACATTTAGTCCCGGTCCCGTGCCCGGACTAAAGGTCGATTTAGTCGGTTGGTAATACCAACCGACTAAAAGGTCCACTGGTCGTACACGGATGGTTTTAATCCCTGCTGGTATTACCAACCGACTAAAGGTTTTTTTTTTCTTTTTTGTTTCCATTTCAATTCATTATTGATTTTGGTTTTAAAATTACATTAGGTTTTCCAATGCGTATTCTTCGCTGCTAATATATGTATACGCCCACATATAATTTAGTTTGGAACATTATTACACACAAATAAAGTATGAAACTATATATATTATGGAGCTATATATATGTATAATATATATATATATATATGCACATAAAATTTACAACATTATTCATGCATCCTTGGTATTTACAACACAAATGTTGTCCTCCACTTAAATGTCATACAAATGTTCGTCCTGGTTTGGCTTCAATTGTTCATCTGGGTTAAAGTAGAACTCGTGTCGGGCTTGAGGACATGCTCATTAAGAAATCTCGCGATTGTCTCTTGAATTCCTTTGAGGCGGTCCATATCCAACACTGCTCCTTCAACCATATCTCCTTCAATTTGCATTAAACGAAAGAAGTATTAATATACATAAGATTTATTTAATAGCAACAAATAAATAAAATAGATTTATTATATATACTTGTTACGCATTTTTCAGATCTGAGATGGGTTCTTTTGCATACACCATGAGGAACTCGCAAACGTAGTATCCACACAAATTGTTGCCCGTGGTCGCCAGAGAACCCATCAGACGATATAAAAAGATAACTCTCGCATCCCGCGCAGAGTCAAGCATGATAAGGCAAAGATGCGGGAGCTAGTACAACTTACATCCAATCGGTGTGGATCGTGAAGTGGCGCTTTCAGATCCGGACGGTGTAGTTGAACGAACCAAGCCCAAACCCCGCCTAATAATTGATCGTTAATTAACTATTGCAAAGTTAAAGAGCAGGAATAAATATTTAAAGATCGGTTACCCCGGATAATGTCTATCATATCTTGGTAATCTTCCCGCGGTTTTTCAACGAGTCATAGATTAGCAAATGACCGCTTGAGAGATCGAGGACAATCAAGATCCAAAGGAAAGTCGATTTGTTTATAGAGTCAACATATATATCTTTATGTTGGATTGAGTAAGTAAAGTAAAATGTGCACACGATAACAACACTCACCCAAAGTTGTAGGGAAGAGTATAAATCTTTTGTTCTTTTGGTTGATCAAGAACCTCCGAAATTCCTCTCCGCTTGAGGTCTCCATTGATCGTAGGGAGTGTTTGGGTCCTTGAATACGATATATGGATCAACGAAACCAATGTTCTTGTCGCTTCTACGTGTGAGGTCTCTCATCATGTCTCTCGCATATGTATAGACATGCTAGCTAGTGTGAGGATAATTACTTATACATATACATATGCTAGAGTGAGATTATTAAAAGAAAGAATCACGCATGCACAAAAGCAATTGATGAGAGATTTGTCTAGAGCGCTCATGTGGCATAGCCGGTGTAACTCATTAAACTCGAACCATTATAATGTCATCGCCACTAAGTAATGATGGTTTCTAATTTTGACGCAAATATAGTCATCCGCTTTTCGCGACACGCCATGTACCACTTGTTTAACAAGTACATTTGTGTACGGTTCGATGAGCTTCTCGTGGTTGTATAGACTCTTGCCATATACATATTCCTTCTTCCAATAATCAACTTCCGAGCACTTTTGATGTGTGCTCACGAGCATTTGGGAAATGCTTAGACCAGCTTCATGAAAAATTCATCAAGTTGATCCAAATGCACATTTCCGATATCTGTTTCTAGCACGCTCGTGTTTGAACCATATTCATTCCCAATAACTAGCGGGGCACCGATTGTTGTGATTGTTCCCGAGCCGCAACACCCTTCCGTGCTATCTTCTCTTTCTTCTTCGCCTCCTCAATTGACTTGGTGAGAGTGCGGTCATAGTCCGATAGTGGCGAATCCTTACGAGCATGACGTAACTTTTTCTCGTGAGCGCCCACCCTTTGCCTTAGAACTTCGGACGCACGAAGAAGCACGGCTCGTGGTTTCGCCGCTTCACTTTTAGCCTTGACTTTCGCAAGAAACCGCCCACATCTGTTCATCAAGCATCTATTTCTGCAGCCTTCTCATAGGAAAGTTTCGCTGCCTTAGAAATAGCCGGTGTTCTCCCCGAGGCTTTCTTCTTGGCGCGTGGGGCCAACGCTTCGCTTGTGTGGTGCGATCTTCTTTGGCAGAGGGCCGGCTGTCGGCGTTGGAGCCCGCCGTGGAGGCGATGGGGCCGGTGGCGGCGTTGGAGCCGCCGTGGAGGCGATGGGCGGCGGTGTCGGCGTTGGAGCCCGCCGTGGAGGCGATGGAGCGGCCGGTGGCGGCGTTGGAGCCCGCCGTGGAGGAGATGGGGCGATGGCGGCGTTGGAGCCCGCCGTGGAGGCGATGGGGCGGCCGGTGTCGGCGTTGGAGCCCGCCGCAAAGCGATGGGGCGGTGGGGATGCACCTGTCTTCCACTTCATTGTCATCGCCCGCAACACCGTGACTGTGTGGTGAATGTATAATTGGACTTAGGTTGGGGAGGTTCTCTGTGAAAACAACGTGGTATGAGTAAACCGTTATTTAAGCCAATACATAATTAGTGAAAAATGGTTCGCTCACTTTCATCCGCACCTAGGGTTAAGTTGTTGAGGAGGAGGAGGTGACGCCTAGGAATAATGATATAGCGCTTGCGCCAACATATGAATGTCTTCTCCGCTTCTCCTAAAGTCTTCTCCCATCACCTCCTTCAATGTCAAGAGGCACATTGCTTTTACCTTTCACAACTCTATCCACCGAGACGCTAGCATATCCAGAGGTATTAATGCCCCATGGCATCTTGGTGTCTTCGTAGGGTCGACACGAGATACAACACCGATAGCCACCATGACCGTGGCATTCCTCTCGAATGTGCACTCACATGTCGTGAGAGGATCGGTGATGTCATCCACGGGAAGCGCACCTGCGCCATCTTGAATCACCGGCACCTCCGTGGAAGCGCAATCGCTTCAACCGATTAGGGGCTGATGTTGACTCCGGCCTCGATGCGCTTTGCCTTTGGATGGAACTTATCGCTATCTCGCACTTGCCTTTTGATTTCGTGATTCATTTTGGCTTCAAGTGTTTTTTTCGCTTATCGCTTCACGAGCCACTTCCCGTGACTCATGAACCATTTCTCCATCCCGCGCGATCCGCTCGCCTCCTCGCATTTCTTTCTCTGGCGGCTTCTATAGGTGGCTTTGTCTTTAGGGAAAGCATGCTCCCACGACACCTCCCCATAGCCTCTTGTTCGCCCACCGTGTTCAAGATTTCCGTATGATGTCACCATCCTTATCTCTATTCGTCACACCGCCACTCTCACCAAGCCTCGAGCATAAGCAAATCTTTCACGCTTCTTGGAGTTTTGCGCCATACACTATCTTTCCGGCCTCTAGGTCCAGCTTCCCCATGACCGAAAAACCAATACTTGGCACGCCAAAGCGCTTGATTGATTCTCGTTCGATCCCTTGGCAAGAATCTCCTGCTCCATTCTTTCCCACTTAGGAATGGCACTCTGTAGCCACCGATCCCAAGTGATGGTGGTATTGCTTTGCTCCGCATTCTGCTGGTTCCTTCTCACCCGTGCCTCACCCTCTTCCGATGTCTTGAACTGCATAAACTCATCCCAAAACGGCCTCAACTTGACGAGGCCTTAGTGTTGAAATCAAGCGCCAGTTCTTCCCGATAAATGTGTTGTACAATTTCTTCTTCCAACACCGGAATTGTGTGGCCATCTTCTTCATAGCCCAGCTTCCTAACTCTCTCCTTCAAAGCTTCATCTTTCAGACGAGCGAAATGTTGAAGGACATCTTGCCAAACTAGTGCCTTGTCACGATCGAGACAAAACTAATATGAGAAGCAACTTTCTTTTGCTTCCATTCACGAGCATTAATCGGATCCTGTCCCTTACAAGGTACCCACAAGGTCGACAAATTTCGTGCATGTGGTCCAAGTACTTTGCCTCAGATCCTCCTCGAATTCGAGAGAATGAACCGACCCTCCAACGGCTTCTTCGGCCTCGACATTTCTACTCTTCCCGTTGTTGTCGCCGATCCAGAGGGCTACGAATGTAGAAACACAAAGATTTAAATAAATATATTTACACGACAAATGAAATTATTCTCAATTTCATGTATACATAAGAGATTGTAGATAGACCTCGCCAAAGATTGTCTTGCTCATCTTCATAATCGGCAAAGCATCGACTCCGCCATCCGCTTCTTGATTGTTGTCATCACCTTCGAATTGGGCACCTTGTAAGGCGCCATTGTTGATAATTTCCATCATGGCATCGCCCATGTTGTCATTCGGTCGCCATTTCGCAAATATATGTGTAGGACGTTAGAACGGTTCGTGATCGGGTTATGATTTCGCATCAAGTGGCGTGCGGTTCGTGACATGCATCGACAAAAGAAAAACAAAAAGAGGGCTCGCCACGGGGTTAGTGTCAGGTCGCCGCCTCTCGCAGAAATGCACAGATCTATCTATCAAGGTTACTATATGAAAACATAACTCGCAATTGAACATCAACAACTTATCTAACCCACTAATAACCCGCAATTGAACATCAACAACATTTCGATAGCCCGATTGAATGATCGTGAGTCATCAAAGCGTTACTCATGCTTTTGTGTCAAAAATTTAGCCATGACAATGATTTCACATTTTAGTTCAGAAATGTTTGAATCACATGGGCTAGCACGTGAGGAGTATCAGGTCAATGACACTTCTCAATATCCATCAAACATAACACTTCTAAAAAACATGAAAAATGCCAATCATGGTAATTCTGAATCTGATCTCTTATTTGCGCAATTCTTCTCGTATTTGAGCAAATATGGACTTTAATCGTTGTCAACACATCCTGGTACTGAGCAAATATGAAGTACTCATTCTTGCAATTATTCCGCAATTATTCGTGGTAAGTTGATGGGCTCCTCAAGTTGTTTTTGTTCCACCGCCATCTCTTTATGAGTGCCTTTGCGTGGTTTAATAAGTGTAAACACGATTTTTGGGTTATTTATCAATTAAATTAGTTGTTTATTTTTATATTTGCCTTGTGTGCACTAGCATGATCCTATACTAGTGTATTATACACAGAAGATACATATTTACAAATTTTGGTCCCAATAATGAAGGACTGCATTGAAAGTGGATTATGATATAATATGTGAGTTATGGTAGGGTGTCATGTGGATCATGAAAAAAAGAAAAAAATATTTAGTCTCTCAGATTTTTAAGTTGGTCCATTTTCACCGCTGTACTATAAAATTGAGTAAATAACCCTTGTACTTACAATATCGGATCAAATCAAGTATAAATCGAAACGAGGTGGTTTGCGCTATGAGTTGTCTTCCTAGGTGGCAAGTGCTACTGATGTGGCAAGCAACAACATGTACATGCACAAGTCAATGATGTAAGATCCAACCAACATAACCCAAAAACTCCCCCTTCTCCCTTCTTCAGCTTGACTCGAGGGGACCAAATATGTTTTTTTTTTGTCCTTTAAAAAATGTGGGCACGCTGCTAGTATGTAAGTAATTATACAAAGCTAGTATAATGGATCATTAAAGCTTGATTGAGTTTTAAAACATATCAAACATTGTTTTCAAGTACTTCTTTTATGCTTTCAATGATGTTTTGTAGAACTTTGTATTGTTAACATGCAAACTTCACGCGGCGACATACCTCCCCTACACAATCTTGCCTAACAAAAGATTGTTGGAATATGTTACCATAGAGTCTACCGTGGCCTGCTTAGCCAAACTTTAACTTATTGGGTTATTATAGGTTGAAGCGGGTGCAAATGGATGGTTTCTTTTCTAGACGTTGGAAAACCGTGATTCACAAATATAAGTCTGCGAATATAAGTTGAAACGATATCGCCCACTTTACATCTTATAAACCGAGCTATATACACAAACTAATGCACAAATCTACCGAGATGTACTACCGGTGTTGGGCTTAAATCAGAATACCGTTAAATTACCAAGTACGTACTAACAAAGATGCACATATGTTACTTCCACAAACACAAGAGCACTCAACTTAATTTATACAATAATATCCAGAATAGTGCATACAAGATCTATTACATTGCAAGAACATAAAACTACATTCAAGAACAGAATTGATCAATACATCCAGAATGTATAATGTAGCTAGACAAAACGATAGATTGCTCAATCATGAATTCAACAGAAAGATCCATACATCCATTTCTGAACTACTACATTTCTGAATCAATAATCCAGAATCCAGACATTTATGAATCAAATCATGCATTGCTCAATCACAAAATTCATACAACACTAAACCGATCCACACGGGGCATCAGGGGGGGGGGAGGCTCGGGTGCACGGGGGCGGTTGGGCAGCGTGGCCGGGGAGGAAAAGAGAGGGGAGAAAGCTAGGGCACGGGGAGAAGGCGGAGGCTCACCGAGCGGCTGGAGGGGGGGTGCCGAGGGAGGCCGGCGATGGAGCCACGGGCGGCGCGGGGAGGAGCTTGGCGGCGGCGACCTGGAGCGAGGAGACGGCGCGAGGAGACGGCGAGGAAGACGGGGGCCGGGTGCACGGGGTTGCTTGAGACGGCGAGGAAGACGGGGTCTCGGGTGCACGGGGTTGCTTGAGACGGCGAGGAAGACGGGGGGGCTCGGGTGCACGGGGGTTGCTTGGAGACGGCGAGGAAGACGGGGGGGCTCGGGTGCACGGGGGTTGCTTAAGCATCGAGGGTTCTTTAGTCCCGGGCGGTATTAACCACCGGGACTAAAGACCTTTAGTCCCGGGCCGTAAAACCACCCGGGACTAAAGGTCCAGTCTTTAGTCCCGGGCGGTATGACTAACCGGGACTAAAGGTCTTTAGTCCCGCTGTTATTACGGATCGACTAAAGATCGACCTTTAGTCCCGGTGGTTTTACGCCCGAGTAAAGGTCTTATGCTGGGATATATTTTCCGCCATAGTTTTCACCTTTAGTCCCAAGCAGATTACTGACCGACTAAAGGTCCCCACTATTCAATTCCCGCCACAGCCACAGCTTGGGTTTTGTATTAAGTTTATTTGTATAAATATGCTAATTTTTGTTAAATGCATAGTAAATTAAATACTAGGCATAAATTTTTAAAAATAATAGTTGCATTTCTTTTTATCTTATTGACATTTCAAACGACTTTTATAGTGACCACAAGTCGAAGTGAAGAGCCAACTATAAACAAAATGAAGGGCTCAAACCACAAGTCGGGAATTTCATTTGAAACGATAAAAACAAGAAAAATATGATAGAAACATCCGGTTACAATTATTACATAAAATCTCTAATACACACTATTTATTAAACATCACTATATATCAAGCGGCACAGTGGTGAACTTCTTCTTGACGATGACCCTTGGTTATGATCATGCCGTAACCATGGAGTATCCTCGCATTTAGCAGATGCTTGGGTCTTTGGTCACATCAAGGGCTGGATTCGGTCATCCTTTCATAATCTTCTCGACTTGTCCGACTTGTCCTCAATTCCCACGATGTTTCTTTTCCCCGAAAGAACTATGTGGCGCTTTGGCTCATTGGTTGATTTGTCGTAGTTTTTCCTCTCTTGGGTTTTGTAGACATGTCTTTCACATAGAACACCGATTCACATCGCAAAGAAGGACGAATGGTTCGCCTTTGTACCCAATATTGTTGAGGTCCACTGTTGTCATTCCATACTCCTTGTCGACTGTTACCCCGCCTCCGGTCATCTTCACCCATTGGCACTGGAACAAAGGGACTTTAAAATTAGGTGCGTAGTCTAGTTCCCAAATCTCCTCTATGCGCCATAATATGTTTGCCTCTTTCCATTTGGGTCTGTGGCATCTATGCGACACCACTGCTTTGGTTCGTGTCCTTTTATCTTGGGCTACGTGTAAAATGTATTTCCATTTATCTCGCACTTTGTACGTGAGGATGTGCCACGATGGTTGCCTAGCCAACAAATACAGTTGCTCATCAATATTGTCATCACCCTGACATTCTTTTCGCAACCAACCGCTGAAAGTTTCCATGTGATGACGCCTAATCCAAGCTTCATTCTTCCTCGAAATCGATCGAGGAACTCCTTGTGTACTCGACATACGGCTCCACCACGGAGGAGTTTTGAAGAACTGTAGTGCGCTTTATTGAAATAATCGCCCCGCATCGATATATGTTTTCTTCCCTAGTGTTCCTTTCCACTAAGTCTCCCTCGTGTCGCGATTCAGAACACCAATCGGGTCAAGGTCGGAATGAAGTCAACACGTAACTCAATGACCTCCTCTCGCCCCGTAGCCCTTGGCAATGCTTCCTTCCGCCGAGCACGCTGGTGAACATATTTCTTCAGACTCCATGAACCTCTCAAAGGGGAACATGTTGTGTAGGAACACAGACCGAGAATATTAATCTCCTTGACCAGTGAACTAGGAGGTGTGTCATGATATTAAAGAAGGATGGAGGGAACACCAACTCAAAGTCGACAAGACATTGAACCACATCATTCTCAGAGTAGCTAGTTCCATTGGATTGATTGCCTTCGAGAAATTGCATTGAGGAATGCACATAGCTTCACGGTGGCTGACGTACATGTGGAGGTAGAATTCTCTTAAAGCAACCTAAGCAATTGCGCTATAAGCACGTGGCGCTCATGGGACTTTAAGTGTAGGAATTTCTTCTCCGCACATTTATTATACGCTTTATATTGGAGGAGAATCCAGATGGGACCTTGATGTCATTTAGGCATTCAAACATGCTTTCCTTCTCTTCTTTGCTAAGAGTGAAGCTAGTGTCTTAAGTAATGGCGCCCATCGTCTGCCTTCTCTGGATGCAAAGTTGTCTCGTTCTTTCATGCGCCGCAAGTCCGCGCGTGCTTCGAGTGAATCCTTAGACTTTCCATACACATCCATGAATCCTAGCAGTTCACACAAAGATTCTTTGTCGTGCATCACGCCGATCGCGCTATGGACCTCTAGGACTTGCCAATAGGGTAGCTCCCAAAATATGGACTTCTTCTTCCACATGGGTGCGTGTCCCTTAGCATCTTTCTAACAGTTCACGCCTTGTCCCTTTCCAAAGACTACTTGCACATCCTTGACCATATCAAGTACATCCTCCCAGCCTCGGCTATGTAGGCTTTGTTCGTGTTCGCCTACCGCTAAAATGCTTGCCTTTCTTTCTTAGTTGGTGATTCATAGGAAGAAAACGACGATGGCCAAGGTACACGACCTTTCGACATTTTTTCAAATATATACCGTCAATGTCATCAAAACATTGTGTGCATGCATTGTATCCCTTGTTTGTCCGTCTCCGAAGATTACTTAGAGCAGCCAATCATTGATTGTTACGAACAACAATGCTCGCAGTCGAAGTGTTCTGCTTGTACTCATCCCACACACGTACACCGGTTTGCTCCATAAAAGAAGGAGTTCCTCAACTAATGGCCTCGTGTAGACATCGATGTCGCTGCAAAGTTGCCTCGGCCTTGATGAGCACCGCATCATAATGAACTTCGCTTCATGCATAACCATGGAGGAAGGTTGTAGATACATAGAGTAATGTGCCAAGTGCTATGACTAGTGCTCGTCCCCAAAAGGATTCATACCATCCGCATTTAAAGCTTAACCTTAGGTTTCTTGCGCCATCCGCAAACTCCGGAATTCTCTCGCCTATTGCTCTCCACCGGGACCCATCGCCAGGTGTCTCAACATGTTGTCTACCTTACGGTCTTCTTTGTGCCATCGCGACAACTTTGCATGGTCCTTGTTTATGAACAGACGCTTCAGCGTGGTATTATAGGAGCATACCACATAACCTTGGCAGGATTTTCTTCCGGACGTTCTTCGCCTCAACATCGCTGTGGTCATCTCGCCGATCTTATACCGCGACGCTTTGCATACGGGCATTCATCCAAATTCTCGTAGTCCTTGCCACGATACAGATGCGCCATTAGGACATGCATGTATCTTCCGGATTTCTAATCCCAAAGGGCGACGACTGCTTTGCTTCGCACGTAGTGGCGTGCAATTCGTTAGGCTTCTAAGCATCTTTTTGGATCTTCGAATTGCCCAAATGCCTTGTCGGATACACCATTCTGCGGCCTTCCATTGTAGCAACTCCAGTTGTTGTACCCAACTTTTTGCCCATCTTCTACGGACGGTATAGTAATTTCTTGTGATCCTCTAGCATGCGGTCAAACTTAGCCTTCTCCTTTTCACTTTCGCAATCTCTTTGTGCATCACGAATGACATCACCAAGAGCATCATCTTCACGAGTGTGTCTTCTTCGCCTCGCCTCTTCTTCACTTTCGCCATTGCAAGATCATCAAGTCACCGATTGAGCAATAATGTCGTTAGGGTCCAATTGTTCTTCTTCACCTTCTTCCATTATAACCCGGTTTCTCCGTGCTTGGTCCAACAAATATAGTTTGGCATGAAACCCGACTTCAACAAGTGTGAGTGAAGACTCCTTGAGCTAGAATATTCCTTCAAATTCTTACACAGGCACATGGACAAAGACATGAAACCATCCCGCTTGTTTGCCTCTACCACTCTTAAGAAATAATGCACGCCATCAATGAACTCTTTGAGCGGCGATCGCATTGTACATCCAATGGCGATCATCGTCTGCATTATATGACATATCACATAATTAAATTTTAAGTTTCAAATTTTTCCAGATATTACACATGATAGAGGCTACCCAAAAATTACTTAATAATTAAATATTAAACTTATTTATTAAAACAAAATTAATATTTATTATTTTTACCCAAGAGGTTGGATCTGATAAGATAAGACTTATCTCATCAAACACCTCTCAAAGCTTAACCTAACTAACACATGTAAAAGTCATTTTTCATTTATTTAAATAATTATTAAATAAGGTGAAAATAAAAGTCTTCAGATTGATCCCAACATTTTTGTACAGATAGTTCATAGCCTAATTAGATGGCAAAACAATTTTCAGAATTTTTGGATCATTAATTTAGCCTACAAAATTCATGGAATAATAATTAAATAAATAAGCATAAAATAGGTATAAATTCAACTTTGTCCAAATAATCTTAAAATTTTTATATGGACTGTTCACAGTGTAACTTAGTGGAATAACAAATTTCATGACTTTTAAAAATTTATTGTGGCCTACAAAAATCATGAAAGTTCCATTTATGAATTAATTGGCAATTTTATAACATATAAAAATTATTCAAATTTTACATTTCATATTTTTCATAATGGACGGCAGGTTAGCATCGAGCTTACCGCGAACACGCGGTGAATACGGTTGAGTGAATGAACGCTCGGCGGTGGTGACAATGGCAATGGCAAGTGTCCAAAGCGACGACGGCTGTTCCGGCCCCGTGATTTAACGCCAAACAGGGTTTAAATAGAAGAGATTTAGTCCCGGTTGGTGTTACTAATCGACTAAATCTCAACCTTTAGTCCCGGTTGGTACTACAATCCGGACTAAATCTTTAGTCCCGATTGTAGTACCAACCGACTAAAGGTTGATTTAGTCCTGCTGGTAACACCAACCGACTAAACGCCCTCCGCAAAAGCTCGCCACCGAGCCGCTAAGGCGGATTTTAGTCCCGGCTGGTGTCACCAACCGACGAAGATCTTTTTGTCTCGGACGCAATTTTCTCCGAGACTATTGCCCATTTGGCAGTTCGACCAAAGGTCTGTTCTGTAGTAGTGCCATAACACAATTATTATTATTACTTTCATTACAATATTTATTGTATTATTTCTTTAATGAAATAATAGTTTGGAATGTCATGATGAATAGTCGGTTCTACTACACAAAAACCCACGTGTTCTCTTGTTGGCTATATTCACCTTGACAAATATAGGAGATATATGATATTAATTAATGCTTGGTATTGTCACATTATGTTTTCACAAATAATGATAAGGATGTTTGGCTGCATGCCAATAGACCTTGGAAAGTGAATTGATGGTTGAGGCTAAGAGGATGGACAGTTACGAGTTAGTTGGGAGTCCATCTCCTTACCCAACAGACTCTGGAAAGTAAGTTGAGGGTTGAGGCTAAGAGGGTGGACAGTCACGAGTTGGTTGGGAGTCCATCTCTTCACCCAATAGACTTGGAAAGTAAAGTTCAAAGTGAGGCCAAGATGGTGGACAACCATTGGATGGTCGAGGATCCATATCCTTTCTTGAGAAAAATAAGGACGAGAACCTTGTGCCAAGTAGCAGACACAGATCTCGCTCAACAAAAAAGTTTGGTATATCCAACCTTAGCTTAGTACACTGTTCTTCCAATCGAATATCTATAGGTGGCACCTACTCTTGTGGTAGAGAGCAGTCGCGGACAAGGGATGGGACAGGAGTGGGCCCATAAGGTCACTCGCTAGTCTGCACAATGATAGGACCATTCAGCATTGGACCGCAAATTCCGCCATTGGCTGGTGGTCTCCCGATGGCTGATGGACAAAGGACCTACCGGGTAGATGCTAGAAAGGAAGAGCAGTGAAAAGGTTTTATTATCTCAACTCAGTCACACACAATCAAGTTGCATATCTATTGCATGACATTATGAGTCTGAGGTATCTTATGGGTAAATTTGGGTAACTCTACAGAGTATAATCAATGGTATTCGAATACACTGTGTTTCCGGTTAATAGAGTTATTCTCATGGGTAATTCTAGTAAATGGGTAGAGATTTCGAGATGTTAAGACGGTAGTTACAAACAAAGTTCAAGAAAGCGCTAGGCGCTAGGCGGGCGGTGGCTCAGGGCCTAACGCCTAGGCGGTCGGCTTGGCTACAGTGTAAATAAGCCCACAACATGAATAGTATGATGAATTGAGCAAGCATCAGGCATCAAATTGAGCAAGATAGAAGGAAAATTACCGGAAGAAGCAAGACATGGGCACTTTGATGTAGTCATATATATTATCTTCCCTCCAAGAGCTTGATGTAAACATGTATGTAATCAAATAATGATGTAAACCTGCATATTTAATCATCATATCAATGATGATGAATGTAGACTATGGGGTTAAACTGAAATTCACTGTGAAATATCTACTTCTGTAAATTTCTGAAATTCACTGTGAAATATCTACTTCTGTAAATTCCAATAGCAATACTAGATGAACAAATATAACAAACACACATGAACTCGAGTTCATATTCGTCAAGGTGCCACAAATAACTCATTCAGAATGTAGGCTGATAGTGGCTTTAGTGCTTTACAACATCAGAATAAAGACAAATCAACCGGAGGTTCCAAGCTACAGTTAGGCTAAATGCGGCCAGAGCCCGGAAAGAAAAAAATTGCTATATCAGTTCAAAAATCAAAATCCACATAAAGATCAGAAGGCTTGTTCATTCGCTATACCCGTGCAAAATCCATAGAGACCAAAGAACTTAATTTTATTCTACTCAATCTCAAGTCTCAACGCACTGCAACTTAAAATGTTTCTCCCAAAGGAACTACTGGTCAACCAAAACCTGTTCTCCCAATATCACAGAAATACAGAATCAGAGAGTAGAGGAGAGAGCAGAGCAACACAAATGCACAATACAGGCTTAGAGCAAGCAGAGTAGAGGAGGAGCTGTGCTAGGTGGTCGGCGCGGGAGAATACTTCATGGCGGAGCAGAGAGGGGAGGGAGTGGGAGAAGAGGGGAGGTCGACGACGCGAGACGGTGGCTGGTGGAGCAGAGAAGGAACGAGAGCAGAGTGGGGAGGTTGGCGGCGCGATAGGGAGGACCAGAGGGGAATGAAAGCAGAGGGGGGAGGGCGGCGGCGCGGTAGGGAGGACCAGAGGGGGGATGGTGGCGGCGCGGTAGGGAGGACCAGAGGGGAACGAGAGCAGAGGGGGAGGGCGGCGATGTGGTAGGGAGTACCAAAGGGGAACGAGAGAAGAGGGGGACGGTGGCGGCGTGGTAGGGAGGACCAGAGGGGAACGATAACTGGGGGGTAGGTCGGCGGCGCGGGAGCGACGAACCTCGATTCGGCGGGGGAGATGGCGGAATGACCGTGATTCGGAGGTGGTGAGCTCGATTTCGTGGCGGGGGAGGCGCGAGGTGGGAGCCCGAACCCTAGCGCGGGGCGACGAAACGATGGGCTCAGGGTGTCTTCGCAAAGTTCTTATCCACGCCTCGGCGCTCGCCTCACGCCGCCGCGCCTAGCACCGCCTCATGCCGCCGAGGACTGGCTTTGACCGCCGAGTCGGTCTAAGGCGGCCCTCCCGCCTAGTTCGCCGCCTGGAAGGAAATCGCTGTGTCAACACGCCGCCGAACGCCTAGGCGCCGCCTCGTCAGTGCCTAGAGCCTATTTTTAGAACCCTGATTACAAATGTTGAAAACTCCCTAGTAGTATTATTATGGTTTTACTGTTTTAAAAGCAAAGTGCTTTACACAAATGATACATCCACATACACCTAATATGGTAAACCATCAACAATCTAGCAAGTAGTTAAATAGCTTTCATATATGACTTGCTGAGTACATTGAGTACTCAAACTTACTTAATTTTCGTTAGAAAGTGTATCAAATGAATGCAGGACACATTGGAGATCATGTTAGGGTTGCGACCGCACTCAAAGTTTCCTGTGGAAGCTCTTTGGTTTTTTCTAAATGTAAGTTAAAATTTTGGGCTTGAAATGCTCGCTCAGTTGTTGCAAAAGAGCCACTAGGCCATAATTTAATCAAATTAATATTTTTTAAATGCTTGTGAGCAGGTTTGATACTATTTTAGTCCGCAACTGAAGTCCTGGTTGCGGAAACCGAAGTGATCCTGTTTGAAAAATGGGATCGTTACAATAATCCTGATTACTCCAGAAGGTACTGTTTGAGTTGACATAGTTTGCTGTAGTTATTACTTATTACCAGCTTTGTTTGTCTTCAGATTTCTGCAAATCAATGCAGCTCACCATGCCATCAACTAATCATTTCCATTACCTTCTGTGATTCCAGAACTGCTACTTCAGCGAACTCAGCACGACGCAAGGTTCTCGCATGTCATGCCTGATCAATTTAGACCCGTCACACGTCCTTCATCCCACGTCAATGTAGGCTGCCCATCACACCTAGCATAAACAGTTCAAGACATCATGAAAAATCTGACCAGCAATCCTGACTACAGCAGGGTATCCTTGCAGTAGCACCAGGTAAGGTAAACGTAATATGCCTATGAAATCCTTGCAGGTGTCAATCAAAGAAGCTTGTCGAGCAGGAAATTACTGGATGACTGCTGGGCGTTTGTCGGTTTGTAGGCAAATTCGAGCTATGAAGGCCTCCTGTCTCCAGGAACACATTCACCAGAACACTCAGCAGCCAGTCTGATTTGGATCAATTTGTCTTCAGATTCATTGGTGAGTAACTGACAACGCAAAAACTGGGATGAGTAAAATGGCACCCCAAAATTGTTTTGGTTTTTGCCAACTATGTTCATAACTTCACATGGAGAGAGAGAGAGAGAGAGAGAGAGAGAGAGAGAGAGAGAGATGATGACAAAAGAGGGAAAAAGGTGTAGAAAAGGAAAAAAAAACAAAACAGTATTATTTTGGTGTGGCACTTTACTCGTACCACGTTTTGGAAAGCACCATGTGAACAGTCACACGCACAGGTAGCAGTCACGATTTATTATTTATGAATTGCTTGTTATTTGTTGGAATGAAACATGATCTATTTCAATGGGCCAAAATACCAATATATCATGTATAGGGTCTGATCAATATGCAAAGAACACTCTAAGCTATATACATATCTAACACCTCATTAAACTTATGGTAGATCAACAACACTGAGTTTATAGAGGTAGAAACTATTCTGAACTCAAGCCTGTGTCTTGATGAAGAAATACGCTAACTGAAGTTCCGAAGCCATATACTGAAGAGCAATAACTTGGTCTTGCAACTATGATCTCGTGTAAGAATCATCTACTCCAATGTGTTTGGTGAGCCTATGCTTCACTAAATTTCGAGCAATGCTGATCGCACCAGTACTATCTGATAAGAGAGGAGTCGGTGCAGAAACTGAAATACTGAAATCCTCGAGTAGCCACCGAAGCCATGTGATCTCAGCTGGTAACGACGTTATGGCTCTCAGCTCAGCCTCAGTCCTAGAATGAGAAACGACAGCCTGCTTATTGGTCTTCCAGACAATCGGAGAGAAACCAAGAAAAACACAATAGGCGAAAAGAGACCGACGATAAGAATGATCGCTAGCCCAGGTCGCATCAGAATACGCTTGAAGCTGCAGAGAACTGGAGTGAGGAAGGAAAATGCAACGAGTGATGGTCCCGTGAAGATATCACATAACACAAAGAAGGTAACTGTAGTGGAGCTCAGTGGGAGCAGAGATGAAATGACTCTGGATGTGAACTAGATTAGAAATGTAGGTCGAGTGATCCCAAAGTAGACAAGGCTCCCGACAAAATGGCTGTAGCGAGTGGGGTCCTTAAGAGGCTCATCATCAGTAGGTCGAAGGTTAATACCAAGCTTCATAGGAGTATCCACCATGCGCTGATCAGTGAGACAAGTGCAAGTAAGGATATCTTGAATGTACTTCTCCTGCAAGAGGTAATAGCCATCAGCGTAGAAGTAACCTCAATCCCAATGAAGCAATGGAGGGGACCCAAATCATACATCAAGAACTACTCACTGAGATGCTCCTTCAAAAACAAAATAATTCATCTCTAGTAATGATCATATCATCCACATATAGAAGGAGTAGCGGTCGACCCTGAGGAGATGTGTGTACAAAGAGGATAAGGTCGTGATCACTGGCAGAGAAGCCGATAGCAGTGACAATAGAGGAGAAGTAGTCAAACCAAGCATGAGGGATTTGTTTGAGCCCATAGAGAGCGACAAAGCCAACAAACCATACCACTAGGGACAGAATACCTAGGGGCGGCTGCATGTAGACCTCCTCATGCAGCTCACCATTGAGAAATACATTCTTAATGTCCAGCTGAGAGATGAGCTACTGTCGAACAGAGGCCACAATAAGGAGAGTGAACAGTGATCATATGAGTGATAAGAGCGAAGGTCTCATCGTAGTCACGACTATGCTTCCGCTGAAAACCATGTGGAAGAAGAGGAACCTTGTAGCGCTTAAGGAACCATCCGAACGGGTCTTGATCTTGTACACCTACTTGCACGTGATAGGAGTGATACGCGCAGGTAAGGGCATAAAATCCCAAGTGCTGATATGCTACAAAGCAACAATCTCATCAGACATAGCGAGCTGCCACTCAGGGTGAATAGTAGCCTCACGGTAGGTCGTAGGCTCAGAAAGAGCAGCGGCCGCAAAACCGTAGAGCTTTAGAGACCTGACAGTGTGACGATCACGAAGATCGTATCTGGGAGAAGGCAGAGCAGGACCCAGCAAGAACGGAGAAGAAGAGCTGGGAATAAGTTCCAGCAAAGACAGAGGCTCAACTAAAGAAGGGGTAGGCCGAGGACGACGAGAGTATTGCAAGGGAAAAGGTGGAATCTCAACAAAAGAGCTGGAAGGAAATGCCGTCGGATAGGGAACAGGTGGAGCCAGAAGACGGAGAAGTGAAGAAGGTGGAGGCAGAAATGAAACAAAAGTGGAAGGTTGAGGGTTAAGAAAAATCATAAAGGAGATCGAGTCAAGAAGAGAGTCTGAGCTAATAGTAGGAGAACGAGGGTAGTAAGGTCGGGACTTATCAAAGGTGATATCCTGAGATATCCTCATCCAGCGAGCAATAGAGTCGTAGTAGTGATAACCCTTATGCTCAAGACTGTAGCCATGACACACACACTCAACTGATTGAGCAATCAGTTTGGTGTGCTCACGAGGTTGAAGAAGGACGAAACAAATACATTCGAAACAGCGAATGTGATTGTACTCTAGAGCCCGATCATAGGACGCTCAACAGGAGAACTCTGAAGAGCAGTGGAAGGCTGCATGTTGATGAGGGAAGCAACAGTGAAGATAACCTCAGCCAAAAGTGAGGTGGAACAAAAGAGGCAAGCATGAGAACGTGAACTGCCTCAAGCAAGTGACGATCCTTACGCTTAGAGACCATTTTGAGCACGAGCACAAGGACAAGAATACTTGGGAAGAGTACCATGCTCAGCAAGAAAATGACGTAAAGCAGCAGATAGGTACTCGCTAGCAGAGTCAGCGCGAAACACACGAATGATTGAATCAAACTGAGTGCGAACCATGGTGACGAATATCTGGTAAATAGAGAGAACATAACTGCGAGAGGACATGAAGTAGATCCATGTATGACGAGAATAATGTAAAGATGATCTGACTGTGAGAGGACATGAATTTGCAGCTGCTTGCCAAGCTTGCAACCTATACAATGTAAAGAGATGTCTCCAAAAATAGACCCAAGAACACTACAACCTACTAGTGACGACAGTCAAAAGCCGCAGAGATGACCCAAACAATGGTGCCACTGAGTGAAGGAAGTAGTAGAGAGCGCAGCAAAACCAGAGGCAGTGGTAGTGGCTGACTGACTGGTGGAGACAGCGAAAGGAAGATGTAGCCAGTCGAGCTCTCAAAGACAATGCGAATCACGGCGCCGAGGGCCAATACCAAGCAGAGTCCCCGTGTCGCGGCCCTGAACACAACAAGAGTCAGACTGAAGAACAACACAACAGTCGTAATCAGTGATCTGACCAGCCAACATAAGATGCATAGTAAGTTGAGGAACATGAGAGACCGCAGAAACATGACAAGAAGTAGAAAGGGTGCCTCGGCCTGCAACAGGAAGAGAGGTACCATCTGCAGTCTAAACAATAGAAGGAATAGTTGTAGGACTCACAAAAGTGATGTGGATAGAATCTGGTGTCATGTGAAAGGAAGTGCTAGAGTCCAAGATCCACAGAGATAAGATACTTGACGATGGAGGAGTCGAAGGCGTTGAAAACTGCTGAGAAACAAGAGCCAGAGGAGTAGAACCCGAGGAGTTCGAGGGCGAGCCGACACATAGGCGTTGTAGTAGGGAGAGAAACTGTTGCTTGGTGTCACTGGAGGAGCCCTGGCGAGATGCACTAGCTCTTGAGTGGGAGGAACCTCCAGAGCCCTTCGGGGGCGTCCACCCCGGCGACCCTGGTCCCTCCTCCACTTGTAGCAGTTCTGATACTTATGGTCGTCACGCTAGCAGTAGGTGCAGTAGAGGCCCGCAATAGAGGCAACATCTACTGGTGCCCTTGGAGTTGGAGGGACCATGGTCAGCGATGAAGGAGTCGGCACTGAAGCAGATAAGATAGCCTGCATCTAAGCCGCACCATGATGACAAGTCTCCTCAGCACACACACCCGTGAGGGCCTCCACCAAGCCCGGGAGCGGGTGACGAGTTAGGAGCTGAGCACACAGTCTCAAACTCAGGTCGGAGACTTGTCCGGAAGTCATAGAGATGGCGAGTCTCCTGGTGAGCCCGAGCGCACACAGCAGGGACAGGTCCGGTAAACATCCGGCCCCAAAGAGTCAAGTTGACGCCACACCTCAGACATCTGCTGGTAGAAGTCATCCACAGTGGTATCGAGCTACTACAGAGAATGCACCTGGTGCACAACGGAGGTACATAAAAAGACTCGTCACTGATACTGAACTCGAAGGTGCTCCTACATAAGCTGAGTCATAGGTAGCTCTGCCACATCCATAGAGATGGCCACGGGCATGCTACCCACCAGGATGGCCGTAGCAGGAGCTTTGGCATCCCGCTATCTATCGTAGGCGTGTAGATCAGACTGGTAGTGCTCCAGGGTAACCCTGATCCGACGGTGCGGCCTTGATCCAGCGACAGGAGCGCGGATCGGCGACGCGGGCTTCGTGCGTGCATGTGCGTGTGAAGTGGAGGTGGAGAGCAGAGTAAGGGTGAGTTGAGCAGAGGAGCTCGATGCGGTAGCGGCGGCGGTCAATTGGGAATCTTAACCTTGCTCTGATACCATGTTGGAATGAAACTTGATCTATTCTAATGGGCCAAAAGGTCAATATATCATGTACAGGGTTCGATCAATATGCAAAGAGCACCTTAAGCTATATGCATATCTAACAATATTATCTATTAGTTAGACAAGTTATTATTAGATTGGATTGTTAGGATCATCTATTTCCTATATTAGGATGTGTTTCTTAGGGGTCAAGTCAAGCTATCCCTATAAGAGGGACAACATTCTATTAGGTATGATGAAGTAAGAAATAAACAAAGTTAGTCCTTAACCGATTGGCCAAAGATCAGAGCCTCCTTGTTCGTCGTGAAGAGTCCCGACTGAGCTTGGAGGGCGATCCCTCGTCTCTCTGGCTAATCAAGCCTCATAGCCTCGCTACCTCAACAAGGAAGAGCCTTGTAGGCAGTTAGATGAGGGCGAGTGCCTTACCCTTGGTCCTCGGACCTGTACCCATCCAACGACCTCAACATTTGGTATCAGAGTCATTCACCATGGCTTCCGGTGCCACATCATCTCTTTTGGAGAAGTTGAAGTCTAACAACGAAGAGCAGAAGGTCTTATTTAACAACATGACTGTTGTCCATTGGAGCTTCGTTGATCCTCGTCTACATGACGCGACGTCGTCATCGTACCCTCTCATCAACATGGGGCCACCAAAGACTTCTACCATGGCTACCACCGCAGCTCGAGGACGACTTGCCTCGCCGCGAGGGGTGTAATGTTATGGCTCAATATCCAGACGAGTACTGTATCACCGTGTGAACAGTAATATGTGCATATATTAGGCATGATTTATTATTTAGAAATCTATCTATTAGGTGTTTGGTATTATCTAGTAGTTAGGCAAGTTATTATTAGATTGGATCGCTATGATCATTTATTTTCTATATTAGATATATGTTTCTTAGGGGTCAAGTCAAGATTTCCCTATAAGGACAACATTGTATCAGGTACGATGTAGGAAGAAATAAAAAAGTTAGTCCCTAACCGGTTGACTAAAGATCAAAGCATCTTTGTTCGTCGGGAAGAGTCCTGACCAAGCTTGGAGGGCGATCCCTCGTCTCCCTGATTAATCAAGCCTCAAAGGATCACTGCCTCTACAGGGAAGAGCCCTGCCGACGATTAGAGGAGGACGAGTGCCCTACTATTGGTACTTGGACCGATACCCAACCAACGACCTCAACATTGGTAAAATCTTGCTTGACTTGAGCTTGAAACGGTTCCGAGAGAACATCCTATTTCAATATTACCAACATGAACTACTACAAAAGAGGTTATATTAGACGCCTCATCACAGACGGTTCCCCAGAAACCGTCAGTGTTGTAAATTATCACAGACGGTTTTACAATCGCGACTGTTTATGTTACTAGCGATGGCTAGAAATGTCTGTGATACGTAATTATAATTATCACAGACGGTTTTTAATAAGAAGCATTTGGCCGGCGCCGGCAACTAGCAACCGGAGGCGTGTGGCGCTGGAGCGGGAGGAAGCGATGAAGTGGCTGGACAATGAGCACTACCTCGCCAGCGTCAACCACCTGGCCGGCGCCAGCAAACCGGAGGCCTGCTTCATCGTCGGTCTCATGCTCATCTTCGTGCACCAGGACATGCAGCGCGACCTCGTGTGCCTCGACCGGGCGGCCGTCGCCGGCCACAAGGCCGCGGTCTACGTGCTCGGTCTTCTTCTCTACATGGCGGGCGAGACGCGCGACGTTGGGAAGCACTACATTAGCCAGGTCGAGAGCGAGCCGGCCGGCGGCGAGTGCGAGATGACCAAGAGGACCAATCGGGAGTGCAGGCGGTGCTGAAGGCTCGCTGCGGACGCGGTCCGGGAGGCGATGTGGAAGAAGATGACTGGGCCGCAGGACCGGGTGCTGGCGCTGCTGGAGGACAGCCACCAATGCACGAGCACCAGCTGCGGCGTGACAGAAGGGTGGGGTGACTACATCGTCTTCTGCAGCGACGACTGTAGGATTAGGTATGAGTACGCTATGTTCTTTGCACAGGTGTTGAACTACTTGTCATAAAATTAGTGATCTTAGCAAATATTCAGATATAATTTCAACAATAATAATCATAGTTAAATCACATTTTCAGTAGCATTTAAATGACAAAGTTGACAAGTGCTTTCTTCACTAATTAAATATGACAACTACAAATCAAACTTTGAGCTTAAACTAATGCTTTACTAATATGTCAAGAATTATATCATAAACATCGATTATACTTTCAGCTAAAAGAGGATCACTAATTTCTTAAAGACTTCAATCCATAGACTAAATTGACTTTTTGACCATCTTGAAGTCATGATTCATGTATTCTGTCTTTTCCACGGTGGTCGAAAAGTCAATTTGATCCATGAAATGTATCTTTTCCACGATCTTAACCATAGTGGAAGAACTCTAAGGACCGATTATTTCTTCTAAATAAACCTATTCGGACTTGAGAGGTTTGAAGAAAAGAACTTTAAACGAAGTACAAATAGGAAAGATGGAAAAGTGTGTGAGCAAGTTTTGCCTTTCTAATGGTTATTTATAGGCTATCGACTTCGTTGGAAAATCAAAGCTTCATCGTCTCTTTGGGGAATTATGTTTCATGAAGACGGTTGACGTTCCTTTTCCTATCTCTTTGGGAAAAGTAGTTCTTTTTTATCACGGACGGTTCTACTTTAGAATCGTCTGTGATGTATATTATCACAGACGTTTATTTATTGGAACTATCTATAATGTGTATTTATCACAGACGGTTCTACTTTAGAACCGTCTGTGATGTCCTTCCTATTTATATTTGGACTCTAGGGTTCTTTGCTCGCGCCTCCACTCAAACGATTAAGTTTCTCTAACTCTCCCTCCTCCCCCGAGCCTGTGCCTATCGTCGCCGTCCTCGACGCCGCCGCCTGCTCGAGCCCGTTGTGCCTCCAACCCCGAGCCCGCTGCCTCCTCCCCGAGCACGAGCCGCTGCCTCTTCGAACCCGGTTCCCCTCCTTCCCGAGCCCGGCGCGCCTCCTCCCGAACTCGGCACGCCTCCTCCCCCGAGCCCAGCGTGCCTCCTCCCCGAGCCCGAGCCGAGCACGCGTCGCCTCCTCCTTGAGCCCGGCGCGCCTCCTTCCCCAAGTGGAGGTAACCCCCCTCCTATCCGGACCCTAGCGAGCGGTGACCCTTCCCCCTTCACTTTGGCCAGCGCGCAGTGCGGACGTGCTGCAGAACTGTGGAATGGCAATTGGCAGTGGCAGGCTGTGGAAATGTGGAATGGCAACTGAAGTCTGAAAAGTCTCTGACCGATTTGCTTCTCGCCTTCTCCTTTGCATGAATGGGTAGTGACACCGTGACGGCTATTGACTGCTATGATGCTGTCTTCACTCTTCAGTAGTTCAGTTCTTCCTGCTTGCGGTTGCGGAGAGGAGGCGAGGTGGGTGGCCAGGTCCAGTGGCTAGAAATCGGTATGGTTCCTCAAAATGTCAAGTCTAAGTCCAAAGGTAAGGGTAAGAATTGGTTGATTTGATTTCAGTGATTTATCCTTTATCATTTATATTACGCTATTGTCCAGGAATTATATTGGATTTTGATTGGTTGATTATTTGATTTGCTAGATTTAAAGAGTTATTTTACCATTACGTCGAGTGGCTCGACCCCAAGTACCGGTGCAAGCGGGAATTAAGAAACGGTTTCAAAACATGAAATCTCGGAGAATGAAATTGCCTCGGCCTCCTAGACGTAATTAGTAGTTTAGTGGTATGTCTTTCATTATATATATGAAGCCGGATTTAAAGGCACAAGTAGTTACTGCTTGGAGATTTTATAGAGAAGACATAAGGAATGGAATGGTAGGACCTTGGGACGCAAGGGAGGAGAACTTGATCGGTATCAACATAGTTACACAGACAAAGGTGAAATGAATGGCGAGAGCAAATACTATCATAGACGGTTCCTTAGGACAAATCGTCTATGATACATCAGCCGTCACATACGGTTTCTACATCAGCTATCACAGATGGTTTCATCTATAAACCGTATGTGATAGTCAACTATCACAAACATCCCGAGTTAATAATCGTCTGTGATAGTCTGCGTCACAGACGGTTCTGAGTTTATAACCGTCTGTGATAGTCTGCATCAGAGACGATTTGAAAACTGTCTATGATGACCTCATATCATTACTGACCCATAAACTCAGACTGCTCACGAAACCGTCTGTGATGACATTTTTGAACCGTCTGTGATGACCTTTTCTGTAGTAGTGATAGTTTAGATGGACATGCTTGCTTGCGAATGAAAATTTTTGTTTGAAAGACAGAGCAAACGCCCCAATTCCATTTTATTAAATGAAACTAAGCAACATTGTCAGAGCATTCTTACATTACGCACCTACTCCATAAAGCATTATACCTCACATAGCACTATCAGCTACTACCACCGTTGCTTTTATTGCAGGTTCTTGCACCTCATCAAACCACATAAAGCAACCTATTACATCATTTTCCATTCATCCACTACATATCTCCGTTTTCCAACATCCAGTTACTTAATTTGTTCACCTCCAGCGTTGCCATTCCACCATAGCTTGTCTTCATCTTCTTCACGGCCAGCCAAATGTCTGACGAGCCATTGTCATGGTCTCCAAGGACAAAATGCAGCAATCCATCTGGAGCAGCTTTGAACCCGGGCACAGAAACCGCCAGTGCCTTAGTGTCTGAGTTATTTTCCTCCACAGGACCTGCAAACCAATCCAAGATACTTTCTGAAACACTAGATCATTTCCAAATTTCCATTGTCCAAAGGGTAGCAGCACAGCATATATTAGAAACTTTATTTCTACTGTCACTATAGTATAGACCAACTATAGATTTAAAATTTACACCAACTGCCTACTCTGAAACCCTATCCCAATTCCCAAATGGCTTTAGCAATGTCACACTCAAAGAACAAATGAACTATAGATTCTTCTTCAGAGCAAAATAAACAAGAATTATCTTCTACTTTTTGCCTTTTTGACATATTATCTCTAGTTAACAGCTTGTTATGACTTAGCTAGTAATCATGCACAAACCTTAATATATTGCATTCATGTCACATTTTTTTAATTAAGATTGGCCGCTGGATGGATGCCGATATGAGATAGATCCAAAGTGGCTAGACGACATGCTCTAAATCAACAGTCAGCCGTTGCATTTTCCAGCTCATGCACATTGTTTCTTCAGTTTTTTCTGTTCATGCCGGCCACCAGATTTGGTCCTTGTGCAGGCCAACCTTCCTCCACTTTGAAAAAACGGCACCATGTCGTAGTCATCACAAATCAGAAGACAAATTTGCTTCCGGTATCACGCACAATCATGGAGCATGCATGCGGTAGCACTAGTCGAAACCGCCCATTTACTGGCCTTTCCAAAGCCTAGGCAGTCTCTAGTTTCCTGAAGCTACTTCCAAAAGGTGCCCAAAGTTTCAGACAGCGTTAGCCTGGAGTAGCTACTTCGGCTGCCAGTGGTTTGATTCTTTAGCACGAGGTGATCAGTTCATGCTCAGGACAGCTGAATTCACATGACATCACAGGATTACAGCCAGTCAAAAGATAGAGGCAATGGTGTTTTGTAGCGCAACTCTCGAGTCAGTTGAAGTAAATTGTGGTCACGAACCAAACATGCCCTTGGATGCCGGTCGAGAACTTGCGTTCTCACCTTCCCGGAGATCGCCCCGGAGATCGGCTTACGATACACTTACAGGCTTACAACTTCATCTTGTTACGTATATACAAGATGCATATTTACTGTACTAGCACCAGCTTGAGGCCTGAAGGACTCAAGTTCCTTCAGCTGTTAGGTCAGTAGCGGCCGGCGCCTCTGCAAAATTCTTCCATGGATGAGCTCTATGTAAAAACGCCTATTGCTAATAGATTGGAAAGGAGATTTGTTTCGCACACCCAACAGGGATGCCGAGTTCTGTATTTATACACAGTCGGAAGGTTGCTAGACGTACTACAGTTGTCCGGCAACAACCCAAATCTTCAGATTACAGAATTACAGATAGATATAACTGAATATCTAAACTAAGTACACGTTATCTCCAACTATACAAACCGATTACTTTCAACAGCCTCCCTCGATCCAAAACCAGTTCTGAGATTGAGATTGTGCTTTAGCAAAGTAGACACTCGATTGGCCAATGGTTTAGTGAAGATATTTGCAATTTGATCTTGGGATGATATAAGCCGAATGTCCAGCATTCTGTGTGCTACTCTCTCTCGAACAAAGTGAAAATCTATAGCATGGAAGATTGGATTTGCAGACAAGTAGGTAGCTTCAAGATTATCACACCATAACCTAGGTGGCCTGGCTTGAAAAATTCTGAGTTCCTTGAGCAAGGATTGAACCCACACCAGCTCGGTTGTAGCATTTGCTAGAGACTTGTACTCAGCCTTAGTGCTTGAGTGTGAAACAGTGTTTTGCTTGCTTGAACTTCATGAAATTAAGTTCTTGCCAAAGAATACTACATACCCACTTGTAGATCGTCGATCATCTATACGACTTGCCCAATCTGCATTGGAGAAAGCACTGAGCACGTTGTTATCTGACCTTCTGAAATTGAGGTCTGTAGATGCTGACAGTGTCAAGTATCGCAGTATACGTTTTACTGCACTCCAGTGCGTATCAGTCGGTGCAGACAGAAACTGACATACTCCGCTGACTGAGAAGGAAATGTTTGGTCTTGTGAGTGTCAAGTATTATATTGCACCTACTATACTTATGTAATTCGATGCATCGGTTGTTGACAAAGGTGTTCCTTCGTCTTTTGACAACTTCCCTCTAACTGCCATCAGAGTTGTCACTGTTTTAGATCTTTCCATATTTGCACGATGAAGTAGGTCAGCGACATACTTGCGCTGTGTAAGCATGATACCTCCACCATTTCTGATAAGTTCAATGCCAAGAAAGTAGTATAAGTTAACAAGATATTTGGCTACGAAATCTTCCTACAGCTGCCTCAGTAACCCATTAGTGGCCCTTTCTAATGAACTTGCAACAATGATGTCATCGACATATATAAGCATATAGATTGTCACTTCAGCTTGATGAAATATTTATATAAATAGAGAACTATCTGTTTTGTAAGGAGTGAACTCTATCTCTTGAAGTTTGGAACTCAATCAAGCATACCAGGCGCGTGGATCTTGTTTGAGTCCATAGATTGCTTTTATCAAGATGACATATATAGTGTGGAAATTCTACAAAGTCAGGAGGTTGCTTCATGTAAACCTCTTCTAAGTATCCATGCATAAATGCATTCTGAATGTCAAGCTGTCGAAGTGTCCATCCTCTCGAGACTACTATTGCGAGCACAAGTCTTATTGTTGTTGGTTTAACTATGGGACTAAAGGTGTCTTCGTAATCAAGTTCGTAGCGTTGTTTGAAGCCCTTAGCAACTAATCGAGCTTTGTACCTATCAATGCTTCCATCTGCTATTCTTTTAATCTTGATGACCCACTTTGAATCAATCACATTGGCATGGTGAGGTGGTGACACAAGTCTCCAAGTTTTATTCCGAACGAGGGCACCAAACTCATCATCCATAGCACTTCTCCATTTGGAATCCTACATTGCTTCAGTACGATCAGTAGGTTCTCTATGATTATCAGTGGTGACAAGGAAAGCTCTTCGACTTGGATCATATCTCACAGTCCCATCTCTGTATGGTTTGGCTGTGGTGATGTTATCTCACAGCCTTGTGTGCATAGTGTCTCGGAATTGCAGCAGTGACTATCATAGTAGGATCAATTAAAGCTGCAACATCGTCAGTATTTGTAGCATCATCTGTTGCGGCAGTCGTATTGGCTGCCATGGCAGCAGTTTTGACAGCTTCGACTGGATCATCTATAGCTGCATAGCTGCACTATCGACACGAGCTAGATTGTCTATAGTACCAGTATGATTCTGCCTCTCTTGCGGTAGAGAATCTGCAATAGGACGATTAGTGTGCACAATAGAGCGATAGTTATGATTATTCATCTGCTGGTCAGGAGATGGTACATGTAGAGGTAGGAGAAGAGAATCGGCCGTGGGAGGACTTGAAGAGTAAGGTACGTATCACAGCTGGAAGCAAAGGGGAAGATGTTCTCATCAAAGACGTCGTCTTTGGAAATGTAAATGCGGTCAATGCTTGGATTCAAGCATTTGTAGCCTTTCTGCATAGTACTATATCCAAGGAAAACACATCATTGAGAAAAAAAATTGAAGTTTTATGTCATTGTACGGGCGCAAATGTGGCTAGTAGGCAGAACCGAAAACCCGAAGCATGTGATATTTAGGTTTAGATCCTAGCAATCTCTCAATAGGAGTAGAATGATCAATAACTCTACTAGGAAGACGATTGATAAGAAAACAGGTGGTTTGAAAAGCTTCATCCAAAAACCGAAGGAGGACAGATGAGTGAACAAAAAGAGCGAGCCCCATTTCTACAACATGTTTGTGTTTATGTTTAGTAGAACCATTTTGCTGATGTATGTGGGGGCAAGAGACATGGTGAGAAATGCCAATTTCCTTAAAGAAAGAATTTAGCTTTTGATATTCTCCACCCCAGTCGCTTTGAACACAAATGATTTTCTTGTTTAACAGTCTCTCAACATGAGATTGAAACTGAAGGAAAGTTTTATACACATCTGATTTGTGTTTGAGGAGGTAGAGCAGGTAAATTTACTAAAATCATCAATGAAACTAACGTAATACTTGTAGCCTCCTACTCATGTTCGAGCAGGACCCCAAACGTCAGTAAAGATACGATCTAAGGGAGCTATAGATACATTATTTGAGGAAGAAAAAGGGAGTTGATGGCTCTTAGCTTGTTGACAAGCATTACAGATGTGGTTATTGGAACTAACTAAACAAGGAAGCTCATTGGACTGAATGACACGTTGGATAGTAGAAAAGGCTGGGTGCCCAAGGCGTGAATGCCACTTCTCGGGTGTGATCTTGACACTGGTGTAAGCCTACTTGACTGATTTGTTGAATGTAAAAGTGTAGAGGCCTTAGTGCAATTTCCCTTAAGAAGAGGCTTCTTAGTATCCCGATCCTTTATGACAAAGAAATCAGGGTCAAAGTCAAGAAAAACATTGTTGTTAGTGGCTAGTTTATGAACTGAGAGGAGGCTTTTTTGGCTTGAGGAACATTAAGAATGTAACGAAGATGTAGTAGGACAGAAGAGGTTTTGAGGACATTATGACCAACATGACGAATAATCATACCCGATCCACTTGTAGTCTATTCATGATGTAGGACCGTAAAGGCGACTAGGGGGGGTGAATAGGCGCTTTCTCAACTTTCTCGCCTAAATCAAATTCAACACGAACTTAACTCCTTTAGCTATAAAAGCTAAGAAGATCAGTAAGCGCACTGTGGAAGCCTTGAGCTGAATTCGATAACCCCCTCAACCACACGACACAAAAATGGAGAAAAGAACTCACTAGTCGCTTCAGGCCGCGCCGATCGGCCGAGATGCAGAGCAGTCGGACTAACGCTCAACGAGCGGTCGCCGGCTATTAATCGGCGGTCGATCGTTGGATATCGGTTCGACCGGCGAAGATCGAAGCGGTTCGAACGCGGCGGTCGGGACCGTTATAAAACCGGTCGACCGATTCACCAAGATCGAAAACTCAAGCCCAAATCCAAAACGAAATTTGATCCAACTTTTGATTCAACTAATGAAACTTGACCAAATTTCGAGCACACCTCCCTAATGATATTAGAGACCTATTTCTAGCGACGATCCTTCAGATCCACTTCGAAGAATCGATCTCTCAAGGTTTTACCAAAGAAGTGCACAAACCCTAGAAATATGAAAATCTTGATTCAAGACTTGCTTGTGGGGGTTGAAGATCTAGATGACTCTAGGAGTATTCCCACACATCAAAGTAAGATAAAATAGGTCAAGAGACCTGTGAGACCCCGGTTTATCGGGCTTGTAATGCTTAACCATCCATGCGGTCCTAGCATCACAAATCAGATAATCCGAGACTCGAGACATGTATACTTCCCAGAAATGCAGTATACACACCTATTTACAAAGTTCATGCATCAATTCCATTCATTCACATAGAACCGAAGCAAGAAACAGAACAGAAGTCAACATAAATAAAAGGTAGGTATTACAAAAGAGAGGCCGACCGGCCAAATACATACACTACTACAAAACATGCTATACTAGACACCCCATCACAGACGGTTCTTCGTTAACCGTCTGTGCTATATAAGTATCACAGACGGTTCTTTACACGAACCGTCTGTGATACTTCACTGATTTGTAATGCGATGCGTGATACTCTTCTCATCACAGAGACGGTTCGTTTTACGAACCGTCTGTGATACTTCACAGACGGTTCGTATAACGAACCGTCTGTGATAATATTTGTATCACGCACGGTTCGATGGTTCAGATAAATCATAGACGGTTCTTTAAAAGAACCGCTCAGGATCTGGGCTATCGCGCACGGTTATTTAAAAGAACCGCTCGTGATATATCGGCATTATAAGTAGGCGCCGCCGACGACTCCCCATTTCTATTAAATCCATTTGAACCGCCGCCACCTCCTGGCTGCTGCGCCCACGCCAAGCAGTCCCCATTTCTATTAATTCCATTTGAACTGCCGCCACCCTCCCGCCGCTGCGCTGCCCCCATTTTGAGTCATACCCCTACCTCCTCCTCTCCCATTTTGAGTGTTACCCCCGCCTCCTCCTCCCCGCCCATTGCGGCACTGATCCACGCCTCCTCCCACATTGCGCCACTTTGGAGAGAAGGGTAACGATCGATCAGAACCCTTTATATTTGCTATAGAGTACTCACCATCGTGTTTGGTCATTATAAAGGGTACTTGCGGTTTATTAATATATAATTTAACACTAATTAATTTGTTACGTATGTATACGTGTAGATGGACCAAACTGGATGTACATTGAGAACCGTGTGAGTGAAGAGTATATTAATGGCGTGTTTGCTTTTAGAAGAGCCACGAAAGGTGATATGTTGAAGAAGGATAAAATATATGTACTTGCCCATGCATTGATTATGTAATATGAAAATGTTTAACAACCCGTGCAGATCGAAGCTCACTTAATACTGAAGAGGTTTCAAAAAGGATATACATGTTGGAGCAATCACGGTGAAGAGCAGATTATACCTAAGTCAAGAATGACGACATCGCCGAGGAAGTCAACGATATGCGTGGTATGTAATGTGCTTTTGATGAGGATAGATCGCATGATGACAACTGATCGATGCTACGCGATGCGTAAGGAACTACGGTGAGAGAGAGTTTTGTAAATTCGAGGGCTTAATGGAGGACTCGGAAAACCTTTGTTCCCCGGCCGCAAGCCGGAATACACAAGGTTGTCAACCGTGCTTGAACCGCTGAAATTGAAGGCAAGCAATGGTTGGTCCGACAAGAGTTTTACTGGCGTTGTTAGGTCTCTTAGTCGACATCCTTCCGAGGGAAATGTGTTGCCCAAAGACGACCTACCAAGCTAAGAAGGTTCTTTGTCCATTGGGAATGGAAGTAGAAAGAATACATGCATGTCCGAACGATTGTATCCTCTACCGTAAAGAGTATGCAGACATGCATGCATGTCCGTGTGCAGAGCATCCCGATACAAGCGTAAAGAATACGCTAAGGCGAAGCAAGGACCTCCTGCTAAGATGTTGTGGTATCTGCGTGATCCCACGCTTGAAGCATTTATTTGCGAACCGAAAGGAGGCAAGATTGATGCGCTGGCACTCGGAGGAGCGTAAGAAAGATGGGAAGCTCGGACACCTGCCGATTCTCGCCGATGGAGAAACTTGATCGAGCTTCAAGAGTTCGTGCGGAACCGAGGAACATAAGGTTAGGGTTGAGTACGGACGGAATGAATCCTTTCGGTAACATGAGCAAACCGACATAGCACCGCCCGTGAATCTATGTATGTACAACCTTCCTCCTTGGCCGTATGAAGCGGAAATACATTTTGATGACACTACTTATCCAAGGGCCAAGCAACACTGGAACGATATTGATGTGTACCTAGCACCATTTTTGGAAGATCTTGTGACACTTTGGAACGAAGGGGTACAAGTATGGGACGCTGCACAAACGAGAGAACTTCACTTTACGCGCCATGTTATTCTCGCACCATCAATGATTTTCCGCCTTGGTAACCTATCGTGGTTGAGACAAAAGGAGCCAAAGCTCGTCCAACTTTGCATAGATGGTACCGAGAGTGTATGGTCAACAACTCACACAAAATCGTATATGCGCCACCGTAGGTTCCTTCCCGTGATTCACCCATACCGCAAGATGAAGAAACAATTCGACGGAAATAAGGAGGACGGTTCACCTCAAGGGATTCTAGAGGAAAGAGGTCTATGATATGGTTAAGGATATCGATGTTGTGCTTGGAAAGGAGGTAAATTAAGGACCCTCTAAAAATATCCGAAGAAGCGGTCAATTTTTGGGACTTGCCTTATTGGGAGCACTTAGAAGTTCGACCTTTGCATCGACGCCATGCACGTGGAGAAAAATGTATGTGATAGCTTGATTGGCCTCATCAACATTACCGCAAAACAAAAGACGGCGTTAACACACGGCGTGACTTGGTTGATATGAACATAAGATCCGAGTTAGCACCGAAAGAGATCGATAAAGGACTAACGTATCTTCCCCGACTTGCTACACTTTGTCCAAGGCCGAGAGAAATGAAGCGTGTCAAAGTTTGCATGGTGTGAAAGTTCCGCTCGGTTACTTCGCCAATATTAAGAAACTTGTTTCCATGAAAGATTTGAAATTAATTGGTATGAAGTCTCATGATTGTCATGTGCTGATGACACAGATGCTTCCTGTTGCAATTAGGAGTATCTTGCCAAACACGGTCCGAGTGGCAATCTTTAGGCTGTGTTATTTCTTTAACTCAATTGCTCAGAAGGTCATTGATCTCGAAGGACTCGACGCTCTGCAGGCCGAGGTGGTGACGACTCTATGTCATCTTGAGATGTATTTCCCTCCGTCTTTTTTTGATATCATGGTCCATCTCATTGTTCACCTTGTGAAAGAGATAAAGATATGCGCCCTGTGTTCCTACGCCATATGTACCCTTCGAGAGATACATGGGAATTTCAAGTCCTACGACGGAATCGATCTCTACGGAGGGCGATCATCGAAGGTTATGCAACCAAGAGGTCATTGAGTTCTGCGTGGACTACATGGCTCGTGGAACCGATAGGCGTGCCTCTATCTCGCCACGAGGGAGACTGGAGGGTATCGGGACCATCGGAGGAAAGCAATCACTCCCAATCTAGATACATACGCTGCAAAGCCCATTTCACGGTCTTGCAACACATGACCCAAGTGTCCCGCACGTCGACGAGCACGGAGACATATTACGCCAATGTAATCGGACCGGTCGGAGGTTTGGATAACGAGAGAGCACAACCGCTTGCTCAACGAATGGTTAAAGATGCGATTCACGGGAGGGCATCAAGTGATGAAACGCTGCTATGGTTGGCCAAAGGACCAAAATTTACAATTGTGACATGGCAAGGATAACGACATAAATGGGTACACGTTTTATACGGCACCGGGATATGAAGAGCATACCCGAGCAATGGTGTCCGTGATAGATGCATTTCACGAGGGTTCAATATCGCGGGGCACGCGGGTTGAACTCGTACTATGGGTTCGTAGAGGAGATTTGGGAGCTTAACTATGTACTTTTCAAGATCCCCTGCTTCGATGTCATCGGGTTAAACTTCCGCAGGCGTGAAGGTCGACAAGCACGGTGTCACTCTGTGGACCTCAAACGTGTCGGATACAAGGACGAACCATTCGTACTCGCTAAGCAAGTTGTTCAAGTTTTTATGTGACGGACCCAAAGAAATAAGAACCGCCACGTAGTTCTTCATGGGAAAAGAAGGATTGTCGGAGTTGAGAATGTCGTGGATGAGGAAGAGTACAATCAATTTGACGAGTTGCCTCCTTTCGAGACGGCATCGATCGGTGGAAGAACCCGGTGAGGAAGCTAGCTATATGCGCGTAGATCATCATGAAGGATCGTATTTCAATTAAGCATGTATATATTCCATTGTAATTAATTTGATGTTAACATGGAAACGCGCCACGTGTTATGGGCCTAAATCGGTCAATTTGCCTCGATCGGTCGTGTGAGACCCCGGTTTATCGACTTGTAATGCAAAAGATATATATGAGAAAATTAAACACCTCATCCGAGTTATGATACGTTGAATCAAGCACCTCATGAGATGAACAACCCAATTGGATTCATCTCATTTCGAGCTATGATGCACTTTGTACAATTTTTAAAGCCTTGAAATGAGCAAAAGTAAAATGCATAAGTAAACTTTTCACATTTAGTTCATTAATTAATAGAGAATCCAACAAAATTGGATTCACTCAAAAATAGTTTACTGATGAAAAGTTATGCATTTTTGAATTTAATTGCATTTTTCGATTAACAAATAATCCTTCTCGGAAAATCCAAAATTAAATCGACGTGGATGAACTTGGATCGTTGATCTAGCGATGGATTTGTTCAGATATCACGCACGGTTCTATAATGTAACCGCTCGCGGATACTTTATATCGCTGCACGGTTCTATTAATGAACCGCTCGTGATATCAACATATCACGCACGGTTCCGCTATGGAACCGTCTGTGATATTAAAATTAGGTTTCCTTTCTGTTATCACGCACGGTTCCATAATAGAACCGTCAGGATAGTTAATATCACGCACGGTTCTATTATGGAACCGTCGCGATGTATTATCACGCACGGTTCTATCATAGAACCGTATGTGATATCCATGTATATAAGTCTGTTCTATCATCGAACGCCAGCACACTCGCTTTTTCACCCTTCTGCGCGTGAGGGTTTACCAGGCCGCCCCCTTCGCCCTCGCCCGAGCCAGCGCCGCCTCCCTTCGTCCCGCCGCCCCACCGGTGGGCCGCCCCCGCCTGCAAGCCGAGCACCCGGTGAGTTTCAGCGCCGCCCTTCTTCTCGCCGTGAGGGTTTACAGGGCCGCCCCCTTCGTCCCCCTCGCCCACCGCCGCCTCCCTTCGTCCCTGCCGTGAGGGTCCATGCAATAGATGCTTCGATTGTTCATTCACAATAATTTTCTCTATTTTTTCCTCATAACATAAATTAAGTCTGCATTTACAATTTTACATGGCAATTAATGACTCTGAGGTAGTGTCTCTACAAGAGTTTTGAGAACTTTTAATATTAATTTGATACTCGAACTAGAGTAACTGATATTAGTAGTACTTATTTACCGGAGTAGTTTGTACTACTAAATACATCTTATTGATAAAATGCCATTATCTTACAACGCTGTTTGCTGCCTCGGGTACCAACACCACCTGAGCATAGACCTCATCAGTCTCCTGCTATACCTGTAAGGACGAAGGAAAAAAAAATCAGTTTGTCAAAACTAGTAGAAACAAATTTTGAGGCCTGCTAACAAATCAAGTGAGAGGATTATTACCCTTAGCTCCACATTAATTACACGGCAGAGAATCTTCCATTGGATAAATAAAGGCATGCGACTGCAGGCGGTCTGTATCATTGAAGCATCCACCTAAATCACAAGAAGCAGCAGACAGCAGTACTTCAAATCAATTTCTGAAAGTGATAGAGCTCCGTTCAAAAAGCAAAAGAGGCAGAAAATTTAGAGTTTTGGCTCATTTAGCACGTTTTTAAACGTGAAATAGCAAACTTTTTGGGGTGATTTTTTTTTGTTTCCTTCCCATTCCCTGATTATGCAACTTGCTACTCCATAATGCTTATCATCATGCTATGGGAATGGGTGACATTAGGAAAAGAAGACTCCGATGGAAATGACTATGATGTATGGCTCGGTACTGTTGAATATGCTTATTATCATCACTGCAGCAACTAAATAAGGCCAGATTATATTAGAATCAGAAAGTATATATGCGTGTACATTAGATTTAGGAGCAGCTAAAAACGTTGTTATATATGGGAGTCATGCGTAGCCTTAGACGCAAATACAGCTTGCCTGATTGTTCATGGATTGGGGACCTGCAAATTGTGATCGGAATAGCTAGCTCCCATAGGGGTGGTCCACAGGGTTTATAACTACCATCTTACTACTACGGGGCGTTTACCTAGCCAACACTTAGATCCAACTCTACCCAAACTTTTTTAGTTCACCCCAACATGACCTACTAATCCGACTATTGCTAAGCAATTTTGGGATACCAAATGCACCTCCCTGCATGCTTTGCATTTTTGCTCCTAGGTGTGTAGTGCTTTTTCTCCAAGTATGTTTCCCTCTCACTCAAGGGCAAGCCAAGCACTTGGCCACCTTCGTAACTCTTGCTTGTGGTTTTGCTCATCATTTATGCTCTGATCAAATAATGTGTGTGAAGGTTCATTAGTTGGAGACTTGGAGGAAGTGCTAGATATTTGCAACCGACACCCCTCCCTTGGGTGACCCATCTTTAGGTCATATCTATGCGCTAGTTTGTTTGCACTCCTTATGTTTTATCATCTTTGGATTTTGTGATTTGTCTTAAATAACCAAAGTGAAATTGACTAAGTGTGCACCCTAGATGTTCGAGAATTTTAGTTTATAATCTGTTGTATTTCATTTCATTCACTTTTTCGCATTTATTAAGAAAATCTCTCTTGTAGTTGTCGTTCTTGATCAACATTTTACTATGTTTTCTTAATAAACATCAAGACATATCTAGTTGGTAGCGTGGTTGTGTTTTCTTAATTAATTTTCGCATCAAACTTGAGGTATAGTGCCGAATGATGAAAACCTATGGAAGTAAGACGGTGCCGATTTACTAGGTTGGCCTAGGTATCATGGGTATTTAGGTCGACTAATGGGTTAGCCTAGGTGACTTGAAAACCAAGATGCCGGTTAACCTAGGTTGGTGTGGGTAGTCTCGATACTTAGGTGCCGACTAACTGTAAACCCGGGAACCGTGATGATTCTTATGGTACATCGACGGCAATTTATTTTATTTTACTCGAGATGGCCAACGTTGATTATATTTGTTTATATTTTTGTGTAATTTCCCATATATTATATACTATGTAATAATTGCGCACGTAACTTATATAGATAGCAAGTAAGCGAGATGGCAGAGGCACCGTCTTCGCCCGCCATCGACGCCGCCAAATGCGTCCGATCTCCGATCAAGGTGGTACGCAGCGAGAAGGCGAGGAATATCCAAATTGCCCTCGGGCCGCATGACGATCACGGAGGTCGTGACGCGGGATCCCGCCGAGTCCCAAGAAAGCACCGCGAGATTCCGCACCGTCTCGGGGTACTTGCAAGGAACGGTCCCCATCACCACCCCAACTCGAAGTCTCGACGGATGTACAGAGAGACCGATTGTGGATCGAACTTTCGCCTCGCTCACTTTCCTCGGCGCACTGCACGCAGTGTGATGGCACGCGCCTGGCGATGTCCCACGCGTGGAGGACCTTCAAGAGCTCGCTTGTCACGCAAAGACGTGAACACGGTCTGACGCCTTCACGACGTATCAATTTTTGTCGCGGATACATGGGACGCCGTGCGAGATGAAGACGACGGCTGAATTTCAGAGCAAAGTGCGGCGCATGAGCTATCCAGCACAAAACACTCACCCCTACAAACTCGGCACCACTGGTACGCGTAAAGCCACGCAGATGGGCGGCGGAGGACGAGACCGCCAGACGACCGCTTGCTATGATCTCGGATGAGCGCGCCGATCTGGTTAAGAGCGAGGGCATCACCACGCCTTGGGCAACATCTCTCGACAAACCCGCAGACGAGGCGTTGTCTCAACGTCTCGTAAATTTCCGAACCACTTAATTGTTAATAAGTCCATAACTTTATGGTGTCTACAATAACATGATGTTCTCTTGCAGAAGCATTGACTTCCACATGTTCCCAAGGTTCCTTCGAAGTAGACAGGGAGAAGGATGTACTGTCTACGGCCCTGGGAAACAAGGAGCACCCGGGTCGCACGCGAGGAGTTGGGGTTTACGTACCTTGGAGGATGGATTCCACACAACTCCGACACGTATAGGAGTAGGAAGAGATCCAAGGACCAAAGACGACGCTCGGTTGGAACATGTGATTATTGCACAATTTCAAGAACAAATAACAAACTTGCGTAACCAAGTAAATCAACTCATGCAGCGCAAGCCGCCTCGTTAATTTGGGAGCAAGTCCCGCCGACATCGGAGTAGCGCCACGCCCACACATAACTCGACATGACGACGCAATTACCGATCGACGGCATCGAGGTAATGTACATCTTTGGAGTGCTCCAGAGATAGACCTATAGGACGCCTTAGCTAATTGTGTACGCTTTTGTAGGAGCCGACGCCCTGCAAGCTCCAAGTGAGGATAGTAGGGTCGATTCCTATTGAGGTCGGGCGGGTATGGTGTATCCATACCAGAAGGGCAAGGCAAAGACGGTGCCGGTGGGCGCAGGTTACGCCAGGTGCGGTGGACATGGTCCATGACAATTTTATGGCCATCCCGCTCGAGATTCCCCCGAACGAAGAAATCATAACACTAGGGGATGCCACGCACACTTTTATCCAAAGGCCCAAGAAGGACATCGACCGACCCTTGGTGACGCTGACATCGAGAGGACCCGCCTCCAATAGGACCTCGATGAGTCCGCCCCAACCAAAGCTTCAGAAGGCCGCCACATCGCTTCCCGTCGAGAACACGACAAAGGGACAAGAAAAGCGTGTCACCATATCGGTCCTTGAGGCGTCACACGGGAAGACGTCCCTCACCGCCTCGTTAAGGAGAAATCAAATCGAAGAACATTAAGGTACCTCCCAACCCGTCAAATACTCACTGAAGTCCGTTGGTCTCCGGCGCAGAACTAAAGAGCTCAGGAGTAGCTTGTCAAGCTTTGCATGATTGGTACTTGCGCAAGACCGGAGCGAAGGGGGGTCATACTGGAATCACCGTCACATACGGGAGGGAGCATTTTCTCCACGAGCCTGGCCACTTCGTCGTGGGCTTCGAAGACTTATTTGACTTATACAACCTAACTGCCCTCGACGCCTCACTTCTACGATGCTGGACACTGTAAGTGTGTGCAATCAATTTCTACACTCACGTGATACCGATAAATATCATAACTCATTGCTTATGTACAGATACATTATGAAACGTGCCCGTCGAATCAAAGAACCGGTGGGTTTCTCGACCACACGTGGTCTCTGAGCAAACAATCAACCAAGACGCATCCTACGTCGAGAATTACATAAAAATAGGATTGCTTGCTCAGAACGACAGGGAGTACATAATGGTGCCCTACAACCAGAAGTAAGTGCTTCAATATTTGCTATACAAATTACGTTTCAACATAGGTTTATGACTATAGCGACATACACGAGTAGGTTCCACTGGATTCTTCTGATTCTTGTGCCAAAGAGGAACATGGTATTGTACCTTGATTCTTTACTCAACAAAATCACGACTTCACCATTCTTAAAGGAATACTCGATGTGTATGTTAATTTCCTCCGCACATAACTCTATTGTAGTCTTCCTTCATTTTAAATGGACAAGGATAACTTTTTGAATCATGTAGGCGTTCATCTGCTATGTTGCCGAGGAGGTTTATACAAGGGAACCAATACCACACCGACTCACAGATGCGATTTCCAGTGCGCTACAACACAATAATCATATATCATACTCCGTAATATTGCGTCTCGAATCGATCAGACATATATATGTAATTCTATTTTTGCAAAGGTGCGCCAAGAAAACGAGATCACCTATGCGCATTCTACGTATGCCATCATATGCGACTATTGATTGCTTCTAGGACTAACGATCCCTGTGTTTGTCAATCTCGTAATAATTATCTCCTAATTATAAATTTAAATATATATGCTTACTACTTTACTCTGCTAGCGATGTGGCTTGAATATAGAGTTAAATGCACTCGAGATGGACCAGTCACGCACATTCGAGGAGCTCTGTGGCTTCATCAAGGCGGATATAGTTAACACCAACGGAGAGTTTCACGCCGTCGACATCGATGAACGACCTCGAAACAATTGATTCAATATTGTAATTCACTTTGACTGGTTGTAATTCAATTTGTAACTCTAGCGACAATATATACTTGAAACATTCTTTTGTAATTGATTTTGAGTTAAATGATCACTTTGAGTTGTCAAGAATTATCTCGTGACATGTTTCTACTTGCTAGTTTTGAGAGGCATGGCTAGCAATTCCTGAGGCTAGCTGAAAATACGAAAAAATTTAATTAGGTTAAAGGACTTATCACGCAGGCGGCTCGACTACGAACCGCTGCGGATATCGACAACCACAGACGGTTTGTAGTTGAAACCGTCGTGATAATGAATTATCACAGACGGTTCCAACGACGAACCGCTCGTGATATCTGAATCACGCACGGTTACAACCACGAACCGTCTGCGTGATTCTCGTCTGTGATACTACTGTAATCACAGACGGTTCCAACAACGAACCGCCTCGTGATTCGTAGTATCACAGACGGTTCGTGGCTGGAACCGTCTGTGGTAACCGCCTGTTATGTCAGACATAAAATTTCAGACGGTTCAAAAACCGTCTGTGATGACTGTTACGAACCGTCTGTGATGACCTTTTCTGTAGTAGTGATACATAGACAAAAGAAATAAACAGCGGAAGCAAAAGTGCCATAAGCGGCCATAACAAAAGAGCCGACTAGTGTGCCTTTAACCCACAAGGCAACCGACCGGACCACCAAGCTAGTCGTCGAATCCACAGCACATTTCACAAAAGTGAGGCCCTTGGGGCTCACCTTCCTCTCCTGCAACAAAGAGCCCAGCAAAGTCGGGTGAGTACTTGGAATGTACTCGCAAGACTTACGTGTAGAGTAACAGACCTGTACATAACTATATGCAAGCTTTTTGAGTGGAGGCTGCAAATTTTACCTTTAGCATAAAGCAAGTTTTCATTTGCAATAATGTAGTACATTTAAAAGCAAGTTAACAAATCTGTTTTTAATGTTCAAATAATCGTAAATGACAACAAAATAACAGTAAATAGAAGACAACAACAGTCCTGGAAGTGACTAACCCATAGTCACCACAACAATAGCATGAATTGCCCATTCATACCACCCATGTTAAATTTTAATTTAAAAGGTTGTAGTCTAGTTCTTGCACGACCTTACCAAGCATGTCCATAACCTAGGACGAGGCTATTCGAATAGCTTCATCCCTGCAGGGGTGTACCAATGTACCCACACGCCAGACCGCCTTTTTGCCAAGCTATTAAGCACACTTCCGAAGGTATGCCGGCACGACTAAGTCCTACGAGACATTTTCAATATTGTGAATTATTCACGAGCCGCCCGTATGGATAGAAACCCATACGTTGTGTCGGAGTCGCCGTAAAGCCTCGGTCAACTACCCTTCTCGGGTAAAGCCTTGGACAACTACGACGCTCCTCGAGGTGGAGAGCCTACCCGGAATCTCCACCACCGCACACCCAACACACGAACACAAGAACACATATCATGTTTCACACAACACACAACCCCCTCCTGCGACTCGGAGATAACCCACGCCAAAGACTAAGTCAAGAGAGGTCCCATATCCCTCTCGCGTGGTTAGCACTGAAAGATCTAGACCCGCCATTATGAGTTAATGGATTGTTTTGGTGATTAATGACAAATCCAAATATGAGACTAACTCTTTTATCAAGTATTATCTTTGTGTAGTCTCATTTGGATATAAAGGTGAAACACAACGAGGTATGCAATCGACATCTCAGTTTATATTATGTTGCATTTCTCGGATCCAAAATATAGGATTGAACTCAACCATAAGTCAAACTTGAATATGTGCATATGATCTTATTACACATTTGTGTATGCACACATTTAGGGGGAGTTTTATCCTATACTTTGTGGTTTCATTAGTATTGATCCATATTCCATTTTCCACATATATTGGGATCTTTACGTTGAAACAAAACCTTTGAGTATACAACACTTGTGTAGTTCGTATATACTCATGTCATGAGTATATAGAACTTGTGTAGTTCTTGTATACTCATGTTAGAGTATATATAACTTGTGTAGTTTATATACTCAATTGTTCTCTCATTTATCATCATTAAATTTATGAGAATTTAAGTGGTTATCATCAATTACCAAAGAGGAAAGATTGAGGTATCTTGTCCCACCATTATGAGTTAATGGTATGGTGTGGTAATTAGTGATGATCACATTGTGGAACTAACATTTTCCATGAGTTGGATATATAGGTTATGTTCCAGGATGATGAAGACATTGGGATGATCATGAGTTGATCATCAAGTCAAGAGCTTGGTGTAAATGATGCATCATGAGTTGATGCTTATCAAGAAGAGATGATCATGAGTTGACCATCTAGACAAGAGAAGATCCATCATGTGTTGATGGAGGTCAAGTAAAGGAATGCATCATGCGTTGATGCAAGTGAAGAATCGGGATGAAGAAATCATCATGAGTTGATGATTGTCAAAGTCGGGATGGAGAGATCATCATGTGTTGATGATGTTCAAGACAAGATCCCGAAATGAAGAAATCATCATGAGTTGATGATTGTCAAAGTCGGGATGGAGAGATCATCATGTGTTGATGATGTTCAAGACAAGATCCCGAAGTGAAGAAATCATCATGAGTTGATGATTGTCAAAGTCAAGGACCCGGACTTGAAGTGTTGATGTGCGTCATCAAGCTTCAAGAAGATGCAAAGGCAAAGGTATGACTAGCTAGGGCTAAGGATGTGTTCCTAGTCTTTTACCGGTCTCGGTGTTTGGTTGATAGACCGGATTGCTAGTATAGGTTTGCCGTACTATTAAGAGAGATCTTGACTAGTAGTTTGAGTTAGTCATGTGTTGATAGCTCATTATATTTGCTCTAGCTCATCTATGCATGGAGCTATTATTTGCGAATGTGTTTTGCAAATAGCCGATGCTCATGCATTCAACCCTTGTAGCATGTGACTTAAGTTTGCAAATGCGTTTTGCAAATGGTGTAAGTCCATGTACCTTTTTCCTTGTGGTATGATTCCAAAAGTTGGCAAATGTGTTTTGCAACTTGTTGGGAATCTTGCTTGTGACTCTTGTTGGCATGGCTTGTCAATTAGCAAATGTGTTTTGCAATTGAAGTTGTTGAAAAAGCCATTTCGATTTTCGTCAGAAAATCGGAAGTTCGGCGGTTTAACGCGAAGTACCGCACCTGACCGTCCGATTTTCCGCGGCTTGATTTTTCCAGAGAGCGGCTGGTTTAGGACTTAGCCGATTTTCCAAGTGCGGAAGTTCCGGAGTGTATTGAGCGGAACTTCCGATTTATCGGATGCTCCGAAATCCGCGGTTGGTTTTTTCCAGAGAAGCACCATTTTGGGGACTTAGCCAAAATTGAGTGCAGTAGTTCCGCTATGTGTTGAGCGGAACTTCCGAAGAATCGGACCTTCCGATATTTAGTTGTCGGTAGTTCCGGACTAAAAATCAAACGGCTAGTTTCTCGTCTGACATAGCCGTTGCGGTGCCTTTTCTCTCTCTGCGGTAGTTCCAGGCCTTTGTACTGGCGGAACTTCGATTTCCCGATTTTTCAGGGTTTGTCTCCCAACGGCTAGTTTTTGTGTGTGGGCTATATATAGCCACCTTGGCCGGTTGGGGAGCTTGTCTGAGTTGCTTAGAACTATTGTGAACTCTTTGTGAGCCTCTTGAGCTAAGAGCAAACCTCTATTCTCTTTGTGCATGTGTTGCACTTGGTGAGATTAGAGAGTAAACCCTAAGTGCATGTGTTGCCTTAGGTAGTGGATTGTGTATCCACGTGAGCGTTGACACTTGATTAGTTCAAGTGAAAGTTCGGATTTGTTACTCTTGGTGTTTGCCGACACCTAGACGGCGTGGAGGCGTCGTGCTCGGTGACCTTCTCAAGAAGCTTGTGAGAAGGCCCGACGGTTGTGAGTGGTTTGGTGCTCGCCATCTCGGAGTGGAGGAAGAGCAACCATAGTTGAGCGAGGTGTTGGTTCGGTTTGGAACCGTCCAAGTGTTGGACTTACCTCGGAGGTGTGAGCTCATTTGAGGAGCCGGTCCAACGCTGGTTGGGCTTACCTCAACGTGGATTAGGGAGACCGCAAGTCTCCGAACACCACGGTAAAACATAATCGTGTCATCTTGTGCTTACTTGTGTTTTACTTTGAGCTATTTACATTCTTGCTTAAATTGCTTATATACCTTGTATGATTGCTCATAGTATATTGTGTTCATATTGTCGGTGCACTTAGTTGAGCCTAGTTGATTTAGGTTTTAATTGTGCAAAACCTATTGGCTATTAGCTTCCGCATTTATATATTGGTTTAGCCCGATAAAGTTTTTAAAACCGCCTATTCACCCCCCTCTAGTCGGCCACCTCGATCTTACAAGTAGTATCAGAGCTTGGTCTCTCATTTATTAGACTTAACCGTCTAGAGAGTAAAGGATGGCGACTAGAGAAACAATGCACCTAGGTAAAGCACCTATCTTTGATGGCACAAATTATGCTTATTGGAAAATCCGCATGATTTGTTATTTTAAGGCCATGGGCCTAAATATATGGCGGATTGTAGATGCGGGCTTTTCTCCTCCAAAGGATCCTCTTGCTCCAACAATTGAGGAAGAGAAATGCTCGCATCTCGATGCTCAAGCTACTAACGTTTTATTTAGTGCTTTGAGTATAGATATTTTTGATGCTATATGCAATCTCAAGAGCGCTCATGAGATGTGGACCCAAATTCAAGATAAATATGAATTGTCCACTTCCACAAGTGAAGATTGCACATATGAACGTTCGTCGGGAGAAGAATGCTCAATCTCAAACTCCGACGATTACGAGGACTCCTCCACTCCCTCCACATCAACTCGATGCTTCATGGCTAAAGGTAATGATGAGGTAAACGAAAATGAAGAACCCACCTATGATGAGTTGATGGAAATGTTAGAAGACTTAAATGAATATCTTGGCAAGGAGAAGTCAAAATTCAAAGTCTTGAAGAAAGAATTTCTTTCTCTCAAAGATTCTTATGAAGAGCTAAAAGAAGCTCATGAGACTCTCCTTCTCAAGGATCTTAATAAGTCCAAGGTGGATATAGGCATTACATGCAAATTATTAGATGATATGCCATGCATAGTTCCTACATCTTGCATTTCATCTAAAGTTAGCATATCCACCTCTTGTGATGATTTAATTGATATACCTTGTTGCTCTAAAATGGATACTCCTATTTCCTCGATATCTTGCAAGACTAACATTGTAGAGGAAAACAAAGAGCTCAAGGCCCAAGTCAACAAATTAAAGAATGACTTGGAAAGAGGCCTAAAAGGGAAGGCCACTCTTGACGATATCTTGAGCAAGCAAAGACGCTTGCAAGATAAGAGTGGAATTGGCTTCACTCCTAAGAAGGAGACAAGCAAGACTAGGCACAATGCAAGACACACGAAGAATGTCAAGTGCCATGGATGCAATGGAAAGGGCCACTTCGCCTCAGTGTGCCCAAACAAAGTGAATGACAAGAAATTGTCATCAAAGAAGAGGCGAACCGGCAAGGAGCAAGTAAAGAAGGTAAAAGATGAATACAAACTTCGAACTTGCTACAATTGCCGGGAAAAGGGACATATGAGTAAGGATTGTCCCAAAGGTATCACTCCTAAGCCCATTATTTATAATGATCAATATTTGCTTAGGAAGGATATCAATGGCAATGTGTTTGCTAGAATAGTTAGTACACATAAAACTAATGCTAGGGCCATTTGGGTGCCCAAATCTATTGTGACTAACATTCGTGGACCCAACCTAGTTTTGGGTACCAAAATGCGCTTAAATGCTTAATAGTACTTGAGAGGCATTGGAGACTTGGCTTATTCATATAAAGATGGATGTCATCATATATCAAATTGGAGCCAAGGTTGAGGATAATCGTTTCACATCAAGAACCAATGCCATCTCGGTAACAAGTATTTACATTGAAGTATCTAGCCCCTTATATCTTGTGTAGGTTGCATTTCATGAAAATCTTTTAAAAAGGGGTGTTCTTGCTCTATGTTCATAATGTTCATTATTAATCTCTTGAGCAAGATGGAAGTGGCACATTAAGGGGGAATGCTAAATCATAGTCATGTATTTCACATCCCTAAGTGTGCCCAAATAAATTAAGTGCTAGTATTGTTTTTCAAAAATGAGCCTTTTAGCCAAAAGTCAAAAATTTCATAATTATTAGTAATTCTTTGAAAAACTAGTTGCAAAAGGTATACAAATGTTTTTCAAAGATTTACCAAAGGTTTTGGCTTTAGAAAATTCTATTTTAAGTGAAAATGAGTTAATGTCCAAAAGCTTACATTATAGCATCTTGTTTTTGACCAAAACTAGATCTTTGTGTAAAATCTATTATAAAAGGAATTTGAAAATCTTGACAAAAGAAAAATCCTAGAGTTGGTTATTCTAGACATTTTTGGTATTCAAAGGATTTTCAAAAGACCAACCTAGAAAAAGATATTTGATTTTCAAACTCGTCCAAAATACTACTATGACCTAAGTGGTCACTTTCTAGCACTTAAGTGAGTTTTTCCATATGAACCAAAATTCTTCATATGAATATGTTCATAATGATATTTATGACTCATACATGCAATTGGATGCTTTAAAATTCATCATTTGCTCAATTTGGATCTTTTGATGAAAGTTCATGGAAATATGTTTCTTTTCAGAAAACCAAAAGCTTAATTTATAAAAACTATTTTAAATTTTATTTTTATGGGCTATATAAGTTGGAAATACTCCAAAGATGTTTATTTGATTGATTGTGCAAAGATTTGGAGTAAAATACAACAATTCCTTCTTTTCTTCAAATTCCAAGATCTTTCCTGAAGTGTCAGGATAATCGGAACTTCCGGCATTCTATGTGCGGAACTTCCGTTTTTCCGGAACGTCCGCTGTTGATTTGCGGAGCTTCCGTTTTCAGCTCTCTTCCAAGCGTCCAGAAAATCGAGCTTCCAAGACTCAGCGGAACTTCGCTACCCGAACTTCCGCTTTGAAATGCGGAACTTCCGATTTCCTGAGTGAGAGCATTTAATTCTGCGGTTCCTCCGCTTCCTTAACTCCTCCATTGCAGATCTTCTCTCCCGAGCCCCCTCTCTTCTCCAAATACTCCACCGAAACTCTTTGATCCCTCTTCGTTTTTTTTCTTCAAATCTCAACCGACAAATTGCTTCTCCAGGGTTCAATCTCTCCATTCCTCAAGGTATTTCCAATCCCCTTTGGATCTATGCCTCTTATGAACCCTAGGTTTGAGTTTTTGGGGGAAAATGAAATGTGGATGAAATCTGTGGGAGATTCTTGGGCAAATTAGTTTATTCAGTATTGTATGATGTTTATGCATCGATTCCATGGACTCAATCCATCAAAATGCTGAAAAATCAAAATTTATCTTTGCCCTAGAGTCGCCCAGAAAATCGGAACTTCATTGTTAAGAGCGCTGAACTTCCGCTAGCGTAGTTCCGGCGTTAAACTTCTGAGCTTCCGATTGTCTGACAGAACTCGAGAATTTCATCTTCTTTGATTCAATCTTTGACACTTCATCCATTGTTGTTCTTGAAGATGCCGAGGATGAAGATGGCGATCCGGCACTATTCAGATCTTTGGCGCATCCTCTTCAAGAAATGAGGAAGAATCAAAATTCGTAAGAAAGTGCATCAGAGAAGAATCAATATGAATCTGATGAGGAGTTAGGTGAACCGGAAGAAATGGAAATTGATCTTAAAGGACTCACAGCAGATGACTACACTATTCTTAGGGATAAAGATCAATACTCACTTCCAAGAAACAGTGATGACCCTCGTTTCCATACCAAATTTCAAAGGCAAGTCTATGATCTCTTTTATGGACCATCCAAACCATTTGCTGATCACAAGTACATCAATTGGTCCTATCTCAACGGACTTGACAGATATGAGGGTACTTACAGGCTCTTTCAGCGAGCCGGGATTCACAACTTTGTGGCAATAAAATGCAATTATTGTGATGAGATCATCCGTCAGTTCTATGCCACAGTATGCATTCCTCTAGATTTTTCTCAGCTCACCTGGATGACAGGAACTGTGAGGTATTCTTGCACGAAGCGTGCTTTTGAACATGCATTGAATATCCAGTCAAGCGAATATGAGAAAATTTATGATGGAACAGCTTCTCCTATTTCACTGGATGAATTTTATGACACCACACGTAGATTTGTCCTGGTAAGATCACAGGACTTCTTCCTATTCCCAGCTTGGTAAATAGGATCATCAATCATACCATGTTACCTAAGAGTGGGAATTATGATGCCATTAGAGGACATGTCTGGAATATATTGGAATGCATCATGCATGGTAGAAAGTTTGATGTTGTGGATGTCATCATAAGGGAGATAGCAGGAACAAAGAATGATCGAGTCAAGAGGATAAACTTTGCACCTTATATTATGGCTTTGATCGTTAAACAAACTGGATATAATGGAGCTTTACCTTCAGCACATAAAGCCTATAAACCAAGAGAAGGTCCTCCTATTCCTGCCAATCTTAGGCGTGCTCCAGCAGAAGTACCTGAAGCTGCACCTCCTGCTGCTGCTGCTGCTGCTCCTCCACAAGGTATAGCCACTATGGATCAGATTTATGCCACCTTGTTGGAGATGAGAGCATCCCAGGATACCTTCCAGGCAGCGACCACCTCTAGACTGGATGCGTTTGAGGCAGCTACCACTTCCAGACTCGACGCCTACTCTGCCAGCCTTGACGCGCTTTCACCAGATTCGCGAACGCTTCCTCCACTGCTCAAGATGGGCAGCGTCGCTTTCGCTCTCCTCTGGTGGTCATCCTGTTGCTCCTCCTGCTGCTCCTCCAGTCGATCATCCTCAAGACCCTCCTGCTGAGCAGTAGTCGCTTGTTTATTTAGGTCATTAGACCTTGTATGCAAAATTGTAATATCTTATGACTACTTGGTTGTATGACTTTCATTTTGGCTATGCTATCTTATGCTACTCTGTGTGAGAACATGTTTTTATGTCATGATTTTTATTTTGCATGAGATGTGGATGAGATGTGATTATGAATGAAAATGTTTATGGTTGATTATATCTTCTTGTCTCCTGTCGTGGATGTCCATTTTTACAAGAGATATTTCACAAATTTTATAAAAATCTCTCTCAAGCATTGTTCTTTATGTTCTCTCAACATAGTTTGTGAAAATTGTTAAAATGAGAAATTATCTATATTTCTTTTCAAAAATGGGGAGGTTAGTTGAATATGTTTCAACTATCATTTCAAATGGTTCTCAATGTTTTGATTTAAAATGGGAGAATGTTATGATCAATACAGGTTTGTAACCTATCCTTGTTTCTCCTCTCATATCTTGAGAACAGAACTACCTCCCTTGGTCATATAAGTTCAATTCATACTTTTTGTGACCAACCTCAATTTTTTTTTCAAGTGGTATCTATTTGCAAAGGCTCCTTTTGGCTGAGATTTGTCTTGTGTTTTTGGGTGATTTATGCCAAAAGGGGGAGAATGTTTTTATCAATATTCTTCATTTGGATGTTTGATTTGTTTAGACATGCCAAAAGAGGGAAAATGCATGCATTAGATGTGTAAGGGGGAGAATGCTTTCACATGCATTTTGTATTATGCTTTATGTTTCACCTCACATGATGCATAGACATAGTTCATTAGTTTAAATTCTTATCTTATGTCTATGAATATCCAAATGTTGTTATTGATAATGGATTTGTCATCAATCACCAAAAAGGGGGAGATTGAAAGATCTAGACCCGCCATTATGAGTTAATGGATTGTTTTGGTGATTAATGACAAATCCAAATATGAGACTAACTCTTTTATCAAGTATTATCTTTGTGTAGTCTCATTTGGATATAAAGGTGAAACACAACGAGGTATGCAATCGACATCTCAGTTTATATTATGTTGCATTTCTCGGATCCAAAATATAGGATTGAACTCAACCATAAGTCAAACTTGAATATGTGCATATGATCTTATTACACATTTGTGTATGCACACATTTAGGGGGAGTTTTATCCTATACTTTGTGGTTTCATTAGTATTGATCCATATTCCATTTTCCACATATATTGGGATCTTTACGTTGAAACAAAACCTTTGAGTATACAACACTTGTGTAGTTCGTATATACTCATGTCATGAGTATATAGAACTTGTGTAGTTCTTGTATACTCATGTTAGAGTATATATAACTTGTGTAGTTTATATACTCAATTGTTCTCTCATTTATCATCATTAAATTTATGAGAATTTAAGTGGTTATCATCAATTACCAAAGAGGGAAAGATTGAGGTATCTTGTCCCACCATTATGAGTTAATGGTATGGTGTGGTAATTAGTGATGATCACATTGTGGAACTAACATTTTCCATGAGTTGGATATATAGGTTATGTTCCAGGATGATGAAGACATTGGGATGATCATGAGTTGATCATCAAGTCAAGAGCTTGGTGTAAATGATGCATCATGAGTTGATGCTTATCAAGAAGAGATGATCATGAGTTGACCATCTAGACAAGAGAAGATCCATCATGTGTTGATGGAGGTCAAGTAAAGGAATGCATCATGCGTTGATGCAAGTGAAGAATCGGGATGAAGAAATCATCATGAGTTGATGATTGTCAAAGTCGGGATGGAGAGATCATCATGTGTTGATGATGTTCAAGACAAGATCCCGAAATGAAGAAATCATCATGAGTTGATGATTGTCAAAGTCGGGATGGAGAGATCATCATGTGTTGATGATGTTCAAGACAAGATCGAAGTGAAGAAATCATCATGAGTTGATGATTGTCAAAGTCAAGGACCGGACTTGAAGTGTTGATGTCGTCATCAAGCTTCAAGAAGATGCAAAGGCAAAGGTATGACTAGCTAGGGCTAAGGATGTGTTCCTAGTCTTTTACCGGTCTCGGTGTTTGGTTGATAGACCGGATTGCTAGTATAGGTTTGCCGTACTATTAAGAGGGATCTTGACTAGTAGTTTGAGTTAGTCATGTGTTGATAGCTCATTATATTTGCTCTAGCTCATCTATGCATGGAGCTATTATTTGCGAATGTGTTTTGCAAATAGCCGATGCTCATGCATTCAACCCTTGTAGCATGTGACTTAAGTTTGCAAATGCGTTTTGCAAATGGTGTGAGTCCATGTACCTTTTTCCTTGTGGTATGATTCCAAAAGTTGGCAAATGTGTTTTGCAACTTGTTGGGAATCTTGCTTGTGACTCTTGTTGGCATGGCTTGTCAATTAGCAAATGTGTTTTGCAATTGAAGTTGTTGAAAAAGCCATTTCTGACTTCTGTCAGGAAAATCGGAAGTTCCGGCGGTTTAACGGCGGAAGTACCGCACCCCGGACTGTCCGATTTTCCGCGGCTTGATTTTTCCAGAGAGCGGCTGGTTTAGGACTTAGCCGATTTTCCAAGTGCGGAAGTTCCGGAGTGTATTGAGCGGAACTTCCGATTTATCGGATGCTCAAATCCGCGTTGGTTTTTCGAGAAGCACCATTTTGGGGACTTAGCCAAAATTCGAGGTGCGGTAGTTCCGCTATGTGTTGAGCGGAACTTCCGAAGAATCGGACCTTCCGATATTTAGTTGTCGGTAGTTCCGGACTAAAAATCAAACGGCTAGTTTCTCGTCTGACATAGCCGTTGCGGTGCCTTTTCTCTCTCCTGCGGTAGTTCCGGCCTTTGTACGGCGGAACTTCCGATTTCCCTGATTTTTCAGGGGTTTGTCTCCCAACGGCTAGTTTTTGTGTGTGGGCTATATATAGCCACCTTGGCCGGTTGGGGGAGCTTGCTGAAGTTGCTTAGAACTATTGTGAACTCTTTGTGAGCCTCTTGAGCTAAGAGCAAACCTCTATTCTCTTTTGTGCATGTGTTGCACTTGGTGAGATTAGAGAGTAAACCCTAAGTGCATGTGTTGCCTTAGGTAGTGGATTGTGTATCCACGTGAGCGCTGACACTTGATTAGTTCAAGTGAAAGTTGGATTTGTTACTCTTGGTGTTTGCCGACACCTAGACGGCGTGGAGGCGTCGTGCTCGGTGACCTTCTCAAGAAGCTTGTGAGAAGGCCCGACGGTTGTGAGTGGTTTGGTGCTCGCCATCTCCGGAGTGGAGGAAGAGCAACCATAGTTGAGCGAGGTGTTGGTTCGGTTTGGAACCGGTCCAAGTGTTGGACTTACCTCGGAGGTGTGAGCTCATTTGAGGAGCCGGTCCAACGCGGGTTGGGCTTACCTCAACGTGGATTAGGGGAGACCGGCAAGTCTCCGAACACCACGGTAAAACATAATCGTGTCATCTTGTGCTTACTTGTGTTTTACTTTGAGCTATTTACATTCTTGCTTAAATTGCTTATATACCTTGTATGATTGCTCATAGTATATTGTGTTCATATTGTCGGTGCACTTAGTTGAGCCTAGTTGATTTAGGTTTTAATTGTGCAAAACCTATTGGCTATTAGCTTCCGCATTTATATATTGGTTTAGCCCGATAAAGTTTTTAAAACCGCCTATTCACCCCCCTCTAGTCGGCCACCTCGATCTTACAAGCACGCATAAGCGCTTGGCTTAGTGACACAAGTAACTCGGTCCTTGATGACCTAGGCACCATTCCATTCACACCAACAGATCACACCAACATACCATTGTGCCCAAATCGAAAACAATTTTATTTTCAGTTTTTGACTTCACAAAGTAACAAAGCACAGGGTGCTGGACATAATAGAGTAATAATAAGATTTGTGTGATCAACATCATCGACTAAGTCGACGACTGCCCAATACTACCGACATCTAAGCATTTCTAAGCATGACATCGAAGAGACAATAAAAGAGCATACTTAGATCATCGGGCTCTAATTCACCAGCGATATTAATAACTTATGGTTGTGGCAGGGGATAACAATTTGAGGGCAACAATGCAATAGGAATAACTACCTCTAATCGGTAAAATTAATTTGACACAAAAGCATGCATACGTATGAGTTGTAAACAAGATATTAGACTTGAAAGTAATGGGATATTTATGATCAAACTGCTTGCCTGCTTGCTGTGGGTCAGGATGTTGTGGAGGATCAAATATGTTGTCAATGTGCTCTTCGGATCCTAACGAGAAGGCGAAAAGCAACAGATAAGAACGAATAAAATGCAAAGACTCAACAGCAAACTTTCTCCAAAAATTCTGAAAACTTTACAGTAGCAAGAGAATAATTTATAAAAAAATTAGCAACAAGAACCAATTGATTTGGACTCTTAATGCTAAAGATACGACCAAAAGAAAGTCTTACGACCAGGTAGTGGTCGTAGCAGAACCTACGACTAAACAATAGTCGTGGAAGGATTTACGACCAGATAGTGGTCGTAGAAGGACGTACGACTGGGTACTAGTCGTAGACAGACTTACGGCTAGGTACTAGTTGTAGAAGAACTTACGACTAAGTACTAGTCGTAGACGGACTTACGACTTGGTACAAGTCGCAGAAGAACTTATGACTCTGACATAGTTGTAGTGAGACTTACGACGAGGTACAGGCCGCGACAGAACTTACGACTGGGTAAAGGTCGTAGAAAGACTTATGACCACGCCATAGTCGTAGTAAGACTTACGACTATGGGGGTGATTGTAGGAGAACTTACAATCACTTGGTAGGCCTCTCCCTTATAAATATAAGGGGTAGTTCTGGGGACTTCAGGACGACATATTTACCCACCATAATACTGCATCTGGTCGAAACGACCAAACTACAGTGACTGGTCGGAATTCCGACCACGAGGCAGCGCCTCCCGCACGCTTTGCCAGTGGCTCGGCGGCTTCTCCGACCACAGCGGCGCCAACCAAGGGCAGGGATGAGTGTCTAAAAGCTTAATGGTCCGACCGGCGGCCAGCCCTGGTCGGAGTATGGCTGCTACGGTGGTACAACCACGGAGTGCGGCTGAGGTAGGTATGGCTCGAGAGAACTCCCCGAACGATCAATACCAAAAGAACAACGAAAACACACCTAAGGTCCTATAGGGTAATGTGAAATTACCTGAGCTGAAGAAACGACCAGAGACCCACGGAGTGGCTCCGGCGACGAGTGTCCGAACGGCGGCGGTAACGTCCTCACTAGGCCACAGCGACCTGAGCAAAGAGAGAACCAAACCGAGCGAGGGTTAAGCTCCAGAGAGTAAAGGGGGAGCAGAGGGGGCAAAGACTTGAAGAAGAAAACCCCCACTGCACCGCCTCCACCGAAGCTCCACACTCAACAATAGCGGTCGAGGAGATTGCGAGGAACTGCAGCTCAAGCAAGCTGGTGGGTGCTAGCTGGAGTTGCGAAAGTGCTAAAGGAAGCTAAGGGTGAAGCAATGGAGTTTAAATAGAGCAATGGCAGAGAGCAACGGCCGGGTTTTTCCAGTCGGGTCAACACTGCCATGAGAGCACTTGAGAGCTTTGTGAGCAGACGAATCAATGCCTTCTGAGGGATGAGCGCGACAGGCATTTAATGCGCGCAGAGCTAGCCGTTTAAAGGTGACCATAGGGTGGACTGCATGCCACTGCTTTTCTCCTCTGCGCACGCCATGGCGGGGCTCATGCGCGCGCGGACAGAGGAAGGAGACGACTCGTTGGTCGTCGGATTGAAATCGAACGACTGGGCTAGATCGAGCGGATTGAAACGATCCCGTCGTTCGACTGATCGAAGGCCGTTCGATGCCGATCCAACGGCTGCGTTAGATCGGGTGGTTTAAAACGACTCAATCGCCTGGTCGAAGACCGTTCGATGCCGATCCAACGGCTCACGACCCTAGCGCCCGAACAACCGAGTTGGTACAGTTAGTGGACTGGACCGAGTCAAGTGGCTCAAGCTCGAGTCCGATTCGAACCTACGGAACAGTGCAAACCAGTTAGGGTTTGAATCCTAACATTTGATTTTCGAGGAATTATTTGAGGTAGCAAGCAAACTCCAAAACTTATGAAGTTTTAACTGGAGCTTGCTGACAGCAGGAGGAATCTCATATGAAATTTCCAGAGATTTTAATGTACTGAATTCTCCTCCATAAATTCCAGAAGGTGAGAGCTATGGTTTGACCAAGCTTTGACCCGCCTCCAAAATTATCAAATAATTTCTAAAAATCATGGGATAATTCAGAGGTGTTGCCAAGCCTCCCTAGAACTCAGGAGAAATATCTCCAAGGGTTTGGCATGGGATCTATGCCAAGGAGGTTTTTGATCGTAGACAATTGAGGATTCTGATTGTGATTTTCCATAATTCCTTAATCAAGAGTTACAGAAATGATCAATGACTTCAAGATGCAAGAAAAGTTTTAATTTCTCCTAATTTTCTTACATTTGAAACACAAATCCGTTTTTGGGATGTTACAAGACCAAGCATAAATCCTTGAATCAAGGAAGCACCAAAATCAACCAAAAGAGAGAAGAACACAAGGGGGACAAATGATCTTTCAAGTAAGCATCACAAGATTGATTAATCACACTAGATGTAACACCCTGACCCAAAATCGGCTCAATGCCCAAAGCCACCGTGGGCGGACTCACCACACATAGCACCCCACTTACACTTTCGTCCTCGCTTCGTGTAAAAGGGTTAACCCGGAGGTGCTACGTTTGGATCCAACAGGCATTATAAACTACTACAACTCACTTGAGACAAGCAATATGGTACTAATCCCAGTACACAACTCCTCATGGGCCACATGGGCCACGCTATGAGCGGCCGGGTATTACACTCACCCCCTTAAAGTCGACGCCCTCGAAGATACCGCATATCTGGCGGATGCCCGAACCACCCCTCGGTACGCCCGTGCCCGGTCAAGCACATATACCATGCCATGTGTCCACTCCGGGACCACATGCGCCATGCGTCATATGCCCGCGCCCCTGTCCCGCACGCGCTCGTGCAGCGAAGGTTGATGCTCTGATACCATCTGTAACACCCTGACCCAAAATCGGCTCAATGCCCACCCACCGTGGGGTGACCACCACACATAGCACCCCACTTACACTTTCGTCCTCGCCTGTAAAAGGGTTAACCGGAGGTGCTACGTTTGGATCCAACAGGCATTATAAACTACTACAACTCACTTGAGACAAGCAATATGGTACTAATCCCAGTACACAACTCCTCATGGGCCACATGGGCCACGCTATGAGCAGGCCGGGGTATTACACTAGATGCTTACAAAGCCACTCCAACAGGGAGGACAAGAGCTCACACAAGAGCACACTCACAATCTCTCCAAACCCTAGCTTCTCCTCTCCTCTCCTCCAAACCCTAGAAAATGAAGAAGGGGGCCAAATGAATGCTTGGGGGGTTTTACATCTCCCCCCTTTCTATTTATATGAGAGGCCTAGGGTTTCACATTTGGGACCCATTCACACATGGGACCCACACACACATAACTATTGAAGCAATCTCCTGCTTCACCACGTGTAGGTTGATCAGCGGCTCTCAACACGTCGCCAAGTCCCTCGCGTCCGAATCCCATCGGAACCTCCTAGGGACTTGCACCGACTTCCGCACCGCCTGATCCAACCAGCTGCACCGAACTACCCGTTCGATCCATCTTGCCCATCCTGCACCATGCTTGAGTCACACGACCACCCGCATCCATGATCGTTCGACCTCGGCTCTCCAAGCGTAGTCCCGATCCACCTCACCGCTGACGTCGTGAACTCGCAAGCCACCGCACAAAGAATAGACAAACAAATCGTTTCGGGAACAAGTTCTTCACAACTTGACCCACGTTAGTTCCACAATGCAATATGCATCAATAAAGCATTGAACTCCATACATAAAACACATTCAAATCAACTCAATGCCAACTTGGCTAACCTCCAAGTCATCGCGGTCCGACCGCCCCACAAGGCCTGGCTCGACCGATTTCGGGGCGGTCGGACCGATCCACAATGGCGGTCGGACCGCTCAAAAGACTTAGCCAAATTTTCAGCTCGAAATTCAAACCTTCGGAAATTTCAACCGAATAGAACTTTGATTGGAGCTCCAAAATGATGTGACCACATCCAAGAGACTCCCTCACTTGCCTACACAACCTATTTTTGGCTCAGCTCCAAAATCACTTTTCAACAATTGGTCGGACCGCCACCATGGCCGGTCTCGATTCTCCACGGGCGGTCGACCGCCCTGACACCACCGGCCGACCACTGTGGTCCGACAACGTTTGAGCAAACCCGAAAACGCGAGATTTTGCAAACCAACAAAGCCATTGCCAATTGACTCATCATTCTAAGATCGTGCACATATCCTCACGATATCCACAATCTCCCCCTTGATGAACACATTGGCAATTTCCCAGAAAATGTGGTTTTTCAGATTGAAAAGTAAAACAAAACGCCGTTTTCGCATAAAGGCACAACTTGGTCCATAAGCAAGAAAAAGCCTAGGAACCGACCAAGCTGGCTTCAGAATAGAATAAGCATGTGAGATAAGGCAATGAAAGCACCAAAGGATTCAATTTCCAGAAAGTGGCCAAAAATCTCACTTAGGTCCAAATGAAAGACAATTGTTCTAATTGACCTTTGATCATTGTGAGTCTTCTTCAATTGCAAATAAGATCAGAAAAAGGCAATAGCCCCAGAGACTCAACTCACTATGATCACAAATTTTCAAAAGGTTCATTCATTTTTTTATGAGTTCTTTTATATGAAACCTTATGTAGGAAACCAACCGCTCCAAAACAACATTTTTCTTCAATCTTTCTCCCCCTTTGACAATGAATTCATCAAGATGCATGGGAAAAGAAGGAGCATGAATTTTTGAACTTTAGTAAAAAGGAGCCATGACCATTATACATGAAGACAGTACAAGTATTATACCAAGCCATATAAAGAGTAGACGCTATATTCAATCATGGCAAAACATGTACTGCAAAGCTAAAACCAAAATAGCAGTTATCTGAGATTAACAGAATTAATACCATGAAAAGTTGCTCAATATCATAGTTTCACTAACAGCAACCAAAAATGAGTCAAGTCATGTCTATAAGTAAAAAGAGACTCAAAACAAGAACTGGGGCATTTTGAGCATTAAGAGTACACTTTTGAAGCAAAACTCAAGCACTTGGTATTTTGAGCATTTTCCTAAAAAGGATTTTTTTCACTGTGCTAGATCTCAAGCCTTGCCGCGACCATCTCAAGCGATAAGCTTAAAAGAATGATCTAGGTCATCCAAAACTCCCCCTGAGTTCATGCCTAGTGCAATGGCAAGCCGTCTCATGAGAAATGATTGGTGAGATCGGCTTTTTCATACGTAAAATCTCATTTTCATTTGCTTGACTTAAGAAGTTAAAAGCTCATTTTCATCTCAAAATAAGTTCAAGACTCAATTCAACCTATATGACAGGGCAAGAATCATAAGAGGATCACTAGAGCAAAACTAGTCACAAGATCCAACAAGACATGATTTGATTCAATTTGCTCACAGATATAAAGCTAGCAAGGCAAAAGCTAAGCTAAACAAGAAGAGCCATAAAAGAAGTCTAGCAGACTATTACTTGATATGACAAGGTATAAAATATGAAATCAAGCCATACAAGGATAATGATCAAAACTCCACAAATTTTATTATACAATGCAAGACAAATGAAATGAAACATGCATTATGATACAATGAATGCAAAAAGAGCAACTTCCCCCTCAAAACAGCCCAATAGGACTAATAACCCCTAACTCTCCCATAAGCAAAGAAAGCGAGAAGAATCAAGAGCTTTAGTGAAAATATCCGCAAGCTGTTGCTCAGACTCTACAAAGTGAAGCACAACATCACCTTTCTCAACATGGTCTCTAAGAAAATGAAATCGAATATCAATGTGTTTAGTCCTGGAATGTTGCTTTGGTTTTTGGCAATATTAATTGCGTAGTGTTGTCACAGAAAAGAGGAACACTTCTCAAGGATAACCCATAGTCTCGCAGCGTGGATAAAATCCAGAGAACCTGAGAGCAACCATCGGCAAAAGACTACATACTTGGCCTCGGTGTGGATCAGGCAAACCAAGACTGCTTAGAAGACCAAGAAACAAGAGATGTGCCCAAGAAATGACAAGTGCCGAAGTACTCTTCCTATCCACTCTACACCCGCAAAGTCAAGATCGAAAATGCTCGAATTGAGAGAGCGAAGAAGAAGAATACGAGTCCAAAGTCAAGCGTATCTTGAAGGTACCAAGATGCGATGTATTGCTGACGATGAGAAGCACGAGGAAGCTCGAAGCGAGCGCACGGACATACGGCAAATTGTATGTCCGGCCTCGTATTTGTAAGATAGAGGAGGAGCCAATCATATCGGTACTCCTTCCGTCCACGGACTCTCCATCCTCATCGTGGTCCAAAGACGGTGGTTGTAGCAATGGGAGTAGACATTGGCCTACTGCTTCCCATATTGAAGCGCCGAAGAAGGTCCTTTGTATACTTACTCTGGTGAACGAAGGTGCCTTCTTTCAGTTGCTTGATTTGTAAACCAAGGAAGAATGTCAACTCTCCCATCATGCTCATCTCGAACTCACTGCTCATAGAATCTGAGAATCTGGACACCAAAGCGTGAGAAGAACCACCGAAAATAATATCATCCACATAAATCTGAACCAACAAAAAATCACTGCCATGCCTGAGAGTGAACAAGGTTTTATCAACCATTCCCATTTTGAAATCATTTTCAAGCAAGAAACTCTTAAGCCTGTCATACCAAGCTCTAGGAGCTTGTTTCAATCCATACAGGGCTTTAGAGAGTTTAAAAACATGGTTTGGGAATATTTGATTTTCAAAACCAGGAGGTTGCTTGACAAAGACCTCTTCTTCTATGAAACCATTCAAGAAAGCACTTTTAACATCCATTTGAAAAAGCTTGAAACCCTTGGATGTTGCAAATGCTAAAAGAATGAGAATGGCCTCCAATCTAGCTACTGGAGCAAAGGTCTCTTCAAAATCTAAGCCCCTACCTGGGAATAACCTTGAGCTACGAGTCTAGCCTTATTGCGAACAACCAACCCATCCTCACTTTGCTTATTTTTAAAAATCCATTTTGTTCCAATAACATGAGAATCAGAAGGACGCTCAACCAAAGTCCAGACTTTGTTTCTTTCAAAATTTTCAAGCTCTTCATGCATGGCATTGACCCAAGAGGCATCAGATAAAGCATGGGTGATATCTCGGGGTTCAAAAGAAGCGACAAAAGCAGAATGTGCATAAGAATCAGGAGAAATAAACCTGGAGCGAGTGACTCGCTCTTGAAGATCCCCAATCATCTGCTCAGGTGGATGTTGTCGCTGAATGTGAAGAGGTGCTCCTGGTGCAGAAGTGGCCTCTACCTCATGAGTTGTCGAGGTAGGAACAGAGCCACTCAGATTGTCGGTGGGGATAGGAGGAGGTCGCTCCAAACTCGGAGTAGTAGTAGCAGGCTCTCCACCCCTCTCAGAGGTAGCTGGAGGATGGCTCGGTTCCTCATCCTCAGAGTCATCATCGACGAAGATGCTTCCTTGAATTTCAGGAACTTGTGTACCTATAGCATCAGGTCTAGTACCGGGACTAGCCTCATCAAAAGTGACTTCGCAAGTCTCAATAATTTTGTTAGTGTCAACATTAAAAACACGATAGCCACGAGAATGAGCAGGATATCCAAGAAATATGCCATCAAAACATCTAGACTCAAATTTATCAAGGTTGCCATGTTTAAGAATGAAGCACTTGCAACCAAAAATCTTGAAATGAGAGACTTTGGGAGAATGACCAAATCTAAGCTCATAAGAGGTCTTCCCAACCACAGATCTCAAGAAAACCCTATTGGAGATATAACAAGCAGTAGAGATCGCCTCATTAAAATCTCCTAGGAGTAGAATGCTCATCTAACATGGTCCGAGCCATCTCTACAAGGGTTCTGTTCTTCCTTTCTACAACACCATTCTCACGAGGAACTCTAGGAGAAGAAAAGCGATGCTCAATTCCCTATCGGTGCAGTAGGTAGAAAAGAAGAATTCTTGAATTCTGTCCCATTGTCACTCCTAATGGCTCTCAAAGCTCCAGGGATATCAACATCAAGTCTAAGGACCAAATCTCTAAAGAATCCAAATTCTTCGTCCTTAGAAGCGAGAAAATGAACCCATGAATACCTGGAGTAATCATCCACAACCACCAGCACATACCATTTCCCACCAGCTGACTGAACTTTAGAAGGACCAACTGTGTCTAAGTGAAGAAGCTGTCCTGATCCATCACCATTACCAAAGTAAGAGGTGGGTGGGAAGCAGACACCATCTTACCATGTCTCTGAGGCGAGCACACAAGATCTCTAATGACCTTGACCTAGGCAAACCTCTAATCAAGTCCTTGCAACTGACTCTAGACAAATGATCAAATCCAATATGCCCAAGTCTACGATGCCACAAAACAAGATCATGAGAATCAGAGGCTACAAGACACCTAGGACTGGAAACTGAAGAAATCTTGAAATTTGCATGTAAGATCTTCTCAAATCTGGAGATCTCAAAAATAAGCTCACCCGAGGGATCTAGAACTCTACACTCACCACTCTTAAACCTCACTTCTAGACCCTCATCAAGCAGCTGAGAAACAGATAGAAGATTATACCTTAGCTTACTTACCAAAGCGACGTCTTTAAGCATGAACTTGTCGTTGACGCGCACAGTGCCCTTTGCAGTCACGGTCTGTAACATCCCAATTTTCAGAGCTTTAAAAATCTTTTAAATATTGGTAGCAGGAAAATTCATCATTTGGATTTATTTGAATATTAAATTAAAAAGCTTAATATAGACTTTTAGAACAAATTGATTTAATGTGCTTAATCCCAACATCAACAATTGTCAAAACTATTTTATTTAGATTCTATATGCTTGGATATATTTTACAGAATTTTCTGGAATTTTTCCAAAGTCATTTGCTATTTTCTATTAGCTATTTGTATTTTCTGGATTTATTTAAAAGAAAATCAAAGAAAACCCTCGAATGTGTTGGGCGAAGCCCAACACTATTCCACCGCAGCCTCGACTTTTCTCGCCCCACTTCAAGGCCGCTTGTCCTCGCCGTCGGATCGGTCATTGGACGCTTGATCTCGGCCAAGGCGCCTCTCGCCTTCTCTCTCTGTCGCGTGGGCCCGCCGAGGTCGTCGTCTCCGACACGGTCTCCTTCCTCGCGTGGCTCGCGCCGTGTCCGCCATTAGCGCTTCTAGAAGCTCGCGCGCGCGTCCGTTCGCTAACTAAAATCCCGGATTTCTAACCAAACTTCCGCTTATCTCTTCCGCACCGACTCGCTCAAATTCAAACTTGAATCCGTTTTATCCCCGTTTCCTCGCGCTCGTTTGGGCGGTTTGATCTCCGCCGCCAAAGACGTCGCCGAGGCCGCCCCACACCTATAAGTAGGTCCCCGAGAATCGCCGCACCCCCTCTCCAAAACCCCTCACCCGATTGCCCTCCCAAGCCCTTGTAGCGCCGTAATTGTTCGTCAAAGGTTCTCGGCCGTGTCGCCGCCATCGATTGCACCACCGCCGCCGCTGGCGTCGGCCGTCGTCGACCGCCTCCTTGGGCTCGGTGTCGCCAGCCACCTCAGTAGCGTTCTCGCCGCCAGAGTCCCACCGCCGCCGTCCGACAATAGCCGTGACTTCGCCTCCGTTTCTTCTCCACCACGGTCGCGCCGTCACTTTCAATTCACCGGTAAGGTCAAGACTAGGTGCGCAATAAGCGCAAGGAATGCTCGTACCCTTGGTCGCCGGCGACTCGCCGCCGATCGCCGGTGATACCCTTGGTCCTCGGCGCGTCGGGCCATGACTCGTCGGGCCGCGTCGACCTCTCGTGCCTCTCGCCGCCTACGTGTGCAACGCGTGGCGCCAGATCGAGACCGGCCAGCGTGCTGCGTGGTCGACTCATCGCGCCACTTTGCCTCGGCTCGGTGGACCCGATCCACCGTGAGCGAGCCCCGACGCAAAGGGCCCACTGTCAAGACGGATTTTAATTATTTTCTTTTTCTACCGACGCAAGCATTGCGCAATAATTCGATTTTCCTTTATAAAATTAATTCGGAAATTCGAGAAAATCCAATTTAGGGTTTAATTGATTTTCAAATCTTCCAAAGCCCATATCTTTTGCATCCGAAGTCCAATTGAGCCCATTCAAATTTGTAAATTCATATAAAATTAAGATCTATTTAATGGTGAATTTTATTTGATTTTTGGAGGTTGTTTTGCCTCTGTTATTTATTTGTTTTGTTTCTTTTGTCTCGTTTGCGAGTAGACGTCGATACTTCGGGGAATTTTGCAGAAGAAGGAGCACCTCAAGACCAAGACCAATATCTAGATCTATTCCAAGGCAAGTTATACCTTTGATCATTTTGAACCCAGTTTTCAAAATACTTTGTTTCAATGTATTGCATTCTATTTCAAGTATTTATTTAAATGCTTTTGGGTGTAGTTATTAATCCAAATTGTTATGCCACCTTGTCTATTATATGCCATGATCTTTTGTCACCCTAGGTTGATTAATTATTAGTTGGTATTATTGTAGCACCAACGTGGGTTGGTTAGATACGATTAGACTGCTTAGCCATGCCACGAGTCATCATTTCATGTGAGAGTTGCAATTATAAATTTGACTAAGTGATTATGGAACCGTGTGATGAATCTGTGTGTCTTTGTGTTTGTTACTCGTTGATGGCATGTGTTGCACTTAATCAACGAGGTGGGAAAAGATTTAGACCGAGGCAAGTGGTGGATTCTGTGTGAATGGTGGATCGTGTGTTATAAACTTTGTGATTTGGGTTAAAAGCGGAAGTCTTGCCTTGGTCAATTAAGGACTTAACTTTGTGCGCCATTGAACTGGGCTTACTGTACGACCACATGCCTAGTATGGGCTGGGCCTGACTTAGTAAGTTATGGAGTCTTGACATTGACAACTCAGTTGTATTTAAGCTATGTGATGGGTCGGAGGTGTGATATGTCACATCGCGGATTCGATTCATTGCATCCTCGCCCAATGGTGTGTGTCGTTCCAAGGGCCGTGTGTACAAATTGACGGCATAAAGCACACCAGGAGTGTCATTGTTTGAGATGAAGTCTCTGAAAGGTTTTGTTGTGATCAACTCTGATCCGGTTGGTTTCATCGTGTGGGTAAAGTGTACAACCTCTGCAGAGTGTTTAAACCAATCTATTCGAATAGCCGCGTCCTCGGTTATGGACATGCTCGGGAATTTCACACGAGGGGTAGATTTTCATAAAACAATTGGGAAGGGTCAGCTGTGTGAGATAACTTGTTCAGCTGTGTGAAAGAACTTGATTAGACTGTGTGTCCTTTGTGAAATCAATTGTTAACTTATTATTGTCTATTTGTTTTGAATTATACTTTCAATCTATTATTTGTATTCAATTGCAAATGTTGCATTTCTGCAAAATAACCACAGAAGCCATTCTTTTGGAATAAGCCATCATGTATAAATGCATTCTGTGGTATGACTTGCGAGTACGGTGTGTACTCACTCTTGCTAAACAAATCAACAGAAGTGGAGGAGTCGTCGCCTGCTTTTGAAGAGGAATTCTACGAAGGTTGAGCGTTAGGGTCTTGATCCCAGTCGGTTGCCTGTGGTAAATTGATGGGAGCCACCGGAGTTTATTTCGTTTCCGCTGCAGTTTATTTCTTTATTGTCAGCCTTGCATGGCTTAATAAATGTAACACTCAACCATAAGGTCCCAACAGTTATTTGTTATTTAAAGTACTCGTTTATTCTTATATTCGTTGTATGGATGTGATATTTCATCAATGTTGACACTGTGTGCACTAGCGTGATCCTCGACTAGTGCGAGAATACATGAGGGTCCAGATTTGCATATTTGGGTCCCGACAGAGGTGGTATCGAGCCCACCGATCGTAGGTCTTGACCCTAGTTAGATTGGCCGTTCTTAGTGAGTCCAAACTATTTTCTAAAGCAAAATTAACTTGCAAGATTAATTGAACTCCTTAACTCATCTCATGTCTCTCTTGACTCAACTATTGCTGAAATTCTTTCTCTCCCCGCTGTTTAAAGTTGTTTTCATATCCTTGTCCATCTTGACAGATGCCTCGTCTTGAGTTATGGAGAGCGCAAGGAGGACTTGCACGAACTTTGGAAGTTGCTACAAGTACTTGGAGGGTTCGATCGTCCATTGTACCGTGGCAGTGCTTGGATTGTGAACGGCCGAGATCGTGGAGTGATCTGCCATTTGACCGTCTACGCCAGGCAGAACACTAAGGCAAGCAAACCACTGAACATCTCAGCTCGAAGGAGTATTTGGATTGAAGCAATCCAGGAGTCTTCACGCCTTGCCATCCTGAGGATCTGCAACATCTACTCTCGAGAGCTTCGTGACACAGTTTTTCGTTATCATCCCCGCACTTCCGACGTGGATCTTGCCGCACGCTTTCCGTCACGGAGGGAGAAGACAACGCCACCGTCGTGCATCTTGCCCGATTCGCCACGCTCAGAAGAATCGTTGGAGTTAGCCGCCACAGAGTGGAGTGTACCTATGAGACTCTTGAGAGTCAAGAAAGGATCGCCATATTAGAAGAAACTCTTTATGGACGACACGAAGAAGACATCAAGAGGAAGACCCGAAGAAGTCGATGCACCCGGCTGAACCGAAGCACCAACAAAGACTCGCACTGTGGACACTGCTCCTATTGCACCATCCCCGGACATCGGGATCGGTTTGCGAGGATGCCACCACTTTCGTGTCTACAAGAAAGGGAGCACCGCCAAGGTCATGGAGGCTATTTGATTGAGTAGTCTGCTCGCGTTGTTTGTGTTTAGCCGCTTTATGTCTTGAGTCGCCTTTAGGCTGTAGTTTGGTGTGCTTAAGTTCGTCCTTATTTTTGTGTGCAAGTATGAGCTGCAAAGGCCCTTAGGCATTTGTTGCAAGCCATACTATTATCTTAATCAATATAAGAGTTTGATTGAGCTTTCTTAAAATATATTGGGTTTTACCTACCCCACTTAGTTCTACAACTTATCTCGTGCTTGCTACCTTATCTAACCCTTGAGATTCACGGATGGTTCGGACTCGTCAAGCTGCGCAAGTGGTTACGATACTCGAAGATCGTAAGGACGGAGCAAATCCCCGAAGCGGTTCCACCACAAGCACCTTCATCGATCAGAGAATTTTGGAGCATTCATGCGGCTCGAGACCGGTGATGTACACCATGATGAATCGATGCAAGCTATGAATAACGAGCAACAACAATCAAGATCACAATGGAGCCCCAGTTGCTCATGGTCACAATGGATCATCCAAGTTGGCGAGTTTATGAGGACCCGCCCACCAACCTTTTTCGACATGTCTCACCAAGAGAAGTCGATGATTGGCTTCGTGTTATTGAGAGAAAACTGCGATCACTCAATGCGGCGATCATGAAAAAGTTCATGACGCCTCTCACGGATGGAAGGCATTGCCGCCGAATGGTGGAAAACTTTCGTGCGCATGGAACGCCGCAAGACATTACTTGGGAAGAGTTCACAATCGCCGCCGAAGATCATGTACCGTAAGGAATCATGGATCCAAGAAGGATGAATTTCGTGCTCTCAAGCAAGGAGGAATGTCGATGATCGACTACCTCAACAAATTCTCTCAACTTGCTCGATATGTCGCAGAAGATGTCGCCATCGACAAGGATCGTCGTAGTCGCTTTCGAAAGGATTGAACACTGGACTTCAAGTCAACTTGATCACCCACACCTTTCCTGATTTTCAAGAGTTAATCAACAAGGCTTTGATTCTAGAGGATAAGCGCAAGGAATTGGAAGATCATCGTAAGCGCAGAATGGCTCAGCAAGGAAGTCACCAACCCCAGCTAAAGGCAAGAATGATTCCACCGCAGTTTAGCCGTTTCCCACCACGCACTCGCGGACCACCGCACCAACTTCAAGACTCGCCCGATTGCTCGTAACTTCCGCAACCCCGCACGACCAACCCCAATCCAAGAAGCAACCCACGAATACAACGAGTTTGCTTTACCGCCGTCACCTGGGCATTTCGCCAACCGATGTCCGCAGAATGGGACTATCACTCCAGTACGCTTCAACCTTGGAAACACACCAGCCAAGACACCAGTACAAGGTAACCATCAAGGAACTTCTCAAGCTACCGGTCAATCCGGAGGAGCACCGCCATCAGTGGTCAGAGGCCGTGTCAACCACGTCACTCTAGAAGGAGCCCAAGAAGCACCTGACGTTGTACTGGGTCAGTTCCTAGTAAATTCAAGACTGTGATCGCCTGCTTTGATTCGGAGCTTCGATTCGCTTGTTTTCGGAATTTTTGCAACTAAGAACAAATTGGAAGTTATGCATCTTAAGCATACTCTGTTAGTCCAGTCGCTTGGAGCAGAGCTAAGTTCTAAAGTTGGATGTTTAGGAGCTAGGCTACTCATAGCTGGAGTTGAGTTTCTAGCCAACCTAATAGTTCTAGACACTCAGACCATAGATGTCATCCTTGGTATGGATTGGTTATCCAAACATAAAGCGATGCTAGATTGTGGTCAAGAGCCGTAATAATAGAGGATACCACAGAAAGAAAGTTGAATTTCTAGCCACCTCAAGACGTGATGGACATTTGGTAGTCAACACCAAGACGTTACTTTGGAAGATGTACCGTAGTCGAGATTACCCGATGTATTTCCGAAGAATTACCAGAATGCCACCGACCGTGACATTGAGTTTGTCATCGATCTAGTGCCGTGAACAGCACCAATTTCAAGAGACCCTATCGGATGCGGTCGATGAACTTGTGGAAATGAAGAAGCAGATAGAAGAACTCATGGAGAAAGGTTTTGTAAGACCTAGTTCGCCGCCATGGGGAGCACCAGTTTTGTTCGTCAAAAAGAAAGATGGAAGTATGAGAATGTGTATCGATTATCGTTCTCTCAACGAAGTCACCATCGAGAACAAGTACCCATTACCCAGAATAGATGATTTGTTCGACCAGATGAAAGGAGCCGAGTATTCTCCAAGATCGATCTACGATCAAGGTTACCATCGTTTGAAGATTTGTCCTAAGGATGTACCAAAGACCGCTTTCTCAACCCGGTATGGACATTATGAATTTCTAGTCATGTCTTTTGGATTGACTAATGCCCCTGCCTATTTCATGAACATGATGAACATAGTATTCATGGAATATTTGGATAAGTTCGTGGTAGTATTCATTGATGATATTTTGGTATATTCAAAGTCAGAGGAAGAGCATGCAGACCATTTGAGATTGATCCTAGAGAAGCTCAGAGAGCATCAGCTGTATGCCAAGTTCAGCAAATGTGACTTTTGGAAGAAGAAAGTTGATTTTCTCGGTCATGTGATGACAGCCGAAGGAGTAGCGATTGACCCTTAAAGGTTAAAGTCAGAATGAATTGGGAACAGCCCAAGACGGTTACTCAAATTCGTAGTTTCTTGGGAATGGCGGGATACTATCGTCGTTTCATTGAAGGATTCTCAACGATTGCTAAGCCCCTTACGCAATTATTGAAGAAAGAGAAGAAGTTTATTTGGACCCCAGATTGTGAAGAAAGTTTTCAAGAATTGAAGAAACGTCTGACTTCAGCCCCAGTGCTAGTTTTGCTAGATATTAGTAAGGATTTTGATATCTACTGTGATGCTTCGCGTCAAGGATTAGGATGTGTCCTTATGCAAGAAGGAAGAGCCGCCGCTATGCGTCAAGGCAATTAAGGCCTCATGAAGAGAACTATCCTACCCATGATTTGGAACTAGCTGCCGTAGTGCATGCTTTGAAGATTTGGCGACATTATCTCATCGGTAATCGCTGTGAAGTCTACACAGATCATAAGAGTCTGAAGTACATATTCACTCAGTCTGATTTGAACATGAGACAGAGAAGATGGTTGGAATTAATAAAGGATTATAACCTTGGAATCCATTACCATCCTGGTAAGGCCAATGTAGTTGCAGATGCACTGAGTCGTAAAAGCTACTGCAATGCTCTGGAAGCAAAAGAGATTTGCCGGAACTTCGGGAGGAATTCCAGAAGCTACAGCTAGAAGTTGTTCCGGAAGGATTTGTGGCCAATTTGGAAGTACAGTCTACTCTGGAGAAACAGATTCGTGAAGCTCAACCTAAGGATTCTGAGTTTGCTGATCTCAAGAAGAAGATGTCAGAAGGAAAATTTAAAGACTTCACCATAGATGATCAGGATATACTGTGGATCAATGGATGTATCTGTGTACGGATATGGATGGATTAAGACGGTGATTTCAAGGAAGCCCATGACTCAAAGTATTCAATTCACCCTGGAAGAACTAAGATGTATCAGATGTTAAGAATAAGTTTTGGTGGCCAAACTTAAAGCGAGACGCTGCAGAGTTCGTTGCCTTATGCGACGATGTCGAAAGTAAAGGCGAGCATCGAGACCAAAGCAGGATTGCTACAACCGTGAAGATACGAGAATGGAAGTGGGAAGAGATCGGTATGGATTTCATTACGGTTTACCCAAGACTCAATCAGTTATGATTCGATTTGGGTAATAGTGGATCGCTTGACTAAGGTTGCCCATTTCTTGCAGTCAAAACCACTTACTCGAGAGACCGCTTGGCGGAATTGTATATGTCAAAATCGCGACCGCACGGTGTGCCTAAGAAGATAGTGTCGATCGAGGATCTCAATTCACCTCTCGCTTCGCGAGTCTACATGAAGCCCTCGAACTCATCCAATTTCAAGATCGCTTATCATCCACGCACGGATGGACAGATGAAAGAGTCAACCGATATTAGAAGATATGTTGAGAGCCCGTGCCTTAGCTAATGCTACCAGTTGGGATAAGAGTTTACCGTATGCGAATTCTCGTACAACAACAGCTTATCAAGCGGTTTGCGATGTCACCATTTGAAGCTCAGACGGTCGTGCTGCAGAACTCCGTTGAATTGGTCGAGACAAATGAACGTGTAGTGTTCGGGCCGATATTATTCAGAAGTCAAGAACAAGTTGCTATGATCGAGAAAGATTAAAGATAGCCCACCGAGCAAAAGAGTTATGCCGATAATCGTCGCCGTGACCTCGACTTTGAACCAGAGGATTTTGTGTATCTTCGAGTTACTCGCTCCAGAGGTGTTAAGAGATTCCACACCAAAGGGAAGCTTGCTCCAAGGTATGTGGGTCCATTCAAGGTTTTGGAACGCCGTGGAGAAGTTGCGTACAGCTGGAGCTACCGCGATCGTTAGCAGGAGTGCATGATGTCTTTCATGTCTCTCACCAAGAAGTGTCTTCGTGTGCTGAAGAGCGCACTCGTTGGAGTCAATTGAATCAAGGAAGATCTCACGTACAAAGAGCAAACTGTCAAGATTTTGGATGTCGCAGAGCGCCGCACTGAAGCAAGACCGTTCGTTTACGCAAAGTCCGATTGGAGTAACCACTCGGAAGGAGAAGCAACGTGGGAACGTGAAGAAGAGTTGAAAGCCGAAGTTCCCTAGCCTTTTCTCTAGCTAGCGGAATCTCGGGACGAGATTCGTTTAAGGGGAGGTTTGTAACATCCCAATTTTGAGCTTTAAAATCTTTTAAATATTGGTAGCGAGAAAATTCATCATTTGGATTTATTTGAATATTAAATTAAAAAGCTTAATATAGACTTTTAGAACAAATTGATTTAATGTGCTTAATCCCAACATCAACAATTGTCAAAACTATTTTATTTAGATTCTATATGCTTGGATATATTTTATGAATTTTGGAATTTTTCCAAAGTCATTTGCTATTTTCTATTAGCTATTTGTATTTTTGGATTTATTTAAAAGAAAATCAAAAAAACCCTTCGAACAGTGTTGGGCGAAGCCCAACACTATTCCGCCGCAGCCTCGCCTTTTCTCGGCCCGACTTCAAGGCCGCTTGTCCCCGCGTCGGATCATTGGCGGACGCTTGATCTCGGCCGCCAGCGCTTCGCCTTCTCTCTCTGTCGCGTGGGCCCGCCGAGGTCGTCGTCTCCGACACGGTCTCCTTCCTCGCGTGGCTCGCGACCGTGTCCGCCATTAGCGCTTCTAGAAGCTCCGCAGCGTCCGTTCGCTAACTAAAATCCCCGATTTCCTAACCAAACTTCCGCTTATCTCTTCCGCACCGACTCGCTCAAATTCAAACTTGAATCCGCTCTATCCCCGTTTCCTCGCGCTTTCGTTTGGGCGGTTTGATCTCCGCCGCCAAAGACGTCGCCGAGGCCGCCCCACACCTATAAGTAGGTCCCGAGAATCGCCGCACTTCTCTCCAAAACCCTCACCCGATTGCCTCCCAAGCCCTTGTAGCGCCGTAATTGTTCGTCAAAGGTTCTCGCCGTGTGTCGTCGCCATCGAATGCACCACCGCTGTCGCTGGCCCACCGTCGCCGATCGCCTCCTTGGGCTCGGTGTCGCTCAGCCACCTCGGTAGCGCTTCTCGCCGCCAGAGTCCCACGCCGCCGCCGTCCGACAATAGCCGTGACTTCGCCTCCGCTTCTTCTCCACCACCGCCGCCGCCGTCACTTTCATTTCTTGGTAAGGTCAAGACTAGGTGCATAATAGCGCAAGGAATGCTCGTACCTTGGTCGCCGGCGATCGCCGCCGATCGCCGGTGATACCCTTGGTCCCGCGCGTGGCGTCGGCCATGACTCGTCGGGCCGCGTCGACCTCTCGTGCCTCTCTGTCGCTTACGTGTGTAACGCGTGGCGCAGATCGGCTACCAGCCAGCGTGCTGCGTGGTCCACCATCGCGCCAGCTTTGCCTCGGCTCGGTGGACCCGATCCGCGGTGGCCGAGAACCAGCGCAGTGGGGCCCACCACAAGACGGATTTTAATTATTTTCTTTTCTACGGCGCAAGCATTGCGCAATAATTCGATTTTCCTTTATAAAATTAATTCGGGAAATTCGAGAAAATCCAATTTAGGGTTTAATTGATTTTCAAATCTTCCAAAGCCCATATCTTTTGCATCCGAAGTCCAATTGAGCCCATTCAAATTTGTAAATTCATATAAAATTAAGATCTATTTAATGGTGAATTTTATTTGATTTTTGGAGGTTGTTTTGCCTCTGTTATTTATTTGTTTTGTTTCTTTTGTCTCGCTTATGAGTAGACGTCGATACTTGGGAATTTTGCGTAAGAAGGAGCACCTCAAGACCAAGACCAATATCTAGATCTATTCCAAGGCAAGTTATACCTTTGATCATTTTGAACCCGTTTTCAAAATACTTTGTTTCAATGTATTGCATTCTATTTCAAGTATTTATTTAAATGCTTTTGGGTGTAGTTATTAATCCAAATTGTTATGCCACCTTGTCTATTATATGCCATGATCTTTTGTCACCCTAGGTTGATTAATTATTAGTTGGTATTATTGTAGCACCAACGTGGGTTGGTTAGATACGATTAGACCGCTTAGCCATGCCACGAGTCATCATTTCATGTGAGAGTTGCAATTATAAATTTGACTAAGTGATTATGGAACTGTGTGATGAATGTGTGTCTTTGTGGTTTGTTACTCGTTGATGGCATGTGTTGCACTTAATCAACAGGTGGGAAAAGATTTAGACCGAGGCAAGTGGTGGATTCGTGTGAATGGTGGATCTGTGTGTTATAAACTTTGTGATTTGGGTTAAAATCGAAGTCTTGCCTTGGTCAATTAAGGACTTAACTTTGTGCGCCATTGAACTGGCCTTACTTTGCGACCACATGCCTAGTATGGGTCGGGCCCGACTTAGTAAGTTATGGAGTCTTGACATTGACAACTCAGTTGTATTTAAGCTATGTGATGGGTCGGAGGTGTGATATGTCACATCGCGGAGTTATTCACGCATCCTCGCCCAATGGTGTGTGTCGTTCCAAGGGCTGTGTGTACAAATTGGACGGCAGTAAAGCACACCAGGAGTGTCATTGTTTGAGATGAAGTCTCTGAAAGGTTTTGTTGTGATCAACTCTGATCCGGTTGGTTTCATCGTGTGGGTAAAGTGTACAACCTCTGCAGAGTGTTTAAACCAATCTATTCGAATAGCCGCATCCTCTGCTATGGACATGCTCGGAATTTCACACGAGGGGTAGATTTTCATAAAACAATTGGGAAGGGTCAGCTGTGTGAGATAACTTGTTCAGCTGTGTGAAAGAACTTGATTAGACTGTGTGTCCTTTGTGAAATCAATTGTTAACTTATTATTGTCTATTTGTTTTGAATTATACTTTCAATCTATTATTTGTATTCAATTGCAAATGTTGCATTTCTGCAAAATAACCACAGAAGCCATTCTTTTGGAATAAGCCATCATGTATAAATGCATTACGTGGTATGACTTGCGAGTACGGTGTGTACTCACTCTTGCTAAACAAATCAATGTAGTGGAGGAGTCGTGCACCGCTTTTGAAGAGGAATTCTCGAAGGTTGAGCGTTAGGGTCTTGATCGATCGGTTGTTCGTGGTAAATTGATGGGAGCCACCGAGTTTATTTCGTTTCACGCAGTTTATTTCTTTATTGTCGACCTTGCATGGCTTAATAAATGTAACACTCGACCATAAGGTCCCATGATTATTTGTTATTTAAAGTACTCGTTTATTCTTATATTCGTTGTATGGATGTGATATTTCATCAATGTTGACTTTGTGTGCACTAGCGTGATCCTGGACTAGTGCGAGAATACCTGAGGGTCCAGATTTGCATATTTGGGTCCCGACACGGTCCCGGTAGAAGCATCCCCAAATGTAATCAATTCGTTACCGGATGCACGTGTGAGTCAACAAGCCATATATCCTCCTTCCTCGCATACTACGCACCTAAAAGCACAATCGAGAAAACATCCGTGCCTCGAAGATCGGGTTAGTGATAAATGATCTAGGAATCGAAGATCGAGAAGCACGATGCCCGGGAGCAAAGAGAGAAAGCAATGAAACATGATCGGGAATAAAATCATAAGGATGCACATGAGAACCACCTAGACCTCTCCGAAACGATCTACCAAAAGATCGATACTCCCCCTGTCTAGGTGCTACCCGTGGTCTCTCCTCACGATATCCTAATCCAACATGCTGCCTAGACCCACCAAAAGAGTCTACAAAGTTCTCTACGAATCTAGGCCACAGATGTGGTACGATAAGCAGTGCCTAGCTCTAGAGACTACAGCTGGAGAAGGGACTCCTCTAATGGATCTCAAGGCACTTATCCTCTCTTTTCTCTCAAGTTTTGCTCTCCAGAAGCAGAACTCAACAGCGTTGCCTTCTTTCTTGCAGAAGGTGCAATGGTACTTGACCTTTGAGGGTCTGCATGTAAGGAGTAAAAGCACCTTTCTTGCCGTAAAGAGTTTGAGCAAAACCACAGATTTGAAAACAACCCCGATGGCTTAGGAGGTTCTAGCTCAAATGCACCATTCTTCACAACTCTAGCAATCCTAGGAGGGTTTTTCTTGGAATGCTCTAGGGGATTGAAACCTAGACCACTATTTTTCACGCTCACCTTGGATTGATCAAGAATCCTGTTGAGTTTCTTTTTCCTACTCGAAAACTTCTCAAGAGTCACCTTGAGGTAATCATTCTCTTTAATTAGACCCTCACATCTAGTGCACTTGCTAGATTTGATGACCTCATCACGTTTACTCTTAAGAAGGGCCACTTCCACTTTGAAGGCCTCATAAGACACACAATAGGATTCCTTAATCCTATTCAACTGCTCCTTAAATTTGACTCTAAATGCCACTTGAATCTGACCAATCATGGTTTCAACTTCAGCATTCAAAACACAAGAGTTAGAATCAATGACTTTCTTAGAAGCAGTAAAAGACATGGATTTTTCAATTTTAGCCTTTTCTTCAAGAGTCTTGTTTAAAGCTTCAATCTCAATTGTAAGCTTGGGACAATTTTCACAAGATGCTGCTCTAGAGTAAACCACCATTTCAGTCATCTCTTGCATCTTAATCCTATTATTCTTACAATGAGAGCATGTGTGACTAGCATCAAATTTTTCCAATTCTTTCAAGGAGCTATCCAGTTTTAATTCTAGCAAGGCACAATTTGAGCAAGTTAAAGGAATAGCTTCCATGGCAGTCACATCAAGAGAAATGACATCTAAGCAAACATAACTAGACTTGAGAGACTCTAGTTCATCAAAAGCATCTTTTAGTTGATTAGCAACAGAGGAATGAGCAGATTTCAAGCTTGTCAATTCTTTAAGCAAGCTAGTGCAGGAATCACAAATATTATCAGGATTAATAGATTTAAGCCTAACAACTTCTAGGTTCAAATTATCAATCATAATATCCTGCTTCTTAATCACTTTTACTTGCTTATGCAATTTACATTCAAAGAAGCACCAAAGCCTTTTTCATGTCAGCAATTGAAGGGCATACCTCATCAGGATCACTAAAAGGATCCTCATCGTTGGAGGAGTCGCTGTCGTGGCTGTTCTTGGCCATGAAACACATGCCGGTGAAGTCATGAGGCTTCTTCTTGCCACGGGAGTCACTCTCGTCTTCCTCCGTTTCCGAGTCCACATCGCTCATATTTACATTCTCTAGAGCGGCAAGGACCCGGCTGACAAACTTGCGATAGTTTGTCTTCTTGGGTTTTGCATCCCTCTCCTGGGGATGTCTTCGTGTCTCCTTCTCCTCCTTGCCCTTTAGCTTGGGGCACCTGGAGCGAATGTGGTTTGGCTCACCACATTCGAAGCACGTGATAGGTCCACTTCTCCTATTCCTCACCTTGTTGTATGCTCTCGTGAATTTGGTGGATAGGAGGGCTAAGTCATCCTCGGGTAGTTTCTCAAGTTGCTCATCGCTTAAAGAATGCAAAGCAGATAATGAAAAACCAGATGAGTTACAATAAAGAGAATCAGAAGAACAACCCTTGGATTTGTCGACCACTAATGCCATCGACTCTGTCTTGGGGAGACGCGAGATAAAATCAATCTCATGCGTCTTCAACCTCGAGTATAGCTTATCCATGGTAAGCTCACTCATGACAGTGTTGTCATTGATGGAAGTGATCTTCATTCCCCAGACCTTCACATCAAGAGCACCCAAAAGCTGGTGTGCATTTTCAGACTCGAAAAGACTAAGTCAACAAGTAGCGGAGATCATGAAGAATCTTAGAAAATCTTCCCTGACTCATCCAAAGACTCACCGTGCCTTTGCTCGATCTTAGAGTAAACTTTCTTGAGCCGGTTCTGTCTCACTTCCTTGATCGCGATGGACCCTTCGTGATAGTCACAAAGAGTCCGCGGATCTCATGAGCAGACCGCAAGTGAGCAACACGCTCAAACTCGGATCGACTAAGGTCTTGGATCAAATAATTCTGAGCCTTGCTGTTTGCCTCCACATCTGGAGTGATCATATCGTCATCGGCTGGCGTGCCCTTGAGCCTCGATATATGCTTGCATACGAGCCTTCCAATATGCAAAGTCAACTCCATCAAAAATATGTGGCTTGGTTGAGTACTTGTCAGTCGCCATGGCTCCAAAGACCGTTAAGATCTATGAGAAGAGCTAACCGCTCGATACCACTTGTAGGACCGTAAAGGCGATCAAATGAATAGGCGCTTTCTCAACTTTCTCGCCTAAATCAAATTCAACACGAACTTAACTCCTTTAGCTATAATGGAAACCTTGTGCTGAATTCGATAACCCCTCAACCACACGACACAAAAATGGAGAAAAGAACTCACTAGTCGATTCTCGGGCAGCGCGTCGACCGGTGGAGGCAAAGTGATCGGACCGACGCTCAACGAGCGGTCGGACCGGCTACTAACTGGCGGTCGGACCGTTGGATATCGGTTCGACCCGGCAGTACTGAGAAGTCTGAAACGCGGGCGGTCGGACCGCCGTTACAAAACCGGTCAGACCGATTCAGTCCAGTACTGAAAACTCAAGCCCAATCCAAAACGAAATTTGATCCAACTTTTGATTCAACCAATGAAACTTGACCAAATTTGGAGCACACCTCCCTAATGATATTAGAGACCTATTTCTAGCGACGACTTCGAAGAATCGATCTCTCAAGGTTTTACCGAAGAAGTGCACAAACCCTAGAAATATGAAAATCTTGATTCAAGACTTGCTTGTTGGGGTTGAAGATCTAGATGACTCTAGGAGTATTCCCACACATCAAAGCAAGATAAAATAGGTCAAGAGACCAAGCATAATCCCTTGAATCAAGGAAGCACCAAAATCAACCAAAAGAGAGAAGAACACAAGGGGGACAAATGATCTTTCAAGTAAGCATCACAAGATTGATTAATCACACTAGATGCTTACAAAACCACTCCAACAGGGAGGACAAGAGCTCACACAAGAGCACACTCACAATCTCTCCAAACCCTAGCTTCTCCTCTCCTCTCCTCCAAACCCTAGAAAATGAAGAAGGGGGCCAAATGAATGCTTGGGGGTTTTTCATCTCCCCCTTTCTATTTATATGAGAGGCCTAGGGTTTCACATTTGGGACCCATTCACACATGGGACCCACACACACATAACTATTGAAGCAATCTCCTGCTTCACCACGTGTAGGTTGATCAACGGCTCTCAACACGTCGCCAAGTCCCTCGCGTCCGAATCCCATCGGAACCTCCTAGGGACTTGCACCGACTTCCGCACCGCCTGATCCAACCAGCTGCACCGAACTACCCGTTCGATCCATCTTGCCCATCCTGCACCATGCTTGAGTCACATGACCTCACCCGGCATCCATGATCGTTCTGGACCTCAGCTCTCCAAGCGTAGTCCCGATCCACCTCACCGTTGACGTCGTAGACCTGCAAGCCACCTGCACAGCAATAGACAAACAAATCGTTTCCGGGAACAAGTTCTTCACAACTTGACCCACGTTAGTTCCACAATGCAATATGCATCAATAAAGCATTGAACTCCATACATAAAACACATTCAAATCAACTCAATGCCAACTTGGCTAACCTCCAAGTCATCGGCGGTCTGACCGCCCCACAAGGCCGGTCCGACCGATCCCACAACGACGGTCGGACCGCCCGAAAAGACTTAGCCAAATTTTCAGCTCGAAATTCCGAAACCTTCTGGAAATTTCAACTGAATAGAACTTTTGATTGGGACCTCCAAAAATGATGTGACCACATCCAGGAGACTCCCCTCACTTGCCTACACAACCTATTTTTGGCTCAGCTCCAAAAACCACTTTTCAACAATTCGATCGGACCGGCCACCATGGCCGGTCAGACCTCTCCACGGGCGGTCTGACCGCCCCACACCACCGGTCAGACCGCCTATGGTCTGCCAGCCTTGGAGCAAACCCGAAAACGCGAGATTTTACAAACCAACAAAGCCATTGCCAATTGACTCATCATTCTAAGATCGTGCACATATCCTCACGATATCCACACATGATCCTTGCCTGAATATTTCTTCTTGACACTGAGCTTGTCGAGATCACTGGTTATATGGTCTGTAGCTCCTGAATCTGCATACCAATTGGTGTCAACAGTGTATGAAGATGTTGCAGCTGCAACTTGAGGTTCATACGCCTAAACGGTGTGATCAAATCTGCTACAACATTTGAACACTAGGTGTCCAGTTTTCCTACAGAGTTGACACACTGGCCTTCCTTCGTTTGAGCGCTGCTGAGGTGTGCCCTCTCCTCGATTGTTATACTACTGTCCACCTCGGCCATTGCCACCACCATTATCGTAGCCACGACAATGGCCACAAATTTTGGGATGATTTCCCTTCTTGTGTGATGCAAGGTTTGCCGAGGACCTAGTCTCCTGATAAACATCATTATTGTGTGCATGGCGCATCTCATAACTTACAACATGCACATAGAGATCATTAAGAGAAATAGCATCTGAACAAGCAGTGATAGAAATAACAAGAGTATCAAACTCATTGTCAAGACCAGCAAGGAACGAACCATATAAAAAAAATTCCTACATTTCCTACAGAATTTAACTTCATAAGTCCTCCAAGAATCATAGGGCCTAAAATGGGAGCTGGAAAGAGGCAACAAACATTTTGCCTCCTGGTTTTGCCTAACCCTAGGACACGAAGTGACGCGGGTACTTATGGGTTTGCGGCCGAGACGGTGGATCTGGATGGTGAAGGAGGTAGATGGTGCGGCTGCGATGTGACCGACACAGAGGAAGAAGACGACGGTGTCCCGGACGTTCCCATTGGAGAGGAGGATGAAGGTGGTGAACATTAGACCGAGGGGACTGTAACATCCCAATTTTTTAAACTTTTAAAAATCTTTTATTAGTTAGTAGTTGGAAAATTCAACATTTGGATTTTATTTGAATTTGTAATTAAAGCTTAATATGGACTGTTAGCATCAAACAATTTAATATGGTTAATTCCAACATCAACAATTGTTAAAACTATTTTATTTGGATTCTATGTGCTTGGATGTATTTTCCAAAATTTTCTAGAATCTTTCTGTGTTCATTTGCTATTTTCTAGTTGCTATCTGGATTTTCTGGTATTTTCTAAAAAGAAAACCTAATTTAAAATCTCAACACAGTACTCGAAGGATACTGATTCTTGCTAAGATTTATGCCATGTGACATAGGCAAGAACCCTTTCTTGGCATCATGCATGTTGAACTATTCAACACCTTGTTAACGTAAGTATTTTGGCTTAATCCAATTAGCCTTCTTGATCTATCTCTATAGATCTTTATTCCCAAGATATATGCTGCCTCTCCTAGGTCTTTCAAAGAAAAACTATTTTTCAATGATACCTTAACGGATTCTAGCATAGGAATGCCATTCCCAATCAATAATATATCATCCACATATAATATTAGGATTACTAGTGATTTCCCACTAACCTTCATGTAAACACAAGGTTCTTCTTTGTTTTTGACGAAACCAAACCTTTTGATTTCCTCATCAAAACGCAGATTCCAACTCCGAGATTCTTGCTTCAACCCATAAATGGATTTCTGAAGTTTGCACACTTTACTAGCATTCTTTGGATCGACAAAACCTTCAGGCTGTGTTATGTACACATCCTCACTTAGGTTTCCATTAAGGAAAGCTGTTTTGACATCCATCTGTCATATCTCATAATCGAAATATGCAGCCATAGCTAGAATGATCCGAATAGATATAAGCATCGCTACTGGTGAGAAGGTCTCATCGTAGTCAACTCCTTGAACTTGTCGAAACCCCTTTGCGAAAAGTCGAGCCTTATGAATGTGAACATTTCCATCCATATCAATCTTTTTCTTATAGATCCATTTGCACTCAATGGTTCTAACACCATCAAGAGGGTCGACCAGGTTCCAAACCTGATTGACACTCATGGAGTCTATCTCGGACTTCATGGCTCCAAGCCATTTCTCAGAGTCTGGGTCCATCATCGCTTTCTTATAAGTGTTAGGCCCACCATTATTCAACAATAATACGTCATGCCCATACCTTATATTCAATTGACGCGGCCTTTTAGATCTACGTGGGGCTGATGTCTCTTCTATAGGTTCAACAACACTTTGTTCGTTCTGTAGAGGTTCAGTAGGAGTTAAAACACTTTCAGATGTTTCTCGAACTTCTTCGAGTTGCATCTTTCTCCTACTGACTCCTTTTGAAAGAAACTCTTTCTCCAAAAAGACACCATTTCGGGCAACAAAAACTTTGCCCTCCACTTGATTGTAGAAATAATATCCTTTGGTTTCCCTAGGATATTATATGAAGAAGCATTTATCCGACTTGGGTGTGAGTTTGTCAGACGTCAAACGTTTAACATAGACATCACAACCCCAAATCTTTAGAAAAGACAAACTAGGACTCTTCCCAGTCCATATCTCGTATGGTGTCTTATCTACTGATTTAGATGGTACCATGTTTAAAGTGAAAGCGGCAGCGTAACCCCAAAAATACAATGGCAGGTCCGATTGGCTCATCATTGACCAAACCATATCCAACAAGGTCCGATTACGCCGCTCGGGCACTCCATTCCACTGTGGAGTACCCGGTGGTGTATGCTGTGGAACAATTCCACATTATTTCAAATGATCACCAAACTCATGGCTAAAAAATTCTCCTCCACGATCAAATCGTAAGGACTTGATTGTCTTGCCAAGTTGATTATATACCTCATTTTGGAAGTCCTTGAACTTTTCAAAGGATTCCGACTTGTGCCCCATTAAATAGATATATCCATATCTGCTAAAGTCATCGGTGAAAGTAATGGAGTACTGAAATCCACCTCTAGCTGCCGTGCTCACTGGTCCACACATATCAGTATGTATGAGTGCCAACAAGTCGGACATCCTTTCATTCCGACCAGTGAAAGGTGTCTTGGTCATCTTTCCGATCAGGCAAGATTCACACGTTTCAAATGATTCCAAATCAAATGAGTTTAAAATTCCATCACTATAGAGCCTTTTTATGCGTTTCTCACTGATGTGACCCAAACGACAATGCCAAATAATATAGAATTCGTATCATTAGGCCGAAGCCTCTTTGCATTAATATTATAGATGGGTGCAACATCAAGATTCAAAATAAACAACCCGTTCAAAACGGGAGCATAGTCATAACACATTTCATTCAAATATATAGAACAACCATTGTTCTCTATAATGAACTTATAACCCTCTGCCATCAAACATGATGCAGAGATGATATTTCTACTTATGGCTGGAACATAATAACAATGATTTAGTTTCATAATAAATCCTGAAGGTAACAGTAATGGCAAAGTCCCGACGGCTAATGCAGCAACTCTTGCTTTATTCCGGACGCGAAGATCCATCTCACCCCTTGTGAATCTCCTACTCCTTGTTAGACTCTGAATCGAATTGCAAATATGAGCAACCGATCCGGTATCAAATACCCACGAGTTAACATAAGAATCAGCAAGAAAAACATCAATAACATTAATACCTGAAGTGGAAGTTTTAGTCCCACCATTCCTTTTCAGACCAGCTAGGTATTTCTTGCAGTTCCTCTTCTAGTGTCCTGTCTCCTTGCAGTAAATGCATTCATTCTCTTTAGTAGGGCCAGACTTGGTCTTGGGTTTAGGCTTGACAGCTTGGAGCCCATCCGAAACCTTGCCTTTACCTTTGACCCAAGTTTTAGCCTTCTTCTTGAAGCTAGTACTCTTTTGCACATTCATCACATGATTGTTGCTTTTCTTAATGCTGTCCTCTGCAGTCTTAAGCATCATATGCAGTTCAGTGAGATTCTTGTCTAAGCCATTCATACGAAAAGTCATAATGAACTGCCCACAGCTTGCAGGAAGCGAAGCAAGAGTCAAATCTGTAGCCAACTCTTGACAAAGTGGGAAACCAAGTTTTTCCAAGCTCTGTGTGTAACCAACCATTTTGATCACATGACGGCTTACCGGACTATCCTCAGTTAGCTTACATTCAAACAATTTCTTTAAGATCTCATATCTCTCAGTCCTTGCTTGTGTCTCAAACAGGCTTTTGAGCCCCACGATCATATCGTAGGCCTCAATGTTCTCAAACTGCTTCTGAAGGTCTGAGTTCATCGCAGCAAGCATGAGACAGCTAACATCAAGGGATTCATCAGAAGCCCTTTTATAGGCTGTTTCTGGAGCTCTGCCGCCGGTGCCAGTTGGGTCGCATGGGCATGAGGGTTCCATTTTTTGCCTTAGCCGATGCCGCCGTGGGCTTGTTCACCGCCGACAAGCTCGGGAAAATCACATTCGGGCGAGCTCTGCCTTGTTCGAAGCCAAGAAGAGCTGTGCGAACACAATTAATGGAGCAAATCACTGTCCTTATGGCTGAGTAGTGATTAGAAGTTAATTAGGAGTGATTTAATGCCGATACATCACACTACCAAGTGGACCCGCAAACAGAAATCCAAATGTTTTAATACCCTGAGTTACTCATTGAATCACTGACACGCGGGCCCGGAACACTTAATGTGCAGTGAACTCAGGTCCATGGACTGGTGGACCGAGCCCGCAGATTGCAGTCCATACACTGTTTCCTAGATTGAGTCAATGACACGTGGGTCCTGACGAGGATATCCCTAACATGGATACAACCGCGCTTACACACACAACTCATCCACAACCAGTACAAGGACCTCTTACCCGAGCTCGTGCTCGCCAACTTAATTACCAGGTGAATTCATTCCTATGGTTATATATTACTGAGAATAGACCGCTACCTAATGCAAGTGATTTAATTGTGCTTAGGAACATGGGAAAGGACCAAAGAGAGGCATGTGGAGTCATGGATATACATGGAAGGTATAATAGAGGTCACCACGTCACTTTGGGTCCAAGTCAAGTAAGAGTTCGAGTTGGGCTCGTTCTAGATTCGGACTGCTGCGACAGTACAAAGTTTAAACGCTATAACTTATTCATACGGACTCCGTTTAGGGCATTTCTGGACTTCATAGAAAGCTTATAAAGTCTACTTTCCAACAAATCCAAGTTCATCATCAAATTCCATCCGAGTCGGCCACAATCATCAAAATAGTCCATGTCTATTTCTGAGCCCGAGTCAAAAGGGTGTTGCACCACCTCCACTTGGATCCATGAGCCTTGTAACCCTAGGGGCATGTGTCCACTTCACTAGCCACCACCCCCTGGCCATCTCCATATATAAGATCTGCCGTCTCCCTTTGTTAGAACTCGAATTTCGTTGAGTTTAGGTTTAACCATTGTGCAAACTTCTGTTCTTCAGTTGTGTCGGACGACCACCTGTCAAGACAGCCTTCGGGATCCCACCTTTGTTTTTAATACTATATACACTACAATCTTATTCATAATATCAGATTGCCTACATCTTATTCTTGCTATTTCATCGATTGCTCATAGGAATTGAGCTTTGTGTTCAGGTTGATCTTGCTTCCAGCAAGGTGAAAGATCTAGACACGTCATTATGAGTTAAGAAAATGTTTTGGTGATTAATGACAAATCCAAATATGAGACTAACTCTCTTGTCTAGTATTATCATGTGTAGTCTCATTTGGATATAAAGGTGAAATTCAACGAGGTATGCAATCGATATTTTAATCTTATATATTGTTGCATTCCTCGGATCCAAAATATAGGATGAACTCAACCATAAGTTTAACTTGAATATGTGCATATGATCTTATTACACATATGTGTATGCACACATTTAGGGGAGCTTATTCTATATTTTGTGGTTTCATTAGTATTGATCCATATTACGTTTGTCACATATATTTGGGATCTTTACTTTGAAACATATCTGTTTGAGTATATAGAACTTGTGTAGTTTTTGTATACTCATGTTTTGAGTATATAGAACTTGTGTAGTTCTTGCATACTCATGTCGTGAGTATATGTAACTTGTGTTGTTTATATATACTCATGTTGTGTTACATGAATTATCTTCATTCAATTTATGTGCAATTGAAGTGGTTATCATTAATTATCAATAAGGGAAATATTGTCCAACCATTAAGTGATAATGGTTTGTTGTGGTAACTAATGGTAATCACATTGTGGAACTAACATTTTCCATGAGTTAGATAAATAGGTTATGTTCTAGGGTGATGAAGACTTTGGATGTCATGTGTCAATGACATTAAAGTCAAGAGCTTGGTGTAAAGGATGCATCATGAGTTGATGCTTATCAAGAAGAGGAGATGATCATAAGTTGATCGTCAAGACAGGAGAAGACTCATCATGTGTTGATGGAGGTCAAGCAAAGAATCATCATGTGTTGATGATTATCAAGTTAATGACCCATACTTGAAGTGATGATGCGCGTCATCAAGCTTCAAGAAGATGCAAGGCAAAGGTATGACTAGCTAGGGCTAAGAATATGTTCCTAGTCTTTTACCGGTCTTGGTGTTTGGCTGGTAGACCGGATTGCTAGTATAGGTTGTCGTACTATTAAGAGGGGTCTTAACTAGTAGCTTGAGTTAGTCATGTGTTGATAGCTCATTGTGTTTGCTCTAGCTCATCTAGGCATGATGCTATTGTTTGCGAATGTGTTTTGCAAATAGTTGAGGCTCATGCATAACCCTTGTAGCATGTGACTTTAGTTTGCAAATGTGTTTTGCAAATGGCCTAAGTCCATGTACCTTATTCCTTGTGGTGTTGATTCTAAAAGTTGGCAAATGTGTTTTGCAACTTGTTGAGAATATCACCAATAAATCTTGTTTGGATTGCACTCAATTTGGTCAATGCATTTTGCACATTGAAGTGAAAAGTGCAGTCTCTGTGGCCTGGTGGTCAGACCGCTAGGGATCACTGGTCTGACCGGTGCCAAATCAGTTGGACCGCCATGTGATGGGCGGACGGACCGGTGGCCTTTTGTGCAAATTCTCTGTGCTGTAGTACCGCCGTTAAATAAATGGTACTACCGCAGAGCAGAAGTACCGGAGTTCCCGCGGTACGATTTTTCCAGAGAAGCACCATTTTGCATGCTGCAGAATTTCCTTAGGCGGTCGGACCGCCCACCCTTAGCGGTCTGACCGATATGTTGGCGGTCCGACCGGCTGTGAGTCCAACAGCTAGTTTTATAGCCGTTGGCACATGGGCAGTCCGACCGGCCATTAGTTGGCGGTCAGACCGGCCCTTGTCTGATTCGAGGAAATCTTTTCTCCAACGGCTAGTTTTTGTGTGGTCTATAAATATCCACCTTGGCCGGTTGGGGAAGGTTGTTGTTGTTATTGTTGAACCTCTATTGAGTCCCTTGAGCTAAGAGCAAGCCTCTCATCTCTTTTGTGCATGTGTTGCACTTAGTGAGCTTGGAGAGCAAACCCTAAGTGCATGTGTTGCCTTAGGTAGTAGATTGTCTATCCACTTGAGCTTAGACACTTCATTAGTTCAAGTGAGAGTTGAGATTTGTTTCTCTTGGTGTTTGCCGACACCTAGATGGCGTGGAGGCGTCGTGATCGGTGATCTTCTCAAGAAGGTTGTGAGAAGGCCCAGCGTGGTTGTGAGTGGTTTGGTGCTCACCATCTCCGGAGTGGAGGAAGAACAACCCTAGTGGAGTGAGGTGTTGGTTCGTGTTGAAACCGGTCCAAGTGGTTGGACTTACCTCGGAGGTGTTGGCTTAATTTTGTGAGCCAGTCTAATTTGATTGGGCTTACCTCAACGTGGATTAGGGGAGACCGGCAAGTCTCCGAACACTATGGTAAAACATAATTGTGTCATCTTAGTTTGTCTTGTGTTTTACTTTGAGCAATTTATATTCTTGCTTTAATTGCTTATATTCATATTGTTGGTGCACTTAGTAGAGCATAGTTGATTTAGGTTTTAATTGTGATAAACTAATTTGTTATTAGCTTCCGCATTATATATTGGTTTTAGCCGAAATAATTTTTAAACCCTCCTATTCACCCCCCTCTAGTCGGCCACCTCGATCTTACAAGTGGTATCAGAGCTTGGTCTCTCATTTATTAGACTTAACCGTCTAGAGAGTAAAGGACGGCTACTAGAGAAATAGTACACCTAGGTGAAGCACCTATTTTTGATGGCACAAATTAGTTCATCAAACGCATGAAAGTGCTAGGTGCATTAGTTAAACCAAGAGGCATCACTAACCACTCATATAGTCCGAACTTAGTTTTAAAAGCATTTTTTCATTCATCTCCCAATTTCATTCTAATCTAGTGGTAACCACTACGCAAGTCAATCTTTGTGAAAAGAATAGAATCACTCAACTCATCAAGCATATCGTCTAACCTAGGAATGGGATGACGATACCGTATTGTGATATTATTAATAGCTCTACAGTCCACACACATACGCCAACTACCGTCTTTCTTAGGAACCAAAAGAACTGGAAAAACACAAGGACTAAGGCTTTCTCTTACGTACCCACGGTCCAAAAGATCTTAGACTTGTCGCTGAATTTTCTTAGTCTCCTCCGGATTGGTCCTATATGCAGCACGGTTTGGCAAAGTCGCTCCTGGGATCAAATCAATTTGATGCTCAATCCCTCGAATAGGTGGCAATCCCAGGGGTACCTCAGCTGGAAATACATCCACATACTCCTGCAAAAGGTTAGCAATAGCAGGAGGCAAAGAGCTAGATATATCCTCAAGTGAATATAAAGCATTTTTGCATATCAAAGCATAGCGTGGCAACTCATTATCAAAAATTTCAGCAAGATCAGATTTAGTTGTAAGCATGACACAACCCTTTAATTTAATTCTCTCGGACTTAGAACTAGGTCCTAACCGCTCTTTCTTAGGTGGGAAAATATTATTCACTACTTGCTGATTTTTAGATTCATGTTAAAGTTCTTTCTTCTCATTTTCAGCTAGCTCTTTATCACAATTCACAATTTCAGTAGGTTTCAAAGGTAGCAAAGTTATTTTCTTTCCTTTGTGCATAAAAGAGTATTTATTACTTATACCATGATGAGTTGCATCGGTATCAAATTCCCATGGACGACCTAACAAGAGAGAACAGGCTTGCATAGGTACTACGTCGAAATCAGAAACATCATGATAGGAACCAATGGAAAAATGCACTCTCGCAGACTGTGTTACCTTCACCTTACCGCTGTTGTTGAACCACTGAATGTGGTATGGGTGAGGATGTGCGCGTGTGTTCAAGCCAAGCTTCTTGACCAATCCTGAATTCACCAAGTTATTACATCTTCCGCCATCAATTATGACACGAACTCGGAATCCTTAACGATAAGGAACATCTGAAACAAATTATGACGTTGTGGAGTCTCCTCTTGCTCTCTTTGAGAGCTCAATACTCGTTGCACAATTATGGTCCTATAATTTGCCGTAGCAGCGGTACCTAAAATTTCCTCACCATCGCTATCTGCATCATGATCATTATCATTGCCTGCAAGGTTAGCTGCAAGAGCATATTCATCCTCAACATCACTAGCACTTACATAACCACCATCTTCTGTCGCAATGTACGCTCGTTGACTTGGGCAATCTCTCATGAAGTGGCCCATTCCCTTACAACGGTGGTATACAATTCCTGTTGTACGACCTGTGGAAGCAACCGAAGAAGGGATCTGCGCTGGTGCCTACACACTAGTAGATTTGCTAGTCTTGGGTGCGCGTAACAGTGGAGATGGTGCTGCTGAACGCGCCCTACTCACAGAGGGGGCAGCAGAATGAAAAGCATGTGGGGGCTGTCTTGGCTTGTCCTGGCGTTGATCTCGATGTAGATGTACTACCAAAGTTGCTCCTGGTCCTTTGTTGTCTACCCTGCAATTCTTTTTCTACCAAATATGCAAGCTGGAACAACCTATTAATATCATTATAGTCTTTGTAATCAACTATATCCGGAATCCCACGTCTTAAACCACCATAAAAACGAGCCATCTTATCCTCCTCGTCCTCAACAACATTACAATGCAGCATGCCTATTTGTAGTTCTTGATAATATTCCTCAACAGATTTATTACCCTGGTCTAAGCGCTGTAATTTCTTACGCATATCACGTTTAAAAGAAGGAGAAACAAATCTAGCATGCATAGCTATCTTCAATCTATCCCATGTGTCAGGTGTTAAGCCAGATTTAACCACTTGAGTCTACCAAATGATAGCAAAATCTTTAAATTCACTAGTAGCTTGTCTGACTCTATGCACTTCAGGAACTAGATGGGCATTAAATTTTTGTTCAACTGTCATCTCCCAATCTAGATAAATTTCAGCATCATAAATACCCGCAAAAGATGGTATGGTAAATTTAACCTTAGCAAATGGGTCATCATTAGCACGAGCATTGTGGTGCTGAAAATTATTACCTCCCATACCGTACCGGTTGTGATGTGGTCGGTGTTGTTGATGTGCATCTTGGTCAGCTAACATAGCGTCGATATCACGGTTTCTCCTCTCATTATCATCTCCCTCCTCAAGATCTTGGGCTGCATCGTGATCGTTTTCACGACCAATGTTTGGTGGTCGGTTCACCATTCCTTCAAGGCGTGTAGTGAGCGCTGCAATACTATCATTGATTGAGCGCTGCAAAGTGATCGTGGTAGCTTGAAGCTTCCTGTCGATGTCCTCATTAGTGGTAGTGCGTTGTTCCTCCAAGATCGTCATGAGCTCTCCCTTTACAACACATTTTTTTCTCATCAGACGTCTCACCTGTCATGGTTAGCAGAAAACAAAAGACAACACAAAGGTATTATCCCTATCAACTACTAGGTGATGGAAGTGGAAACACACACTCTCAAGCGTCTTACCACACTCTTACCAGTGTTCTTACCAACGCAGCAGGTGGTACGAACTGTGGCTGGTTCGTGATACCTTGTCGAGAGTGGGTATGATTGCAAGAGGGGACCTGTTCTGATCAAGAGTAGGTGGGGCTCGGAAGGCACAATATGTAGCAAGGATTAGCAAAAACCGTAACCTAATTAGCAAAGTTGAATAAGGGTCTAAAGTACCTGTCACGGTTGCTGGCCTAAGAAGTGTCCGTAGCCCTAGCACACACTGATCGATAACAAAGACTGGATACAAGGATTCAAAGGATGCAAGGCGGGGAGTGGTCGTAGACCAACTGGGGGTGGTCGATTTGCGTCTTCTTCTACTCTCTTTTCTGTTCTTTTCTTTTTTTGCCGAAACCCAACCTAGGGTTCCTTTTTTTGTGAATGTGACCTTGACTCAAAACTCTTCAAAACCCTCTTCTGGGTCTATAGATATATATGGGTCACAAACTTTTTTTTGTAGAAGGTAGGGGTATATAGATAATTAAAAGATACTCTCTCTCTGAACTTTGGCTATGAAAATTCTTATCGGACTTTGTGTGGCAGCCACGCTATGATGAGTGCGTGGGGTGTCCGAGAGCAACAAGAAACAATAGGATGGTCGGGGCGGGAACGAGTAGGTGGTCGAATCCGACTAGGTGGTCGAGCACGAGTAGGTGGTCGAACACGAGGTGGTGGTCGAACTCGAGTAGGCAGTGGCACGACCAGGATGGGTGGTGGCACGACGGGCGACGGTGTTGACTAGAGACCAAGAATGCGACTCTAAACCAACACGACTTAGACAAAGGACACTAATTCAACAATGCGAAACAGAGAACGAAAATTGCACAGGCACAATGGGTGATGGGATAGAGGAAGAACACGACGAACAAATATATTTTGTGGGGCAATTTTCTGGAGCTTTAGGACGATGGAAAATAACTAATCTAACAGGGGAAAAAATTGTGATTACCTAACGGGCAACTTTAGCTCTGATACCAACTGATAAGTCTATTGCCCGATCTTCCGAAAGGTACTGATAAGTCGATTGTGGAGAACGCGACGTTGATGATCCGGAGGCTCCGACCAGAACAGATCAACCTCCCGCAATCACTACACCACTGCTCCGTTGGTTATCAACCGTGCCGAACGCGGTTGACATCGCCAAGAAGGCTATCTCCTGCATGCGAATCGAGAACACAAGCAAGAAAGTAGAAGATGCAATATGATATTGTATTGCGAATATAGATGAAGCTCACAATGTGGGGTTCCTCAACCGAACGTGCGGCGAGACTGCTAAGCAGAATAATCTCAAAGAAAAACCCACGTTAAACTATGACGGCTACTGTATATATATAGGGGGACGTGAGGAGGTCGACTTATTAGGGTTGTGCGGCCGCGGGAAGAGGCGTACACTACCTGAACTCCGACCTCGATATGCTTACAAGACCATATTAGGCCAAAACGGTGACGCAGAACCTTATTCACTATTCAGTCACGATATCTCGGTGAAGACACAGTCGTGGGGCCCAGTCTGTGGTGGTCTTGAAGAGTCCATGTTATCTCTGGTCGTAAGTCTTTTTGAAGTGGTCGTAGACCCTGTGGAACTGGTCGTATACCTTCTTGAACTGGTCGTAGTCCTAGATTCCTAAGTACAAGTAAATCATCTCCGTTAGGCAGCATCATAGAGTTCCCAAATAATACACTCAGCCCTAGAAACGAGTTTACCTGATAAATAAGTTGACGAGCACGTGCTTGAGTAATTGGACCTTGCACATGAGGACTGTTCGTATCAGTAGAAGTGATGCCCTCATCAATTTGCGTAGTGGATATCATCAAATTCGCATAAAATTAGGTGATGAATGGAAAACAACATTTAAAACTAAGTTCGGCTTATATGAGTGGTTAGTAATATCTTTTGGTTTAACTAATGCACCTAGCATCTTCATGTAACTAATGAACGAAGTTTTGTGTGCTTTCATTTCTAGATTTGTGGTGTTTTATTTTAATGATATATTGATATCACTACTACAAAACAGGCTATAGAAGATGCCCCGTTACAGACGGTTCTTTGAAACCGTATGTGATAAAATAAACACAGACGGTTCCGAGACGAACCGTCTGTGATATGAACCTATCACAAACGGTTTGTAAATACAACCTCACAGGCGGTTCTTCGGTTCTTGCTCAGAACCGTCTGTGATAATCTAAGTAATCACAGACGGTTCTGAGAAAGAACTGTCTGTGATACTTGTATATATCACAGACGGTTTGTAATAAGAACCGTCTGTGATATGCTCACAATATATAATACCTGGTCCCGACAGACCCCCTGCCCATTCCCATTTGAGCCGCCACCCTGCTGCCTCCTCCCCCATTGCTCCACCCCTGCTGCCTCCTCCCCCACTGCGCCAACCGGGAGAGGAGAAGGAAGGGAAGAAAGGAGGTAGGGATGAAAAGGAAAGGATCAAAGAGAAGAGGAAGGGAGGAGAGGAGGAAAAAAAGGAGGAGATCTCGCGGGATATTTGTCGTGAGCTCTGAGGGTAACGATCTGTACATAACTCTTTATATTTTCTCTAGGTTAATCACTAATAAATTTTAGTATGTTTGGTTAATAGTTAGAGTACTTGCGATTTATTAATATAATTTAATACTAATTTGTTACGTGTGTAGTGTAGATGGTTCAAAATTGGATGTACGTTGAGAACCGTGTGAGTGAAGAGTACATTAATGGCGTGTTTTCTTTTAGAAGAGCCGCCGAGAAGGATATGTTGAAGAAGAGGATAAAATTTATGTATTGTCAATGCATTGATTGCGGTAATATGAAAATATTTGACAACCCGACGCAGATCGAAGCTCACTTGATTCGAATGGGTTTCAAAAAAGGGTATACATGTTGGACCAGTCACGGTGAAGAGCAGATCACACAGGAAGTTAATAATGACAACATCGCCGAGGAAGTCAACGATATGCCGGATGTGGACTGTGCTTTTGATGAGGATAGGTCGCATGATGACAATCTAGATCAGATGCTACGCGATGCAGAAGGGAACTACAGTGAGAGAGAGTTTTATAAATTTGAGGGCTTAATGGAGGACCCGGGGAAACTTTTGTTCCCTGGCTGCGAGCCGGAATACACAAGGTTGTCAACCGTGTTTGAACTGCTGAAATTGAAGGCAAGCAATGGTTGGTCCGACAAGAGTTTCACAGTGTTGTTAGGTCTCCTAGCGGACATCCTTCCGGAGGGAAACATGTTGCCCAGCACCATCTACTAAGCCAAGAAGGTTCTTTGTCCATTGGGAATAGAAGTAGAAAGAATACATGCATATTCGAACGATTGTATCCTCTACCATAAAGAGTATGCAGACATGTATTATTGTCCCGTGTGCAAAGCGTCCCGATACAAGCGTAAGAATACTTCTAAGGTGAAGCAAGGACCTCCTGCTAAGATGTTGTGGTATCTGCCTGTGATCCCACGTTCAAGCGTTTATTTGCGAATCGAAAGGAGGCAAGAAAAACATTGTTGTCAGTGGCTAGTTTATGAACTGAGAGGAGGCTTTTGTTGGCTTGAGGAACATTACGAATGTAACGAAGATGTAGTGGGACAGAAGAGGTTTTGAGGAGATTATGACCAACATGACGAATAATCATACCTGATCCACTCATAGTCTATACATGGTCCTTGCCTGAATATTTCTTGTCGAGATCACCGATTATATGGTATGTAGCTCCTAAATCTGCATACCAATTGGTGTCAACAGTGTATGAAGATGTTGCAGCTGCAACTCGAGGTTTGTACGCCTTAAACGTGTGATCAAATCTGTTACAACATTTGAACACAAGGTGTCCAGTTTTCCCACAGAGTTGACACACTGGCCTTCCTTCGTTTGAGCGACAGAGTTGACACACTGGCCTTCCTTCGTTTGAGCGTTGCTGAGGTGCGCCCTCTCCTTGATTGTTATACTACTGTCCACCTCGACCATCGCCACTACCACGATCACAGACATGACCATCGCCACAATTTTCAGGACGATTTCCCTTCTAGTGTGATGCAAGGTTTGCCGAGGACTCAGTCTCCTGATAAACAACATTATTGTGTGCATGGCGCATCTCATAACTTACAACATGCGCATAGAGATCATTAAGGAAATAGCATCTGAACGAGCAGTGACAGAAGTAACAAGAGTATCAAACTCATTGTCAAGACCAGCAAGGATGTATGTGACAATCTCCTCGTCATGAAGAGGTATACCAATGGATGCCAGTGAGTCAGTCAGATGCTTGACTCTATTGAATTATTCGGTAATTGGTTCTTCTTCCTTCTTTTGAGAATTCACCAATTGTCTCTGGATCTGCATGATTCTCGCTCAGGAGCATGAGGCAAACATGCGCTCCAGAGTAGCCCATACCTCACGGGACGTGGTGAGGAAGAGAACCTACGAAATAACTTCAGGTGCGAATGAGGAGAGCAAGGTGCTCAGGATGATCTGAGCCTGTTGGATCCACATCGAGTACAACGGGTTTGGCACTTGTTCTTCTAGTCCTTCTCTGGTATGGGTGATTGTAGGTGTAGGACAGAGAACAGAGCCGTTGATATAGCCTACTATTGTTGCCCATGAAGATATGGCATCAGCTGTGCTTTGCATAGGAGGTAGTTCTCCCTAGAGAGCTTCACATTGATGATCTGCAAAAATGATGGTGCAGGGAGGATGCCGATGACGGAGCTTGAAGGGTTGGCTGCTCCGACGGAAGCTATGAGAGTCCCTGTCATCTCGTTTGAGTTTGAGGGCTCTCATACCATGTAAAACAACCTAATGCTAATAGATCGGGAAGGAGATTTGTTTCGCACACCAAACAAGGATGCCGAGTTCTCCAGCAACAACCCAAATCTTCATATTACAGAAGTTCAGAATTGCAGATAGATATAACTGAATATCTAAACTAAGTACACGTTATCTCCAACTATACAAACCGATTACTTTCAACAAACTTGCCATTCGGGGTGCAATCGGAGCGGATATGGACAGATATCACTCATCTCGTATCCTATACTACTTTTTTTCTCAAATTCGGAGTGAGACACGGATACAGCCAGTGCTTGATACGAATACGAATGTCCATACTCACGGTCACGGATATTCAGTCAGATATTTTGCGAAAACATAAACCACATATGTCGCACATATAAAGACCAATCAACCATACTACATGTCCAAAATGCGACTACATTAGTAATTCAACTAGCAAATTTAACTACATCACACTATCACGATGACTAGTTAAAAAGTAGTAGCAAGTCGTAGTGATAGTAGTACAAAAGATGTCCAAAATGTAACTAGCCAACTACATAACAAGACAGATACAATATATACAAAGCCTACAAATCAGTCTCAATAACTAGTTAGGGATACACAGAACGTTGACTGGTAGCAAGTCTGTAGCATCCTAATTTTTGAGTTTTTAAAATATTTTATTTAAAATAAGGTTTTATAAAATTTTAATGATTTTTCTAGAATTTAACAAAGCTTAAATGGATTTTTTAGAAAAGAAAATTATTTAATATGAATAAGTCAAACATCCATTAAATTCAAAAGTATTTTATTTTAGTTCTTTATTTTCCAAAGTATTTTTTGTAAATTTTGTGAAGTTTTTACGAGTTCATTTGCTATTTTTCTTGGCTTATTTGGATATGTTGTATTTTTCTAAAAATAAAAAATAATTAAATACTGGATAATCCTGGTGGGCCAATTGAGCTTACCGGATATCTGAAATAGTATTTAACGGATACTATCTGATAAATTATTCGGATAGCTCCAAATCCGACGGTTGCCTCCTTACCGAATCCGTTTCCGCATCCGGCAAAAGCTATTTGGCTTCAAATCCGAAATTTGAGAAAAATTCGGATATCCGATTTCAAGCTTCGAATAAGATCCGAGTTTATTTGAATGGATGGACAAACATATACTATCCGCTCTGTTTGCATCCCCACTAACGAACGGAAGTAAACTATCCGCTCTATTTAAATCCCTACTAGTACTCTACAGTGCTAGTACTCTACCGTGGTAGTGTACACCTGAGTTGCCCTTGTGGGTGTGTGTCTAAACTAAACCACACGCACCACAAAGTTGCCGCTGTCCTCATCATCATCCCACCTGCTAGAGTCCGACATGGTCCTCCGACGGCTGCCTTTCTTCGCCTCGAGGAGCGGAGCATCGCCATTGTAGTCCAACCGGCACGCCTCCGCCTCGGCGGACATCCGGTCGCACCGGATGAGGTGGTACAGGACCTCCTTCATGGACGGCCGCGCCAGGGGGTTCTCCCCAGTGCAGATCACGCCGAGCGTGAACACCGACAAGACGTCCGACAGGAAGGCCGGGTCACGGATATCCTGGTCGATGACGTCATTGAACGGAGGGCCTTCCTTGTACCGCCGCCATGCCCATTCCGCCAGGCATAAATCGGCACCGCTGTCGTTCGCGACCTTGCCGGTTGTCAGCTCTAGCAGGACGACACCGAAGCTGTAGACATCAACCTTCTCGTTCACCTTTGGCCTGTACCCATATTCTGTAAAAATTTGCCCCCAGTCAGTAATTCCAACTACAAATTCTCTCAACTCACAGATTGAGATGGCATCTTAATTGGGAACTGAATTTGAGATTCTCACCTGGTGCCATGTATCCGAACGTCCCGCCAATGGCTGACACGGACTCTGGCTCGCCGGACTTGACGAGTATCCGGGCGAGGCCGAAGTCGGCGACCTTGGCCTGGAACTCTGGGTCAAGCAAGATGTTGCTGGACTTGACGTCCCGGTGCACGATCGGCTGCGCGCAGTCGTGGTGCATGTAGCTGAGCCCCCTGGCCGCGTCGATGGCTATGGCCAGCCTCGTCGGCCAGTCCAGCGGCGCGGGCGCACCCTCGCGCTCCCGGTGGTGCAGCCACCGGTCGAGGCTACCGTTCTCCATGTACTCGTAGACGAGCAGCTTGGCGTCCTGGCTGGAGATGCAGCAGAGCAGCTTCACGATGTTGTTGTGCCGGATGTTGCCCAGCACCTTCACCTCCGACTCGAACTCCTTGTCGAGCTTCGCGTCCAGCTTCCTCGCGTTCCATATCTTCTTGGCGGCCACCATCCTGCCGCCGCCGCCGCCGCCGCGCTCCTCGTCGCCGCTGCCGCCACGGGCGGCGAGGTGGATGCGGTATACCTTCCCGGACCCGCCGCTGCCGATCACGTTCTCCTCGCGGACGTTGCTGAGCACATCGGACTCGGTGAAGTCCAGAGGGGTGAACTGCGTCATCTTCCAGTCGGTCACGTCTTGACTGTCCTTCCGGTGCCGGAAGAGCAGCCACGCGATGCCCGCGATGCCGACGAGGACAATGCCGGCGAGCATGAAGAAGAGGATGATCAGGCCCCTTGAGAGCTCGTCACGCGCACCGCCGCCAACACGGCACGTTGGGAGGTTTATCCTCGAGTCCGGCCTGGCGCAGAGCCCGCGGTTCCCGAGGAAGCCGCGGTCGTACGCTGCGCTCTGCAGCGAGAGCGGCACCTCGCCGGTGAGCAGGTTCGATGACATGTTGAGCGAGTTGAAGTTCAGGTTGCTGAAGTCCGCCGGTATGTCGCCGGTGAGCTCGTTGCCGGACAAATCAAGAATCGTCAGTGAGGGAAGCAACCCTATGCTCCCCGCCGGTATTGCGCCGGATATGCGGTTGTCGCTCAGGTTGAGTGAATTGAGCTTCTGCAGCAGTTTGATTGATGTTGGTATGGAACCAGTTATCTGGTTGCCGGAGATTGACAGATCAATAAGGCTAGCGAGCCCGCTCATGTTGGCTGGTAGCTCGCCGGAGAGCTGGTTGTTCTCCGCCTTGAACACGCGCAGCCCGGTCGCGGACACCGGGACGGAGCCGGAGAACCTGTTGTTCCCCATCTCAATCCGCGAGATGTTCGAAGATATCTCGGCCGGCAGAGCGCCGGTGAAGCTGTTGTTGTGGATCATCACCGTGGTCATCTTCTGGAAGGACCATATCTTCGTCGGAAAGTCGCCGGAGAAGTGGTTATTGTAGAGCATGAGGTTGTTCAGCTGATCGCAGTCGCCGAGGTTCGCCGGGAGCGAGCCGGAGAAGCTGTTGTTGAAGACGACGATGTCGAAGAGCTCCCCTTTGGCGCAGAGCGTCTCCGGTAGCCGGCCGGAGAGGTTGTTGGAGGACACCTCGAGGTTACCGAGCGGCGAGTGCTTCCCGAGCTCCGGCGGGAGCTCGCCAGATAGGTGGTTGCCAAATATCCGTATGTCTTTGAGCATGGGGAGCAGCGCAATGCTCACCGGGATCGTGCCGGTGAGCTGATTGAAGTACAAGAACATCAAAGTCAGGTTCTTGAGTTTACCAAAATCTTCCGGTATCCCTCCCGTGAGCTGGTTCGACGACACGTCGAGCTCTATCAAATTCACCGCCGTGACGTTGCGCCCCATCTCGCCGGTGAGGCCGTTGCCGAACAGGTACACGCACTCGAGCTTCTGGTGCTGCCAGACCCACGCCGGGATCGCGCCGGTGAGCTTGTTCATCGATATGTCGATGAGCGTGAGCTCCGTGAGGCTCGAGAAGACCTCCGGGATATCGCCGGTCATGTTCATGCCGGACATCCAGAGGTAGGTCAGCTTGGTAAGCTTGGCGAACTCCGGCGGCACCGGCGCCGGCGCGAACGCGTTGACGGCCAGTGTGAGCCGCTCGAGCCCAGCGAGCTTGCTTATCTCGGCCGCCGGGTACGCCCCGGTGAACCGGTTGGTGTCAAGAAGGAGGGACTTGAGCGCCGGGTGCCCCGCCACAGCCGCCGGCACCGACCCGCCGAAGTGGTTGGACGACAGGTTGAGGTGCTCCATCGCGGGCGACAGCAGGTTGATGTCATTTGGTAGGACTCCGGTGAAGGCGTTGTTGGAGAGGTCAAGGAACTGGAGCTGGGAGCATGCGTAGAGCGCGGCGCCGGGGAAGGCGCCGGTGAGGTTATTGTAGGAGAGGTCGAGCCAGGTGAGATTCTTGAGGTCGCACAGGGACGCCGGGACTGCGCCGGTAAGGTTAAGACTCTGGAAGGAGAGCCGCGTGACTACGCCTCCGCCGCCTCCGCAGTTGACGCCGGCCCAGCCACAGTGGTCTGCGGCGGCGGGGTCCCACGACGCGAGCTGCGTGGGGTTACCCCAGCCCTTCTTGATAGCTAGGAGGGTTTCGCGGTCTCTGGAGGTGTTCTGGGCGCTGGATTCGCCGGCTAGGAGGACGCCGGCGAGAAGGATGTGGAAGATACAGGTATTCCACATTGTTTTCTCCAAGAATTTTCGTGGGCGGTCAGCGAGGTGAGCCGAGGTGGGAAGGGTGGGCGCCCGGCTCATATACGTGTGAAAAGGGATTTTTCGCGTCAATGGTCTTCAGTGTGGGGGCAGCCAGTGAGACGGTTACTGTTAGTGGATAATTGTTTTTTTTTTTGTCTCCCTTTCGGTACACAGAAAGTCACAAATTACAAATTTAAGGTACGGCGGATTATCAGTGTTTCACTAACACATTGTCTCAAGGCACCTTCTGCTATCTACGAGATGCTCTCTAGCATGTGGAGATTGATTTGGTAGTCAGCACACCAGGAAGAATAATCAAAGAGCCAAGATTAGCATACGATGGTATTGATGGACCCTGTTTGGAAATAAGTATACGAGGGGTTTGTTTCAGAAAATCATTTAATAAAACATTTCCAACTTATACTAACATGTTATGATCAAGATTAGTGCTCAAGGGTGTATCTTATCACACATCCACGATCGATCGTACCCGCCAGATTAGCATTCACTCTCGCTCACTCGATTGATGCTCTGCGTCGATCCTAATCTTCCTCTGCTTTTTTTTCCTCCCTTTTTTGAACTCTGCGCTTCCGCGATGCCAATCAGCACTAAGACGATTCTTCGTCTTAATTACTAACCCATTTGCGCGATACGCATCGATACGGTCTACGGGGTGCTGGTATAGATTAGTAGCTGCTAGTTGCGATTCGTCTGACTAATCGACGGTCAAGGCTCGCTGAGTCTGCTTCTACAAAATAACAAAAGTTGTTGGGTCCGGTGAGCTTTTTTTTGTCGGAGCATAGTCTCCCGTGCGGTGCGACGGATCACCTGCCGTTTGGATGCATGGTAATGACAGAGGTGTGTAGTACTGTGCCGTCGCAAGCTGTTGTCAGTCAACGCTGGCGGCCTGCAGTGCCATGACCTGCAGTCGCTAGCTGTACATGCAGTGCAGTAACTGCCACACTGTCGCGAGCGTTGACAGTGACAGCACGTGACTAATCAATTGCTGTAGTTGTCACTTACCGACGACTACGAGCCAAGCATGTGTAATGAGTTTGACTGGAATGGGAGAAAAAAAAACATACATGGTCCATTGGTTTAAATTTGAAAAAAAAAATTAGGTATATTCTGCCGGTAGTATAAATTAAATCTGAGTATTGATCTGTTAATGGTATAATAGATTTTTTTACTTATAATTTTTTTATTAGGATATTATAGACTTTTCTGACCAGAGTTGAAAATATTACTCATGTACTGTATGATACTCATATAAACAGTTACAATTCTACACTCTTAGGATTCTATTACTCGTACTGCCACTGAATGTAGTATAACTAAATTATAACCAATCTAAATTATTAGTTAAAAAAATAAATAATTTGTATTAAAATGAGTGTACTGTTTAAAAAAATAATTAATTTTCTTAATTTCCACCGTGATATATCTGCTAGTGCTAGCTTTTCGTAGCACGAGCGATTCTGAACCAGATAGAGTAGTAGCATGAGAATGCAAGCGACCAACAGCTACTTGTACACCACGAGACGATTTTAGCCGATCAAAGTGATTACAGCTCGATAAATCTGTGCGCGTCGCCTAGGGCTAGGGCTACAAACGTACGTGCGCATCACCCGCGACATTACTTAGTCGGCCATCGTTCTCCTACTCGTAGTCTTTATCAAAGTGATTACAGCTCGATAAATCTACAGATCAACCGCGACATTACCTAGTTGCCCATCGTTCTCCTACTCGGAGTCTACAGGCTAGCTAGGCCGCCCAAGCTCAGTAGATTTGCAGGTTTCCACGGGGAAATTAGCATATATTGTTTGGTTCAGAGTACTACGCCCGAAATTTCCTTTGAGCATCCTCGGGTCGTACAGGTGGCGTGAATTTTACGTTAAGCCAGCAGTGATATATTCCTTGCTCTGCGTGTGGGAGAAAATCAATTCGAACTGTAACTATACAAACTCAACGTAGAAGTGGATTACCGCGAGTTCGCGACGCACGATCGATCCGATGATAGGGCAATTTTCCGTGAGATTGTGGAATTATTAATTGCGTGGTGTTCGTTCGTTCGCTAGGGTCGACGGGTGGTGAAATTGTGGGAATTTCACTGCATTTGGGCAGTGCGGGTGCATAGGCGCGGCGCAGCAATCCACGGGCGGGGATCCGGGTCTGTTGGTTCAGAGTCAAAATGAGTTAGATTAAAATTTTGGTACTTTTTTGAAAATTCGACTATTGTTTGGTTCGGTAATAACATCTGACGTTGCTCTCAAAATTTTGATACAAAACAAGATCCACGTTGGCATATTTTGGTATAAAAAAATAGATGTTATGTTGGATCCACGTGCCATACTCATATTATTATTATTTTTTGATAAATTTTGACATGGCTGCAATCCAAACACATCAATTCCGCATTGCCCGTGAATTAGTATGATTACGATCCAAACACTATTTTTTTCTCCAATTTTTTGCATTGCTAAAAGTTTGATATAACTACCTGAGGTTACAAACCAAACAGCTCACACTACTATAAAAAGGCTAATACTGGACGTCTCATCACAGACGGTTGATCAAAACCGTCTGTATTACATGCAATCACAGACGGTTTTGGTTTAGAGTCTGTCTATGTTACTGGCTGCGCTAAAAACCGTTTGTAAAGATGTAATACCATAGACGGGTCATGTTGAAAACCGTCTATTAAGTATCACAGATGGTTCTTTGCCAGAATCGTCTGTGATACTTCACATACGGTTTTTGACATGATCCGTTTGTGACGTCTCGTCCTCATCACGGACGGTTTGTATTAAAAATTATCTATAATAATTTTATTTATTGCAGACCCGACCCTCACAGATCTGTCTTAAATTCCAATTCTATTCTTGCCGCTACTGCTTTGAGGAGGTGGGGCTTTGAGATGATTTGGTGAAAGAAGACTGCGGATTTGGGAAGAGAGTGATTGTAGATCTAGTTTGGTAATTTGTTCTTGACTACCAGGGAGGTTATGTTGAATAAGGGGGTGGAGTATATGTATTGTCCATGCATTGACTGCGAAAATCTGAAGATGTTTAAGAACCGAGCGAGATCGAAACACACTTGATTTGAAGGGGTTTCAAAAAGGGGATACACGTTGGACCAGTCACGGTGAAGAGCACATAATACAAGAAGGTAGTAATAATAACATCACCGACGAAGTCAACGATATGCCGCCGGATGATGTTGATTGTGGTTTCGATTCGGATAAGCTGCACGATGATAATTGAAGGATTACGGGTAGGCTACGATAGCACAAAATTAAAAAATTTACCGCGCAACCAAGGAACCTCTGCTAGTAATAGATCACGAGATTACCACTAGATGCGCCGACTCGTAGCAGAAGTAGAGTTGATGCAGTCGTAGTCAGACTTGTCACACATCTTCTCGTCCTGCTCCCGAGATCGTAACGAGTTGCGGATCGTCTTAGTGCTGATGCTTCGCAGCAACACATCCAAGGTATCCACACATATGGAGCAGGGACACCACGCGCTGGAGTGCTAGCGTCGGTGGTGTGGTATTGGATGAGAAAGGTGTGGTTGTTAGGGTTTTGAGAATTCTTCAAAAGAGTATCTCCAAACCCTATGCCACCGCCCCTCTATATATAGGCATCCATGATGGGTCTCGAACTTGAGGCCCATTAGGAACTCGTGGCCTACAAGAATTCAGATCACCATACAAATCAAATGCCACCCTTTAAGTGTGTGACTCTATATGTTCATGTGTAATCGGTTGTGACTCGAAAACTCTTTTTTGACCACGAGTCGTTAGCGGTACCTAGCAGCACATAACGATTCTCGAACACACAAAGAATATATTGGACGAATCTTAATGCAATATGATCTATAATCAGGTCTTTGTCACTTACGACTAGCTCATATCTAGTCACGACTAGTCCATATTTAGTTACGACTAGTTTGTAACTCCTTACGACCAGTTAGTACTTAATTACGACCAGTTTGTAACTCCTTACGACCAGTTAGTGATTATGTTAGACCAGTCTACGACCAGCTCGAATCTCCAAACAGCCAGTCTATGACCAGCTTTGACCATCTCATATCTGGTCGAACTAAACGACCTGCTTGTGTATTCTCCTTTTGCCTCACGATATCTGGTTGAACTCCAGGTAAGATAATTTTTCATCCACGGAATGTTCAATACTTTCTCGATCAAGTGTCGAATTACTTCATGTGGTCAACACTTCGACCACCAGTGGCATAGCCATGCACTTTCTTTATCCGACCACAACGAGGTGTCCAGATACATCTCTCCTGTTATGTTAGGAGAGGCAAATCTCATATCCAACCAGTCACATTCCTCCGCATGTTTCATAGCATACCCAAAAGCTACCTTTATAACTACTTAGTTACGAGTAGCGTTTAGTAACCCCTGATAGTGTTATTACATTAGTAGGAAACCATGCTGATCTTAGGTCTAAAGATTATACAACATCATTGCTTAAGACCAACTGATGACACATGAAATCATAACAATCTCAAAAGTGTCTCAAGGTGGGTAAAACCAACACCATGTTCTCTAACATGTGTCCATATTGTTGGTTTGATGTCTCCAAATCTATGACCTATGAAACATAGTCATTAACCAATACATATGCTAGTCTATACATATGTGTTCTCATATGTTTCCGACTAGGGAACGTTTAAAAAAATCATCGCAGAAATACGGAGTTTCACAATCAAGTCACATACTTTATAATAAGTATTAACGATATTATTCTAGAAACAAGATAACATATTATCTAATATTATGAACATAACAAAATATAATAATCTCTATGATTGCCTCTAGGGTATATTTCTAACAGTCTCCCACTTACACTAGAGTCAATCATTTAAGTATCTAATACCGATGTGTGTCTCCCACTTGCACTAGAGTCAATCATTTAAGTATATATCGAGGGATACTGACTCTTGCTAAGACTTATGCCAAGTGACATAGGCAAGAACCCTTTCTTGGCATCTTGCATGCTGAACCGAATCAACACTTTGTCAACATAAGTACTTTGGATTAATTCAATTAGCCTTCTCGATCTATCTCTATAGATCTTTATCCCTAAAATATATGCTACCTCTCCTAGGTCCTTCATAGAAAAACTATTTTTCAATGATTCCTTAACAGAATCCAGAATAGCAATATCATTCTCAATCAATAATATGTTATCCACATATAAGATTAGAATTACAAGTGCACTCCCACTAACCTTCATGTAAACACAGGGTTCTTCTTTTTTCTTGACGAAAGCAAACCTTTTGATCTCCTCATCAAAACGTATATTCCAACTCCGAGATGCTTTCTTCAACTCATAAATGAATTTCTGAAGTTTGCACACTTTACTAGCATTCTTTGGATCGACAAAACCTTCAGACTGTGTCATGTACACATCCCCACTTATATTTCCATTAAGGAAATTCGTTTTGACATCCATTTACCATATCTTATAGTCAAAATATACAACAATAGCTAGAATGATCCGTATATATTTAAGCATCGCTACCGGTGAGAAAGTCTCATCGTAGTCAACTCCTTGAACTTGTCGAAACCCTTTTGCGACTAGTCGAGCTTTATGAATGTGAACATTTCCATCCATGTCAATCTTTTTCTTATAAATCCATTTGCACTCAATGGTTTTAACACAATCAGGTGGATCGACTTGGTTCCAAACCTGATTGTCCCTCACGGAGTCTACCTCAGATTTCATGGTCTCAAGCCATTTCTCAGAGTCTGAGTCCATCATCGCTTCCTCATAAGTCTTAGGCTCGCCATTATTCAAAAATAATACGACGTGCCCATACCTTAGAGATAATTAATGTGGCCTTTTAGATCTACGTGGGGCTGATGCCTCATCTGCAGGTTCTACAATATTTTGTTCATCCTGTAGAGGTTTAGTAGGAATTAAAACACTTTCAGACGTTTCCTAAATTTCTTCGAGTTGTACCTTTCTCCCACTGACTCCTTTTGAAAGAAACTTTTTATCCAAAAAGACACCATTTCGGGCAATAAAAACTTTGCCCTCTTTTTGGTTGTAGAAGTAATATCCTTTGGTTTTCCAGGCTATCCTATAAAGAAGCATTTATCTGACTTGGGTGTGAGTTTATCAGACGTCAAACGTTTAACATAGACATCACATCTCTAAATCTTTAGAAAAGACAAACTAGGACTCTTCCCAGGCCACATCTCATATGGTGTCTTATCTACTAATTTAGATGGTACCTTATTTAAAGTGAAAGCGGTAGTTTCTAGAGCGTAACCCCAAAAGGAAAATGACAGATCCGATTGGCTCATCATCGACCAAACCATGTCCAACATGGTACGATTACGCTACTCGGACACCCCATTCCATTGTGGAGTGCCCGGTGGTGTAAGTTGTAGAATAATTCCACATAGCTTCAAACGATCACCAAATTCATGGCTCAAAAATTCACCTCTATGATTAGATCGTAAAGATTTTATTGTCTTGCCAAGTTGATTTTGTACCTCACTTTGGAACTCCTTGAACTTTTCAAAGGATTCTGACATGTGCCTCATTAAATAGATATATCCATATATACTAAAGTCATCAGTGAAAGTAATAAAATACTAAAAACTACCTCTAGTTGTCGTGCCCATTGGTCCACACACATCAGTATGTATGATTGCCAGCAAGTCAGCCACCCTCTCAGTTGGACCAGTGAAAGGTGCCTTGGTCATCTTTCCAAGTAGACAAGATTCGCACGTTTCAAATAATTCCAAATCAAATGAGTCTAGAATTCCACCATCTTGGAGCTTTTTCATACATTTCTCACTTATGTGACCCAAACGACAATGCCAAATAAAAGTGGAATTTATATAATTAGGCCGAAGCTTCTTCGCATTAATATTATAGACGGGTGCATCATCAAGATTTAAAATAAAAAACTCATTCAAAATAGGTGCATAGCCATAAAATATTTCATTAAAAAATATAGAACAACCATTGTCCTCAATAATGAATTTATAACCCTCTGCCATCAAACATGAGGCAGAGATAATGTTTCTACTCATGGCTGGAATGTAATAACAATTATTTAATTCCATAATAAATCCTGAGGGCAAAAGTAATGGCAAACTCCCGACGGCCAATGCAGAACCCATGCTTTATTCCCGACGCGAAGATCCATCTCGCATCTTGCAACTCTCCTACTCCTTGTTAGACTCTGTATTGAAATGCAAATATGAACAACTGGTGCGGTATCAAATACCCAAGAGTTAATGAAAGAATCGACAGGAAACACATCTATAACATTAATACCTGAAGTGAAAGGTTTAGTCTCACCATTCTTTTTCAGATCAGCCTGGTATTTCTTGCAGTTCCTCTTCCAATGGCCTAGCTCTTTGCAGTAAAAGCATTCATTCTCGAGTTGGGTCGGACTTAGTCTTGGGCTTGGACTTGTTGGTATGGATCCCATCCGAAGCTTTAGCCTTGCCCTTTCCTTTGACCCAAGTCTTAGCTTTCTTCTTGAAACTTGTACTCTTTTGCACCATCGTCACATGACTGCTGCTTTTCTTAAGGCTGTCCACTGCAGTTTTGAGCATCATATGCAGCTCGGTGAGATTCTTGTATAAGACATTCATATGGAAGTTCAGAATGAACTGCCCATAGCTTGTAGAAAGGGAAGCAAGAATCAAATCAGTAGTCAACACTTGACTAAATGGAAAATTAAGTTTTTCCAAGCTCTGTGTGTAACCAACCATCTTGATCACATGTGGGCTCACCGGACTACCCTCAGCTAGCCTACTCCCAAACAATTTCTTTGAGATCTCATATCTCACAGTTCTTGCTTGTGTCTCAAACATTCCTATGAGCGCCACGATCATATCGTAGCCTCTATATTCTCAAACTACTTGTGAATGTCTGAGTTCATGGTAGCAAGCATGAGACAGCTAACATCAAGGGACTCATCACATGCCTTTTTATAAGCATTTTTAAGAATAACAGCAACATTTTCCGTAGGCATGTTTGGAATTGGTTCCTCTAGAATATGTTCCTTTTTATCTTGCCAAAGAAAATTCTTGGGTTGCGGGACCAATCCGCAAAATTTGTTCCATTAAGTTTTTTCTTTTCAAGTATCAAACGTAAAGAAAAACTGGATGTAGGTACAACTATTGGTGCCATGATCTACAACATAAAATATGCAAAACTAAGACATATGTTCAAGAAAAGTAACTTCTATTAAACAATTTTATAAAGATACTCCCACTAAATACCATATCCCTCTTATGACATTTAGTGATTCAAGACCCACAATCAGTTAATCTACTAGTGAGCTTTGGCATCCCTCCTAAAAGATTAGTGAATTTGGTAAGCAACTCTTTGCTAATCATATCTCTATATAACTCTTGTTGTTGGACAGTATCTCTATGCTCTGGCACTCAACCCTTTTCCCTAAGGTTCATAACCGTTATGATGACCTTGTCAAATTAAACCAATGCTATTCGTGTAAGTGTCCGACACAAGCCCATCTAGTCAAGGAAAGTTAATGGCACTCTACTTTAGCAAGACCAACCATTAAAATACATGACTTTGGATGGTGCAGCTAATTGGGAGGACATCAATTTAACTTAATATTATATGAGGGAATCTTACTTCTACCACGTTAAAAGCATTCAAAGCAACTAAATAATATGCATAGAAATAAACAGGAATATAAATGTATTAACAGACAATCACATTGCATCGTGATATAGTATGACCCTTCCACACGGTGATCTCCATCGTCGTGCTTCCTATTCGCCATGTCTCCAAGTGGCCAATACCCCCAAGTACTCCCACTAAGCTATTACTCCTAATAGCACTAGTAATAAATTACAAGGAGTGAAGAAGCATCCCAAGTCGACACGCAGTGTTATACAAATAGACAGCCTTGGGCCATAATAAGCATGACACACAGGTCATGAACATTACACATATACATGCATCTTATACATCATGGGTCATATTATTCACAAAATCTTGCAAAAACAAGTTAGGCATAGAATCGCATTCCATCTAACGGATGGTGTGAACTAGCAATACCAAAAACCAAGGTCCTTTTTGGCGGTTCTGCTCGCCGGTGAGCGGAGCGGGGTCACAGGGGTGATAGCCCTTGTCTCGAAATTTTTCAGACTACGTAGATCCAATCTATTATTCTGTCCTTGTAAATCGCATTGGATTAATCACATTAACCCTTTCCGATCACAACTCCGATTTGATCAACCAGATTGATCTTTGTGTGTTCTATGGATTTACGATCACTGCTCCTGAGGTAGTCGTAGTATTACTCGCCTCACGTCTTCTCGTCCTGCTCCCGAGATCGTCAGGAGTTGCGAATCGTCCTAGCGCTAACGCTTTGCAACAACACCTCTAAGGTATCCACACATACGGGGCAGGGACACCACGTGCTGGAGTGCTAGCACCAGCGGTGTGGTATTGGATGAGGAAGACTTGGCTGTTAGAGTTTTGGAAATTCTTAAAGCAGTATTTGCAAACCCCATGCTATATATAGGCATCCATGATGGGTCTCAAACTTGAGGCCCATTAGAAACTCGTGGCCTACAAGAATTCGGATCACCATTCAAATCAAATCACAGCCCTTTAAGTGTGTGACCCTATAGGCTCATGTGTAATCGGTTGTGACTCGAAAACTCTTTTCCGACCACGAGTCGTTAGCGGTATCTAGCAACACATAACAATTCCTGAACACACAAAGAATATATTGGACGAACCTTAATGCAATATGATCTACGACCAGGTTCTTGTCACTTATGACCAGCTTGTATCTAGTCACGACCAGACCATATTTAGTTATGACCAGTTAGTGCTTAGTTACAACCATTCGTAACTCCTTACTACTAGTTAGTGATTATGTTCGACCAGTCTACAACCAGCTTTGACAAGTCTACGGCCACTCGTATCCTCATACGACCAGCTCATATCTTCATATGGCCAGTTTACGACTAGCTTCGACCAGTCTATGACTAGTTCATATCTGGTCGAATTGAACAACCAACTTGTGTATTCTCCCTTTGCCTCATGACATCTGGTTAAACTCTAAATAAGATAATTTTTCATCCATGGAATGTTCAATACATTCTCGATCAAGTGTCGAATAACTTCAAGTGGTCGACACTTCGACCACCAGTGGCATGGTCATGCACTATCTTTATCTGATCACAACGAGGGGCCCAAAGACATCTCTCTTGTTATGTTAGGAGGGGCAAATTCCATATTCGACCAGTCATATTTCTCCGCATATTTCATAGCATACCCGAAAGCTACCTTTATAACTACCCAGTTACGAGTATCGTTTGGCAACCCCTAAGAGTGCTATTACACATGTAGGAAAGTATGCTGATCTCGGGTCTAAGGATTATACATCATCATTGATTGAGACCAAATGATGACACATGAAATCATAACAATCTCAGTAGTGTCTCAAGGTGGGTCAAACCAACACCATGTTCTCTAACATGTGTCCGTATTATTGGTTTGATATCTCTATATCTATAACCTATGAAATATAGTCATCAACCAATACATATGCTAGTCTATACATATGTGTTCTCATATGTTTTCGACTAGGAAACGTTTAAGAATAATCATCGCAGAAATACAGAGTTTCACAATCAAGTCAGATACTTGATAATAAATATTAACGATATTATTCTAGGAAAAAGATAACATATTATCCAATGTTCTGAATATAACACAATATAATCATCTCTATGATTGCCTCTAGGGCATATTTCCAACAACAATCTGGATCATATGCGTCGCGATGCAGAAGGGAACTGTGATGAGAGGGAGTATGTTAAATTCCGGGGCTTGATGGAGGACTCGGAGAAACCATTGTTCCTGGGCTGCAGTCCGGAATACACAAGGTTGTCATCCATGTTTGAACTACTGAAATTGAAGGGAAGCAACAGTTGGTCCGATAAGAGTTTCAAGGCGTTGTTAGGTCTCTTAGCGGACATGCTTTCGGAGGGAAACGAGTTGCCCAAAACCACCGATAAAGCCAAGAAGATTCTTTGCCTATTGGTAATAGAAGTAGAAAGAATACATGCATATCCGAACGACTGTATCTTCTATCGTCATGAGTATGCAAACATGCATGTATGTTCGGTGTACAACGCATCCTAATACAAGTGTAAGAAATCAATCAAATGACGACGAGGGAATCGAGGTGAAGAAAGGACCTCCTACTAAGGTGGTGTGGTATCTTCCTGTAATTCCCGTTTGAAGCGGTTTTTTGCGAACTCAAAGAATGCAAAATTGCTGCATTGGCACTCGGAGGAGCATAAGAATGACAAAAGTTAAGATACCCTGCTGATTCCGCCCGGTGGAGAAACATCGATAGGAGGTTTGCAAACTTTGGTGCGGAACTGAGGAATATAAGGTTTGGATTGAATACAGATGAAATGAATCCTTTCGGTAACATGAGTATCCGACATAGAACTTAGCTCGTGACTCTCTGTATCTACAACGTTCCTCCTTGGTTGTGTATGAAGTGGAAATATATTTTGCTGTCGATACTTATCCAAGGGCCGAAGCAGCATGGGAATGATATTGGTGTGTACCTAGAACTATTGATGGAAGATCTAAAAATAATGTAGATTGAAGGGGTACAGGTATGAGATGTGTACAAACGAGAGAACTTCACTTTACACTCCTTGTTGTTCTACACCATAAATGATTATCCTACCCTTGCTTACTTGTCGGGCTATAGTACAAAACGGTTCAAAGCATGTACTCATTGCATAGATGATACCGAGAGTGTGTGGCTGAAGCACTCGCGTAAAACCGTGTACATGCATCACCGTAGGTTCCTTCGGAGGTCTCACCCATACCGCAGGATGAAGAAATAATTCGACGAAAAGAATGAGGACAGTTCAGCTCCAAAGCATTTAAGTGGAATAAAGGTTTATGATATGGTTAAGGATTTATATGTTATTCTCCTAAAGGGACATAAAACGAGGACCCGTGAGAAGAACATTTGGAAGAAAAGATCAATATTTTAGGACTTACCTTATTGGGAGCACCTAGAAGTTCACCACTGCATCGACGTCATGCATGTAGAGAAGAACGTATGTGATAGCTTGATTGGTCTCTTACTGAACATTCGTGACAAAACAAACGATGATGTCAACGCATGGCTTGATATGGTTGATATGGACATCAGACCTGAGTTAGTACCAACAAAGACCGATAAAGGACGAACGTACCTTCCCCCTGCTTTTACACTATGTCCAAGGCCGAGAGAACTGAAATGTGTCAGTGCTTGCATGGTGTGAAAGTTTTGCCCGATTACTCCACCAACATGAAGAAACTTATTTTGATAGAAGATTTGAAGTAAATTGGCAAGAATTCTCATGATTATTATGTGCTGATGACATAGATTGATGAGTCTGTGGCCCGATCTTTCGAAATGTATTGATAAGTCGATTGTGGAGATCTCGACGTTGATGATCCAAAGGCTCCGACCAACCAGATCGAACCCCTCGCAATCATTACACCACTGCTCCGATGGTTATCAACTGTGCCGAAGGCGGTTGACCTCGCCAAGAAGGCTATCTTCTGCACGCAAATCGAGAACACAAGCAAGAAAGTAGAAGATGCAATCTGATATTGTATTGCGAATATAGATGAAGCTCACAATGTGGGGTTCCTCAACCGAACGTGCGGTGAGACTACTAAGCAGAATAATCTCAAAGAAAAACCCACCCTAAACTATGACGGCTACTGTATATATATAGGGGGACGTGAGGAGGCCGACCTAGGGTTGTGCGGCCGTGGAAAGAGACGTACACAACCTGGGCTCCGACCTCGACACGCTTACAAGGCCCTATTAGGCCTAAAACGGTGACGCAGCCCCTTATTCACTATTCATGTCGCATATCTCTGGTCGAAAACCTGGTCGTAGGACAGGTCCTGGGGTGGTCTTGAGGAGTCCATTCTATCTCTGGTCATAGATTGTGTCCAACGAGTACTGTGCTCGCTTCTCTGGTCGTAGATTGCTCCCAACGAGTCCTGGGCTCGCCGAGTACTGGTGAAACTAGTCGTAGGCCTTCTTGAAGTGGTCGTAGACCCTGCAGAATTGGTCGTAGACCTTTTTGAACTGGTCGTAGTCCTATATTCCTAAGTACAAGTAAATCATCTTCGTTAGGCAGCATCATAGAGTTCTCAAATAATACACTCTGCCCTAGAAACGAATTTACCTGATAAATAAGTTGAAGCGTACGAGCTCTTGTAATTGGAATAGCAAGCATAGCAAATATGGTTGTATCCATAGGGGTCATGTCCTCATCATCCTCCCCTTCTTCAAAACAAAGCCGTCCTCGGCTTTTGATAAGCTGAAAATAGGGTAGCAAAGAAGCCAAGGTGTATGCATGGCATATGTATATGTCATATGTTTTAACTGTTCTTCGTTGTTGCACAATTAATGTTATAGAACAGCAGCGATCATAAAAGCTCATTGTATTATTATCCCAAGAATAATCATATATGTTAATAAGCAAAACAAAATTTCTCACACAACAATTATTGCAACTAGTTTTGCAAATGTAAGAGATGCATTTATACAATTCAAATCTCTAAAGTTGTAATTTTGTAGTGGTAGCACATATGAGCAAATCTACAACCTTTGGAATCAAACAAAGTTCATCTATAAAATCATATTTCAATTGAGCGTTAGTAAATTCATCTAGCAATGGTGAAAAGATCTGAAAGTTCTTCCATTCTTCAACATTATTATGCAGATTGTCAATACTAGATGGTGAAATAAGAGATGAACACATAGGCATTGGATGATCACTTAAGTTTATTTTCTTCTCATAATGAACAAGATTCGGTACGCAAGAATTGTTGTTCAAACTAGTAAGCTTCAATTCTTCTACGTGATCACAAGTTATGCATATTCGATACACATGAAATTGATTGTCTACACCATAATCTCCAATCAAATTAAACTTATATCCAAGGGTGTACGCACTAGATAAGGATTTCAAACATGCGATTCAGAAACATTCTCCATAGCATATGACAATTTCATCGGTGGCTTCAACATAATGTAACATAAAGAATCAGTAGAAGAAATTCTAGTCAAAACTTCTTTATATCTAACCAATTCCACATGATCATTATATGTGATTGACTCATCATATGAATCGCTCAAAACAGCAGGCAATTCAATTATGTTTCACAGGGTGTACTCAAGTCAACAGGTAAATCAACAAGTTTATCACATGGTACACTAAAATCAATGCAGTCTGAATTCTCTTCGTTAAACATGTGCATATCAAAATTGTTTTCCACTAATTTTTACACTAAAATAGCATGAACAGTGGACAATTGTAGTTCTTCACAAGCATACTCATCTTGAGTGATGATATCATTGTGATATTTACCTTTTTGGCTCTCCTCAGATGAATTAGGTGCATCCATCTTCTCATCTCCCTTCTCAACTAATGGAGTCGATGGTTCAATCAGCTCATTCTCCTCTTCAGCATGGTTCTCTAGCTCTCTTTGAGTGCTTAATACTCGCTACACAATTATAGTTCTATAATTCTCCGTAGCAGCGGCACCTAAAATTTCCTCACCATCGCTATCTGCCTCATGTTCATCTTCATTACCTGCAAGGTTAGCTGCAATAACGTATTCATCCTCAATATCACTAGCACTTACGTAACCACCGTCTTTTGTCCCAATATACGCTCGCTGACATTGGCAATCTCTTATGAAGTGGCTCATTCCTTTACAACGGTGGCACACAATTCTGTTGTACGAGCTGTGGAAGCAAACGAGGAAGAGCTCTGCACTGGTGCCTGCACACTAGTAGATTTGCTCGTCTCAGGTGCGCGCGATGGTGGAAATGGTGCTGCTGAACGCGTCCTACTCGCAGAGGGGCCGGCAGACTGAAAAGCATGAGGTGGGGCTGTCTTGGCTTGTTCCGGCGTTGATCTCGATGTAGACGTACTGCCAAAGTTGCTCCTAGTCCTTTGTTGTCTACCCTGCAGTTCCTTTTCTGCCAAACAAGCAAGCTGGAACAACCTATTAATATCATTATAGTCTTTGTAATCAACTATATCCTAAATCTCACGCCTTAAACCACTATAAAAATGAGCCATCTTATCCTCCTCATCCTCAACAACATTATAACGCAGCATGCCTATTTGTAGTTCTTGATAATATTCCTCGACAGATTTATTACCTTGGTCTAAGCGCTGTAATTTCTTAGCACGCATAGCTACCTTCAATCTGTCCCATGTATTAGGTGTTAAACCAGAATTAACCACTTGATTCCACCAAATGATAGCAAAATATTTAAATTCACAGTAGCTTGTCTGACTCTATGCACTTCAAGAACTAGATGGGCATTAAATTTTTGTTCAACTGTTATCTCCCAATCTAGATAAATTTTGGCATCATAAACACCCGCAAAAGATGGTATAGTAAATTTAACTTTAGCAAATGGGTCATCATTAGCACGAGCATTGTGGTGCTGAAAATTATTACCTCCCATACCGTACCGGTTGGGATGTGGGCGGTGTTATTGACGTGCATCTTGGTCGGTAAACACAGCGCCGGTATCACGGTTTCTCCTCTCTTTATCACCTCCCTCCTCAAGATCTTGGGATGCATCGTGATCATACTCACGTCCAATGTTTGGTGGTCGGTTCACCATTCTTTCAAGGCGTGTAGTGAGCGCTGCAATACTATCGTTGATTGAGCGCTGCAATGTGATCGTGGTAGCTTGAAGCTTCCTGTCGATTTCCTCATTAGTGGTAGTGTGTTGTTCATCCAAGAGCGTCATGAGCTCTCTCTTTACAACACACTCTTTCTCATCAGCCGTCTCACCTGTCATGGTTAGCAGAAAACAAAAGACAACACAAAGATATTATCCCTATCAACTACTAGGTGATGGAAGGTGGAAACACACACTTTCAAGCGTCTTACCACACTCTTACAAGTGTTCTTACCAACGCAGCAGGTGGTACAACCAGTGGCTGATTCGTGATACCGTGTCGAGAGTGGGTATGATTGCAAGAGGGGACATGTTCATATCAAGAGTAGGTGGAGCTCGGAAGGCACAATATGTAGCAAGGATTAGCAAAAACCGTAACCTGATTAGCAAAGTTCAATAAGAGTCCAAAATACATGTCATGGTTACTGGTCTAAAAAGTGTCCCTAGCCCTAGCACAACACTGATCGATAACAAGGACTAGGTACAAAGGATTCAAAGGATGCAAGGCTGGGAGTGGTCGTAGACCAACTGGGGGTGGTCGATCTGATTCTTCTTCACTGGGGTGGTCGATTTGCTTCTTTTTATTCTCTCTTTTTTTTTACTGTCGAAACCCAACCTAGGGTTCATTTTTTTTACTGCTGAAACCCAACCTAGGGTTCCCTTTTTTTGCGAATGTGACATTGACTCAAAACTCTTCAAAAACCCTCTTATGGGCCTATGTATATATATGGGTCACAAACTTTTTTGTAGAAGCCAGGGGTATATAGGTAATTAAAAGATACTCTCTCTCTCTCTCTGAACTTTGGCTAGCTATGTTCGGTTATGGAAAATCTTCTCGAGCTTTGTGTGGCAGGCACGATATGATGAGTGCGTGGGGTGTCCAAGAGCAACAAGAAACAAATAGGGTTGTCGGAGCGGAAACGAGTAGATGGTCGAACCCGAGTAGGTGGTCGAATCCGACTAGGTGGTCGAACACAAGGAGGTGATCGAAAGGGGGGTTGTTCGAATAGGTGGTGGCGCGGCCAGGATGGATGGTGGCAAGGCGGGCGACGGTGTTGACTAGAAACCAAGAACACGACTTAGACAAAGGACACCAATTCAACAACGCGAAACAAAGAACAGAAATTACAAAGGCACAATGGGTGATGGGACAGAGGAAGAACAAGACGACAAAAAAATTATTTTTGTGGGGCAATTTTCTGGAGCATTAGGGCGATGGAAAACAACTAATCTAACAGGGGAAAAATTATGATTACCTAACGGGCAACGTTAGCTCTGATACCAACTGATGAGTCTGTGGCCCGATCTTCCGAAAGGTATTGATAAGTCGATTGTGGAGATCTCAACATTGATGATCCAAAGGCTCTGACCAAACAGATCGAACCCCTCGCAATCACTACACCACTGCTCCGATGGTTATCAACCGTGCCGAACGCGGTTGACCTCGCCAAGAAGGCTATCTCCTGCATGCAAATCAAAAACACAAGCAAGAAAGTAGAAGATGCAATCTGATATTGTATTACGAATATAGATGAAGCTCACAATGTGGGGTTCCTCAACCGAACGTGCAGTGAGACTGCTAAGCAGAATAATCTCAAAGAAAAACCCACCCTAAACTATGACGGCTACTGTATATATATAGGGGGCATGAGGAGGTCGACCTAGGGTTGTGCGGCCGTGGAAAGAGGCGTACACAACCTGGGCTCCGACCTCGACACGCTTACAAGGCCCTATTCGGCCTAAAACGGTGACGCAGCCCTTAATTCACTATTCATATCGCGTATCTCTGGTCGAAGACCTGGTCGTAGGACTGGTCCTGGGGTGGTCTTGAGGAGTCCATTCTATCTCTGGTCATAGATTTTGTCCAACGAGTACTGTACTCGCTTCTCTGGTCGTAGATTGCTCCCAACGAGTCCTATAGGCTCGCCGAGTACTGGTGAAACTAGTCGTAGGCCTTTTTGAAGTGATCTCTATGTGTATGGGTATACACACCAGTTAATAAATAATTAGGTTATGTAGGGAAGAAATTATGACCAATACAATGATATAATTGATATATAAACATGTAAATCCTCCAAGTCATTTAAAGTGAATAATATGCTCAACACAAACATCATGTGAACAAATGAAATCAACATAAAGCTAAGATTTAACATTTTAATATTGGTCTCAGATGTAGAGTTGCAGAGGATTTAATCTTGGTCTTCTCGCTACTTTAGTCTATACTCTTCATTAATTGAATTTGACAATATTAAATCAAAATTTGAGCTCTAAAATAATGCTTTACTTATCTGATGACATGATCTTTAAACAAAAAGACAATAGATAATACTTTCGGCCTGGAGGTTCAACCAATTAACGAACCGAAAGTAACAGAGCAAATGCTAAAGATCAATCAATAGTTACCTTTGGGTGTAAATGCTAAAGATCAAAATAATTTCAGTGCAAGACTATTTTCATCACAGAGCATTCATCTCAAGCCCACCACATCACATTGCAATATATTCTAGTAGCAGTATCAAGCCTACCACTTTGCATCGGTTACCTTTGGGTGTGGAGGAGAAGGGCAAGCAGGGAGCACCAGAGCAAAGGGCACAACGTCGAAGGGGAGGCGCGTCGGGCTCAGGTGAGAGGCGGGCTCGGGGAGGAGGCTCGCTGAGCTCGAGGGAGGAGGGGTACCTGGTTCAGAGAGGTGGCCGCTCGTGCTTAGGGAGGAGGCAGCGGGCTCGGGGGAGGAGGCGCGTTGGGCTCGAGGGAGGAGGGGGGGGGGGTTAGTGAAACTTAATCATTTGAGTGGGGTGCAGGCAAACCCAAGAGTTCAAATATAAATAGGGTTGGACGTCATAGATGATGGTTCTAAAGTAGAACCGTCTGTGATAAATAATATCACAGACGGTTCCAATAAATAACCGTCTGTGATAAATTGTGTATCATAGACGGGTTGTAGACGAAATCGTCTATGATATCTGATGTATCTCTACAAACCATCTGTGACATCTGATGTATCACAAATGGCTTATCCTAAGTAGAACCGTCCATGATAAATAATATCACAAACGGTTTGTAGATGAAATCATCTGTAATAGATTATCACATACAATTTCTAGATGAAACTATCTGTAATAGATTATCACATACGATTTGTACATGAAACCGTCTGTGATATTCTTTTGTATTGGCAATTCTAGTTCTGTTTATTGGCTAGCCTCAAGAAATACTAGCGATGCCCTCTGAAACAAGCAAAAACACAACAAGTACATGTATACATCCAATTCACATTCATTTAAGAAACAAGCACATTCATTTCACAGTACAAATCAATTATCTCAAATGAACTAAAATTAACCATTGAGAACATATACACACATGTACCATTAAGTTCAATTTTATCCCAAACAAGTTCAATCTACATTGTGGAACTCCCCATATGACACATTCTCGACCCTTGTGCAATATACACATTGTTCAATCTTTAGAAATTAGCCCTTCATGATGATCGACGCGTATGTAGCTAGTTTCGTCACATTGCTCTTCCTCGACCCTTATGTCGTTTTTGAAAGGAGGAAACTCATCAAATTGATTGTATTCTTCCTCGTCCACTACATTCTCAACTCCGACAATGCTCCTTTTTCCATGAAGAACTACGTGGCGCTTCTTATTTTCCTGGTCGGTTACATATAAGACTTGAACAACTTGGTTAGCGAGTACAAATGGTTTGTCTTTGTATCCGACACGTTCGAGGTCCACGGTAGTGACACCGTACTTGTCAACCTTCACCTATGGGAGATGGACCCAATGGCACCGAAACATGGGGAACTTGAAAAGCACATAGTCGAGCTCCCAAATCTTCTTTATGAGCCCATGGTAGGAGCTCCTTAGCCCATCGGTACTGAACGCATCTATATGGACACTGCTGTTATGGTTAGTGCTCTTTATATCCTGAGCCTGCGTATAGAATGTGTACCTATTTATGTCGTATCCTTGCCATGTCACAACTGTAAATGTTGGCCCTTTTGCCAACCATGTCAGCATATCACTTGACGAACTCCTAGCGAGTCACTCCTTCAACCATTGGTTGAACCAAATCTTGTGTTGTCTGGTGATCCAAACATCCGGCCGCTCTGGATTCTGTTGCCGAAGCATGTCCTTGTGCTGGTCGATATACAAGGACACTTCAGTTATGTGTTGAAGGACCGTGAAATGGGTTTGAGCATACGCCTCCATATCTAGAATGATTTCTTTCCTTTCGATGGTCCCGATACCCTCGAGCCTCCCCTCAAGGCAATATTAGGCATACTTATCAATTCAACCTGAGTTATGTAATCGACGCAGAACTCAATAACCTCTTCGGTTGTATAACCTTCGATGATGCTACCCTCCGACCGAGATCGATTCCATACATAGGACTTGAGAATTCCCATGAACCTCTCGAACGGGTACATGCTACGAGGAACATGGGCTTCTACATCTTTATCTCCTCACAATGTGAACAATGAGATGGACCATGATATCAAAAAATGGCAGAGGAAAATACATCTCAAGATCACATAGAGTCGTCACCACCTTGTCCTGCAGAGCATCTAGTCATTCGGGATAGATGACCTTTTGAGCAATTGTGTTAAAGAAATAACTGTAACACCCCAGCCCAACACTGAGCCTGGAATGCCACTAAACTACTCTCTCAACTAATAATTATCGACACACTATAAAATTACAGCAAGAAAACAACAATAAATATATCCATGGATCACAAAAGAACATGCATAATTATGGATCAAACGATAATCAATAAGCAATCCAAAATAGCATCAACCAATGAATCCAAATTATTAAAACAAATAGTCTAGTCCAAAACGTTGTCCTAAACTTTATTCAACCTCTAACATGTCCAAGAGTAATCCAATTCTGAATGAAAAGATTATGAAGGTAAATGATCATATGTTGTCCATGTGCTCTACTCGCTCTCAGCTACGGCGCCCTCGAAGATCACCTAAAGACAACAAAAGAGCAAGGGTGAGTCCACGACTCAGCAAACACATCGATATACAACGAGCAATAATAAGTCAACAGTAATCAATAACCTCATTATCATTACATGCACTTCTATTAATATTCTCATGCTGTTATCTTCTCTTTGATTCACATCCATTAATCTCATGTATCAATGCAAATCTAATCTACATGTCCACATGCACTTCTTTCGCGTATACCGGTATAGCATGAGTGAATGCTCGCGACAACATTCACTCTCAAGCCCGTTCCTCCATAAGGATCGGGGACCTCCTCCACTCCCGTGGAGTTGTGATCATTCAAGATCACCTGCTCATATGCAAAGATGCTTATGAATGCAAACATGTACACTCCATCATAAACATCATATCCAACTTTTCATCATGCTTGTCAACAAAGATAGAAACATACCAATTCCTTGTTTGCAATTAAACAAAATAAAAGCACAACAATAATGGTAATAGAAGATAAAGAATCACAGTGATCATCATTGATCGCTGTCTACCATGCACTTGCCTTTACTAGTTGCGACGCACGATTTGGCTAGCAGATGGCAACAAGTACGACGCCTCTCATACATTAAATATACAAACTTCAATACAAGCTACAGCAACAAGAATAGCAATCAATATGCTTCGCTCCTACCCGTCCCCAAATATACCACGCTATTCCGGTACCGAAAAGTTACCCAATGCTGTCTTAGTACTAAAACGAACGTAACTTTTGACTCGAAAGTCCGATCACCACAAACCACCCCATTCTGGATTCTTCATAAAATTATCCACATTTTCTTAGATTACAAAGTCTTCTAATTAAATCATCTAACCCTCCGTTTTTAGCCCAGAAAACCGATCTGTCCGCTTCGGAACAGCAGGTCTTACTAAATTCATAACTTTTGTTTTACCCAACCAAAATGCGAGTTCTTAGATTCTACAGAACCATTGGACAATTATCTACATCTTTCATGTAGATCAAAACTCTAATTAGTCTATTTACTATTTTTTAATCCGCAGTCTACCAAAACAGCGCCGAAAGACGACAACCACAATGATAGCAGCCTTCCGAAAATCATAACTCGAATTCTACTTGTCCGATCGACATGATAAAATATGCTATAGAAAGATATCGAAATTATCTACAATTAACTAGTAGATGAGATTTCCAAAATTCGCCATTAAGGTACCCGAATAAATCGTTCAACAGAACAGCAGGCTAAACGGATCTATTAATCGATATCTCCGACTACAAACATCCTAACAAACTACCTTACTGTTCCGACAAAACATTCTAGTCTGCATGCATATAATGCTACGGCCAAACTAATTAACTACTACTTAGCATTAACTATTTCACCTCTCTCTATTACTGTACAAAGCAGCATGTACCACTTTTATAGTCACACACTAAATCGGCTAAGGCAAGATTTGCTAGAAGTATAAGCACGTGCAAGGAAACTAGTAAAGAAAGAAGAAAACAAACCAACGCACGGTGGAAAGCAGAGCTGCAGGCGACGAGCGGCAGCAACCGGACTTCCACGTGCACGCTCAGGTGGCGATGGCACTCGGCGGGCATGCAAAATAGCAGATGACGTGCGGCACTTGGCGTTGGATTGGCCGGCGACACAGCGGCGAAGAAGAAGAAAATCACGCAGCGAAGCGGCGCGGCTCGGCGGCTAAGCGATCCAGCCAGTACAGAGCGAAGAGCGGCCTTCGGCTCGGCAATAAGCGATCGCGTAGAGCAGGGCAGCACGCCACGCGAGAAGGAAGCGGCTGCAGTAACGCTTCAGCGCCTTGGCGTCCACGCCACAGGAAATTGGCTTAGGGAAAAAAACTGGCGGCGGCGCGGTGGAAAGAATAAAAAACTATTAGGGTTTCTAGAAAACCCACAATCTATTTATATAGCTTTTAAAAAATTCTGAAATTCTATTTTTTTTATGTATACTATTTGATTAATTACGCACCGACCCTTAAGACGTGATTATTAATATTAATATTATTTTTCAGAGTATTACATTCTACCCCCCTTAACTGAATTCGACCCCGAATTCTACTCGCCGTTCTACTCAAATAAAAACTACACTGCTGAAATTAAACAATAAAATAACACGTACCCGACGTGAACAACTCCGGGTATTGCTCGCGCATGCGAGACTCCAACTCCCAAGTCGCCTCTCTCTCGATGTCGTCCACAAAGACCTTGCGTATACCAACGTCTTGTGCCTCAAAGACTCGCTCCGACCTCTCTCAAAATGCGCTACGGACGCGACTCAAGCTGTGAGGTCTTGCTCAATAGACAGTGGCTCTAATGAAATCTTATGCTCGGGTCTCTCAAAACTTTCTCAAAGATCGAGGCGTGAAACACATTAGAACCCCACGCATGGACTCAGGAAGGTCCAGGCGGTAGGCTAACTTCCCAATTCTTGCAATAATCGGGAATGGTCCAACGTACCTCGGGCTAAGCTTCCCTCTGGTACCGAACCGAACAATACCTTTAGTGGGAGACACTCTCAAGAGCACCTGGTCACCCACCACAAACTCCAAGTCACGCCTCCTCAAATCAGCATAACTTTTCATCTACTACGAGTGCTAACAGATTCTGCCTCACCATGGCCACACGCTCAACGGTCTTCTGAATCCAGTCCGGACCCAAAATTACCTTCTCTCCAACTGCATCCCAGCAAAGCGGCGATCTGCACTTCCGCCCATAGAGAACCTCAAATGGCGCGGCTCTAATACTGGAATGGTAACTATTATTATAAGCAAACTCGCAAGTGGCAATGGTCCTCCCAACTACCCTTCCAAGACAAAACACAAGATCGCAACATGTCCTCCAAAGTCCGAATAATGCGCTCATTGCCCATCATGCTGGGTGAAATTTGTACTAAGGCGGATTTGTGTGCCTAATGCACTCTGCAGACTCTCCCGAACTTGGAGACAAACTTGGCGTCCTGTCGAAATGATGGTCTTTGGCACACCATGCGTCTCACTATTTCACGCACATAAATAGGAGCTAGATCACTCATTGAATTTGTCGTGCGGATAGGAATGAAGTCTTGTGAGACTTCATCAATCGATCCACAACTACCCAAATCGCATCCTTCCTCGCGCGAACGAGGTAACACCACCACAAAGTCCATAGAGATATCATCCCAAGGCCACTGGAACCTCCAAAGGCGCAACAACCTGCGGGACGCTTGTGCTCGACTTTCACTTGTCGACAAACACCACAAGAAGCCACATAGTTAGCAATATCCACCTTCATTCTTTTCCACCAAAAATTGCATTTCAGATCTCGATACATCTTAGTCTCACCAGATGAGCGATTATGCAGTGCGATGTGCCTCCCTTAAGATATCATCTTTGACCTCTGCCTTTTGTGGCACGCAAAGGCGGCCTTTAAACCTCAAAGTACCAGAATCGTCCATACTAAAATCACACTCTTTACCCTCATCCAGACGCTTCCTAACCTCCTGTAATAACCGGTCACTCTGTTGTGCTTCCCGCACACGGTCTGGAATAGCTGACTCAAGAATCAACTGTGTCTCAACATGTGTTGTGCCCGCATAACAATAAGATATTCCCATGCGATCAAAATCAGCAATGAGGCAATCTAGAGTAGCAGGAGTCGCCTTGCGACTAAGAGCATCCGCAACTACATTGGCCTTGCCTGGATGATACTGAATAGTAAGATCGTAGTCCTTGATCAATTCCAACCACCTCCTTTGCCTCAAATTCAGATCCTTCTGAGTGAAGATATATTTGAGACTCTTGTGATCTGTGAAAATATCACAAGGCTCGTCGTAAAGATAATGCCTCCAAATCTTGAGAGCAAAAACAACCGCAGCCAACTCCAAGTCATGAGTGGGATAATTCTGCTCGTGCTTCTTTAACTGCCTCGACGCATAAGCGATCACCTTACCGTCTTGCATGAGAACACAGCCAAGATCCACTCGAGACGCATCTGAAAAGACTGTGAATCGCTTCCCTGGTTCGGGAAGAGTGAGAATAGGAGAGGTCACCAACCTCTCTTTCAAAGTGCAGAAACTGCGCTCACACTCATCGGTCCACTGGAATCTTACACCTTTCTGAGTAAGTTGAGACATCAGTTTGGCGATGAGAGAAATCTGCACAAAACGCCGATAATAACCACCAATCCCAAGAAACTCCTCACCTCCTTCACATTAGTCGGCCTCTTCCAATCCACCACTGTGGAGACCTTACCAGATCAACAAAGAATGCCACGAGGGTTAATCACATGACCCGTAAAACCCACTTCAAATCCGAACTCACACTTCTTCAACTTAGCATAGAACTTGTGCTCTCTCAAAGTATCTAAAACCAGCCTCAAATGACGCTCATGATCCTCATTAGTCTTGGAATAGATAAGAATATCATCAATGAACACCACCACGAAGTCATCTAGATACTCGTGCAACATGTTGTTCATGGTCTCCATAAAATGGCAGTGCATTAGTCAATCCAAAAGACATAACTTTATACTCATAATGCCCATACCGTGGAGAAAGGTCTTCTCTACATCTTGCTCACGCACACGGATTTGATTATACCCTGACTGGAGATCAATCTTGGAGAACACTTGAGCTCCATTCAACCGATCAAACAAATCCTCAATGCGGGGCAATGGATATTTATTCTTGATTGTGACCGCATTAAGCGCACGGTAATCAATACACATACGCCAACTCCCATCCTTCTTCTCTGTGAATAGAACAGGAGCTCCCCACGGCGATACACTACGCCTGATCAAACCTTTAGCCAACAAATCATCCAACTGCTTCTTCAACTCGTCCTGGAACGGACGTGCTAGTCGATATGGAGACATCGAGATGGGACGAGTACCCGGAACAAGATCAATGCGAAACTCCACGTCTCGCGCAGGTGGCAAGCCCGGAAGCTCAGCCGGAAACACATCTGGGTAATCACTAACCACTGGAATCTCCTCAATCTGTGAAGCCACACTCGGTTTCTCAGCAAGAGCTAAAAGAAGCCCGATTTCATCGCACGACCCGGAACGGTCAGACCAACATCGAAGAGAGCGCGAGGCGCTCCTCAAAAGTCAAAGTCTCCTAGACGGGGTCTACACAGTATTCTCTACGTAAACAGGATATCACGGCTCGATAAGAGTGCAACCAATCCATACCCAAGATAACGTCGAACGGCTCCATTTGAATAACTATCAAATTCGCCGTGAACTTCTCTCCATCAATGACAATAGAACACCCAGGACAAACAGTAGAGCTAGCAATAATACCCCCAGGAGAACTAACCAACACCGTCGAGAAATCCATCGATACTCAAGTTCGCTCTCCTAGCAAACGCCGCCGACACAAACGAAAAGGTAGCCCCGAATCAAAAGGACTAAGGCATCAAACGAATCCACAAGCAAAGTACATGTCACCACGCGGGACGACCGCGGACTCTGCGGTAGGCATGGCGTACACTCGAGTGGCGCCATGGCGAAGAAGACGACGCCGGCGGCGAGAGCCCCAACAACTGTTGTGGCGGTGCGAGTAAAGCGGTCGTGCAACCCGAGGCGGTGCGGAAAGTGGCGGCTACCGAGTACCCTCACCGAGGCGCCAAGTCAAGGAAATGGCATCGCCGAGGAGCAGCATCATCCGAAAGATCCTCGAGCAGACCCATCAAGAAGAAGATGGCACAGTTCCCACTTGATCACGCTAAGCGGGGTTCGCGACACACCCGCTCCTTGTGACCCGGCCGGCCACACCGACGGCAATCTCCGTCCAAGAGCACTTTCAGCATGCGGTGTCCATCACCGCACTTAAAGCAAAGCATGCCCCGCCAGGGACAGACGAAGAGCTGGAATACTGCGCAAAGGACGAGGCGCCAAGAAGGAACGGCCTCGATCGCTAGACTTGAAGGATCGCGATCCTCCTTGAATTTCTTGAAAGCGGGTCGACACATGCTCATACTCGAATTGAGACCCGACGGAACCTCTTGGCTTTCGAAGATCATCGTTCGCTCTTGAAGGGACGGTTAACCAAGTTGTTGAACTCACCTCATACTCGAGCAATAGACCTCTTCCCCGAGCAAAGGTCGCCAAGGCAACCTCCATCTTCTCAACAAAAGAGTAGGGTAGAACTTTCCCTTGAACTCGATCAACAAAGTCCTCCCAAGTGATCGCCCTTGAGTGGCGGTCCTCAAGACAACACGCCCTCCCACCAAATATCTGCTGCCCTTTCGGTGAAAGGCTACAAACGGACCCTCGATGTGAAGACATCTCCAAAGCTCCAGCGCCTCTCCATATAGCGTAACCGGTCCCACGCTCGACCGGTGTGCCCACCCATCAAACGGATCCAACCTCAACCCCATCCACTGGTGACATCCGCGCCTCAGAACCGGTGGATGTGCGACAGAGCAACAACAGATGCCGAAGAACGAGGCTGCCGGCCGTTGACGAAGAGCACGGATCTCTCCCACCAACTCTCTCAGCAAAGCGGGGGTCTCATCTTGGGCCCCAACCGGAGGCGGGTCAACAGCAACCCCCTCAGCTACTGACTCATCTGCTACAGGAGGTGGCTCCACGGAACCTCGCCCGCGGCCCGACCTCCACGCATCGCGCCACCACGACCACGTCCTCTACCCCTCGGCATAGCTATCAACCACAATCAACAATACACAATGAGTTCAAAGGTCAAAATAACTCATGCATCAATAAACAACATAACAGAAGCGTAAAACTATATTCGTACCTCTCTCTAACCTACTGTGCACTAGTGTGTCAAATTTTAGGTTAGTTAACCATTAGCAAATTTTAGTTGATTTACTAAAACTAAAACAAATTTTAATAATTTTAGTTTGCCTAAGTTGTTAATCTATTCACCACGGACCTAAAGCCCGCTCGATACTAATCAGAACACCCATTACCAACACCGAGCACGGAATGCCACTAAACTACTCTCTCAACTAATAATTATCGACACACTATAAAATTACCGCAAGAAAACAACAATAAATATATCCATAGATCACAAAAGAAATGCATAATTATGGATCAAACGATAATCAATAAGCAATCCAAAATAGCATCAACCAATGAATCCAAATTATTAAAACAAATAGTCTAGTCCAAAACGTTGTCCTAAACTTTATTCAACCTCTAACATGTCCAAGAGTAATCCAATTCTGAATGAAAAGATTATGAAGGTAAATGATCATATGTTGTCCATGTGCTCTACTCGCTCTCAGCTACGGCACCCTCGAAGATCACCTAAAGACAACAAAAGAGCAAGGGTGAGTCCACGACTCAGCAAACACATCGATATACAACGAGCAATAATAAGTCAACGAGAATCAATAACCTCATTATCATTACATGCACTTCTATTAATATTCTCATGCTGTTATCTTCTCTTTGATTCACATCCATTAATCTCATGTATCAATGCAAATCTAATCTACATGTCCACATGCACTTCTTTCACAGATATCGCAGATAGCATGAGTGAATGCTCGCGACAACATTCACTCTCAAGCCCGCTCCTCCATAAGGATGGGGACCTCCTCCACTCCCGTGGAGTTGTGATCATTCATGATCACCTGCTCATATGCAAAGATGCTTATGAATGCAAACATGCACACTCCATCATAAACATCATATCCAACTTTTCATCATGCTTGTCAACAAAGATAGAAACATACCAATTCCTTGTTTGCAATTAAACAAAATAAAAGCACAACAATAATGGTAATAGAAGATAAAGAATCACAGTGATCATCATTGATCGAATGTAATACTCTGAAAAATAATATTAATATTAATAATCACGTCTTAAGGGTCGGTGCGTAATTAATCAAATAGTATACATAAAAAAAATAGAATTTCAGAATTTTTTTAAGAGCTATATAAATAGATTGTGGGTTTTCTAGAAACCCTAATAGTTTTTTATTCTTTCCACCGCGCCGCCGCCAGTTTTTTTCCCTAAGCCAATTTCCTGGCGTGGACGCCAAGGCCGCCGAAGCGTTACTGCGCCGCTTCCTTCTTCAAGGTGGTCTGCTCTGCCTCCGCTGCGATCGCCGCCGAGCCGAGCCGCCGCTTTCTTGCTCTGCGATCGCCGCCGCTGAGCCGAGCGCTGCTTCTGCTGCGTGATTTTTCTTCTTCTGCTGCCGTGTCGCCCGGCCAATCCAACGCCAAGTGCCGCACGTCATCTGCTATTTTGCATGCCCGCCGAGTGCCATCGCCACCTGAGCGTGCACGTGGAAGTCCGGTTCTTCGCCGCTCGTCGCTCGCAGCTCGCTTCCACCGTCGCGTTGGTTTGTTTTCTTCTTTCTTTACTAGTTTCCTTGCACGTGCTTATACTTCTAGCAAATCTTGCCTTAGCCGATTTAGTGTGTGACTATAAAAGTGGTACATGCTGCTTTGTACAGTAATAGAGAGAGGTGAAATAGTTAATGCTAAGTAGTAGTTAATTAGTTTGGCCGTAGCATTATATGCATGCAGACTAGAATGTTTTGTCGGAACAGTAAGGTAGTTTGTTAGGATGTTTGTAGTCGGAGATATCGATTAATAGATCCGTTTAGCCTGCTGTTCTGTTGAACGATTTATTCGGGTACCTTAATGGCGAATTTTGGAAATCTCATCTACTAGTTAATTGTAGATAATTTCGATATCTTTCTATAGCATATTTTATCATGTCGATCGGACAAGTAGAATTCGAGTTATGATTTTCGGAAGGCTGCTATCATTGTGGTTGTCGTCTTTCGGCGCTGTTTTGGTAGACTGCGGATTAAAAAATAGTAAATAGACTAATTAGAGTTTTTGATCTACATGAAAGATGTAGATAATTGTCCAATGGTTCTGTAGAATCTAAGAACTCGCATTTTGGTTGGGTAAAACAAAAGTTATGAATTTAGTAAGACCTGCTGTTCCGAAGCGGACAGATCGGTTTTCTGGGCTAAAAACGGAGGGTTAGATGATTTAATTAGAAGACTTTGTAATCTAAGAAAATGTGGATAATTTTATGAAGAATCCAGAATGGGGTGGTTTGTGGTGATCGGACTTTCGAGTCAAAAGTTACGTTTGTTTTAGTACTAAGACAGCATTGGGTAACTTTTCGGTACCGGAATAGCGTGGTATATTTGGGGACGGGTAGGAGCGAAGCATATTGATTGCTATTCTTGTTGCTGTAGCTTGTATTGAAGTTTGTATATTTAATGTATGAGAGGCGTCGTACTTGTTGCCATCTGCTAGCCAAATCGTGCGTCGCAACTAGTAAAGGCAAGTGCATGGTAGACAGCGATCAATGATGATCACTGTGATTCTTTATCTTCTATTACCATTATTGTTGTGCTTTTATTTTGTTTAATTGCAAACAAGGAATTGGTATGTTTCTATCTTTGTTGACAAGCATGATGAAAAGTTGGATATGATGTTTATGATGGAGTGTACATGTTTGCATTCATAAGCATCTTTGCATATGAGCAGGTGATCTTGAATGATCACAACTCCACGGGAGTGGAGGAGGTCCCCGATCCTTATGGAGGAACGGGCTTGAGAGTGAATGTTGTCGCGAGCATTCACTCATGCTATACCGGTATACGTGAAAGAAGTGCATGTGGACATGTAGATTAGATTTGCATTGATACATGAGATTAATGGATGTGAATCAAAGAGAAGATAATAAAGATGAGAATATTAATAGAAGTGCATGTAATGATAATGAGGTTATTGATTCTTGTTGACTTATTATTGCTCGTTGTATATCGATGTGTTTCTTGAGTCGTGGACTCACCCTTGCTCTTTGTTGTCTTTAGGTGATCTTCGAGGGCGCCGTGAGTGAGCGCAGTAGAGCACATGGACAACATATGATCATTTACCTTCATAATCTTTTCATTCAGAATTGGATTACTCTTGGACATGTTAGAGGTTGAATAAAGTTTAGGACAACGTTTTGGACTAGACTATTTGTTTTAATAATTTGGATTCATTGGTTGATGCTATTTTGGATTGCTTATTGATTATCGTTTGATCCATAATTATGCATGTTCTTTTGTGATCCATGGATATATTTATTGTTGTTTTCTTGCTGTAATTTTATAGTGTGTCGATAATTATTAGTTGAGAGAGTAGTTTAGTGGCATTCCAGGCTCAGTGTTGGGATGGGGTGTTACAGTTATTTCTTTAACACAATTGCTCAAAAGGTCATCTATCCCGAATGACTAGATGCTCTGCAGGACAAGGTGGTGACGACTCTATGTGATCTTGAGATGTATTTTCCTCTGCCATTTTTTGATATCATGGTCCATCTCATTGTTCACATTGTGAGGGAGATAAAGATGTAGAAGCCCATGTTCCTACGTAGCATGTACCCGTTCGAGAGGTTCATGGGAATTCTCAAGTCCTATGTATGGAATCGATCTCGGTCGGAGGGTAGCATCATCGAAGGTTATACAACCGAAGAGGTTATTGAGTTCTGCGTCGATTACATAACTCAGGTTGAATTGATAAGTATGCCTAATATTGCCTTGAGGGGAGGCTCGAGGGTATCGGGACCATCGAAAGGAAAGAAATCATTCTAGATATGGAGGCGTATGCTCAAACCCATTTCACGGTCCTTCAACACATAACTGAAGTGTCCTTGTATATCGACCAGCACAAGGACATGCTTCGGCAACAGAATCCAGAGCGGCCGGATGTTTGGATCACCAGACAACACAAGATTTGGTTCAACCAATGGTTGAAGGAGTGACTCGCTAGGAGTTCGTCAAGTGATATCTTGACATGGTTGGCAAAAGGGCCAACATTTCTGATTGTGACATGGCAAGGATACGACATAAATAGGTACACATTCTATACGCAGGCTCAGGATATAAAGAGCACTAACCATAACAGCAGTGTCCATATAGATGCGTTCAGTACCGATGGGCTAAGGAGCTCCTACCATGGGCTCATAAAGAAGATTTGGGAGCTCGACTATGTGCTTTTCAAGTTCCCCATGTTTCGGTGCCATTGGGTCCATCTCCCATAGGTGAAGGTTGACAAGTACGGTGTCACTACCGTGGACCTCGAACGTGTCGGATACAAAGACAAACCATTTGTACTCGCTAACCAAGTTGTTCAAGTCTTATATGTAACCGACCAGGAAAATAAGAAGCGCCACGTAGTTCTTCATGGAAAAAGGAGCATTGTCGGAGTTGAGAATGTAGTGGACGAGGAAGAATACAATCAATTTGATGAGTTTCCTCCTTTCAAAAACGACATAAGGGTCGAGGAAGAGCAATGTGACGAAACTAGCTACATACGCGTCGATCATCATGAAGGGCTAATTTCTAAAGATTGAACAATGTGTATATTGCACAAGGGTCGAGAATGTGTCATATGGGGAGTTCCACAATGTAGATTGAACTTGTTTGGGATAAAATTGAACTTAATGGTACATGTGTGTATATGTTCTCAATGGTTAATTTTAGTTCATTTGAGATAATTGATTTGTACTGTGAAATGAATGTGCTTGTTTCTTAAATGAATGTGAATTGGATGTATACATGTACTTGTTGTGTTTCTGCTTGTTTCAGAGGGCATGGCTAGTATTTCTTGAGGCTAGCCAATAAATAGAACTAGAATTGCCAATACAAAAGAATATCACAGACGGTTTCATCTACAAATTGTATGTGATAATCTATTACAGATAGTTTCATCTAGAAATTGTATGTGATAATCTATTACAGATGATTTCATCTACAAACCGTTTGTGATATTATTTATCATGCACGGTTCTACTTAGAATAAGCCATTTGTGACACATCAGATGTCACAGATGGTTTGTTGAGATACATCAGATATCACAGACGATTTCGTCTACAACCCGTCTATGATACACAATTTATCACAGACGGTTATTTATTGGAACCATCTGTGATATTGTTTATTACAGACGGTTCTACTTTAGAACCATCTATGATGTCCAACCCTATTTATATTCGAACTCTTGGGTTTGCCTGCACCCCACTCAAATGATTAAGTTTCACTAACTCCCCCTCCTCCCTTGAGCCCATCGCTACCGTCCTCGACGCCACCTCCTCCTCGAGCCCAACGCACCACCTCCCATGAGCCAACTGCCTCCTCCCTAAGCACGAGCGGCCACCTCTCTGAACCAGGTACCCCTCCTCCCTCGAGCTCAGCGAGACTCCTCCCCGAGCCCGCCTCTCACCTGAGCCCGACGCGCCTCCCCTTCGACACCGTGCCCTTTGCTCTGGTGCTCCATGCTCGCCCTTCTCCTCCACACCCAAAGGTAACCAATGCAATGTGGTGGGCTTGATACTGCTACTAGAATATATTGCAATGTGGTGTGGTGGGCTTGAGATGAATGCTATGTGATGATAATAGTCTTGTACTGAAATTATTTTGATCTTTAGCATTTACACCCAAAGGTAACTATTGATTGATCTTTAGCATTTGCTCTGTTACTTTCGGTTCGTTAATTGGTTGAACCTCCAGGCCGAAAGTATTATCTATTGTCTTTTTGTTTAAAGATCATGTCATCAGATAAGTAAAGCATTATTTTAGAGCTCAAATTTTGATTTAATATTGTCAAATTCAATTAATGAAGAGTATAGACTAAAGTAGCGAGAAGACCAAGATTAAATCCTCTGCAACTCTACATCTGAGACCAATATTAAAATGTTAAATCTTAGCTTTATGTTGATTTCATTTGTTCACATGATGTTTGTGTTGAGCATATTATTCACTTTAAATGACTTGGAGGATTTACATGTTTATATATCAATTATATCATTGTATTGGTCATAATTTCTTCCCTACATAACCTAATTATTTATTAACTGGTGTGTATACCCATACACATAGAGATCGAATCTTATGATAATATTTTCCTGCATGTCAGAACTTCTATTTCTTGTGAAGATGTCTTTCGCTTATTCTTCATCGTCGTCGGCTTATGCATCTGATGAGCCATCATCTGGAATATCCAAGCGCGGTACAAGAAGATGAATATCGAAAAGGCCCGAGGGTCGATTTACCATCACGGAGGTTGATGCGTATGGGACCCCTCTCAATCCTCACCGAGCAGCGTCCGCATTTCGGAGAATGGTCAGAATAGTTGCACGGGAACAGGTCAAGATCACCTACAATTCGTGGAAGGAGTTGACCAAAACTCATAAAGGTGAGTTGATGACATATATTTTTTGATTGTTCGAGATTCCAGAACAACACCAGGACTCCGTGCGACAACACCCGTTGCTACAGGCGTGCAACGCATGGAAGAACTTCATGAGCATGCTTGTCAAGAAATACGTGGAGAAGTATTTGACACCCTTTCAGAAGTATCCGTTCACGGAAGATTACTGGCAAGACTTTATGGCAAAGAAGACGACATATGATTTTAGGAATGAAAGTACGGCGAACAGGGCCCTCTAGGCAAAAAACAAGCACCCCCATAGACTCGGCACTACTGGGTATGCGGGTAAAATCCGCAATTGAGGGATCAGGACCAGCAGAAAAACCGTTGGGATGCCTCCCCGCCATTGGTCAGGATCTCTGATGAGCGCGTCCGAAACTAGCTAAAAGCGAGGTCATCCATCGTGTCTTCGTGGGCTATCTCCTTTCCAAACCCCGTAGACGGTGAAGTGTCCTAGTGCCTGGTAAGATATCGAATTACCTAGTTTGTAATTACTCCACAACTTCATAGGAAGTGAAATGGCACGTTAGGCTATTGCAGGAAGCGATGAGTGCACAATCTTCCCAAGGCCCATTCCAGGCAATCAGGGAGAGAGATATACTCTCCACGACCCTGGGAAACAATGAGCATCTGGGTCGCATGAGAGGCCTTGGTCTTTATGTTCCGTAGAAACATTGATTGCCAGAGAACTCCGAAACGTACCGGAGTAGGAAAAAAGCCAAAGCCGAGCGTGATGCACGGCTACAAGAGGAGATTCGTGAATCCCTCAGAGATGAGATCAATGATCGCGTCAGAGATGAGACGTGACGGCAAATGGAGATCCTTGAGCAAAGGCTTAGAGAAAATTAGTTGCAAGCTCGTGCCCCTATTGTGCTAGCCAGTCTCCCCAACCGTCGGAGTTGCTACGTGTCCAATCCTACCCCAAAAAGTGATGATAGATTTCCTATCGATGACATCCTAGTAATAATTATTATCTTTGGAATGCTCGATCCATTGATAGGCCTGTTGGAGTAGCCAATTTTATATCGTTACGTAGATGGCTAAAAGTGCAAACTCGAAGTAAGATCTGCCTCCGTTGCCCTGGACGCTGCTTGGGGTATGGCATATCAATCCAATGTTGGGGCCTTGTTACACGGTGAAAATATAACGTCAGATTTCGCAAAAGTGAATGTGGACGGTGTTTAAGCCAATTTCGAGGCCGTCCCACTGTAGATTCCATCAAATGACGTGGTCGTGACTCTAGGGCAAGCCATTGGAACATTCATCCAGTGGCCCAAGAGGGACATCTTCCTGGAGCTACCTGCTCCGGTGTCAACTTCACAGGAATATCCTGCAACGGTGTTAAGTCCACGACCTGCTCTGGTGTCACTTCATGGGAATGTTCAGCGGTGTTAAGTCCACAGGAGCTACCTGCACCAGAGTTAACTGCACCGATGCGGCAAGGGCCCAGTGCATCAGATGCATCTACACCTCATGCTCGGTCAACTCTCGTAAAGTCAACCTCTAAAAAGCGAGGCAGTAAGGGCAAAACGAAGACAGTCGACTCCTGTTCTGATATCCCTTTCTTGTTATTGGCCCAGAAATTCGTGCTAGACGAGCCGTTGGTCGAGATGGTAGAGCGCCACACTACCCAAGGAATGGCTTGCACGAGATGGCATCGATGGTACATGAAACAGACCAACAAGACGGATGGACAACGACACTTGGGTGTCAACGTCAAGTTCAAGAAGGATCATCTTAACCACTTGGTTCAAGACTGTGTCTTCACGGTGACCTTCGATGACTTGTTCTTTCTCTTCAACCTCGACGCCTCACTTATGCGATGTTGGACACTGTAAGTGTGTACAATTACAGTCAATGTTCGTGTAATACTGATAAATGTTATAGATAACTCCTTGCTTTTGTGTGTGTGTATACATGATTTCTGAAGCCAAATTAAGGAATTCACCGGCATGTTTCCTCAACCCATACTTGGTCTCCTTGCAAACTATCAAGGAGAATGCAAAATTCGTCGCGGATTACATGACGGAGTCATTGCTGGCTCACCACGACAAGGAATTCTACTTTTTCCCTACAACCAGTAGTAAGTGTTGCACTAGTGGCTATACTTGTTGATTTGTACTTTATAAGCAACACGAACTTAGGTTTAATGACCATGGCGACATACCTATATAGGTTCCACTAGATTCTAATTGTAATTATACAAAAACGGAACAAAATAATATCGCGCATGATTTCACAATTGTCCGATAATTAATCGATGGGTAAACATATTTCCTCCATAGATAACTCTATTATAGTCTTTCCTTCATTTGCAATGGCTAAGAATAACTTCTTGGAATCACGTAGATCGTTCGTCGTGTACTTTTCTAAAGGAGGGAAATGCAAAAGAAGGATCCTGCGATACAATCTAAATTTTTCGGTATTCGCTAGTATATATTAATCCTATATAACACTTTGTAGTAATGCCTCTCAAACAAACCAATTCTATTTTTGTTGTGCCACCAGTAGTCGTCGGCCTGCAACAGCTGTGGATACTATGTTTGCCACAATATAGAACTACTTATCGGTTCCGCGATGACTAATGATCCTCAGGTTTGTCAATCTTGAAATAATTATTTCATACTTATCAATTTGTATATACATGAATTTAATCTTCCTAGTGATAGATTGCGAGCATCGATACAACTAAGTTGGAACAGGGTCAGCTCATAAACATTCGAGGACAACTTGCGGTATTCTTGAACTGTGAGGTCATAAATCCATACTGAAAGTTCGACAATGTAGATTAAACTTGATTGAAATAAGATTGAACTCAATGATGTATATGTGTAACTGTACATCCTATGGGTAAAGCTTATATGTAAAGCTTTGCCTCTATCCTGTATCTAGATGTTACCGCTCCGCGTCAAGTAAAAAAAGCGTTGTGAACGGGATCATGAGACGTCATGGAAATTTATAGCTACCTCCAACTGATCCAACCGTCTGAAAGTCTATTTTTAGCCATCAGTGGGCAAGTCCAAGAACGCAATCGGAATTAACAGTCTAAGAACGCACACAGTTGGAGCAGTCCACGTACCAAACCAACAGCTATAGCTGCTAGCTCATGAGACATAAGGTGATAGCTAGCAGTAGCATGGGAGGGTTTGGTCATGGGTGTGTGGGCAGAAACCACATCGAGATAGTGCTGGCTAGCCTAAACCCTCCCGTCCTCCGTCTAGGCGCTCAAGGGCGGACCCAAACAAGACCGACCTCCACTTAAATTTTGGTTTTTAGTGGAGTAAAATAATGTCTAACCACTTATATCCCCGATAGCCTACTTGTATCTCTACTTATGTCTAATCACGGAGCAATGAAAACTCTACTTCCGCTATAACTCGGCGTCTAGCGGTAATCTCTTGATCTATTACTAGCGGAGGTTCCTTGGTTACGCGGTAAATTTTTGTTTGTGCTATCGTAGCCTTGCACGTAACCCTTCAGTGATTTAAGAGCCATGTCGTCTAGTTTTAGATTCGGATTGGTCACATATTGTGATATGTGGAAGTTATAGATGTTGTCTATCTCTGTTTCTGCTGGTAGATTTGATCGTCTATGCGCATTGGTGGTAAGATGGGTTTTTATTCGTTATTCCGTGATCATACTTGCATGGTCGTATTACGACTTGCCTTTACCAGTCGGTTTCCGCTATCGGGACAGACAGTGATCGTAAATACATTGGAGCACGCGAAGATCAATGTGGTTGATAGAATCGGAGTTGCGATCGAAAAGTACCGGATGTTTTATTGCGCTTGTTCACGATCACACTGCATGATACTCCTACCGGTCAGAATTCCGCCATCGGAGTATGTCGTAGTGTGTGGTCGTATCAAGGCAATGATCAGATCGGTTCGGAATAGGGTTAATATGATTAATATGATGATTTCCAAGTCTCGGTTACGTGAATGAGATTCATGTTCTGGAAAAAATTTCGAGCGCGCTGCCCCTTCGAACCCCGCCCGCTAACCGATTAGCGGGACCGCCATGCTGGGTAATCGTACCGCGCATTAGAGGTTGCATTTGTTATTTCACACCATCCGTTAGAATACGATTATATGCATAACTCGTTGTTGCGGGGATTGATGTGAATAGTATGATCCATGATGTATGAGATGCATGCATGTGTGTAATGTTCATGACATGCGTATCATATTTATTGCAGCCCAAGGCTGTCTATATTTGTATAACGGCCTGCGTGTCGACTTGTGGTGCTTATTCACTTCTTGTAATTTTATCACTACTTCTGTTAGGAGTAATAGCTTAGTGGGAGTACTTGGAGGTTTTGGCCACTGAGAGACATGACGGATAGGATGCTTGGCGATGGAGATCACCGTGAGGAAGTCATACTCCCTGTTGTCCCGATCTTTCGATGAGAGGGGTAAATTCCGACGAGATGACGGTCAACTCCCACGATCCAGGCTACGAACGTAGCACGCACGAACCAAGCAAACGCTGAACTAACCACCAAGTCGTTATCAACCGTGCCAAAGACCCGGTTGACCTGATCACGAGGATCAATTCCTACAAGCAATCGAAGAACAAGTAAGAACGAGGTAAAAAGCAATCTGAATTGTAAATATATGATTGAGTTCAAAAGGTGGTATTCCGCAGAGGTCCTTTACGGTTGGTCTAGTCAACACAAGCGAAGAACGAAAGTTTTTACAATGGAGAAACTAATCAAACGAAATTCGAGTTCTAGCGAAAGGAGATGACGGCTCCTATATAGGGAGACGGCCAGGGGTGGCGGCCAGCGAAGTGGACGCACGCCCCTAGGGTTACAAGGCCCATGGGCCCAAGTGGAGGTGGCGCAGCACCCTTTGACTCGGACTCAGAAATTAACGTGGACTCTTTTGATGATTGTAGCTGGGTCGGATGGAGTTTGATTATGATCTTGGATCCGTTGGAAAATAGACTTGATAAGCTTTCCATAAAGTCCAAAATCGCTCCAAACGGAGTTCGTATGAAGAAGTTATGACCGTTTGAACTTAGTACTGTCGCAGCAGTCTGAATTCGAATCCAGAATGAGCCCAACTCGAACTCTTACTTGACATGGGCCCAAAGTGACGTGGTGACCTCCATTACGTGTTCCATGCATGTCCATGACTCCACAAACCTCTCCTTGGTCCGTTCCCATGTTCCTAATCACAATTAAATCACTTGCATTAGGTAGCGGTTTATTCTCAATAATATATAAACATTGGAACGAATTCACCTGGTAATTAAGTTGGTGAGTACGAGCTCGGGTAAGAGGTCCTTGTATTGGTTGTGGATGAGTTGTAACACCCTGGCTATTCGGAAGCCAAGATGCCACCTAAGGATACAACATATGAACAATTTACGGAATAAGATTCAATATGCATCTATCCAAATATCAATAACAGGATAACGAGATGAAAGCAGCCAATACATCAGTGGCGAATAATCAATAAACTAATCATGGAACGACATGACATGAAGTTTAAACATTACTTAATACAGTCCATCTCTCATCAAGGAATATCAAAGTTGAAACCATTAATGAAATTATCAAGTAATGTTCTGTGTGCAACGTGTTGGTCTACTCCCTTCCCAAAATCATCAACATCAGGGTGGATCACTTAAATAACATTGAAAGTAAGGGTGAGTCGAAACTCAGCAAGTACCATATTAGAATAATCAATCAAATAGTGGACAAATCAGTTCAATTGAATTATGAACAAATCTTGCATCACATACATGATTGAATGGAATGAATACATGAATGGATGGAATGAAAGAATGCACTGAAGGAATGGACTAATCACAGCTTATACCGCAGATAGCGAGTGTAACACCGTCGGTGTTCACTTAAAGTTACCGTATGAAGAACGTTTCATACAGTGTCCAACGTGGCCCACATTGGAATGGTGGATCACACGTACCCATTCGGAATTGATGGGTTTTCAAATGCCCATCTTTGGAATTGATGGGTCTTTCAAATGCCCATCTTGGAATTGATGGGTCTTTCAAAATTTCACTCCCGTGGACGGAAATTAAAGCATGTATGAATGGAATGAAGCAAGTATTATAAATGTCATCATCTTTTCTCAATTATCAATTTGAAACATATCAACATCATGAACAAGTGCAAGAACATACACGTATACATCACATTATCATGCATTCAATTGAAAACACCACAAGTTAATATGCGATACTTGTGCATCTTTGGAATATGAATGTTGAGTAACCGTTGATTGAAAACATGAATCATAGAAACATTAGCATGAACACAACCACATCATTCATCAATGTAAAGGATTCAATGTACTTGCCTTTCGCGTTGCGACGCGCTAGCAAACCATGAAGGTGTCCCCACACGCGATGCCTCACCGCCTACACAAGTGTTCCCGAAATAAGAACAACAATATTACATTACTACCAGTGTTCTACAATATCTCCTAACTACCCAATATACCGCACAGACCCGACTTGAAAACAAACTATTCAGCCAGATTTCAGCCCTTCTGATCAGCGGTACGAGAAAAATCGTAATTACGTATACGTAAATCATAATTAATTGAAACCAGTGCTCAAATAATCTTAACGCACCAGGCTACAAAACTCTAGTTGGTGGAATCCTTTGATTCGGCCAAAACAGTGGCCTAAACAACAGTTGAAAACACTAACAGATATCTGCCCAGATTTCATAACAGTGGTAAAGAAAATGACATAACTTTTATTCTACTGATCCAATGGAGGTGATATTTATCAACATGGAAATATAATTTCAAGGGCTACAATAACATATTTGGGTGGGAGTTCTGAATCTGATGGTAACTATATCAAAACCGAGGAGCAACTGACAGTCTCCAAAATCTCTGACAGACAGAGTAGTGTGCGGTTAAAAATTCATATCTCCTAAACCACAGGGTGGAATCTCGTGATCTCGGTTCCAAAAGAAAGCTAAGGAAACCAGGAACATAACTCTAGGAGAAGAAAACCCGAGATTCGGCCTCTAAGTAATTCATAATAGCCCGACAAGAAAATCTGCCAAAACACATCAGCTGTCCTGGACAGTCGCGGTAAAACTACCATATCTCCTAAACCGTAACTCCAAATCAGATGATCTCGGTTCCTAAAGAAAGCTAACATCAAGGGCTACAATTTTGTAAGAGGTGAGAACATCAGAAAACGTACGAAACTTACCCAAATCTGACGAATAAATCTGGCGCACGGCAGGGAGGAGGGTGGCGGCCGGTTGGAGAGGGGGAGGAGGGGGTGGCGGCTTGGGGAGGGGAGTGGGGAGAGAGAGGGGAGAGGCTAGGGTTTGGGGGGAGGAAAACCCCCTTGGCTAGCCCTCTCATGGGCCCCTCTGGTCTGCGCCTGTGCCAGTTGTCGGAAGATCGCTGAAAACCCCGCCGATTCAGGAAATTTCAGTTCTTGTTTGCCTTTTCCCTCCCCAGCTGCTTTTCTAATTACCCGATCCGAATCCGGGGTATTACATGAGTTGTGTATGTAGGCGCGGCTGTATCCATAGTAGGGATGTCCTCGTCAGGAAGGGTCATACTATATCACAATACAATTTAATTTTCTAGGAATGCCCTTATATTTATGTTTATTTATTTCTATGCATGTTATTTAATTGCTTAAAATGCTCTTAACATGGTAGAAGTAAAATTTCCTCACATAATATCAAGTTAAATTGATACCCTCCCAATTAGCTGCACCATCCATAGTCATGTATTTTAATGGTAGGTCTTGCTAAAGCAGAGTGTCATTAATATTCCTTGACTAGATGGGTTTGTGTCGAACACTTACACACAAGCATTGGTTTAACTTGATAAGGTCATCATAACGGTTATAGACCTTGGGGCATAGGGTTGGGTGCCGGAGCATAGAGATGCAGCCCAACAACAAGAGTCATATAGAGATATGATTAGCAAAGGGTTGCTTACCAAATTAACTAATCTTCTAGCAGTGATGCCTAAGCTCACTAGTAGATTAACTGATTGTGGGTCTTGAATCACTAAATGTCATAAGAGGGATATGGTATTCAGTGGGAGTATCTTAATTAAACTGTTTAATAGAAGTTACATTTCTTGATCATATGTTTTAGTTTTGCATATTTCATGTTGTAGATCATGGCACCATCTGCTATATCTACATCCAGTTTTGCTTTACGTTCGATACTCGATAAGGAAAAATTAAATGGAACAAATTTTGTGGATTGGTCCCGCAACCTAAGAATTGTTCTTAGGCAAGATAAAAAGGAACATGTTCTAGAGGAACTAATTCTTGATGTACCTGCTGAGAATACTGCTGCTGCTCTTAAAACCGCCTATAAAAAGGCATGTGATGAGTCCCTTGATATTAGTTGTCTCATGCTTGCTGCCATGAACTCATATCTTCAGAAGCAGTTTGAGAATATAGAGGCCTACGATATGATCGTGGCGCTCAAAGGCATGTTTGAGACACAAGTAAGAACTTGGAAATATGAGATCTCAAAGAAATTGTTTGGTAGTAAGCTAGCTGAGCGCAGTCCGGTGAGCCCACATGTAATCAAGATGGTTGGTTACACACAGTGCTTGCAAAACTTGGTTTTCCGCTTAGCCAATAGTTGGCTACAGATCTGATTCTTGCTTCGCTTCCTGCTAGCTATGGGCAGTTCATTCTGAACTTCCATATGAATGGTTTAGACAAGAATCTCACCGAACTGCATATGATGCTTAAGACTACAGAGGACATCATTAAGAAAAGCAACAGTCATGTGATTATTGTGCAAAAGAGTACAAGCTTCAAAAGAAGGCTAAAACTTGGGTCAAAGGTAAGGGCAAGGCTTCTGATGGGATCCAAGCTCTCAAGCCTAAACCCAAGATCAAGTCCGGCCCGACTCAAGAGAATGAATGCTTTTACTGCAAGTAGACAGGCCACTGGAAGAGGAACTGCAAGAAATACCTAGCTGATCTGAAAAAGAATGGTGGGACTAAACCTTCCACTTCAGGTATTAATGTTATAGATGTTATTCTTGCTGATTCTTATGTTAACTCGTGGGTATTTGATACCGGATCGGTTGCTCATATTTGCAATTCGATTCAGAGTCTCACAAGGAGTAGGAGAATAACAAGGGGCGAGATGAATCTTCGCGTCGGGAATAAAGCAAGAGTTGTTGCATTAGCCATCGGGACTTTGCCATTACTTTTGCCTTCAAGATTTATTATGGAACTAAATAATTGTTATTACGTTCCAGCCAAAAGTAGAAATATCATCTCTACATCATGTTTGATGACAGAGTGTTATAAATTCATTATAGAGAACAATGGTTGTTCTATATTTTGGAATGAAATGTTTTATAGCTATGCTCCCATTTTGAACGGGTTGTTTATTTTAAATCTTGATGATGCACCCATCTATAATATTAATGCAAAGAGGCTTCGGTCTAATTATATGAATTCTACTTTTACTTGGCATTGTCGTTTGGGTCACATTAGTGAGAGACGCATGAAGAAGCTCCATGATGATGGAATTCTAAACTCATTTGATTTGAAATCATTTGAAACATGTGAATCTTGCCTGATCGGAAAGAAAGGGTGTCCAACTTATTGGCACTCATACATACTAATGTGTGTGGACCAATGAGCACGACAGTTAGAGGTGGTTTTCAGTACTTCATTACTTTCACCGATGACTTTAGTAGACATGGATATATCTATTTAATGAGGCACAAGTCGGAATCATTTGAAAAGTTCAAGGAGTTCCAGAATGAGGTACATAATCAACTTGGCAAGACAATCAAGTCTTTACGATCTGATCGTGGAGATCGATTTTTGAGTCATGCATTTGGTGATCACTTGAAACAATGTGGAATTATGTCGGACCCCGGGTGTCACACAACCCCGAGACCCTCTGTGCATACCAAGCTAGTCCCATGATCAGTAGCTAGCTTGCACAGTTACAACAATGATGTAATCATAACCATTCAACAACGAACTAATGAAGCAGACAAAGTAATATTAATTAAAACAGCAAAGACCTTATGGTCAAGGTTCTTACAAAAGTAGCCTCACAGGGCTTAGCAACAACAGAGTATCTGGCAGCGGAAAATCTCAAAATACGTGGAGCCCAATCGACATGCCCACAGGCAATCGAGTGGAGGACGCGACCTAGTTCGCAAAGTCTTCAAAGTAGCCTTCTTCATAGTACTCAACATTTCCTGGTTCTTCTGCTGGGACTGATCAACAAAGGGCATAAAGCCGTGAGTACATAAAGTACTCAGCAAGTCGTAGAGAAATGTATGCACATAGTATTCATGTCAGGCTTAAGCAAGGATGGCTTTATGGTTAATTTGCAGAAAGCAAGTTTGACAATAAATACAATAATTAGATTGCAAAGCAGGATTTTAAAAAGAATAATACATAGATAACCAAGTTCTTTTGAATCAAACAGTGAACATCCCGTTCACTTCCCAACCATTCCAACCAAACGTTTCCACCGAACCAAACCACATTTTTGAAAATACTACCCCTTGCGCGAAATCACCAGGCATGTCCGTAACCGGGGACACGGCTATTCGAATAGATTTTTAACACTCTGCAGAGGTTGTACAGCTTTACCCACAAGACACGAATTCTCTAGTTTGTTTGGCATCCGTCGATACCACCACTCACTTCCTTAGGTGAGCAGTCTAGAGCACGTGACAAGGCTTTTACAAAGTTCCATTTTGCCTCGGTTCTGCCCGCTAAGGTTTCGCCATCACAGCCCCCTCTTGCGCCAATAAACAGCCACAACAGAACCGACTCAAAACTTTCCTAATTAATTGGCCAGGTCCGTCCCATACCGGACTTATGGTTGCACGAGGTGACCCAGATCAATGACTTGCAAAGTTAAGTCCTTAGTTGGCTGCTCAGACAAGTCTACCACAACCCAATGTGCATTACGCACCCACTCTAGCTCCCTACCTCAAGCCCGAGCATAAATCATTTTTGTTCATACCCGTCCAAATGGCAATCCCTGCCATGGCACAACATCTTTTAATAAAAGTGGCCTCACACCACTGTTCCATAGTTCCATTAGTCAAATTTCAATAATCATTGAACATGTGATCGAAAGTACCGCGGGTAGCTAGAGCATGTCTAAGCAATAATACGCTCCCAAGTTGGTATACAATTATGTCCAACTAGTATTAACCATCCAATGGTGTCCAAGGATTTATGTCATTCAAGGAGACATTTCATTTTCAATTTATCAAGGAGGCATAATGGCAATTTGGTAATTATCTACTCCCAAAACTATTTTTAATAAAACTAGCCATGCATGATAATTTAAAGCAATATACATTTCTAAAATGGGTTCAACATGGTCAAAGGCCTACGACTTACCTTCGTTGACGAGGAGAGGGTCTTCGGTCGTCGGGTCGAAGAAATCTTCCGAAACGCCGGAATCTACACGTGCGAGAATAGCAACAAATAAATAAAACAGCACCAAATGAACTCCAAAAATTACAAAACCAGTACCAAATGAAAGAGGATGAATTTATATAAATTTAGAAATTTGGATCACCCAAATCGGAGTTCGGATGTGAAAGTTATAGCCAAAAGAAGTTTCAAAATCACATAAAATGATAGAATTGGATTTTTCGATTTTCCGAATTATTTTTCTATTAAAATTCCGGATTACATCGAGTGCTTGCAAGAATCGCGACGCAGCAGCCCACGCGGCAGCTGGCGACGCGGCGCCGACGTGGCGCCACGTGGGTGACCACGTGGGCTCGGGCCTTGAGTCGAGAGAGAGAGAGAGAGAGAGAGAGAGCGAGGCAGGCGCAGGGCCGAGCTGGGAAGACGGTGGCGTCGCGCGGGAGAAGGCGGTGGCGGCGGAGAACAGCGACAGGAGGCGACCGGAGCCGGGAAGACGGAGGGCGAGCGCGAAAATCGGCCGAGAGAGAGGAGAGAGAGAAGAGAGAGGAGACGAAGCGGGCGGCTTTATAGAGCTCGCGGCGACGGACGGCGCGGCGATGGGACGCGCGTGGCGTGGCGCGCGGGCGGAGGCGGACGAGACGCAGCGCGGGATTCGCAGCGGCGACGGACGGCCTTGCGCGGATTCATGGCGGCGGATTTGGCGGCGACGTGAGAGAGAGAGAGCGCGTCGGAGACGACAGAGGGAGCCGTCCGATTCGATCGGACGGTGGGAGCGAGGAGGCGCGGGCGACGGAGAGCCGTCCGATTCGATCGGACGGTGGGGAGGAGAAGAGGCGCGGGCGAGGGAGACGAAGCGGGCGCCGTCCGATTTCGATCGGACGGTGGGGAGCGGAAGAGGCGCGGGCGCGGCGATGGCGTGCGATGGCGATCGGACGGCCGCGAAGAAAAGGGGACGCGGGCGAGAGGATGCGGCCGGATCTCGATCCAACGGCCAAGAAGAAAGAGCGGCGCGGCGAAACGAGGACGCTTGGATGAGGATCCAACGGCAGAGGTGAAGGGGAGGCGCGGGAGCGGGGAAATGGGCCGCGGGAGTGGGCCGGAGGCGGGGAACAGCGATTGGCCGGCTGGGGTTTCGGCCCAAAACAGAAAAGGAATTTTAAATTCATTTTTGATTTTAGATATTCACACAAATCAAAAAGCAATTTAGAAAATAGCAAATAGACTCCAAAAATTCTAGAAAAATTCAAAGAAATTCCTTGAATTATTCTCGACTTAATAAAAATACTTTTAACTTTAAATTTTCTTTTTCTTTTGCAAATAAATTAATTTTTAATTTCGGGAAAAAGGAAAATAAATTTCTAAAATCCAATAAATCCAAGAAAATTCTTAAAATAATAATTTTGATTTTAAATTCCAGAAAACTCAATTAAACCAACTTTAATTTAATTGAAGTTTGATTAATTCATATTAAACTGCAAATGGATTTCTGAAATTTCCAAATTAAGCTTTTGACGAATATAAGCAAATGGTTCTCTTTTAAAAAAATTTCAAAAACTCCGAAAAACGGGACGCTACAAATTATTCCACAGCTTACACCACCGGGTACTCAACAGTGGAATGGGGCGTCAAAACAGCATCATCGGACCATGTTGGACATGGTTCAGTCAATGATGAGCAAATCAGATCTGCCATTGTATTTTTGGGGTTACTCTCTAGAAACTGTCATTTTCACTTTAAATAGGGTACCATCTAAATCAGTGGATAAGACACCATATGAGATATGGATCGGGAAGAGTCCTAGTTTGTCTTTTCTAAAGATTTGAGGATGTGATGTCTTTGTGAAACGTTTGACGTCGACAAACTCACACCCAAAATCAGATAAATGCCTCTTTATAGGATATCCTAGGGAAACCAAATGATATTATTTCTACAATCAAGAGGAGGGCAAAGTTTTTTGTTGCCCGAAATAATATCTTTTTGGAGAAAGAGTTTCTTTTAAAAGGAGTCAGTAGGAGAAAGATGCAACTAGAAGAAGTTCGGGAAACATCTGAAAATATTTCAACTCCTACCGAATCTCTACAGACGAACAAAATGTTGTTGAACTTGTAGATGAGGCATCAGCCCCACGTAGATCTAAAAGGCCATGTCAATTGCCTATAAGGTATGGGCATGACGTATTATTGTTGAATAATGATGAGCCTAAAACTTATAAGGTAGCGATGATGGACCCAGACTCTGAGAAATGGCTTGGAGCCATGAAGTCCGAGATAGACTCCATGAGTGACAATGAGGTTTGGAATCTGGTCGATCCACTTGATGGTGTTAAAACCATTGAGTGCAAATGGATCTATAAGAAAAAGATTGATATGGATGGAAATGTTCACATTCATAAAGCTTGACTTGTCGCAAAAGGGTTTCGACAAGTTCAAGATGTTGAATACGATGAGACTTTCTCACCAGTAGCGATGCTTAAATCTATTCGGATTATTCTAGCTATTGCTGCATATTTCGACTATGAGATATGGCAGATGGATGTCAAAACGGCTTTACTTAATGGAAACCTAAGTGAGGATGTGTACATGACACAACCTGAAGGTTTTATTAATCCAAAGAATGCTGGTAAAGTGTGCAAACTTCAGAAATCCATTTATGGGTTGAAGCAAGCATCTCGGAGTTGGAATTTGCGTTTTGATGAGGAAATCAAAAGGTTTGATTTCGTCAAAAACAAAGAAGAATCTTGTTTTTACATAAAGGTTAGTGAGAGCGCACTTGTAATCCTAATCTTATATGTGGATAAAATATTATTGATTGAGAATGACATTCCTATGCTGTAATCTGTTAAGGTATCATTGAAAAATAGTTTTTCTATGAAATACCGAGGAGAGGCAACATATATCTTTGGGAATAAAGATCTGTAGAGATAGATCAAGAAGGCTAATTGGATTAAGCTAAAGTACTTATATTTATAAGGTGTTGGATCGGTTCAACATGCAGGATGCCAAGAAAGGGTTCTTGCCTATATCACATGGCATAAGTTTTAGCAAGAGTCAGTGTCCTTCAACCACTGATGAGCGAGACCGTATGAATAGTATTATATATGCTTCGGCCATTGGATTTATTATGTATGCCATGATTTGTACCCGACCAGATGTATCATATGCTCTAAGTGTTACGAGTAGATACCAGACTGATCCCGGTGAAGGTCACTGGATAGCTGTGAAAAACATTTTTAAGTACTTGAGAAGAAATAAGGATGTGTTCCTAGTTTTTGGCGGTGATGAAGAGCTCGTTGTAAAGGGTTACACCGATGCAAACTTCCAAACCGACAAAGATGCTTATCGTTCGCAATCTGGTTTTGTATTTATTTTGAATAGAGGAGCAATGAGCTGGAAAAGTTCCAAGCAAGAAACGGTTGTTGATTCTACGACGGAGGCCAAGTACATTGCGGCTTCTGAAGCTGCAAAGGAAGGTGTTTGGATAAGGAATTTCATTACTGAGTTGGGTGTGGTTCCAAGTGCCTTGAGCCCATTGGATCTCTATTGTGACAATAATGGAGCCATTGCACAGGCTAAGGAGCCTAGATCCCATCAAAGTTCCAAACATATACTCAAGCGTTATCATCTCAATCGCGAATTGGTCGATAGAGGAGATGTTAAGATATGCAAACTTCATACGGATTCAAATGTTGCTGATCCGTTGACTAGGTCTCTCTCATAGGCAAAGCATGAGGCGCACACAAGAGCTATCGGTATTAGATACTTAAATGATTGACTCTAGTGCAAGTAGGAGACTGTTGGAAATGTGCCCTAGAGGCAATCATAGAGATGATGATATTTCATTATGTTCATGATTTTGATAATATGTTATCGTGTTCCTTGAATGAATCATCAGTTATAGATCAATAAGTATGTGACTTGTTGGTGGAACTCTTTAACTTATATGATATCATTCTAAATGTATCCCTGGTCGGATGTCACTGGTCGGAACACCAATGACTCTACGACCAGCACATGTATTGATTGATGACCATGTTTCACCGGTCATGGATACGGGGATATCGAATCAATAATATGAGCACATGTTAGAGAACATGGGGTTGGATAGACCCATCATTGAGACACTATTGATATTGTTATGAATCTATGTGTTATTAGCTGGTCTCAAGTAATGATGATGCATAAATCCTTAGACCTGATATCAGCATGGTTTTCTTCATGTATAATAGCACTCTTAGGGGTTGCCAAACGCTACTCATAACTGGGTAGTTATAAATGTAGCTTTCGGGTATGTTATGAAACATGCGGAGGGATGTGACTAGTCGAGATGGGATTTGCCCCTCCTAACATAACAGGAGAGATGTCTCTGGGCCCCTCGTAGTGATCGGATAAAGAAAGTGCATGGCCATGCCACTAGTGGTTGAAGTGTCGACCACATGAAGTTATTTGACACTCGATCGAGAAAGTATTGAACAGTCCATGGATGACACAACATCTCACCTGGAGTTCAACCAGACATCGTGAGGCAAAGGGAGAATGCATGAATAGGTCGCTTAGTTTGATCAGTTACGGACTAGTCGTATGGAGATACGAGCTGGTTGTAGATTGATCGAACGTAATCACATAATATTAAGAACCTGGTCGTAAGGAGTTACAAATGGTCAGGACCAAGTACGCCACTCGAAGGAGGAGACATGTTGTGAGTACGACTACGACTTCATCAACTCGCTACAACGACTTTACTTCTACTACGAGTCGGCGCGTCTAGCGGTAATCTCGTGACCTATTACTAGCGGAGGTTCCTTGGTTGCGCGGTAAATTTTTGTTTGTGCTATCGTAGCCTTGCCCGTAACCCTTCACATCAGATGCATCTACACCTCATGCTCGGTCAACTCTCGTGAAGTCAACCTCTAAAAAGCGAGGCAGTAAGGGCAAATCGAAGACAGTCGACTCTGCTCGATATCCCTTTCTTGTCATTGGCCTGGAAATTCGTGCTAGGCGAGCCATTGATCGAGATGGTAGAGCGCCACACTACCCTAGGAATGACTTGCGAGATTGCATCTAGGTACATGGAATAGTCGAACAAGACGGATAGACAACGATGCTCGGTGTTAACATCAAGTTCAAAAAGGATCATCTTAACCACTTGGTTCAAGACTGTGTCTTCACGGTGACCTTCGATGACTTGTTCTTTCTCTTCAACCTCGACGCCTCACTCATGCGATGTTGGACACTGTAAGTGTGTACAATTACAGTCAACGTTCGTGTAATACCCTGATAAATGTTATATATAACTCCTTACTTTTGTGTGTGTGTGTATGTGTGTGTATAAATACATGATTTCTGAAGCCAAATTAAGGAATTCACCGGCATGGTTCCTCAACCCATACTTGGTCTCCTTGCAAACTATCAAGGAGAATGCAAAATTCATCGTGGATTACATGACATAGTCATTGCTGGCTCACCGCGACAAAGAATTCGTACTTTTTCCCTACAACCAGGAGTAAGTGTTGCACTAGTGGCTATACTTGTTGCTTTGTACTTTATAAGCAACACGAACTTAGGTTTAATGACCATGGCGACATACATATATAGGTTACACTAGATTCTAATTGTAATTATACTAAAACGGAACAAAATAATATACCTAGATTCCCTAAAGAGGGCCGCGCATCATTTCACAATTGTTCGATAATTAATCGATGGGTAAACACATTTCCTCCATAGATAACTTTATTATAGCCTTTCCTTCATGTAGATCGTTCGCCGTGTACTTTTATAAAGGAGGGAAATGCAAGAGAAGGATCCTGCGACACGATCTAAATTTTTCGGTATTCGCTAGTATACCTTAATCCTATATAACACTTTATAGTAATGCCTCTCAAACAAACCAATTCTATTTTTGTTGTGCTTCCAGTAGTCGTCGGTCTGCAACAGCTGTGGATACTATGTTTGCCACAATATAGAACTACTTATCGGTTCCGCGATGACCAATGATCCTCAGGTTTGTCAATCTTGAAATAATTATTTCATACTTTTCAATTTATATATACATGAATTTAATCTTCCTAGTGATAGATTGCGAGCATTGATACAACTAAGTTGGAACAGGGTCAGCTCATAAACATTCGAAGATAACTTGCGGTATTCTTGAACTGTGAGGTCATAAATCCATACTGAAAGTTCGATAATGTAGATTAAACTTGATTAAAATAAGATTGAACTTAACGATGTATATGTGTAAATGTACATCCTATGGGTAAAGCTTACAGGTGAAGCTTTGCCTCTATCCTGTATCTAGATGTTACCGCTCCGCGTCAAGTAAATAAAGCGTTGTGAACGGGATCATAAGACGTCATGGAAAGTCTAGTTTGATGGACACCATAGCATGGCATTCTCGAGTTGTTGAACAAAGTGCTCCAAGTTTCTTCGATCTAAAAAAATGTTTACAAGTTAGAACCCTTTTTCTACCACTTTCTACAGGGCGATCAATGACTCGGATATAGTACAAAATTAAACTTCCAAAGCAACAAGAATCATAATAACTTGGTAGTTGCCAGAAGAAAAGAAAACTTTGCTATCTGAAGATGCCACCATCAGAAAATACAATCCTTGAAGACAACGCACCACTTTTCTTTTTGGACCAGTTTTTAGCCATCAGTGGGCAAGTCCAAGAACGCAATCGGAGTTAACAGTCTAAGAACGCACACAGTTGGAGCAGTCGCACGTACCAAACTAATAGCTATAGCTGCTAGCTCATGAGACATGAGGTGATAGCTAGCAGTAGCATGGGAGGGTTTGGTCATGGGTGTGTGGGCAGAAACCACATCGAGATAGTGATGGTTTAGCCTAAACCCTCCAGTCCTCCGTCCAGGCGCGCATGCCGCTTGTGTAGGATTTCAACTGCTTCAGAGTACTTTTGCTACTCTTGATAGGATTTAGTTGCCCAAGATTGGGAGAGCAATTTTCCTTTATCTACTGTTCGAGCACTTCCTAGGCTTGGGAGTACACACCTTTGTTGCTTGATACCAAAGAAAATGTTGCTCATAAAAAAGAGATACTTTCAAGTAAGAAAAATGGTGGCCACAAAGGGAAGATTTCATTAGTTTGGTCCACAAAGCATAGACCATCCCCTGGAGGGGGACAGTTGCCTTGAATAAATGGTAATTTCGAATTAGAACTTTGAGGAGAACGGCTAGAGGCTGGAATGCAAACATAGATGCAGAGATCGATTAAAAAAATCATTCGCACCGAATAATATAACAACCTTGGTATAGACTGAGAGAGTAGATCCCTTTCTGAAACTGAGAAACAAAGAATGAAAGACATTCATCAAGAGCTTACTAGAATTCGGCAAATAGAGGAAATTAAATTAAAACAAAGGGCTAGGGATAGAGATATTACAAAAGAGATAAGGAAAACGATAGGGGACAGACGTACAGAGCAATGAAAACGTTTCAGACGATTTATAGCCACTCACTCCTCGTCTACTGTCTCTTTTTTAACGCCTTGATCTAGAGCTTTACAGGCTCCCAGCCTTATCATCCTTCTTGCTCTTTCTTCATCTCTTTTCCCCAACCCCCATTTCTATCTCCTAAGTGCTCTTACGGCTTATGGCGCTGCCTTTTCCCCAACCTCCATTTCTATCTCCTGGGTGCTCTTGTGGCTCACGGTGCCGCCTCTATTTCCCATGGTGCCACCTCCCTATGGCGTCGCATGTCCCCTGCTCACTCGGCCGCGCCTCCGACCCTGCCGCGCGACTTGAGCTCATGTCTACCCTGCGCCCTTGCTCCTCCCCGGCTTGGCCCTTCCCAACTCTGTCGCGCACCTCCCCACGCAGCCATATGCCGGGCGGCTCGACCTCTGGCCGCCGACCGCTGCAGCGAGCTCTAGGAGGTCCTCGTCGGCCATCCCCTTCCCCTTCCCCTTCCTCTTCCCTCCTCCACGGCTCCTCCTCACACGCAGGTGAGCGTCAACGTCCAATTGCTTTGTTTTGATGATTTGTGGTTCTGATGTTGATGTTGCGGCCCGTTGAAAAAATTGTTGTGTCCGGTTGAAAAGAATGTTGCATACTGTTCTTTTAGATGTTGCATACTGTTCTTTTAGATGTTGCACACTGTAGTACAAAAAAATATTGCGTCTGTAGAAAAAAAATGTTGCATACTGTTCACGGTGATGTTGTAATATTTTTCCACGCATTTTTTCTTTGCTGCAGCAGGTAATTTGAGATCGATATTGGGTACTGTATTTTTTAGTGATGCAGTAACAGATGATTGAGAATGAGATTTTTCTAGATTTTTTTGAATGTCGCAGGATGAATTTTGTTTCATGTAGTGCTCGGATCGTATTGTTGTTGTGGTAAAAAATTACCTTTTTTGTTGCTCTTTTTGTAGTGAGATATTGCAACCGAAATGTTACATGCAACAGTGTACATAGTGCTAACGCTCCAAGAGATAAATATGTTGCTTACTTTCAAGCTATGGCCAACCAACTCACATTTCTGTTACGGATGGTCATAGGAAAACTCATATTTTTGTTACAGATGGTCATGATGGGATTATTTTTATACAAAAATACAAAAGTAGGTAGTCATCCAAAACAATGACATAACTATGTCTCTGTCGCCATTTGAAATTGCGATAGGCTCTGTCGGTTATCTTTTTAAAAAATTATAAAACTAGGTAGTCGCCCAAAACAATTACAGAACTAGTTCTTTGTCGCCATTTGAAATGGCGGCAGAATCATGTTGTCACTTCAATTGGCGACATGGACCCTATTTACTCCTTGTCATCGGTCCAACTCTCTGTCATCAATTGAACTAGCGATAGGAAATGAACAGTATTCCTGTCGCCATTTGAACGGGCAATAGGATTTCCTATCGCCCATTCAAATGGCGACAGGAACACTTCTATATAATCCCTAAAAAAATCAGTCCAAATGTCATTTTAATTCCAAAAAAACAACACAGAGAGCAGAGGGGAGAAGAAAGGTATATGTTGAACTTTTCATGGCGAGCCGAGATCTTTCAGCGCTGGACACCTTACGTACCCGACCCCAAACCAACTGAAAAGGCATCAGACGAGTCCAAGAAAGTAGATGAGTACAACAAGACCAAGCGGGTGGCGGACAAGGGAAGACTCCTGCAAGTGAGACCATGGGTCGTACTACCGATCCCCATCACCCGAGCGCACTCCGGATACAAGAGGTAAGTTATGTTCAGTATGCATCATAATTATTAATTTAGTCCGACATTGTGTTATCCTAACCTCATTCAACCGTCTCGCCCATCTCATAGGACATAGATGACTTCGAGATTGGCCGCCGCCGCCATCGCGGGTAGCAAGGAGACAAGAGGAATGGAGCGATGGGCCACTAAAACTAATGATCTTTGCTCCAGTTGACTTTATTTTCATTCCAAAAAGGCGCATACGTATCGTAGATGTGTTTCGGTTTGTTGCATAGTGCACACGTAACCAAACCCTGCACGCCATGTAATTCACAACTTTATTATGAAGTCTATTTCAATTCATAACTACAATTCTCGTTCTCTTATGGTATTGAATTCTTATTGTACAAAGGCAGGGAACAACATAAAAATAAAGGCACAAAAGACGTATTGTGGAAGTGGGCACTAAAAATAATGGTCCACATATCTGCTGCAACAAATTACATCTCTTTTCCCCAAATATGGGGACAACATCGCGCATGGCAACCCTAAACCCATTTATTTTTTTTTCCCATTATCAACTTCACATTACATTGTCTTCTCCAATTTTGCATTCGATTTAGCGGACACTACAACGTATTACCACATTTAAAAAACAACCTTATAAAAATTTAAAAATTTTGCTACACATGAATTAAAAAAAATACATAGCCCTCCTGTCGCAAGTTCAATTGGCGACCTATCGCCAATTGAACTGGCGACAGGAACCTCCCCCACTGTTCCCTTTGGCGACAGAAGTCTGTCGCCATTTCAAATGGCGACAGAGACCTAGTTCTGTAATTGTTTTGGGCGACTACTATCAGACCCTCGAGCGTGGAATACCCGAAGACCTTATGTATATACCGTACTAGTCCCATGATCAATGGCTAGTACATACATTCATAACATTTGGCAATCACATCCATGCATTCACATATACAAAGTAAAATAAAATGGTAGTTAAATTAAGCGGTACAGTTATTACAACACTGGTCGACCAGCCAAATATTAAACAGAGTAGCAAAATGTAGCAGCGGAAGTAAAAATGATGGAAGTAACAGATCTTAACAGTATGCCCATCCATAACCCAAAAGCAACTGATAAGAAACAAGGACCTAGATAGACCCGTCATCGAACCCTCCGGTTCCGGGGCGAAGAAAGCGTCGTCTGGCGGTGGCTCTTCCTCATACTCTAAACAACAACATAAGTAAGATTGAATACATTTTGTACTCAGCAAGACTTATAGTCTATTAAAAAAAATTATATAAATGCACAACTATCAAAAGATGTAGGTCTACTCTACAAGTTGTTTTGCACTAAGCAAATTTTATTTACAATATTCATAAGTACTACTTTGCAACGACTTTTGAAAGAGCACTGAAATAAATCCTAGACAGTAATGAGTATTAGAATGAATCATCCATAGTAACAAATACAACTCGCAACCATCCTTGGCTGCGAGCAACAATTTATGTTCAACCATAACTCGACAGTTAACTCAAATAAATTACAAGTCATTTCCCATGTTTTTCTGATAAGATAGTTTTTGTGAAAATCAACACTAAACCCATACCGTCCGCACTAAGCATGCTCATGACCACGAGCATGGCTATTATAATAGATTTACACTCTGCAGAGGTGTACAACTTTACCCACATAACACGAATATTCCAGGTTGTCTGGAATTCTCTAGTTTATTTGGCATCCGTCGATACCACCGCTCACTACCGTGCGTAAGTAGTCTAGAGTACACGTCGAAGCCTTTACATCATCTAGTCCTAACCCTACACTTGCCTAGCAAATGTTTACCCTTCACTACTCGGATAGCTCCCATTGAGTGAGGCATTCGCAGTTGTACCGGAAGGTTTTATCCCAATTCCTCGGAGAAGGGAGCCTCTTCGAACATGCCGGTCCTTTGGTCCTGTCTGCACTCTACAGCCTACCTACGTGCAAGACTAGTTTTTCAATGACTTAATTAGCTAAGGTCATCCTCATACTACCATATGTGGTTGTACGTTAGGTCTTAGCTCTGGATTTGCTAGCGACTAGTCCTTAATTGACCTAGGCGAGAATCCCCTATCTACTAGTGAGACTCCTCTCCCACTTTTTCAGAATATAATATAACTCACCCAAAACTATGTTTTGCATTTTATTTTTGTACAAAATAGCAAAGGCGCACTCATCTGGACATTTTCATTAATCTTCCAAATTCACATTTATCATATTATCCTTTTACATCTCTTTCCGGAAAAATTGTCGTTCTAGTAGCATTTGCGCAATAACTCGTACTCAACATTTCCAAATGACATTATATATTGTCTAACCCATATCCTATAGGATACAACAGCAAGGATATCAACATATCAAGGAGGATCATGCAATGAATAGGATTTACGACTACCGACAACCCAAACGTAGCAGTTTAATACTGAACGTACACGCATGCAATAATAGAATTTGCAAAACAAAATAAAATAAGTAAAATATTGGAATCAATATGATCAAAGGGGGTGCTTTCCTTGCTCAGGTTGTTTTGAATATAAGCTGGGTTGGTCGTCGGAGATTTCGTTCACACAATCAACGTCTATTGCAAAAAGAGCCAAGAATAAATGAAATAATTCAAATAAATTATAACAGTAAATAAATATAAATATTTTTGCATATTCAGGTATATTATGATTTTAGACGAATTTATAGTCAAAACTCAACTCATTTGGAGTTTTGTAGCAAAAGTAATTCAGGTTTGAAGTTGAGTTGGATTGAAATTCCAGAAAAAGAAAAGGGGAGAGAGAAAGTGTTCCTCTGAAAGGTGGGACCCACCCCATTTTTCATTTTCTTTTTGATTTATTTTTCAGCCAAAAATCTCAGTGAATGACAGGTGGGTCCCGTAGATTTTTATTTTATTTTCTTGAGGAAATCCATTTCTTACATGCGGGACCCACTATTAGTGTCTTGGCTCACCAAATAGTGTGTGTGGACCGGAGTCCATAGCACAGTCCACACGATAGTTCACCATGCCAGTATTGCAGTGGGGCCATCCGTTAGTGTCTCGGTGCAGAATTTTGAATCATTAATACCATAGATTACTGTTCGTGACCCCATATGTTAGCGAAATCTAGCGGTAATTAAACCTACAGTTAACTAATGCTTAGCACCTAATGACTTAAATTTGGAATTAATTACTCGCTACAGTCCATGTCCGGTTAGGACACGACAGAGGAGCTCCCGACGCTGGGCACTCCGGCTTGTCGCCGGTGAACTAGCACACAGTGGCGCCGGCTATGGCCAAAAATAGAACCCCCATGACCATGCGCACCTAGAGGTACTGGTGGCGAGGTCCACGGTGGTCTTATGCGGCGGCGCGACGTAGGTGAGCGGTGGTGAGCTTCGGCCAAAAATGGCAACCACGAAACCGGCGACACCCTTAACCAATTAGCGTGCGCATGGGCATATAGGGATGACTAGGAATATACCAAGATGATGCAGAGGGTTGGAGGTGGCCAGAGATGGTCGAGCGACAGTGGACAGCGGCGGGGGGGTGACGTTCACGTGGACAGCTCGTCGATGGGGAGGATGATACTTGAGGCGACTTGGGGGAATCTCAGGGATCTTCACATGGTGCTTCAGGCACTGGTAATGGACCTAGGTCTTGTCGGACCGGAGTTGGGGAAGAAGTGGCCTCTTTCGGTCGGAGTTGGAGAAGAACCGAATTGTGGTGGTTCCTACGAACAAAGAACCAAATTAGGAGAGGGGAAAGATTGCTTGGGGTTGGAACAGATGGTGATGAGTTGACGAAGATAGAAACCCTACGGGACGCCAACGGCAAAGGAGCGGCGTGTTGGACGAAATGGAAGCTCTCTTAGTTCTTTCAGCTTGAGCGCAATGGAGGAGAGGGGGAGCAAGGGGAGAGTCCAGGGTTGCTCAAGGTGTCGAAGGGCGGCTCAGTGAGGCTCTAGGGTGGCTATTAATAGGCCATGGGCAGAGGAAACGCAAGGGTCGGCGGAGTCCACCGAAGGTGACGCTCGAACAAGGGCATTGATGACTGAGCAACGGGGACTTGACCGGCGTTTAATACACGCGGGAGATGCGGCTGAGAGGGGAAAACCAGGGGCCCAGCTGTCCAAATCGAGGTGTCGAGCTCAGTGGCGCTCTAGTGTGGCGAGCGCTGGAGCAGCATGGCACGGTGTGCACTGGCGCTTGGGGGTTGCGCCACGTGGGAGAAGATGGCTGACTAGTGGGGCCGGTTTACTAGCGAAAGGGAGAGGGGACGCCGGACCGAGCTGGTGCGGTGGGACGTGGTCCGACCAGCTCGATCGATGGAATAGTCGGACTGACAGGTGGGGCTCACCCATCAGTGGGAGGGAGAGAAAAGAATTTTCTTTTGGACTTTTCTGATTTTGTAAATAAGCTGAGATTTTGAGAGAAATTTTAAATATAGTAATTCAACTCCAAAAATTCTAAAGATTTTAGGGGTGACTTCAAACCTAGAATTGATCCTTGTATAATTTTTCTAGTGTTTTTCATGCATTAAATTTCTCTCTAAAAATCTTTTAAGTTTCGATTTGCTTTATCATTTAATATTTGTTTTTGAAAAAAAACCAAAACATGCTTTAGTAATTTCCCTCATTTTATATTTAGAATAATTATTCTGAGCTTGTACTTTAATTATCATCTTTTATTTTAATTTTTTTAATTATACAGTAGGTTTGTGTTTTCCATAAATTGATATTTTAGGTTTTAAAAATTCAATAAAACCTTGGATGTAAATCCAATTAAACTAAATGACAACAAGATGTAGCAAAAGTTTTAAAATGATCATATTTGTATACATTTAAAATACAAACCCTTTATTCGGGATGTTACAACTACCTAGTTTAGTAATTTAAAAAAATCGTATTATTTTTTAAAAAATCTAATACTGAAGGTATTCTGAAAATTGATGTGATTATTACAAAAAACAAACCCTTTTGGTTTTAAGGAAATAATTTGCATTTATCTAGATCAAAGTTTTTAGTCTGTTAATGAGAAAGTTTCATGTGAATAAAATGGTTCTTATCCTGATGGTGCTCCTGGACCCGATGGATTTTCTTTTATGTTCCATCAAAATTTCTGGGATCTAATTAAATTTGATCTAACGGATATTTTTAAAGAGCTAGAGGATGGTACTCTTGACTTATACAGGATTTTTTTCCATGCTTAATTACTCTCATTTCGAGTGAGCAAGATGCTAGGGAAATTAAAAAAATCAGAAATATAAGTCTCCTGAACTGTAGATATAAGATAATTACCAAGGTGCTGACAAATAGGTTGGTTGCAATTTGTGATTGACTTGTTGCACAAAACCAGACTGCTTTGATCAAGGGAAGGTACATTCTTGAAAGCTCATGAAATTATCCATTCTGTGTATCATGGTAAAGAGCAAGGTTTAATTCAGACTATGGGAGATCTTACGATAAATTTGACCTTGATTTTCTTGAAGAAGTTTTGAAACTATGGTGTTTTGGTGAAAAATGTTTAGCTTGTATGACAAAGTCCCTTATGGGGGTTCAATTGGAGTTACGATTCACAACAACCAAGGGCCTTAGGCTGGTAGACCCCTATCCCACATTCTTTTCAATCATGTAGCATATGCTTTTACTAGATGTTGGAAAAAAAAGATAGTTGAAATGGCCTGATCGAAGGTATAGTGCAAAACTTCCACCTTGGAAGGGTTGTAAGTCCACAATATGATGACAATACTTTTTTTGGAAAATAACAATGTTCACCAAGGCGGTACACGCTAGTCGAGCGGTAGACCGGCGCCTAGCCCACCTAGGTGGCCGACTTGCAGGCAGTGCAAAAGAAGAGGAGCAGTGAAGTGCAAAAAAAAAAAGAGAAGAAAAAGCCAAAAAAGTAAAAGAAAAAAGTAAAACTTAGCTTATGTGGCCTTGTCCAGCAGTAAGCACAGCCCATCAAGCCCAAGTTGTTGCTTATCTACTCCTCATCTCCTCCCAACACTGCTGCCTGTGGTACTGCCCGACCTCATGAGGACTGGGTTCTCCTCTTCCCCTCTCTTCCCGATCCACTTCCTCTGCCCCATAAAGGTAGGGTGGCAGATCCACTTCCTCCCCTTCCTCATGGCGGCAGGGTGGCCCTCCTCTCTTCCAGCGGCGGGGACAGTGGATTTGGCGGCGGGGATGGCAGAACCAGCGGCCAGCCAGAATTGGCATGGGATTCACCTCCTACAACCCTAAACAAGTGAAGCAAGCCCTCCTCTTCTCTCCTCCTCTCTTCCCTGCCCTCTCCCTCTCCCGTCCTCTCTGTTGCCTCCTCCGCCTCGGCGGCCAAGGCGCCCACTGCCGCCCCCGCCTTGAGCCGCGCCTTGGGCCGCCCCGGCTGCCTTGGAACGCCCAACTCCGCCGTTGACTACCCAGGCGGGTGGAGCGCCTAGCTTGTCGATTAGCCCTGAATCGCGGCGGTTAGGTGTCGCCTAAGCGGGTGCCTAGGGGAACAAAAATAACCAAAGAAATGCAATGAATGTGAAGGGATCTTATCCTTTTTTGAACAAATTTTTGAAATGAGAATTAACTTCCATAAATCTGAAGTGAATCTTTTTTTTTTGACTGATGAAGACAGTAGCATGTATGTAGATATTTTTTGTTGCAAAAAAGCTCTTTCCCTATTAATTATCTTGGTTTTTTTTTGCACGTTGAAGACAGTAACATGTAGTTAGGGGAATCTTACTAATTCCAGTAAGATTTTTTTGCAGCTCCAAAAAAGAAGCTTTCAACTAGTTCTGACATGCAAAAGAAATAAAAGAAGTATTTTTGAAAAGTCACCGCAATGTCAAACGTAGCTCAGAAAGGAAGACAATCAGACTATTATAGATAAATTATTAAAATAATTTCTAGCTAGACATGAATGTTTCCTTTTTATGGTGGCAGATTAGTGTTGATTAAGGTTTGTTGTGGCATGGGTTGGTTGCATACAGGTATGAGGATCGAGAGTTGGGCACTCGCCGTTGAACGATTGATCATGCCACCGCCAAGGCTCTAAGGCTTAGTTCAAGAGACTAACTTTGTTTTTTCATTGCTTGATTGATAATGGCTATATGCTATCCTTTTATAGGGATAACATGATTTGATGCCTAATAAATAATCTATAAGGAAACATATCAATCCAATCTAATCTTTCCAACTATTAAAAATAACATTTATAATAGATAAGATCTTATCCCTAATAATAACTTGATAGATAAGGAATCCCAAAATAACTTACATAATCAGCTATTTTTTTATCCTAGGAAACCCATCAACCATGCATGGAAAATACCGATGCTACAGTACAAACATGACTATTCATGCACTGCTACAATACCTTCATTGCTGTTGGTGGGCTGCTACAATGCGCCGCGTCTTGCTCCATAGCGCTACGCCCCTCGCGGCGAGGCAGCTCATCCTCGAGCTGCGATGGTGGCAACGGTTGAAGTCCTTGGTGTCCTCATGTTGACAAGAGTATCCGGTACCAGCGTCGGTTCGCTTGAGAGCAGATCAATGATACTCTGACGTATGGTGCCCAAGAAAGAAGCGCCTTAGCATGTCGCGCGCGGTGTTGAGAAAGACATCGACGGCATGGGCAACCGATATGGGGGAGCAGTTATGCCCTTACTTCCATGCAGCATGATGATGGTAGGAAGGTGGCACTGACCCTTCAGTTGCCGCGCTCTGCATTGCCTATGGCACAACATCAGCCAGTCGTGTGGAAAAGGATGCCGCCAGACAGTGACATCCTTCCTCCTGTGGCGCCGCACCGGGGGTGCAACCAAGGGCAACGATGCCCATTGGGGTGGCGCCATTGAGGAAGGTGATAGTAGTGTCGTTATTGCAATGGCACACGATATCTCCTCCTGCTCCTTCAACTTGACCATCAATGCTCACGTTTCTTGGAGGATGGTCATCATGTTGTCAATTAAGTCCATTATCTTTTCATTGTCAACATTCAACATGGCGAAGGGAGATAGTTTGGCACTAAAAGCCATTGTGAATGACTCTGATACCAAATGTTGTGGTAACTATTGGAGTACAGATCCGAGGACCAATAGTAAGGCTCTGCCAAGGCTCTGAAGTTTAGTTGAAGAGGAAGGGAGAGACTAAAAACTTTATTTATTTATTGCTTGATTGATAATAGATACATGTTATCCTTTTTGTAGGGACAATCCAACTTGACGCCTAAAAAATAATCTATATAGAAACCTATCAATCCAATCTAATCTCTCCAACTATTAAAAATAATCTTCTTAATAGATAAGATTCTATCCTAAATAATAACATGATAAATAAGAAATCCCAAAATAACCTACCTACAAACTATTCTTTATTCTAGAAAACCACCCAGCGTCTGGCGCACTGCAGGTTTGTCTTGCTGGTCTGCTAGTTTATCTCTTATCTTTTTTATAAAATAAAAAATCCTATGTGGGCTAATTATCAGGGCCATTCGAACATTCATCTCTTTAATTGGGGTTGTGGTAGCATGAAAAAGGACTTCGGAAGTTTTGGCATTCCTGACCTAAAAGACTTGAACCTGGCTATTTTTGGTTCATGGATTAATAGGTACTTTAAAGGTGATAACAAAATTAGGAAGAATCTTAGTGAGCACAAATATAAAAACCTTGAATTCTAATACTTTTTTGCAACTCCAGTTCTTATCGTTCTCAGTTCTGGAAACGGGTGCAGTGGGCTACTATTTCTGTAAAAACGGGTTATAAGTGGGTTATCAGAGATGGTAACACATATAAAATTTTGGGACTTTTGGTTTGGGAATGCAAGTCTAGCAACCCATTATTTTTGTGAATGGAGAAAGTGGTACCATTTCTGAAATTTGGGATAGCCAACACGTCAAGTGCAGCTCGCCGTCATTAGGGGTGGATAACGAACCGGTTCGGCTCGTTAAGGCTCGTTAAACTAACGAGCAAAATACCCGACTTGGCTCGTTAAGCTAACGAGAAAAATACCCGGCTCGGCTCGTTAAAAACTCGAACTCGACTCGTTAGGCTCGTTATCAATAAAAATCAATGTAGTCCATCTCAGTTAATCAATGATCATGCTACCATCACCATGCACCATCTCTGTTATGCAATTAACTCGCTTATATCATGTGAAAGTGGAGACAGAGGCTGAGCCCGGACCGGAGCCGAGGCAGGAGGTGGCGGAAGGCGGAAGCAGGACGCCAGGGGCGGAGTAGGGCCTGGAGCCAATGGGGGCGGACGGGCGGCCGTGCGGCGATCGCATGGGGTACTAGGGTTGCGGAAGCGGGAGGCCAGGGCCTGGAGCTAACGGCCGTGCGGCGGCCGCGTGGGGTACTGGGGTGGCGGAGCAGGGCCTGGAGCAGTGGAACCAGCGGGGGCGGGCGGGCGGTGGTTTGCGAGGTAGGTGAATCAAGGAATCAGGGAATGAACTGGAAGGCCAAGCACATGAGCCCCAAGATGCCGAGCATTAGGAATGAGGGACATAGAGAGTTGGGGTTGCACCGAGCACAGTGGTCAGTGGGCTGGGTCTGGAACTGGCCAGCCGACTGCTTGGCGGTCAACCGAGATGTTCTCGAACTCTGGATGTCTTGTGAGTGAACGAGCTAAACGAGTTAACGAGCAACTCGCGAGCCAGCTCGGCTCGGCTCATTAAGAAAACGAGCTAAATTGTTAGCTCAGCTCGGCTCGTTAAGGGACCGAGTTCGAGCCGAGTCGAGCCAAACCCTTAACGAGCTGAGCTAACTTGCAAGTTTCGAGCTTTTTCCACCCCTAGCCGTCATTCACCTTGCCATCAGTCTGCAAACACCACTAACGTTGTGTATTTAGGACTGGTAATGGGCCACGGACCCTCATCCAGCCCACTAGTCAATGACCTCACCCGATCCAGCCCAACCCAGGAGGAAACCATCAAAACAGGATGGACGTAAAACACCAAACCCCTATTCGATCATTAGTACTATTATTATTATAGCTTCTCTTGATGAAAAAAAATCCCCTTCTTTTTTGCGAAACAAAAGCTTAATTTTCATCAATCAGAAGCAGTAGTACAATCTCGGAGTATACAATTACACAAAAATCCGGTGCTTGGCTGAGCCGATTGCATCTTTTGCCTACTCATGCAAAGATGGGCAGCCTCACTGACAAAACGGTCCTTGCTATTGCGTGTAAACGTATTATCATTGTTTGGATTAATGTTGCTTGTCCAAATCCAAAATTATATCATTGGAGGATACTACTGAATCGAAAGCCCTATTCAGATTAGGGAAAATTCATACATTCACACGATATTTTAACAAGCATTTCCTTAACCAAACAGTCTGAAATATTGTTTTTATCCAACCAAAGAAACAGATCTGAAGAGAGATGCGCTCACCATGTCGGGAGATGTAGCAGTCGCCAGAGACCATCGATGGGGAAGCCTCTCACCGCCGCGTGCTCGGAGTTGAGGACGGCCGCTTGCTCACGCAATTAGATGCGCTCACCTCTTCTCTACAGAGAGACGCAGGTTTTGATCCATCCATGATCCATCCTACCTTCGACCCTTTTCCTGACGGCCAATGGGCTGATGCCCTCTCTAATTTCCACAGACCATGCATGGAATCCAGCCCATGCCAGCCCTTTTCTGGCTCCTAGGTTTCCTCTCATCCCAAGCTATTCGGCGACAATGGGCAACCTCCCATATGGAGTTCTTGCTGTGTTGCAGCAATCTGCAGAGTCCATGGTGAATTCTTCTAATCTTGGTGCTTGTTTGTGTAGTTTCGAGGACCCATCTAAGGGCACCAGCAACCAAACAGGCGCTGGAGCGAAGGCGGCAGCGACTGCATCCAGGGCACCGCCGTGGGCGACGGATGACCAAGAGGTGGAGAAGAAGGCAATGATGCTATACACATCAACTTTTTTGTTGTACATGTGTACAATACTTGGTTGGATGGCGTAGACCATGGGTAGTATTGGGTGTGAAGAAATCAAGGATTGAGATCATCTTGTAGTACGTATGTACTACAAAAATGTGTAACGTGTGAAGCATTTTTCGTCCTAATTAAGATTAATCATGAGAAGCCGGACTATGGTTATTTGTAGTTATTTGCGAAGCTTCGAGCTGAGGACCAAAACTTTGTTTAGTGTTCCGAGTAAAACAAAGCAGCTGGTTTCAGTACAACCACTTCGGTGACGTCATTACGTGTGATACCACATACAGGACGAATCAATACGCCATTTGGTCTTTCTATTTGTTGGGGGTCAACTTTCGAGTGCATAATCCTCGGAGGGGTGTTGCTAGTGGTGGGTACTGGCCGTGTCGGCACGGTATGGACCCGCCGAGCTTCGGACAGCATCGTGCAGTGCCGGTTCGGTTCGGTCACTTCATCGTGCCGGCCTACCTTGCTTCCGACCAGGCCCAAGTACGGCCCAAAGCCCGTCGTGCTGGGATCGTGCTGTGCCGGCCTAAGCTCAGCCCTAAGTAACTATAGACGTCTGCGAAGACGACAGCCATCGTCGTTGCTTAGGAAAACAAAAACAGCAGTGCGCCATCTATACATGTTCCCCCTCGTCATAGCCCCCTCCTCCTCTGGGACGCCGATGAAGAACTCCGCCCACCTCAGCCTCGCTGCGCGCTTGCGAAGGGGTGAGAAGGAAGGAGACGAAGAGGTGGCTAGAGGGAGGGTGGAGGGTGGTGGCGTGTGGGGAGGGAGAGGAAGGGGGGGTGGCCAGCGGTGCGTGGGGAGGAAGGGCGACGATCAGCGGCGCGTGGGGAGGGAGGCGGTTGGAGCTAGAGGGAGGGGAATCAGCATATGTGATTAAGGATTGGGAATTTGGGAGCCGAGGCTCGGCGGAAAGGGTTGGGGATGGGGGTTGGGGGGCTGGGAGGAATGTTGGGTCAGACCAGGTGACAGAAGAGAGTGATTGGTTGGGCCAAACCAATGTGGGGGAGGGTAATTGGGCCAGGCTGAGGGAGGGATTAGGCTATAACTGGAAGGTTGTGCCTATTTCATGCCGTGTCGGCCTAAGCATGGCCCAACTGGCCATGTCGTGCTGCCCAAAGGGTCGCATTCTCAGGCCCAGCCCGACCCGCCATTCGTTCCGTGCTGGCCCGGCCCACCACGTGTCGTGTCGTGCCGTGTTTAGACTGTGTCGTGCCGACTGGGCTTCGGATCGGCCCGAAAAAGCACAGCCCAAGTCCCAGCTCTAGGTGTTGTTACGCGATGAGACAACGGATAATTTCAAATTGGTGTTCTCAAATTTGACCCCACTCATGGGTGGGAAAGCTCCACATACTATTCTTCCAAGTATCGTTACATATGTCAGAATTGTAGGCATCATGAAATGCAACGAGGGATTTTTTTTTTCTTTGTAGCATATCTAGCACAGATGTAGTTGTTGGGAAATCATGGGTTTAGCTCAGCAGCCGGCCCATGTAAGGGTGTCCCATCTCAAACTTTAGCAGTGTGTCTAGTCAATAAATAGAGGGTACTAGTCATTGCAAAAGGTTGATCACATGAAGAGCAATAAAGAGAAGTAAAAAAGTCATCTACATCTCTGTGTTCAATCTATTATTATGTTCTTGTGTTCTTGCATTATTATGACGATTCTGAGTTTGTCTAGGAGGTAGTCGTTCGGACTGGACTCGCCAGGGAGGGTTCATCAACACGTTATCAGCACGATCGACTCTTCTCGGATCGAAAGGTAACCGTCGTAGCACGGCACTCGTATATTGAATTGTTTTTCTATATTGATTTCAATTCTGTAAATTTGGCATTCTAGATTCATTTTTTCTATAGTGTAAATCCGCTCTAATCTACTGCGAGCCGACTTGAAGTCACTGGCAAAATGCCGATCGGTAGATTGCATGAAAGAGTAGATGATGATTGCACTGTGGATTGCAATTCCGTTCTAATCTACCGCGAGCCGACTTGAAGTCGCCGGCTGAGCTGATCGGTGGATTACATGAATAGTTCTTGGATGAACAGTGCCCGCCTGCACAGTACTCAGATGAACATTATTTTTGGATGAATAGTAAACAACAACAAAAAATTACCAGCGCTGCCGCGCTCGCACGCGCCACCGGTCACTCAAGCATCAGAGAAAAGAAGAAAAAAAGAGGAAAGGGGGATGGCGGCGGCCCCGCACGGCCATCCCACCGTCGTTCCAACCGGCCCGCCACCACCTCCACCGGTCAGATCACATCTGACGTGTGCTTGAAGCAGTCGTTGCTCTGTCGCCCAGCCTGCAGCCACTGCCGCATCGCCCGAATGACGTGCGCCCTGCATGGCTACATGCGCACACCACGCCGTCGTTGGCACGCCTGGCCGCGCCGACCGCACCGCGTCATCATCGCCCCCACATGGCTACCATCGCACCCGGCTCCGCCTTCAGCGAGCGCACCGCACGGGTGAGCCACCGCACTATAGCCGCGTACACCGCCCTCACATTGGCCCTGCGCCGCCTAGAGCCGCACTACCGCCGGTTGTTGCTACCGCGACGAAGCGCCTCCTCGCCGGATGCCTCGCCCGAACGGCGCCGGCACAAGCCGTGTGCCACCCCGAGCCGCCATGTCCAAGCACACCGCCGGCTATCACCCCTGCACGACGCGCCTCGCGCCGCCGACGCGGCCGCTTCTTCCGATGCCCCCAGATGCCCCCTCGCGCTCCGGCGACGCCCGAATGGCCGCCAATCTCGGTCTTGCAAAACCACGGCACCAGCCGCCGTGCGCCACCTGGCTCCTCCGCGCCCGCACGTGACCAAGCCGCCGGCTCCCGCGTGCGCTCCACCTTGGTCGCTCCACCCGCGTGCAGGTGTCGCCGCCACCAATGCACAGGGGCAAGGAGGAACCCTAGCACCCCCACCCTCCCCCTCTTGACAAGGCCGGACTGGGCCCTGGTGGGTCGAAAACAAAGAGGTCGGCCTGAAAGAATCCCAGGAAAAAAATAGGGGGAAAAGAAGGAAAAATCCCAAAACTTGCAAATAAGCCCTCGTGTTTTTTCTAAAATTACGCGAAATTTTCTCAGAATTGGAAATTAGTGGTTTAGCCCGTAGAAATTACAGAATTCGCCTAAAATTTATTTTCCAACAGAAAAAGGCCTCAGGAATTCAATTTTTGAATCGGTTTTAGTATTTGAATAATCTTTAATTTTGTTATTATTATTTCTATACAATTTATGTACTGTATTTGCTGTTTTGATTATCTGTGATTGTTTATATTACTTTTAATCATTGAAAATAGCAGTAAATCATGAAGAATGCATAGAAAAATGCAGAATTATGAATCGGGGTTCGAAAAGCAATATGAGAATTTTGCAACCATTATTATGTAGATTACTAGCATTAATCTTATGAACACTTTGCATGAATATGAAGATGATTGGCATCACAAACCAGGAGTTCGAAGAACTGACCCAGCATGGCCAGAATTTATATATAATTTGTACCTGTCTTCAACTCTGTGATAAGGTAATCACAAATGAGTAGAAGATTGAGAGGATTCTCTCTACCTTTCACCCGAATGCGTTACAATCCGCACGCAACTATTGTCAAGATGGCTACAAGGAGTATTCTAAATTAATTGACATTATGCAAGTTACGGAAGCTCAAGATGATGTTCTAAGCAAGAACTACAACTCACAACAACCTAGTAGCAATATTGACCATGAAGCCAATGCTAGCAGCTAAAAGGTGAGAAAGCCTCACACGAAGGAGAGGGGCAAGAAGGGTAAGGTCATAGGTCGTAGTACGTTATTGATGCTTTCAATCTAAGAAGAAGGGCAAAGGATTGCATGAGAATAACCTCGCCATTGCAGGCATAGAGGATGCACAACCATTAGTTGCACTCATGGATGTGGACAGCCCAGTAGCAGCCCTCATCACCCCCCTCCTTTGAATATTGCAGTGGCCATAGCCGTAGTTTCCCAAGAGAAGATCGCCATGAAGCATATTCATGTAGAAGTTTCTACATACTTCGCTGATTCGATCTAGTGCACGCATTGCACTTAGATCTTTTTACAGTCACTTGATGTTTGTGATTGTGATGGAACTTTGAATAATGATTATAAGCTCTGGGAGAGTAAAGCATTAGAATTCTTATGATGAGTTCTGCAATGCTTATTTTTTCTGTATTTATAATAGCAAGTTATATTCTGATATCTGAAGTATTTTATTTATGTGTTACTTGCTTCCTGCTGCATATTAATAAAGTACCTTATATTAGAACATGTGTGGCGCCCTATGGAGAAAGTGTGCTTAGCAGATAGCGGCACAACGAATACCATCTTGAGAGAGACAAAAATTTTCCAATCGATCAACAAGAATGCTAATAGTCTGACGACAATCGCAGGCAGCGATACATGTATAATAGGCTCAGGAAGAGCCACAATTATACTCCCGATGAGCACAACATTGGTGATTGAAGAAGCCTTATTATACCCAGAATAGACTAGAACTCTTTTAAGCTTTAAAGATATTCGCTCCAATGGTCTTCACGCAGAGACTGAAGAAGAGTATGGTAAAGAATACTGCTCATTACAAAGTATGATGAAACTTGACAAAGGGTATTAGAACGACTTTCTTTATATGAATCTAGGCTATACTACACTAATATTCTTGAAGTTTCTCGGCTAAGATTTTTAACGAGGCAATTCGTGCAACACAACAGAACATGTGTCATGTACTCTTTTTCTAAAAAAATTTCACTGAGTTTTTATGGAGTTTTGACGATGTATGAACATGTGAGGATGGGTGCCCAAGAGGGAGTGTTGGGAAAGCATGGGCTTGGCCCAGCAGCCGACACATGTATGAGCGCACCATCCCAAACCCTAGCAGGATCTCTAGCCTATAAATAGGGGTACTAGTCATTGTAAAAGGCTGATTGCATAGAGAGTAATAAAGAGAAGCAAGAGATTCCCTACATCTCTGTGTTCAATCTATTATTCTGTTCTTGTGTTCTTGCATTGTTCTTACGATTCTGAGTTTGTCTACGGGTAATCGCTCAGACTAGACTTGTCAGTGACGGTTCCTCAACAGTAGTAAGTAGTTATGGTCTTTTGGAACAAATTATTTGAGCCAGGAGTATGTTAGGCACTGTAGCCACATGTTACTTCTGGCAATGGATCTCTCTATTGTAATGGGGAAAATATAAATTATGTAGTTTAATTGTGTTCTAGTATGTGACGCAAGTAACTCATGATCGTTGGTGCCAATTATGTTTGTTGAATCCAATTTGAATATCTATTGGCGTATATGAAATAGCATTTTTCCAATGAAAGCACATGGATGACTAGACATTTTTACCCCTTTTGCTGTGAATTAGTTTGATATGCGATAATACAAGGAATACTAACTTCATCATATGAGATGAGTTTAATTGTGCTCCTCTATTCCTGATTGGCTGCCGTTGAAGTAGTAATTGCAGATCATGAACTTATTTTTTAACACAACCAAAAAAATGATTGCATGTTTCCTAAGATAGTCATTACTAATATATAAGTACAAGTCGAGTGAGATAGAATTTTTTCCACAAGGAAAGACGAGATCTTTTCAGCCGTTCTAACATGGAAACTTTTTCCAAGTTGTCACAAATTGTGTTCTATTGCAATGAAAATGTTTGTAATTATTACGAGCGGATTTGTGTAAGACTGAGAACTGAAACACATTAATGTTAATTAATCATCCTATATGTGTAATGGATATATATATCACCCTAGATATTATTCCCTTTTGCATCGTACTGAATTCATGGACTGGTTAGGCCTTTACATTTAGTACTAATGTTTATAATCCAACTGTGCAATGTTATTGCTCTTGTTTGCACTCATTTGCATATCACCTTTAGATCAGTGTTGTCTACGAAGGTTGCTATTGTGGATGTTCTCCCCGGGACCCACACCCAATGGTGCAAGTGGCATGTTCTTTGGAGGACAAAGATCGATGCTAGTTAGTTGGCAGTTGGGCGTTGTAATGTCTTGGAAACTATGGGTAATGACCAGACAGATTCCTTTCTTTCTCAATTGGTTCACTACCCTTTGCTATACCGGTCCTACGAAGCATGCATCACCATTACTAAACAAAATGCATGTTAAGTAGATGAAAATACGCATGGAATACAGTCAACAACGCAAACCCCTAGTCTGTCACGATGATACAGATCTCCGCGCCTCATCCGTAACACGCTCTAGATTTACATTCTGATATGAATACTATATATATTGTATCATCCAATGCCTTCATTCGAATTTCAGATTTCAAATTTCAAATTAGAGAGGGGTACATCAAACCACATTATCACATCAACTTGCAAATACAGTAATGCAACAATTATCCAAAGCTTATATACCTAAGAATACAATATCTAGCTCAGACCTCAAATATGCAATCAACGGTGTTGATTTTACGTGCAGGTGCACAATAGACAATTTTGATTTTTTGAACTTTAACACTCTTCTATATATTCTTATTATCTACATTTCATTCGGGAAACAAGGAATGGTGCATATATACTCCTTGTCTAAATTTGATTTTGTTTTAGTTTCTTGCACATGGACAACGGAGGAACACATTTTTTTTTAAAAAAAAATGTGTTCTCTATTTATGGTTTGTCTATCTCTCTTACACTACTACCAATAACCAGGTAACAAGAACATTTAGTGAAAATATTGCTTTGAAAAAACAAAATGTAAGTATTTGCAAATTAAAACAAACTCCTTCAAATGTTTTATTTTGGATTCGAGGGGGTATATAAATTCTTATGAAAACTAAATTCGTGACAAGTGGCACCACCATATTCCTATAAAGAAAATATCTAAAGTATCTCGATAGTTATTTGAAACTATAAATATTATAGGAAGATTTACAAAAAAAAACTTTAATTTGGTGATCTAGGGCCTTCTTAGGAAAAAAAAAATATCTCAATTGTTTAGAAACTTGTTGAGTGCATGCGTGTTGCAAAGAATATTATTATTATGGTATGATACATGCCATCTTTTGCCTCAAAGCAAGAATTGATAAAAGAATAAGAATACCTTTTTTAAAAATGATGTATTGAAGCTAAACAAACACAATTAGAGTTGAGAAGCGAGATTAGCCGACACCATGTTTAGAACAATTTGATAATATCATTCATCTTAATCAGTGCCTAAAGATGGCAAATGTGCAAATATGAAAAGATGGCATATAAAAAATAAGACATGTAGTTTCTTCTCAAGCTCTTCATGCGGTAATACAACAGTTTCTATCTTGTCATATCAAAACGTGAGTTTATAGGTTTCTCATATAATCTATGTTTTATATCCTAAACATAAAAGTAAAACAAGATTAAAAACCTAGTAATCCCCACTACATCATCAATATGATGTTTGTTCTGTGTATAGGGAGAGACATATAGGGAAATTCTATCTACATAATTTCATACAAAATGTTGGGCAAATAAGTATAGAAGCATCCAATGCAAATCTATCTTATGCTTATGAATCACAAACTATTTTAGTAAGACAACTATTTGTTGCATGTTTGCATTGGCTTGGAGTAGCCATGAGAATCCAACTATTGGATACCTCAACACTACTACAGAAAACCTTATCACAGACGGTTCGGAACCGTCATCACAGACGGTTTTTGAACCGTCTGAATTTTTATGTCTGTGATAACAGGCGGTTATCACAGACGGTTTTTCAACCATCTGTGATAAGTTTAACACAGACGGTTTTTTAATAGAACCAATCTGAAGTATCACAGACGGTTCTATTACCAAACCGTCGTGAATCAAATATCGCGAGCGGTTCTATTAAAAACCGTCGTGATACTTCATAATCGAATCTGGCTCTAATAAAAAACCGTCGTGATACTACATAATCACGAGGCGGTTTGAGCTAAGAACCGTTTGTCGCTTGCATATCACGAGCGGTTCTTGGTTTAAACCGTCTGTGATTACCTAGTATCACCACGGTTTTGAACAAAACCGTCGTGATATGTCCTTCCACTAACTAGTTTTTGTCGTATTTTCACTAGTCTCGCAATTGCTAGCCATGCCCTCTGAAAACAAACAAGCGAAAGCAATGACATCACAGATTATTGTTGACAACTCAAAGTGATCATTTAACTCAAAATCAATTACAAGCGAATAAGTAGAAACAGCTACATCACAGTTATTATTGACAACTCAAAGTGTTCATTTAACTCAAAATCAATTACAAAAGAATGTTTCAAGTATTGTCACTAGAGTTACAAATTGAATTACAACTAGTCAAAGTGAGTTACAATATTGAATCAATTACAACTAGTCGACGACGTGAAACTCTCGTCGGGGTTAACGATTTCCGACTTGATGAAGGCTGAGCAACCCTCGAACATGTGTGACCTCGTTCTTACGGAGTGCTTTTAACTCTAGGTTCAAGTCCATCGCTAGCAAGAGTAAAGTAGTAAGAATATATATTTAAATTTATAATTAGAAAATAACTATAGCGAGATTGACCTACACGGGATCGTGTGTCGTGGAATTAATCAATAGCCGCATATGATGGCATACGTAGAATGCGCATAGGTGATCTTGTTTTTGCTGGCGGCACTGCAAAAATGGATATACATATATAAGTACAGTCAGTTCGAGACGCAATATTTACGGAGTATGATATATTATTATTGTGTTGTATCGCGTACCGGAAATCGCATCTTGTGGGTTAGTGTGGCGCTCGTTCCCTTGTATAAACCTCCCTCGGCAACATAGCCGATGAACACCCTACATGATTTCAAAAAGTTATCCTCGTCCATTTTAAATGAAGGAAGACTACAATACAATTATGTGCGGAGGAAATGATCGTACCTTTCGAGTATTCCTTTAAGAAGGGTGAAGTCATGGTTTTTGTTGAGTAGAGAATCAAGGTACAATACCATGTTCCTCTTTGGCACAATAATCACAAGAATCCAGTGGAACCTACTCATGTATGTCGCTATAGTCATAAACCTATATATGTTCAAACGAATTTTGTGTAGCAAGTAGTGAAGCACTTACTTCTGGTTGTACGGCACCATTATGTACTCCTTGCCGTTCTGAGCAAGCAATCTCATTTTTATGTAATTCTCGACGTAGGATGCGTCTTGGTTTATTGTTTGCTCTGAGATCACGTGCGGGTCGAGGAAACCCACCGGTTCGTTGATTCGACGGGCACATTTCATAATGTATCTGTACGTAAGGAATGAGTTGTGATATTTATCGCTATCACGTGAGTATAGAAATTGATTGTACACACTTACAGTGTCCAATATCGTAGAAGTGAGGCGTCGAGGGCAGTTAGGTTGTATAGGTCGAATAAGTCCTCGAAGCCCACGACGAAGTGGCCCGCCTCGTGATGAAAATGCTCGCTCCGTGTCGATTCCAAGATGGCTCCCTCCTCTTGGGTCTTGCGCATGTACCACTCATGCAAAGATTGACAAGCTAGTCCCGAGCCGATTAGTTCTTTGTCAGAGACCAACGGATATCCAAGGGAGTATTGCCCGTAACGAGACGCCTGCGGTACGTCTTCTCTGGAGATGACTCAGGGACTGATATGGTGACACGCTTGTCTTGTCCCTTGGCGTCTTCTCGGCGGGAACCGATGAGGCGGGCTTCGAGCGAAGGTGAGGCGGACTCATCGAGGTCCTATTGGAAGGCGGCGGGTCGTGGCGATATCGCGTCATCTGCAGGTCGAGGCGATGTCCTTCTTGGGCCATGGATAAAAGTGTGCACGGCATCCCCTAGTGTTGTGATTTCTTCGTTCGGGAATTTCGGTAGGATGGCCATGAAATTGTCATGTACCATGTCCACCGCACCTGGCGTAACCTGCGCCACCGGGCACCGTCTTTGATTGCCTCTTCCTGGTATGGATACACCATACCCCGCCCATCCTCAATAGCAATCGATCCAACCATCCTCACTTGGAGCTTGCAGGGCGTCGGCTCCTACAAAACGGTACACAATTAGCTAAGGCGTCCTATATGTCTATATTTGTAGCATTCCAGAGATGTACATTACCTCGATGTCGTCGATTGCACGTCGTCATGTCCGAGTATGTGTGGGCGCGACGCTACTCCGATGTTGAGGAGGACTTGCTCCCAAATTAACAGGGGCGGCTTGCGCCCTCATGAGTTCATTTACTTGGTTCTGTAAACTTGTTATTTGTCCTTGAAATTTTTCAATAATGACATGTTCTATATATTCTTATTATCTACATTTCATTCGGGAAACAAGGAATGGTGCATATATACTCCTTGTCTAAATTTGATTTTGTTTTAGTTTCTTGCACATGGACAACGGAGGAACACATTTTTTTAAAAAAAATGTGTTCTCTATTTATGGTTTGTCTATCTCTCTTACACTACTACCAATAACCGGGTAACAAGAACATTTAGTGAAAATATTGCTTTGAAAAAACAAAATGTAAGTATTTGCAAATTAAAACAAACTCCTGCAAATGTTTTATTTTGGATTCGAGGGGGTATATAAATTCTTATGAAAACTAAATTCGTGACAAGTGGCACCACCATATTCCTATAAAGAAAATATCTAAAGTATATCGATAGTTATTTGAAACTATAAATATTATAGGAAGATTTACAAAAAACTTTAATTTGGTGCTCTAGGGCCTTCTTAGGAAAAAAAAATATCTCAATTGTTTAGAAACTTGTTGAGTGCATGCGTGTTGCAAAGAATATTATTATTATGGTATGATACATGCCATCTTTTGCCTCAAAGCAAGAATAAAAATGATGTATTGAAGCTAAACAAACACAATTAGAGTTGAGAAGCGAGATTAGCCGACACCATGTTTAGAACAATTTGATAATATCATTCATCTTAATCAGTGCCTAAAGATGGCAAATGTACAAATATGAAAAGATGGCATATAAAAAATAAGACATGTAGTTTCTTCTCAAGCTCTTCATGCGGTAATACAACAGTTTCTATCTTGTCATATCAAAACGTGAGTTTATAGGTTTCTCATATAATCTATGTTTTATATCCTAAACATAAAAGTAAAACAAGATTAAAAACCTAGTAATCCCCACTACATCATCAATATGATGTTTGTTCTGTGTATAGGGAGAGACATATAGGGAAATTCTATCTACATAATTTCATACAAAATGTTGGGCAAATAAGTATAGAAGCATCCAATGCAAATCTATCTTATGCTTATGAATCACAAACTATTTTAGTAAGACAACTATTTGTTGCATGTTTGCATTGGCTTGGAGTAGCCATGAGAATCCAACTTTTGGATACCTCAAGTAGTCTAGGTTAGACAATAGCACATGTCAAACCAATGAGTGATTCATAGTTGGCCTTCTTGGACACCACGGTCCATTGAGGTCGACTTACCCACCCACCGGGAGACAAATGTGTCTAATAAAAATGTGTGCTTGAAAGGAATATGCAGTTCTGATTTATTTTTTTACTAGGCAACTGGTGTGCGACGTGCCTAAGGGCATGTTGTTTGGTCAAATACCTGTGCCTGATTATGTAAGTTGTGATTCACTTTGCTAATCACACTTTCATGGTGGAGTAATATGCTTAGAGAGATAAACAGTACTAGCATCACAAATAAATATTTGGATTCTTTCCACAATCCAGAATTGTCCGTCCCTATTCACATCCACCCAGACACCACGTCCATTAAAAGATAAAAAGAAGAAAAGAACAGGAGATCGATCCCAAATCAAAATATTTTGAAACCAACCCAAATAAGCTTGGTGAGTTAAAAAGAAAAGGTACGAATCAACTCCCCTATATACGTTGGTCCGTGCCACCCGTAGGGATGTGCCACGGATCCTGCACAACCGAGTCGGAGGATACATTAACAGGGTGTCGGGAGGGGCTGACAGTGACAACTGTTGGGAAATCATGGGGATGACCAGCAGTCGGTCTATAAATGAACGCTCATTCTAGCAGAATTTGTAGCATATAAATAGAAAGTGCTAGTCATTATAAAATACTGATCGATTGATGAAGTAAAAAAGAGAAACAAGAAGTCTCCATATATCTCTGTGTTCAATCTATTATTACGTATTTGTGTTCTTGCATTGTTCTAAGCGATTCTACACTTGTCTACGAGGTAATCGCTCGGACTGGACTCGTCAGCAATGGTTCCTCAACACGTTATCAGCACGATCGACTCCGGTCTACCTCTAAACCTACTCTACTCGGATCGAAAGGTAACCGTCGTAACACGACGCTCGTAGATCGAATCGTATTTTCTATATCGCTTTCAATTATGCAAATTTGGCTTTCTAGATTAATTCATACGGTGTAAATTCTCTCTAATCTACTGCAAGCTGACTTAAAGTCGTCGGCCAAGCTGATCAGTTAGATTGCATGAAAGAGATGATTTTAATTGCACTGTAGATTATTGCATGAACAGTAATTGCGCCCGAGGAACAGTATCGTGTGATGAACAGTGCTCACGCATGAAACTCTTATCTAGTCGCCGTACGGACACATAGTCGATGGCACAATGTCGATCGGGTCAAGCTAGATCCATAGAAAAATTAAAGGCAGTGTCACAGAAAGGCACCACCATGTGCATCGCACCGCCTGCAAGCGGCCGTTTCCACCTCCACAATACGGTACCGGTCGGTTAGTCCGCCACCACGCATTGCTACGGAGGCAACGACAAAGCCACGTTACTAGCACACGGCAAGCATGCACGTGCTGGACCGACGCTGCGCCACCGCTACCCGACCACGCTTGCGTGTGCCTGAAGTCGCCGGCCCGAAGCCGCGATGCTCGGCGCGCCCACCGGCGCCAAGCCAGCGTTCGCCACACGAAGACACGCTGCCGCGACCGTCGCACCGCCAGATCGCCGGATGTGCCATCGGCCCGCACGCCGAAACGCGGCCGCACCGCCCGCTACCCACAGGCTCAAAGCCACCGCCGGAAGCCGCGACGCACGCAGCGTGTTGCTGTCGCTGCCGCTCCCGACCGAAAGCGATGCTCGGCGCCGTCGTGCCACCACGCCGACGGCCGAACCGCGCCTGCACGCGGCCGCCTAGCGATGTTTTGGCTGCTCGCCCGTCGCTGCGTGCGCGCTTCGCTGTGCGCTTGAAGCACAGCTGCTGCTGCGAAGGAACATGCAATTGGGTCAAGCTAGATCCATTGAAAAATTAAAGGCAGTGTCACAGAAAGGCACCATGTGCATCGCACCACCTGCAAGCGGCCGTTTCCACCTCCACGATACGGTACTGGTCGGTTAGTCCGTCACCACGCATTGCTACGGAGGCAACGACAAAGCCACGTTACTAGCACATGGCAAGCATGCACGTGCTGGACCGACGCTGCGCCACCGCTACCCGACCACGCTTGCGTGTGCCCAAAGCCGCCGGCCTGAAGCCGCGATGCTCGGCGCGCCCACCGGCGCCAAGCCAGCGTTCGCCGCGACGAAGACGCGCCGCGCCGCCACGCATCAGATCGCGGATGTGCCATCGTCCCGACGCGGCGAACGCGGCCGCACCGCCCGCTACCCACCGGCTCGAAGCCACCGCTCGGAAGCCGCGCACGCAGCGTGTTGCTGTCGATGCCGCTCCCGACCGAAAGCGGTGCTCGTGCGCCGTCGTGCCACCACGCCGACGATCGAACCGCACGCGACGCGCCGCCTAGCGATGTTTTGGCTGCTCGCCCGTCGCTGCGTGCGCGCTTCGCTGTGCGCTTGAAGCACAGCTGCTGCTGCGAAGGAACATGCGCTAGGAATAGCGTCGGTGCATAAGGCACGGGCACGGGCATGGGCCAAACAAAAAAAAGGAGAAGGCTTGGGCCAAACAAACGCATGGGAATGGGCCAAGAAAAGAACGTCCAAGAGGAAAAAGGTTCGTACGGGTGGAAAGGAAAAAAATCGGGAAAAGAAAAAGAAACTCCAAAATTTACAAAAAAAAATGCCTTCCCAAATTCTAAAAATTACGCAAAATAATTATCTATAAACTGAAATTTCACGATTTAACCTCTGAAAATTGTAGAATTAACCAAAAATATTTTTCGAGCAGAAAAGGGCCTCGGAAATTCGGATTTTGAATCTTTTTGAACTTTGAAGCATGTTTAACTTTGTCATTGTTATTTCTATGCAATTTATGTATTGTATTTACTTTTTTTATTATATGTGATTGTTTATTTTGCTTTTAATCACTGAAAACAACAGTAAATCATGAAAAATGAATAGAAAAGTATAGGAACATGAATCGGGAGTTCGTAGAACACTATGAGAATTTTACAACTATTTTATGTAAATTACTAGAAGTAATCGAATGAACTCTTTGCATGAATATGAAAATGATTGGTATCATGAACCAAGAGCTCGAAGAATTGACCCAGCATGGCTAGAATTTGTACAGAATTTGTGCAAGTCTTCGACTCTGTGATAAAATAATCAAGGATGAGCAGAAGATTGAGAAGACTATCTCTATCTTTCAACAAAATGTGGTGCAATTCACACGCAACTATCGTCAAGACGGCTACAAGGAGTATATCGCATTAATTGACACCATGCAAGTTGCAGAAGCTCGAGATGATGTTCTAAGGAAGAACTATATCTCACAACCACCTAATATCAATGTTGGCTATGAAGCCAATGCTAGCGACTACAAGGAGATGAAGCCTCTCACGAATGAGAGAGCAAGAAGGGTAAGGTTGTGGGTCGCGCGTTATTGATACTTTCCAGTCTAAGAAGAAGGGCATAGGACAGCATGAGGTAGACCTCACCATTGTAGGCACGGAGGATCCGCATCCATTAGTTGCACTCATGGATATGGACAGCCTAATAGCAACCCCCATCATCCCTCCTTTGGACATCGCAGCGGCCGCAGCCGTAGCTGCCCAAGAGGAGAAGATCGCCATAGAGCAGATTGAGGCAGAAGTTTCTGAATAGTTCGCCGATTCGATCTAGTGCACACATTGCATTAGGATCTTTTATAGTAACTTACATTTTGTAATTGAAACAGAACATTGAATTATTTTATTCTTTCAATAATGGTTGTAAGCTCTAGGAGAGCAAAGCATTAAATTCTTATGATGAGTCCTGCAAGATATATTACCGTATTTATAATAGCAAGTTATGTTCTGATATCTAAAGTATTTTATTTATGTGTTGCTTGCTTTCTAATGTATATTAATAAAGTACATTATATTAGAACTCGTGTGGTGCCCTATGGAGAAAGTGTGCTTAGCAAGTAGTGGCACAACGAATACAATCTTGAGAGAGATGAAACTTTTTCAGTTGATTAGCATGAATACTAGTAGTCATATGACAATCGCGGACGGCGATACTTGTATAATAGGTTCAGAAAGAGCTACAATTATACTCCCGATGGGCACAATTTTGATCATTAAAGAAGCCTTGTTGTACCCAGAATCAAATAGAACTCTTAAAGATATTCGCGCTAACGGTTTTCACGTAGAGACTGAAGAAGAGTATGGTAAGGAATATCTGCTCATTACAAAACGTGAAGAAAGTGAAAAAAAAATAACATGAGATCGATTTCCTTCATATTAAACTAGGCTATACTACACTGATATTAAGGTATTTGCAGCCTATACTGCCCTGAAAATTGTATTTAGAAGTTCTAAACTTTTGTATCTCTGGCATGATAGATTGTGCCACATAGGTCTTAGGATGATGAGAAATATAATTAACAATTCACAGGGACATAATGTCAATATAAAGAATTTTCCGAATCATGAAGATTTTGTGTGCCCCGTATGTGCCATCAGGAAATTAATTACTAGACCTTCTGCTCTAAAAGCGAATGTGTGCCCGCATGTGCCATCAGGAAATTAATTACTAGACCTTCTGCTCTAAAAGCGAAGGACGAAGTCCCTGTATTCCTGGACTGTATCCAGGGAGACATTTGCGGTCCTATACAGCCACTGTCAGGGCTATTTAGGTATTTTTTGGTGCTCATCGATGCTTCCTCGAAATGGTCGCATGTATATTTATTGTCTACGAGAAACCATATTTTTACAAAGCTAATCTCACAGATAATTAAAATTAAGAATAATTTCCCTGATCATCATGTGAAGTCCACCAGAATGGACAACGCTGAAGAATTTACTTCAAAGGTATTTGATGATTATTGTATGGTAATAGGAATTAAAGGTAGTCATTCCGTACCTCATATCCACACCCAGAATGAACAAGTAGTGGCATTAATTAACATGATTAAATTTATTGCCCAACAACCTTTGAAGAATTGTAATTTACCAACTACATGTTGGGGACACGTAGTCCTGCACGCAGCAACTCTCATCATTTTTAGACCGTCGGCATATAACATCCATTCACCTATGCAACTAGTGCAAGGGTCGGCACCGACAATTTCTCTTCTTCGCAGGTTTTAGTTGCAAGGTTTATGTACCTATACCACCACCACAACAAACTACAATGGGTATTCTCTGAAAGTCTGGGATATACGTTGGTAATAAGACAACATTCATAATCAGGTATTTGGACCCTATGATGAGAGATTTGCATACTGCCCGATTCGCTGATAGTATATTAGATGAGATTAGTTTCCTGTCATTAGGGGGAAGAAATCAACCCCTTGATGAAAATGTTGAGAACTATAGAAGTTCAGAAGATATTTGAAGTCCAGAAGATAATTGAAATACATGCACATGACCCGCGCACTAGTGAAGCAAATAGAGAAGTCCACAAGATAATTGAAGTCTAGAAGACAAGAGAAGTCCAGAAGATAATAGAAGTCCAGAAGATAATTGGTTTGTAAGCATTAGCGAATCAACTGTCTAACCACTTTAGTGATTTGAAGAGTGTGACCAAGTCGCATATGCCTATACGCAATGCACCGAAGAGGGTTGAAATACTGATGAAGATATCCCTAATCCCGTCCTAATGCCTCAGAAAGGACGAAGCCAGGGACGCCTGGTGAAAAAGGATAAGAAGGACTTGACACAGCCGATCACCAAAGTGCTCTAGAACCAAAAGGGTACCTAGTTGAGACCTGGCACTAGTATAGCACCTTCAGAAAAGGCATACGAGAATTTAAACATCCCCATGAAGGGAGATACCAGCATGGATGTGTGCGAACATATCGGAGCTAGAAAACTAAAGGAACTTGCCCCCATAATTGGAAGCAGCGGTGAACAAGTAGAAGCATTAGAAGAATCGCCTCTTGAAGAAATAACTATAAACTTTGTGATCTCGGGAGAATCTATGAATAAGACAACAACCAATGTCGATATTTATTTACAAAGAAAATTGCCACAATTATCGATCTTGATCTAGAGCCTGCATCGCTCGCTGAATGTAAGAAAAGATCAGATTAGGAAGATTGGAATAAGGCTATAGAAACTGGATTATTATCTCTGAATAAAAGAGAGGTGCTTGGGTTTATAAGCCACACGCCTCCCCATGGCACACTCCGTAGGGTATAAATGAGTATTTGTTCGAAAGAGAAATGAAAATAAGCAAGGCTTGTTGCACAAGCTTTCACTTAACATTCAGGAGATGATTATGAAGAAATCTATTCCCTGGTAATGGGCAGAACCACCATTTATATATTTAATCTCAATGGCAGTAAAACTTGAAGTTAAAAGTGAAATTGATGGATGTGGTAACTGCATAGCTTTATGAAAATTTGGATTCGGACATTTATATGAAGATACCTGAATGTATCCCTGTCCCAAACCAAGACAAGGTAAATAGAAATTCGTACAGTATGAAACTCAGAAAGTCATTGTACGGACTTAAGCAATCATGTAGGATGTAGTATACTCGCTTGAAGCGACTTTCTATGCAAGAAAGGCTACACGAAAAATGAGAATAATCCTGTGTATTTATACGATGATCCCAGGATAGATTTTGTATAATCTCAGGGTATGAAGATGATATGAATATCATTGGAACCCTGGAAGGTATTAAGAAAGCAAGCTCTTACCTGAAGTTGGAGTTCAAAACGAAAGATTTGGGTAAAACCAGATATTGCCTAGGCTTGCAGCTTGAGCATGCCCCTGAAGGGATTTTAGTACATCAGTCAAACCTACACTCAGAAAGTGTTAGAAATATTTGGTTTTGAAAAGGCATACCCTTCGAAAGTGCCGATGGTCGGGAGATCCTTACAGTAAGACAATGACTCGTATAGACCTAGAGAAGAGGGGGGAAGTCCTGGGACCAGAATTCCCATACTTGAGCGTAGTAGGAGCACTCATGTATTTAGCAAAATGTACTAGACCGGACATTATATTTGCCATAAACCTACTAGCAAGGTATAGTATAAGACCTATTAAAGACATTGGTAGGGAATGAATGATATCTTCCGATACCTCCAAAGAAGCAAAGAACTTAGTCTATTCTACAGAAAGAACCAAGATTTAACTATGAATGGCTATGTAGATGCCGAGTACTTGTAGAACCCGCATACAGTCAAGTCGCAAATAAGCTATGTATTCCTATGTGGTGGAACTACATTTCATAGAAATCGTCTAAGCAAAGTCTTATATCGATTTCGACGAACCACTCAGAAATCGTAGCATTGTACAAGGCCTCACGAAAATGTGCTTGGTTTCAGCGGATGATTCACCACATCCAGCAGTTGTGTGGATTGAATATCGCGTAAATCCCCACTATTATCTATGAAGATAATGTAGCTTGTGTTGCACAAGTGCAGATGAATTATGTGAAAATTCAACTCAGAAAGCATATTAACCCTAAGTTCTTCTATGCTCAAGAATTGCAAAACATGGACGAAATAAAAGTACTGCATACTAAGTCAGGTGAAAATCTAGCATATTTATTCACTAAGTCACTTATAACATCTAGCTTTGAAAGGTGCATTTATGGAATTGGAATAATGAGACTTAGAGAAGTGCAAAATTCAGGGGAAAATCTTCACAAACTCATTATTGAAACTTGATCACGAAGATTGAGTATCCAAAGAGTAAATCTTGGAGATTAAATGAAATTGGGTGGATTGTACTCTTTTTTCCTTGACGAGTTTTTCTGAAGTTTCTTGCCTAAGGTTTTTAATGAGACAATTCGTGTAATGCAGCAGAACGTGTATCGTGTACTTTTTCTCTAAATTTTTCCACTGAGTTTTTATGAAGTTTTGATGAGACATGAACATATGAGAATGGGTGCCCAAGGGGGTGTTAGGAAACCATGGGCCTAGCCCAGCAGCCGACACATAGGTGGGCGCCCTATCCAAACCCTTGTAGGGTCTGTAACCTGTAAATAAGGGGTGCTAGTCATTGTAAAAAGCTGATCGATTGATGAAGGAATAAAGAGAAGCAAGAAGCCTCCTATATCTCTGTATTCAATCTACTATTTTGTATTTGTGTTCTTGCATTGTTCTAAGCGATTCTACGCTTGTCTACGAGGTAATCGCTCGGACTGGACTTACCAGCGACAGTTCCTCAACAACAACGATGGTGCAGCCATGCAATGGCTCGCGTGACGGTTTGAGCGACTTGTTTGGTAGCACGATAATGCCGCAGTGGTGCAATGACATCAGCCACGACCCTAATAGTCATGATTACCTTTGCTTAATCATTAGCACCTCAAGCAATACAGGATAGAAAGAAACCTTAAGCAGTACAAAAACAATTGTGGAGGTGGTAATCAGCACAGAAGCCTAAACTCGAGTGACAGAACTATATGCCCTGTTTGTTTATGCTTTTTATTTGACTTATAAGCAAAAAAAGCCAAAGCCTAAACAAAGGGTGGCTTGTTCATCTAGCTTATGAAAAAACTTAAGTCATTTTAAGCCTAAAAGTCAAAAGCCGTATGATAGGTGATTTTTTTGGCTTTTGCGAAATAGAATATCTCTTTGCCACTCAAGTTTGCTAAAATTGCCCACCAAATGCCATTCATATATAACTCCAAACCCTTTCATTTTTTCCTCCTCCCCCACTTCGTTTTCTTTTCCCCTTCGGCTCCCTCACAATTCCCTCTCCCGATCGACTAGCCTCAATGCCATCGTTCTCCCCTGCGACGCTCGACACCACCGTCTTGCTCCCGCTGGCACCGTCCTCGTGCCCCAACTCCCCTGGCCTCCCTCTTTCCTACCTCCGAAGCTACAGGACTCCCTTGAGCCCGCGCCCGCCACCGCGGCATCCCTCAACCTTGCGCCGATGTCGTTAGACTCCATTGACCCCATGCCCGAGGCCGCTATCCTCCCCCGGCCCTGGAAACCTCGTCGTCCCCTCCTCCGATGGGTAGTGGATCTGCATCCCCCATTCAGATCTGGAGGACAGACCCTAAGATCTACTTCCTCCTTCGTCGCCGTCCCCTCCTGCGATGGCAAGGGAGGCACGACGACGGTGTCCTGATGGCAAAGGGAGGCCTGATGACGACAACCGATGGATTTTTTCTCTATTTTTTCATTTTTTGAATTGAATGAGGATATGCTGTGATTATCAAGGTCATGATCAGTGATTCATGTTGAAAGTAGTTTTCAAAATTTTGTAAATTACCACTGATTGTTGTGTGTTCATGCATTATTTGTGAATTTGGTATGTGTTCATGCATGGCCAGTTGCATATTCATGTGTGATTCTCGAACTATGATGTGTGAATTTGATATCTTCTTAGCTCATTTGTGAAAGGGTATTTTAGACATTCATTACCGAAGACAATAAGCCAACCCAACGAAAAACTAGACTACTAAACAGGTTGGCTTAGCTTAAAAGCTAGGTGCTTATAAGCTGATTAAGCCAAAAAGTTAGCTTTAAGCTATAAACCAAAAACCTAAGCCTAAACAAACAGGGCCGTGAAAAGGACTCAATAAGTCTGTTTTCATCCACATGCTCGTGTATGCAAACAACCCTAGAAAATATCCAAAATAACCCACTGGACCCTCCGGGCCTCGTCCTGTTCCCCTTGTGATGGCGGCACAACGACCTACTTCCTCCAGGCCTCCTTCCACCGAAGCACGCCACCTCGAAGGAATTCTTCTCTCACCCTCCTTCCTATACCGGACCAGCATATGGAGGTGAGATCCATCCGAGACTTGATTGATTTCTTCTGTGGGTGACGAACCCTAATTTGCTTTAGGAGGTGCTTGGTTCGGTAGCTTTGCTAACTTACGTTAGTTCGTGCTTGGTTTGAGTGGGTCGTAATAGGGTTCCCTGGATTGTGATACGGCCCAAATACATAACCCATCATGGTCCAGATCGAGCACGAGCATCGCAACTAGAGATAGCAATCGGGCGCGACGGGCACGGGTAGTGCTCGCCCATACCCATACCCATACCCGCGACCCCGATTTCCCCTCCCCTCGGGCATGCCTATGAAGGATGACGGGCGAAGAACCTCGCCCATGCCTATCCCCCGCGGGCATGCCTGTGTACCCGCGAACAGTTGTTTCCAACTAGGTATGAACTGCAGATCATAAAGCTCCTGTTTCATCACCCTCACAGTGCCATTGTGAACACAAATGGATTAAGCGAGCAGCAACCATTTTCTTATAACGATGAGGCAGTAACCCTAGCCCCAATTTTATTCAGAGAAACCAAGATGCAGAGCAGTTTAAATTCAACTGAGCAGCAACTGTAAAAAAATTTAAAGCAATGATCGTTGTAGTTGTGGATACACATGTACTGATCTACGAATAAATTTCTGGTTTCAAGAACAGTCAACAAGAAAGCTATGCCAGGATGCGTTGCGTAATCTAGTCAATATTTCAAGAACAACATACATCTAGTAAATCTAATCCTTAGTTAGACCCAAATTCCACTACATAGTGCTGATTTTATTCAACATCGCAACTCCTAAGTAACAAACCTAACAATGTAACCCATCTGAAGTTCTAAACCCAAGAACTACAACACTCTTGCAGGGAATCACCCACCAAGAAACCCAATCAAGAAACGAGTACGAGCTGAGGCAATGAAGAACCAAGAAGAGCAAGAAAGGGCAAACAAGGGGGCTCGACCTGCTTACGTGAGCACATGACAACAGCGGTGCCCTCCCTGCCGAGGCGCTCGGCAATGGCAAGGCCGATGCCCTACGTGGACGCTGCCACGACCGCCACAGGATGGGTCATGGCACAACAGATCCTTTGCTGGAAGCCTTGGGGCCAGCGTTGGTCAGAGAGGGCGATGGTGGCGGTGGCCGGATGGTGCGACAACGGGAAGGAAGGAGGCGAGCGGCGACAGCGGCCACGTGAGGGAGGGAGGCGAGCAACGACGGTGGCCATGGGAGGGAGAGAGGCGAGTGGCGGGAGGGAGATGAGATGGATTGGGGATGGATTTGGGGCTGGGTCGAGGTCGGGGATGCTAGTGAGTAGCGTTGTTGGCTGATGGAGTTATGAAGAGATGAGATGGATGGATTCACCTGCGTGATCGATGGGTAAATGGACGTGATAGGTACGGATAGAGCTCACCAATGTTCACTCCTATTTAACCTACTCCTATTTACCCGATGAACAGATAATTACCTCTATTTTTATATATAAAAAAACACATTAGGGTAATCGGTCACAGTTACCGGCCTCAATCGCGTTTCTCAATTCTCATCCCCTCCTACCCTTGGTCGGTCCGTCGGTCCTGCCCCCACGCGCTCGCGAGTCACAACGCAGGCGGCGCCCTCTCCCTCGCCTCTGCGCCCCGCTCCGCTCCGCCGTCTTTTTCCTGCTCCCGGCCGCCCGGCAAGGCTGTCGCCGTTTACATCCAGCCGGCCGACCGCCAACGCCCCTTCGCCTTCCTCGGTGCGCTCGGCCCCGCGCGCCCCTCATCCAGCCTCCCGCTCCCGGAGGCCAGCGACGAGACAGAGCCCCGGTAGGGCCCGCGAAGCTCGGCGTTGGATTGATTTCTTCTGTGGGTAAAGAACCCTAACTTGCTTCGGATTGTTCTAAGAGTTTCTGTTCTGGTCTTGTCTTCGCTGTGAACAACCTAATGGAATTCCTTCTTCCTCTCCAATCCACCTAGTTTGTTGCAGATTCGTTTGCTGCGTCGTGGAGTCCCTACTAATAGCAGTTCAATTTTCGAAAAAAATCCCCGAGTTGTGTCCGCTCCTGGGTGCCTACGTTTCTTATGCGAGAATAACTAAGTCTTCTTGCTGATCCCATGGAGGAAGAGGACGATGACCAGCGCTTGTTACATAGCCTCGGTGTAACATCCGCAAACATCGAGGACATTGAAAGGAAAATCCTGTCAGAGGCAAGTCTTCCTCACATCATTCTTGTGTCGTTCATGCACAAGAAAGCTAATTGCAGAGAGCCTTCTCGTATCATGTTTTCCTTTGCAGGCAAAAACTGACCCAAAGCATGACACTGAGTCAGGGCCAACCATCGATGATCGGGAGAGTGGCAAGATACCCGAAGTTGATGATCAGGCCAAATTACATCATAAATTGCGCTCTGTGCAACTTGAAATCGATGCTGTAGCTTCCACCATTAAAGGAGCTAAACACGCGGTTGGAAAGAAAAGTGACCATTCAGATAGCGCTGATGCAGTGGATAAAAGAAGAAGAACCATGTTGACGACACTGCTCAAGATGCCCCTCATGGAGGAGCCCTCCAGCAAGCGCTCGCTGTCGAGCGTCTTAAAAGCCTCAAGAAAGCTAAAGCACAGATTCAGAAAGATATATTGCAGTCCGATCCTTGCCCATCCGGCTCGGACAGCCAAACGGACAAAATGCTGGCCATGCTGGTTGAAGAGGAACCAGGGCGGAAGAAGCCACTAAAACCACCTGGGCGGCCTAAAGAGAACTCAACACGTCGGTCGAAAACTGTCATCTATAATGATGACAACGACTTTGATGCAGTGCTCGATGAAGCTTCTGCGGGATTTATGGAAACTGTGAGCTACTACCCTAGCCCTTCAGGGTTCTCATTTCCTACACTGTTGTTATGTTTCACTGCCTCCTGATGTTACATTCTATTGTGTAGGAAAGGGAAGAACTGATTAGGAAGGGTTTGCTGACACCGTTTCACAAGTTGAAGGGCTTTGAGAAGCGTGTTGAACAACCTGGACCTTCTCACAGGCAAAATGATTCTGCAGAACAAACTGAAGAAACCATGGAAGCTTCCAGTATTGCTAAAGTTGCTCAGTCAATGCGGCAGATTGCACAAAACCGCCCAGCCACCAAATTGCTTGATGCAGAGTCCTTGCCTAGGCTGGATGCACCTACTGCTCCATTTCAGAGACTTAGAAAATCTCTAAAACGCCCTGTTTCTCCCAGTTTAGATGAGCAGGAAAAGAAAAGACGAAGGAACATGACCAAGAGGCTCTTGCCTGGCAAGAAATGGAGGCAAGACAACTTAAGAAAGGAATCATTATTGGATGGTATGCCAAGGCCCTTCACAGCTTTTAGGCTTTACTGTTATTCTACACACATGGCAAATTCAGACAAATTTCCTTATTTGCTACTACTATGTATAAATTCACTGCAGTGAACTTATTATGTCTACTTTCTACATTTACAGATGAGGATGTTGGAGATGCAGCTGCATCAGTTTCTGAGGACGAAGATCAAGCAATAGAAGGTTCTGATGAGTTACCTCCTGTTATTCTTGAAGGTGGTTTAAGAATTCCAGGCACAATTTATGCACAACTATTTGACTACCAAAAAGTGGGAGTGCAGTGGCTATGGGAGTTACATTGTCAAAGGACTGGTGGAATAATTGGCGATGAAATGGGCCTGGGAAAGACTGTGCAGGTCTTATTATTTCTTGGTTCTTTGCATAACAGTGGTATGTACAAGCCTAGTATTGTTGTTTGTCCTGTGACCCTTTTGCAACAGTGGCGAAGGGAGGCCAGAACGTGGTATCCAAAGTTCAAAGTTGAGATCTTACATGATTCTGCAACTTCAACTAGAAAGAGCAAGAGATACAGTGATTCTGATAGTGAAGTTTCTTGGGATAGTGACCAGGAAGAGGTTGCACGTGCAAAGCCTGGAAAAAAGTGGGATGACTTGATTTCACGTGTTGTAAATTCAGGGTCAGGTTTGCTTGTGACCACATATGAGCAGTTAAGAATCCTCGGGGAGAAGTTGCTTGATGTAGAATGGGGATATGCTGTATTGGATGAGGGTCACCGCATAAGGAATCCCAATGCTGAGATAACTCTGGTGTGCAAGCAATTGCAGACTGTGCACAGGTTAATTATGACGGGCGCGCCTATTCAAAATAAGCTTTCGGAACTGTGGTCACTCTTTGATTTCGTGTTCCCTGGAAAATTAGGTGTCCTGCCTGTGTTTGAGACTGAGTTTTCTGTTCCAATTACTGTCGGTGGATATGCTAATGCAACACCATTGCAAGTGTCCACAGCTTATAGATGTGCTGTTGTCCTACGTGACTTGATCATGCCATACCTTCTTAGGAGAATGAAAACTGATGTCAATGCGCATCTTCCCAAAAAAACAGAGCATGTTCTTTTCTGTAGTCTAACTCCAGAGCAACGTGCTACTTATCGTGCATTTCTTGCTAGTTCAGAGGTGGAGCAAATATTTGATGGTAACAGAAACTCCCTTTATGGGATAGATGTCCTAAGGAAGATATGCAATCATCCTGATCTACTTGAGAGAGAACATGCTGCTCAGAATCCTGATTATGGGAATCCTGAAAGAAGTGGAAAGATGAAAGTGGTTGAACAAGTCCTTAAAGTCTGGAAAGACCAAGGCCATCGTGTTCTTCTTTTTAGTCAGACACAACAAATGCTTGACATTATGGAAAAGTTCTTGATGGCTTGTGACTACGAATATCGGAGAATGGATGGACTTACACCTGCAAAGCAAAGAATGGCACTCATTGATGAGTTCAATAACACAGATGAAATTTTTATTTTCATTCTGACCACAAAAGTCGGTGGATTGGGTACAAATTTGACTGGTGCAAACAGGATTATTATATATGATCCTGACTGGAACCCTTCAACAGACATGCAGGTACAGCTTATGTAAAGTATTCTATGCCCTATCTATATGTATTTCTTTTGAAGTCTGCACCTATCATCTTTTAACATTTCTTCATAGATGCATTGACAAACTGTTTTTAAGGTGTTACACAATTGTTTTGTCTTAATAGACTTGAAAAGAGAATGTTGACATCGAAAAACTGGATGGCAGTGAGTGATGACATGGTAGATGAATAATTTTGAATCATACTCTGTTGATACAGTTGCAAGCATAATTTTCCATGGTTTTATTTCCTAGATTTTGACCAAGTGACTACTCTAACCTGATTAAACTTTGTGGGGACTAGGCTAGGGAACGTGCATGGCGTATTGGGCAAACTAGAGATGTGACGGTTTACAGATTGATCACACGTGGGACAATAGAGGAGAAAGTCTACCATCGACAGATTTACAAGCATTTCCTCACAAACAAAGTACTGAAAAGCCCTCAGCAAAGGAGATTCTTTAAAGCCAGAGACATGAAGGATTTGTTCACATTGCAAGACGATGGCGGGAATGGTTCAACTGAAACATCAAACATTTTCAGCCAGTTGTCTGAAGATGTGGATATCGGGGTTCCAAATGACAAGCAACGAGACCAGCTATCTGCAGCTTCGGCTCTACCAACCACCACAGAGGCTGAACCATGTTCATCCAGTAGAGGAAAAGGGAAAGTGGACCATAACTCTGACCAAGCAGATGAAGAATCCAACATTTTGAAGAGTCTTTTTGATGCTCAGGGCATTCATGTAAGCAATATTTTCTAATCCCTAAGGAAAGTTTGTAGCCTCAATTTTTCATCTTTCTCAAAATAACATCCTTTTGACTTGCTCAGAGTGCGATCAATCATGATGCCATAATGAGTGCTAACGATGACCAGAAGCTGCGTCTAGAAGCAGAAGCTTCACAGGTGGCACAAAGGGCAGCTGAAGCTTTATGGCAAAGGAGGCTGATGGCGACAACCGATGGATTTTTTCTCTATTTTTTCATTTTTTGAATTGAATGAGGATATGCTGTGATTATCAAGGTCATGATCAGTGATTCATGTTGAAAGTAGTTTTCAAAATTTTGTAAATTACCACTGATTGTTGTGTGTTCATGCATTATTTGTGAATTTGGTATGTGTTCATGCATGGCCAGTTGCATATTCATGTGTGATTCTCGAACTATGATGTGTGAATTTGATATCTTCTTAGCTCATTTGTGAAAGGGTATTTTAGACATTCATTACCGAAGACAATAAGCCAACCCAACGAAAAACTAGACTACTAAACAGGTTGGCTTAGCTTAAAAGCTAGGTGCTTATAAGCTGATTAAGCCAAAAAGTTAGCTTTAAGCTATAAACCAAAAACCTAAGCCTAAACAAACAGGGCCGTGAAAAGGACTCAATAAGTCTGTTTTCATCCACATGCTCGTGTATGCAAACAACCCTAGAAAATATCCAAAATAACCCACTGGACCCTCCGGGCCTCGTCCTGTTCCCCTTGTGATGGCGGCACAACGACCTACTTCCTCCAGGCCTCCTTCCACCGAAGCACGCCACCTCGAAGGAATTCTTCTCTCACCCTCCTTCCTATACCGGACCAGCATATGGAGGTGAGATCCATCCGAGACTTGATTGATTTCTTCTGTGGGTGACGAACCCTAATTTCCTTTAGGAGGTGCTTGGTTCGGTAGCTTTGCTAACTTACGTTAGTTCGTGCTTGGTTTGAGTGGGTCGTAATAGGGTTCCCTGGATTGTGATACGGCCCAAATACATAACCCATCATGGTCCAGATCGAGCACGAGCATCGCAACTAGAGATAGCAATCGGGCGCGACGGGCACGGGTAGTGCTCGCCCATACCCATACCCATACCCATACCCATACCCGCGACCCCGATTTCCCCTCCCCTCGGGCATGCCTATGAAGGATGACGGCGAAGAACCTCGCCCATGCCTATCCCCGCGGGCATGCACTGTACCATGACGATTGTTTCCAACTAGGTATGAGCTGCAGATCATAAAGCTCCTGTTTCATCACCCTCACAGTGCCATTGTGAACACAAATGGATTAAGCGAGCAGCAACCATTTTCTTATAACGATGAGGCAGTAACCCTAGCCCCAATTTTATTCAGAGAAACCAAGATGCAGAGCAGTTTAAATTCAACTGGCAAAGAAGCGTAAAAAATTTAAAGCAATGATCGTTGTAGTTGTGGATACACATGTATGCGATCTCGAATAAATTTCGGTTTCAAGAGCAATCAACAAGAAAGCTATGCCGGGACGCGTTGCGGAATCTAGTCAATATTTCAAGAACAACATACATCTAGTAAATCTAATCCTTAGTTAGACCCAAATTCCACTACAGAGTGCTGATTTTATTCAACATCGCAACTCCTAAGTAACAAACCTAACAATGTAACCCATCTGAAGTTCTAAACCCAAGAACTACAACACTCTTGCAGGGAATCACCCACCAAGAAACCCAATCAAGAAACGAGTACGAGCTGAGGCAATGAAGAACCAAGAAGAGCAAGAAAGGGCAAACAAGGGGGCTCGACCTGCTTACGTGAGCACATGACAACAGCGGTGCCCTCCCTGCCGAGGCGCTCGGCAATGGCAAGGCTGATGCCCTGCGTGGACGCTGCCACGACCGCCACAGGATGGGTCATGGCACAACAGATCCTTTGCTGGAAGCCTTGGGGCCAGCGTTGGTCAGAGAGGGCGATGGTGGCGGTGGCCGGATGGTGCGACAACGGGAGGGAAGGAGGCGAGCGGCGACAGCGGCCACGTGAGGGAGGGAGGCGAGCAACGACGGTGGCCATGGGAGGGAGAGAGGCGAGTGGCGGGAGGGAGATGAGATGGATTGGGGATGGATTTGGGGCTGGGTCGAGGTCGGGGATGCTAGTGAGTAGCGTTGTTGGCTGATGGAGTTATGAAGAGATGAGATGGATGGATCCACCTGCGTGATCGATGGGTAAATGGACATGACGGGTACGGGTAGAGCTCACCAATGTTCACTCCTATTTAACCTACTCCTATTTACCCGATGAACAGATAATTACCTCTATTTTTATATATAAAAAAACACATTAGGGTAATCGGTCACAGTTACCGGCCTCAATCGCGTTTCTCAATTCTCATCCCCTCCTACCCTTGGTCGGTCCGTCGGTCCTGCCCCACGCGCTCGCGAGTCACAACGCAGGCGGCGCCCTCTCCCTCGCCTCTGCGCCCCGCTCCGCTCCGCCGTCTTTTTCCTGCTCCCGGCCGCCCGGCAAGGCTGTCGCCGTTTACATCCAGCCGGCCGACCGCCAACGCCCCTTCGCCTTCCTCGGTGCGCTCGGCCCCGCGCGCCCCTCATCCAGCCTCCCGCTCCCGGAGGCCAGCGACGAGACAGAGCCCCGGTAGGGCCCGCGAAGCTCGGCGTTGGATTGATTTCTTCTGTGGGTAAAGAACCCTAACTTGCTTCGGATTGTTCTAAGAGTTTCTGTTCTGGTCTTGTCTTCGCTGTGAACAACCTAATGGAATTCCTTCTTCCTCTCCAATCCACCCAGTTTGTTGCAGATTCGTTTGCTGCGTCGTGGAGTCCCTACTAATAGCAGTTCAATTTTCGAAAAAAAATCCCCGAGTTGTGTCCGCTCCTGGGTGCCTACGTTTCTTATGCGAGAATAACTAAGTCTTCTTGCTGATCCCATGGAGGAAGAGGACGATGACCAGCGCTTGTTACATAGCCTCGGTGTAACATCCGCAAACATCGAGGACATTGAAAGGAAAATCCTGTCAGAGGCAAGTCTTCCTCACATCATTCTTGTGTCGTTCATGCACAAGAAAGCTAATTGCAGAGAGCCTTCTCGTATCATGTTTTCCTTTGCAGGCAAAAACTGACCCAAAGCATGACACTGAGTCAGGGCCAACCATCGATGATCGGGAGAGTGGCAAGATACCCGAAGTTGATGATCAGGCCAAATTACATCATAAATTGCGCTCTGTGCAACTTGAAATCGATGCTGTAGCTTCCACCATTAAAGGAGCTAAACACGCGGTTGGAAAGAAAAGTGACCATTCAGATAGCGCTGATGCAGTGGATAGAAAGAAGAAGAACCATGTTGACGACACTGCTCAAGATGCCCCTCATGGAGGAGCCCTCCAGCAAGCGCTCGCTGTCGAGCGTCTTAAAAGCCTCAAGAAAGCTAAAGCACAGATTCAGAAAGATATATTGCAGTCCGATCCTTGCCCATCCGGCTCGGACAGCCAAACGGACAAAATGCTGGCCATGCTGGTTGAAGAGGAACCAGGGCGGAAGAAGCCACTAAAACCACCTGGGCGGCCTAAAGAGAACTCAACACGTCGGTCGAAAACTGTCATCTATAATGATGACAACGACTTTGATGCAGTGCTCGATGAAGCTTCTGCGGGATTTATGGAAACTGTGAGCTACTACCCTAGCCCTTCAGGGTTCTCATTTCCTACACTGTTGTTATGTTTCACTGCCTCCTGATGTTACATTCTATTGTGTAGGAAAGGGAAGAACTGATTAGGAAGGGTTTGCTGACACCGTTCACAAGTTGAAGGGCTTTGAGAAGCGTGTTGAACAACCTGGACCTTCTCATAGGCAAAATGATTCTGCAGAACAAACTGAAGAAACCATGGAAGCTTCCAGTATTGCTAAAGTTGCTCAGTCAATGCGGCAGATTGCACAAAACCGCCCAGCCACCAAATTGCTTGATGCAGAGTCCTTGCCTAGGCTGGATGCACCTACTGCTCCATTTCAGAGACTTAGAAAATCTCTAAAACGCCCTGTTTCTCCCAGTTTAGATGAGCAGGAAAAGAAAAGACGAAGGAACATGACCAAGAGGCTCTTGCCTGGCAAGAAATGGAGGCAAGACAACTTAAGAAAGGAATCATTATTGGATGGTATGCCAAGGCCCTTCACAGCTTTTAGGCTTTACTGTTATTCTACACACATGGCAAATTCAGACAAATTTCCTTATTTGCTACTACTATGTATAAATTCACTGCAGTGAACTTATTATGTCTACTTTCTACATTTACAGATGAGGATGTTGGAGATGCAGCTGCATCAGTTTCTGAGGACGAAGATCAAGCAATAGAAGGTTCTGATGAGTTACCTCCTGTTATTCTTGAAGGTGGTTTAAGAATTCCAGGCACAATTTATGCACAACTATTTGACTACCAAAAAGTGGGAGTGCAGTGGCTATGGGAGTTACATTGTCAAAGGACTGGTGGAATAATTGGCGATGAAATGGGCCTGGGAAAGACTGTGCAGGTCTTATTATTTCTTGGTTCTTTGCATAACAGTGGTATGTACAAGCCTAGTATTGTTGTTTGTCCTGTGACCCTTTTGCAACAGTGGCGAAGGGAGGCCAGAACGTGGTATCCAAAGTTCAAAGTTGAGATCTTACATGATTCTGCAACTTCAACTAGAAAGAGCAAGAGATACAGTGATTCTGATAGTGAAGTTTCTTGGGATAGTGACCAGGAAGAGGTTACACGTGCAAAGCCTGGAAAAAAGTGGGATGACTTGATTTCACGTGTTGTAAATTCAGGGTCAGGTTTGCTTGTGACCACATATGAGCAGTTAAGAATCCTCGGGGAGAAGTTGCTTGATGTAGAATGGGGATATGCTGTATTGGATGAGGGTCACCGCATAAGGAATCCCAATGCTGAGATAACTCTGGTGTGCAAGCAATTGCAGACTGTGCACAGGTTAATTATGACGCGCGCCTATTCAAAATAAGCTTTCGGAACTGTGGTCACTCTTTGATTTCGTGTTCCCTGGAAAATTAGGTGTCCTGCCTGTGTTTGAGACTGAGTTTTCTGTTCCAATTACTGTCGGTGGATATGCTAATGCAACACCATTGCAAGTGTCCACAGCTTATAGATGTGCTGTTGTCCTACGTGACTTGATCATGCCATACCTTCTTAGGAGAATGAAAACTGATGTCAATGCGCATCTTCCCAAAAAAACAGAGCATGTTCTTTTCTGTAGTCTAACTCCAGAGCAACGTGCTACTTATCGTGCATTTCTTGCTAGTTCAGAGGTGGAGCAAATATTTGATGGTAACAGAAACTCCCTTTATGGGATAGATGTCCTAAGGAAGATATGCAATCATCCTGATCTACTTGAGAGAGAACATGCTGCTCAGAATCCTGATTATGGGAATCCTGAAAGAAGTGGAAAGATGAAAGTGGTTGAACAAGTCCTTAAAGTCTGGAAAGACCAAGGCCATCGTGTTCTTCTTTTTAGTCAGACACAACAAATGCTTGACATTATGGAAAAGTTCTTGATGGCTTGTGACTACGAATATCGGAGAATGGATGGACTTACACCTGCAAAGCAAAGAATGGCACTCATTGATGAGTTCAATAACACAGATGAAATTTTTATTTTCATTCTGACCACAAAAGTCGGTGGATTGGGTACAAATTTGACTGGTGCAAACAGGATTATTATATATGATCCTGACTGGAACCCTTCAACAGACATGCAGGTACAGCTTATGTAAAGTATTCTATGCCCTATCTATATGTATTTCTTTTGAAGTCTGCACCTATCATCTTTTAACATTTCTTCATAGATGCATTGACAAACTGTTTTTAAGGTGTTACACAATTGTTTTGTCTTAATAGACTTGAAAAGAGAATGTTGACATCGAAAAACTGGATGGCAGTGAGTGATGACATGGTAGATGAATAATTTTGAATCATACTCTGTTGATACAGTTGCAAGCATAATTTTCCATGGTTTTATTTCCTAGATTTTGACCAAGTGACTACTCTAACCTGATTAAACTTTGTGGGGACTAGGCTAGGGAACGTGCATGGCGTATTGGGCAAACTAGAGATGTGACGGTTTACAGATTGATCACCGTGGGACAATAGAGGAGAAAGTCTACCATCGACAGATTTACAAGCATTTCCTCACAAACAAAGTACTGAAAAGCCCTCAGCAAAGGAGATTCTTTAAAGCCAGAGACATGAAGGATTTGTTCACATTGCAAGACGATGGCGGGAATGGTTCAACTGAAACATCAAACATTTTCAGCCAGTTGTCTGAAGATGTGGATATCGGGGTTCCAAATGACAAGCAACGAGACCAGCTATCTGCAGCTTCGGCTCTACCAACCACCACAGAGGCTGAACCATGTTCATCCAGTAGAGGAAAAGGGAAAGTGGACCATAACTCTGACCAAGCAGATGAAGAATCCAACATTTTGAAGAGTCTTTTTGATGCTCAGGGCATTCATGTAAGCAATATTTTCTAATCCCTAAGGAAAGTTTGTAGCCTCAATTTTTCATCTTTCTCAAAATAACATCCTTTTGACTTGCTCAGAGTGCGATCAATCATGATGCCATAATGAGTGCTAACGATGACCAGAAGCTGCGTCTAGAAGCAGAAGCTTCACAGGTGGCACAAAGGGCAGCTGAAGCTTTACGCCAATCACGGATGCTCAGAAGCCGTGACAATTTTGCTGTTCCCACATGGACCGGAAGAGCTGGTACTGCTGGGGCGCCCTCCTCTGTTCGCAGGAAGTTTGGGTCAATGCTCAATAGCCAGTTGGTTAGTTCTTCGCAACCATCAGAAACTTCTTCAAACAGCAGGGGTCAAAATCTTCAGGTTGGTGCTCTAAATGGCAAAGCTCTGTCCTCTGCTGAACTTTTGGCTAGGATTCGTGGAACCCGAGAGGGAGCAGCTTCAGATGCACTGGAACATCAGCTTAACCTGGGATCGGCTTTCAACCACATACCAAGTTCATCAGATAATGGTCGCACATCTAACTCTTCTAGTATGAACATGATTGTGCAACCTGAAGTCCTAATCCGCCAACTGTGCACCTTCATACAACAGAATGGTGGTTCTGCCAGCTCAACGAGCATTACAGAACATTTTAAGAACCGTATACAGTCCAATGATATGCTGCTGTTTAAGAATCTGCTGAAGGAAATAGCAACGTTGCAAAGAGGTGCAAACGGTGCTATGTGGGTGCTGAAACCTGATTACGAGTAATTTTAGCTGTAGTTCACTGGAGCAAAAAAATTGATTTGGAGTAGCGTCTTGCAATTCATTTAGATAGGAGATAATTTCAAATTTGATACAGAGATGGAATTTCCCTCTTAAATCTTTTGATGTGGCTGACTGATTATTTTTTGTATGGAAGAAATGAACATGAAACACGAACATGTCAGGTGACAGGTTGTAAATACAGGAACACAAATCTTTGTGACAACAATCCTTAGGAGTTAGGACCTCGAGCACCTTTAAGAGATCTCGCACTTGAAGATTCATCTCAATATCAAGCGGGCCTTTTGTGATCAGGTTAGTCTTGCTTTAAGGTACTAATACAATCATACTAACTACTTCTCATGTTTTCAATAGCTGCTCGTACTGTTTCATAATGTGGTGCCTTAATCAAGGGTTGCCTATGGTGGAAAGCGAACCACATATTGTCTGCTTGTGGTTACGTTATATTTTGTTTTTTTATCACTGGACAACTGTATCAAGACTTTTGGTGCCAATGGCTGTTATTTCATTTATTTTGTTATCTACATTTTGGTGGCTTATTTTGGATCTACTACTGTCTTGTGAGATGCAGCCATTTTGATGCTTCCCAATAATTTAGTAGAAGAAATTATACAATTCTCAGTCTTGATCCGACAGCATCAGAGTTTAGCTTCAGTTGCTTGCCCATGTTATCACCTTTTTAGTTTTTAACTTCGGGTGAACAACCTCTGCTAGAATTTTACCTGTTGCTTCAGTTAGTAATAATGCGACATTTTTTGAGCTTGCTTTTCACAGCTTAGGTTCGTTGGCTGCCCTGCAGGGAAACTGACTGTCATTGCAACACTGGCCAGTAAAACGTGAGGTCTTCCAGGTCAGGACGGTCCAGCACCGCAGTAGTGCAGTTGTCATCACGTCTGTCGGCGCCCTGGTTAGGATATAAAGGGTAGGGCTTAAGGGTAGGTCTCATGTTCCTATATTCTTAGCCAAACACTTATTTTTCAGAATCGGGATCACCTCAGGAGTGGAGCACCATTGCAGTAGAAAAATGTGGAGCGAACTTGTGGTGATGAGTTTTTAGCTAAAATAGTACTGTTAGCGTGCGAAATAAGAAATCTAACCTCTCACGTATCAAAGAAAAAAATATCACCGCAGAACCGCGGGGATTAGACGGATTTCTCCTATTCCGTGCCCCCATGGACGGTCTTCCCTGTCTCCGTGCCCTCAGGATGCGGACCAACCACCGCCAACCTCAATGCTTAGCAGTAGCAGCCAACGAAGCAATTAGACATCGCAAGAAGGCGGTGGCCCATTGCAAAGTATGATGCCTAACCGGGTGACACGCACGACAAACTGGTTGGCCAAAACGCACTCACGCCTGATGCACGGTGAACCTGCTGGTCAGCACTAGAGGTGGGAGTTGGGCCGGGCTGGGTCCACCGGGTTTCGGGCCGTGTCTTGCCGGTTCGGCCCGGTCACCCTACCTTGCCGTGCCGTGTCGGCCCACTTCGCCTCCGGTCGGTCCAAGCACAGTCCAAAGCCCATCGTACTGGGGTCATGTCGTGCTAGCGCAAGCTCAGCCCAAAATTACTATAGACGGCGGAGGTGGCGATGGTGGTAGCGACCGCCATCTTCATTCCTCTCGTACCTGCCTAATTAAGAACCTAGTTAAAATTGAATTAATTGGTAAAACATGGGCACATAAAAATTTCAGGGAAAAATTGAATTTTTATTGATATTTTACAGATACAATGTTACTGCCTCGTTAAAAATCTTACGCCCCAGAGTGGGTTCCCCGAGTAAGGAAAAGAGTACAGTAACAACATGCGTACATACTAACTACTCATCAATGTCGAGATCGTTCATGCGTTCGAGGTCAGCATACGCCTGCACGATCTCAAGATCCTCCAGTTGATGCTGTTGCTGCTCTTTAGCCAATTCCCAGTCCTTTGCGCATGTGATTGCCACCATCTTAGGCGTGAGGGATGATCTTCTTTTTTTCAATTATTCTCCCTGCCACGCTGAACGTTACTTCTGAAGAGACAGTGGGCACCGGCACCAGCAGAACATCCCGTGCAAAATGTGACAGCACATGAAATATCCGCTTGTTGCTCTTCCACCACTCGAATAAGGTTATCTTTCCACCGGAAAGATCGGGATCGATGTTTGCAAAATCATGCTCCAGGTAGTAGTTTAGCTCGAGGCGTAATTCCACACTGGGCCGCTCGAGGCCGAGAGGACGAAGAACTGAACTTGCCCTTTAGCTTCTTCCACAAGTCGGATGTCAAGCTTTTCTTTCCTTGTTGCGTCTGCTGTGAGGCCTCCGATCTCGCGCTGCTGCCGAATTTGTCATAATACATGCGGAAAACATGAAAAAGCTCCTCTTTGACATGTGCGAAAGCTTTCGAGTAATCAAGACCGATGCATTCACCTATTCACTCCAAACCGATCTGCAAACCTCGTAACTTTTTCGTAGGATCGAAAATGATAGCAAAGCAATACACGTGTGAAATAGAACCAAAATATTTAATAAATTTTTCCTCCATTTGTGTGACAGCATGAACTAAAAGTGGATCCTTCCTAGATTTGTCAATCTTATTTGCAATTAACCAAATATATTCTATAACTAAGGGAGAATTAGGGTAATAAATACCATATAACATCTTTGTTGCTTTATAAAAAGGTTGTAAAAACTCTCGAAAACGACTAGCAATCTGCCAATCTGAATTAGTAACTACTAGTTCATTGTCTTGAGAGTTAGTATTGACAAAAACGGATATGACATGTTCGTACCTTTGTAACTTCTTTAACATGATATAGGTCGAGTTCCACCTCACCTTCATGTCAAGACCGAATTTTCTTGGCTCCTTTCCATTGGTCGCGCAGTACTCCGCGAACCTAGCTGCCACTTGTGGGGAATTTGTGAGGTAGCGAACGACGTCGCGTATATTGTTCAAAAATCTGCCAATCGCTTGCATACCATCTTGAACAAGGTTCAAGATATGACATACGCATCTTTGGTGGAGAACATAACCACCAATATACGTCTGCAATCTTGGGGTGAGGATGTTCATAGCAGTCGTGTTGGCTGATGCGTTATCAAGAGTTATAGAAGCAATCTTATTATCTATCTTAAAATCATCAAGTACATGTAGTATACGCTCGGCAATGGTCTCTCCCGTGTGTGATTCGTTAATTACCTTAAACCCTATGACTCTCTTGTTTAGCTTGTAATTGTCGTCTAAATAATGGGCTACAACATTAAGGTAGGCACTTCTCTGGTGTGATGATGTCCAAATATCTGAAGTTATAGCAAAAGAGAACTGAACTTGTAGGAATAGTTCTTTTAGCTCTGCTAGCTCCTTACGATACATCCGTAAAATATCAGATGTAGTGGTTCTTTTAGCTCTGGTGTGATGATGTCCAAATATCTGAAGTTATAGCAAAAGAGAACTGAACTTATAGGAATAGTTCTTTTAGCTCTGCTAGTTCCTTACGATACATCCGTAAAATATCAGATGTAGTGGCTCTCCTACTAACATGTTGATATTGTGGTCAAAAGCCGCGTTGGATCATTTTTTCGAACGCGCGACTTTCACCCATCCTAATCGGTTGATCTTCTGCAATAATATATCTAGCAATTTTCTTACGAGCAGAAAGCGGGTTGTATACCCAAGTACTTACAGAGCCATCTGCCTCGAAATTTAGCTGCGTTTGTACTCCTCCCCCTCGGCTTTGCGCTCCGATCTTGAGCAAGCATGCTTTGTAGTGCCAGTTCAAGTGCCCTGTCCCTGCAGTTGCATGAGCAGATAATTTAGCTTGGCAATAATGACATGTTGCGATATCTACCGTTTGGCCGTCTTGGATTTTCTGGCTCTAGGTCATGTGCTTCCAGCAATTCGCCCTTCGTTTAGACCCGCCAATGTTGCCGTCCGTGGACGCGGGAGAGAACTCTGGAGGCCCCATTGGCTCCGGACCGCCCTGGTACTCCTCGTAGCCCTCCGTACCATCCATATGATGGTCATCCATGCCGTAGTCTCCCATGCTTGGCGAGAACTGGCGAGCATCAACGGGAGTCAGAGCCAGAGGAGGACTAGGGGAGCGACGGCGAGAGCTTACACTAAGTCGCTCTGATGTCCTTTTTGTACTCCGACTCCTCGGTAGCATACCGCTCGGGAACTCCTTGGTGCTCCGACTCCTTGGCAGCATAATGGGTGAATAGATGGTGAATAAATGGGGAGAGTAGATTGATGTTGAAGAAATGAGGAGAGTAGATGGGATGATGAAGAAATGAAAGTTGATTTTTGTATGGTGAAGAAATGAGGTCAGTGAGTTGATTTTCGTTGGTGAGCACGACGATTGACGAATGCTTGGTGATTTTATAGGCATGGTGAGTTGCCGAACGTTGAGTTCCCGAATGTTGCGCTTCCGAACGTTACCGCTCTCTATCTGAATGAAAGCAAAACAATAAGTGTCCGCTTGAAAGCAAAACTGATTTGATTTGAAAGAAAGCGAAAGCTGTGTCTCGGATTCCCTCTGCCCCCCCTCTCTCTCTCCCTTTCCCAGTTTCTCTCTCCCCCTCTTTTTCCCCGCCTCCGGCCCCACGGCGCTCCCGCGGTCCCGCCCGCTCTCTTTTTCCCTGCCCCCGAACCCACGACGCTCCCACCGTCCCGCGGTCCCGCCCGCCCCCTCGTCTCCCTCGCCCGCTCCCGCCCCCTCGGCCCTCGTCTCCCTCGCCTCGTCCCTCCCGGCTCCCGGTCGCCCCTCGCCGTCCTCGCCTCCCTCCCCGTCGCCTCCACCCCCCTCCCGTCCCGGTCGCCCCTCGCCTCCCCGTCGCCCCCATCGCCCGTGCTCAATGTGCTCCGCCCTTTCCCAGCCGGCGTGGCCTTGGCCACCGCCCCTCTTCGATGGCTCGGTGGGAGGCGGACCGGGGAGGCGAGTGGCGGGGAGAGGATGCGTGGCGGGAGGCGAGGAGGCGCGGCGGGAGGCCCCTCCCCATCCCCACGGCCACCACCACGAGCCACAGAGTCCATCCCCACCACCACCGGCGCGGCGGCGGTGGCGAGCGGGCGGGAGGCGAGGCAAGGCGGCGGCGGCGGAGGCGGCCGCCGAGGCGTGGAGAGGCGGCGGAGGCGCTAGGAGGTGTGCCGGCCGCTTTGGAGGGAGGGTGGAGGCAGGACGTCGGCGACGACGCGCGGCGCCTTCCAGCCTCCTCATGGCGGCCCCGCCGCCGCGGCCGGTCGTCGTCGATGCGGCGTCTGCGCGCCTCGCGCTTGATGTCCCTTGGAGATCGAGTCGGCGGAGGCGCGCCCGGCCCGCCGTCGCGTGCGGCTCGAGCACGACACGATTTGTCGTCTTGCGTGCGGCTCGAGCACGACACGATTTGTCGTGCCGTCGTTGCGTCGCCGACGGCCGGCTTGCGCGTCCGGCACGACCCACCATTCGGGCGAGCCGGCCGGCTGCTCACGTGTCGGTCGGGCGGGCGGCCGGCCGCATTTTGGCCATGCCGCCGGTGGGCTTTGGTGGCCGAAAAAGCACGGCCCGACTCCCATCTCTAGTCGGCACACGTAATCGTACCTCTTCTATATGTGTCGCCCACACGTATGTGTCTTTTCTATATGTGTCGCCCATGCATCGTTGTCCATTGCACGTACCACGTGCATGATCGATCGGGTTGGGATGCAGACCATGCATTTGAAGTCTGCACATCGATCATCATCTAGGTGAAGTCCGATAAACAGCTCGATCGATCGCTACAAAGTAAACTTAGTCGTCTTACCAAAAAAGTATTTTTTCTTTGAATTTTTTCTTCTTGTTTTTTTACCTCGCATTTGGACCTGAGTAAACACACCAAACGAGTCCACGAATCGAGTGATTAGATCAGGCAGAACAAAAAAAAATGAGCACTTGCGTTCTCCTCGTTACCATTCGAGCCTGAGTTGGCATCCTCCCTATAGATGCCTCGCAGAGGTTGGTTACATGCATTAGAAATGGCAGCATGTATGAATCAATAAACTGAAAAACACCAACGACATGTGTGGCTTTTTTGGAATAAAAAAGGAGGGTTGAAATTAATCTTGGCGACACATTGGTCCCTTCCCCTTGTCTCCTGATTGCTTGCGGCGGCGGCCAGTCTCGAAGGAAGCCCTATTCTGCGAGACGAGCTGGAAAATTGAATGATATTAGCATAACGTAATGCGAAATCAATAATCAGGATGCTAATTGAATAACACTTACCTCTTCGATTTGGAGTGTTCTAAGGCAGCGGGGAGTTCTAGAACCGTCGCTGGTCTCACTAGCCAGATCTTTCCCCTTGTCGACTGGTGCCTCTTCAATAGGGTCGGGTATGTATCGTTAGAATATCTCGGCTCACATTGCGTAGTTCAACACATACTTCTGCTCTATGAATGTCCTATCGTATATGTCCGGACCATCGATCTATTGAAAGAAATTGCAACGTATCTCGGCTTACCATTACACACGGATGAAGTTAGGGATATTGGAATGCAACAAAAGGTGTGAAAAATTGATGTATGCGTAAGATTTGCTTACAAGGATGTTCCCGCATGTGTAGTACGCTCGGGCGGCGGTGGCCGGGTGTGTGGACTGAATGATCTTTGTCAGTTCTTCGCACACAGTTACTCTCATCGTCACCAAGCTACAGTGAAAACCGTTCGTGAATCGGAGCTTCCAACAAAAAATTATTGCTAAAACGAGAAAATACAAATTCATGTACAAAACAAGGAACCGATTGTTTGTTAAGTAGTGTTTACTTGTTTGTACTAGTTAGCTAAGATAGCAGTAAAGTCATGTGAAGATTACAATAAATCTTTTTTAACGATACAGTAAATCTTTTTAGTAAACCTACATGAAGGTTTTTATTTGCGAGGCTTATATCATTCTGTTACCCTAGTCGTCACCAAGCTACCGAGGAAAACCATTCGTGAATCGGAGTTTCCAATCAAAAGTTATCGCTAAAATAAGAAAATAAACATTAAAGTACGAAACAAGAATCCAATTGTTTGTTAGTTGGTTGTCTACTAGTTGATTGTCTACTTGTCTATACTAGTTGGCAAAGATGGCAGTAAAATCATATGAAGGTTGAGTAAATCTCTTTCAGCGATGCAATAATTTTTTTAATAAATGCACAAATATGTTTTTACTTGCGAGACTTGTATCTTTCTGTTACCCTCGTTGTGATCAAGATATCGGTGAAAACCGTTCGTGAATCAAAACTTCCAATCAAAAGTTCTCGCTAAAACAAGAAAAGAAACATTCATGTATAAAACAACGAATTGATTGTTTGCTAGTTGGCTTGGTCCATGTACGACACGAGCATCGGGGATCGTTTTTACTACCGATATGTGTGCTCTTAAGCTATTTTACTACCAATTGCATTGTGGCATGTGCGGTTTTACCGTCGGTTTTAAGGGGTCGCCTGGTTGGCTCTCCGAGCGGGGTCGTGGGCTGGTAAGTTGTATGCGCAGTGCGACCCAAGCTACAACCGAAGTGTCAAATAAGCTATTGCGCTGAATAGGCACAACATTGCACCGTCAGTCTACCCGTCACCCATGTTTGGTTAGACCGCCCCAAGGGCTAGTCAGACCTCCCCAAGGGCCAGTCAAACTGCATGATACCTGACAGAAACCGACAATTTGCAAAACTTGAGAGTTCACCTCCAAACTCCTCGAGAACAATGTCAATTGTTCATCACCTAGACTAGAACCAAACCACATGGCCTCTATAGGTTATTTTGAGATGAAATTCCATGACTGCAAAAGAGGCACGCATACTTCATGGGTACATTGTGACACAATAGTTTCATAACCTGGTGAGAATGACAATGATGTTTGGCATACAGTCAAAACACAAAAACGCATCACTAGACTCTAAGATATACTCCCTATGTTCGGAAATATACAACGCTTTAGAAAGCGCATAGTCAAACATTCTTTACTTTGACCACAAATATATTATCATTAGATTAGTCATAAAAATATTTTCATAATATAATAATCACATATTCATATAAAAAGTAGTGATCAATGTTGTATGTTAGACCGTGTCGATATTCATAATATCATACACACACACGACATTTTAGAAAGCACATAGTCAAACATTCTTTACTTTGACCACAAATATACTATCATTATATTAGTCATGAAAATTATTTTCATAATATAATAATTATATATATTTTATGAACATATTCATATAAAAAGTTGTGAATGTTGTATGTTGGAGACCGTGTTGATATTCAAAATATCATACACACACACACACACACACACACACACACACACACTACAAGAGTCTACTGGACGGTCAGTTACACCAAGAGACCTAGCTAACCAAGACATCTTATACGATGATGAAGGAGGCTAGATAGGTAGTTTTCCAATCTACGACAGGGAAAATCCCACTATAAAGATCAACCTAACGGATAGGTGGTTTCCAGACAACAGTAGGGCGAACTCTTGATTACAATCAACCTATACCTCTAACAAGCTTACCCCGTCAATGATTTACATCGTTTACTGCGCTCCTTTGTGACTTACCAGGCAACACAACTTCGGGCTTACCCATTAGAGGCTTCGGGATCTACGTGTCTCAGCTTACCGCCTCCACCATACATCGTAGCGACTGGATCCCTGAGTTGCTGCCTGGGTCCCTCTTGGTATCAGAGCCATCTCAGTGCCTGAGCTCCCGAATCCATCTTCTCAGAGGGGGGAGAGGGGTGTGGTAGTAGGTCGTAGTCACGGAGATCCCGAAGGTGTGGCGGTATGCTGAGACGCGTAGATCCTGAAGCCTCTGGTGGGTAAGCCCAAAGTCGTGTTGCCTGGTAAGTCGCAAAGGAGCGTAGTAAATGGCGTAAATCATTGACTGGGTTAGTTTGTTACGGGTATAGGTTGATTGTAATCAAGGGTCCGCCCTACCGTTGTCTGGAAACCACCTATCCGATAGGTTGAACTTTATAGTGGAATTTTCCATGTCGTAGACTGGAAAACTACCTATCCAACCTTATTTATCCTCGTATAAGATGTCTTGGTTAGCTAGGTCTCTTGGTGTAACTGACCGTCCAGTAGACTCTTGCAGTAACGATAGGTCTATCAAAACAATGTCAGTTAAGAATGCTTCGTCTGTTTGCTTTGAGGATATTGAGAAAAGTATTACAAATTGGAAAGTACCTAAAGTAAATGTTAAGGATATATATATCATATAGGAACGTTTTCCATACGCTCGATTATTATATCAAAACTATAGAAAAAAAAACTCTTCCTATTAGCTCCTTGCATGAAACGTTGCCTCTTCTTTCTGAAAAAGAAATCAATCGTATAAAAGCAAAACCTCAATATCATTATTTACATTTTGGTTTGGTTCAAGTTGCTATCCGATCTTTAACTCGAAAAGGTTTAAATATTTCTGTGTTGGCTTGTTTACGAGATTGCAGAAATAAAGAATTTAAGGACTCTTTGCTAGGGATATATGGTTGAAACTAGTCTTAGTAATGGTCCACTATTCTTTAACACTTTCCCAGATTTTTCTGTTTCTTTCAGATTTAAACATCCACAAGGTTTTGACTTTAAGCTTACAAACATTTGGCTTTGATCTTAAACCTGGAAGTGAAAATATTTCAGTGACATATATAATTTATTACAAAGCCATGACCACATTAGCCCCATGTGCAAAACAAAATACACCAAAAGGTCTAACAATATCCTCCAAGTCAATCCTAGAAATCACATTATCACTCACAAAACCTTGAAGTGGGATGATGTAACACCCAAAAATGGCTGAATGCAAAAATACAAGATTTTTAAAACTTTTTCACGTGGCATCTATTGTCATGCTTTTACACCAAGCTCTTGACTTGATGATCAACTCATGATCATCCCAAGTCTTCACCATCCTGGAACATAACCTATTCATCCAACTCATGAAAAATTATAGTGCCACAATATGATTATCATTAATTACCACAGCATACCATTAACTCATAATGGTGGGACAAGATACCTCAATTTTTCCCTCTTTGGTAATTGATGATAACTAATTAATTACTCATAAATTGAATGTTGATAAATGAGAGAACAAATTGAGTATATATCAACTATACAAGTTATATATATACTCTAACTTGAGTATACAAGAACTACACAAGTTCTATATACTCATAACATGAGTATACAAGAACTACGCAAGTTTTGTATACTCAAACGGATTTGTTTCAAAGTAAAGATCCCAAATATATGTGGAGAATGGAATATGGATCAATATTAATGAAACCATAAAATATAGAATAAAACTCCCCCTAAATGTGTGCATACACAAATGTGGAATAAGATCATATGCACATATTCAAGTTTGACTAATGATTGAGTTCAATCCTATATTTTGGATCCGAGGAATGCAACAATATATAAGATTGAGATGTCGATTGCATACCTCGTTGTATTTCACCTTTATATTCAAATGAGACTACACAAAGATAATACTTAACAAGAGAGTTGGTCTCATATTTGGATTTGTCATTAATCAGCAAAACAATCCATTAACTCATAATGGCGGGTCTAGATCTTTCAATCTCCCCTTTTTTGTTGATTGATGACAAATCTATTATCAACAACATTTGGATATAAATAGACATAAGGTAATAATTTAAATTAGTGAACTATGTCTATTCAACACATGAGGTGAAATTTAAAGCACTAAGCAATATGCATAAGATATGCTTGTAAAAACAATGCATTCTCCTATAAAAGAGTTTTCCCCCCTTTTTGGTATAAACCAACAATCCAAATGAGAGTGTATTGATACAAATATTCTCCCCCTTTTGGCATAAATCACAAAAACACACAAGGGTCTTAGCAAATCAAGGAGCTTGACCACAAAAAAGTATGAAATAGACTCATATTACCAAAGGAGTTTTGTTCTCAAGAAGAGTAAGGAGAAACTGACATAGGTTACAAACACATTCTCCCTTTTTGAACCAAAGTAATGAGAACCACTTGGAATGCTTATTTGAAACAAATTCAGATAATCTTCCATTTTAACAATTTTCACAAAGCATGTTGAGATGGACATTGAGATCTATGCTTGTGAGAGATTTTCATAAAATTTTGGCATAGTTTCTCTTGTAAATAAGAAATCCACGACAGAAGACAAATAAGATATGATTAAACAATAATATAAAGGATCATTCAATCACAATCATATCTCATCCACACATCATATAAAGACAAATCATAATATAAAGATCCACATTCTCACACAGAGTAACAAGATAGCATAGCTAAGATTAAAGTCATACAACCAAGCATTCAAAAAGTTATTACAATTGAACTCCATACAAGGTCTAATGACCTAAATAAAACTAAAGCCTACTGCTCGGCAGGAGGATCATGAGAAGAAGAAGGCTGATCTCCTCGCTGAAAGAAGGAGGGCAGGTGCGGTCCACGTCCAGATCACTGATAATAGATAGGCACCTGCTGCTGCTGCTGGAAAGCAGTGAAGTCAGCTCGCAAATCTATCATCTGGGCAGTCAGCGCATCAAACATGGAGGTGGCAGCAGCCTCAAACGCATCCAACTGAGAGAATGCAGACGCCTGAATCTCATCCAATCTAGAGTGTGTGGCTGCCTGAAAAGCCACCTGAGAAGAATGAATCTGATACACACTCAGCTGGAGATGAAGCATCGCTGCTAGGACAAGGTCTTGTGCCTGAGGACTCTGAGAAGAGGAGCCATGTCCCTGAGACTGAGGAGGTGGAGGCACTAGAGCTGGAGCTGGAGCTGGAGGAGCAGCTGGAGGAGGAGCATCCCTAGGTTTGTATTCTTTGTGCTCAATGTCATAGGGAGTATTGAAAGGAACCTTGCTCTTGATCTGCTTCATTATGTAGGGAGCATAATATATGCTTTTGGACTTATCTCCCTTGGAGGTGGCAATCTCTCTAATTATCAAATCAATAACATCAAACCGAGTGCCCTCCATTATATATTGTATCACATTCCACGCCCTCCCATGAATTTCATCATTGTTCCCACTCCTAGGGAAGAATGATGCTCTTATTATCCTGTTAATAATACTTGGGAGGGGAAGGAGTCCGGTCACCTTACCGCAAGAGTGATGAGTGTTCTGGTCATAATATTCATCTACGAGGGTAAGGGCTAGGGGTTCCTGTAGATGAACCCTGGCTCCCCTAGACTCCTTCAGTCCTAATGCCAGCATAAATTCATCTCTGGTGGCTTCTATCTTTCGATGTCTGGTCTTCCAAGTGAGGTTGTCAAGATCCGGAGACACGAATACTGTTGCATAAAACTGCTTGATTGCCTTGGAATGAAAGCTGCAACTCAGAGATACCAAAGAATCCAAACCTACATTTTTGAATAATCTGTAGAGTCTGCTGTAGGTTGGATTTTGAGCCATGTAGTTCCATTTTACGAATCTGTGGTTTGCAAAAGGTTTCTTTGCATAGATAAAGTGAAAGACATCTTGCTGAAATTTAGTGTGGAACATACCCACTGTCGCAGACTTTGGGAACTGAAACTGATCAATATGTCTCAAGATAGTATATTGTTCACTCCTTATCCTTGAGACATCAAGTCCAATAAACTGAGACTCATCAGGTGCATCCTCATCATCGTCCTCCTCAACAGCATTACCAGCTGACCCTTCATAGTCATCATCGCTGCTGTTATTATCTGAACCTGATTTCTCCACTTCTTCCATAGGATCGTCCTCAAATTCGTCATCAATTGGATTCTTCCCTCTAGATGAAGAAGGAGAAGGAGGGGGTCCACCCGAACGGTTGGCCAAACGCTTGTTCGGCATAGCTCCTGGGAATAGAGATCAAGGATTAATCAAGGAATTATCAAGAATAAACTCATGAATATGTCAAAAATGCCATTTGTCATGCTCTCTAGACACTGCCGGTCTGACTGCTGGACCTAGCGGTCTGACTGCCACAGAGGCCGGTCGGACCACCATTATATGGCCGGTCAGACCGCTGGTGACCAGAGAGGACAAGAATTTTTCGAAAAATCCCACAAATTTTCAACAATTACACAATGACATCATGTACATTCATTCATCTATTCCTATTCTACTTGCAGAGCAAACATTTGCCACAGGATTGAATGGAATATTAGGATTTATCAACAAACCCTAGAAATTTAGGGCAAATTGACAATGTGATAATAATGCAAGTAGATTAGTAGGCTTACTGGCTCCAAAGGAGAGGAGAGTCACTAGGGATGATTCCTTGAAAGATTTGAGAGCCAAAAAGGCGAGAAGATGGAAATCCCTCCCTCACCTAGGGTTACAAACGGGGGTGAGATTTGGCAACCATTCCACAAACCAATTGGAGGGATGGAAGAGGAGATGGAGGGGAACAAAAAGGTACCTTGGGAGCCCAAAAGAATGGCCGGAGGAGGAGATCCGGGCCGGAGGAGTCGCTGGCGGCGTGAGGGAGAGAAGAAGACAGAGGCTCGGGCTGAGGAGTGAGTGAGAGAGAGAAGGGGGTTCTCGGGTTGAAGGGGTATAAAGCACTCCACGCAAAACCGGTCTGACCGCTGGGCCAACGGCGGTCGAACCGATTTGCTTCCGGTCGGACCGCCGAGGGTGGCCGGTCTTACCGGTTAGCTCTGAAACCGACACACAGTTTCAGAACAGAGGAGAGAAAAAGAGTGATTTGTTGTATTTTACTCCAAATATTTGCACAATCAATCAAGTAAATACATTTGGAGTATTTTCAACTTATATAGCCCATGAGAATCAAATCTTAAATAATTTTTATAAATTAATCTTTTGATTTTCGCAAATGAAACATATTTTCATGAAATATTTTCAAAACATGCAAAATGGGCAAATGATGAATCTAAAAGCATTCAACTACATGTATGAGTCATGAATACCATTGTGAACATATTTATGTGAATAATTTTGGTTCATATGGCGAAACTCACTTAAGTGCTAGAAAATGACCACTTAGGTCAAAGTAAGATTTTTGGACGAGTTTGAAAATCAAATATCTTTTTCTAGGTTGGTCTTTTGAAAATCTTTTGAATACCAAAAATGTTTAGAATTACCAACTGTAGGATTTTCCTTTTGGCAAGATTTTCACATTCATTTTAGAATAGATTTTACACAAAAATCTAGTTTATGTCAAAAACAAGATACTATAATGTAGAATTTTGGCTAGAAACTCATTTTCACTCAAAATAGGTTTTTATAAAGCCAAAACCTTGGATAAACCTTTGAAAAGCATTTGTATACCTTTTGCAATTAGTTTTTCAAATAATTACTAATAATTATTAAAAAAATTGACTTTTGGCTAAAAGGCTCAATTTTTGAAAAACAATACTAGCACTTAATTTATTTGGGCACACTTAGGGATGTGATATACATGATCATGATTTAGCAGTCCCCCTTAATGTGCCACAACCATCTTGCTCAATATATTAATAATGACAATATAAATCATAGAGCAAGAACACCCTTTTTAATGTGATTTTCATGAAATGCAACCTACACAAGGCATAAGGGGCTAGATATTTCAATGTAAATACTTGTTACCGAGATGGCATTGATTCTTGATGTGAAATGATTATCTTCAAGTTTGGCTCCAATTTTGCATATGGTGATCCATCCACCTCTTCATGAGTGAACCAAACCCCCAATGCCTCTCCAAGTACCTAATAGGCATTTAAGCGCATTTTGGTACCCAATACTTGGTTGGATCCACGAATGTTAGTCACAATTGATTTGAGCACCCAAATGGCCCTAGCATTTGTTTTATGTGAGCTAACTATTCTAGCAAACACATTGCCATTTTTATCTTTCCTAAGCAAATAATGATCATTATAAACAAATGGCTTAGGAGAGATACCTTTGGGATAATCCTTACTTATATGTCCCTTTTCCCGACAATTGTAGCAAGTTCGAAGTTTGTATTCATCTTTTACCTTCTTTACTTGATCCTTGCCGGTTCGCCTCTTTCTTGATGGTCGTGGCTTGTCATCCACTTGATTAGGGCACACTGAGGCAAAGTGGCCCTTTCCATTGCATCCATGGCACTTGACATTCTTCGTGTGTCTTGCGTTGTGCCTTGTCTTGCTATTCTCCCTTTTCTTGGGAGTGTAGCCAATGCCACTCTTATCTTGCAAGCGTCTTTGCTTGCTCAATATGTCGTCGAGAGTGGCCTTTCCTTTTATGCCTCTTTCCAAGTCATTCTTCAAATTTTTGACTTGGGCCTTGAGCTCTTTGATTTTCTCTACAATGTTAGTATTGCAAGATATGGAGGAAATAGGAGCATCTATTTTGGAGCAACAAGGCATATCTATTAAATCATCACAAGAGGTGGATATGCTAACCTTAGATGAAATGCATGATGTAGGAACTATGCATAGCATATCATCTAATAACTTGCATGTAATGCCTATATCCACCTTGGACTTATTGAGATCCTTGAGAAGAAGAGTCTCATGAGCTTCCTTTAGTTCTTCATAACAATCCTTGAGAGAAAGAAATTTTTTCTTCAAGACTTTGAATTTTGACTTCTCCTTGCCAAGATATTCATTTAAGTCTTCAAACATTTCCATCAACTCATCATAGGTAGGTTCTTCATTTTCATTTGCCTCATCATTACCTTTAGCCATGAAGCATTGAGTTGATGTGGAGGGAGTTGTGAACTCATCATTGTCGGAGCTAGAAGTTGAGCATTCTTCATCCGACATCCATTCTTGTGTGCAATCATCACTAGTAGATCTGGACATTTCATATTTATCTTGAAGGTGTGTCCACATAGCATGAGCGCTCTCAAGATTGCACACTTCACCAAACATCTCTACACTCAAAGCACTAAATAAACTGTTAATTGCTTGAGCGTTGAGATATAAGCATTTCTCTTCCTCAATTGATGGAGCAAGTTGATTTAATGGAGGAGAAAAGCCCACATATACAATCCGCCATATTTTTCAACTCATGGCCCTAAAATAACATGACATGCAGATTTTCTAATGTGCATAATTTGTGCCATCAAAATGAGGTGCTTCACCTAGGTGCACTATTTCTCTAGTCGCCATCCTTTACTCTCTAGACGGTTAAGTCTAATAAATTGAGAGAATTTATTACAAAGCCATGACCACATTAGCCCCATGTGCAAAACAAAATACACCAAAAGGTCTAACAATATCCTCCAAGTCAATCCTAGAAATCACATTATCACTCACAAAACCTTGAAGTGGGATGATGTAACACCCAAAAATGGCTGAATGCAAAAATACAAGATTTTTAAAACTTTTTCACGTGGCATCTATTGTCATGCTTTTACTAGCATTCCGAGATTTATTTGATCTGCATTTCTTTTCTTTCCAACACAAGTGAACCCAAAACGTCAAACTCTAGAATTGGAGTAATGCTCGAGAACTAGATGGAACTGTTTAGCAACATAGTGGATTGGGACCTATCACCTCTAGGTTAATACTTCATAAAGCGAAGTACCCCCTTCCTGTCTCCAACCTGCCCATAATCTTTCCCCCTGCCCCATCTTGTCGGTGGTGAAAGCCCCAAGCCACAGAGCCCTTTGGTTGGTCATGGCCGCCACATTTCTTCCTCGATTGCCTTTGTTCCTCCAAGCTCTGATACCACTTGTAAGATCGAGGTGGCCGACTAGAGGGGGGTGGATAGGCAGTTTTAAAAATTCTTTCGGCTCTAAACCAAAATATAATGCAGAAGCTAATAACAATTGATTTTGCATAATTAAAACCTAAATCAACTAGGCTTCCCTAAGTGCACCAACAATACAAGAGAGCAATCATACAATGATATATAAGCAATTAAAGCATATAATATAAATTGCTCAAAGTAAAGCACAAGTAAAAACAAAATGACACGATTATGTTTTACCGTGGTGTTCGGAGACTTGTCGGTCTCTCCTAATCTATGTTGAGGTAAGCCCAACCACGTTGGACCGGCTCCACTAATTAAGCCAACACCTCCGAGGTAAGTCCAACACTTGGACCGGTTCCAAACCGAACCAACACCTCGCTCCACTATGGTTGCTCTTCCTTCACTCTGGAGATGGCGAGCACCAAACCACTCACAAACACGCCGGGCCTTCTCACAAGCTTCTTGAGAAGATCACCGGGCACGACGCCTCCACGCCGTCTAGGTGTCGGCAAACACCAAGAGAAACAAATCTTAACTTTCACTTAAACTAATCAAGTGTCAACGCTCAAGTGGATACACAATCCACTATCTAAGGCAACAAATGCACTTAGGGTTTACTCTCCAAGCTCACCAAGTGCAAAGCATGCACATAAGAGGGGAGAGGCTTTGCTCTTAGCCCAAGAGGCTCAAAGGATGTTCACAATATTACCAGCAACAACCAGCACCCTCTCCCAACCGGCCAAGGCTCATATATATAGCCCACACACAAAAACTAGCCGTTGGGAGAAGATTCCCACAAATCAGCATAGGGCCGATCTGACCGCCAACCAATGGCCGGTCGGACCGCCCCATGCGCCAACGGCTAGAAAACAAGCCGTTGGGCCTTCGGCCGGTCGGACCGCCATGCAATGGCCAATCGGATCAAATCGATCGACCGCGCGGGGCGGTCTGACCGCCCGATGGAAATTTGGCTAAGTCCCAAAACGGGTGCTCTCTGGAATAAACGTTCCGCACCAACCCCGGAACTTCCTAACATAGGAAGTTCCGTTTTTACAACAGCGGAACTTCCGGACAGAGAATCCAAGTCAAAGAAAATCGGTCCGACCGCCCAACACATGGCGGTTCGACCGATTGGCCACCGGTCAGACCGGTACACACCGGCGGTCTGACCGGCAGACCTCAAAAGCAAAACACAATTGCTTCACATCAAATAGCGAAACACATTCGCCCATTTGAGTACAATTCCAACAAGGTTACAAGATGATATTCTCAGCTAGTTGCAAAACACATTTGCCAACATTTTAGAATACTCATCATAAGGAATAAGGTACATGGACTTACACCATTTGCAAAACATATTTACAAACTTAAGTTACATGCTACAAGGGTTACCCATGAGCCTCGACTATTTGCAAAACATATTCGTAAATAAATAGCATTATGCCTAGATGAGCTAGAGCAACCATATTGAGCTATCAACACATGACTAACTCAAACTACTAGTTAAGACCCCTCTTAATAGTACGGCAACCTATACTAGCAATCTGGTCTTCCGACCAAACACCAAGACCGGTAAAAGACAAAGAACACATTCTTAGCCCTAGCTAGTCATACCTTTGCCTTGCATCTTCATGAAGCTTGATGATGCACATCAATACTTCAAGTCCAGGTCATTAACTCGATAATCATCTACACATGATGATCCTTTGCTTGAACTCCAGCAACACATGATGGGTCTTCTCTTGTCTTGATGATCAACTCATGATCATCTCTTCTTGATAAGCATCAACTCATGATGCATCCTTTACACCAAGCTCTTGACTTGAGATCAACTCATGATCATCTCAAGTCTTCACCATCCTGGAACATAACCTATTCATCCAACTCATGGAAAATATTAGTTCCACAATATGATTATCATTAATTACCACACCATACCATTAACTCATAATGGTGGGACAAGATACCTCAATTTTTTCCCTCTTTGGTAATTGATGATAACCAATTAATTACTCATAAATTGAATGTTGATAAATGAGAGAACAAATTGAGTATATATCAACTATACAAGTTATATATATACTCTAACTTGAGTATACAAGAACTACACAAGTTCTATATACTCATAACATGAGTATACAAGAACTACACAAGTTTTGTATACTCAAACGGATTTGTTTCAAAGTAAAGATCCCAAATATATGTGGAGAATGGAATATGGATCAATACTAATGAAATCATAAAATATAGAATAAAACTCCCCCTAAATGAGTGCATACACAAATGTGTAATAAGATCATATGCACATATTCAAGTTTGACTAATGGTTGAGTTCAATCCTATATTTTGGATCCGAGGAATGCAACAATATATAAGATTGAGATGTCGATTGCATACCTCGTTAGATGTCGATTGCATACCTCGTTGTATTTCACCTTTATATCCAAATGAGACTACACAAAGATAATACTTGACAAGAGAGTTAGTCTCATATTTGAATTTATCATTAATCAGCAAAACAATCCATTAACTCGTAATGGCGGGTCTAGATCTTTCAATGGGCCCGGTCAGTGCGTCCTCTTCCAGATAGGCGTCAACACCTGCCCAGTTAGGACACCCGATACGATGTGGTGTGCGCGTTGGCAGTCACCGTCACTCCTCAATTACGAGCCATCCCTCATCCATTAAAGTCGTAGCTCAGTGTGTCACGTCGGTGCACTGTGCCGCCCCAGTCGCCATCACCAACCACTCGTGGTACCGTGTGGAGCCAGATGCAGCGAACACCTTGGGCGACCTCTTCCCCCCTCTCGCCTATAAATAGCTGCCTAGGCCCTCCCCACTGCTATTTCGCAACCCAAGTACCAGTTCTTTCATTCCTCTCTTCCACCATTCCTCAGGAGAGCTCGAGCTCCAGATAAGGCTTGAGTGTTCACCTCTACCGACGCATCCGTGACGTCACCAACAAGCTTTGGTGCCTTAGTGAAGCTTTATCCCTCTTGAGCACCTCCACTATTATTTTCTGACCCAGAGGTAGCTCCCCTCATGGATTCTACTCTGTAAGATTGCATCGGGTTGATCGGAGGCATGCGACGCACTCACCTGGAAGATCCCTCCGCCATGGGAGGGGCGGACTTTTCGCGGGCGTCTAGACGGATCCAGAGGTTCTTTCCCCTCCGATGCGCGGCGATGATGGTCTTGCCGACCGTGGCGCGCTCGAAGGCCACGTGGGTGACGCCAGACCCGGGCACGACGACCTTGGGTCGTCCTCCAGCTCCCGCCGCGCCGCCTCCACCTCTGGCATCCCCGCGATCCCCTCTCCTCTGTTGGTGGTGGAAGGAAGGGCAGGGGAAGGGAAGGGTGAAGCGGGGAAGGGGAGGGGAGGGGGGGGGCGTGCAGAGCTTGTGGAAGGAAGGAGGAGGGGGGCGAGCGCCAAAGAATGAGAAGGGAAGCCAAGCCATTGGGTGGAAGGAAGGGCAGGGCAGGGGAGGGGAAGGAGGAAGTGGGGAAGCGGAAGGGGAGGGGAGGGGGAGAGGGCGTGCATACCTCGTGTAAGGAAGGAGGAGGGAGAGCTCGTGGGGACGAGGAAGGAGGCGGGGTTGTGGGGGCGAGTGGCGAAGGAGGAGGGAAGCCGAGCTATCGGCGAAGAATCGAGAGAGGACGACGTGCAGACTTTGTGACGAGCGGAGCGAAGGCGACGAGGCGAGACCTAAGCTGGACGAGCACGCGGCGTGGGAGCGCTCCGCCGGGAAGGATCAAGGGCACGCGAAACAAAAAAATATCGAACGGGGAGGGCGAAGGGTCGCGCGGGAGCGGACGGGGAGAAAAAATGGTGGCGTGGACACACTCTCCTCGCGCAAAAACTGCGGCCCTTTACCCAGTAGGATTAGCGTTCATTACTGATTCATCCTACAGTTTTATTAGCTTGATTGGAACAATGGATTTGGCACAACACAAAAATAATTTCAGATTTTCAGCAAGGACATCATGTCTTCTTTGATTAGATGTCTCAGACTACTGGTGAGATTGCTATACAGTGAACGTTCAGTAGTTCACTAATTAGTGAATAATTTCCTTTTTCTAGCATTACAGAAAGATAATATACCCTGACATTGGTCCGCGCACTGAATGAAGACATGCAATTCAATTCCGCTCAACTAGGTCTGGAAACAGCGGATGTTGTTCTGCTCTGGGCTCTGTTCTGTTCTGACTAGACAAGGACATTCACTCGCTCACGCCTCACGGTTGAAGGCAACAACACTTCACGGCCATTTGGAAGGAGAAATTTCTCAGGGAACTTTAATTCATACGGTAACCGGGAATAATTCTCGTGTTTCAAACGGGGTCTCAGTGTGGAGCGGCTACCGTAACTATCTGATCGTTAACAAACTCATATCGTCAATAACAACACTGCAACAAACAAATTACTGCAATTGTCTGAATCGAATACTTAGTTCAGCACAACACTAGCATGCATACGAACCTCTTAATCAAATCCATCGCATAGTGATCAAGTTGCATTCAGAGGCCAAAAGAGTAGGTGATTATTCCCCCATCAATCCTGAACAAGAACGCTAGAAGAAAGAAGCAACAACTCTGCGTCGATGATCTCCTCTCACATCTCGGTCTTGAATGGTACGTAGGTCTTGAGCGCGTCGCGGACGCCCTGGAAGGAGGAGACGCAGGCGGCGAGGCTGACGAGGAAGCAGACGAAGCTGAGGCTCTGCAGCGCCGCCCACTTGGTGCTGAACCGCGGGATCTGCCGCTGCCTGATGTACATCTCCACGGGGAAGAAGACTGTGAGAGGCCAGAAGGCGACGCTGCCGAGGATGCCGAGGATGCTGTTGAAGAAGGGCATCACGATTGCCAGCAGCGTGATGACGCACACGAACGCCGTCCGCGACACCAGCCGGAACACGTTCACGCCGCGCCCGCCGCCCGCGCGGGCCGACGTCGAGCCCGGGAACCGCCGGTCCACGGCGCCCTCCACAGCCGCGAACAGCGGCTGGCAAAACACCTGGAACCCGCCGACGAGGTGGACGACGATGCAGGCATTGGCGAAGTCGACGAGCCAGTACGGCTCGTAGAAGCCGAACCCGGTGAGGATGTCCCCCTTCGCGCCGTTGCCGAACGCCGAGTAGCCGAGGCAGCCGCACAGCATGTAGAAGGCCGTCGTCGTCGAGATGCCCATCGTCGTCGCCCGGCGCATTGTCTTGTTCTCCGCCGGGGGAGACCCCAGCGTGTCCTGCATGCATGCGCGCGCCGTCGATCATCATCGCAAACCAATAACCAAGTAGTAAAACACTAGCAATTAACTCGATGGAGCAGTGTAGTTTCTGGGGAAGTTTTCACCTGGATTTCGATGAGAAGTATGGCGTAGGAGTAGGCGAACGCGACGTTGCCGAGGGCCTGGAACGTCATCCATATCTTCTGCGCCGAGTCGACGTCGACCCCGACCTGCGTGCCGGTCAGTGTCGTCTTCCCCGTGGGACCTGGCGGAGATGTGTACACCATCGTCATATATGTACTAAGTACGTACTGTACTCCCTCCGTTTCACAATACATTGAAGTCCATTTTATCGGGACGTATGTATATGCACGGATATATGTAAATTACTCCTAGCCTAGATAGAGAGTACCTGAGATGGTCTGCGCGAGGGAGAGGCCAACGGCGATGCCGGCGTAGGAGAAGGACATGACGGCGGCGACGATGGAGAGCCACCAGAGCTTGTGGAAGTTGGGGAGCTGGCAGAAGATAACCTGCACCACCCCGAACGCGATGATGAACACGCTCAAGCGCTGGTCGCAGTCCGCCTTGTGCCCGTGCCGGTGGAGGCAGTTGGACTTCTTGATAGCACTGTCCAACAAAATCAATGGCACCTGTTACAGTTTTATTTCTCAATCTCATGTAATTTTTTTCACCGTATGCGGGAGTAGGGTATTGATTACCGGTTTTAATTTTTTTTTTTTTTTTACCGGGGGTCGCCGGCGGCCCTAAAATAGCCGAAAACTGGGAAATTTTGGCTAAATTCAGAAGAAATTTTCAATTTGAAATTTGAAATTTTCAAAATTAAAATGAAAAAAGAGATAAAATTCAAGCAAAAAATAATTCGATAACAGTAATTTTCTGAAATTTCAACCAGTTTGAAACTTTTACCGGGGGTCCCGTAGAATTGGTAGGACCAATTTTCAAAACATTGTGCAGGAGAATTGCGCAGGGGGCTAGTACAAGTTCAGGGACTTACGCGGCACTGATGGACGCTGTGATGGTGTACCCGATGCTGGTGCCGATCATGTTGGCGTACTGGCAGAAGGCGCAGAACCAGACGTGCCACCCGCCTGCGCATACACATCGATCGTTTACACAGATCTTGCAATGCCATTTGTCGCAAACACACACACATATATATCACTTGAATTTGCATGGCGATGAGAGTAACAAGTGAGAGAGTAGGTACCTAGGTAGGACTTGACGGCATCGGTGTAGGTGTAGTTGCGCTTGCCGGTCACGGGGTCGCCGACGCGGTAGCAATCGGCGAGGAGGCCGCAGGTGTAGAAGGTGATGGCCGCGAAGAGCACCAGGGTCAGCAGCCCGGTCACCCACCCCAGCTGCGCCATGGCCCAGGCCAGCGACAGCACGCCGGACCCGATCACCGCCGTTATGATGTGCGCCGTCGCCGTCCATACCGTTCCTGCAGCGCCATGCATGCATACGAGAAAAAAAAGCTAGAAGTTGTGAAATTTTTCCACGCACTCGCCTGGCTAGAGCGCTAGACGCAGACAAAACTGTCGCTCTTGTTGACGCACATGTACACCAAACTTTTGCATAACAGAATCACAAAAGACGATACTAGAAAAGCAAGACAATGAAAGATCGAAGTTGAATTGAGGTCGAACACGCCGCCGCCGGCTCTTCTCATCGATCCCCGGCCGTCTCTTTCGGCAAAAAAGCAATACTAGCAGGGACCAACGCAAGACAACGTAACGTATGCGCGCATCTACGAGAAAGCTACAGGAAACCATCACATGCAGAGATCAAACGATAGCGTAGCTAGGATATGATGGGTGATCCTGAGCAGGACAAAGTCGACTTGTATGGCGCCGCCGTTGGATTTCGCGACATTCATTCAAGGCGCTCCACATCGGTCGCCTATGCTTCCATGGCGACCGTTCCTTTTCCTCTGATCTCTTTTACCTTCTTTTTCTTCTTCTTTCTTTTCGAAACTGATCTCTTTCAATCCATCATCTAACTCCTGTTAAGAATATTGTGTACAACACGCGCTCGCTCGCGTTTGAATTGTAGTTTAATCTTCGAGGCCTTATATTAGGCTAAGATTATTAATTTGTTCATGGATTGTTGGGTGCAACAGAGCAACAGGCATTAATGTCCTACATAAACATGGTAGAAAAAAGAGTTGAGAGGTTCTTTTATGTAATCCAAAGCAGAGCATATCACATTTTATGGTCAATTTTACCCCACCATGTATCTTTGCCTATATAGCTGCTGTTACCTGTTACTACTTCTGAAGTGCATACATAATCGAATATTTCAAGATATATGCGAAATATCATCATACCACATGTGAATTATTGAAGCACATGGCATATGATAACTTTAATAGTAATGGTTGTACATTTATTTCAAAATAGGAATATTCCTTCACAGATAAATAGGTAAAGAATAACTCATACTACAAGACAAATATAGGAATAAATACAAGAGGAAACACGAATCATACTCCTCTTTTTGGTAGCCTCAAATTGCTGAAGTGTGAATGAGCTGTATCACTACTAGTACATCAGAACGTCTGCTCTCGTGCAAGTGCTTGGTGCATTCAAGGCACCAGATCGTATCGGCAAGAGATATACCCCAGAGATGGATTATTCCTTTCTTTTTTTTCAACTAATGATTCAAAGTAATACCATTAGTGACTGAAAATTGAATGCATGATCCTACATATATGACCGAAGCCCGCTGGTTGATTCAAAGTAGTGACTGAAAATTGAATGCATGATTCTACATATATGACCGAAGCCCGCTGGATGCTTAATGGATATCTTGACAAATTTAGACATTTATTTACTGCAGATTCAGAGAGAGCTAGCCAAATAACTGTAATGCACACGCCTCTCTGTAGATCTACATGGATAAATCCAAGCTGCAAGGTGGTAGCAATCAATTCCAGCCATCTCATGCACAAAACTTTGCTAGCTAGAATCCAAACATGACCTGAACAGTGCACCGGATCAGTTGCGTGCGTGGTGGTGGTGTAGCATCTGACATTCTGATGTGAATATGTGATCATCTAGTCTATGAACGTACGCACAAAGCAAGCTTTTCTTCTTCTTCTTCTTCTTCTTCTTCTTCTTCTTTGAAACGGAACAGCGCGAGCATATATATACAAGCTTGAATTGTCTGTGCCAAGAAATATATGGACTAGTATATATATGTTTACCCAAGGTATACGCCGGGTGCGTAGGATTTTAATTCCATGGGGATTCACATCGGCTATTAACGACGTACATCTATCTATCTGCAGTTCTGCACACTACGGTTCACGAAGCCTGACCATGCTTTAAAATTTCTGCATTTCTATCGGGCCCTCGTAAATTTTCATGCTTCACCTGTCAACCAATGAACCAACAGATCGAGAAGCAAGCAAGAAAGCACGGAGAGATTATTCATGCTTCACCTGTCCTTTTCTCCTTGCCGTCGTCGTCGACGTCGTCGTGACTGCGGGGAAGGTAGACCTGGCGGCCGCCGTCGACGTCCATGGCCCCGTTCATCCCTCCTCCCATGCCCCTCCTCTCTCGTTCTCTTTCACTTTCTTTCTCTAAGTATGCACCTGTATCTTTGATCTAGCTACCTATCTATGTATTATTAATCGGTTCCCTCTCCGTTGCAGGTTGCTCCTCCAATGATAGATCGAAGAAGAACTCGCCTCGCGGTGGTGGTGGGAGAGGGAATAGGAGAAGCCAATGGATGGCGATATGATATATATGGGGCGGGCTAGGTAGTGCCTCCCTCGGGTCGCTAGTCGCTGTACGTGGAAAGAAAAGCAGCTGCGCGAGTGGAAACGTAAACTCGCGCCTGGAAGGGCAAGTTGACGCGTGTGCTAATCTTTAGGATACTGATACAGGAATCTTTAGGATACTGATACAGGCCTTACATATCATCCGACAATCTTCGTCGGAGGTCCATCCACTGCACTGCACGAATCCAACGCTTGTTAATACTCCGACCTGTCAGTGAAAATTTAATAATTGCTTAGCTACTCCCCCGAGCGGCGTTGCCTTCTGTATTTATGCTTTCTCCACCTACCAATCCACCACCCGTCTTCTTTCTGATAGATTCTGTTCTATATCTCTTTTGATTGGATCTGGTGTTCTTGAGAGTAACCGAGAGAGATTAGGGTTTCGGGGTTTCGGGTATACCGTCCGATGAAGAGGAGGGGTTAGTCATGGTCGATCCGAGGTGGCGGTGGTCGATCCGAGGTGGCGGTGGTCGATCCGTAGTGGCGGTGGTCGATCCCGTCGGTAGAGGAGAGGCGGCGGTCGATCCCGTCGGTAGAGGCGGCGGTGGTCTTCCCGTCGCTTCAGCGCCCCCTTAGGATCAGACTAGGGTTTTTAGGTTGGGGTTTAGGCGGCGGCACGGTGAACCTTGGTCTCGGTGCCGCCCCGGCTCCCACCTCTTTATATGTGGCGGCGGCAGGGCCCGCCAAACTTATGGTGGGCGCCCGATCGCGCGATCTAGGGTTGGGCATTTGGCCGTTGGGCCAAATGCCCGAGATCAATTCTAACATTCTCCCCCTTGATCTCAATCTGTGCTTTATCTTTAATTACTTTTGACTTTACTCATTCCATCACAAATTGGTGCATAGAACGTGTCTCATCGTCACGGTCAATCGCCGATAGATTCAACAGCTACAATACACCTCCCTGGTCTCAAATAGTTACTTTAATCTTTTGGGCCATCTTTTAGTCCGTAAATCATAGGCTTTCCTTAAACCCATGCCGCTATATGTTCTCTGAACACGTTGGGTGGTAAGCCTTTAGTAAGCGGATCCGCTAACATCTTTGCGGTACTTATATGCTCAAGACTTATAATTTGATCCCGAACTTTATCTTTCACAACATAGTACTTTATGTCAATGTGTTTGGCAAGCACCACTTGACTTATTGTTGTGGGCATACATTATGCGGGTTCATTGTCGCAGTACAACTTAAGTGGTCTATTGATGTCGTCAACCACTTTTAAACCGGTATGAACTTCTTTAGCCAGTTCACCTGGCCTGTAGCCTCATAACATGCTACAAACTCGGCATACATTGTGGACGATGTAGTGACGGTTTGCTTTGAGCTTTTCCACGATATAGCTCCTCCAGAGAGAGTGAAGACATATCCGGATGTCGACTTTCTATCATCTCCCGCAAAATCAGAATCTGTATACCCCACTATATGGAGTAAATCTGATCTTCTGTATGTCATCATGAGGCCTTTTGTTCCTTGCAAATAACGCAAGACTTTCTTTATCAATTTCCAATGTTCTATTCCAGGATTGCTCTGGAATCTGCCAAGTAACCCGGTAACAAAAGCTAAGTCGTATGCAGTGCACACTTGAGCATATTGTAAGCTTCCGACAGTGAAGCATATGGAACCGCTTTCATTTGATCGATCTCATCTTGGTTCTGGGCATTGAAAATCCCCATATCTGCCGCCTTGACTATAGGTGCAGGTGAAGGACTACATTTATGCATCCCAAATTTCTTTAAGACTTTCTCTATGTATGTCTTTTGTGATAGTCCCAATATCCCTTTGTTTCTATCCCGGTGAATTTCGATCCCTAGAACGAACGAAGCTTCACCAAGATCTTTCATATCAAAGTTTGAGGACAAAAATCTCTTCGTCTCAAGAGTGCATCGACGTCACTACTAGCAAGAGGATATCATCCACATACAGGATTAGGAAGATAAACTTCCCATCTTTAAACTTTGTATAGACACAATTGTCCTCTACATTCTCTTTAAACCCAAATTTTCTTATTGTACTGTCAAACTTCAAGTACCACTGTCTTGAAGCTTGCTTTAACCCATAAATCGATTTCTTTAGGCGGCATCCCATTCTTTCATTTCCTTCCACAACAAAACCTTTCGGTTGTGCCATGTAAACATTTTCCTCCAAATCCCCATTAAGAAATGCCGTCTTTACATCCATCTGATGTAACTCTAAATCATAATGTGCTACTAATGCCATTATGATTTCAAGGAATCTTTACAGAGACTGGAGAAAAGGTCTCATTGTAATCAATCCCTTCTCTTTGCGTAAAGCCTTTTGCCACAAGTCGCGCTTTGTATCTTTCTACATTCCTTGGGAGTCAAGCTTTGTTTTGTAGACCCATTTACAGCCTACTGTTTTGGCTCCTTTAGGAATAATTTCCAAGTCCAGACTTTATTAGTCTTCATGGACCTCATTTCCTCTTCCATGGCTTCAAGCCATTTTGAGGAATTTTCGCTTTCATGGCTTCTTCAAATGAGGTGGGATCATCCTCCATTTGAAATTCCTCAGATGATAAATCTGATAATCATCGAAATAGCGATCTTCTTACTCTTTGAGACCTCCTTGGGGCCTCCTCATTTGGTACATCTTCTGTTTGAGGCTGCTGTTGCTCCCCCTCATTTGTGGCAATGGGTTCTATAGGATCCTGAAGAACGGGTTCCTCATTCTCATTCATTGTTACCACAGAGAAACAATAACAGTCTTTGGCACCACGTTGTCTTGTACCGTCGGCAAAGAACAGTAGTGGGAAGAGTGGCTCTTGAATCATCGGAGTGGGCACATATACCGCTTCTCTTCAAGATCAATCTCTCGAGCTACCATGCTCCCCCTCATCATTTCATCCTCTAAGAAGACAGCGTGTCTCGTTTCTACAAACTTTGTATATCTGTCTGGACAGTAGAAACGAAAACCTTTTGACTTTTCAGGATAGCCAATGAAATGACAACTTACTGTTTTGGGATCTAGCTTCCCAATGTTTGGGTTAAATACTTTAGCCTCGTGAGACTCCCCACACACGTAAGTGGTTTAGTGAGGAACTCTTCACGTCCACAACTCGCACGGTGTTTTGGGCACCGACTTACTAGGCACTCTATTGAGAATATGAATGGCGGTTTTCAACGCCTCCATCCATAAACTCAATGGGAGTGTGGAGTAGCTCATCATGCTTCGCACCATATCCATCAGGGTACGGTTGCGTCTTTCAGCTACTCCATTTTGCTGAGGTTCGCCCGGTGTAGAATACTGGGCTACTATGCCATTATCCTGTAAGAACCTCGCAAAAGGTCCAGGAACTTGTCCATATGGGGTATGTCGATCAGTAGTACTCCCCACGATCGATCGAACTATCTTAATCTTTAAATCGTGTTGCTTTTCAACTTCAAATTTTAAATATCTTGAATTTATCCAAGGCTTCATTTCTTTCTTTGATTGGATAAATATATCCATAACGGGAGTAATCATCCGTGAATGTTATGAACGAGTCATATCCATCCACACTTTTCACAGGAAAAGGACCACAAATGTCTGTGTGAACAATTTGTAGAACTCCTGTGCTTCTTTTTGCATCTTTCTTAATTTTCTTTACATATTTTCCTTTAATGCATTCTCTGCATTGTTCTAAGTCTGAGAACTCTAATAGAGGAAGAATTTCATTCTTAACTAGTCTCATTCACATCATCACACAATGATAACAAATAAAGCTCATTTTGTAATATGGCAAGACCAACACATTCTTTATTAAATATTATTTCGCACTTGCCATTTCCAAAATTACAATCATAACCATCTTTGTCCAAATTGGAAACACTAATCAAATTCCTCAGAAGAGGAACAAAAATAACATCTCTAAGTAAAAGATTGGAGCCATTAGCTAACTCTAATGAAAGATCGCCATGACTTCAACTTCGCTTGGACTCCATTTGCGACTTTAATGCATCTTTCGTTTCTTTGCGTAGTCCTCGTCGAACGGAATCCCTGTAAGGAATTAGCAACATGAACAGTTGCTCCTGAGTCAATCCACCAAGTGGATTTCGAATATTGCACATACAAGCATTCATTTATGAAGGTAATAATGTTCTCACCTTTCTTTGCCATTATCATCTTTAAGTAATCGGGATGCTTCTTCTTGTAGTGTCCGGTCTTCTGCTTGATGAAGACAACGATCTTTGTCTACAAACAAATTTATTCGCTGAGGCCGATGGACGAGGCTTTTCCCTTGTTCCTTGAGAAGGAGGTACTGTTGAAGTGCTTTTTCTTGTTATCCTTCACATAGTTGATAGATCCACCATGTGAGGATTTAATTCTTTCCTCCTCTTGAACACACATAGCTATGCACTTTTCTAAGTCCCATTTATCGGGCTGCATGTTGTAATTGACAACAAAAGTGTCAAACTTTTCTGGCAATGAAGCAAAAATCAAGTGAATAAGGAACTCATCCTTGAGTGCCAAATCCATTGGTTTAAGCTTGGATGCCAAGTTGCTCATCCTTAATATGTGTTCTCTTATTCCACTGCCACCACCAGAATACCTTTCTATCACAAGCTGCTTAATCAGCTGTGTAGCATATGTCTTTGAAGAGCCAGTAAACTGACTCTTTATTTTATCAAGGTATTCTGTGACAGTGTCACAGTCATGATTGAGCCCACAATTGCGTGCTCAATCGTTTTCTTTATCACAGCCATACATTTCTTGTTGGTGTGGTCCATTTCTTATGCTCTAGGTCATAAGACATCTGTAAGGGAGCATGATCTCTCTGTCTTTTTCGCCAAGCAAGATCATACTCATTTTGATCCTCACCGTGCCATAGGCTCTGGGTCGTCAGTAGTGAGGAGCAGTCTACCTCGGCTAAGATAAACGCTAAGTCTATCTTTTTCTTCCACTCTCCATAATTATCTCCTTTGAGAGTGGGGATCTCTCTGATACAACCCATCAAGTTGTATCCTCCTGAAAATTTAGTTCAAATAAAGTGAGAACGAAACATGAAAATTATATGCCTTATTTCCAACGTTGGTCAAAAATACGACATACAATTAAAATAATTATATCTATACATTAAAACTATATCACCGTTGGGCAGAAATAGAAACAATGCATAAAAAACATCGATTAAAATTATAATACTGTTATTATCAACTTTAGTCAGAAAATAACAATATCATAACTTACAACAATTCTTAAAAAATTAAATTCTCCCGTTGGTTTGAATTTAATTAAAAAAGAATTAATCAATATTAACTTTTGCAGCGAAAACAATAAAAAATTCAATAATTTATTCTCAGAAGCATTATAACTATACACATTTAATCTCTGAAAAAATGACACGTTGGTGCAAAAATTACAGAGATTTTATACAATTTTTTCTATTAAAATCATCCAAATAATACTTCTGGAAATAATTAAAATCAATTTTCTGAATTTTACTGTTTATAACCGGCCGAAATTCTGTTCAAAACCGGCTGAGTTACTGTTCATTCGGCCAATTCGGCCCGTTAGCTGTTTCGGCCATGGCGCCCGCTAAGCGGCTAGGCGGCTTCGGCGTGCGGTTTTTGCGCGATCTCAGCCGTCGGATGCCCATCCGACGGCTGATTTCTTTGCGCTGCCGCGATCTACGCCTCGTCCGCTCCGCCTCAGCTGATCTCGTCCGTTGATTCAAATCGGACGGAGGAGCGACGATCCCGGCAGAACAAAACCGCGGCGCGAAGGCCACCAAACCCTAACCCCATTCACTCCGTCTCTCTCGTCTCTCTCTCGCTTCGCTCGGAGCGGCGGAAGAAACGCGGAGATCCGGAGAAGAAGAAGAAGAAGCGCCTGGCGCCGCCGCGGACCCTCTCGCCGGTGTGCGCGCTCCCCTGAGAGGGAGCGCGTCGCCGTCGAGGGGCTCCTTGGCGGTGCCCTTTCACGCGCGACCGGCGCGTCCAGATCTTGACCCGAGCGGGCGAGTGTCGGCGAGGAAACCAGCGACACACGCTAGCGACGACTCCGGCGAGCGCACGGCTCCCCCCGACCTCTCTTCACGGCCAGGTAAGACCCGATCTTTTAGATCTTGAGTTCTAGGGTTTCGGTTCTTTTCTTTTGAATCTTTTCTTTTGGATCTTCGCCGTTGTGGCTCTGATACCATTGATAGATTCTGTTCTATATCTCTTTTGATTGGATCTGGTGTTCTTGAGAGTAACCGAGAGAGATTAGGGTTTCGGGGTTTCGGGTATACCGTCCGATGAAGAGGAGGGGTTAGTCATGGTCGATCCGAGGTGGCGGTGGTCGATCCGAGGTGGCGGTGGTCGATCCGTAGTGGCGGTGGTCGATCCCGTCGGTAGAGGAGAGGCGGCGGTCGATCCCGTCGGTAGAGGCAGCGGTGGTCTTCCTGCCGCCTGGCGCCTTAGGATCAGACTAGGGTTTTAGGTTGGGGTTTAGGCGGCGGCACGGTGAACCTTGGTCTCGGTGCCGCCCCGGCTCCCACCTCTTTATATGTGGCGCTGGCGACAGGGGCCCGCCAGCCTAATGGGCTGGGCGCCCCTGATCAGGGCGCGATCTAGGGGTTGGGCATTTGGCCGTTGGGCCAAATGCCCGAGATCAATTCTAACACTTTCATTTCTTTCTCACCTCTACTAAAAAAAATCTTATCCTTTTCGCACTTTCCCCACCCTTACCAATCGAATTCTACCCCACATGGTGGCCATGACCATGAAGCCACCTACGCCGGCGGCGACGGCCAGCAAGGTGTTCTAGGTGGAGGGCTCGGAGGCGAGCTCGCCGGATGTCAGCAGAGGGAGCAGGAGAAGCACATCAGAGTCCTCCGGGTGGGTGTACCACCTCAGCGTCAACTCCATCAGCCACAAGTACTGCCACCTTCGCTTCCTCATCATCTGCGGCAAGTTCGTCGCCATGTACAAGCACGATCCGCACAACCACTCGGGACTCGTGGGTTCCCCCTTCTCCCCTCCGCTTCTCTCGCTAAGCATTTGTTGTCACGGGATGTTACAATAGGTGTTTATAGATGTTTCTTCCTTTTGTTTTGATTGTTACAACAATGTTGCACAACCTTTTTGTTGCGACTGAAAAAATGTTGCAGCCGTTGAAAAAAATATCGCGGCCGTTGGGAAAAAAATATTGTAACCGTTGAAAAAAAAATTGCACACGTTCTCCAGATGTTTTCGTTTTGTTTTGATATGTTGCATCCTTTTTTTTGCGACCGTTGAAAAAAATATTGCGACCATTAGAAGAAAAAATATTGCACACATTCTTCATTTTTGTTACGACTAGAACATGACCATGTTGGAGCTCGGGCGTACGATGCTAGCGCTCGGACTGTACGTCCGAGCGCTAGTCGTGCCCTAATCTTTACTCCCTGCTTTTTGCGGTTGAGGAGGGAGGAAGGAA